>CM059601.1:147709469-149126969 GCA_030412105.1 Cyclura pinguis | reverse complement strand
CAAATATACCAGTATATCCTTTTATTGGAGCCATTTTCTTTTCTTTTTTGTTCTATATAATATTATTTCTTATGCTATATTGTTCAGTAGGTGCTTTGTCCTTCCTTCATAGTTGCACTACCTAGATCCTTAAGAAGAGCCTATTGTATTAGCTTGAAGACCTATCTAGTTTATTACAGCTATTGTTTCCCCAGAACAAGTACTGAGGAGCTTGCTGACTGTGATCTTGAAAAATATATACATTCCTCCTTCCACATTTGTTAGGTTTGACCTTCACAAATTTGATTGTTCATAAGGCACCTGCTTGCCTCCCTCCCCCATTTTCATCTATTCCCTTGCATTCCTCACCCCGGGTTTGCAAGATTTGTGTTTAAATTTGACTCCCCGCCCCCTTTTGGGTGAGCAAAGCCCCCTCCCACTGCTGGGGGCATGTCTTTTCTGCCATTTGGTTGCACTCCTGTGTAATGGCTGCTGATTGGTCAGGTGCTATCTTTGGTCCTGCCCCTCCTTTCTCAAAATGTCCACCAGAAGTAGCTAGAACTCCAGAAATCTGTTCTTGTCTGTCTGACAGGAAAGTACTGGTGAGCCTTTTAGCTTGTCTTTTTCCTTCCCCCAAGAACACTGGATCAAAAAGGCAAAGGAATGGGAGGGGAGAAGCTCCAGAGGGGAGGGGGAGGAGGAGGGGGAGGGGAATTCATGGTTTTTCTGCTTTTGTGAGGGTTCTGTGCCCTGAACCCTCACAAATGTGAAGGGGTCACTGTATCACCATTACAACTAGTAGCCATTGATGACCTTATCTTCCATGACTTTGGCCATTTCCACATAGTGTCACAGTCCAGCGATGGGAATGTGATGGCAGTGGTCTGTGGGTTGTGCTTTCATACATCATTGTGGTCCTCCTGCCAACCCATCTCCACCTATTGCAATCACAGAATATTTGGTTAATGGAAAAAAATTGCTAAGTGTCTGCGATCATGCATCACCCCCAGCCATGCAGAAGGGGTGGAAGCACAATCACGCACTTCCTTTCCCCTCACAGCAGGGAAAGAGGCTGGCTGTGCTGTGGAAAGCAGGCATGTATTACTCATGCTCCCTTCTGCAGGGAACTGGCTAGGTGTGGAGGGGAGCATCCCTCTCATGTTCTCCTACTGGCAAAAGTGCTGCCAGGATCATCATGGGATGTTGGTGGGACCTGGTCAGATGCAGAAATGGCCTTTGTGTTATACTTCATAAAACCACAATAACCACAACCAGCACCACATTTTGTGGAAGCAAAATTAACACATATTGTATGAACTCTGTGTACTTCCTTTGTTTCCTCTAGATATCCAACTATTTAGCTTCATTGGATGACCTCATATTCTAATATTTAGGTCTCTGTTAAAGACCTAAATCTTTGTTATATAACCCTCACATAGAAGAATGATAATTTCAGAGGTTTTCTCTTCATTGGGTGAGATTATAAAAGGTGGTGTGTTTATTTCCTATGATATTTCCCACTTCAGAAGTTCTGTGCAAAAGTCCCTTCCGGTCACATGAGTGGCAGCTCGGACTGAAGCTGTGCAATGGTGCGGCTCCGAGCAGTCACCTGCTGGATTCCAGCCGCCTCTTTTGTCAACACAGAGGCGGCACAACACCCCTCCGGTACAAGGGGTGTGGAATGGGTCTGACGGGGACCCCACAACCGGCGTTTAGCTCTGCCCGGTTGGGGGAGCGGAAAGCGCCAGGGGGGTCAAAGGACCATGACGGAGCCAGCGGGATTGCCACCTGAGCGGCACAAGCGCCGCCATCGACTTTTAATGAAGATATCAAGTAATAAGTAAGAATTTAACAAGAAGTCATGTAACCTGTTCTGGTCGCGATTCTGGCAATATCGCAGCAGTTTTGGCATGCAACAGCGTGCAGAAGCGAAAGAATGGAGGGGACCCTGAGGCAGAGTAAGTTCGTTATGGCTGAGAGTTTTCTTAAAGGGGCGGCTGGAATTTTAAGAAAAGGTCAGTTGGTTGTGCTGCTTTCTCACGAGGATTGAAGTTAATATTTTTTAAAGAAAAAAAAGACTTATGATTCATAATTGGGCTTTACAGTATAAGATGGCATATAATTGAACATTTGGACTGATGGATTACGAGTTATAATCTCCATTTGGATGCTAACTTTTTTTACATTATATTACTTGGATATTTTGGCTGGACTGAGAAGATCTGGTATTTGATTTATTGATTAAGGGGTTTGGATTTTGGAGGAATATTTCGGGATTAAAAGCTATCGAGCTGTACGTCTCCTTTTTTTTTATTCCTGTGGAGTGATTCTTGTTTCTTGATTTTTTTGGATTGTTGAGACTATGAGACTGTGCTGAAGGTTATCTAACCAAAACATCCTCATTCCCACTGATGGAGCAGCTTGGAATTTAAGCGACAATGAGAATGCAATGAATCTTCAGAAATGAATTCTTGGTGGCAAAGTCCAAGATGGGAGGGGGGAACGGGGAGATTGCAATGGAAGTTAGTCAAGTAAAGACCCTTACTCTCCTGGACGGAGCGGCTCGGAACTTAAGCGACTATAAGAATACAGTAAAAATTCAGAAATAGATTCCGGACCACAAAGTCCGAGAAGGGAGGGGGGAAAAGGAGCGGATATAGTCACAGGATTTTGATTTGATAAGTGGTAATATTTCACTAATTTTAAATAAGCAATGTATTAAAATAAATATTGAGATATTGATTTAGGGGGTTGAGCCTGTAAGGAAATTATTCAGGTAAAACACCCTCTCTCTCAGGGGCGGTGCAGTTTGGAATATAAGTGACTGAAAGAGTACAGAGAATTTTCAAATGAATTTCCGGGCTGCAGAGCACCAGATGAGAGAGGGGAACGGGTAGATGATGAAAGCACAGGGCTCTGAATTACACAAATGGATCTTTACTTTGACATTGTTAATTAAGCTTGTAATTGATGATATATTGATATATTTTCATGAATATGAACATTGAGATATTGTTGAAAGGAAGAAGGGGTTTAAATAGTACTTAAGGAAGAAACAAGACATTTCAGTACAAAGGAATTTAGGGTAAGAAGATGGGGGATTGTTGCTGTAATAATTGCTCAGACTGCCAGATATACAATGACAGATATAATTAAAAATTTTAAGATTTAGGGGTATAAGTAATGGAGAGTTAAAAGAAAAAAAAATATATATAAGGAGATAACAGAAGCTTCAAGAGATAAGTGACATGGAAATATTGTGGAACAGGACGATTTGAGTTAAGCAGAAGAGAGTGATGGTTGGGAACTGTCTAGCTAGAATGACTATATTGTGACTGTCTAGGAGAGGGAAATGTGTGTTCGAACAGTTGAGATAAACAATATATTGTGATGCATTAATGTAACAAGTGGAGTAAATTGCGGGAAATGTTGACCAGAACAGTGTGGAAGAACAGAAGAAAAATTCATGTAACAAGTACAAGTTAAACAATTTTTTTATACCTGTGAAACCTAATAAAATTATATTAAAAAAAAAAGTTCTGTGCAAAAGAAAAAAAATGTGCAAATTTGTTAATTTTGTGCAAAACCTTTTTTCACAAAATAACATTTTCCATATAATACACTGTTTTTGCCAAGAAATACCTTGTTTCTTGTTGTAACAACCCCCCCTTATAAAATTTTTTAAAAAAACTGTGACAATTGACTACCTTCTTCAAGTGGTGCTTCAATGTATTAAGGTACCCTTACATGTTGAGGATGAGAAAATCTGTAAGCTTTTTTTTAAAAAAAATGTACACTGTTCCACACAATGTATAGTTTCATATTTTTCTTCTGTGTTTGCTGACCAACCTATGAAATAACAAGACCATACAACAAAGCTTGGGTTGAAATATGGGCCACTTTATTTAAACGATCACCCATTTAAGTTTATCCCCCGGATGTGCAGAAGTGGGGAGTAGGGGGGCAGGTAGTCTCCCCCACACATTCCTTCCAGCTTCCCCTGGGCAAAATACCAGAGCCCCAGGGAGAGCCCAAAAGCTGGGTCCCTCCCAGGATGGCCATCTACTGGAAGGCCATCTCAAGGATCCAATATCCCAAGTTGCTTGACCTTTAGTGATGGCTAAGCTCTCAGCCCCAAGGAGAGCTCCTTGTCTACCCCTGAGTCTCATGGTATGTAGAAGCAGCACCAGGGACCTATCTTTCACTAAATGTGTGCCATAGAAGTTCACTGAACTCCTACTTTCCCCTCCCACTGCCTGCCTCGGATAAGGGGCAAATGTCTTCTTAGCCCCTATCTCCCACCAAGATAATCATTAAGACCCTCACTCCTTGTTGCAAATCTCCAGGAATAACTGGTTCTGACAGGTGGAACCCATCTGTTCTGTGTAAAGCGCTGTCCTTTGATAAACAATCTGGGGATGTGACAGGAAATGGCCTAACTCTTTGGCCAAAGCACTGTGAATCTCCCTATGAAACCTATGGCATGTGGTGTCTATACGTTGGGGATTCCCCTCCCCTGGCCACAGCTGCCAGGGGAGGATGGCTGACCACATGATTGGAACATTTGGCCACTTCTGGACTTCTGATAATTTTGCTCATCACTTTCTTCACCCTTTCCACCTTTGCAATATTCTTTCTTCTGAGTAGTGTCCAGAATCGTACACAGTATTCCAATAGCTATTGTACTATAAATTTGTATAAGGATATAGTGATAACGACATCTTTCCTTTCAATTCCAGTCTAAGACATGTAATTCCACTTTTCCACAGATCTGCCCTCTGGTTTAACATTTACAATGAGCTATCCACTATGGCACTAAAATTTATCTCCTGATCAGATACCCTCAGTGAATATATGAAAGAAGGGTATGAAAAAAATGCTAAAGTTCAATTTTTCTAACCACTATGTGTGTTCTTGTTGCATTATTTTTCCTTCTCAGGTTGTGAGACTTTTTGTATGTATTTTGATAACAGACACAAATGGTCTGAGTCCCCATGACATCTATCCATTTCTACCCAGTTGGTTTGTAGCACTTAAATGTCCCACCTGGCCGTAGCTGCATTTAGGATTAAGTTCAGGTTCATCTCCCTTTCCTTAGTGTCTAGTTTAGTAGCAGTGTAGTGCTGCACCTGTTACTAGTTCATAATCCTTGCTAAATTTAATGCCTACCAGTTAAAAGCGCATTAAAACAATCAATGCAACTTTTACAACACAATATTTTACCCCATAAAATAGTAAATGAAATTAAAAAAAAGAAAACAAACAAAAATAAACAAAACCATAGTAATATTTCATGATTTTAATAATCTCTGTTGAAAATTCTAGCAGAAAACAAGTGTTGTATCAGCTTTTATGTTATTGTTGTTTATCTTCAAGTCATATCTTACTTACGGTGACCCTAAGGTTAACATATAATGGTGTTCTCTTGGCAAAATTTGTTCAGAGTAGATTTGCCTTGCCTTTCCTCCGAGGCAGAGAGTGTGTGACTTGCCCAAGTTCACCTAGTAGGTTTCCATGGAAAAACAGGGGATTCCCTGGTCTCCAGAGCTGTAAATCAGTGCTGACGCCACTACACAATGTTGGCTCTCCCTTAGCCTTAATAGCTCTTGGAAACCTTTTGGGAGAGTAGCCTAAAGTTTTGAAGTAATTTCTGAGCTGGCAGCTGAGTTGCAAATCTTTAAGCCCTTGACTGAACTCCTCCCTCTGTTGATGAATTCAACATATAACATTAAGGAAGTCACTCTTTCTCAGCCATATTCCTTCCTTCTGCAGGATTTGGCATAGTCACAGATAGTGGGTTATTTTAAAGCAGGGATAAGAACTGTACAGACTATGTGCAGTCCAAGAAGTGAGTCTCATGTGATCCTTAGGTCTCACCACTACCCCTCCCAAGCCTCCAGAGTCAAGAAAAATAAGCTGAAGGAAACCTATTTTCAACTAAAGACATTTCAGGAGCATAGTTTTGCCCATAAATATTGTTTCAGGAGGCATCTTGAAAATCCATTTAAATCATGGCTGGAACTCACTGAAATATCACTTTCAGTTCTTGGTAATGGTAGATTTGTGCTCTTCAGTGGAAAAGGAGGACCTGCTAGATGTACATGACCACTCCTGACTTACAGGGTTGTAAGGGCTGCAGTTAAATAATGCATATGAACAACAAACAAAGCAGTGCAATCATATAGGAACACAGACACATTGGTTTGGTTTTTTTTCTCAATCTTTTTTTTTTAATTTTTTCCGCTATGTCAATGATAGCCTGTTTATTTATTTATTTATTTTGTATTAATCTCCAGCAGCACCATTCTTCTGAATTGCTATGAAATATAAACCATCAGTGCTGAGGTAAATTCTTAGCAAACCAGGACTTACAAAAGAAAAAAGAGTGGAAACAGCATACTCAGATCAATCCTGACATTTGAGGAAATACTTTTTTTAAAAAAAATCAAAGCTATTGTAGGGAGGAGGAAATTAAAAAAAAACAGCTTAAAGGCTATTTAACATTAATTGAGATGAGGGGAATGGCATGAAGGAGGATGTAGATGGCTGGAAGGACTCTGTATGAGTTTCATACTTCTTGATGGTTCTTCAATATCATTGGTGGATATAAACCAAAGAACACAGTTTTAGTGTCTACTAAGGCATCGGGGTATTAAAACGGTGCAGAGCGACCTCCGACGGAGGTCGTCTGCACCGTGGAGTGGGTTGGGGCAGACTACTTTTCTTAGTTCTGCACCTCAATCCGCTCTGAAGCGACTGGAACTGGCGGCACTGCGTGTTTTTTAAAAACCTCTTTTCAGAGGTTTTTAAAAAGCACGGAGCACACAGCCCCATGCAGCTCCATCGCCGGGCTCCGGTGCAGATTTGCAGGCGCGCACTACTGCTTGCCTGCAGATCTGCCAGGGGCGGGCTTCCGGTTGGCGAGCTTCTCCGGTTGGTGGAGAGCCTCCGCCAGCCGGAAGCCGCCATTTTGGATGCTGGAGGACTGCGGAGCAGCGAGTTTGTGCTGCTCTGCATGGTAACGGACTTACCCGGCTGCCGGTAAGCTCCGTTTTGGCACGTTTTCCCCTGTTTCCCCCTCCACATGCGGAAAGGGCCTATGTCTTCCATATGGTAAAATAAGATCCTCTTTTGTTCCCCCTTCTTTTAATCTTTACTTTCAAAAGAAAACTAATACTCAGAGCTGGAGAATTCAATAGCATTGCTACAATGAACAGGCAATGAAACAGTGCTTGGAACAATGCTACATGATGATGTCATATTGCTACCTAGGGCAGGGAATGGGAAAACAGTGCTTTAAAGGGCCACAACAGTTAAAACCATGTACATGTGTACTTAGAAATAAATTCATTCATGAAGGCTTTACTTGTTTTTAATAAGTGTTCTGGGTTGGTGCCAGAAAGAAACCAAGGTTTGTAACATTCAGACTTCCAAGGGGAGGGCATTCCACAGTTGGGGCACTACAGCTGAGAAGGCCCTCTCTCATGTCTCCCCTCATCATACTTCTCCCACTGGCAGGACATAGAAGGGCAGCCAGCAGTCCTTGGGAGAGGTGGTCCTTCAAATACCAAGGTTGGAAGCAATTTTTGGCTTTGAATTTCATCACTAGCACTATGAATTCAATGGCATTCAGTGCAGTTCCGTTAAGACATGTATTATGTGTTGTCTCTATTACCTTGGTTAGCATGCATACTGCTGCATTTTGCACTACTTGTAGCTTCCAAGTCCTTTTCAAGAGCACCTTACAATCTAATTAGAAAATTGCCAGTGTGTGGATTACTAAATTACTAACTTATCCTTGACCAGAAAAGGTCACAGCTGATACACCAGTGAGAGCTGGGAACAATCGTTCCAAATCACAGAGTTCACTTAGGGTGCCAGTGCCAAAGATGCCTCTAGGAGTACTCCAAAGCTACAGTTGCTTTGGGGAGGAGGAGGGTCAACCCCATTCAGAAGAAGTTGCTTACCCAATTCCTAGACTTGAGAACCATCAATACATACAGCCATCTTCTCATCAGGATTCAGCATCACTGCTTCCAGCCCACTACACCCTCGTAGCACCGGCCCTGCACTTGCATAGCCCTAAATGAATCCAACAGCAAGGAGAGATAAAGATCAATGTCATCACCATACTGACAGCACCCCACATCAAAACTTTTCATGATGTCCCAGACCTTCATATAGATATTGAAGAACATGAGACAAATGGTGGAACCCTATGGTACCCTACTGCTTAATAGCCATGGGGCTGAACAGAAATCCTGCCATGCTATTCTCTGGAACCAACCCTGAAATAGGAGTAAAACCACTGTAATATAGCATCACACATTCCTATCTGATAGAGCCAGTCTAGTGAGATGCTGCACCCAGTGTATTAGAAGTGAATGAGAGATCTAGAAAGACCTACAGGGTAGCTTTCCCCTGTCTTTCACTTGGAGTCATCAGTCAAACAAACTGAGGTCATCTCAGCACTGTGCCCTGGCTTGAAACTGGAATGGATCCAGATAGTCTGTTTCTTCCCAGAACATCTAACATTGCTCATCCATTACATGTTCAAGACTCTTGTCCAAAAGGGGAATATTAGCATTAGTATATATTAGCAATGGGAGGGGGGAGCTAGAAATTCTCACATAACTTTTTGTCCATTGAAGTCCTTTTCAGGAAATGCTACATCACAGCCTCCTTCAAGGTGGCTGGAACGTCCTCTGATATAGCAACCCACCCAATCAATGCATGTCTGCTGAACCAAGATGGAAAAGGGTGAAGCTTATATGTGTTGGGACTAATTTATATATTAATTTAAAGCCAACATAAATAAAACATAATTAGAGGAAGGAAGGAAAACTGGAAAAAGGAACATATGCAGATGACACCATACTGCTAGCAGAAAATAGCAAAGACTTTAAATGACTACAAAAGAAAGTCAAGGCAGAAAAGTACAAAGGAAGGTTTGTAGCTGAATATTAAGAAAATGAAAATAATGACCACAGATGATTTACCTAACCTTAAAGCAGATGATGAAGACACTGAAATAGTTAATGATTTTCCATACATTTGCTCAGTAATTAATCAGAATGGAGATTGTAGGCAAGAAATGAGAGAAGATTAGGACTTGGGAGGGCAGTTTTGAATGAACTAGACAAGATCCTGAAGTACAATGACACATCACTGAGCACTAAATTTAAGATTCTCCATGCTATTGTCTTTCCAGTTTCTTTGTATGGTTGAGAAAGCTGGCCAGTGAAGAAAGCCAATAGGAAGAAAATCAACTCATTAAAAATGGTGAGGGAGAAGACTTCTATGGATCCCCTGGACTGCTAAAAAGACAAATGAATGGATTCTAGAGAAAATCAAGTCTGAACTCTCCCTAGAAGCCAAGATGACTAAACTGGGGCTGTCATAATCTGGCCATGTCTTGAGAAGACATGACTCACTAGAAAAGACAGTCATGCTTGGTAAAGTAGTAGGAAAAGATGAAGACTGCATTACAGATTGATAAACTCAGTCAAGAAAAAACATGTTCTTGAGTCTGTAAGACCTGAGCAGGGCAGCTGTGGTTAGGGTGATTTGGAGGTCTCATACATAGGATCACCATAAGTCACAACATGGAAGGAAGCTACAAAGTCCTTCTGTTTATGTTTTTTTTTTCTTTCGCTAGTGACAAAGACAGGAAATTAATTTCTCTTCTAATATTACTTGCAGTGAAGAGTAAAAGACATAAGGGGAAAAATATAATAGCTTTGCAGTCCAGGTACATGGATAATTTGATTATTTTTCTTATTCCCTGTTTAAACAGATAGATGGAAAAGTATACAACATATGAATCCAGACAGATAGCTGGATAGCAGATGGGTAGACAGACTGGATTATACAAAACAGGGGCAAAATCAGAACAAACTCACTTATTCTGGAAGCTAGAAACAGCTACACGGCCAAGCCCACAGGGGTTCAGAAATGAAGAGTCAGGCCGAATATAAATTTTGGCAACAGTGAAATTGGTTTGATAATTTTGTTCATAATAGGCACTCTGTGTTTTCACTGGGATACATTTTCACTGGGATACATTTGTATACCAAGAAGCAATGCTGAAAGCCAACTGGAGTTGTAATTTTTTTTAAAAAAATCTCTCTATACTGAAAAGCCAGTTCCCAACATTTCTTCACACCATTATCTGACCAAGAAGCAAAATGTAGGTTGTAATGATGTTTGGAGAGGCCTTCATGCCTTAGACTTCATGAGCTTTTTATCAGATCCTGCAAAGCAATTCTTAAGCACTTAACAAAATGGAATGACAAGAAAGTGAACACAGAAGTTCATCGTGAGTTGTATTCTTGTATATCATTGTGCAAATTGGCCTGTAATATTATGCCTTTTCCTTTAGTTGTAGGCTTGACATATCTTTTCTTCAAATAATACCATTAAGGATGTAAAATTCCAATCCATTTCTGACATCTATTAGTCTCTGCCCAAAGTTGACAGGTGAGATGGAGCAGAGGATGTTATGTTGCCTGTTTGATCCTTGGGATTATGGTTCTCTGGATCATTCAGACTGGTGCATCTTTATCTCCTTTCTTTGGTATACTCTCATGTGGCTGCCAGAATGTTTGTCCCCAGTAACAGGCATTTACTAGTAGAAGGAGCTGAAATCCTACATTCATTACAAATAATTATCTGCAAATTGCAATAGTACATATAATATTGCATTTTTTTGAAATAGCATCCACTTCCAGATCTTTAAATTTCTTTTGATTTTTATCACCCGTCACCATTTCACTCCTTGGTTTCCTTCTGATAAAGGCAAGATGCAGTCATATGTACACGTAGAAGCAAGCTGATCTGAGGTGTAATACATTTTCCAGTCAGCTATGAGAGTTTCCATTCTAATACACAGGTTAAGAGGCTGAATTACAGTCAGTCAAAGCAATACAAGGTTACTCTATTTGATTGTTTTCTTCAACAAAAGGAAGGATTGTTCCAATCCAATAGATCCAGCATGACATGTATATTTATGTTGCTCAAAATTAGCAAAGACCAAGATTCTCATGCCACTGGGAAACAGAAGGATGGGGATTCTAGAAAGAGAAAAAAATGGCAGCCAAGAACTGTCCAGTGCTGAACAGTAATACCCTAAAACGAATCCAGTCATGGAGAGCAAAACTGTTAGACTGGGAAGCAGCTCTTTGGAACGGCTATGTAAAAAGTAGGGAAGTGAAGAATATTTGCAAAATTTCTTCTTCTTGATGAGTGAGGCTGTCCCAACATGTCAAGATATCTTGCAAAGAGATTGCCAGCCTCTGTAAGAGTTCTCACCTCTACTGTGAAAGACAGACAAGGAGCACTGTGTTTTTCACTGAGGTTTCTGTAACTTCAGCAAAGATGTCTTCGTGCAAAGTAAATGTCTTCTCCATTTGTGAAGAAATTCACATGCACACACACAGTCCAAAATGCATAATAGCTTAGCTGGAATTATGCCTGACTATGTATCTTTCAGTTAAGACAAATCAAAAGTGTGCATTTTGAGTTGACCCTGTCAAATTCTGTCTGAGTAACAATCCCACTTGTACAACATAATCAATGTTTAGGTAGAGGGACTTTGTTTGGTTGCCAGAGAGGCCTGGGGATTTAGGGTGACAAAAGGACAGAGATAAACAGGACTTAATGTGCTAAGCTTTTTGGGTTTTGTGTAGAACACAGAATGATTCCTCTCACACACATAGAGTTTCAAGGAAATTCCATCTATCATCTCTTGAATCTCTGTGTTTCAGGTGATACTAGAATTTGCTGTATTGGTCACCTAGGTCACAAAACTCAGTCTTATCCAATAGTCAGATCAACATCTGTGTTCCCATTAAGTATTCTTAAGCATTGGTCTATGAAGAAATTAACAGGAAAACAAGTTTCAGCTTTATACTAATATCTATTCTCGTAACACAGGTAACACAGATAAACATGCTGACTTCTGCAGCTCCACTTGCAAAACTTTCACCTTTTTTTAGAACTATAACAAAGTGTTATAATTATGTAGTTGGAAGAGACCACAATGGCCATCAAATCGAATGCCCTGCCATGCAGAAACACACACTCAAAGCACCTGTAGCAAGTGGCCATCCAACCTCCGTTTAAAAATCTCCAAAGAAGGTAACTTCACCACACTCTGAGGCAGCATATTCCACTGTTGAAATCTCTTTTCCTGTAGTTCGAATCCATTGCTCTGTGTCCTAATCTCTGGAGAAGCAGAAAACAAGCTTGCTTCATCTTCAACATGACATTCTTTCAAATACATAAATGTGACTATCATTGTCATCTCTTAACCTTCATTTCATGAGGCTTAACATATCCAGATCCCCAAGACACTCTTCATAGTGTATGGTTTCCAGAACTTCACCATGTTGGTTGCCCTCTCCTGGACATGCTCCAGCTTGTCAATATCTTTCTTGAATTGTGGTGCCTAGAACTGGACATGGTATTCCAGGTGGAGTCTAAGCAGAATAGAGTGTATCATTATTTCCTTTGATCTTGACACTATACTCCTATTGAAATAGCCCAGAATCACATTGGATTTTTTAGCTGTCACATCACACTGCCAACTCATATTTACTTTGTGGTCCATTAAGACTCCTAGATCCCTTTCACATGTACTGTTTTCAAGCAAGGTATCACCCATCCTATATCTATGCATTTCATTATTTCTTCCAAAATGTAGTACCCTACATTTCTCCCTGTTAAAATTCTTTTTGTTAGTTTTGGTCCAGCTCTCTAATCTGTCAAGGTCATTTTGAATTCTGATCCTTTCCTCTGCGGTATTAGCTATATCTCCTAATTTGGCATCATCTGCAAATTTGATGAGCATGGCCTCTATTTCTTCATCCAAGTTGTTGATGAAGATGTTGAATAGCACTGGGCCCAGGACAGAACCCTGTACACTAAAATAATCACTTCTTTCCAGGATGAAGAAGAACCATTGGTGAGCACCCTTTATGTTTGGCTGGTGAGCCAACTACAAATCCATCTAGCAGTAGTCTTATCTAACCCACATTTTACAACTCATTTGCAAGAATATCAGGGGGGAGGCTTGTCAAAGGCCTTACTGAAGTTAAGATACAATACATCCACAGCATTCCCTTCATCCCCCAAGCTTGTAACTCTTTTTTTTTAAAATCAGATTAGTTTGGCATGACTTGCTTTTATGAAACCTATGTTGACTTTTAGTGATCATAGCATTCCTTTCTTAGCTGTCAGTAGTTGTTTGGGTCCTCTTTTTCCCCCTTTCTGAAGAAGAAGACAATGTTTGCCCTCCTCCAGTCTGCTGGGTCTTCTCCTGATCTCCAGGAACTCTCAAGGATTGTTGCCAGTGATTCTGAAATTACTTCTGCCAGTACTTTTAATATCACTGGATGTAGTTCATCTGGCCCTGTTGACTTGAATTCATTTAGAGTAGCCAGATATTCCTGTACTACTTCTTTAACTATTCTGTTCTGCATTTCCCTTATTACATCATCTGTTCCATTTACTCTGGGTTGAACACTGTTTTTCCTTTTTGGAGAAGACCAAGGCAAAAAAGATGTTGAGTAGTTCTGCCTTTTCTATGTCTTCTCTTACCACTTCTCCATCTTATCCTCACAATGGCCCTACCATCTCCTTGTTTTTCCTTTTGCTACAGACTTAAACAAAAAAGCCCTTTTTATTTTTTTTAACTTCTCTAGCAAGCCTCATTCTGCACTTTAACTTTTCTGAATTTTTCCCTATATGTGCTGGCTATTTGTTTGAATTCCTCTTTGGTGATTTCTCCCTTTTTCCATTTCTTGTACCTGTCCCTTTTAAATTGTAGTTCATTTGAAAATTCTTTAGACATCCACCCTGGTTTCTTTAGACACCTTTCATTTTTCCTCCTCAATGGAATTGTTTGAAACTGTGCCTTCTGTGATAATGGGGCTTCCCATTATCTAGACTTGGCTGAAGGGGGATGCTTCCCTCTTCAGGTAAACCAAGGGTTAATGAGGTGTTGGGATTAGGTTACATTTTATTGTGGGTCAGCCTCACAGGTCATGGGAGGAGAATTACCCAATCAAGGGGAAAGAGGTGAGCATCTTCGAGATGCTTCGAAGGAGAAGTTATAAAAATCCTTGAGAGGCCATGTGGCAGAGAGTCAACAAAGGAGCCTCCTGGATATGGGATCTGTGCCAGTAGTAGGCTGCAGGCCCTAGGCCTTGCCTCCTGGTATCATTCTTCTCCTAGACCATCTAAGCCTGTGAACCCAAATGTGAGTAACTAGAATAAGGTAGTTAGTCGCGTTAGGGCTTTTAATTATTTTGGAGGTTGGCTGATCTTAAGAAGGTATCTGTTTTGTAACTACTTGTAACTTAAGCGTACCTGAGGGGGGGAGCCTTTCATGAGTATTATTATCTTGTTTACTTGCATGCTTTAAAATAAATGCTTTTCTGTAGAACCTCTGTTTCCTCTCCATTCCCACGCCATTCTTTGGCACATGCTTAGATAGGACTTCTCCCTCTCAAAAGGGGAAGGTGAGGGAAGGGGAAGGTCCTTAAGCATAGAGATTGGCAATCCACTGAGCAGGGTCCCACTGTACTGTTCAGTTAATTCCAAATTCAGTGGGTGGTGGCAGCATGAGAATTAGTGAACGCTGGGGAATTTTCTGCTCCTTTTCAAGGGTAGAAGTCAGTCTTGGGGGGCTGGAAATAAACTCAGTATGACACCTTCAATTTCTCATTTTTAAGAAACTCCCATCAGTTATAAACTTCTTTCTCTTTTAATACACCCGGCCATGGGATGGCACCTAACATTTCCCTAAGTTTAAAGAAACGCCTCTCCTAGAGTGTCTCTTTACAATTATTTGTACACTAGAATTTGATTAAGTATTAGATAACCAATTTTCTCAAGAAAGGAATACAGCTTACCACTTGTAGGAGTTGGTTTATCAGCCATTGCTTTATGCTGTAGCAACCAAAAGGCAGACCAGCTTTGCTAAGAGAAGAATTTGCTTTTTTACAACCCAAAAAACCTTCTGTTCTCTGTTCTTCTGTCTCTGTCATCCATTTTGAAAAACAGCTGAGAGGTCTCAGCTATTGCTTGTTTATCTAAGCATCTCTCTGGTCCAATCAAAACAAAGATCTTAGATGTGATGTCACATGTCACATTCTCTTTCTTTCTTTCAAGCTTATGTCTATTTATAATTAGGTTGGATACAGGCCTGGAACTAGCACACATCTATTTTTATAGAACTAGAACAGTTTTAGGAATTTAAATTAAGCAAACAGAACACCAAAAAACAAGCACAGCTTGCTACAAAAATGTAACAGGATGAAAAACAAATTATATTAAGGGTTTTTTCCCCCGACTTTTTTTTCCCTGAATTTTTTTTTAAAATCAGGTAAAAATGTGTGATAAGTTGTTTCAAAGTTGTCAAAACACATTTGTTTCCATTTCAAAATTCACTGATTTTCTTTCAGATGGGGATATTTGTATGATTTTGTTTCCATTTTGGGAGAGAGGCACAAGAATTCCTCCCAAATTAGAATAAATTCTGTAGCAACTCTGGTTTAAACTAGAAGACTTTGTTTCATACACATAAACAGTATATAAAAAGCTCAATGGCCCTAAGGCCTCAAACCTATTTATGGCCTCTGTTTGCAAGATATATTACAAAGGATTACATTAATCTTACCTAGACATTCCTCTGTGTTTTGCTATTAAAATTAAAACAAGCAAGCAAGCAAATCAACTTCCAGTGTAGCTCAGAACTGAAAAAGGTTTTATACTATTTTTCAACCGTGGTCTTAGATATAAAATGCAGCACACTCCATTGTCACATCATTCTTTTATAAGTGCATTTTTGATCAAACACACCTATGCACACTTACCCACCCACAAACTTTAAAAAAATATAGAATTGTTTAATGGCAGTGGTGCATGCTTTTTTTTTTTTTTTGTCTTCTGTTCTTTCTTCTTCAAAAGAAGTGGCATAAATTTGAAATGTGTTGGGACTATACTGCATGCTAGTCACTTCACAAGCAGCTTGACATTCTAATCCATCATTAAACGTTGCTGTATGCTATGAGGAGCCTAATGCTCTTTTATAGGCAATAATGTTCTGTTGTCTCTTTTTAGACACAATGGTATTCAAGTCTTCCTTGGAAGCAATTGTTAAGAGTTAAGCTAATACAATAACTTGTCTTTTTTTCTCACAATACTGTATCAATACTCCCACATTGCCTGAAAATCTTCACAACAATCCTACCTGAATTAGTGCATGGACATCCCATTTATATTCTGTTAGGAGGACCTGACTGCCAAAGGAATTTTGTCAGACGAATGACAAGCCTACCAAAAGGGTTCAAGGTGTGTTTGGAAACCTGCATTACTCAGCACAGGGAATATTTTCATCCTCCACAAGTGAAATGATACAAATATCTATTTCATACCCTGTCCCAGTGAAATAAGCTCTTGAAGAACAGATATTTGGAACAGATATTTGAGTATGCAAGGCCAAGCTGATCTGCACTTTTTGAATTCATATGCAAATTGAAGCATGATTTTCTTTGAATTGTGGTCCTTCTTCCAATTTGTGATATAGTTCTCTGTTCTTGCAAATTCTTGTGTGAGTGAGTCAGGATCCAACTCTGCTGGTCTTTGCAAGTACACCAACAGAAACACACTCTAGAAGTTAGTTTGAGCCATATTTAGAGCCAGGGTGGCACTGTTCTTATTTAGAGACAATGGCCCTTTCCGCACGAGGCCGGTGAATTGGTTCGTGCTGTTTCTTACTGCATTTTCTGGGCTCAAAACAAGGCGGACTTTCCCTCATTTCCTTCTGCTCAGCTACTGTGTATGTTCCATTCTGATTCAAAGGAGTGTCAGTTCATAAATCCGCACAGCCTCTGCTGTGGCCACTCTCGCTTCCCTCCTCAATCCGCCCTGTCGGCTGTGATTGGCCCCCCCTTTTTTGCATAGTTTAGTATGTCATTGCATACGTGCATACATGCGTAAGTCCATACTACCCCCTGGCCCCTCCCATGAGCCCTCCCCTGACCACCAATTTGCATTGGTACAAATGTATGTGTCTGCACCACTGTGAAAGTACAAATCGGATCGATCTGGAAAATTGGAAAACTGATTTCTTCCGGTTTTCAAATAGCGTGCTTTACCACCACATGGGAGTGCATTTAGTGAGGAACGAAGGTAAATAAACTAAACCTAATCTGCTCCAAGGTGCAGAAGACCTCTGTGGCAAGACGCATTGGCCCGCCTTAATAACCGCGTGCAGAAAGGTCCAATGTGTCTCCAGTTACAGCAAATCCAACTTTAATTTGGCTTACTTCAGGTTAGATTGATTTCAATAAGTTTGTAGCCAATTCGAATGAAACAATATCTGACATTTTCATTCCAGGAAGGTTCATTTCAAGTTTTTTGGTGAGAATTTAAAATTGAATTTCCATGTTTAAATAAACGTGAGCCTGCCTGTGTTTTGAGATCCACTGTGGAAGGCATATTTCTGTCCTAGCACCTTCGCAGGTACATCTGGGGAGAACATGGTAGAAGGCCTTTGTGGTGGCTGCTCCCATGCTTTGATATTATTTTCCAAGGGACTGGCACCTTCCCTATATCTTTCCTCAGTCAGGATAAGGCTTAACAAAAAACTTTAGGACCTTGAAAATTGATTTCTAAATGGTGCTGGGCCTGGGTCTTGCAGAATTGTGCTCCACTAGTTAACTGTGTTTTGTTTGTTTGCCATATTTAATAATGATATTTTAACTGACTTTTGTAGTAATTTTGCATTTGGTATATTTTTAGCTATGTCTCTTTCAACTATTGTAAGCAGCCTTGAGTCCCAAACCAGAAAAGGCAGGATATTAATGTCCTATCTGAGTCCTGGCAGCACTGCTGATCATTCAAACAAGACAAACTGAAATGCCCCCAGCTCCTTATTCACTTTCATTCAGTAAGCATGGGGCCAAAATAAAGTCCATCAGAGTTCAAAGGCAGCAAGTCCAAAGTCCGTCAGGGTAATCCAGATTCAGGGTAATCCAGAATCAGGCAATGAGTCAGCAAGGCATCAAGCAAACAGAGAGGTAAGAAAAGATCTGTGCATTGGGCATGAAATTGGAGACCAGGGTTCAAATACGCTCTTGGTTTTGGAAACCTACTAGGTGATAATGAGCAAGTCACACATTCTCAGCTTTGGAAGAAGCCAAAGTCTAACCCGCCTGCAAGCAAATCTTCCCAAGAAAAACATGTGATAGGTTCACCTTAGGGCTGCCATGAGTCAAAAATGACTTGAAAGCATGCAATAGCAATGACTCAACAGAGTGTGTTCTCTCCCTTCCACAATGCTAGTCATAATTTCCACTTTGCAAATATGTGAATATGTAAAAGTAACAAAAAGATATCCCAGACCACACAAAGTGCTGTTCTAATTCTAATTGTACTCATGCAACATACCAAGCAGAAGTGGGGAAGAGACATGGGGCAGTTGTTATCAACTCAGGCGGAATTGAATAAACGATTTTTATCCCAAACAGGTAGGGATGGGCCAATCAAATCCTCAAATCCTTGCCAAGGATTCAAGATTCATGAATCTGAATCCCTGCACCAAAATAGGTAAACAGAATCTTTCAAATCCACCAACCAAATAGTTTGTTGAAGACCAGGACACCTGAAAACCTGGGAGACCAGACGCACATGAGGAGATGGCAAGTAGGTGAGTTTTTCCCTGTTGGGGATGATAGGAGTTTCAGCGCCACGGAAATGCAGCAGAAAAGCCAGAGTTCAGCGAGCCAACAGCAGCAGCCTTATTCCCCAGTAAGGATACTCACACACAGAGGAGTTTCTTCCAAAACAGGAGGCACTTTATCTTGCAGCAAAGTTCCGTTATATACAAAACATAGGACAGACGGACAAAAGCTTGCACCAGGTACCAGGTTTGGTCAACAGACAAATACGTACTGGCGTTGCTTTGTTATATACATATCTACAACCAATCAGGTAGAGGTTTGCACACCTCCCTCTACCATCTGCACACGACCCCAGTTTCTTATGCAACCTTGCAATTACCCACAACTGGGGCATGATGCAACATCTTTGCAGTGGGCTGATCATTTTCCCAGGGTTCCCTGCCTGGAATCCCTGACAATCCCCTCCAAAATGGTCAGGCCACTGTGTAGGACATTTTCACAATCCATACATGTCACACAATACATGTTACATAATACATACAGTATATACATTCAAGGGTACAACTCATCTTCCACCTTACACCCTGGTGGCAAGGCCCAGTTCACCTCCCATCTTCTCATGGCCTACTACTGGAAGGGCCTTTGTGAGCAGATCCGCAGATGGACAATACCGCAAGCACAAAATCCCATCTTGGACCATTTTCCTCACATTTTGATACCATACCCTAATGTAGTCCTACACTCAAATTTTCTGCCTCAGTCACACGGGACAACAAAATACCCTCCTCCTGACTTTTTTGGGATAAGCATAACTTTACTTCCTGACTCAGCAAGTTAGGTACTTCCTGACCCACTTCCACTGGAACCACTGCTGGAACTAGTGCTGACCTCAGTGCGAGGCTCTCTCTTGGCCGTAAATGCAGGTTCAGCACTAGGTGGCGGTGTTGAACTCTTTGATGTGACATTGAGTGAGATTTTTGGCTTCTCCTCCTCAGTACTTTCCTCAGTACTTTCTTCTTCATCATCAGCCATCACCGCCCCTCCATCTTCAGAGCTTTCAAGTGTATCCGGGACACTGTCCTTTTCCTCATCAGATATCACTGCCCCTCCATTCTCAGGAATTTTGGGAACACTTTTCACACTTTTCCCCAGGGGAATCAAAACCTCTTGGTTACAGTACAGTCTATCCCAGCCTGAATGGATTTCAAAATTTGCACTCCTAGAATACACTATTTTGCCAGCATGGTGTAGAAATCTATATTTGTTACCTTCATATCCCACAAAGCGTAACTGTCTAGATTTCTCCTCTCCAGACTTTCTGAAACTTGGGGGAACATACGCACTAGCAAACTGACCCTAAACACATAGATGCTGCAGGTTTGGCGCCCTACCATACAATAGGTAATACGGAGTTTGCTTCACACTTGAGCTCCACATCCTGTTTATGTGGTAGTTTGCTGTCACTGTTGCTTCTCCCCAAAGTCCTGCTGGTGCTTGGGCATCCTCCATCATACAGTCCTTCATTTGTTTTAACAGCCCAATCCTTCTTTCTGCAAGACCATCCTCCCCAGGAGATGCGGGGTTGGTGGTTTTATGCCTTACGCCTTTCTTACGCATCCAGGCTTGCAGGCTAATAATGGACTAATAATGGCCTTTGATAACCATTTCAGAAATTACATCTGTGGTTGTATTCTAATATATTTAAATTGAACATTTAACATTTAAGTTCAGCACTATTTTCTGTGCTGAAAATCAATGGCATGTAGAAATGCTGGGGTCAGTGGGTTTGATGCCCAGCAGAAGTAGTGGGGGAGAGGGCAAGGTCATACAATCTCTTCTAGTGATTGCCACATGTAGGCCAGCATACCTCCTTCCACAAGACCAGTGCCTGGTTGTAAACCTATAGCTAGAATAGGATGAGAAATAAAATGTCTGTCATGGTTTCTCATGAGCCACGTGACAAACCACATGTAGCAGAAAGGGAAAAATTGTTTTTTAAAAATTGGTGCCTCCGGGGCCCACCAAAGACCTGATTCACTGACAGGCCCCTAGGCACGTGAAAAACCATGGTATAAAGCTGTGCGCACACGCCGGAGGCTGCCTGTGCCTGGGGTGGCTGCCTGTGCCCAGGGCAGCTGCCTGTGCTTGCTTGGGCTGCCTCCCTCTGCAAGGTAATACTCTCTGTTCTTTTGACTTGAGACTGGAGGGTAGGGATTGGGAATTATTGAGACTGCACTAGAGATTTGACTTGAAAGCTCCTTTGTTACCCTGATTTCTGGGGTCCCTTGGGGGACACCTCAATGTGCTCCACACGATGGGGAATGGAAACTAGCCAGAGCACAAACAATAGCAATGCGAGAGGCAGGGCGACCTAGCAGGGTCTTTTTACCCTGTGTTTATGGGGTCAGGCCAAGCCAAAAACCAAACAAGAATGTCAAATAAATGATTTCATTGAAGGAAAGTATCACGCACCAACGCAATCACTCACACACTCACTCAAGACCTATTAAGAAGCAAAAGAGAGGAAACTGGATAGGGGAATATTGAAGTGGTGTAGCTGGGGTGCTACTGCACCTTTGTCCTGAAGTCCTTGGTCCAGGAAAAACAGCGGAGAAGTGGGGCTCAGCACAGAGAAGGCAGAGGGGATCACTCAATGAATGGAGCAACGATCTGCTGGGGTGACCAGGAGCGATCCAAAGAACCACTCAAAACTGGGACTATTGGTAGGAGAAAAAGTACCTGGAGGACTAATCCTTTCCCAGGGAGAACAATCGGTGTTGCAGTGGGCATGAAGCTCCACACTGGTAATTTCCTTTGTGTGATGGGATTGCAAGGTGTTGCCAAAGTCTCAGGATCTTTGGCTGTGTTAGTTTGTGGTGTGACTTCATGTAAATGGTCCTCGGCTGATGGAATATTTGCTCAACTTGGGGCAGACACGCTAATCCCCTCAAGTCAGTGTCTCAGGGCTGAGGACCCTTTGTTTATTGTGGGTTTACACATCTTGAGGTCTCCTGGAGCTACGTGATGGAGGATTTTACTGGCTTGACCTGGTTGTCGGTTTTTCGACCTTGCCTGCCCACATGCCCCTTCAGGGGACCTCTCTGGCACACAGAATCATATTTTAATATTAAAATTGTAGACTCTGGGATAGGGTTTCTCCAGTGGAGTAACACCTTGCAGGACTTAAGACTAGACTTGAGGGTAGAGAATTGAGACTGGACTAGAGGCTGTTGTTGTTATTGTTTTAAGTGCCTTCATTGTTGCAGGACTTGAGACTTGACTGGAAGGTACAGTCTTCTTGAGATTTCAAAGACAGTTGAAAGATTCTTCCGCATAGCTCCCTTGTAAACCTCTTTCATACACACTTCTGGGGTTTGCAGTTTTACAAGATGTCACAGCCTTCTCTGCCAAAGGGTGCTGGTGCATCATCAAACTACAAACCCCAGGATGCCATAAGGAGCTATGCAAAGAAAATCCAGTTTTGACCTGGATT
Organism: Cyclura pinguis; assembly: GCA_030412105.1. Lineage (NCBI taxonomy): Eukaryota > Metazoa > Chordata > Lepidosauria > Squamata > Iguanidae > Cyclura > Cyclura pinguis. The sequence continues at coordinate 149,104,808 of CM059601.1, read as the reverse complement.
ATCTCTCTACTGTAGTATGTGGCCCTGTTTACACAGGCAGGAAAACATGGGATTAATCCACATTTTCCTGCCTGGGTAGAAAGGGCCTTCATGTCATTTTCAATCTGGGGAGATTCTGAGGCAAAACTATGGCAATTGTCCTGGCCAGATTTCTTCAGAGGGAGGTTTGCCTTTGCCTAGGCTTTTGCCAAGGCTAAGAGAGTGTGTCTTGCCCAAGATTATCCTTATTTCCCTTGCTTTTTAAACCTTTTTTATAAAAAGGATTCAAAAACATCGAGATTCGTGAGATTTGTGGATTCCCAGAACCTTCCAGGGATTTGGATCTGGATTCAGATTCAGAAAATTCTGGATTCATCCCATCTCTACAAACAAACAGAGAATGGAGACAACTAAAACTACACCAAGAACTGAGACAACAAAAAAGACTGGAAAAGCAGAGAAATCAGTTGTAAGATTAAAGGATAAGAAGGCTAAGGCAAGTAGAAAACTCAAAATGAATAACTTTAAAATTAAATCACTAGAGAAAAACTGTAGTGGAGTTGAAGCCAAACCTCTGAAGGCCATTTTGGACTGCCATGTTGAAAAAAAGACATTCTAGGCAAGAGGGTGGAGCAGAAGCTCCCCTTAGTCAATGGGAGCAAGCAATAAGCATTACATCACAGGTGTGACAGTAAAGAGATACTCAGAGATTTAGAAGTGTACCAATGAAAGAATAAGGTGGGATGGGGTGGCAAGATTGCATGGCCAGAACTTCTTTTTGGGAACAAAGTAAGGCTTTGGAAGCATTAGTGTTAGAAGCATCACAAAATCCAATGCAGACAAAGCAACAGAGTGTTTTCCCTTTACAAATAACACCACAAACATCTCAGCAATTAGGCAAGGCATCAATTAATAGTTTAATAGAGGAGAGAGTAAACAAAGAATTAAACAACAGATTTGCAGTGCCCACAGGTTTATAGTTTAATGAAACACAACACACAACAAGCACTTGAGCGAGTGCATATAGTTAAATCACAAGGAATTTAAATGCTTCACATCTGATTCCTTTAATGAATTTAATGAACTCAATGAATTTAATACAACAGCCAATGAACTTACCTTCAGTTGATTTGTATATGTCCTCAGTGAATTCTTTCCAGGCATCTAGGAGAGAAAACAATGCATGAAATAAATAGTTACAAAATGAAATCACTGAAACACATGAAGATGCAGTTAAATTTCAGTGTAAGGAGTATAAAAACAGTAGTAATGTCAATAGGGATGTTCTTGACTTTTTTGACTTGAACCCTAAAAAGATATTTTCTTTGTACTACACCGCAGGAAAGAATACCTCCCTGGGCTTCAAAGGTTTGTAGGATTAACAAGCAAGTAAACATGAAGTAGTTTTAACTATTAAGAAATGGAAAGAGAAAAGGGAAGGAGAAAAGCGATAGAATTTTTAATAAACCAAGTAAAAACAAAAATAAAAACACCACCTTTTAATTTAGTAATGCATTCATGACATGAGAATGGAAGAAAAAATGAAAGAAAAAAAATGAAATTTGAATAATCTATCAGTGATATTAGGCACTAAAGGAACATAAAGATATTAAATAATACATTAGAAAGCATTGTTGATGAAAGCTTTCCTTTCTTTGAGTTAAAGCAAAATAGAGCAAAGCTGTGAAAGTGCTCAAAGGAATATTTGACATGTTCCAATGTAGTTTACTAGGGAGCATATAGAACTCCAAAGAGAAGTCAACCTAGTTTCAGATTATTCTTAGTCATGAGGGTCTTTCACACTACACAATTATAGCACTATTATTCCACTTTTAAATGACTGCATCCTATGGAATCCTAGGCTTGATGGCTTCATGAGGAACTAGAGCTCTCTGTCTGAGAATTCTAAATACCACTCTTTCAACTACAGATTCAAGGATTCCATAGGAAGTTGCCATGGCAATTAAAGTGGAACTACAGTGTTCTAATTGAGTGGTGGGAAAGGGCCCATGATTTCACGAGCTTGATTGACATGTAATTCATGTTTAGGAGTATAGATGCATAGAAGTACGTCTATGTCAACGAATATGTTGAATGGTGTATGGATTTGTGAGAAATCTAAATAAAATCTAAGAATTACTGGGTTTGTCTGTTTACATTTACTGAACTGTTTGAAGCCTGGATGTAACTTGAGTTCCAGAATCCTGACAGTGATTGATATTTACAAATGCAACAATACAAGACAAACAGCATAGTGAACTGTGAGCCTGCCATCTGTGATCTTGAGACTCCATAAATTTAGCTTACTGCAAATTCAAATATACACAATACTCTGCATTTGAATCTGCACTGGGGAGCCTGCTAACTGCCCACATCTTCCTTCAAGGCAGTGGAATTCCCCTACAAAGAAGAAGTGGGCAGCTGATGCTGTTTTTAATACTACGGGAACTTACTATATAAGCTCACAGTTTCTTTCCAAGCCTTCAGTTTCACTCCAAGTGACAGATCCCCTTTCAAGTCTGGCTCCAAAATTCCTACCCTAGGATACCTGTCACTTTCACCTTGCTCCAATGTTACCCCAAAAAGTGGGTGACTCAGAGGTTGACCTGTGATTCCAGTGCCTCCAAGTAACAGTGGGGAATATTAGCTCCAAGGGAGGCCTTCAAGAGGGAAGTAACCTAGCTGGATCTTTTACACTTATGTATACTGGTACTAATGCAGGTATACTATCCAAAGATTCAAAGAATATCTGTTTTATTTGGAGGAATTAACAATCACACACACACAAGATCCAAGCAGTTTCACAATCATATAAGGCTAACTGAAGGAAAAGGGAGGAAAAAATTGGATAATGAGAAGTTAGAGCTATCTTGCAGAGAAGAGACAAAGCAATGTGGCTCAGACTAAGGGTATGAGGGTAGTACAAGAGTGGAAATCAGAGTGACAAACTATCTGGCTCAGAGCCAGGGTTTAAATAACCTATTTCAACCCAGAGGGGTAAGGTGCTAATGTCTCTCTGGCAGAGTAAACAATGGGGTCCAGAATGATCTAATGGTTTTAGCATCAGGTAACAAAAGACTGATTGGAATTGTAATAGCTCCTTAATGGCTGAGTATGTAGGGAAACAAAAAGGAAATTTGGCAGGAATAGGGAGTGGGTTGAAGACAATCACAGGCAGTTTCAGATGCTATTGTTTTCAAAGGTTGAGTTCTTAAAGGACATTTGCAAGTCCATTATCACTGGAGCTTCTCTGACTATGACCTGGCCAGGCCCTGAGGTCTCATCACATGTATTCAACCAGCCTTTTTTTTTTTTTTTTTTTTGCCAGCATAACTTTATAGTCATGTCAGTAAATAATTTCTATTTCAGACCAATTGAAAGATATTCGTCAATTATGCTATGGAATGGAGGTGTACAGCCTGATAAGATAAGTCCCTACTCAAATACCCCCTTGGATTTGGGACAAGAACCTCCAGGTGACCTTGGTGTGGACCAATTCAATTTATTTTACAAGTGCTTCCTGTAATGGAACGTTAAGTATAACAATCTTTGGTCCAGGCTTAAAGAAGACAGTCAAAGTCAGGTTTAACAAAGTAACTAATTATTCAACTTTATTTTCGTAACATAGAGAATAGTTGTTTTATCAAGTTCCACTGCTCAGTTCCCAACATACAATAAGATTAAAACTGAAGTATGTCAGACCTTTTCCTTCAATCAATTGAGACATTTACTACTCCTAACTTTCACAACTCACTACTTCAGAAGTCTTCCTTTAACTGTCATCAATTTTTTTTAAAAAAATCCTTCTTTCATAGAGTTCTCTGTGTTGAGATTGATCACCCTCTGTTATTCACAAGTATGGTTCACATCCTTCCATCCAAGAGTTCTTCAGTTACGTTTTTTCCCCCAAGTTCTCTTTGTCTTTGCTTTCCCTGATATAGCATCACACTCTCCAATCCTTATGAGGCTTCACAGTCTCTCTCCAAGCCTCATGTGAAGTCCCACTAACCAAGCTTTATACTGCAAGCCTGTATCAGAAATGGCATAGGGCAGTGGCTGATGTGAGGCAGCCCAAAGAAGCTGGCACAGCTAGGAGCTGAGACTTGCCACTGCTTCTGCTGCTGCTCTATGCCATTTTTAATACAGGCTTACTGTATTAGCCTTGACTTGCGAGGCTTCTCAGTATCTCTACAAGCCTTGTCAGTCTGACATGAACATGCAAAATTTTTGGTATCCACGAGGAGTCCTGGAGCTAATCCCTTGTGAATATGCTGGGCCTACTGTAGCTCTGTGTGTGTGTGTTGGACCAGGACTCTGGAAGGTCAAGATTTAAATTCTTGCTTAGCCATGGAAACCTACTAGGTGATCTTGGACAAGTTACACTCTTTCAGCCTAAGGGGAAACCAATGGCAAACCTTCTCTTAATAATTCCTGCCAAGAAAACCCTCTGACAGAATCACCATAAGTCAGATTTGATTAGAACACACATAACCAGAACAACTATAATACAAAATAGAGCACAAACCAAACCTTGAAGTATGTGTTATCTTTCTTCCACCATTTTTATAAGGCCATACTCCATAACTATATAACTAAATAACTAAACTAAACTAAGGATAACTAAAAATTCCAGTTAAACTCTAATAATGAATAGGATTATCTCTCTTTAAGTTTCAACTAAGGGCCTTTCCACAGGTTGTTGATGCCCTTGTCATGGTCACACATGGGCGGTGGGAACACGATGATGCTTCTGCATGATATTATCACGGTCCCATTGCCCATGCATCCCCAAGCAGTGCAATTATGGGGTTGACAGAGTTTCTCTATCAATGATCCCCAATTGCACTGCACTCCTGCTGCATGTCTGCACTTACCTTCCTTGCAGAGACCCTGAAAGCATCATGGAGGCACTTCCTGCCCCAGTGCAGCCTGGGAAAGTGGCTGGCTATGCTGCAACAGGAAGAGGTATATCCCTTATGCTTTCTTCTGCAGTGAATGAGCCAGTGCAAAAAGGAGTGTTGGTGTCCGTGCTCCCCTCCCAGCAAAGCTGCTGCCAGGACAAAACTGGGATCACCCTGGACCCAGGTAAGCTGTGGAAAGGGCCTAAACTGTAATGAAAGGAAAAGAAAACTCCCCTGCTGAGTCAGGAAGATTTTTTTTTTTTTTAAAAAAACAGGGTTATGGAACTATTTTGGGGGGCTATTAACATACCCTTAAAGGGGCAGCATTTTGGATCCTTGAGGATTGTTCATCATACTGGGCAATAAAGAACATTAAATGGGATAAGAACAGAAAAATTCAAAAATCATCTTGGTCAGATATTAACTCCACCAGATCTGTCATTATGTTAAATTCCTGATGACTTGATGCATCAACTTGAGATGTGATGGATTCATGTTTTACCTGAAGGGATGTGGAACCATCTGCTTCTCTCCATCTCTGGATACAAAAGGTTACAAACTCCTCAGAGAACTTCAAAGGTAATGTATTTTAATATAAATTAGCTATTTATAACAAATTAAAAAGTAATTAGTTAACAAAATTTTACCAAATGCAAAACTACATACAGCTTGGGCAGAGATGTTGTCATTTTTCTACAAAATGATGGTCACCTTCTTCTGACATTTGGAAATAGGATGTGTGATTGCAGTTTCCTACCATCTCCAAAAGAACATTTCTGGCTAGTTCTGAATGAAAAATGACAACTATTGCCCTTTTTTCTTTTTTCCCAGGGATGGAAAGGTGAATTCTCTAGCAGCTTGAAAAGTACACTCTCAGAAATGTTCAGTGCAGCAATAATTCCCGGACATTTTGGAGAATTATTAAACTGTCAAGCAGTGGATAACCCAAGTAACTAGCTCTGTGCTATTACAAATGCCTAACAAACAGTGATCCATTCCAATATTTAGATAGCTTTTGATTAAACTTTTATACAACGAGTAAGAAGTCCTGCTGAGGACTTAAAATTCAAAATAAAGGTAGTGAATGAGGGCAGGAAATTTGCTGGCAATTCTATGTTCATACATCTTTGAGCCAGGCAAACTGCTGCAAAATTAAATAGGGTGAGGTGTCCCATCTCAGAAGATTAGATTTTGAGGTACCATTGGTACCACTGAGATGAAGAGGTGTGCATGTATGTGTGAGAGAGGGAGAGATTTGTAGTTACTGCTCATATGTTGATACATCTGCATACACACAAAAACATTTCTACTGGACCCACAATTACATACTATGGTCCATAAAGCCTGAGCCATACCTCATAGCAAAGCAAGAATTCAGGGCAGCCCTTGCCTTCCTAGTTCAGCAGTCAAAAACTGCTATGAGGGAATGCATCCCTAAAGTTTGTTGTACTCACAGGAGAACAAATAGAAGGACAGATTGTCTTTGGTGTTTTATAGTCCCTACCAACTGGGACTTTGAGAGTTGGTGGCATGGAACAGGTGGTTGTCTAGGAAAAAATTGATGGTTGGCAGAGATCAGCCTAGTACAGAGATTTGGGAATCTCTGTCCTAAAGTGACAGCATGAACTTCAGATCTGGCAATGTGATAAGCAACATTCTGTTCCTCTTAGCAGATATTTTAATCATTCTATGGTGCCAAACTGAAGCCTGGATATTGGCCCAGCCTCCTTTATCTATGAAAATGCCATCTTGTGCTTTTGATTTGAGAGCAATAATTTGATAGCTGGCTGCAGGCTAGCCATTTAAAAACACCATATTTCACCAGAAGCTACTGAAATACCTGAAATGTGAACACATATGAATGAAGCTATCAGGGTTTCTCTTTTTCCCTTTTCCTTTTTAAAAAACGAATCCTACGAATCTCTTTAACCACAGTCTTTAAACTGGCTAACTGATTGCAAGCTCAGGATATTGAAACTGCCAGGAATTATCTCATGATAGACTTCAGCAGGCTTCACATCAATTTTATAACACCCTAGGTAAAACAGACTAAACCAATTTATGCACTATCAGACTTCCTGACGCACCCAGATGATCTCTGTGATCATATGGATTTATGAGTGAAGGGAAGTGGAAAGATGGTGACTGAGAAGAGAATCCCATAAGAAGAGCGTAATAAAAAAGGAGGCAAGTGCACACAAGTGAGAGATCTGGATTCATGCAGAAATAAATGAGATGGGAACCATTTTGAAATAAGGGCATTTTTAGTGCAGAAAAGTTTATGCATTTTATGGTGTGTCTGCATTACAGTCTGAAACTGGTTTAGCAGTCACAGTCTCTCTCTCTTTCTCTTTCTCTTCAGAAACCCTATGAACTCTAGTTCTGGGATCAGCAATGGACATTCTTAGTATCCTAATAATTTAGAATTCTTAGAATTCCTTATAGAAAGTCTGTGACTTGAACAGATATGTGCATTAGGTAGGTTGTGCTAATACATATCAATACAGAAAAAAATCACTGGACATGTTTGGAGACATATACAGTACATAGCAGCAGAAATGTGGAGGGGAGTTATAGGATAAACATGTCTGCTTTAGTAAACGGTGATCTTTAGAATAAATGTGGTATGGCCAAATTAAACCAGAGGCAAAAACAGCAGATGTAAATGATGGTTTTCCCTTTAGCTAAAGACAGACAGAACTTCTGGAGCCAACATAGCATAGTGGTTTGAGAGCTGGACTGTGATTCTTGAGACCAGGGTTCACTTCCCCAATCAACCCTAGAAACCCACTGGATCACCTTGAATGCACCACACACTCTCAGCGCCAGAAAACCTTGTGATAGGATCATCTTAGGGTTGCCATAAGTCAGAAATTACTTGAAGGCACACAACAATAATGTGGAAGAACTTTGACAGGTTTTTGTCTTTTGGGTGACTTGGTTTATTTTGCAGTTCATAGCCTCACCAGATGTTAATGGTTAAATTCTGTAGCCAGCACAGCACTCCAAAATTTATCCATCTGTCTGTCTGTCTGTCTGTCTGTCTATCTATCTATCTATTTAGAAAAATGCATACCCCAAGCTTCCAGGGTGGTTAACAAATTTTTAATTAGGCAATTTCCTGCCCTCAGGCTTACAGTCTAACAAGGCAGAACAAATAAAGGAAAGGAGATTACATTGGGAGAGAAAATCAGATTGAGAAATTGGGTGGAAAGAAAGGAACTTCCTAAAAGATGTTTATGTGAGACATAGTAGAGGAGCAACAGTCCACTTAAATCTGCATACCTTTGATACTCAATGGATGACCCTGAATCAATGTTTCTCTCTCTGACTAAATCACCATAAAATAGGTTTGTGAGAATAAATGGGAATTTGAGGAAACCATGTAAACTGTCCTGGTGTTACCTTGATTTCTGGGGGTCCCGGGAGGGACACCTATATGCGCTCTCAATTATATAAGTTGGGGAAATTAGCCAAGAGCACAGCCTAGCAATACGAGAGGCAGGGTAACGTAGCGAGATCTTGAACTCTATGTTTACGGGGTCAGGCTGAGTCAAGGAGCACACAGAAGTTGAAACAATAAATGATGTTTTATCAAAACACAATCAAACGATGCATGCAGCACACTCACACAGATAACTAAGGAAATAAAGGTTGGAGTGGGATAGAGGGATTTTTAGAGGAGTTGTTGGTTTGAGTGATACTTCACCTGTCCTGAAGCCTGGTTAGAAGCAGAGAAGCTGGGGAGCGTGGATCTCAGTACGTGGGGCTGAGGGGAAGGCTCGCTGGACAAAGTGACAGCAAGGCGGGATGGAAGCCAAGAGCGATCCAAGGAAGCGCTCAAAGTCAGGGGTTTTTATAAGGAGAATTGTGACTGCAGGCTAGTTCGGACTTGGGGAAAACAATGAGTTTGGGGCTGGAGACAAAGCCTCCGAAAGGTCAGAATTTGAATGATTGAGTTATAGCCAAATTGTCAATAGGGTAGCCAGTATGCAAACACGGAGTACTTGAGCGTTGTATAGCTTGATCATCAAGCAGCCAGCGCGGGGCAGAGGATCTTTTCAAGGTTGCGTGCATACATAATTGGGTACTTGCCTTTGAGGTCTCCTGAAGCTGCGAGTCGGCTATTTCTGGCCTGCCTGTATTGTGTTTGAATATTACAGCGATTATCGGCTGAGCCTGTGTGCATGCTTGTCCGGGGGCCTCGCAAGCACGTGGAAGGGAATGGGTATGTGAGGCCGAATTATTGATATCAAGAGATATCTTTTTATATCCCCCAAGCTTGGGCTAGCCAGGGCAGTAACACTGGGCTTCTTAGAGAAATATACTATGAAATGCAATGGGTACTTAATATATACTTTCATTCTGTACACATCTGCTTCTTACTTCCTCAAAACACAGTTGTTAGTTTTATTACTCAGTCTGTTCTTCTAATGTTGTTAGCCACCTGAACACTCTGTGGAAATGTGGAAAGAGAATGTAATTAAATGCATAAAACAGTGAAGCCTCAGATAGGGCCTCTCATGCTCCACCAAATATGCATCTCAGAAACCAAGACAGTCACAATTCCAATGGATAATTTGCCCCCAGAGTATGACTGGTTATGATCACAACAGTAAGGAAGAAGGAAAGGGAGCACTGGGGAATGGGTTTTTGAGGAAGTATAGGATGGGCTGACCTCCAAGTTTAGTAAACATTTATTTAGTTAATTTTTGTTCTTTCTTGTTATGAAAAAAAAAAGGACTCAATGAAACAAAAGCAAAGGCAATTAAAATGCAGCAAATTAAATCATTAAAAAATAAATAGCAATATTCAGCTGGTTAAAATGTCTTCAGTAGCAACTATTTTAAATGTCAAAAACTATCTGAATAAAAAGGCTTGTCAGAAAAAGAATAAGACTAGGGAGCGGTTCTGCCTTCTTTGGCAAGGACTTCCACAACCTGAGACTGGCTATCAAGAAAATCTTCTCATGCTTGATCACTAAAAGTACATGGAGTTTAGGACCTATTCTAGTGTTGGCTGTGAATCTCAAAACTCTGGGCAGTCGATCCCAGTGATTTCATATGTATTGAATAGCACAGGGCTGGAACCCTGAGGGACTCCACAGACCAATTGACCAAACCACCAATTCAAAGTTTCTGAGCACTAACTTTTGAAATCACTGTTCTGGGAAGGACTGGAACCATTGTGAAATGGTGCTTCATGTTCCATCCTAGTCAGGCAACAAAGAAGTATACCATGGTTAATAGTTTTAAAAGCCGCAGAAAGAGCTAGAAGAATGAACAGGACACATTTGTCTTGTCCTGTCCAGTACTGTAGATTAACCACAAGGTAATCAATGCAGTCTTGCCACAACAAGACTTAGAAGCAAGTATCTTAAACAAGAACAATAAAGGGAACACCACTTCCTGTTTTAAGGAAAATGGAACCATCATTCCTTACCCGGACTATCACTTTCCCTGGTAAATTTGTAAGTCAAACAAGGCAAGGTCAAACACATGTGTTGGGGGTGTCATCACTCCAAGGATCCTGTTCACATCCTCAAACTTTTCATACTTAAATTATACATTTTAACTGGATAGGCAGTGGGCAAAGTTAACATACGGTAGCCACATAATTGCTTCAAGGTATTCTTATGTCCTCAAGGGGTAAGGAGTGTTGTGCTTTAGCAAGATATCCTTAAGGGCAGGCTCCTTATTTTTCAAGGAGTTCTTCCTTCCGTAAATGGAAAATTAGCTTGTCTTCTTGAGATACTATTTTTTTTTCTGTTAAAAGGGGTTCATTTGGGGACAGGAATGTCCAGAGTAGAAAATTTTCAAATACAGCTTCCCATGGCAATGACACAGTCTGGAAAAATGTTCTGCCACTCATTTTACTGAAGTAATACATTGGCTTACAGTTTATTGACACTTTATTTTACAGAAGCTTTTTAAAGAAAAACATCAGTTGATTTAGAATTTCCCATGGCACTGATCATAAATTGAGGAAAAATTCATATAATGTCATCCTATGTTGCTGTGGCCCTCTAGGTGATTTGAAAGTGCAGCTTCCACAGTCCTTTACCATTGGCTATGCTGGCCAGAACTGATGAAAATTGTAGACTTAAAATGTCAGAAGGATCACATTTGCCTACACCTGGCCTTTCTACAGAAATGAATCAATTGTTACATTAAGCTCAGTAAAGTCTACACACTAGGTCTCAGGCAGAGGACATTTCCAGCATAGCTCCTTCCCATGCTTCTATTTAGCACAATAGATCAGCATTAAACCCATTTACTTCTGTGCATACTTTGTGGGGTGCTACTGAGCTATCAGTCCTCTGGAGTTGACAGCATGCATGTTGGAAATCTAGATGTTTCTTGGTCAGGAGAATATAATGAGGAAATGGATACACACTCTGAGAGATAGAGAGAATGAAAAAAATGGAGATTTGATGTGGGAAAATGGCCTAAGTTTATGCAATATGAGCAAATATTGCACATTTCTGCTCCTTCACATCGAATGAAAACAAAATATGAGTGTATGCTCTGGAGACAGTAGCTATCCAGACATACAAGCTGTGAGGTTACAGCAATTCCCAGCATGCAGAAGCTACAAGTAGGCTAGGGAGTAATTTTGCAGCTTTGTACGAATAAACCCCCAATGGTGTTTCTCCAGGAATCACAGCTTCTCCCTTATTCCCTCACCATAGGAATAGAGAAAGAACCCTCTGTGACAGCCACCACTGGAAGCTTTACAAATAATTCTGAACAAATTTTAGTTCTATCTGCCATTGCAATTAATTTCTGAATTTCATCGGAGACAACAGTTAGTTGCACAGTTGTTCACACATACCGTCTACCAGGGACCTACTTTGTCTCTTATAGTCAATGTAAACATGATGTCACATATTCCTATGACTCTGAGAAACAGAATGGAGCAAACACACAAAGGAATGCCTCTGGAACTGCTAAGTTTCAGATACAAAAAACTAGAATCACTGGATGAACTCTGGGGAACTCTCCCTGCTAAGTATGAGAAGGAGATGCAACATTCTTCCTGTTTCTTTGCTGGTTACTATCTCCTGGTTGTCAATCATCTATTGCTACTCTTCAACAAAAGCTATGCTGGATAACTAAAAGGAATGAAGGGAGCATACCAACAAAAATCCTGCCTCCTTAATGTTAAGTGACATCTTAAGACAGTGTGTCTTAGTATATATATGAGCTATAGAATTTCCCTGCATTTTCCACCCAGAATTCAAATCTCCCTCAACACCTCACAGCAAGTTTGCTAGGGAGGCACATTTTGCTGGCCTCCAATCAAAGAAAGTCACAAGGTAATCTGTTATGGCACTTTGCACCATGATGTAGGCCATTTCCCCCCTACACGGTTATAGTGCCATTATTCTACTTTTGACATCCTGTGGAATTCTGGGGTTTATAGTTTACTGAGGCCCAAGATCTTTCTGGCTGAGAATTCTAAATGCTCCTCCCTACACTGCAAACCCCAGAATTCCACAGGATGTTGAAAGTGGTATAATAGCACTATAACAGTGTAGGGTGGAAAGGGCTGTGGAGGGCAGAGTAAAGGGTTTTACAAAGTATTACCAACCCCCACTCTTTCTTTCATCTCTGCAGCGGATGAGAATGACTTATTCTGGCAATGGCAAAACAGTCAAGGATTTACATCTTTACTTTAAGCACTCTCACTAAATAAGTACTGCCACCTGGTTTAATATACACAGAAGAACAATTCTGACATTACAGTCCAGGTAGCTACCATTTCTCTTCCCCATCTCTCAATCAATCAATCAATCAATCAATCAATCAATCAATCAATCAATCATGCTTCTAGTGATTTCTAGGCAGAAGTATTGTTTCAAATCTGAAAATAATTTGTCTTTCTTCCCTTATTCCTCTCCTAACTCCTCAATGTTTAGTTCCCAATGTATTTTGTGTTCAGTGCTATTAGCATTGTGTAAAATAAAATGAACAGATTTGGGGGGTCTTCTTGCCTGATGAAATAGCATGTAAATTGTTTATGGATGTTTATAGAAATTGTGGATATCAAAATAAATCCAGCCAATCATCTCTGGATGCTGTTAGCTTCCATGTGAGTGAAGCAGTGAATCTACTCTGAATTTTAGTCTGAACTTTAACAGACAATCCAAAGTTCTTCATCCTATCCCCCAAATAAGTTCAGAACCTTGAACAGTTCCTTTAGAGCACAACAAAGACTGAATTCACCACTCCAATGACACTAAAGCAACAGTCTCCCACAGCCTACCAGCCATGTATTGTGTTGTGTCTGTGTCATCCCCTTGCTCTCTCACATTATTAGCCTACCAGCCATGTATTGTGTTGTGTCTGTAAGTATCATCCCCTTGCTCTCCTTCCATTATTATGCTGTAGATTCACTCTGCCCGCTCAGCCTTCTATTCCCCTTTCTACTTCAAATTTGGCACATTTTTAAAATCAGTTTTGAAATTAGCATACATTCAATTTGCATATTTTTGACTGCAGAGATTAGGGATGTACAGTCACATGCATGTTCACTGATTAAATCTGTGATTTTTTTTTTTTTTTTGCAAGCCCTTTGTTCATGGACACTTAATTCAGAGATGCTAAATGTGGAAAGAGGATGGTAAGATTAATGAAGGAGACTGCACATGCAAATTCTTTGTAGAAGAGCCAAGAAAAACATGGAAATTGAAGTAGCTAGAATCCTAGAGATTCCAGACTAACCACAGACATCTTGCAATTCAATATCTAGCCTGGATGCATGAACATGGCAGATATGATGACATGATTGTTTCAGAATTCCCTTTTCTATTGTGATTCAATCATTGTACACAAAGGAAAGTGAGTTTGCATCTCTATGGCAGACGTAAACTTTGCTGAGTATTCATTCCCTCTTCCCAGGGCACCCTGACAACTTAAAGTTATAGATCCTTATAAGAGAATCCTCAGTCTGTTTACTAAACTAAACTAAACTAAAATCAGCTTTGTTCATTTAGATAGAATAAATATTCCTGACTGTGATGAATTGAATCACTGATGCATTTGTTTATAGCATTTTTATCCTACTTCTTGGAGCAGCTTACATGTGTGTCTATGTTCTTTCAAGTCTCCTGTTGACTTATGGTGACCCCAGTGATTTCACAGGGTTTTCTTAGGCAAGAAAATATGCTGCAGTGGTTTTCATATCCCCACCAAGGTTCTTGAAGTAGGTTATGCAAGAGCATAAAATTCATTCCTTTGTTCAGGATTGCTACATAAAACAGACAAAAAGAAAAAAGAAAGGAAAGGATGGTGGGGGGAATATGAAAAAGATAGTCTTTAAATAGGGCTTAACATCTCAATTCCCTTTGGTACAGCCTGCTGGACTAGCTGTGGGTAGAGGAGTCTTCACCCTCATGGACACATTGGTTGCTCTGAAAGAAGGACAGCCATATTCTTGGAAAGTTGCAAAATGCTGTATCTCCACTAAAAAGCTGCACTTTTATGGGAAATATGCAGTCTATGTGCAACAAATGGGAAAAATAATTGTTCATTAAAGAAACGAAAAGTGCAAGGAAATATTCTTTCTTCTGCACATGCTGCCTATCAAACTCTCAGTTAATGGAACATTTTTTATGTATGGCTTGCAGCAATCTCAATCCAAACCCAATGCTCCCATGCTGACAAAAGTGGCAATGAGCTTGGGCTACTGTGAAATAGAATGGAAGTAATATCATGTTTAGGAGAAGCACATGTTTTACAGAAGCATTTAAAAAGAGTTTTAAACAACACTGAAAGAGTTGCTGGTACAGAGGACAAACTGAGGAAAAAAATATGCTCAGTAATCAGCTGAGCCACTGAGTGTGAAGCATCAGCTGGGGCCCTTTCTCACTATACAATTATAACACTATGACTCCACTTTAACTTTTATGGTTCTATCCTATGGACTCCTGGTATTTTCAGTTTAGGCAGGGGAATTTACAATTCTCAGCCAGACAGCTCTAGTGACTCCAACCAAAGTATGAACTGCAGGATTCTACAGGGTGCTGTGATGGAAGTTAAAGTGGAATCATAGCTATTATTGTATAGTATGATGGGGCCCTTGTAGAAGAAAATAGATAAAAATCAGAGGAAGAGGGGGGAGTGAATTGGCCTGTATGATTCTTTGTGGCTTTTGGCATGCCAAATGAGAATGTGGTTTGCTGCCCGGAATCCTGAAGAGAAATGTTGTTTGGGTATGAAGGTATCATGTTTTTGCTCCAGGGTGCTCCTATATTTATCCTTGGGCTTATTTCACACATTCCACAGAAGAAAATGATCTGTATGTCAGAGATGTGAATCATGGGATTAGACAGAGTAATTGCTACAAGCATACAGTTTGCATGTAGCAGCCAAACCTGTCCTCTTTTTAAAATATCACTTTTGGGATAGGAAAGAATGCCCAAAATGATGAACACAAGAGTATAAATGTATGACTGAGGCAGATGTTGCTCTGAAAGTTTGTTATGAGAGTAGGTGTATTGCATGTAAGCTGTGGTCCTATTTCTCAACATCGGCCTTAGCCCATGGGGCATAGTTTCTACTTCCTGGAATTCTCTCCCTGCCTGGTTCCTCAGTGTTCAGCCCAATCTTCTGTCCTACAGTAGTACATCACTTTGGTACCTTTATACCAAAGTCATAGGGAAGGGTGCTTTAACATCTTTATATCATGCTCTTTTCTTCATCCATATGCAGCAGTTTCTTTGTGTCCTTCACATGCCTCCCTTAATATATACAACTTATTTCTTTTAGAATGTCTGAAACACGTTTTCAACTTTGGTGATCCTTGATGAATATACAAGGCACAGATTTCTGCCTGTCTAGAAAAAGGAATACATTTAACTTTATTCTGAACATTTCCATTTTAGCTTCTTTGTAATTTTTCAACTTTCTTTTTTATTTATCCACAGACAGTTATGTGGCTCAGTGAATCCCTAAGCACAGCCATTAGATGGCTAGTGCTACTAAATGTTCCTTCCAGTTCATCTCCTTCTTTAAAATATTGATTCACTACAAGAACACTATTTCGGAAGGAATCCTGATCCTAATATGAGGTAGATAGGGTGTGTTATCAAATATTATACAGAGTAACTTGTGAGTCTTGGCTGGGTAGGAGTTCGTGCAAATCAGTTAATGAAGACAGTGTAGAACAAACAAGGATATTTGGCAGAGTTGTATGAGGTGGAAGGGAATATTATACCAATGACTTATCATTGACAATTTCACATGAAACATTTTCTTTCGGTATACTACTTATTAACAATCCAGTTTAATTATTTACTTATACAGAATTCTTGTTGTTGCCTACACTTATGGCAATCTAAAAAATATAGTGGAGATACAATAGATAATGAGGATGTACACTGGATTTGGAACAAGCATGTAGTCCAACATGAATTAGGCTCCTGTGGATCAGTTTTAGTGCTTCAATGGAGGTGAGCTTCAGATAATGAAAACAAAATTAAACCTTCAAATGAAGCCTTGTCTGAGTTTTAAGCTTCACAAAACTTCATTAAAATAATTTTTCAGGTTTCATTTCTGTGAAAACACCAAAAGGTGGGGAATTGATTAGAGTTTAGTGACTGATAGATCCTCATTCTAATCCCATAACACATTTTACCAATATTTTTCTATTAACTATATTTTAAGTAAGGAGATGTGAATGTGGTAAAAATCATGACCCCAGCTTTCTTTCTCTTCATGAATGATGGGAAGAAGGATGGGAGAATAACAAATGTTTTCACTTCATATTTGAATGTCCCTATCATTTGTGGAGAAATGGGAGAAGGAAACACTTTTTTTTTCTTTTTGGTGAAACATGCCCTCCTTTTTTTCTGCACAAAAAGCAATATTTTCTACACAGAAAACAGATTTATTTTTTTAAAAAAAAACAACATTATTTTCTCCATAGGGCAACATTTTGGAATATCCAAATACTGTTCTTGTTGATCTTTTATTCATAGAACCATAGGTTGAAAGAAACCACAAGGGCCATTGAGTCCAACCCCTGACATGCAGCAATAAATATTCCTCTCACAGGTGTTTCCTGACTATTGGGAAACCCATTTTTCAAAGCAGGAACAAAAAATATTTTCTCCAGCCCTAGATGAAATCCTGTCACAGTTTGCCAGACTGATGGGCTAAACCCAGAGCAAACATATGACGCTCAATCCAGTGTCAATTTACTGAAGCCGTGTTTAGATCTTACCCTCATTTATTAGACTGATCCACAGTGAACTTACCCAAAGCTAAACTCTGATTCTACAAGGCTTGCTTTTTGGTAAACATTAAGGGGATTATCAAATCACTGTGTTGAAACATTCTTCTGGTGTGGAACCCCAGACTCTGATGTGTTCGTTCCCAAGAAGTAAATGGAATGTCTGGCAACCACCTACTTATGACAGCAAATTGACCAGACTGCAGGTGTGCAGCTTTCCTACCAATGATTTTTGTTGATGCAACAAGTGAGCAGTAGTCTCTATCTGACTGTTGAAGAGATTGAATGGCCACAGTATATGGCAGCCTGTCAAAGATTCTGATCTATTATTGATCCTATTTGTCTATATAAACATCGTGAAGGTGTGAGAACAACAGAGCCCTTTAATCCTAAAGCCAAGGTTCCAACAGAGCAAAGAAGAACAATAGATGTAAGCCATAGGGAAGGGTGGAGGGATTCAACGTTTTCTCTTAACCCTGTGGACTATGAGAAGCACCCCTGCTGTTTATAACCAAAAGAAAGGACCTTATACATTCTGGTTGCTATGGATACCAGATATGACAGTGAATTCCTTTACTGCCCAGGCCACCTGAGAGGATCTAGCCACCATTATAACAAATACAATTTGAATTGAATCAGTTTCTTGCTGATATTTGACAGGTAATGAGTGGGCCTGATAAAAGAAAAAAAAGTGTCACTTTCATTGCTAGGAGTCATAACTATCTTTGTCAGTCTAGGAAGCAATTAGAATCATAGAATCATACAGTGGGAAGAGACCACAAGGGCTATTGAATCCAACCACCTGCCGTGCAGCAATACACAATAAAAGCATTGCAAACAGATGTTTACCGAGCTCCAAAGAAGGAGACTTCACCACACTCCAAGGCAGCGTATTCCACTGTCAAATAGCTCTTACTATCAGGAAGTTCTTCATTATGTTTAGACAGAATCTCTTTTCCTGAAGTTTGAAGCCATTTGTTACCTCTGTTTCTAGCCCGAGCTTGTGGGATATTAAGATATCATTTGTTATCAATAATTTGGCCTTCTTTACCCATTCCTCTCCACGTGCTTGCAAGGCCCCCAGACAAGCACGCACACAGGCACGGCCGACAATAGCCAAACCATTCAAATCCCAATCCAGGCAGGCCAGTCATTGCCAAATGCAGCTTTAGGAGACCTCAAGGCAAGTACCACATTATGTATGCACGCAACTTACAAAAGATCCCCTGCCCCATGCAGGCAGCTTGATGAGTGGTCTATACAACTCTCAAGCAGTCTGCGTTTGCATACTGGCTACTCTATTGACAATCTGATCATAATTCAATCATCTAAAGTATTGACCTTTCGGAGGCTTTGTCTCCAGCCCAAAACTCATTGTTATCCCCAAGTACAGACTAGCCTGTGGCCACAATTTTCACTTTAAGAACCCCTTAAGAACGCTTCCTCGGATCGCTCTTGGCTTCCATCCCGCCTTGCTGTCGCTTTGTCCAGTGAGCCTTCCCCTCAGCCCCATGTGCTGAGAATCCACGCTCCCCAGCTTCTTTGCTTTTACTGGGCTTCAGGACAGGTATAGTATTTCCCAAACCTCCTCTCAAAATCCCACTATCCAACTCCTCGCTTTTATTTCTATAGTCCTTCGTGTAAGTGTGTTGCATACACGTGTTTGACTGTATTTCAATAAAACAATTATTATTATTAACGTCTGCCTTATCATTGACTCGGCCTGAGCCCGTAGACATAGGGTTCAAGATCTCGTTGCGTTACCCTGCCTCTCGCAGTGCTAACTAGTGCTCTTTGCTAATTCCCTCCCCATTGTTGTGAGTACATTTAGGTTTCCCTCCTGGGACCTCCAGACATCAGGGTTACACATTACTCCATGTCCTAGTCTTTGGAGCAGCAAAAAAACAGGCTTGCTACATCTTCCATATGACATCCCTTCAAATAGTAAACATAGTTATCATTTCACCTCTTAACTTTCTCTTCTCCAGGCTAAACATATCCAGCTCCCTATTCCACTTTTCATAAGCCATGGTTCCCAGGCCTTTTACCATTTTGATTGCCCTCCTCTGGACATATTCCAGTTTGTCACAAACCGTGGTGCCCAGAAATAGACACAGCATTCCAGGTGGGGTCAGAATAGAGTGGTACTATCAATTCCCTTGACCTAGACACTATACTCTTATTGATGCAGCCCAGAACTGCATTTGTAGCTGCTACATTATACTGCTGACTCAATTTCAGCTTGCGGTCTACTAAGACTCCTAAATCCTTTTCACATGTGCTGTGGTCAAGCCACGTGTTACCCATCCTATATCTGTGCATTCCATTTTTTATGCCCATTTTTTTACACCTTACACTTTACCATGTTGAAATTCATTTCGTTAGTTTTGTTCCAGCTCTGTAATATGTTAAGGTCATTTTGAATTTTGATCTTGTCTTCTGGGGTGTTAGCTACCCCTTCTAATTTGGTATCATCTGCAAATTTGGTAAGAATGCCCTCTATTCCCTTATCCAAGTCATTGATAAAGATGTTGAATAGCACTGGGCCCAGGACAGACCCTATGGCACCCCACTAGTCACTTCTCTCTGGAATGAAGAGCAGCCATTGGTGAGTACCCTTTGGTCAGTAATGTCCGCTCCAAGGCTTGGCAGGCAGCCAAGAGCCAGTTAACAAGTCTAAGGCAATAAATCAAGAGCTTTCAGCAGCAAGGAGACCCTCTGGCAGTTACGTCACAGCCAGAGTTCTCAGTGCAAGTAAGAGAAATTACCAGAGCCAGTCCAAAGTCCAAAAAGGGGGGGTGAGGTTCCAGTGGGTCGGGCAGCATTCCAGGAGACAAGGCAGGGATTTAGGGGATCCAACACATAACTCTCCCCAAACAGGACAGTTGTGAACCAACAATGACCCCAGGCTGAGTGCGTGCTTTTATAGCCAGATCACTCCTCCAGGTGTTTTCTCAGCTGGACCTTGATTGCCTGGCGTTTCCTATTTAAACGCTCTGACCTCCTGAGAGCACTCTTTTGCTCCCGATGCTGCTGGTAAGTAGGTACCTGCTCTTGCACCTCACTATCTGACTCTTCTGGCTGGGCTGGGTCTGAGGCAACCCCTGGCTCTGTTGCAGGGGCTACTGGGGCCAAGGGCTCTGTGTCTGGGGCAGCAGTATCCAGGGTCTCGGGCTCCGACTCAGAGCTTGAGTCCTGGAGCTCCAGGGTCCTGATAAGTAAACTAATTGTAAATCTACCTAACAATAGCATTGTCTAGCCCACATTTCAATAGCTTGTTTTTAAGAATATCATAGAGGACCTTGTCAAAAGCCTTACTAAAGTTAAGATATGTGAAATCTACAGCATTGTCTTCATTTACCAAGTTTGTAATTCTATCATGCCAGATTAGTCTGGCATGAGTTTTCTTTGAGAAACCCATGTTGACTTTTAGTAGTCATGGCACTCCTTTTTAAGTGCTTACTGTTTAATTATCTGCTCTAGAATCTTTTCCGGTATTGATGTCAGGCTGACTGGGTGATCATTGTTTGGGTCCTCTTTTTTCCCTTTTTGAAGATGGGGACAATATTTGCTCTCCTCCAGCGTCCTGGGACTTCTCCTGTTCTCTGGGAATTCTCAAAGATTATTGCCAGTGCCTCAAAGATTACTTCTGCCAGTTCTTTTAATACCTTCAAATGTAGTTCATTTGGCTCTAGGTATCTGAATTCATTTAGAGTAGACAGGTATTCCTGTGCTACCTCTTTACCTATAGTTTGCTGCATTTCCTCTACCATATCGTCTGCTCTACTTCCCCCAGGTTGAGCACTGTTTCCTTCGGGGAGAAGACAGAGGCAACGAAGGTGTTTAGTAGTTCTGCCTTTTATCTATTCCCTGTTAGCATTTCACCATCTTCTTCATGAAGTGGCCCTACTATTTCCTTGTTCTTCCTTTTTTAAAATTTAATTTATTGCAATCCACAGATCCAATTAAAAAAAAACCAAATAACCTCAAGCATAAAAAGGAAAAGGGGACATAACATCCAAAAGGCAAAATCCAAATGGTAAAACAGTTACAATTAACTTTTATCTAATACACAATGAGCTATAATCCTGGCTGCCTCTGTAATTTAGCAACAGCCAGGGTCATTTCTGGGGACTTACCCTCCAACAGGAACTTGACATAAAATTGATCTGAACTTCCAGGAAATTTTCTCAATAATGGAATAGTTCTATGCTGATGAGCCTGATTATAGTAGCTACAGCACAAAAGAACATGCTTCATCAACTCAACTTCTGTATTATTGCTGGGGCACTGTCTTTCAAGATACGGGACACCAGAAAATCTGCCTCAAAGTAATTCAGTAGAAAAGATATTACATCTGGCCTGAGAGAAAGATTTGTGGTACTTAGCCACTGACAGATTCTTTATATAGTCAGCCAATAGAAAAGGCCCAACATAGAGAACTTTCATAGCACTGGCAGAGCAAGATATGTATAAGCGAGAGTGCAGATTGCAAAAAGATATTTGTTTAAGAGATTTAAGGGCAATATTCATCTGCAGAATGGAAATAAGTGAGGAAGAGAGACCAATTGAAGCTGCTTTTTTGGCGAGAAGCTTATACCAGCTATTTACACAGTCACCCTGGGACAGGTATACAAGCAAACCTGAACCTTTTGCTATAGATATAACCCACCCCATCCCCAAAAAAGCCTTGTTATTGTTTTTACTCTTTCTCACAATCCTCAGCTCATTCTGGATTTTAGCTTTTCTGACCTTCTCCCTATGGTTCCTGGCTATCTGTTTGAGTTCCTTTTTGTTGATTTCCCCTTTTTTTCATTTGTTGTACATGTCCCTTTTAAATCTTAACTCAGTTGAAAGTTTGTTAGACATATATTCCAGATTCTTTAGACAGCTCTCATTTTTCCTTCTCATCTAAATTATTTAGATTCATTTTGTCCTCACTGGAATTCTCTGGACAGATTTGTGCTTTTCAATTACCCCTCCCCCTCAAAAAAAAGTTTTAAAAAGACAAAACAAACAAATAGGCAAATCAAAACAAAACCAAACCTCATTCCTTTAAAAGAAAAGTAAATGATACAAATATTGTACTGAAAAAAAAATTCAGTGCTCAGTGCACAGATGGCTTGTAAATTTAATTATAGCATCAAAATATATTCTGCATATCATGATACAGTTATTATTGGTACAGATATTAAGAATCTTACTTAAGAAACAAGCCCTCAGTTTATGATGAACAACAACAACAATTAAAATCATGGAGATAATGTGGGCTTCCCAAGGCTATGCCAATAGAATGCAAATTCTGACAGGTCCTACCAAGCTGACAAGGCTGCAGGTATGGACCTAGCTGCAGACAGCATGTGTGCAATTGTAGGACCAGTATGGATAAATACTGTGAGTTTCCATCACTAGAACACTGCCCAGTTTGCAGAGCGCAGATCCATGTGTAAAAGTGTGTTTCTGTGCAAGAATGTATTGTGTTTCCCCCAGACTCACAGGTCCCAAAACACCTAGAGGAATAAAAGTAAAACAAAATTAGAAAAAGTAAAGAAAGAAAAGAAGAAGGAAATATATACTTTTCACGAGAGCCAATGTGATGTAGTAGTTTGAGCACTGGATTACAGCTTTGGAGACCAGGGTTCAAATCCAAGTTTGGCCATGGACACCTCCTGGGTGACCTTGGGCAAGTCACATTCTCTTGGACTTGGAGGGAGACAAGGACAAACCCCTCTGAACAAATCTTGCCAAGAAAACTCCATTATAGGATTACCTTAGGGTCACCACATATCAGAATGACTTGAAGGCACAAAATAACAACACCACTTTCTCATACTCTGTGATATTTCCCAAACTGCATGAAAAGCACTCCAAACAGAATGGAAAAATTTGACTGATTTCCTTCAAATAAAATCAATCTGCTGACTGCTAAAATATACCATTTTGTTTCACTTCATTGTGGTTCACCAGAAAACCTCAACAGAAAACAGAAAGGAAGGGAAGAGAAAGGCAAAGAAAGGAAGGAAAGCAGTCCAGTAGCAAAAGCCAATACTTTGGTTGGGATTTTTTTTTTTTATCCCAACCATTTATTTTCCTGATAGGCAAAACTGCACATGACGAATGGCTGAATTTTAGGGCCATAGCTTACAACAGTGTCAGGAACTGACCTATTTGTAGGTCTATTCGTGTTTACATTGTGCAAGACAAATGAATGTCTGGAGAATTGGAATGCCCCATTGAAGTGCAACAAAGCTATAACATTACAAGTTGGGCAAATGGTGTGCTGTTCCTCCTTTCAGTTTTTCCTAGTCTCTGGTGTTCTTCATCCTCACATACTTGCTGGAATGCCCATGAGAGGATGTTAAATGAAAAGTCCCCTCCTTAGTCGTACATTGCTCTCATAGTGGAAATATAGCTAAAATGAATGGTTGTATGAAGTCAAAACTGGAGCATTTAGGCCCCACAGAAATCAATGTGAAAAGATTGAATTTCCTATCTTATGGCCCATTAATTCCAGTAGTACTAAGTAAGGACCATTGTCTGAATCTGAGTAGATAGCCAATTAACAGTTCCAGTTTTAATTCTTGATAAAACATGGCATACAGGGATGCCCCTATTCTATTCTATTCTATTCTATTCTATTCTATTCTATTCTATTTTATTCACTATAATTTACACCTCACCTTTCCCCTAAAGCTAGAACTCAAAACAGCTTACAAAATCTGGTGAATTAGTCAGGAATGATTTGAAGATAAAATGCAGTTCCAGTGCTAAACTGAAATGTGTCATACCCTGAGTGAAGCTGTCCTATTCATAAACCATAACATGCTCATTGGAACAAGTGAGGTAGAAGTATACTGAAAGAGGAAGACAGATAAGGCAAAGGGGAGAAAGAATAGAATTCCTAGAATTAGGGTCTGCATCTGACCATTAACGCATAAGGAAGGAAGTACTTCAGGGATAGTTAAAGCAATAGTTAGGTAAACAGACTGGGGGTAAAAAAGTATGGTCTTGAAACAAATACTCTGAAACTTGTCTGGTTTAAATCCCAGACAAACAGACAGATTTACTTAAGTGTATGTGACATTTAGCAATCTTTTGTTACGGGTTTTCTAAAATCATCACTGTGTCTATTTTTAATCAGAAAAAAAAAAACAGAAAAAAAAATAAAGAAATGACTGGTTGGCTCAGACCTACCAAGCCTACAACTTCCTTATATTGTCTGTCATCAAGTAGCGCTGTGACCTTAAAAGCTTCCCTATGGGATGTGTTAGCATTTGCCACTCTAGTTTGCGCTGCCGTAGATTTAATATATGCCTCTTCTTCTGCCAGTGACAGATATTGGAGCTGTAAATCCCAGTGCTTGTTATGGCCATTTTTAATTATCTGTTTTCTTTGGGAGAAGGAAAATATAAAACTCATGTGGATGATAAATATAATTTAACCATGCGTGTCACCCAGAAATCTCTGTGAACGTCCCACAGAGATTTCAGCAGGATTAAAGAAAAGGACTTCAGTTTTCTTGACATCGTGTGGCCCCTTGGTATCAGACAGTCAGTGTGCTGAATACGAGACCTCAATTGCTGTGTACATTAAGCAAACATCCTCTGTGCTGGTGTGGAAATGAATTGCTTCAGTGGATTCTTCTTCCCTTAATGCTTCTCAGATGGTGCAATGTGACATTGGCAGCACACAAAGGGTGCCTTCTGCCTGTTATCTGTGATTTATAACAGTTCCTACTGGCACCCTTTCAGCTGCCACTTAGCACAAAGCCACGCTTGCGTGACATTTAAAGGGACTGCATTAATACGGCCAGCCAATCAATGGCAGCTGCCCCTTTCACAAGGACACTGGTTCGTTACCATTACCTGATGCTGTCAACAGAAAATGATACGGGAATCACAGAAGCTAAAATGATGTCAATTTAATCAGAGATGAGACCAAGAAAAGAGAAAGAAACAATGCTGATATAGATGGAAAAGTAACAAGGAGACAATACTTGGCAGGTCAGTGATACTTTGTCCCAATGAAACCAGAGCTGAAAATCAGTGATACGAAATCCTGCAGTCTGACACATGGGATGAGAATTCTTGTTTCCTTTCAATTAAAATCTGAGTGTGATTTTGGCATAGAGAAAGTCTAGAACAGATAAGAAAGAATGCCAGAAAACATTTTCCTCCAGAGGTCAGACTCTTGCCTTGTGAAAGGAGGAGAAAGGAGCAGCAGCAGCAGCAAAAATACCTTCCAGAAGGCGGCCATGTTAATAAATTGCATCTAAGGATAAGCTAAAAATTATTTACTTGAGAAATTTCTGCATGAAAACTGGAGAAATGAAACTTAAATACTGGGAGCCTAAACTATGTGTCGGAGAGGGGAGACAACGCAGTTCTTTGACAGGCTTCTGAGGTGACTTATCATTGATCTCAGGACTGTTAAAAACAAAACTCTAGCTTTGTTGCCTTCTTCCCAATGACAATTTTGTTCTAGCACATTTTTAGAAAAATGACAACACTGACCAAAATGGTGACTGCATGTGGCAGATATCACACTCTGACCTAGAATTCTCCTGCCTGTCTGTCTAGAATTAGGTCTATATCTATCTGTATCTATATCTATCTTGTTTTTACTTGTTTTTAATAGTTTTAAATGTTTTTTTAATGTTTTTAGTTTTGTTGGGAAGCCACCTTGGATCCGTCTCTGGAAGAAAGGCAGCAAACAAACAAACAAACAAACCTGTGCCAACCTTAAGAGTGGGTCTATCCTAAAACGTTTCAGGAAAGAAATGGCAGCACTGAGACATAATTACTGTGTGATTTTTTTTTTAAAAAGTAGTTCTGTGCCATTGAAGGAGCACCCCATATACTGCTTCAAGAATTCTTCCCATCAATATTTGCCTCTTGTGAACAGGGTGACAGATTTGGAGGGGGTGGGATGCATCTGCACTCACTGCTAGCTATAA
Organism: Cyclura pinguis; assembly: GCA_030412105.1. Classification (NCBI taxonomy): domain Eukaryota; kingdom Metazoa; phylum Chordata; class Lepidosauria; order Squamata; family Iguanidae; genus Cyclura; species Cyclura pinguis. Next base: position 149,078,735 of record CM059601.1, on the reverse strand, counting down.
CTATCAATTGCCTCAAACGTTTGGGTTCCTATCAATTTTCTCAGAATCTTATGGAGCCTTAATACTAAGAAAGGTGATAGGAACCTATATAAGTATGTTTATTTGTTCCAGTGTTGCTACTTCTCCACAAAGCAATGTCCGAAGCAGTTGACAATATATTCAATGAACACCAATCAAAGTAAGATTGCCTGAATTCTGTTGGCTAATCTTAACTAGAGGAGACCCATTAAAAATGGAATTTATTTATACCACTATAATTTTCTTTTATAATATATGGGCAAGCATTCACTCACTTCAGCCTTGAGGGACCTGCTGTTGACTGACGTTTAGCTGGTGGGAACAAAGAACAGGATCTCAGAATTGGCTCTGAAGATGCTGGATGACCTCTTTAGAAAGGCTCATGTGAACCCATTGCTGTTTTCCTCTCAGTGCTTAATGAAGACTTGACTTAAATTGTTTTTTACAGGAAGCTATATCCAGTATCTTTCTATTTCCTCATTCTGTTCTTATAGCATTTTACAATGCTGTATGAGATTATCCTGTTTGTTCCTGCTTACATGTTAGATGGAATAAAACAGAATAAAAAACAGGATAAACATTTATTTAAAAATAACAACACAATAATAAATTCCTAAGTCATTATTCAAATGTAATTCACTGAAGGACAATGTGATTGTCAAGACTTTACCTTGGGCATGGAAAAAAAAAGCCTTACAAATGATAGCATACTGCAAGGGCAGATGCTGCTTAAAATAGGATGCCATCAAGGTGAGAAATGACAGCTGGACTTTAATTTAGAAGTGAGAATTGAAAGATCTCTTAAAGAAAAGGTAGACCACCTGCATACACAGTGGATGGCATGTTGCATCACCTGAAGTAAGTAGACTTCATTTCTCTTCATATAGGTTAAAAGTACTTCTGGTCATGGAGTTATTGCAGTGTTCAAGTGAAAGATGAAATGATTCGGCATTTACTTCAGGTGACATTATATCATCTGCCAAGTAGATCTGACAATTCTGATATTCTTACTCATTAGATTTGATCATTGCCCTTATTTGACTTATGGCAAGACAACCTAAGATGTCAACCACTGTCAAACATACCACCACAAAGTCAATAATTGACAAAACATGTATATTTTCATAAGGAAGAAAGAATGTGCTTTCAAAGCAATCTTATTTGGTGTAGCACAAATCATATACCTCAGCTTTATATACAGTAGCCTCTGCAGGACATCACAACTACATACCAGGTCTAACACATTGTTGAGATGCAAGACACTGTCAAGGATAGAATTCATATGCCAGTAATACCTAATGTACTCAAGTAACAAATAAGGAATTTAAAATTACAGATATAATTCTTTTCAATTTTTTTGTCTCAAATGAAGCAACAAATACTTTTAACATTTTCTAACCAACCCATGAAATAATGAAACCACACACCAAAGCTTGGTTTGAGATATGGACCACTTCATTTAATCTACCTCTGTTTAGAATAATTTCCTTGGATATGTAAAAAGGAGAGGGTTGGAGTAACCTAGTTTGGGAGCAATTTCAGATAGGTGGTCTCTCCCAGACCTCATCCCTGGCTTCCCTAGGTGAACACCTGAGCCACAAGGATAAACCCAACTGAGGGGTTGCTCCCTGACCGGCTTGTAACCAGAAGGCTGACCAGAAGATCCAACTCCTGGCTTACTCTAAAATGAGGGCTAAACCTCCTGGCCAGCCTCAAAGACAGCTTCCTTCCCCACCTCAGAAAGATGGACACCATCTGCTCTGTAGAGCTCTGACTTTTGAAATATAATTTGTGGGTGAGGTAAAAAGTGACCCAAACCCTTGGCCGTGGCATTCTGAATTTTCCTGTTAACTCATTTTCTGTTCCTGTCAATACCATCTTGGATCCCCTTCCCCTGTCCAAACACACTTAGACAACAGGGTTAACCACATCAGGGTCATCCCTAGCCATGAGAATTGGATAGTGTTCATATTGGAGAGTATCTGTAAAATCGAGGCTTTACCCTTTAACAAACCCGGGTCACTCTCACCTAAATAGATGATCAGAACATGTGGCAGAGGCTATTTTGCTCCATTCACAATGATGGCAGCAAGCCATGTCATTGAAACCACTGCTTGCCCAGCCATTCCACTACAGCCTGCTCACCCAATCTGAGGTGAGATCTGAACTGGCCATTCTAAGCCTGGTGTGCCACCTAGTCAATAAATCTGTGGCTGTAAATCAGGACAAAATGCTTCACTGGCTATAGCCTAGTGTCTGAAAGACAACGAAACCAACCACATTGCACGTTAGTGATGTAACAGCCTAACATACCTCCGGAAAGCTGAAGACCTCCAGTATCCTATCTTCTGAATTTGAGCAGGGGGAAACCCAATGCAGATGCAGTAGATGCTGTCTGAATTTAAGATGACTGGGGACCAATTTCTAAAAACGCTTTTAAACCCAGGAAGGAAAGGGTTCTGGAGATGACTGACCAAAACTGATGTTTTGTTAAGGGGGGAAGATCGGCATGGCAAAACAAGGGACCTGGATGAAAACTCCTAGACTTCTCGTAGTGGTTGAGAGCAAGTACAGGACATAAAGCTGAATGTGAACAGGATTTAAGATGCACAACAGATCCAACACACATTTGTTCAGTTTTGGAACCATGTAGTTTCAAAATGACATGATCAGAGCCCCAGGCAAGATCATGAAACTCAAGTGCCCAGCCAGAACTTTCTCCCTTAAACTGCACCACCAGCTTGCTGATGTGAGGAGCTCTGAAGAAAGCAGTCAGGGAAAAAGCATGGAAGAAGAGAGTTATATTGAGAATTACAAATGCCTGCCCAGGTTCCACCAGGCTTCTAAGGATAGCTAGATAAAAGTGCCTGCTTTTCATCAGATGCCTTACCTCTCTATCTGGATTATCCTTCTAACACCTTCCAAATATGGAAATCACATGTGGTGTCTTGAGAATCCTTGGCTTTAGATCAAATATCCAAAGCTGATTGTCTACCACATATAGATTGAGGTGACAGATCCCAACTTTTAAGGGAGACACAATATTGCAAAAAATGTGGGACTGGGGTTGGCCACTCTTCAGCTAAGCATTCCTGCCATCTAAAACTAGCAGACTCCTGGACTCCCATGTCAACAAAGGACAGTATTTATTTATATTGAAAAATGAATAGAAACCAAGGTTATGCACACCTCAGTCATTTCAAATAAGATATCCAAAACACAACTTTTCCTTTGGCCTAATGCTTTAGTGAGATTCAAATCATATTCAGGCATGGTACCCCATGAAAATGATACCCAATACACACATAACTGACCATGGTATGGTGGTGTGCCTGCCTCTCTGTAAATTTTGGACTATGCCATCCTGTTCATTTGAATATTCAAAAGCTTGTCATCCATAACTATCATGCATACTATCATGTCTGATACAACTGCTGATTTGGTCACTGTTGAACACACATGTCCATATCCCATATCCATTGATTGAGTTATCTCCTTCAAAGTTTCTGGGGAAAGGGAAAAAAAAATAACTTGAGACATATTTCAGAAGCCACATCTGAATTTCTGATACTGACACAAGCTCCAACATATATTTCTGATAATGCCATGTGCTGTTTGAAAAGTTGCAGTGCTTCTGCATGACAGAAGCAGTGGATTGTACAAACTAAAGAAGACAAAGTAATAACCATTTTCGAGAAGACTGCAATCCCTGGAGAGTACTTCACCAGCACAGATGGCTCTCAGACAACACACAATGTGTGCAATCTGTCAGGAAGGATATACATATAAGGAAAGTTATATCAAAGAGATCCAGTGTTACAAACTCCTGCATATGGACTGGGAGATGAAATGTGGATCTCAACAGGAACCAAATGGGACAAAATTTAACTAATCAGGAGTACATTTGAGTAGATACATGAACTATAAAAACAAAGAGGCATGCAAAGCCCTATGCAAGTGCTATAACTATTAATTGTACTTGGCCATTGTAAAGGAAACTATTTTCAAGAATAATTCAACTTTGGTAAGAAAAATGACACTATATAATTCTCAGAGTCAACTTCTGCCATATATTTCTGAACATTCAATTGAAACTTGTTATTTGGTTCTATTAGGACTTTATAGTAACTACTGGGAGATTATTTTATACGTAACAGTATAAAAATGAAAGCCCATTTATTTGCAAACAGAAACAGATATGAGTAGGGAGTCCTTTTATAGCAAGTTAGGGAAAGGAAAGAATTTGGTTAAGACAATTCCAACCACTAAACTTGCTGCCACTGCTGAATTATTAAAGAGATCTCACAAGTTCTGCACATGAATTCATGAACAGACAGCATGCAAGCAACACCTTCTACTTCTTTCATTCATATATCATCATCCATTCTCTCTCTCTCCCATTCTCTCATACACAAAAAAAGACAGACACAGATATGCAAAAACAATTAACTGAGCAACCCCTGATACTAGCACCCACAATCTTGTTAGTCATCTTGTCTACCTCTCTACATTTGTTTTCACTCAGTGCACTCCATCTCATTCCTTGATGGAAACATATGTATTATTATCAAAAATATTTTATAAATTATAGTAAATCCACATTTGGTTACTGCACATTGGCAATAGTTCCAGTAACTGTTTTTATGGCTAAGGAATAATGAATTTGTTTAAAAGCCAGAATTAAAACCTTACCCTCTCTTGAAACAGGCGCTTATTAATAATCAGATTTTATAAAATTAGCAATATAGGAACAAATTCTAAATTACCTGGGGTTTTCCACACTACACTGTTATTCCACTTTCAACATCCTGTGGAATCCTGGGGTTTGTAGCTTACTGAGGTCAAAGAGCTCTCTGGCTGAGAATTCTAAATGCCTAAACTACAAATCCCAAAATACCACAGGGTGTTGAAAGTGGAATAATAGCACTATAACAGTGTAGTGCAGAAAGACCCCCTGTCTTTCTAAACCAGAACCATTTTTTCCCTCTTAGTTTCGGATAATAAGCATCCTTTTTCCATGTTATGACGGTTACATCTTTTTTTAATATTTTATTTTTCTCTCTCTTAATATAAAGATTATACATACATACGTACACACACACACACACACGTGTGTGTGTGTGTGTGTATGGTAATTAATAAACTAAAATAGAGTAAAATGAGAAAAAAAAGGCAATTCTTTCAGAAATGTTGGTGTGGTTCCTTATAATATACTAAAACTTATTAATTTTTTTTTAAAAAGATCAATGTAACCTGTAAACAAACAAGCAACAGCCCAGCAAAAGAGAACAGATATTTTCAAAATGAATCAACTTCTTATATATTTCTAAACCACAATATCAGCTTGGGACCTTGCCACTTGAAAGAGTATCTACATAGGGCCCAAAGGCTGAGAACTGGAGGCACCTCTTCTTTGTTTTATCGGGGGGGGGGGCAATACACCACATGAAGAGATGTGAGAAAGCCTATTGTGCTCTGGTGTCCCACTTGTTGAATACTCTGCCTTGGAAGCCATTTTGGTATCAAATCCGACTTCATTCCAGTACCAAGTTAAAAGATGACTTGTAATTAAGCCTTTGGGGACTAACTGATTTTATCTGAGTCTACACAGATGCTATGGTTTTAAACAGTTAACTGTTTCAACTATTTTAATTGTCTTGTTTTAACTGGACAGCTTGTTTAATGTGATTTTGGATTCTTTAAATAATTTCTTATTTTATTTTGGTCAAATTGGTTAAACTGATTATTTCTGTATGCTATAGAGTAGGATACAGATATAATAATAATATAATTTATTTTTCTTGACCAGGTAGTAGGTCAAGATATACAGTTCAAAAGCCTAAATACACTTGCTAGTCCCAACTAGAGTAGACCTATCCAGGAAAAGATCATACATAACTGTTGTTTTGTCAAGCTCCCGTTGATTCAGCTGGCCTATGCTATTTGGATTCACTCCATGGATTCAGTTTTAAATATTTCAGTTTAAATCTAGTGATTAAAAGTCAACTAGAATAGACTCAATGTATCAATGGAACTTACATAAATGTTGACTTTCTGTTAATTGAGTGGATCTAATCTAATTGAGTCTAATAATTGGATTTATGCCTTGGGGCTGTTTAAGATTGCTAGTATGATATTATAAATATTATAAATTACAGTTTGAGCCAATGACCTTAGGCTTGTTCAGGAGATGATCATGGCTAGTGAGCTACATGTTTGTTCAACAAATGAATGTTCAGGGAGAGTGGTGACAGTAAGTCTTCTCCATGCCCCCCCCCCCATGGACATACACTGTCTCGTTCAACCATCTACCCATCTTCACACAAAGAACAGACACATGTCTTCGTTCAATGTATGGAAGTGTCAGTGGAATGTCACCTACACAAAGCATCATAAAGCATGGATATGCAAATGTAGCAAAAAGTACCACATGTTCCTTAGTGTGAAGATGTGCAAACTTAAAACACACATATGAGCCCCCAAAATAAAAAATGGGTAGGCTAAAATATTATTTGGCTCTGCATCACCTGCTTTTGCCATCTGACCAAGTGGAAAGCATTCTGGTTAGGGCAGTATATTTCTGCCAGGCTGTCAAGACGACTCTTCCAATTATCTGCAATAAGTTATGGGAGCACTGATGAGCTGAGTAACATGTTTTTATCATCAATGTCCTAATTTCCTCATAAATCGCTTTGTATTGTTGAAGCAGTGGCCGCTGAATAAACATTAGCAGCCACGCAGACCATGTTATACATAAGCTTTAATGTGAATTTGTTAAAAGTAATAGGTTCTTGGGTTTTTTTGTTCATAGTTTTTAGTCTAAATCTGAAGGACAGCATTACACAGGTGTATTATATGTGGAGGTCTTTTTGTTTAAAAAAGTGTAACTTTCTACAAAATTTGCACATATTTGATCTACATTTTTTTTTAAAAAAAATCTCCTGATGCTGCCCTGGGTTTTATCCTTTTGATAACAGCAGACACCCTTTCTGCAGCTTGATTTCTTGTGCTGTCGTCTAGTAGCAATCCTGGCAGCAACTCTTCCAGAAAGGGAGCATGAAGGCAGTGCTCCCTTCCACACGGGACTGGCTCCTTGTGGAAAGGAGTGCAATGGACATGGCACTTCCTTCCACAGCACAGCCAGGTATGTTCCCTGGCTGCACTGGAGCAAAAAGTGCCATCATTGTGTTTCCTGCCCTTCTGCATGACAGGTAAGTTTGTGACGGTGGCATGATTGTGGGTCATTAACGGGGAAAACCCACAATTGTGTGACCTGGGGATGGGAGAAGGATGGGACTCTGACAACATCATGAAGAAGTGTCATTGTGGTCCTATCCTTCTCCCATCCCCATGGTGGAATGGGAGGGTGCAGCAGAAAGGGCCAGTGCCAATGCAATACAGGAGAAATGTTTTCAGCTTCAAGAACATTACTGCCATAGATGTGAGGGAGGTCAAGCCCCAATAGGTTTATGAGTTAATTCATAAGATCAGGAAATGTGAAAGATTTGAAAGTGGTCACAACAACTTAAACTTGGCCACAGTTGCTCTGGGGAAGCCATGGAAAATGTCCTCTCTGTTGGACAGTGAACTGTTGTTGCTTTGGCTATAAAATATATCAGTACTTACTAAATAGAATGATGCTACAATATCATGGGTACCCACTCCATCTCAGAAGCTACCAGCAATGTAGCATAAGTATGTGGAAATGTGATATCATGTCTCTCATCCTTATACCACCATACTGAGTCCTCCTGAAAATTTAAGGTCAGCATCAGGAGATTTTTTTTTAAATGTAGATTTAATTAGTATCTAGATTTTATCAGTAAAATTAAAAGAAACAAACAAATACAGAAAAATGGAATACATGCACATGCTAATATATTTTTTTTTAAATGAAGAGGTATGTGGAAGTATAAGATGTTGTTTTCTTAGTTTTATTTTTAGATTTTTTTACATTTTCATTTCAACTTCCTCCAAAGATACTATGATGGGAAAAGAGAAATCTTAGATGGAATGTCTGGAAGTGGGAGAGTATTTTATATCCTAATAAGTCATTGCCCTTCCATTAAGCAGACACAAATCCCATAGCAAGGCATTTACTGGCTCTAGAGTCCTGGCTAGTTACTTTAATGCAACAGGACTGTCACCACACATGCACAACTAGAAGATGGTTCTTCTGAATGAAGGCCTTGTGGGCTGGTTATCTTAGGAGATGGCCTACGCTATAGGTTACCTCAGAGCAAGTGATTTGGGTCTAGCTAGTTCAGGAGAGACCAGTGTATAGCTAGTCACCACCAAGTCCTTCACTTTATCACTATCAGTGGGTGGTGGTGGTGATAGAGGTGTGGTGGTGCTTCTCTTCTTTCTCTTAGAATGTGGGAGAACCTGAATAACAATAGTTTTCAACTCTACAGTGATACCCCCTACTATATAGCTGCAGAAACTGAAAGATAATCATCTTGAAGACAATTTTTGGGAAGAGAGATATACTGTAGTCTCTCCATACCCTAGCAATCCTATTTCAATTTGGAGCTGATGGGTGTGGGATATGTTGGTGTGTGTGTGCACGCGCATTTGAATGTGTTTATGTACAGGCCACCATCTGCCATTACACATGGCCCTTAGAGCCTAAGGTGAGTGATCACCCTTGCTCTTTATAAAATAGTTTCTAGCTATCTAACTCTCTATAAACCTGTACCCATAGATCAGATGAGCTGACAGTATGAGGCTGTGAAGTCTATTTGTAACCTACAACCATCTTTTTTTTTGGTATATTATGCAAACAAAAATACACACCACTAAAGAAACTCATCCACCCATCACATATGACCATTGAGCACTATTGGCTGAAGTTTTCTCCATGTAAGACTACTGAAATGCAATAGAGCTGCAAAAAATGACAGATTAGAAAGAACAAGTTTGGCACCCTTGATCTTGTATGAGTGGGGCCAAGGTATATCAGCTGGAAAGCTGACTGGTTGGCTTTGAACAAGTCTTTGCCATTCAGCCTAGACTACCTTAGAGGTCTCTTGAGAACACAAATGAGTTAACCTGAAAAACATTATGAGCACTAGCCTGTTCTGCAAAAAGCCTGGGTATGAAACTGGCTTGTTCTTGGATATTAAAATTATTGTAGGGATTCTGTACTATGTTCCATGACAAGAATCACATACATTAACCCTCTTTAGATCTTTTTAACATGACCCACATTCTAAAATGAGTAATGATTATGTCATAGGCTTACTGTTTCTCTGAAAGGATATTGGGTATTTGGGCATCTTATGTGTGTGTGTGGTAATTCATTCAAAATTATGTGATATTGAAATTACCTATCGTTTAATTCAGAGGCTGAGCAGAGGGTAGTGGAATTTGCAAGTGGCTATCCAGATGGTGTCATCATGGTGTCTGGGTTGGCAATGTCTGCAACCAACTCTTACAACTTGCATTGCCAATTCCAGACTCTGAAGGTGTAATATTTATTTTGGATATGTCTGCTTGCTATTGCCATGGCACTTGGATAAATGACTACCGCTTGTTGCCTAGTTCTCACCTTTAAATATAATAGCTAGGTATGAATGAAAATTTTGTTTCTTTGTTTTGATTTGTTATAAAATTTCTAACTTGATACCCCAACTGATCTGAACTGATTAGTTCCTACCTGAAAAGAGAATATGAGAAGATCTGAGCAACCTGTGACCTTCCCAGCCAAATGCAGCCCCTTAGGCCAGTAAGGTGATTTAAGATGAGGTATGTGTAAGCATGCCTGATTTAGGGAAAAATTTGATGGCAATTATAGTAGCCAGGATGGGACTGGGCTTTCAGAACATTCAGACAGAATTAGGACTAGTCTTTTTAAAAAATTTGAAAGAGAAAGTAATAGCCTGACTATGACTCTGAAATACACTGGACTTCATCATGGTGAGTAAATCTCAAAGGTTTTTAAACATATTGTTCACACCAGAGAGCTGAAAGCATCTTTGAAATCTGATGGGATTCTATTTCAAAAAAACATTCATTACTGTTGCACATAGGGGCTTTTGTCCTGTTCCAGCATCTGTTCGAGGGGTTCTTTTTCTCCAAGCTATTTTCAGCAAAGGTAATTTTCCAAAGATACACAAAGAGCATGGACTTCTTTGAGAAACACTTTCTACTGCACTGATGCAGAAATCATTTTTTTCCCTACCATCACCCCACCAGCAGGTGTTAAGCTGTTTTCCAGCACTAATTTAGTTTGACTGATTGCCATCAGCCATCATCTACAACTAATCAATTTGTCGGTGTAGATAAGGCCAGCCATGGCCTTGTGGAGATTAAGCTGGGTGTGTGTTAATGACCTGTCATGCACTGTGACTTGTCCAGGAGCAAGTGGGATACTATGCTGATGAAAATGAGATTGAGAGAAGACAATTTGCTCTGGGAGACTGAACACTAAAAACAGACAATGAAATATATCTTTCTTTTTCTTGAGGTGAGAATGGATGTTAAGAATAACTGTGAGTAAAAGAAAATCAATACTGTTCTATTGGCGGAGTTCATATTTTGTCCCCTTTACGAGTAGTATATGCTTTAGCCCTGAACATGGGTGCTTTAAAATTTCAACTTACAAAGAAAAAAAGTTTCTAGTCCTTATTGATCCAAAGAATAACTTGAAAATATAAAGGTATTGTATAGTAATGAATTGAATTGCACCATTACTCTGAGTGGGTGTATACAAAATGAAAGGTGGGAATAGCAGGTATGGGGCTCTACAAACTAATTTTACTGTCAAAATGTTAGAAATAAAATTCTGGTAGCTATGTTCTGTGTAAACACCACATAATTTTGTACAAGCAACCACTGAAAACTACCTGTGATTAACCAATTACTTGGTCCCAACACCGGAACAAGGTTGAATTGGCAGAGCCATCCCTTGAAATTTTTCTGCCCGAGGCTGAAAAGCAAATAATCTCCCTGATCTCCACCAAGTTGGGGACCATTTATTATACCTAAAATATTTTGGCATATGATAAAAAAAAGGATATAAAAACAGTTATGACAAAGAAAATATCTGAAATATCTAACAGTCTGTTGCCCTTTCTTGGCACTTAAAATCTGCTGCATGAGGTGGCCACCGCATGGTGTTTAGTGACAGACCCACTCCAGCAGGGTTTTCAAAAGCAGAGGAAGAAAAACAGCAGCAAAGGCCAATAAGCTAGAGGCAGAAAATTAGGTGTTGACAATCGTCTCGAAATTGCTGGGGACAGCAAAGATTGGTCTGGTATAGCCTGGCTGTTGTCTTTTAAGGTCATTTCTGCACAACCTTGCTGTCCTGCAATGGAGATGTGTTGCTGCCACTCTACGAGTGGTGCTTTTGCAAGCATCTCCACCAGCTGCAATCACGGAATATTCCATTACCAGAAAAAGAATCTGGTAATGGTTCCCAATCATACAACACTCCCATTGCTAGTGGCTGTGTGAAAAGGGAGGAAGCACAATTTGTGTGCTACCCTCCCCAGTGCAGGATGGAAAGTTGCTGGCTGCACTGCTTATTCTACCCTTCTTCAGGCAGCCAGCCTGGTGCAGAGGGGAGCATTTACATCACATCTTATTGCAACGGGATGGTGATGGAGATGGATTAGGTGTGGAAATGGCCTAAGGCCCTTTCTGCACTACACGGATATAGTACTATTATTCCACTTTTAACATCTTGTGGAATTCTGGGGTTTGTAGTTTACTGAGGCCAAAGAGCTCTCTGGTTGAGAATTCTAAATGCCCCTCCCTAAACTAGAAATCCCAGGATTCCATAAGATGTTGAAAGTGGAATAATAGCACTGTAACAGTGTAGCACAGAAAGGTCCTAAGTCTCTCACTTTTCTATAATACAGTTTAATTATACTACAAAGGTATTTCTGTAAACTGTTGTGAGAATCACAGTGGTTCTCCAGATGTTGCTGAATTGCAACTTCCTGTGTTCTTTTCAGTTGAATCAATGGAACTCACTTGAATATTGATTTACCAAATTTCCACTAATCCAACACGTAGAATAGTGGTTTCAGTGCTGCACTAGGACAATGATGAACAGGGTTCAAACCTCTACTCAGCTATGGGAGCCCACTGGGTGAACTTGAGCACGTCACACTCTCTTAGTCTCAAAATAACACAATAGCCAACCACCTTTTGCCAAGAAAATCCTATGATACTGTTACCAGGCTGTACACCCGATACATGATGTGGTGTAACTGGTAAATATCATTCAATTGGCACAAAATTTCAATTATACATTGCTGTGGCTGAAAAGCTATGCTGTGGGAGAGGAATAGTTAAACACATACTATAAAATGGTAGGTCAGGCATTAAGGAGCTATCATGATTCCCATCAGTGCTTTATCATCTATTCCAGACCCCACTGTTGGCTCTGCCAGAGAGCCATTAACACCTTCCCCCTCAGAGTAGGGAAACAAGGTATTTAAACTCTGGCTTTGGACTAGATAACTCATAGCACCATGGACATAGACCATCACCCTGCTGCTCTGATTCCCATTCTTGTACCACCCTATGACCCTTAGTCTGAGCCACATCACTTTGTCTCTTCTCTTCAGGATATGTAAATATCACCCACTTCGCCCTAACTCCTCACTATCCAATTTTTCTCCCTTTTCTTTCAGTTAGCTTTGTGTGACTGTGAGACTGCTTGGATCTTGTGAGCTTATAATTGTTAATTTCTGTCCTATCTCAGTCCTTGGTACAGCTGATAAATCAAACAAAACAAAACTGAATATCTCCCAGCTTGTTACTTACTTCCAGGCAGTAAGCAAGGAATTATAAATAAAGTCCAACATAAACAAAGTCTGGCAGAGTTTCACAGCAAGGGAGCGTCCAAGTCAATCCGAGCATTTGTCAACATATCCAGCAAGGTAGCAAGTTGAATAAGCTCTGACAACTCCTGGAGGGGAAGAACACCAGCTAAATAGGTCCCCAGCCTAGTGCAGCTGAGACTTTATAGATTGCTGCCGGTTATAAATCCTAAGAGAGCAACACAGGATCTCTTGTTGCTGCCTGTGCACTGTGAAGCTGGGTCGAGGTAAGTGTTCCTCTGTATCTGAAAAGCAGGACTCTCTGTTGGAGGTGGCACCATCCCCTGTTGTGTTTCCAGCACTGTAGCCTCTCTCTGTACAGCATGCCCTGGCATGCCCTCTGTGAGTCAGAGTCCATGCTCTGGAAGCAGGGAATGACAATTCCCCCAATAAAACAAACATTCTTTGAATCTCCAAGTGGTATCCCTGCATTAATATTATCCTGCTAGGTTACCCCCACCCCCACCACCATAGGCCTCCCCTTTGAGCTAGTATTTCCCAGCATTACACAGAGGTACTGACATCACAGGTAGGCCTCTGAGTCACTCATCGTTTAAGATAACAACATCATCACCTTACATTTTTGTTGACCTGAAGGTGAATAAAAGCAAGAGTAATAACATTAACTCTATTTGGGATTAACAATGAGATTTTCCTCAAGTTTAGGAATAGGATGGCCTTCCAAATGTTATTAAAATGTAATTCCCTGTCTTCTTTGTCTTTAGGTCTACTGGCTATGGCTGTTGGGAGTTTTACTTCCAAAAGCAGGAGGTCTACATGATTCCAATTTCTGTTATAAATGTATCAAACTATCCTTCAACTGTCCCACTGTCTACTCTGATTGGCTCTGGTTCTTCCAAGCTTTCAAGCAGAAGTCTTCCTTAGTCTTTCTCTTATAGAAGACTGGGGATGTTAGAAATTGAACTGGAGACATTCTGTAGTTGAAGCATGGATTTTACTACATGCTTGTGTTTGTGTACATGCTGTTCCAAGCTTCCTGTTGATACCAAGTTGTTTGCCACTTCTGTTATGTACAGATTACGTCCCCGAAGTTAACATGTTTTCACTACTGAAGACAGGAATGGAGAAAACAAATGGCTGTGAATTTTCACAAACTCTTTAAGTGCTCTTTTTGTCAGAAACATGAGAGGTAAGCTTATTTATTTGGATAATGACTTATAAGTAGAACTCTTCATATTCTCTGGAAAGAAATAAACTGTTGGATATATTTTTTCTGCTCATCATTTTTAAAAAATCTGTTTACTATATTAAAACCCTATATTGTCAGGTCCAGATGGACCCTTCATATATGAAATTAATTATCTCTATGGGGATTCTTAAAAGATATTCAAACTTGTATGTCAGTTAATTGCTATATACCTTGGATACTACTCTCACTATCCTCTCTTATACATCTTTTTGACACAAGTTACAACTTCATTCAAAGTTTAGGGTTTTTTTTCTTTCATAAATGTTTTCTGATTAGAACTGGGAGAACCTTTCAACTGCCTGATGCTTCATCAAAGATAAACTGGACACTTGCTGGTCTCCATTATATGTCTAAATCAATAAACTCACTTTATAAGGATATTATCCTCTCCTTTCTCTCTCTGTGTGTGCATTTTTACCTGTGTTGCACAAGGAAAATTACAATCCCAGGATACTGATTAATCACAATATTCTACTTCTGGTTGAATGGAAAAGTCCTGGCATTGTAATATTTCATATTCAGTTACCAATTTGTCTTTGAATAAATACCTCATTCCACATAGCATCTTCTCATATTTTGATGGATCATAGTCCTGACATCTTCTCGAAAGTGAGATCCACCATGAAAAGAAGACATTTCTTTGGATGGCACCTTGTTTCTTTTGAACAACACAGTGATTTTGCCTCTGCCTCCACATTTTCAGCACAAAATTATACCTTTTTTCATGTAAACAAGGCATATTCCACACAACCTGTTGTAAACCATGCTTCTCAAAAGCTTTTTTCATGTTGATACATGTTTTAAACAGAGTATACTGACCCAGCCTCCATTGTTTACAGGCAAAGTAGCAACTTTTGTTGCTGCCAAATCACAAAATTGGTGTGGAAGTAGGGTAACTGGTCTTGTCAAACAATAGACAGTTCATGTGGCCTCTCCTTACTGTATTATCTCAGCTGTATTTCACTATTCAAAAGGCTTTTAGTTGCAGGCTTTTGTAATTAATTAATTAACTAGTTAATTAATAGTTTAAAAGTTAATTAACCATGTAAAAATTTAATTAATAATATGTTAATACCCTGAGTTGGATATAAGAATTAGATATATTACTTTATCAGGGGACCTTCAGGCACAGAAGCCAAGACCAATCTTCCCAAATGATAATCTGAGGTACCTAGATGACCATCCCCCTTCTCCACCATTTGATGGTTTCCTTGTTTTACCGTCTACGTTTTCCCATCCTGAAAGGTTGAAGTGCTTCTCATGAGAGTTAGATAACAGCAGTAAGTCCTTTAAAATAAAATCTGCCAGTCTTTTTGGTCCCATCCTTTTGATTTTGGTTCCATCCACCAATGGAATGTGGCTCTTGGGAACTCCTCTACAGTTTAATTTTGCCCTTGAATTGAAAGAGATTGCCTGGCCTGATTTACAGACCCGTTTCTACAACAGAGCACCACATGCAAGTAAGATTTAAATCATGTAAGTAAGACCTTACATGAAGTATAAAAGATTTCTACTAAGAGGTCTTAGTGCTGGGGTGGGGGGGAATTCCAGTCTTTCTGTGTGTGTGAGTGCATATGTGTGTGTGTGTGTATGTATGTATGTATGTATGTGTACGTATGTGTGCATTTACGTGCATATACACACATATATACATATACATATACACCTGGTTTTTTACATGAGGTCTAAAATTTGCTATTTAAAGTAACAGCCTCATTCTGCTTAATGGTAAAGAGTAGATTTATTTGTTTGTGGTATTTAAATATCACCTTAAGTCTGCCAAGTTCTCAAGGCAATGCAGAATGGATAATAAATAGCTAAAACAATACATCGATATAAATGTTTTAAAAAGCTGAAAATACTACTTTAAAAAACAAACAGTTAAAACAGAGCCATTTCAAGAACTAAAGGTTATGTGGAACAACTGGTTTGGCTGCCCAGTGGTTGCTCAGAAGAGATGGAGCCAGCCTTACTTTCCTTGGCATGGTTTTCTGCAGTTGGAGTGCTGCTACAGAGGAAACGCTGTCACATGGACACACATGTCTAGCCTCGCCACTTCTGTAAATTCTTTGTAAGTATTGTTCTAAGTTTGTTAGCAACTTTGGTGAGAGAAAGCATATAGTGTATTAAAAGGTTCAGATGTTAGAAATGCCCAGAAAATGCTCTGGAAAAATAGAACCTGCAAGTGATATTGTAAGAGCAGCAAAAGGTTCCAGAATAATAGGAATATGAACTAGTCCCTTTGAAGCAGCCTTTGTCATTCCTTTCTTTCACTTGATCTTACTCTACACCTTCTCTTTCTTTCCTCTGTGACTTTTGTGTTCATCTGCTTGCCCAATCTCACACTACACACTTTTCCTTCTTTTGGGGTTTCAGACATTATTTCTGTACTTCAGAGAGAAAAGGTGGGCATACAGAAGGAATGATTTGTACCTGTGTGGGACATTGTTACATGAGATTGATATTAGTAGCCTTTAAAAAAGGGGAAATTGATAAATCAATATTTTCCTAAACTCAGTCTGGGTACCAATAAGAGGAACAACGGACAAGAAATGAAAACTCTTGAAAACCCTCTGGTTTCTTTTACCGAGGACATCGGCAGCAAAATTATTCAGCCCAAGGCAAAGGGACAGAAATATTGGCAAGAACAGTGCTATTTTTTGTCATTATGATCCCTTGACTGTCCTCAAGGACTGTCATGCTTTTCATTCCAATTTCTTTGTATGTTATCATTTGTAACAAGTTTGCATGTCCTTGTGTACGCTTGTGTCCTGCACAACTCTGGACTTTTAACATTTGAAGGACAGCCAAAAAGAACATTTTTTTTATTTTGAAGCACTTTTGTCCTGCTAAAAGCCAGAGACAAACTATATTGTGCCTAAAATAAATCATGTGAACTCAAGTTCACTGACTTATTTTAGGAAAAGTAAAAGAAACATCACTTTTGTCATGTGGCCAAATCTTTATTTCTACAAATGTAAGTCTGTGGGTTTTCTCAGAAGCCACATCTGTGTTGCCCCTTGCCCTTAGCTCTAAATACATGAGGTGGAATGACGTACAGTTGTTAGCACAGCGATGTGGCAAAGGAAATTTACATATAGTATAGATATATACTTACATTAAATAACTACAGATGTTTAACATATTTTTTTTAAAAAAAATATTTTAGTACTGCAAAAACAATCATTGCCTATAATCTCTAAATAACGTAGCTAGCAGAAAAACACAACAGAACAATTGTATGGAAGCTCAGAGCTGAGTCCAATGGTGGAAAAACCATTACTGTGCAAGCTTTACTGGGCTCAAGCCACTCATAGTACAGGGAACAGAGTTTTCCCCTGTCCTTCTCACCTTTATGTATTTGGTTCTTCTTTTTACACCTCTGCCCAGGTGGTTCATTAAGAGGAAAAATATTTACACCAGTTCTGACATTGACATAGTTTTCCTTCCTTGTTAGAGGCATGATAGAAATCAGGTAAGCTTGGGGTCCTGAAGATCCATCAGATCCTCCCCAACAGAGACCTTTTCACTCTTTACAATTGCCAGAGCTTCAAGGATGGAGGGCCAGCAGCACAGAAGAAAAACTGGTATTGAATGTTCCTCTTTGCCTATAGACCTTCTATCAGCAGTGGAGGAGGTTGGACAACATCCAGTAGCCCTTCAGCCACCCACTTTAGGGGAAAAAAAACAAAAACAAAACTTGGTATGTTTAATGTCTGGAGATGTATGTATTCTCAGAGAAGATGAACAACTCATTTAAAATTTTTGTATTATCATTTATATTATCTTTTTACATGTTTTTGGAGGGAAAGCATTGGAAAATATATATGAAGACATTTTCCACATAGACATAGCTATATGCTCTTTCAGCTCTATCAAGTATTTTGTCAAATGGGAAACTATCAAATTTGCTTTGAACTTTGCTTAATTAAAATCTTTTCAAAACCTTAAGGATATGAAGTACCAATCTGAGAAATCTGCTCTCATAAAAGCCCTTTTAATACTCTTCACACATTTTGCCTAAGGAAAAAGGAAAATAGCAAGGTGGGGGGGGGGAGGAAACAACAACACAACAGCCAATTCGGCAATTTTTCTTTTTAGTGAAATCTGCTACTCCCCTAGAAAGGTAGAACACAACAATGTCAGGAGTTTTTGGAGAGAACTGGCCAATATAAATGAAATTATTTCATTTTCTTCATAGATACCTTCCCATGGAGTCGCTTTTAAAACAAACAGACCAACCAACCACTTACTTTTGTATGAAGTCGCATGCCACTGACAACATAGTGGCATGCAATCATTTCTTGAGTGGTTTTCTCTATGTTATTGAAATTCCTTTTACCACTAAGGAAATGTAGCTTTCTGAAATTCAACTCTAATCAAACCATTTAAGGGTATAATATAATTTACTATAATTCAAGTATGTATAAGGCTAAAATCCTATATCCATTTACCAGAGAGTAATTCCCATTGAACTTTCTTGGTCTTAATTATGAATACACTTTATAAGAGTATACTGGAAATTGAATTTTTAAAATGAAAGATGCAGCTTACATTTACAATATGTTACCCTAATTTCTGGGGGTCCCGGGAGGGACACCTAAATGTGCTCAAACAATGGAGAGGGAATTAGCACAGAGCACAAGTTTGCAATGCGAGAGGCAGGGTAACGTAGCGAGATCTTGAGTCCTATGTCTACGGGGTGAGGCCAAGTCAATGATAAGGCAGAAGCTGGAAATAATAATTGTTTTATTGAAATACAATCAAACACATGTATGTAACACACTCACACAAGGAACTATAGAAATAAAGGTAGGAGCGGATAGAGGGATTTTTAGAGGAGGTTTGGTATGGGAAATACTATACCTGTCCTGAAGCCTGGTTAGAAGCAAAGAAGCTGGGGAGTGTGGATTCTCAGCACGTGGGGCTGAGGGGAAGGCTCGCTGGACAAAGCGACAGCAAGGCGGGATGGAAGCCAAGAGCGATCCGAGGAAGCGCTCAAAGTCAGGGGTTCTTATAGGGAGAATTGTGGCCACCGGCTAGTCCGTACTTAGGGAAGACAATGAGTTTGGGGCTGGAGACAAAGTCTCCGAAAGGTCAGTACTTTAGATGATTGAGTTATAGCCAGATTGTCTATAGAGTAGCCAGTATGCAAACGCGGAGTGCTTGAGCGTTGTATAGTCCGCTCATTAAGCTGCCTGCACGGGGCAGAGGATCTTTTATAAGTTGTGTGCGTACATAATGTGGTACTTGCCTTGAGGTCTCCTGAAGCTGCATTTGGCAATGACTGGCCTGCCTAGATTGGGATGTGAATGGTTCGGCTATTGTCGGCCGCGCCTGTGTGCGTGCTTGTCCGGGGGCCTCGCAAGCACGTGGAGGGGAATGGATAGAGAAGGCCGAATTATTGATATCAAAATGATATCTTAATATCCCACAAGCTCGGGCTAGAAACAGCTGTAACAAATAAGTAAACATAAGACTATATTTTGAGACACAGGGCTATATTTGAGGGTCTGAGCACATAGTGTTCTGAAGTGAATTAAGCATTCTTTTCTATGGGATGGTTTTAAACAGTGTGTCACTCTTCCATAGCAAACAAATCTGCATCACAGATATGAGTATTCTTACTGCTGAAAAATTTAACTTTGGACAATGTGACCAATCTTCTGCTATTTATCTGTATTTGTTCGATAACACTGGGATTTAAATAAAAGGAGAGCAGCAATTATTTACACTTGCCTTTGAATTATTTTTACCTGGATAACACAAAGAAGATTAAGCGTAATCAGTTCCAGCTGGGAACTCTTCTATAAAGCATCAAGGACAATGGGTTCACAAATTGACTTTACCTGCTATTCATGTGCTATATAGAAAAGCAACCTGAGAAAGTGAATTTAATTAGCAGCTTTTGCTGTACGAACAAACAGGAAGCAAAATGGAATGGTGGATATGAGGAAAACTCTTTCTATCAGGGGTCTAGATGGGATTGACATACTGGGATTTTGTCCCCTTACTTTGTATTATATCAAGATTCTATTTAATATTTTAAAAAATCCATTAAGTTTAGCAGCTAAATCAGGGCTGGAAATTGTCTGGACCTCCTGATACTGTTGGACTGCACTCTCATCAAATCTAGCCAGAATGGACAACAGTGAAGAATATTGGGAGCTGCAGTTCAACATCTGGAGCACCACCCCACTCCTATTCTTTGGCTAGATCCCACTGTTAATTCCAAGAAGAGTAGACAAGAGTAATAGGACCTTGGCAAATTAACATTTATGCAAGTTTTAGTGGTTCAGGGGGATTTTAGCTAGCACTAACAATTAGATGTAGGCCAAATATGGAATCTAGCTGAAGAGATATTGGAGGGGAAAAAAAGAAGAAGAAGTAAATAAATAAATAAATAAATAAATAAAGAAAGAAAGAAAGAAAGAAAGAAAGAAAGAAAGATATGTTATTCTTGTGAAGAGAAATCATAATTGGCTACTGTGCAGAGAGGATTTAAATATATCTGTGGCCTTTACAAACTAATGGATGGAAAAATACATTTTTTAAAGAATAGGTATACCATTTAATTTTGTGGCACCTAGTATGGCATACAGTGTATTTTTAAATTATTTTATTTTTAGATACCACCTAATCCCAGTTCACCAGTGTCTGGAAAAATCTTGAAGAAAGCAGCTATGTAGTACAAGTGTAGCATCCTTTGGTGTGAAGTGGAGTCAGCAATATCATTAAACTCTCAAGGTAATATGTGCATTGGGATTGTGGTGCTGTCTTCATCTGCTCGGGGACATTGCCATGCAGTTCTAAAACTCACTACTGATTCCCTGAAAATATCATGCGAGAGTTGATAACACCAATACTGCATTCTAAACACACTACAGTTTTGGTAGTGCCCTCTGGGTTTGCTATACTTTAGACCATAACAGCTGCATTTGTGAACACTAAGCATATTCCAGAATTCATTCTGTCTACCACAGTCTTTTCCAGAATTCAGGTAAATCAAAATAAATTCATAGTGAAGACTGTCCAACTATTTTATTCTACTGCTATACCAATTCTTTATTTTTTTATTTTTTTTATATATATATATATATATATATATATATATATATATATATATATATATATAAAAATAAAAACATGAAAATTTGCATGGGATATTTTAACCTGACATTGGGAGATCACAAAAAATATGATGCTGGAGAAGTCTTAAACTGACCCATAGACTTTGTTTCAGTGTCAAATCTTATGACAGGAACTTTTAAAGAGAATAAATACATAAACAGAAAATTTCTTTAGGTATACTTAGATTCAGAATTACTTTTTTGCAAATAAAAGCTAGTCCTGTTCTTCTGGTATTAATAGAAAGCTCATCTACACTAGAGCTGTTGGTGGCAAAATTTCTAATCATTGAAATGTCTCTGTTTAATAAGAAATGGCTTCTGATTGGTACAGGATAAGACGAATCATGCAAGCATTGCTCTTTTCATTATATCCTCAACCAAACTGGAGGGACATCATCCTACAAAGATTTGTATTTTATAAGCCTCCTCTGGAACCTCTCTTCCTTTCTTGAATTCAGAGCACCTGTACCAATTATTTCTTCTGCTAAGCTGTGAAGCACAAGAATGACAGGCAGTTTAATAAGAACACTTTAATTACTATCTTTAGTATATTTTCATCGTGTGTCAACACCTCACATGACACATCTTAATCAAACCTGATTTTTCTTGTTTTCACTTGAGACAAATTTGCAGTTCTTGGAGAACTCTACATGCAAATTCAAGGAGAAAGGGGGGAATGTTTTCATGAACACAAGCAGCAACACCAGAAAACACCCTGATCAGTACTGCATTAATCAGACTTGCACTGAAGAGGCATTTATGATGCACAACATGGCACAACTTTTGCAATGATTCATTATAGCTTCCCAGGTACCTCTGAATTAGCCACTGTGGTATTATGGTTAGTGTGAAGGACTGTACTAGAGATATTAGAGGTGGAGGTAAAATTATTTTTGGTTCACATTTTAATACTAACCAGATTTCTACTTCTTGAATTAGAAAGTAAATTGAAATGCTATTCTTTGGCTTATAGGTTTCTTTGAATTTTAAATACAGTCAATTTTTAAATTTTAAATCCTAGTCAAAAATGCATTAATATGAACATACATTAAGCAAAATTCCTTACAAGAAGTCCTATATAAGGTAAAAATATATTATTTTTCTTTTTAACTGCCATCAGGTCAATTCTAACTTTTGGCGACCCTATTAATGAGAGACTTCCAAGTCACCCTATCATCAACAGCCTCGATCATATCTTGCAGACTCACAGCTATGGCTTCCTTGATTGAGTCTATACATCTGTGAGCCAGTCTTCCTTTTTCCTACTGCCTTCAACCATGCCTCCTACAGTACTGTCTTTCCTAAGAAGTCACGTCTCCTCCTGATATGTCCAAAACAGGACAGTCTGAGTTTAGTCATTGTGGTAGACATGTAGAGTTCAGGCCTGATTTGCTATAAGACCCACTCATTTGTCGTTTTAACCATCCAGGGTCTCTGTAGAACTCTTCACCACCACCAGATTCCAAGGGAGTTGATTTCTTCCCATCAACTTTCTTCACTATCCAGCTTTCACAACCGCACATAGAAATTGGAAGTACAATGGCAGAGATAATCCTAATTTTAGTATTGACTGATATATCTTTATATTTCAGGATCTTGTTAGGTTCCTTCATAGCTGCCCTCCCAAGTCCTAGTCCTCTTTTGATTTCTCATTGTTCATCAATCTGGGCAGTTTGCCTTTCATTGTATTCAGAAATGCAAAAAAACAAAACAAAACCCCGGAATGGTAACAGGATCAGCACAGGTTTTTCCACCTAATCCTCTCTGGAATTATGATCCTGAACATATCTCAGGTCAGCTTGACCCTGGTGAAACATCTCTGATCAGCATGACTTCAATCATATTCCCCAGTCATTAATAAGTTCTATTTATAAAAATCACATATCTCACAGGAGGGGTGCAAGGGTATGGTACCAAGACAACAGCCTCAATCTAACTCCTCCTCAGAGTAGCATACATATCCACATGTGGACCTGTGCTATGCTGAGCTCCCCCAAGTAGTCTAAAACCCCCAAAGATGTCCCGCATAGTCATTCTGTGCTTTGCAGCAAGCAGTCAGGATTGGAGAAGCATCTGTCTACATCTTCATAGCTACATATATTCATCACAATAATTACAACAATGCTATGACCTCTGGAAGACTGCACAAGATGTCAGTCTTTAGGTAATCATTTTTTTATCTGACAATGGGGGTGTAGTAAGTTATTTCTTCTACCTTGCCCACTCACTGTGAAGCACAGAAGGACTGTGTGGACCAGCTTCAAGCTCTTACAGTAAGTGGTAGGGGGAACTTTGGGAACAGCAGATGGCTCAGAAAAAAGAATATCCAGATAAGTAAAGAACAGGTACACTTATGCATGCCCCTAACAGACTCTCAGCCTATATGTCCAGTATTGTACTCTCTGATCCGGAGCTTGGAAAGTTACTTTAAAAGAGAATGAATATAATAATAGGGTAAAGCCATTAATAACTGAGCAGTGGTAGCACTTGACACCCAGCCTGTCCTTGTATCATTTATTCTTCCAAGTAAATTCCCAAGTTCTGGTCTGATCACCAGTAGTAGGTCTGCAGGGTCTCAGGAAGAACAGCTGCATGAGATCTTCTTTTACATTACAGGAGACATGAGATCTTCTTAACTGGCCACGTCAAAAAGAGAACTTAGAAATGCTGGGATGCAAAACATTTGCGCTATTACTAAATTATGGAGCCAATAAACAACAATACAGTGAAATGGTATGAAAACCAGATGAGAGGATTGGATGAAAAGCCGGAATAATGGCAGTCCCTTAAAAACATTATTGGTTAAATATGATGTGATCAACTCTTAAATGTGATCCTGGAGCCCTCCTCCCAACACTTGCAAATTAGTCCTTACCCCTCCAATACTAGAACTCCAACACCATAAAGATTCATAGCTCACCTGGTCCCTGGTCCCTCCCTTTTGTTTGGTAGTAATCTACACCAGCACTAGAGCTGCTCTAAATTGATTTCCTTTTACTACTTTCAAGAGCAGGAAATGCCTTAACTTAAATGGGAGGTGAACCAAAATACAACTTTTCCCATCCTGACAGCATGGCTGTGGTAGGGTTTTGTCTATTCTGGAGTCTACAGCATTGGAGCTCTTGAGATAACTATTAAGACCAACTTCTTAAAAAGCTTAAGTATCTTAGTACATGTACTGGGTATAGTTAATAGAGTATAAGATATATTTTATTTATCTGCCCATCTATTTGTCCCACTTCATCTGGAGATGTAAAGGGCATAGTTTAGTATTTGGAGTAAGAAAGATCAAGCTATGCACTATTTCCAAGATAATAATTTTTTGTTTCCTTTGGTAGTGGTGGTAGCAAGACATGTTCCAGCATGTAAGAAATGTGGAAGATGGCAAGGCTGTAGTACTGCTATCATGGCTTGGCTTACACAGCAAGGTGAAATCAGCAGAACTCCCTTCCTCTCATTTCTGCCTCAGTCATTTGCCACTGTACATGACCCTTAATAACAATCTTTATAACTCACTTCTTTATCTTCTACGAGGCAGAAAAGCATCTCAAATCTGCTCCAGTGACCTCAAGCAACTTGTAGGTGCTCTTTCAATGTGCACATTGCCATTTATCATTGTACCACCTGTAAAGTATTTGGCTTAAGAGGAGCCTTACCATCCCTTACTGATTGACAATGAATATTCAGGAAAGAAGTCAAATTTGCACTTCTAAATTTGTTGGCTAATTTAGCAGTTTTGGCTAATAGCAGTTTTATTCCGTCTCATACTAGGCTAGTCCAACATGTTAACTATCCATTTGCCATTTCACCTGGCTGTCATTGAAAATGGTCTATCCATAAATGTTATCCAAAAAACAAACAAACAAACAAAAAACCCACAATCCATAAAATGACTATTGTTTTCAGATTTTTGGGATCAACCAAAGTCAGGCTGAACAACAGCCCTAAAAACTGAGATCTTAAAAATTTCTTCAATGGACTCACCCCCTTGTCACAATCTCCATTGCTGTTCAATTGCCCTTTCCTTCTATGCTCAATTAATGCTCATAAAGAGATTAAAACAAAGTGTAGGCTTCTCCTTTTTCTGGTTTCTGCTTGCATTTATGGAGAGGACAGGTGTAGAGACAAAAGCAAGAAGAATGAGAGGAAAAAAAGGGGGGTGAGGAAATCAATAGTGGTAAAATGTTGGACCTAGCAGATGCATAATGACACTGTCTCCTGACATAGTCTCCAGAGAGGGATGAACTTATAATTCACTGCATGGACACCCCTTTAACTGTATGAATAAACCTTTTCTTCTCTACTGTTGATACAGTGGTGATATATGCTCCTCTACCAGACTTTAGCAAGTTTCAGTTACCCAGATGGAAACACTGAACAGCTGAATATCTGCTATTTGCTTTTCTGTTACAAGAAAAGGCATTTGTAGATCAAGCTAGCAGCAGATGGAGAACAATTGGAGTATATAATTATTCAGCCTGGGCTCTTTTAAATGGAGAGGCTGGACTCTGCTTCTTTGGCTGAAAAGACAAAGGAACTGAGTAGCACATGCTGAATAAATCTTTTCATTTTTTTAAAAAAGATAGGCATCCAAGAAAATAATCAGTGTATTAATACCATTGATTAGCATGCTTCCTCCGTGAAAATAAAAACCTGTCCAGCTACCACTGTGCTGACGTTGAAGGTCTAACATTCATCAATAGCATAGCTGAACACTTGTGTATTAATCAGCCACATTGATTTCAGTATGTTACCTGAGGTGTCCATCTGTTGACTCTTCTTCATTTTGCCAAGCTCATGAGAGCTCTGGCCCTCAGTGTGTCTTGGTGCCAAAATCTAAAATCCACCATACGGAAGTCATAGCACACTGTGAAATCCCAAAGGGTGAAGGAGTAAATTAAAAGTGAGCCTTATTTGAACTGCCCTCAAAGGAAAGACTATAGCACTCTGTGAGATTACAGCTCCCAGGAATACCAGATGTTAAAACACTGTGGTTATATAGATAATATAAAAATCCATGTGTTACATTTGTGGAAAAGAACTACCAAGTATCTGAAAGCAGAGGGTGGATAAGAAATAGCAACATGTTCAAGATGCTCTGAAAAAGACTGTGAAATTTATCAAATTGCGTATATTGGAGAAACGTTTACCTTAGATATTTACTTATTTCTGAAAAGATTAATGTCCTACTTTTTGAATTTTCAAGATGATCAACAATATTATACTGAGGTAAACCAACTAAAATAAAGAACAAAACAGCTTCTTCATATGAGGCAAATCTGTACTTTTTAAACCCATCTTGAATTGCCCATAGTAAACTAAAATAATCAGATAAACAGAACAGTCCTAACAACAGAGAAGAAACATTCAATATGACATCCAAAAGGGGATAGGAAGTATCTTATATGTTTCATACTATCTGAAACCAGTTGGCCTTCACCTATTGGCAAAACTCCAATAACAAAGGAGAAGAAAGAAATTCACGAGGTAGAACTTCCAGTAGTTTAGTGGCATTGTAAAAGAAGCCATCACCCACTGTAAAAAACTGGACTAAGACCCTGAGAAAGATTTTAGGGAATGTACAGTAAGCACATATGGAAGAACGTAATTCACTAAGTACTCCTCAAGAACACTCATACAAGATGCAGAGGTGATAGCAGTAAAACAACACAAAACTGACAATTTGCAAGCCAGTTAGCCATTTGAATGAGGGCTCTATTATGCAGAAATTGGAATTCTGTGAAATAGGAAGGTCATGAACTTGTAAATAAGATCCAATGCTCATTTATATGACAAAGCCACTCATGCTATTCATCTAAGCCAGAGACTGACCTAACATATGCAAGGGCCCTTTGGGAAATCTTACAGTCAAATAAATAACATAATAAGAGGTAAAAGGATATTAAAACTATTCAAAAAATGGTTGAAATATGTTTCTCAGGTGTTGTCAGAATTTAACTTTCAGCCTGTACTTGTCTGCCAGCAAGAGAAGGAATGTGACAGCATTCGCCAAGGAGATGGAAGTAGCAGGGAGTATCCAGAGTTATCAATCCAATAGAATGCTGAGCAGAAAGCCAAAGTCAAAGCCAATCCAAGAAGTCAAGAATGTCAAAGTTCACAAAGACATGGAGCTGAAATGCAAGGATCAAGGGAACTGGGATAGCAATTTGCCACATGCAAAAGGCAAGCCATGCCAACAGACTTAAATAGCAGGGAATGCAGGTGTTCTTAATCAGCGTCCTCAACTTCAGCAAAATGGCTTCCTTCTGAGGTGCTCTCTTTTGCCTCCTCCGTGACTGAGGGTCAAAGGTGAATCTAATTCCCCAAAATTATCACTGACCCCTTCTCTCTCCAGCACCGACTGTAAAGTCTCCATTTCAGTTTCTCTTTCACATGGCGGTGGTGCTGGCAAGATAGATTGCTATATCATAGGCACCGGCTGCAAGGTCTCTGTTTCCAGCAAGATAAATTGCTCTTCGACCCCTGACCCGTCATCTGTCACAGGTGTTGTGAAATCCTGACAACTCTGGAGTGAGAAAAATCATAACTTTGGAACTCATTTGTACACAAAATTGGCATGTGATTTTTATTTTCCACAGCAGGTTAGGCACAATATTTTATGAACAGGATATAGGGTTTTTCTTTGTTTCTTTCTTTGTTTGTTTTTTTCTGTAAAGAAAATACAATTTCTGTGCAGATATTGGTAGAAAGTGTTTTTTTTCTGCAAAACAATTGCATACAATTTTGCATAGAATAAATCTTGATGTGCAAATAATCTTCAAAACTTGTGCAGTTTTAGAATATGCTCTCACAGTGAGAAGTAAATTGCTTCCTTCAAGATTAAAATTAGCAAAAAATTATATTCCTAGAACATAACCAATTTTGGATAGAAGTGTCCCATACACACGATATCACTTTTTAGTTAACTAAATATAAGTGGGGAGAAAGGTCTTCACATCTATGTGATTATGGCAATTAATTATTTGCATCTTAAAAGGCCATCTGAAGAAAAATAAATTGCAAAGCAGGATCTGTGAATATATACGAAGGTGTTTATGTACAGCAAATATATTAACACATTCTTAAATATTGTCAAGGGAAATGTCGAAACAAAAATAAACAGAATAACTATTCCACCCACACATGTTTAATGACAACCTTGTCTTTCTCTTTTTATTATGTACACACTGCATCCTGGATCCATATGTTCAATCTACAGAATAATCAGACCTCTTGTCTGCAGAAGACTGGATTAAGTAGAGCCTAGCAGTGCTAAAAGTAGCACAAAAATATTGGAATGTACTCAGGAAAATAAAGTTTCATTTGGTAGCCTCTAATCATGAGTCTATGGTTCTGGCTGGTAGAGTATTACTTCTTTTGTTAAGAAAATGGATGTGTTCCTTTTTTGTGCCGAAAAATAACTATAATTTAAAGACAGAAGAGAATATTAGTGGTTGTTCTGGTATTTACTATGTCATTGTCAAAGAATATAGAAGACAAATGTCAATATTGTAAAGGGAATGGGAAACAAGAACAAGGAGATTTTCTGATATTGCTTTGCATATTTCTGAATATATAGGGCAGCAACAGGAAATCCATTATGTTAGACAGTCAAGCAACATAGTTTCTGAGAGCCAGATACATTGAAGAAAGAGCCCTGCTCTAGTTTAGGTCTAAAACTAGGGACAGAGGTATGAGCATACATGTAAGCTCCAATGTCCCCATGCATCCACAGTCAAAGTAAGTTAGATTTTCACATGTTGAGCACAAAGGCTTGAAGAAAGTTCTTCAACTGCTTTCATCTGAACGTGATTACATAGCCCCCATGAGGCATTCGTTATCAGGAGTCCTGATCATGGAAACCATATTCAGCCACACAGTTGCAGGCTTCTCTACAGATGTTCAGGCTCAATGCAAATGTTCTAATATAATTCCAGATGTTCTCAGATGTTGGGGTAGAACTTATGCACCACCCATATCCCCATCCCAGTTTTAGTTCTATGTGGGCTCAAATGCCTGAACAGGGTTTAAATGACACTAAAAAGTGAATCAAAACAAATCTATTAGTCAAATGAGGAGTGAGATTCTGGAATTTTTCACTTTTCATGTCACACTGGTAAATGTCAGAATAGTCAGCATCATGGTCAGCAATATTTTAATTAAAGTTAATTTAAATATGTAGTTCATCAACAATTTTGTGAATGAAAAATGATAGTAATTTTCTCCCTGCTGTGAGAGAAAAGGAATATGCCTCTGCAGTATTTCCCTCGTATTTGAATATCATGAAGTGTTCCAAAATAATTGTTCTGCAGGAAAAAAAAAAAACACGAGTTTTTCATGTGCACACACACACACACACACACACACTCCATCCTGTTTTGTTTGCAGAAACATTGATTGAGATCCTGCATGGACACAATTTGTGGTCTCTCAGCCTTAGAGAGAAGGCAGCATAGACAAATTCCCTCTGTACAAATCTTTCCAAGAAAAGCCCATGATAGGTTCACCATAGGGTTGGCATAAGTCAGAAATGATTTGAAGGCACACAACAACAACTATACTGTAAGAGACAGCCATTCTAGAGAACTGTGACAATGAACAACAGGGCACCACACAAGATGTGCCATTGTTCAATGTGGGTTCTTACTACACAATAGGGGAACCACAAAAAGTGGAGATAATTTTCTGGGAAGGTGCAGGGCACCCATGACTTTCCCCTGGTGTCCATTCTGGGTTAAAGTGCCACATAGCTATTTTGGAGGCCATTTCATTCCCTCTCTCTTTCTGCTGTCATTTCACAAGGGCACAAAGTGTTGTACTGCTCAGTCCAATGGGACACCTAAGATGACTCTCCACTCCCTCAGAAAACAACTATTGTGAAATGTTTCAATTCTAAACCGCACCACTGAGTTGACAGTGTACTAAATTTTTAACATGATGCCATCCAATATTTTCTGAGCAGGTAATCCATTTTCAGAAAACAGTCTTTTTGCAAGAAGCCCATGTGAATTCATCTGCAGAATAATCCCTCTGCAAGACTTTGGGATGCTGAATACCAGAACAGAATTTTGCAAAGTTCTTGCTGGTCTGTTCTTCTTTCTGAAAGCGCTTCCCAACTGTCAGGAAAACCATTTTTTTAAAAAAATTCCTGGGTATGAATAATTACAAATATTCTTTTCATGACTAGTTTAGGGTGTATTTATATGTACATTTAAATTTAAGAATTTAAGAAATAAGTATGAATGGGGTCTTACTTATTAATACTGAGTATCAGAGAATTGTAATGAATTCAGTGATATTTAGTAAAAAATTATTACAATATTGAAATTGGCCAATTTAAAAATCTATTTTGCTTATGTATTTTATATGCCTCCATGTCTCTTGCACAAGGAGAAAGGAAAGATAATAAAATAAATACATGGATAATTTATTTGTATTTTTAATTTTAAACCATCCCGAAAAACAAAACAAAATAGTGCAGCTTCAAGAATTTGGTCAACATAAGAAGTGGCCCCCAACCTCAGTTGTACACTTTGATATGGACAACTGGAAGAAATAGGAGGGAAAGAAAGCTGATTTCCAACCTGGGCATTTAATATAGGTACATTTATGACAGTTGCATTAAGCTATATTTCTGCTTTTATCTACTACATAACCCTGAATTTTAATTAAAAGATTTTCATTGTCTTACTATTTATTTTCCAAAAGAGTAGCTACATTCTGAGTTTGGTTGACCCTGTAAATATGAATGTCTTCCCTAAAAGTGCAAGATTGTGGTGAAATCAGTTACTAAAGTCTGCCATTCCAAGTTTCTCCTTCATTCCATTTGTTGCTATAGTTACTGTTCGAGCTGTTAGCAGTAGTTACAAAACACAAATCCTTAATGCACAGGTCTTCTAACAAGAGTTGCTATATAGGCCTCAATTTCAGAACACATTCCTATGGCATGTTTTGAAGCCCATATGTGAAATATGTTAGGCAACACTCCTAGGCAAATGTACCCGCTCAACATGGGAAAAACATGCCTGATCATAATGGCTGTATTACTGACTGTATCAGCATATGGTTGCTTACATGTGTGAAATGGTTTCCAGTGTCAAAAATACAGGGAAAAACAAACAAACAAACACAGAAACCCAAGTACAGGAAAGGGGAAATATATAGCCATGGTGCCAGAGTTCAGACAATACAGACTTTTAACTAGTTGAAATTTGTACATTCCATTCAGGGCTGATTTAGGCTTAATCTGCATGAAATCTGTATCCTGACTCCACTGTGTAGTATGCTTGTTCCAGTCTGACTCCTTTACTGCCACACACACCTGTTTTAATCCAAACTGAAATCCCCTTGGAAAGCTACACAAGACCCATATTATGTAGTCACATAGATGCAAGGGAGTATTTCTACCACATGTGCATGTTTACTGTACCAGTTTATGCCTGATCACACAACTACAGAAGCTGTGGTTTTGTTTTGGATTCCCACTGTGAATGTACATATTCACTTAGTCAAATATTCTTTCTTTGTTTTCCAGTTGTTGTTCCACCTGTATTCCTATAAAGTGAAGCCAGTGGAACAGAGAAAGGTAAAAGGCTAACCTGCAAACCTGTGTAGTTGTATGTATGTGAAGCTTTGCATACAGACACCAAAACTCTCCCCAGAAGATGACACTTCCTTTGCAGGATGCTGCTACAAACAAGGGAATTACTCTTGGTGGGAATGATCAAATGATCTGAAGCCATTTCTGCCCTACACTGTTCTAGTGCTGTTATTCCACTTTCAACATCCTATGGAATCCTGGAATTTGCAGTTTGGGGAGGCTCATTTAGAATTCTCAGCCAGAGAGCTCTCTGGCTTCAGTGAACTACAAACCTCAGAATTCCACAAGATGTTGAAAGTGGAATAGTAACACTATAACAGTGTAGGGTGGAAATGGCCTAGATGACCACTTGACCCAGGTGATACCAGCCTACCTTTTCCCACACTTCACCTACTCCCCAGGCTTGATTCCACTGCAATCCCAATTGGGGAGCAGGTGTCAAAGTGCACCTTTTTTAAAAAAAATGGTTCTTCCCAACACAGCAGAGTAAACAAAAGGTGTTTTAAAATCACATTGTAGTCCTCAGGTATTGAAAAGAAGTATTTTCACATCAGAACAAGAAGAAAGTTGTGTGTTTCAACAGGACTGGGGTCAAGTTAAAGGCACATTATTTAGCTTGTATAAATCAGCCTTGGTTAGTCAGTGGTCTTGAGTTCTTCAATGCAGTGACAATGCATATGGTGACATTGTCTTTAAATAGCTGTCATTCTTTATTTAACAATAAATCATGATCTAGCTTACTATGCATTGGTGGAAACTGCTTACCAAGTTAAAATGCTCTTCCATTTCTTAGAGGTGTGAGAAACTCTGAGACTCATTCAGTTTCCCTTGCATTTCCTAAGAAGTTTAACCTGAGAGAAGCCCCAGATTTTGCTTTGAATTTTGCTTTAGGCAACAGTTAGATGTAAGTTCTACTTTCTCCATTATAGCTGTAATCAGATACTTGCTATTATAACTAGGCAAGGTTTTTTAATGAATCAGACAGATTTTCTCCTTTTAAAAATCTGGCATAGTCAATCAACATGTAATAAAGAAGCAGTCTAAAAATAATTGATGCTGTGTTCTCTCTCCACTGAAATCAATTGAAGATTTAAGCTGAGTAGAAAATCTGGAGCCTTCAATAAGGCCATATGCCAGCAGTTTGGCCTTTTCTTTTTAGTGCTTTCTCTTTTATTTTATACATTCTTTATCAAAATATATTTGATAAGCAAAAATGGGAAATGAAAAGATGTGTTTATAAAGTTAGTATAATGGGTTTAATACAGGATGCTAAAACTGCCAAGTGACCCCCTCCACCAAAGTCCCCCCCCCAACTCTGTAAAATTTAAACCTAATTGAGAAGCACATTTCAAAAATTCCTTAGTGCTGCAGAACAAGATGCAAGCTGTAATTAAGTTTGCCAGTCAAATCTCAGGCATTAGTCAATTAGTGTCATTGCCATGTTCAGCAAAAAAAGTAGTTTGAAAGTTCAGCAATGAACCAACATTACATTGCTTTTTAGAAATTCAAACTGCCTTCTTTTCCATTATAAGATACCAGCATGTTTACCCAGAGTTGCCCAGGATTTTACTTTCTCATAGGTAATACTTGTTAGAAATACCTTAGGAATTACCTTACCTTACTTACCTTAGGAATTAGATGAGGTTGAAATACAAGGATAATCTTTCAGCTAAACCTAAGAGTCAGTCCCTGCCTACGAGAACTTATCAAGCCACTACCTGAGATTTGGCTCTTCAGTCTGAGCAACTTGTATGAGATCATCATCTTCCTGTACATTTTTTTCCTATCCTCAATTGCTGTGCTGGACTTGATAGCTGGACTAGTCCCACTGAGTTTCGATGGCTGCTTGCTAACTTAAACCTCATCTGTTCTTCACCTTCTGTTTGTGACAAAAGCTGTGATATGGAAACAGCAACTTGGGAAAGATGGCTGAGATTTTACTTTGCTAACTTAGACCATTTCCATACTACATTGTTATAGTGATATTATTCCACTTTCAACACTCTATGGAATCCTGGGGTTTGCATTTTAGGAAGGGGCACTTAGAATTCTCAGTCAGAGAGTTCTTGGGACTCAGAAACTACAAACCCACCCAGAATTCCACAGGAAGTTGGAAGTGGAATACCACCACTATAACAGTGCAGTATGGAAAGGCTCTTAGTTATGGATATGTAGCTGAGCATTGTCT
The DNA here is from genome assembly GCA_030412105.1 of Cyclura pinguis. NCBI lineage: Eukaryota > Metazoa > Chordata > Lepidosauria > Squamata > Iguanidae > Cyclura > Cyclura pinguis. The sequence goes on along the minus strand of CM059601.1, from coordinate 149,044,756 downwards.
CTTTACCTGACACCTCCCTGCTACACCAGGATGTTTTCAGCCTCCTTCCGTCAGTGATCTGTGATACAATGAAAAATTGTGATAGAATCTTCCTTCTGATTTCCATAGCCTTTCCTGCTAGCTGGAAGGTGCTGGAAACATCATCCCAATGCTTCCTGATCACCAGCAGAACAGAATTTCATCACTTGGTGCCTCCATGGAGTCTAAGATCCAGATAGTTTTTACAACCATGACAATAGTGCTGCAATTGTGTATACATAGTATAATGGAATCCATAAGTCTAGGTTAACGATCCATAATTGTGATACAGGATGCCAGCCAATGTTAGTAAATTATAATGGAAATAAAGGAAATAATCATAAGATAGTATTGCTTTATTGGAGTAACTGAACAGAGGGAAGAAGATGTATTGCTGGATTATCTGATCAGCCCTGATCCTGCTTGCAGTAGTGGAACATGGCTTGCTGTATTTCTTTCTTCTTTCTTTCTTTCCTTGAAAAAGAGAAGAAACTCTTCTTTCTAGCTGTGATCCACAAAAATCTTTCTGCTCCTGTCATGCTTACTCCCATCCTTTCATTCTCACGCTCTTGTTTTTGTTGTAATTTTTGGAAGTCATTTTCATTCAGACAACATCTCAGTAATACTGCTGAAAAAGTCTTTGCCCAAAACTTTTAAAATTCACCCCAGGCATCTGTTCTATCATCCATCTAAAGGTCAGAAAGAAAAGACAAGGTGTAACATGTAAACCCTTTCATGCTCATACCCATTTCCCCCTAGATGTTTAATTCCCACTATTTCCCAGACTTATTTTCCCACAGGCTATAGCAGCAATGTGCTACGCCCTTTGATTACCAGCACATCATTTCATATTCTCTTTCTAGCCCCTCTTTCTTTTGGGGAAAGCCTTCAATAGTTAACACCCAATTTTTGTTTTTGTTTTACTTTCTTAATAACACTTCTTCTATAGAACAAACTTTAATATACTCCCCATTGTTCACTTCTGGGTGCTTTATAAGGGGACTCTGCTACCAGGACTCAAGTTCCAAAGTTCTTTTTAGTATATGTGCTGTTTGTGGATCAACTTTTCCAGATTGTCAGGAGCCTATCCACTACCATAAAACACCTGGGTCCTGAGAGAATGTGTGTACATGAGAGAGAGAGAGAGAGAGAGAGAGAGAAAGACATATAGAGATAGAAGATTTACGTAAAGCTAAAGTAATTTTGAACCAATCATATGTGTTTCAGAAGAACTGTTCTGAGTATGAAAAAGCCAGCTTCAAAAATACATTGGGATACAAGCCTCCAAGCAAGTGTGGTAATGCCATGAAATCTTTGGATAGTTTCAGACATGACATTGCCACAGTCTCTCCAGGCATCTTCATCCTCTGAAATTTACAATTTCTGATAATTTGTTTCCTTTCATTATAGTTGCTTATAACTCTTTATTCTTCTAAAGTTACTTTGTGACCTGCAGTGATCACCTAACATATCAAATGAGTTAGATCTTAATAACATTTCTAATGCATTTCTAAATATCAACTGATTTTGATTAAAACTTTCTAAACTTATATGTAACATGTCTACACACCAGAATGTCTTTAAGTGTAAAAGTAAATGTAATAGCTGAATCCTGTTCTATTATCAAAATATAGAAACTACTTTTCTAACAAATTGAGGAGAGATGAATCAAACTGATTAAAATTCATGATTCTTTTTAAAAGGAGAACCGAAAGAAATTATTTTGTATGGCCTCATTGGAACATTAGTTTTTTATGTTATTGATTAAAAGCTACCAACCTTGTCAACTGTTTTGTTAGCAAGGTAAGCAAAGAGATACTGAATCACTGGGGATCTCTATTTTACAAGAAATACAATGTAAGCTATTAGATTTTTCTCACCCCCCGCCCACCTCACAACTACATGTTGTGAACATATCATTTATCTGTTATCCACAAACCAGGTGGCCCAACTGGAAGCAGATCAACTTAAATCAAAATATTAAACCTCAATTTATTTGTAAAGGTTTTGTGATGCAAGAACAAACAGACAAGACAGGGGATTGGATGGACTGGCTATTTTTTTCCTCAGGCACTATATGATCGTGTTTACATTTTAATAAAGACATTTCTTATATTGCTTTTGAAAGGAAAACGAAGCTGAAATGTCAGCAAGATTTTTGCTGAGTACTAGCAAAAATCTGATCCCGTTGGGCATATATATTCAAGTTCCAGGATCACCAATTTATTCTACCTTTTTTTGGTGTGAAGAGCAAGATACTGCCCTCTCACCAAGACTTAGATAGTTAGAATGCACTGAGATATGAGATACTTACCTACTAGAAGTCTATTTGAGGCAGCATCCTAGGGTCACAATCCATCCCTTTGAGAGGGAGATTAGGGTGAGAAAATGGAGGTTGGCCAGAGACCACTCACACAGTCACTTTCATGGCTAAGCAAAGGTTTGAACTCACAGTGTCCATTATACAGTGGTAGATCTCAAATTGTGTCTCTCTTCAGCTCTCTTTCTTCACAATGAATTTTGTCCAAAATAAGTTCCAAATGCATTAAATTGCATGCTATTTGTTTGGGAGCCATGTCTTCTGGACTGCATTGGCTCAAGTTTTAAAAATGGTTAATACCAGTTCTAACAGGGAGCAATACACTATCTACTTAAAAGTTGGTCACATGTCGCCTACAACTATGTCAGATTGAAGCTATTTTTTCCATTGCTAAACACCTTAGATTTTGAAATGGGTCAAGAGGGAACAGAACAAGGAAGCAATAAGCAACACAACATATGGTCTTACAGTAAGTGACTATCATATGGTTTCCATTTTTTCTGAATCTGCTCTTACTAGTAATAGCTAACACCTTTATCTTGTTTACTTTCAGAAAGACACTGTTATCGCCATTGCTAGCCCGAGCTTGGGGGATATTAAAAGATATCTTTTGATATCAATAATTTGGCCTTCTCTACCCATTCTTCTCCACGTCCCTGCAAGGCCCCCGAACAAGCACGCACACAGGCTCGGCCGATAATTGCTATAATATTCCAAACAAATACAGGCAGGCCAGAAATAGCCAACTCACAGCTTCAGGAGACCTCAAGGCAAGTACCTCAATTATGTATGTACGCAACTTTCAAAAGATCCCCTGCCCCGCACAGGCAGCTTGATGATCGAACTATACAACGCTCAAGCACTCCACGTTTGCATACTGGCTACTTTATTGACAATTTGGCTATAACTCAATCATTCAAATACTGACCTTTCAGAGGCTTTGTCTCCAGCCCCAAACTCATTGTTTTCCCCAAGTACGAGCTAGCCTGCGGCTACAATTTTCCCTATAAGAACCCCTGACTTTGAGCACTTCCTCGGATCGCTCTTGGCTTCCATCCCACCTTGCTGTCGCTTTGTCCAGCGAGCCTTCCCCTCAGCTCCACATGCTGAGATCCACGCTCCCCAGCTTCTCCGCTTCTGACCGGGCTTCAAGACAGGTATAGTATTTCCCATACCAAACCTCCTCTAAAAATCTCACTATCCACTCCTACCTTTATTTCTATAGCTACTTGTGTGAGTGTGCTGCATACATTTGTTTGATTGTGTTTCAATAAAATAATTATTATTAATTTCAACATCTGCCTCATCCTTGACTCGACCTGACCCCGTAGACATAGGGTTCAAGATCTCACTATGTTACCCTGCCTCTCGCATTGCCAACTTGTGCTCTGTGCTAATTCCCTCCCCATTGTTGTGAGCACATTTAGGTGTCCCTCTCGGGACACGCAGAAATCAGGGTAACAACACCCTTGTAAAAATAATGCAAGCTACAGATGGTAAGCTAAAACAACGAATCACTAACTTGTCCAAGACTTCCCACAGTCAAAGTTTTCATTGCAACCTTTTTGGGTCAAGGGTCTGTCTTCTCTGCTTATATACAAAAAACCATGAAATTGCTTGTGTAGTATAAATATTAAAAAATTTTTTGCAAAAAATCATGTATCTTACTTTCAAGAAAATGTAGAGGGCACCATGTCTTTGAGCATGGAAAGCTATTCCTGACATTGTCCACAGCTGAGCAGCCACTGTTATCCACAGATGATTCTCTTCTGTTCCCCAAGCTAATTACAAGTCTAACATTGAGAAAAGGCTCTAGTTCAACATTTATATCTGTAATACGTTTGAATCTCTTCATCTTTTAACAGCTGCAGTGGGATTCAGCTGGCCTCCTGTGTCCATAGACAATTTTCCAGAGGTCTGATGAGGTGTCAGTCTTTTTCTACCCAGGAGTGAGATGGTTCTTGACACTGGAGCTTTCTCATTGATTAAATTGTCATAGTGTATTTGTAGCCTAAGTGCTGCCTTTTGGTCACTGTCCTTTCCTTCTGTGGAAAGTGACCTTTGTGAATAATTGCATGCCCCAGATGTGTCAAAATGAGGGGAAAGCAGCCATTCTAAGTAATAACACTTTAGGAACTATTTGTCTCTTGAGCCTAATGTAGACTTTATGGAAGATAAAAATATCAGTAATAATTTTGGTAGCCAAGTTATCCTTAAAAATGAATTTAAGGTGTGCTTGTAAGATATTATTGATATTTTGTGCTTTGCCTTCTAAAGATGCCCAGGACCTAAAGAGGTCATTCCAGATCCCTCTGCTATCTGCCATTGACAACTTATGTACAGACACCACCCTTAGCTAATTGTGAAACTCCCCAGGCATAGTGTGTGGGGAGGAAGTAAAGGAGAGATTGGTACTCAGCAGCAAAGCAACTAATAAAACTTACAATGTATGAAGGGCATGAGGGTGGGCCATGACACAAAGATCCAAAGAGGCATGTGAATGGGTGACCAGGCCTTAAATAGCCTCTGCTTCTCTGTCATCATGCAGCATTTAGGTGCTGCGTACCTCACATGACAACTTCTGGCCTCAAGCACATATCTTGTCTGCAGCACTATTTGCTGTGCTGGCACAGGTACATATAATCAAACTGTGGAAAACTGTATAAAAATAATAGATCATTTAGAAGGACTGTGAGAGCTCCAAGAAATCTCAAAGGAAGAAAATGGTTGTTGTTGTTGTTGTTGTTGTTAATATTATTATTATTATTATTATTATTATTATTATTATTATTATTTGTAACAGAGAAGAAGTACCCCTCACTTTCTCTGGGAATGAGCATCATACTCAGTGTGCTTCAACAGAGAAAGGCCTATCTTGTGTAATCATCACCTTATGATGTAATCATCACCTATTCACTTGCCTCTTTGGATTTATTTGCTTAGTAGCATGACATACAATGAGCCTTCTGCTGAAAATCTCTGAATTCCAGGAAGCCTCATATAGGATGAACTGATCCATCTGATACTCTCACCCTAACCTGCTTAGGGCTTTGTAGGTCAAAGCCAGAATGTTAAATTGAGTCCACAACCCTGTACAGTTAATTTGAAGATTAGTGAAATATGGTCTCTATAACGCATACCAGAAAAAAGTCTATTTTTCACGAGCTGTAGCTTTTGAACTTTTTCAGTGGAAGTCCCACTTAAAAGCACATTACAGGAGCATTCATTGAGAGGTGGTTAAGAAATGAGTAGGGACATGTGTCAAGAAGAAATTATGTAGGAATGACTGCAAGAGCCTTTAATAGTGTGCTATTTTGCTGACTTTTACCTTTTTTCTTTCAATGGATTTGCTTTAATTCTATTGATGTTTAATTGCATTTTAATGAGAAACTTCCATATGTTTTTACTTGTATCTTTGAGTCCAAGGCCATTTCCGCATGGGGCGAGGGAATCGCCCCGTGACACTACTCACCGGACTTTAAGGCTCCCCGGTCCCATCCGGGCTGCTTCAGAGCAGTGTGTGGCTGTCACTCCGCACTGCTCCGACGTCAAAAATGGCGGCTTCTGGTTGGTCGAGGGTCTCAACCAACTGCTGAAGCTCGCCAGTCTAAAGCCCGCCCCCGGCAGATTTCAGGCTTGCACCAATGCGAGCCTGCGAATCTGCATAAGGGGGCAGGCTCGCAGTGGTGTGCTCCGTGCTTTTGAAAGACCTGTTTTTAGCAGTCTTTCAAAAGCACGCTGGACGGCCACTTGGGGTCATTCCGGAGCGGGCTGGGGTATGAATCTACGTTAAGTAGGTTTGACCCAGTCCGCTCCCAGGTGCAGACATCCTCCCTGGAGGAAGCTCTGCCCCATTTTAAAAACCCTGTGTGGAAATGGCCCAAGTTTGTGAGAGTGAGGTATAAATGAATAGGAGAGGGAGGAGAACTAGTAGTAATAGTAGCAATAGTTATCTTTCCTGGCACCAGAAAAGTGACTAGGAACTGGAAAAATTGTTGCTCTGTTCACAAACATGTACATTCTACTGTTCCAAAAATGGGTTATGTTGGTGAATTACATAGCTACACAACTTGATCTACAAAGCCAAACTCCACTTACCAAGTAAGCTAACCTGAATCTATTTTATAAATATTTGGTGAGTAGCTTGGAATTGCAAAAACAGTTTGACAGGATGGAACATGTAGCCTACTCACATCCAACAGTAATAAACAGAAGCACAACATGTAAAAGAGTCTTCTACAGTGTAACATTGGAAGCTGACTGAAAGTTTTCGCTTTCTGCCTCCATTTTCAAAGTATGTTCTAGCAGTAACTGAGATATCTGGTACATTTTGTTATCCCATGGAGCGGTCCATGCCTTGGTGTAGTACAATAAATTGCAGGGAGGCAGTTTCCACTCTGGGACTCTCATTAGCCACACATTTTTGTGGTAGCTAGTGGCCTTCATGTCAGAGGGGCAGTAAATCTACTTTGGGTTTCTGTCCAAACATTCAAGGGTTTAACCAAGGTGCTGATCCCTACCTCCCATAAATGTGCCATCTTGGATAGCTTCTTTAAATTTCTGTCTCAAACCTCTGGTGGTTTTGCAACCTCACTGACATGAAAATGGCCAGCCACCACTGATAAGTGATATTAAATATTTCCCACACTTTGAAAATCGTCACCTAACATAGGATTTCCTTTCTCTTACATTACTTAGAAAGGTATTCACCTGATCCCACCAAAAGGTAAGGTCTTTGGGTTGATTTGTACATTTTGATCCATTCTTTCTAGACACTGCTGCAAGAAAAAGGACAAATGGGTATTTTTTTTCTGGCTATCTTTATTCTGTGTGACACTAACAGAGGTGGAGGTATAGAAACAGGGATCAGAAAAAGACAGAAAAGTGAAAACTGAGAAGAACCCAGGTTTTGGTGAAGTGAGAAATAATTTCAGTGGTTCAGTGGTTTCTAGATTCTTGCTGAAATTACTTATCTTACACATTTTGAGACTTGTTGTGAAAGGAAGTCCACCTTGCTTGGGAATTCTGTGATTACATGCCTGCATTTTAAAAATATGAGTGCTGGCCATTCTTACTTGAAAGACACATTAATCAGTCTGAAAATGTGTAAAAAATGCATACTTGAAGAAGAATATGTATTTTTTTTTTTAAAAAAATGAAAACTGATTATGGGTACTGCATACTAATTTCCATGTAGTAATCTTGAAGCTTCATGTGCAAAAAGGATGAGAGAGCTATGCTAATAGGATTTAAATATACATGAAAGTTGATACCATGGGTTTTCTGCATCCCTAGATTCTAGTTAAGAAGACATATTGTGTGCAATGGTGATTATGTAATGAAAATATTTGCATTTAATTGAGTAAAACTAAATAAATAAAAAAGGATTAAATGTGTCCACTTCTTCCTTCCATTAAACAAAATGGGAAAATAAAAACAGAAACTCAAGGTAAACTTGATATAATGACAAGCACTGTAAAGATGTAATTTATTTGAAGCTACGTAATAATCTTTTAGTTTAGATATCAAGAATGAAGATTACTATGCAACCTAATTTGCCTGAATAATGAGAGAATTTCTGGAAAGGTCAGGCTACTACATCTAATTCTGTGATGATCTCTGTAATCTAATTACATCAATCTCAGCCACAAATGGAGCAATATTTGCTCAACATTTGGATGCAGGTTGCACATTGTCATTAAAATATTATTGAACAAAATGGTAGCTTGCCTATTGCCAGGGAAAACAGACATTTTGTATTCATTTTCTGCCACTTGGATTTAGTGTATGCTATATCTTTGTCAATTAGTCTTCAGCATTTGAAATGCTGAAGTCACAGATATGCTAACTGATGCTACATGACTGGAGATTTCTTTATTACTGCATCACTGACATACATACAGAAAGTAATAGAAATTAAATATCTAGTTCCAGCCTCTAAAAATTAAATGAAACTACCTAATCAGCCAGCAGAGGGTGGCTGTTAGAGCCCAACAAAGTCTAACAAAGGGAAAAGTGTTCCTCAAGCTGGAAATGATAACATAAATCTTAGATGAAAGCAATGTTCCCATAACCAGCTGAAGTGAGGGAAGCATTCCTTTTTAACTAGTGTGAAACATTTAACCTACCCTACTTGCTTCTGGAAAAAAGGGTTGACACGTCATCAAGCCACACTCTGAAAGACTATAGGAAAAAAGAAGGAAGCCTAGAACTGTGGAAATGCTAAGTGGGAATACCCAATAAAGTCAAAATGGATGCCTCTGAATAGTTCTATTTCAAATTTGCTTGCTAACCCTCCTCGGGGGGGGGGGGAGGGCAGTGTCCACAATCATTCTACTTCATATGTATATATATATAAAAAATCCTTGCTAGTCCAGTTTCTTTGTCTTACTTTACATTGTTCATCATCTCTCTATCATTTTTTTAAAAAATCCCTCTGTCCTTTGATCTCTCACCTTGGCCTCTATTGAAGCCAACAGCTACAAGAGCAGCCAGCTAATAGGGATGCAATTCTTTGTGTATTTTCTTCTCAAAGGAAGCAATAACCAATTTTAGAAAGTTTCTTCCTAATGTAAGAAGATCTTTGAGAGCTGTGCAGTTTGCAAAACTAGTCCAAGACTTCTTCTTTGTAAAATCTTCATGTGGTAATTTTCTGCAGAAAACAGCATTGCCTAGACAGAACACATTTTCTGTACAGAAAATGCTGTTTTCTGTGCCAAAGAGCTAAAAATTTTGCTTAGAATAAGTTCTAAATTGCAAATATTCCTTTCAATCCAAGTTTCTTCTTGTCAGGGTTTCTTGACAACTGAGAAACACATGTTTGACCATTATTAAGTTTTCTTTAAAAAAAATTCCACCTTTATTGCAACAGGACTTGCTGTGCAGAAAACAACTGTGGACAGTCCAATAATAGCACAGTTTTTTAAAATATGAAAAAGTACATAACCAAAAAGGCTGTCTAATACAGAGTTTTAAGATTTCAACCTATGACATAGAGGAAAAACACTAAGACTCAGGGTGTTACCCCAAAACATGGGTGACTCAGGCATCTGCCTGTGATGCCAGTACCTTTGGGAAACAGTGGCAAATATTAGCTCCAATAGGAGGCCTGCAAGAGATGGGTAACCTAATGAGATCTTTTATACCTATGCTTACCAGTACTTCTGCAGGGAAGTACCAGCTGGAGATCCAAATATAAGCTTAATGTGTTTTATTGAGGAAATTGCAATCACATGAACAAGATCCAAACAGTTATACAACCACACAAGTCTAACTGGAGGAAAAGGGAGGAAAGTTTTGAATAGCGAAACTTCAGGGCAAAGTGAGTGATATTTACTAATCCAGAAGAGCAGTGAAGAAATAATGCGGCTTAGATACAAGTCTACAGACAGTACACAGAGTGGCAAAGTGGTGACCAGCAATTCGTGTACTGTACTGGGGTTTAAATACCCTGTTTCTGCATGGAGGGCTAGGGTGTTAATGGTTCTCTGGCCAAGTAAACAATGGAGTCTGGACAGTAGACAATGAGGTCCGGAATGAGCTAATGGTCTTAGCATTAGGTGATAAAGGGCTAATGGCTGCCCTGATAGTTCAGTGCTTGTCAGACTGGTGTGAGGTCAAAGGGAAACTTGCTTGATCAAAAGGAGAGAAGCTAAGACAATCAGCCATCTGTGAGAATCTTCCAGACTCTATTGTCTTAAAAGGTTTAGTTATCAGAGGCTAATTGCAAGCCCATCATCATTGGAATTTCCTGATGATTTCCCAACTATGACCTGACCACACCAGGAGGTTTCTTTTGACTTAATTTGCAACTCACATGTTCAGTCAAACTTTTCCTCTTATCCAGTCTGGCCATTCAGCCTTAGCAGGATATGTTTTATATTTATGCCATGCCAATCAATTTATTAAATTAAATCATATTTATCAATTAAATCATATTTTGCCAATTAAACAATATCAAAGTGTGGGGGTGTACACCTGTTAACAAAGGCAAAGACCAGACATCTGGGAACTTTTTCTGTCAGGAAATGTCAGATTCTTTGGATATACTATGGATCCAAATTCCTCTCTCTCCATCTGTGATATGATTCAGAATGACTGTACTATGGCTCCTTCCTGATTTTTAATGGGAATATCAAAAAGCAAAGCTTCCCAACTTTTGGTGATGGACACTTTGGAATATGATAGAGTGACATGACTTTAGCCACCTGGATTTTGAGCATGGTGGGCTGTGCTGAATCATCACAAGTTCTCACCCCTATAAGCCCCAGCCTAACTGATAGAAGGTGGTGAGCAGACTTATGTGTAGATTACTTCTTTCTAGTCTATCTCTAAATCACGGAGGAATGTGTGTGTTATTTTATCTAAGGCAAAACTCAGTGTTGGTGTTTCTTTCCTTAAAAGGTATTGGGTGACTATTCAAACTTCTTAACCTTCAATGGTAGACAAAATATAGCTTCATAGAGCTGAACTAAAATAGTCCCTATCCTTTCTGTTTCACTGACTACTGAAATGGTAAGGATCATTCCAGCTATTTTTCCATCTTATGTTTATCTTGCCCTTTCCAACTTGAAAGTAGAAAATTCCATCATAAATCTGTTGTAGATCTACAGATCTTTTCAGTTTTCCCAGAAATATCTGTTGTCCATTTATCTATGGTTATATACAGTCATATTTCACTCTATAGTGCGATTAGTGTTGCTGTTTAACTGCTAAGCATACAAATTACAGCTGAACTAACAACTAACTAACTAGCTATAACAGCTGACAGATAAGAGTCGATTGTCCAGAGCTTCAGATGTCTGAGGTAAACAAAAGTGTAGACACCAAAATACTTTCCCTACAGTTAAATATCCTCCCTGCTGTATCATCATGCTACGATCTCATATACCTTAGGCCTCTTAAATAAAGCTTTATAACAATAACAATAGTTTAGAAATTGAACAAGTTGTTGAATAAAGTTGTGAAATCTTGCAACATCTTGTTTTGCTTTGTTGGTATAGTAGTAGGTGCGTTATAACTCAAAGATGTGCCATTTGTAGCGGAGTCAAAAGATCATTCTGTTGGCTGATCTCAGAGATATGTCAACAGAAAAAATCTGATGGCAGAACTGCTCTGCTGGCAGAAAAGCCCAAAGGGAGAAGGAGAAGATATAGGGCAGTGGAGGAACTGAGTTATAACAAATCCAAATCCCCTCAGCATGTAAACAAAGCCACAAAGACAGCAAATTTTTTCTACCTGGAGAGGAGTGTTATTATGGTTCTTGTTGTTGTGTGCTTCAAGTAGTTTCCAACTTATGAAAACTCTGAGGTGAACCTATCATGGGTTTTTCTAGTCAAGATTTGTTCAGAGGGGGTTTGACTTTGCCTTCATCTGAGTTTGACTGAGTGTTATTTCCCGAAGCTCAACCATTAGTTTCCATGGCTGAGCAGGGATTTGAATTTTGCTCTCCAGAACTGTAGCCCAATGCTCAAAGCATTATACCAGCTTGGGGATGGTAGACCTAAGTAATTTCCAAGATCTATAATGCAGAAAGAAATTAGATTCAGCACTACTGTCATTGTAGTAACTTAGCTGGTATACTCATTTCCTGCAGCAATAAATATTTTAAAAAATAAACAACCTCCCCACCAAAAAATAAAACAAAACAAAACACCCAGAGAGTCTTACTACACCTTAAAGACTAACAAATCAATTCAAGTACCTTCTTAGGTAGAAGTTTGCTTTTGCCCAAACATTCAATAGGAGTGACCATGTTTCTTGTAAGGTCCAGACCAGAGTACTCTTGAGGTTCTTTCAATATTTTAGCATAGAACCAAGTATTTATTCATTTCATAAAATATTAACAATAGCACTGATGGAAAGGTCTCCAGATGTCCAGTTTGGGCCATAAAGTGCTACTTTGCTCTGAAATGACAAAGATTTTGTACCTTATGTGTGCTTATTTACATCCACAGAGGGCAATTGCCTCCTTGAGCAGCATAGATCTTTCATTTCAATCCAGGCATCAGAGCACCTTCTAAGAATAGAACACGCTCTACTGTGAATTGGTTAGTAAGATAAAACTTCAGAGGACAAAATGTTTTTGTAGCAAGTGGCAAAGAACTTTGTCTCTCTATTATCTTTTTTTTTTTTTTTTTGAGAAGTAGACTGTGTGACTGTTTTCACTACCATAACCATCCTTTGTGGTTCAGAGTCACTGACATTTCTTACTCTGCTGGTGGATGTCAGTCACTGCTTGAAATAAAGCACCACACTATCTTATAATAAATATAGCACTAAAGCAAGGAGTTTCTACACTACATCCAGAAAAGCTATTCTTTGGGTAGACTGGTATTAAACATTGTTTAGAAATCCTTTCCTTTCCTTTCAAGTTCTGGAACCATACATAACCCCTGCTCCCTCCAATCCTTCTCCATTTCTGATCACTTTTTTTCATCCACCAATATGAACTGAAAGCATTTTGGAGAATTTTCATTTGCACATTCTTACAATTGTTAAAGAACTCAGTGTCTCCCTGCAGAAAATCCATCTTCGCCACACACAAGTAAGAAATTTGATGGTTTATTTTTTTTCGTTCCATAAAATTGTCACCAAATATATCTGAAAGTGACAGTCTGAAGCTCATTTGGATGGCCATGTGACATAAGTGAAAAATTTCAAGGCTACTATACAGACTTTAGGTAAGACTTGGGAAAATGTCCAACCCTCGAAGTTCTTACTGTTCCAAATATACTTTTGGAATGTAGATACATCTGCCAGAAAACAATACCATTTTATAGTATTCATAGTATTTTATGTTTTGTGTGTATAGTTTTCACACGAGCTGAGCACTGTTTCTTTCTCCTCCTTTTTCTATTATTTCTGTTAACTAGGCAGACTTTGTATCTTTCTGGAACCCTGCCACTTCCCAGATGAACAAGAGAAGTGCATATTGCCCATGGACAACATAAGGTACACAGAATGTGTCTTGACAAATTGTTCAACAATATGTAGCATGTGAATCTTGGTATTCTAGACACTCATCTAGATTACCACAGAATAGATAAATATTATTTCACATATCCATGGTTGTTTCCCTGTAGGAGAACATTAAGATGAAATAGTTTAACTAATTTAGCACACAGTGGAAAAAAAATGGATATAGAAAGACAGGGCCATGAGTTCCAGATCGTTTACAAACAAGGATTCTTTTTTCTTTTCTTTCTTTTTTTTTTAAAAAAAAAGAGAGAGGAGATTAGTACTGGCTGAGATGCCAAATGAGAATGCCATTCTATATTAATAGCTTCAAAGGTGAAGTGGAAATGCATACTGGTTACTCAGTAACCTCTTTGGCTTCCAACTGTAACTAATATAGTCAAAGAGGTGCACCTTGTGGTATGACTAGAAGACTTGGCACACAAATAAGAAGAAACTGATTGAATACTCTGCAGGATGTGGCAATCTACATAACCTGCTATAAAAAATATGTCATATCATAGAGACAAGATCTTAGGTAAACTTAGAGAAAATATCATGAAACACTGACTCACTGCACAATCAGCCATCAAGCTGAATTGTAAACATATCCCTTTAAAATATTACCAGATTTTAACCAAACTTTCCTAATAATGTTGTGAAATTGCATCCAATTCTAGGATAAAAAAGAAAATATACTGGGGTTTGATTTTCTTGTGAAAACAAAACTACTCTTACCTCCTGATATCAATAACAGTATGAAATACGTATTGATTTGGAAAACAGTTATGTTCCTAAAATCTGTAAATCATACTGGCAATAAAAATGTGATCTGGCAAAACTGCATACATATATATGTCCTAACATTTTTCTGCAAGACATACTTTTTGCAAGGCAAAGTTTAAATTTGTCTACGTCTTATCTTTTTTTTTTTTAAAAAAAAACCCTCCAACTTCACTAGTACCAGGCAGTTTCAATTTAGCTAGTGACTCCTTGGATGACAAGGCAACCTTATGCTTCAGCCAAGACTTTACAACACCTATTTAAACAGCTGACACCTGTGTTACCCTCTCCAAAATACAGTCACCACTTCAGATAGCTCATTTAAAGCTAGGATTAAAACCTGGAGAGGATCCACCATTCCACTGGCATGAATGGTGATCAATAATGTTTAGATGACAATTCCTATAAAAACAAAACATGTCAGCTTCTATTGTACTGTTTTGTTTGATGATGAATGACAAATACAATAAAATGAATAATCATAGCACCTTTTAAGAAACAACATCTTATACATCATATTTATCTCTCTATTTTACAGTACACTAAGCATGGCATCATTACACTGCACTGATGAAAACTGAAAAATTTATAAAATAAATTTAGTCAATACTGCTGATCTTTACTATATCAGTATAAAGTATTCCTAACCAGTACATAATCCTCTTTCAGCATAATGTGCACTGAGACTGGGTAATTAACAATGTTATACAATATTTAATAGAAGCATTATGTTTAAAAAGATATTTCATGGGAACAGAAGAGCCATTAATCTTTCATTCTGACTCATTGAGGATAAAAGCTAATGTGTATTTTTATAGTGTATGATTAAAAAAAGCAATTAGGAATAAAGCAGAGATCTTTTTTTAGAAAGTTTTGATAATCTTATGCATTGGATTACATATTAAAATAATAACATGCAACCATAAAGTTGAAAAATGATCAATAAAACATGAATAGTTTTTTTCCCCAATAGTACACTTATCCTTAATTTTAAATTCAGCATTGTCCTTTTAATTTAGGACATAACTAATTCAATTTATACCTGCATGTTTTTATTTTAATGTGAAACTGTAATAGAACAAAGATAGGTTCATAATCTCCATCTTTCCCTTTCTGTTTCAGAAACAAGTCTCAAAAATCTCAAAGATGCAAGAATTATTAGTTATGGGGAACTTCAATTACCCAGATATCTGCTGGGAGACTAATTTTGCTAAGTATAGGATCTCCAACAAATTCCTGATGTACCTTACAGATAATTTCCTGTTTCAAAAGGTAGAGAAAGGAACAAGCAGATTAGCAATCCTGAACTTTATTCTAACCAATAGGGAGGAGATGGACATTAAAATCAAAGTAATTGATACTTTACAAGAAAAACCATCATGAAATCTTAAAATTTGCACTTGCGAGATAGGACAAACAAAAGCATAGACAAACATGGACACTTGATTTAAAGAAAGCTGATATTAACATCCAGCAAGGGTAGGAGTTCTTGAAGAAGTTGCAGAAAGGAATCTGTCTGCTAGTATTTTGATGGCAATGAAGCAATCAGTAGAAGCCAGCATAGGATTATCAAGAACAAATCTTGCCTAACTAATCTTATATCTTTTCCCCGAATCAGGTCACTTGTTTAGTAGATAGTGGTAATGCTGTGCAAGTCATTTATCTAGATTTCAATAAAGCCTTTGATGACAACTGTAACATTTTGATTAGCAAACTCATTAAATGTGGAATAGATGGGAACACTGTTAGATGGATTTGTAATTTGTTAGGAAACTGCTCAAAAAGTCATCACCAATGGCTGCGTTTCAAACTGGAAGGCAGTCTCAAGTGATATACCTCAGGGTTCTATCCTAGGGCCATTACTTTTCAACATTTTTATCAATGACTTAGATGGTGGGTGGGTGTGAAATCCTTATAAAGTTAGCAGATGATACAAAACTGGGAGGAGTGGATAACACATTGGAAGATAGGAACAGAATTTGAAAGGACCTAGGTGTACTAGAACATTGGTCAGAAATTAATGAAATTAAATTAAATACAGACAAATGCAAAATTCTACATTTAGGCGAAAGAACTCATATGTATAGGTATAGTATGGGGAATATATGGCTCAACATATGAAAAAAATTTTAGGATTATTTTTGATCATAAGCTGAACATGACCCAGCAGTGTACTGTCATGGTAAAGAAGATGAATACTTATTTTAACCTGCATTAATAGACATGTAGTTTTCAAACTGAGGCAAGTATATGTCTCACTATAATATATGCTGGTGAGGCTCAACAGCGTTCATTTCTAAGGCACCTCATTTTAGGAAGAATGTATCAGGATCAGGTTCAGAGAAGGGCAACAAAGATAATAAGAGCTATGGAGAACAAAATACATGTAGAAACCAGCTGGGCTGATTCAGCTTGGTAAAGAAAAGACTGAGGGATAACAGGATTGCATTCTATAACCTCAAGGGCTGCCACAAAAAGGAAGGGCAGGCCTATTTTTTGCAGCCCCAATAACTAGGACCAATTCTAATGGTTTCAAGTTACAATACAGTAGATTTCAACTGGACATTAGAAGGAATTTCTTGACAGTAAGAGTGGTTTGGCAATGGAACCAATTGTCCAAAGAGGTGGTGGGGTCTCCTCTTTAGTTGGAGATCTTGCGCTGAGCAAGAGCTTGGACTTAATGGTCCATGAGGTCCCTTCCACTCCTAAGATTCTATGATTCTATGGCCAGATGTTGTGATTAGTATTCTGTGTATGAATGTGTCTATTTATCTACTTGGGTTTCATCATAAGATTCATTCATCAGTGGAATGGTAGGTATATTAAAATTATTAAGACTCTTTAAGTCAGAGTAGTGGTGGGCATGCTCCAACACCTAGAGGTCCTTACCACCCCATTTCTGGGTCATCTCACTATACCACATTGTGTTCTCCTTTCAGACTATTTTGGGGTGAAGCACCCCAAAAAAGATCGAGTATGAGAGGTTTCTTTTCCCAGCCAAAATTTGACTTTTTGGCCCCTAACAGTTTGAGGGTACCCTGGCTTTTGGGAAGAGTGGATACTGTGGTTCCCAAAGGTGGGATCAAATTCCCCCAAAGGGCCACATGTGGCCTTCAGGCTTTATAATTCTTACATCTAAGCTAGAATCCTGAATTTATACTTCAGTTATCCACAGCTTCAAGCTTAAAGGGTAAAGATTAGAAGACTTGATGAAACCTAGATTTAAATATTATAGAACTTGGTCTATTACTGAGTAACTGAGATAGCCTTAAGACATTGTGCTTTTTAGGGAGGAAAACCTGGACGATCTGACAATTTCACTCCCTCAAGTAATTCAAAATGAAACCCAGAATAGCTTAGCTACTCCTGCTCTAAGCAGAAACACAAAAAACGATACATAATAGCTGCAATCTGACTGTCTCTCTGTCATTGTCCACCTTATCCTCAACATTAATTTCATTTTACAAGTCAAGGTAGTATAGCATCATAGAACAAGTGAACTTATTTAAGCAACATTGAATTGGCTGTTGAAATTCTATTGCCACTTTCCAAACTTGAAACAACCTTGGAAAGATATGCAGTATCCGCTAACAGTATTTATCTATGTTTGCAGTATGGAAGCACATTGAGATACTGCTGAGAAATTGCTATGACAGTTCCTGCCACTAGCACAAGAGAAGGACCACCTTTTTACATTGTCAAGGTTTCCATAATCTGCACAAAGATGAATGCAGAAATTACTACTACTCTTGCGAAAGCAGGCATATATGTGTGTGTACGCAAGCACACACAAAGGATAAGCACAGAAGAATTAGCTGATAGATGAAAAAGACACAAATAATCTATCACATGCCTTTATATTTTCTACATATATAATATAATAGTGTAGCGTAGCTATTACACTTTATGCAGTTCTAGTATTGTGCAATCAGGCAAAAAAAAACATTCTTGCAAACTTAAAATTCTTACAGAATTGCATGAATCCCCAGTGCATATGTGAACACTCATTTCTAAGTTTCAGCACTGAACCCCCAAACTATTCATCTCACATATATTATATGCTTCTGTAGAGGCACGCACGCACACGCGCGCGCGCGTGCACACGCACACACGCACGCACACAGAGAGCGAGAGAGCGAGCACATTTTGTATATGTTTATCAGACAGAATCAGAACAGTCTTTCTTATCTTTTTTTCCAGTCAATTTAGATCAGATAAGTAGGGTATGTCTTTCTTGCTGTTGTCAAACTGTGTGAATATTAGCAACACTGTGTGGCACTCGGCAGACTGGTGGGTATCAAAAATTAAACTGTAACCTGTAAATAACTGATAAAACATCAAAACACTAAAAAATGCTGTGCTTTAGCTTAATAGCAATGATTTGGATGGTAAGGTCACAAAATAAGACATAATGAGACAAGTATACATTAATATTCCCATGCTTTTTTAAAAAAGCAGTTTGATTACAAGTTGTTAGAGGCATTTTTGTCCAGAAGCTATGCAATAAAGATTAATAGAATTGGCAGAGCTGATGCTGACTTTTTAAAGTTTAAAATTCAAGGTACACTGAATTGTGTTTGTGTTTTTCTCTGTGCATGGTAGAAATGACATGGAAGGAGAAAAAACCGTTTTAAAAATACAAGCTAATTATTCTCCTACCTAGGGTTGAGGTGGGAGACTTTTAGATTGCAACTACCATGGCCCTTTCTGCAACTCACCTATTTTCGGTGTTGTGGTGCGGTGTTTGCTCAAGCAGCCTCCAGAGAGAGGCTCTCGCATCCAAGGTCCTTCGGCTCCGCATGAGCTTCCTGCTCGTGTGAGAGCCCCACCTCTTCCTTTCGCAGTGCAGCCTGGGACCTTCCCAGGCTGCACTGGACAGGAAGCACAACCGGCCTGGCTCCCGAGGCTCTGCACACAAGGTAAGTGTGTGCGGGGCCCAGGAGTGCTGTGCGACTGTGCATCATTTTTGGCTTAAAGCCAAAAATGAAAAAATGTGTGCGCCGTCTCTGTCAGGCCCTGGAGCATTGTGCAAATGTGAGTGCATCATGTGGACTGCTCCTCACATGTGTGCGATGCTCGAGGGGCCCTTTTGCATCAAAAATGCCATGCGAAAAGGGCCCATAATTCCTCACCATGGATTATGTTGGATCTGACTAATGGGAACTGTAGTTCTACACTATTTAGAGACCCAGCATGGTGTAGTAGTTTGAGCTTTGAACTACGATCCTAGATACCAGGGACCAATTCCCCACTTGGCCATGAAAACCCACCAGGTGACTTTGGGCACATGACACACTCTTAGCTCCAGAAAACCCTGTGATAGGTTCATATTAGGATTACCATAAGTTGTAATAACTTGAAGACACACAACAACTACAGCAACAGAGGGATTAAGATGGTCTTCCTTATATCTTCTGCTTCCCTCAACATTCTGCTTCCCTCAGCATTTATTTTTTAAATAAAGCTTTTCATACTATACATTTACCTGTAATGTATTGTTAACTACACGATATTTCCTGAGACAGATTTAAGTAAGCACTCTTAACACAATACAGTCCACATACTGTATGGGACAACATGTAACCCATTCTTTTCGTGTGTGGGAGGAGGTAATGCAGGAGGACAGTATGGGTTTCCTTCATACGTGATCACCAGGAAAAGAAAACAAATCATGAGAAACTGGACTATCCTATTTGCTTAAAAAAAAAACCTTCTTCCAAAAGATTTATGTAAAATGTAACAAACACAGCAACTAGTTAAGTAGAATGATGAATGGGAGAATCTAGCATTGCAAAAACTCTGGATAAATCAAAGCTGGGCAACAAGTGCTCTTCCAGATATTGATGGACTGTAATTCACATCATCTCTCATCTTGGTTATTCTGGTGATGCCTGGTAGAAGTAGCAGACTGAAAGGGCCACAAGTTATTATTCATTATCACTGAAAAACCATCTGGGTGGACTCTGTGATTGAAAGATATGCTTTATGTATAGATGTCTTCAGATCCAATCCATTGAATTTCAAGAAATTATAAGCAGTGGTGTTGAAATGATGGAGACTCAGTATCTGAGCATACAGTGCTGGACTAGAAGTTTACTGGTGATCAAGCTGAACTTCCTCTATGAAATACTTATCTCCTCACTATATCACTAAAAAAAAAAGTAGATGTTCATGCTTTGTCTATATTTTTTTTTCCAATTGCCACTACAAGAGATACATTTAGTTTATATTGTTTCCTGTGCTTAACAAGAACATATAATAATCATTGGCTGGGACCCACAGATGTACGCACATAACTTAGATAGAAAATACCTTTGATCTGAAACTATGCTTAGAGATCTATTGAGATAAAACCTCATGTCTTTATTTTGGATGATGTTCAGTACATACAGAAAGCAAAATTAAAAATATTTGAAAAAGGGTTAAACAAATGTTTTTCAAAATGCCAAGGAACCCCAAAGAGCTGAATCCCAAAGAGCTGAATGCTGAACCATTGAGAATACTCACAATCTGGGAACTATACTGCACAAAATTCACACGATTGTTTTGCACATAAAATAATATTTCAGCAAAATATTTAGTACAAAATTCACTTGTGATAGATTTGCAAGCAAAATAGCATTTTCTCTGAAGAAAATATTTCTGTGTAGAAATATTATTCTCTTTACTGAAAATGCTGCTTACAGGAAATCCAGTTTTTTCTACAACCACATATGAACTTTGCACAGAATAAATCCTGAACTATGAAGAGGCTTCAAAAACAATGTGGTACTTAAAATTTTTGTTGCAGCAGGAAGACAATTGGTGAAACTTCTCATTGCTTCTCTCAAAAAGAAAATTAATAAAGAATTGCTTTCCTAATGTTTAGGTAGAAGCAGACACCTTGAAGACGCCCATATTTAGGGTGTGGTTCAAGCTAGTGCAACAGTTGGAGTGGGATGTATTAGCAAGCCATAATTTTCATCACAAAATTTCCACTTTATATTATCCACTTGGGTGAAGGAAGAGATTTCAAGCTTTTGGCAGTAGGAGGACTGGGGCTGTATAAATAGCAGTAAACAAAAGGATTACTAATTTTTTTTTTTGAGGGGGGCACAACATCTACCATTCTTTTATGTGGAGGAGATAGCAAAAATATTTCTTACCAGTTGCTACCCCAGAATGTGGGTGACTCAGGAGGCCTCCTCCAATGCCAGTATCTTCAAATAACAGTGGGGAACTAATTAGCTGAAATTAGGAGGTCTGCAACAGGGGAGTAACCTAATGAGATCTTTCCAGAAATGTTTATGGGCAGGAAAGAACCAGTCAGAGATTCCAAAATAAGGTAAAATGTGTTTTATTTAAAGTTCACTCAGATACACAAAAGGTCCAAGCATTCACACAAGAGCTAGCCAAAGGATAAAGGGAAAAAATTTGTGGTTAGAGGAATTTTGTGGTTCAGGTGATAATTTCCAATCTGGAGAGCAGTGAAGAAAGCATTGATGTGGCTTAGATGAACACCTAAGGACAGTACTCATTCTGGAACCAGAGTGACAGCATGGCAACAAGCAAGCAAAGTACTGCATTGAATTGCTCAAAATGGAGCGTTCTTTTACTCAAAAAGCATCTTGCAGATATGGGTGTGAATGGCTCTCCCTGCCAAATGGACAATGGGAGTTGCACACAGACAATGGCAAACTGATGGAGTTGATGGTCTCAGTGTTAGGTGGCAAAGAAGTAATGGCTGTCATAATAGCTCTGTATTGTGGAGAGGTTTGGGGGATAATGTAGGGAAATATCCAGAAGTGAGAGAGCAGGGTTGAAATGACCATTGCTTTTATGACAACTTCTCTTTGACCATTGTATGCTCAGAGATGTTCCAATTTCAACTTAAGTCTATTATCTCTGGAATTGCTTTGTAATCTGCCTGACAATGACTTCAGCTATGCCTAGAGGGGGGTATTGGCTGACCTGTCTTGCAATCTTATGTTTTCACTCAGCAATTTTCCTCTGCCCAGCTTGCCCTTCCAGTTACCTCAGTTTCTATTTTATATCAATGCTAATTAATGTATTTGTCAATTAAATAATATTTCACCAATTAAACCATATCAGTCTTAGTTTGTGGGGGGCTGTAACAGTCATAACTACATAGTGGCTAGAACCACTATATTGGTGCATTAACACATAAACCAAATCACATGTGCATCCTTTGTACATCTAAAGATATTTTTAAAAGAAGTATAGGGTATCATATAGATACTTATTTGTATGGAAAAAAAAAGTGTGAATATATTATGTAACTCATAGCCCTTAAACTGTGTCTTTGCACATAGGGCTGACCAAACACTTCACATGTATAGCAAATTAAGTACGACACACATGATATGGAACATATGCACATGTATACAGATTCTTTTTTCTCACTGCATAAACATACCGCATTCTAGTTCACAGGAATCATGTTTTAATATCTGTATAAAAGAAACAGAATATTTAGATTCAATAAATTATATTGATTCTCCTTTGGAAATGTTATGAAGTACATTAAAGGTTAGTTTCAAAGCAACCAATATCATTGTTTTCACGTTATGTCCATTCCTAAAATATGTGACACTGGAGCCTGAGGAAATGGAAGATGATAGCTAAAGTAAGATAACCTATTGGAAAACTATATGTGGGTATTTGTGTGAAATACTGCACTGAGGGAGGGGAAGGGGAATCTTAACATCTATTCTAGAAAAAGTATATATACAATTTCCAAGCATGTTACTCACGTTAATTGCTAAAGTAGACCCATTTAATCAAGCAGAATTTGGTAAATGAGCATTTGTGCAATTTCTGTTTATTCAGTGGTCTACTCAGATTTAAGATTAACAATTAGATTTATACAATTAAATTCATAAAAAACAACTTGAACTTTTCCTTTCTTTTCCTTTTTTCCCTTTTTCTCATACATCACAGTGATTATGGCAGAACCAAAAGCACATTTTACCAGGCCCATAAATGTCAAAATTGTAGACATCTTACATTCTACTATGGGTCAAAAAAATGCAAGCTATTTTGTCTGTTAAGCTTGAACTTGACTGACACCGGTAATATAATATAATTTTGCAATGAATATGATAGATTAAGAGAGAATGTGAACATGACAGAATAACCATATATTAGCAATGTAGTTATTTCAAAAATGTAAAAAATGTAAAGTCAGAATTAAAATAGTAACCATTCTTGGATAACTCAGAATAAAGGAAAGATGTTATAGTATACAGTATGGAGAAGAACATGCTGCATGTTTGCATTGGACCAAAAATTATGCTTGAGCCTTGGGTAGATCCACTGGTATACCATGGTCTGGTGGGGGGGGGAATAGTTCATATTACCAGGGCAGAATGAGGGTCTCCCCATTAGACCAGGCATCTATATGTTTCTACACTGCCAGTTATGGTGATAGATTAGGATACAAGACACTGTCATGCCTAAAGATACCAAATGAATCCGTGACAAACATGAGATTTGAACTGTAGGATTCCTGCTTTTAATTCTTAACCATCATCTGAAATTCTGACCTGATGGACAGCATATATAAAAGTCTGAAGTAGTGAATTTAACTCCCAGAATCCATTAAATTTAAATATAGTATACCCTTCACATTTGTGAGGGTTAAGGATACAGGATTCCTGCAGAAGTAGAAAAAAAAATATCAAAATGTGTGTGTGTCTGTGTGTCTGTGTGTCTGTGGGAATGGGTTCGAGGGATGGTGGGGACAGTGGGCATGTAGGATCCAAACCTGGTCAGGGAAAGGAGAGGAAAAATGGGTAGGTCAGCATAGTAGATCTATGGTTTCCTCTTTCCTGCCCATGTCCCTCTTTGGGTGTGAGGGAGTTTTGGGAGAGGGTGTGTGGTGCTAAGAAACTGGGGCACAAATTACCTTTAGCTGTCCAGGCAGTGACAGGTGGAGGAGGAGGAGGACCAGAAGCATGTGTTACCCTATGAACTGGGCGTCCCGGGAGGGACACCAAAATGTGCTCAACATTAGCTCAGAGCACTGCTTAACATTACGAGAGGCAGGGTAACATAGCGAGATCTTAAACCATATGTCTATGGGGTCGAGTCAAGGAGAACACAGAAGTTGAAATAATAACTGATGTTTATTAAATACAAGCAAACCAGTGTATGCGACACACTCATACAAGATAACTAAAGAAAATAAAGGTTGGAGTGGTATAGAGGGATTTTTAGAGGGATTGCTGGTTTGGGTGATACTTCACCTGTCCTGAAGCCCAGAAAAATAGAGAGCAAGACTGGGGTGCAATGTAGCTCAGCATGTGGAGCTGAAGGGAGGCTCGCCAAGCAAAGTGGCAGCAAGGCGGGATGAATGTCGGGAGCGTTCCGAGGTAGGTCTCGGAATCAAGGGTTTTTATAAGGAGAATTGTGACTGCAGGCTATGCCGTACTTGGGGGAAAACAATAGATTTGGAGTTGGAGACAAAGCCTCCGAAAGGTCAGAATCTGAATGATTGCGTTATCGTAGCAGTTCTCAATAGAGTAGCCAGTATGCAAACGCAGAGTACTTGGGTATTGCATAGTTTACCCATCAAGCTGCCATCACGGGGCAGAGGCTCTTTTGTAAGTGGCGAGCATACTTAATTAGAGTACTTGCCTGGAGGTCTCCTAAAGCAGTGAGTCAGCTATTTTCTGGCCTGCCTGTATTGTCCAGGAATATTACGGCGATTAACGGCCAAGCTTGTTTACGTGCTTGTCCGGTGGCCTCGCAAGCACGTGGAAAGGAATAGAGAAGTGAAGCCGAATTGTGATATCAAGGGATAACTTTTAATATCCCCAAAGCTCGGACTAGCCAGGGCAGTAACACATGGCTTGATCAGAGCTAGCTAGATGGAAAGTTCTCCTGCAAAAGAAGTGCTTGAGGTGGGGGGGCAGAGGTTGAAGAAACTCACCGATAATCAAATCTGTGAAATGTAAATCTGAAGATGTGTGAGGACCACCTGTAAGCCACACAGCTGAAAGCATCAGACATCATTTGCAAATATCTCTTGAGTGACTTGATAAATATGCCAGCATTTAAATCTGATGCAAATGCTTAGATCTGCTTCTGTGGAAGCATTAAGAAATATGCTAGCACATCTTGATTGGTTTAAAATGTCAAAAGTTTGGCAGCCGGGAAAACAAAACAAAACAAAAAAAATCCAAGAACTTTCTGCAGACAGAATAACCTGGTAGAATTTGGAAGCGATGAAGAAGCGTCACTTTTAGAAGAATACCTCCAGGTGATTTTTGTTCTCACAGACTGCCTTTAGAGAAAATCTACTGAAATAGCTGGTCCCATCAAATAAATAAGGGTGATGATGGGAATTAGGGATGGAAAGAATACTTGCAATTATTTGTTTCCAGGTCAAGAAATGGAAAAAAAAACCTGTTACAGCAATAAGACTTCTACACAGTTTTCCCAAGTATCCCGATGAAGCGTTTTGCACAGGAAATATTCTGTGGAAATACAGAATCACAGAAAAATTCTTCTGCAGCACTTTAGGATCTTCAAGTATAGGGAGTAAAGAAATCCTGGCAAATTTAACAGTGAAGAAATATTATATATTGTATTCTTTTCCAGTGGGTGAAAACTACAGTAGTTACTCACTCCTGAGTGAGTAGATGAAATAATCAATAATTTGGATACATATTGGTAATACATTTAGTTCCTTAAAAATGTAAATGCAAATGGAAGCGTAACTTAGGAAGAAGAAATATATGGAGAATTTCAGGAATTTGATCAGTGAGAATATGGATTGATTTGAACTACATATCTTGGAGCAATGCGTAGATCTGAAATTGGTCATCTACTTACTTTGATTGCTCTGAAGAAAAAACCTGCAAAAATGACACAGAACAAAAATATTCTGATTTGTTTGTCCTGATGACACTATTAAACCTATAGGACAGGAAGATATTTATCATTAGACATTGCATTCCTGGATTTACCTGTGTACTTGTTTGCAGGCCTGTAGGTGAAAATAGAGGTGTGTGATGGTCGTCACCACCACTATCTTACTGATTGTAGGCTTCCCCAGTGGGCTGACAAATCACAAGTGCTAAGCAAAAGCTATCCATCCAGTAGGCGCACTGTGCTGAGCTCATTCAAACAGAGGATGCATGTCTGAGTGAGGCTGGAGGGCAGGACTTCCCCAGAGAGGCCATATTGCAGGAGGCCTCACTTTGGGGAGTCAATTTAAACATCTGAGGAAGATTTAAACATAGTCTGTATGGGCATTTATGCTCATTTGACATCATCTTTTCTTGAGAAAATTTGGTAGACAGAAGAGGGGGGGAATAATCAGAGGAGGAAGAAGAGGAATGTCTATAGCAGCCTTCCCTGACCTGCTGCCTTCGAGATGTTTTGGATTACAAATTCCATCACTTGCAGCATAACCAATAGTCAGAGACTGAATGAAACTTAGACAAACTTATCTGGAATGTACAAGCTTGGGAATGGCTGACTTACACTTTCATTGTTATCCAGGTGAAACAACTGTGATATATTGTGATATATGATGAATGTTATTGATCTTGTTATTTATTTTGACAGCTATTTCATCACTTTAGCAGTAGTCATAGGCATGATTGATATTTGGTCCATGCAAGCATTCACCAGCAGAATATATAGAACTGAAAAGGAGATGTGATATGTGAACATGCGCATACTCCTACACAGGTATTCCTGCATCTCTGGGTACATCATCAATATTTGACTATTTAGCAGAAAGGTCTGAATAAGTTTTTGAATGTGAATTCAGTTAGCTTGTTGTTACTGTGTGCCTTCAAGTCATTTCTGGTGACTCTAAGATGAATCTATCATGGGATTTTCTGGGGCTGAGAGTTTGTAATATGTCCAAATTTACCTGGGGGTTTCAATGACTGAGCAGGAAATTGAACTCTGGTCTCCAGGGTTGTAGTTCAATGCTCAAACCACTACACCATGCTGACTCAGTTAGATAGTTCCCAGAATTATTGAGGCCCTGATCTTGGGAACTCTGCAAATATATTCAGCTGAATGTACTTCCAATCCTCTAATTTTATTGCTCTGTTCTTTAAGTCAGCCCCAATTTACTAGAAGACACTATCCTAGGATTTTCTTAGTTTAGAAAGTCTGCTATTGCTTTCCTGTAAGCATCAGAGAGGCTTCCCAGAATCACTGGATTTTCATGTCTGAGCAGGGATTCAGACCTTGGTCTTCCACACTTTTAGCCCAACAAGTAAACCACTGGACTTCACTGGCTTTCATTACAAGCTTCTATATGGACCTTTAAAGTTTATGTTCAAAGATCTCTAAAACAACAATGGGAAATACTCAGGAACAGGTTATTCAAGAACACTGGTGCTGTGAAAAATGTTTCCAAAATTTATGTCAAAAAATATTAATGTTTTAAAAAAGAGTAAAGAAAAGCAAAATATAAAAATGCAAATTGCAAAATATCCTCATCCTCATCCTGAAGTGGGAAAAATCAGGCAAAAAATGTACATACTGTCTCAGATTTCAGTCAGTGTGGTTAAAAGAAAAGAGAAAAAGAAATTAATGAAAACGTGTAAAACAAACAAGGAAACATTTACATCCATTGTTCACATGTCTCTTACCCCCTATTATTGGCGAATAACTGGATAGCGAATGCAGGTTGCCTAGCAACTCCTCCATGTAATAAGGGTGATTCTGCTCACCATGATCCTTTGACCTAAAATATTATTTTACTGCCAGAGGAAAAGTGATGTTTTTGTTATTATTGTCCCCTAAAGTAAAGCTGTGGGTATAAGTGGGTATACAGACAGATCATTTTGAATGTCCCCCCCTGTATATTAGCTAGTGGTTTGCTCAGGGACATGAACACACCACAAGGTTCACCTTGCTTTTTGTGGCCCACAACATACATTGTAAAAAGTCCAGTGGCTGGGTTTGCAAGGTTATCAAAGTGTGAAAAGGTTAATTTATCATTTTATGCACTGTTAGCTTTTTGGACTCTGAAAAATCATTTGGGCCATATAACAAAGGAGAATAGTCATCTGGTGCTATGCCCCAGGCAAGCACTTAATAAAAGGAGGAGAATGTTATATTTCAATTGTAAGCAGAAATTGCTACTGCTGACTGAGATGCCTCTAAGTCCCCAGAAAAGCCAGCCAAGAAAAAATGAAGGCAGAAATCCTTAGAATTAAAGAACATCTTGGACAGATGATAAAGATCACACAAAAGGCTGAATAGTACTGTGGGAAAGTGTGGAAGTGCACCCTTGAAACTCTGAAAGCCAAGTCCCTGAAAAAGAGCTAAGTGAAAATTTAAAAGAAGTTTGATGATTCTTGAAACACACACACACACGTGGATCTTCCCCCTTCAGAAATGTCCCAGTGTTTTCATTCATGTAGAATCCCTTTGATGAACTTAAAGATTTACTTTGATGTTTCCTTTAGGAAGCACTCAGTGACAACTTATGAAGGTAAAAGACTCTCCACAGAAATATCTTATAGCCATCACAGTTATTTTGAATTCGTTGGATATTTTGCAGGAACTTCCAATGCCACTTTTAATTTAATTTACATGAGATTGCAGCAGGAACTCTGCAAATTACATTAAACATTTTAAAAATGATTTCTTTCTGAAGGCCTGAAGGAGGGAGGTCAGGCTAAACTCTACTTTCTAACATGTTAGAGTACATTTGCTGATCAGTCCATGAAATGAAACCATGCAACAAAGCTTGGGTTGAAATAATGACCACTTTATTTAAATATCTCCTATTTAGATTTATTCCTGGGGATGTGAAAAAGGGTATAGACCTAGGGTGAGAACAGCTGAGGCAAAAATCGCTCCAGAGCAACTTCCCAGGTTCCCCAATGAGCCCCAAGGAGAACCCACAGTCTGGGTTGCTCCCTTGCCAGCCATTTCTGGGAAGACCAAACAGAGAATTCATCTCCTCAGTCACACGAATCAAAGTGCAGATTAAACCCACAGGCTAACCTCAAGAACAGTCTCCTTCCTTACTGCTGGGTCTCATGAATTGTAGGGGCAGCTCCAGAGGGCTGTCCTTCACCAAATGAGCATTGTAGGTGTTCACTGAACTCTATAGACTCAGACCACTGGGAGATGATTTGGGGCCTGGCATACAGTAACCCATCCCTTGCTCATTGCATTTCATATCTCTCTACTAGTCCTCTGTTAGGCAACATCAATGTTGTTTGTGTTCCCCTCCCTGGCCATAGTTGTTGTGGAAGAATAGCAGACCCTGTGAGGAACACCTTGGATCAAGAAGGCTGAATGACCTGCATGTCATGGATAGCCTGAATGATATGAACCTTGTCCTTTAACATACCTAAATCGTTACCACCAAGGTGAATAATGAGCAGATATAACAGATGGTCATAGTGCTCCACAAAGAGCAGCAGCTACTGGAGGCCCTCCTGCCAAGTCACTCTACATCAGCCAGATTGCCCAGCCAAAGGTGGGATACAAAATGGCTATTACATGCTGAGAAAAAGTGATGGCTGCAGGTCAGGATCCAATGTCTCACTGGTCATAACTTTTAAACTGGAAGGCAAGAGCATCCAGACAATGTATTACAACGGTAAATATCTAATATACATCTGATAGGCTGTTCACCTCCAGCACACTATCCTCTGAATGACTTTAGGCCCCATGCTGATTACAGCTGCAGCTAAAGCCACTCCATTTCAAAAGGAATGCATTCCAAATTTAACACCCTTCAATTGCAATGAAATAAGGACCCTGGATGTGACAGCCTAAAACTGTTATTTAGTAAAGGGCAACAAATCTGTGTAACAGAATAAGAGGCCAGAATGAGACCACCAAATAAGTATAGACTCCTTTAAGGTCCACCCAGGCCATAATGTTGAGTCATTACAGATTTGCATTCTGATCCCCACGGATTTTTTTTTTTTTGGTTGAGAGTAAGAAGTGTGAATTGTAAAAAAAGCAGTAAGAGAAGCAGCATGAAACAACAGTACCTCAAAAGGAGTTATACGAATACCATCCCAGATTCCTCTTAAACCCTTAAGAATAGCAAGAGAAATGGGTTACCTATCATCTGCTACCCTGCGTCTCACCCTATTCTACCCCTTGAGTGTCTTCTTAATCTGAATATCACCAGTGGGATCCAGAAAACTCTGAGACTTGAACCAAAAGGCCAAGACAGACATGTGTGCCACTTTAGATTGTGGAAAAAGACATTTGCACATGAAGAACACACTATATTGTAACAAGTGATCTAACAGAATAGGCCATTTGTCACACAGAAGAACTTGCTTCCTAAATTTGGTGAATACTTGTACTACCCTAAAATAGCTTTTCTTAGTGCTGAGTGCCAGGGACAGTGATGGCCCTAACTACCTTGCCCTTCTAAGATTCTAGAGATCAGCTGGCACTGGGTCTGGCATGGCAGTCGCATTGGGGACCAGCCATCTAAAGTGTTCCATCTGCATGCAGGAGGGAGGTTTGGCTAAACTCCTGTCCACCCTGGCCACATAGAGTGCAGCAAATAAGACGTTGCAATGAAGACACTGTAATGTGAATTCCCTAACTAGCCACATTATCCTATCTGACCTAGAGGTCAAGGAGTTCATGACCTGTGTGTAGCCATGTTGTCACACAAGAAATGAAGCAAGGAGTTAGTGACAACCCGACGTGTAAAATTTAGATGCCCTGTGAGCTCCTGAAATTCCTTAACCATAGCCTTCCTATGACCAAGGAATTTGGCCACTCACTCCCTTGTATCTCACAACTGCACAATTGATTAAGCATATCAGCTTCAATGGTTAAAAAAGACTAACTGCTGCATGAACTCCTCCATCTTCTATTGAGTTAATGGCTTGCTTAGCTTCTCTATTAAGGTTGCAAATTCTACTGTGAAAAAGGCACAGTGCCTGTACCATACCTCCCAATGGTGTTAAAAAAAAAAAAAAAAAGGAAGATCCCTCTCACACCAGTACTAAATTTAATGTCCCATTCCAAAAATGTACCGAACTGCTTAAATGCCACATATGATATTGAGTACCCCATAGGGAAAGTACCCCATAGATATTGAGTACCCCAGGAAAGACCTGGGTCATGTAAAACAAATTCAAACAAGAAGCCCAGAAGCTCAGAATCATCGGGGTGGACTGGTAACAGGAAAAATACAGACTTAATGTCACACTTTGCCAGCTTGGCACTAATCCCATGCTTTCTAACCTATTTCACTGCCAAAGTGTACCAAACAATATGTTAGGGTGGATAAACAAACCACATCTTCACTGTATCCCCGGGTGGACACAGAGCTGGATTAAAACCCAAACAGAAGGTAGGAAGAGTAAATGTAAAAGTAAAAAGGAGTAAGAGTAAGAGAAAACACACTCACATAGTAACTTTGGCCACATACGCCCTGTGCATGGATATCCTCTATATGATATTCATACAATGTTTTAAATAGGCGCTATATGGCTGCACCCTAGCTATCATCTCAGCATAAATGGAGAAACTGGAAAGTCAGTTGGCCCAGTTTCTATCAACCCTCTGCCTCTTCAGCTTTTCCTTTTGCCTGTCATATAGATCTTATTTCTCCCTTTTCTCTAATTCTCTATGCAAGACTGAAAAAAAAAAATCTATATGACTGTCAAGGTCAGAGACCTGGGCAGCGAGTCAGCCCAGAGAAGGGAGAGGGAGAGATAGCAGAGTCCTGCCAGGAGGAGTCAAAACAAGCAATTACTCATAGGCAGTCCATTTACCTAAGCTTGAGCAACAAGCGAAAGCCATAGTCAGAGTCCAAAATCCAGGGGTCAGGAGCCAAGAGATCAATCCAAGGTATCGGGAGCCGGGTGCTGAAAGCAAGGAACAGGCAAGGAGAGGGCTTGTAGAAATTTTGCCACAGGCAAAGGAAAGCTTCCAGGCAGGTAGCCATATAGCTCAGGCACAGGTGTGGCCAGTCACCACTTTCTGAACTTAATCAAGGAAGCTTCCCTTTGCTCAGCTCTCTTGAGTCTCCACCTTGTTTGTGGGCTGATTGCCGCAGGCTCCGAGGCATCCTCAGGATCACAGCTGGCTCCCTGTTGCTCTAAAGGAGCAGGCAGAGGAACATCTGAGCCTGCTTGGTCCATGGCAGCAGGGGGAGCTCTTGAGCTGCACGACTCATCTCCAGCCAGAGCAACAGGGACCAACAGCTGCTGCTCATCAGCAGCAGCTCTGACAGGGGCTTCAGTCATCACAATAACCCTTTAAGGATTTTTTCAGTTGTAGAGAAGAACAGATGTTCACCAAGGTTGTCTGAAGGCATTATACCATATATGGTCTGACCTACAACAGTTGGGCACGTACCTCAGAGCAAAACCTCCTGCCTTTATCTGCATACCCAACTTGTGGATGAGGTTGTACCATATTGTACCAAAATGCCCAAAAAGGATACACTGAAAGTCACATTTGGAGATGTGAAAACCATCCCATACTAGGACCTGGCATACTAGATAAGAGAGGTTGTGAGGATGCCTGATTAACAGCAACACTGCATGGTCCCCATGGTCATTGACATCCTGATACCCCATTGGTCTGTTCACTCACTTCATCTGTAGCCAAAACAGATGTTTCTATGTCTTCATCCTGTGTGAGATCAGTCACAGGAGCGGCAGTCTCAGGAGCAGCAGGTATATCAGACTCATCTAGCGTCCAAACTCCAATTGCCTCCTGATCCAGACAACCAATCCTCTGGCAAGGGCCAATGGGGCTAAATAACAGCCAACCACATGCTAATTAATTCCCTTAACTAAAGGAATCAATTTGCTCAACAAATCCCACTAAACATTGCCCCCCCCCCCCCAGTCTTCCACTCCTACTCAAGAGAATCAAGACGGGCAAGAATATGTAAGTTTTAATGACTTTGACAAAACTCATGGATGCCTTCTTTTGTTTATCTTACTCCAAAGTCTGCAGACATGACAGAATGATGTTAATAATATCCACCCCTTATCATTCTCAGAAGAGAAATATATCTCAGGAAGCAAGCACTGGGGGGACTTCTTTGGGGGGCCATTGTCCTTTGACTCACCCAAATCCTTCTCAAACACCATCACTGGACACCATCACCTAGTGCAATGCTCAAATCTAATAATCCATGAAGGGTACAAGACCCATAAAATAGGCCCTCCCAAGATAGCAATTGTCATAGGGAACCTATGAAGAAGCCCAAATGGGCCTGATCAAGACCACAGAAGGCTGAATGGGAAACAAAAATGAAAGGGGTAGGCTTTATAAGGCTTGAGGTGGCTGGGGCCTAGGCCAGTGAGGTTGAAGCTTGACTCTGACTGAACTGCAGCCTACCAGACCACTCTAAGGTAGATGGGTCTAGTGCTACAAAGCCTACCAGGCCTAAGGCAGAAAGGCCTGAGCATACAGGGCCCACCTGGAGTGGAGCCTATGTGACTATCCCAGGCTAGAAGGGCATACTAAGTTATGGGAGGCTAAAGAGGGCATGTAGGAATTGGAGGTCTTGTCCTGGGCCTAACACCTAGGCATGTGACAGTTAGAGACCTAGCCCTGGGCCTAGAACCAGACACATGGAAATGAGAAGTGTGTGTGTAGGGGGGGAGTGGCAGTGAGACCTCTGCCCTGCCTCAATGAAAGCCAAAGGTTAAAATGGCCAGTAAGGGTAGCATACAAATATTTGGCAGGGAAGCTGAAATCACTCCCCTGACTCAGATAAACAACCCTACACCAAGGCCCAATGGAGCTAAATAATATCTAGCCACATGCCAATTAATTAGAGGAATCAATTTGATCGATCAACACAACTAAACATAAACTCAGCCCAATGAGGTCCCAAAAGACACAAAGCAAGCCCAATCACATGGTGGTGGTGCAAATCACACCAGTGCACTTCCAGGCCCAGCAGCCCCTACAACAGAAGAACTTCTCTGTAAAGAAGTTGAAGGCAATGCTTGATAATGATTGCTTATTAGGTGCTCTGTTCAACTGGAGAGAGGCACTCAGCAAAGACTCCTTTCCATTGCTCCACACAATGTGTGCTTCTTATAAATTCAGGGAAAAATAGCAAGAGAAGAGTAGAGGCAGTATACATTTCTATACATTCTGGTTTTACTCACTTACTGCACCATATAGCAGAGATTGCTCCCACAGCTTTGGAAGCATGCCCAGCAGCAGAGAATGTCTTAGCAGCAATGCACTATAGCCAGGAAAAACTCACCCACATCAATAATTCTCTTCCATCAAGGAGGCAATTTATTCTTGAGATACAATGTTTACATATTTACAAGAATCTCCAGAAGGCATTCAAGCATCCCTCTGCTTGCTCTTCTTTCCAGAGCCTCTAGCAGATGCACCATGTGCAACTTGCTGGCTAGCTATCAGCTATATTTATACTCACACTAGCTGATGCAATCCTGCCAGCCTTTGCATTCTCCCCACACCTGATGCAACCTTCTCCCCTGGTTGCTCATCAGCATGACTCAGCGAGAGTCACACGGCTCTCCACAGGTGCACTTAATGACACACATCACAAAGTATTTTCTACAGGTTTGGTCCAACCTTTACTGACAATTACTGGCCTCTCATCTTGGGAAGTCAACAAAGATGCCTCCCCCTGGTGATGCTACATGGTGTGGTGGGAAGAATTCAAATTGTGTTTTATGTCCTTTGTCCACCTCAACTGTCCAGTCTAAATTACTACAACCCAGAAAAAGGTTGACCACTTCACTGTTGTTGTTGTTTTTCAAAATGCACAAAATTGTCTTAAACGGCCCTCTGAATCTCAGGCTACATCTCATGTGGTAAGTCAAATGCAAACTGTAGAATGATGCACAAGCTGCAGATAACAAAGCCTGTCCTGTTTATTGATTTTTAGCCTGGAAAGGAGAGACTGCAGTTCACTCAGGTTAATAGAAAGTTTCATTTCTGTTCCCTCAGACCTTAATGTTTGTACTCTTTGGGCTACAGTAGGATCTTCTTGATCTCCTACTGTTTATCTACCCTTTATTTGCTTTGCTTGTCTTCTAGAATGTGTAAAAAGTCTCAAGAAATGTCTGAATGTGGATGTCAATCATCTGTAGGGCATTACTTCAATGAAATGTACATATGCATCTGAACGTACAACATCAATCCCATCATACTCCAATTAATAATTTGTGACTAAATGGGAGTAAACTATACCAAAGAGGAAGACTTGCTCTGCAATACTTCTAGGTACTGATGCCACCCACACAACTGAGTAAGAGGGTTCTGATGACATCATTGAGGCTGACGGCAATGGAAAGGTTTTGTTTGTTCTTAGTTGTGTCATCATATGACCAAATTTGATTAGATATGTGATGGTCTGCTATCATTGTGTTCATTTACGTATCCCTAGTGACATCATGCTATGTTTCATCATGCTATGAAAACACTGTTTTAAATGGTCTCTGGATTGTCATGAACTTCACTTTCCAGCATGTCCACATACATAGATGGGATTCTTGCAACAGAGCAAGCAATCCTATTTGTTTGTTTGTTTATTAGTTGCATTTCTCTTCTATCCTTTGTGCCAGGCACAGAAGACATTGTGTCTTCATAAAACTCCATGGCCATTTCTGCAGCTTACCAGATCTTGGCTGCATCCCACAGGGATCTCAATAGATCCTCTTGTGGGAGAGGAGTGTGACAGAAGCACTCTCCTCTGCACCAGCTGCCTCTGTGAATGGAGGAAGTGAGATGGCACTACCTCTTCCTTCTGCAGTGCAACTAGGTACTGTCCCAGGCTGCACTGGGGCAGGAAGCTCAGTCATTGTGCTTGGAGGACCTTCGCACTCAAGGTAAGTGCAGGTCATTGATTTGCAGCATGATTGCACTGCCTGGGGACAGGAGAATGATGGGACCATGACAATGTTGTGCATAAGCATCGTTCAGGTCCCATCCTTCTCCAAACCCCAGTGTGAGATGACAATGTCCTGCACAAAGGATCTATGAAGCAGATTGGACCAAGAGATAGTGTGATTGGACCCAAAGACTTTCATGGCTTGGAGAAGATTTCATCCTGAAGTTTCCAAATTCCAGTCAAATACTCTAACCACTATAGCACACTGGCTTTCTCCAAGGTCAGCAATGAGTAATTTTAGCAATCTTCCTCCAGTTATCAAAAAAAACAAAAAAAAATCAAAAAAAACAAAACCCACACAGTTTTCAAAGCCTATTCTCAGTTTGAGACTTATTCTGTGCAAAATTTTAATGTGGTTATTTTGCACAGAAAACAACATTTTCTGCAAAGCAAAAAATCATGAATCAAGATTTTCATTGGGCAAAGATTCCCCTCATCAAAGTTTCTAAATATTTGAATAATTTTGTTTTTTTAAATCATATTTTGAATATTTTCAAATATTCTTTCCACCCCTAGTTGTCATATGAACAGATACAAGTGAGTATAAAGAGGGGGAGTGAGAAAACATTGCTTGCATCAGACATCACATGACAAGGGAGGAGAAAGTTATACTGGTCTTTAGTGTGGCTTCTTTTTTACGTGCTTAGGACAAGTAA
This sequence comes from Cyclura pinguis, assembly GCA_030412105.1. Classification (NCBI taxonomy): domain Eukaryota; kingdom Metazoa; phylum Chordata; class Lepidosauria; order Squamata; family Iguanidae; genus Cyclura; species Cyclura pinguis. Next base: position 149,008,149 of record CM059601.1, on the reverse strand, counting down.
GTTTGCAGGCTATGACATCTTCTATTACTACCGCTGTCTAGATATCCTGAATGATTATAACCCTTTTGAATGGGGAAGTACGCAAGCATAATCAACAAACAAACTGGGTTACAGGACTTTCCTGGCCTACCATTTTGGAACAATATTTGTAAACAACACTGGAGCATAGGAAACTACCTTATATATAGACAAAAATCTTCTTCACTTAGTTCAGTACATGCTATACTGAATAGTAATGGCTCTTCAGGGATTGAGAGAAGGTTGTTTCCTAGCCTGACCTGGAAATACTGAGGACTGCAGCTGGGACCTTCTGAAGGAAATTCACATACTCACATAATGACATTTCACATGCTGTACTACTGAGTTACAGTCCCTCTCCCAAATTGTCAAAGTCTGTTGTTTAACAGCTGGATCATTCCTAGGTGTAAGAGCAATATAGTCTGCATTGTTGGTTTTGATTAAAATTTAACTTTTATTCACAGATCTATTCTCTGCTGAAACCTGAAGTCAAGAGGGAAAAAAATCCCTTTTCTTTTATCATTGTTGTGAACACCTTTTGAATTTACACTTTTTTTTTTTTTTTTGGCAATGTCTGTGAATTTATTTTGAGTTTAGGTTGTATGTAAATATCTCCAACTAGTCACACTTCAACTAGATAGCTCCTTATTTATTTATTGCCCTCTCATTTGCTACACATTTTCTGTTGTTGTTGCATCTGATTTTAAACTGCTGTCTAACTGGAAGAAACAATTATGCAAATGAAAAATTAGATCTTTCAACACTTCTGAAAACTGCCACACATATAATTGCTTAAAGTAAGCACAAAGAATTAGTTAATTCCAGAATAGTTTGGCATCTGCTAACAAATTTAAAGAAATAGGTTGTATTTATTATAGATCTGTAAATACCCTGGAACTTGGCAGGTGGTATTTTTATAGAGCAGACAGTGAGGGAGAGAGGGGGAGATGAAACTCATTTACACAGGCATTGACATTGTTTTGCAATGTGTAGTGGAGATGGTATATAACCTTTAATGATCTCACCTCTCTAATTAATTCATTTATTGCTCCAATGCATATCACTTCCTCAGATATTTTTCAGGCAGTGCAGCACAAGAAACTATCTGTTCTGCATTTTATATCTTGGTATTTCAGGTATTACAGTTTTAAAATACTTAACCAAAAAAGGACAACACAACCAAGCAAATTATCAGACATCTTCTTTCAAAGGGGATAATGTTGGAGCTTTAGAAAAAGCTGAACAAAGGGGCAGACAATCTTGTTCAGGTTGTTGGACACCATGGAGGTCAGCTTGTATCACAAAGAACTCCTCTGCATTGAAATATCACTGGTGGCAGCAATATTTTTGATGCAATGACATTTCACATTGGAATGTGTGCAAATAGATATAAAAGGTGACACCAGAAAAAGCAACCAGCACTGGCTATTAGTAGATAAGTAAGGCAAAATTTGTGAATAACAGGGATGTGTTTATAACATTCTCACATGGGAGAATAGTTTCAAAAATTTATCCTGTTTATTTTGTTGCATTTTTAATTTTTGTTTTGTTTTGTTTGTTGTTTTTGCTTCTTGTTTGTTTGTTTTGGACTTAAAATTGTGAAATGCGCATTTGCATGAAAAATTTGCACTTTATTTTTTTGCAACATAAACTGTTTTCTGCAAACATGCACACACACACACAAATATTAGCCAGAAACCTCTATGTAGTACATTGCTACATAACCATGGTAGTTACAGAGCTACATAGTGAATCCTGTCTTGAACCCCAAATCCCCACTTACTGGTCAGAAGCTGCTGTGATCAGTGGGGTCTCTTCTGTTGATGGGAAGCAGCTGACTGATATTCCCACCCTTTCCCACAAGTAATCTCTGTTGTAACAGGCAGAAACAGGGGTCCCTGTCACAACACTCCCTCACAGCAGGAATCACATGCATGGGCAGCGGGAACATCAGTCAGCTGCTAGCTGAAAGAGAGGGTGGGAGGGATAGATCTCATTGATTGCAGTGGCTACTAATCATCAAGTGAGGACTGGGGGACTTTCATAGCCCCTAAGTATCCCTAAATGTGACAATATATGGGGATCATTAATATGAAACAGTAACCAGTGTGTAACTGTCAGGCCATTTCCGCACGGGGCGAGGGAATCATCCTGTGACGGTACTCGCCGGACTTTTGGGCTCCCCGGTCTGGTCCACACTGCTCCAGAGCAGTGCGTGGCCGCTGCTCCGTACTGCTCTGGGGACAAAAATGGCAGCTTCCAGTTGGTCGAGGCTCTTGACCAACCGCAGAAGCCCGCCAGCCTAAAGCCCACCCCCAGCAGATCCCAGGCTCGCACCAATGCGAGCCTGCGAATCTGCATAAGGGAGCAGGCTCGCACTGGCATGCTCCGTGCTTTTGAAAAACCTCAAGAAACAGGTTTTTCAAAAGCACGCTGGACGACCACTTAGGGTCATTCTGGAGCGGGCTGGGGTGAGGATGTACGTTAAATAGGTCCGACCCAGTCCGTTCCCAGGTGCAGACGTCCTCCCTGGAGGACGCTTTGCACCGTTTTAAAAACCCCGTGTGGAAATGGCCTCAGTTACAAATTGGTAACTACACATTTGTAACTATCCAATAGGAATATAGTGTATGTATATATATATACAGAGAGAGAGAGAGAAAGAGAGAGAGAGAATATATGAACATATACATCAAAATCCAATTAAAACTCCTCCAAACAAGAGATAAGTTAAAATAAAATAAAATAAAACACCATTACAAGGGGAAGATGCTGGAGCTCTTTAGATCACACCCTATCACTCCAAATTGAAAAAATAAGGTGTTATCTAAAGGGTTTTGGTATTTTCCCCTTCTAATAAGATGTTATCTGTTTTGTTTTTTTTAAATATCTTATTTTGCCTAGCTTTTCCAACAATGTTTCTGTATACATCCTTGGGTTTGTGGAACTATGGGCAGGGGAAAAACATTGTTATTGTTGTTGCTTCTGAAAGTGTTTATCTTAGTTGCTAAAAATGAATGACCACTGGTGAGACATTTCATTCATAAAGCAGACCTGGTGCTGGTACCTGCAGGCACTTAGAAGGTCAAACAGGATTATTGTCCTTGTCTTTAAAAACTGGGAGACCAAAACAGTGAAACATTCCTATGGTAAATAAAACTTGTAAAGTTACATTTAAAAATCATTTGTTGTTATCTGTTATTCTACAGTTGCAAAAAAAGTTGCTAACTGAGTTGCTCTTTGTTTTTTCTACCTTTTTATTACCTTAAGGAATGACGGGAAAAAAACACATGGGGTAAAACTTGAAAAAATAATCTGCTCAGAATGCCTCAAAATGCTCTTAATAATAATAAAAAATGAAAAAATTGAAGAACAAGAACATCAGCTTCATTCATTCCCTTTGTTATGTAGTGTTATTAAGCCCTTGTTACTACTGTATTCGTGTGTGCCTGTGTGTATAGATAGATAGATAGATCTGTTTCTCTCTATTTATAGTGTAGTATAGGGCCATTTCCACACTACATTGTTATAGCGCTATTATTCCACTTTCAACATCCTATGGAATCCTGGGGTTTGCAGCTTAGGGAGGGGCATTTAGAATTCTCAGCCAGAGAGCTCTTTGGCCTCAGTAAACTACAAACTCCAGAATTCCACAAGATGTTGAAAATGGAATAATAGCACTATAACAGTGTAGTGTGGAAATGGCCTATATTTATATCCATATAGAAATGGCCTATATCTATATCCATATCCATACCTATAAAGGCATAGGCCTCATAATCTTTCACAGCAACTTGTCCAATTTTCAAAAAGAAAAAAAAGTGCGTGAAGGATACAGCCTCCAAAAGTCTCATGTGCCATGTAGGGCCATTGGAGAGCATGAGTACCTGGTTGTTGTCCACTCATGCAGTACACAGTCACATGCATTCCCCTTTGTGAGAATCGAGTTGTATCCTGTTTCATGAAGAGAAGAGCCAAATAATGGGTCTACAAGCCTTTTGACCTTTCCCTTCCCATGGCTTTTTTTTTAATTGTCAGAAATAGAGCTTTTCATTCTATAGATTTACAATATATGTACAGTGGGATGGCTGTTAGATGTAGTGTAGGCGCCCTCTCCCCCCCCCAAAAAAAATCAGAATGACAATGTTTAAAGTTCAGTGAAAACTGTCAGCAGGGAAGTTTTAAAATCTAAATGTATGTTCATGTGCTTTCATACAAGCATATGTCAAATAAGATAATATGACAACTGGGGACAAAGGCATGCAGATAACCTCTATGTCTCTATTCTTTCCAGATCCCTAATCCAACCAACATCATACTGTCCTTTATCCTCCTTCTGAGTTCTCTGATTCCCCCAGCTCTTGCACTTTTGTTCCCCTCCATATTCTGTTCTTTCTTCTTTGATTTCCTGCCTGTTGACCTTTGGCTTCTCTCTTGTTCTCTCTACCTCCCTCCCTCTCTCCCGCCTCAACTCCAACCAGCCAAGAAGGTAGGTATTTTGTTTCCCTGTACCAACTACATTTTTTTGTTTCCAGAGATAACTCTTCTTTAACTTTTACTGAACTTTATTCCATTTGTCTTCCTTGGGTGGCTTTTTGGCATTTGCTGATTCCTCACCCACAAGCCCTTCTGCTTCTGGAGCCAAACACTTCCTGACCTCTTTATTTTACCTAAACTTTTCATCTCTGAACTATTAACCTAAGGCTAAAACTAACTAGCTCAAAAAATTCTTTCTTCTCTGTTTTATTCCTCATTTTAAAATGCACTTAAACCAACCTAAATGTTGTATTGGAGGACATTTCTCATCCTTGCAAACACAGCATGTAAGAACTAGGTAAAGAGTAAAGGAAGCCCATGTCACTTGTAGTTGTTATTGTTTTCCTATTAAGCCTTTGGCCTATGATCTCTACACTTTGATGCAACTAAAAATGTATTAGCACTACTCAGATATAGCAGCTGGATATCACTATATCTCTCAGAACTCCAACCAAATCCTGGGATATACAATTTGGCAAGACACTTCCAAATCTCTTTCATAAAGCTATAGTACAGTAGGGTAGGATACTACAGTTCTGTAGAAGAGAATTCTAAATATATCACCAAATGTGTAGTGTAGATTCATTACAAGCCTACGTAAATCTTTATTTCTGTGACAACCTCCGTCTTTCTCCTGTTTTCCTCTGTGGTAGGTTTATATTTAGCTTGTGCTGAAACAAAGACATATTTGTATCCACCAGAGTTTTCTTCCATTCTCCCCAATGTTCTTTGATTGCTTCATATTATCAGGGCCTCTTTCTTTCTTTCTTTCTTTCTTTCTTTCTTTCTTTCTTTCTTTCTTTCTTTCTTTCTTTTGCACCTTTCTTCTTCACCAGGTCTTTTTTTAAAACTGGCACTACTATTTTTCAAAAAGAAATTTGGAACTGATAATTATCTGAAAGTTTAACACACACACACAACACCAAAATGTATTCTTAGTTTTAAAGAGTACCTATATAAATGGAACAAATGCTGAAAAAGCACCCTGGGGAAAAAAAATCCCCAATTCCCCCAAATGGAACTATTTATTTTTGAGGAATAACATTTTCTGGTTGGTTCTGTTATTTTTCTTTTATGCACAGCACTTCCTGAATTTACACATACAGATGCTATTGTTAGAAATGACAGTTCTCTGATTTCCTTCTGCTAATTAATGTTCTGATTAATACAGTGCATTTTTGTGAATCATTAGATTTCTGCATGCTTAAACAATGACACAAGTAAAATGCCATTAAAATGTAATAAATTTCTCAGAATCTCCTCCCCCCCTCCTCCTCCTCCTCTTCCTCCTATTTCTATAAATTAAATTCAACACAACCTTGTTAACTTGAGATATCCCTGGCCCTGTCATTAGGCAGAGTCAGCAAACTGTCCCAAATTGCAGACTGGACTTCTGCTGCAGCAGCAGCAGCTCCAGCCATTTCTCCAGCCTCTGGTCACTTCATCCCGTGGTCTCTTTGGAAGCCCATAAAATAACTTTTTATTCTTAGGTACAGGCCCATGTGAGCATCTGCCTTTCTGGCCTAAAATGTCTGACATAAAAAAGGCCCAGAAAGCATGCTTTGTGGACAATGGAGTGGACAAGAGTGTCTAACCTGCTGAAACACACGCTGGGCAGATGATGTTTGAGTCATACATCACTACTCATGGCACCTCTTTACAGAATGACAGAAGCTGCTCTGACTTAATTATTCTTCAATCCTGCTGTTGAAGTTTGGGCTTTTGGACACACAATACTGGCAGCAGTGTTATGTAGAAGGTAATATTTTCCCAAAAGATTTTTCAGTAACCATTTCTGGTCTCTCAGAATACAGCTGCTGCTCAAACGAAGATGGTTATTATCTGCAGTATGGTTCTTCTACAAGGTCAGCTCTTCAAAGCAACAGCATCAGCAGAAGCCCTGCTGAAATTAAAGGGTTTCTTTCTTTCTCTCTTGTATTCTTTTTTTTTTTTGAGCAAAAAAATGCCGTGTCCTTATATTTCGTATTTATGTTGCCTTCTCTCATTCCTCACAGTCCTCAGGAGTCTTACATTCTTTGTTTCATTTGTTTGAAGTTGGCAGGGCTTCTTCTAGCACAAATGCTCTGAGGGTTACTATACCCATGAGTTCAGAATTATAGCAATCTTGTTCACTCAGTCTTGTTCATTCAATTTTCACCAGTATTGATATAGTTTCTTATCAAAATTCTTATCAAATTTAACATGGAATGAAAAAAAAAAAAACTCCTTTTAAAGAAAATGTGGGTAAAAGAAATGAATGTTGGGACCCCCTTGCATCACTGCCTTCAAAAAAGAGCTATGTTCTTTCTCAGCCCTCATGTTTGCGGGTATTCTTATAGCCTACAGAGACCATGAAACCCCATTTTAAGGATTTTAGGATTTACCTAAATATAAACATATTTGTTCAGTGACCATGTCTTTCCTAGAGAATTTTGGACAAGGATGGGAAAATCTTTGTTACAGAAATCTCTTCCCCACATACTGTTAGTTTTGCCACTGTGTCCAACAGCAATAGAATGATTGTTAATTAAGTTTGTTTTGTTGATATGCCATTAGTCACCCCATAGCAACTTTTAGTCGTATTCTCAGATGGTACTGTATGTGATCGCTGATATTATTCTGCAAAGTCAGAACAGCTTTTAACACAACTGCAGCCATGTGTAAAACAGTTTCCTAGAAGCTGTTTCATGAGCATGCATTTTCATCAAAGAACAGAAAACATGTTTTATGTTATATTTTCACGCATCATTGGGGTGTTACCACTGGGAACTTTTTGTGTTTTCTGAATCTTCTTCCAAATCTTAGGTTACAAACAGGCACAAGAGATCAAAATGTGACCAGATTTGAGCACCCAGGTACAATTTCTGAGGTTTAACTTTATCATTCACTCCATGATGTATTGGTGTACTGTGTAAAGCAAAATCAAGCAATCGTTTCCATTACCTGGGACTGTGTGAGATGGAGAAAAATTATACTCTTCCATATTAGATCAGTAACTTCTGTTCCCAGCAACTAACAGTCAAGTGAAAAAATAGTTAAAATAGATGGAATGGCAACATTATTTATTTATTTATTTATTTGCCTATCAAATACCAGTATTTTTAAAGTGATGTCCAATTAGATAGAAATTTTCCTTGAAAACAGTATAGGTGCTGCAGCAGAGAAAGTTCTGACTTTCTCCTGTATTCACCAGACCCTTCTACTGAGATGATAAAACATGTGACAGGGCCAGAAGATCTCCAGGCTTTATTTTGATAAACTCATACTGGAGGAGAAGCTCCCCACCACCAATTGTCCTGTCCCCAAAGCTGTTTGGAGCCAGAGTCTGATGTAATGTTTTGGATTAGACTTCTGGTGAGGGAAAAATTAGGTGCTGCCATTATTAGATCTATTGTGCTAAGGTGATCTAATAACCTGCGTAGTCTGATTATGACTATTGCATAGTGTCCTCTCACAATTTTGTCTCACTGCCCTCTGGAGTGTAGCTCTAAGAGTGATTGAAGTAATTGTCCACCAAATAAGAATTGTCTCCCCCCACACAAAAATTTCCTTGAGTCACTAAATTTCTGTAATTGCAGTAGCTTAAAACTTCAGTTGAGCATTCAAAAATAGAACTTAGACATCCAAAGAAAATGGAGATATCAAAGATACCTAGGGACTGAATACAGAAAATATAAGAGGGCTAGGTATGAATGATTTTTGGTCTCTTCTTTTGTAATGCTTGAAATTTTGAGATCAAAGCAAAATTAAATCATGGACAAGATTCTTGATTGAGGGGCAATGCTCACATCCTCATGGGGTTACACCTCAATTTTCCTCCTTATGAATTTTAAAATATTATTAGATTTATTTTTACTAAGTGCAGAATTCATCCAACATTCACAATATTTGCTTTTTGAAGGCATCTCATCTTCAGAATTTTCTTATAAACCAACCCAAATATATATTTTAGTAGTCATCTAGTTTTAATTCAGTTCTTCAGTAAGAACTAGCTCTTTTCCTCTTTTCTCATGGTAAATTCACTTCTGCAGAATGATACAATGGCTTAGCCTTCTTTCCTGTCCTGCTACGAGGCACAGAAACTTAGAGATCTCCTTTTTGCAAACATCAGTCACTTATTTTTTATATATATACATATACATACATTATATATATGTATGTATATATTAAAGTTTTACACAAAATAACTCTGCCCCCCCCCGCTTCCAAACATCATTTTTCCAGTTGAGTTTGTGTCTACATCCCATTTATACATTTTTTTCTATTCTACGTTATTACTTTTGACCTTATTACATTCAGCTTATACTTATTCTATAACGTCCTTAATTTTCATTTCTGTCATTACCAACACTCTTTCTTTATTTCTTTTCCTCATTCCTTTATCCAATTCAAAACTTCTTGCCATTCTCTTTCAAAGTTCTGGATTGGTTTATTTTTAAGTGAAAAAGCCAACCTTTCTATCTCTACCATATCCAGAACTTTTAATTTCCATTCTTTTATATCAATATAATTTCCTTCTTTCCAATGTTGCGCATATGTCATTCTTGCTGCAGTTATAACATATAACAATGGTTTCTGGTGAGATCTTATTCTTCTTTATTGCCCTAACATATTCAACAAATAAAATTCTGATTTCATTTCATAGTTTAAATTATACATTCTCTGAATTTCATCATGTATTTCCTTCCAAAATTTCTTTGCAACCTTACAAGTCCACCACATATGAAAAAAGGACCCCTCTTTTTTATCACACTTCCAACATTTTCCATTCCCATTTTTTGTTATTTTTTTCAACCTAACAGGTGTCATGTACCATCTATGTAACATTTTATAAAAATTTTCCCTTAAATTCAAACTTGGTGTAAATTTTATATCTGTTTTCCATAAACATCAGTTGCTTATTGATGGAAAGGTCTGATTCATTTAAGCAGTAGTGAAAAGGATCATTAATAGAAGGCCCTACCAAAAAAAAAAAAAAAGAAAAAAGAAAAAAAAGAGGTGGTTTAAAAATATGATGCCCCATTCCTTTGACTTGTGATAGGTGAAGCCAATAGTATATAAATGATAGGTTATGATAAAATGTGCTTTCATTGGTGAATAAAGTGCCCTGTTATACATAGATATATGTGTAATACTTGTAACACTTGCTGCACATTAAGTTTGCACATTAGGAGTAGAATTTGAAAATAAAATGACAAAAAAACGCTATTAATTGGTGTGTATGCCCTAAATGAAAACAAAGGAAAATTTTACAAAGAACTGAGAGGAAAAATATCAGAATATGAATATGAAAATTAGATACTAGTGGGAGACTGGAATGGAGTCATAGATGTGAAAATGGGCAGAAAATCTTCCATGGATAAACAAGATTTAGGACGGAGAGGAAAACTTCCTAGAATTTTTTTTGAGATGTGTGAAGAAATAGCAGTCATGGATGCATGGAGGATCCTTTATCCAAATGAAAGACACTATACATATTTTTCTGAAGTACACCAATCTTGGTCACGTATAGGTATGATATTGGTCTCAAAACAACTGATAGCAGAGATAAAGAAGATTGAAATATTGCCAAAGATCATTTCAGACCACCATCCAATGATGATGAAAATACAAGAAATTACAAAGCAATTTCAATGGAGATTAAATGGTAATTTATTAAATGATGAAGAGGTGGTACAACAGGCAAAAGAAACTTTGAAAAATTACTTCAAGGAAAATATAAAAGGGGAAATGAAGATGAAGACGGTCTGGGATGCATCCAAAGCAGTGATGACAGGCTTTTTTATTCAAAAAAGACAAATTCAAAATAGGGAAAAGTGACAGAAATATCAAGAATTGATAATAAAAATTCAAGAAAGAGAAAAAGAATTTAGAGAAAACCCAAAGAAGAAATCAATGCAAGTGGAAAAAAAATGCAAAAAGAGATAATACTGAATTCACAACAGGAAATAGAGAAGAAGATGAAACAAGTGAAATTAACTCAATTTGAACAGGCAAGTAAGATTGAGAAGTGGTTAGTGTATAAGCTAAAGAAGAAAAGAGAAAGGAATACAATAGCTGAATTGAAAAATGGGAAGAAGAGAATTACACAACAAGGGAAAATAAAACAGAAATTTAAAGAATATTTTGAAAAATTATTTCAAGAAAAAAATCCTCAACATCGAATAGAAGAAAAATGGAAAGAATTTGTAAACAAGATTAAGACTCCAAAAATATCACCAGAAAAACAGGAACAGCTTATCAAAACAATAACAATAACTGAAATAGAAGAGGCAATATAAGATTTGAAAACGGAGAAGGCACCAGAGCCAGATGGATTCACTGCACTTTATTATAAAAGATTTGTAAAAGAAATAATTCATCCATATCAGACAATCTTACAAGAAGTTGAGAAAGACAGGAAACCACAGTCATGGGGAGAAGCAAACATAGTGGTGATACCAAAAGAAGAATAGAGATAAAAGAGAAGTGAAAAACTACAGGCCAATCTCTATCTTGAATGTAGACTATAAAATTTGGGCGATGATATTGACAAAGTGATTGAGACATGTAATATAGGATAAAATACAGGAAGGACAAACAGGTTTTCTCCCAGTTAGACAAATAAAGAATAATATTAGAACTTTATTAAATGCAATTGAAAATGATGATAAAAACCCAGGAAAGAAGATAGCTATTATATCACCGGATGCACAAAAAGCTTTTGATAATGTTTCCTGGGGGTTTATGCATTGTACTTTAACAGAACATGGCCTGGGAGAAACGTAATGTAAATGGTTGGAGATGATATATCGGGATCAATAAGCGAAGTTAAAAATAAATGGAGATAAAACACAAAGTTTTGAAATAAAGAAAGGGGTACGACAAGGGTGCCCACTATCACTGTTATTATTCATAGTAGTATTAGAGATATTATTGATAGTAATAAATGAAGATCCACAGATAAAAGGTTTAAAAATAAAGAAGAAAGAAAGAAAATACAATGCTTTTGTAGATGATGTAATTATATTTCTTGAAGAACCACAAGAATCTATACAGAGGTTGATGGAAATTTTGCAAAAATATGGACAAATAGCAGGATATAAGATAAATAGAGAAAAGACAAAGATGATGCCTTTAAACATAACAAAAAAAGAACAAGCGGATTTCGAAAAGAGATCTGGATATCAAATTGCAAAAAAATTAAAATATTTAGGAATAATAATAACAAATAAAAATCAAGAGCTATTTGCAATAATTATTTGAAGACATGGAAGGAGATCCAAATTAAAATGAAAAAATGGATACATATGAACTTGTCCCTCCTAGGGAGAATAAATGCTTTCAAAATGTCCTTACTACCTAAGCTAATGTTTCTCTTCCAAAATTTACCAATAATAGGAAAAGAAAAGATTTTTAAAGAATGGGAAAAAGAGTTATGGAAATTTATCTGTCAAGGAAAGAAACCAAGAATAAGATTTACAATATTACAAAATGCAAAGGAGAGAGGAGGTTTTGATGTGCCATCGTTGAAAATCTATTACCAAGCATGCTGTTTAGAAAAAATAAAAGATTGGATTCAAGTGGAGAATATAACAATAAAAGAAGTCAAAGGAATACAGATTTGGTTGGCACGGATACTTATGTTATGATAAAGCAACTGTAAATTATGATTTTAACAATCATTGTATCTGAAAGACTTTACTGAAAATGTGGTTATAAATAAAGCATAAATTTTACAGAAGACTTCTGTTGTGGACCTCACCCCAAGAAGCTTTTAAAATTGCTCCAAAAAACCCAAGGGAATTTATTGATGTATCAAGAGTTGTTGAAATGGGATGGAGATAATTTGAGAATGCGTACAGAAGAGGAACTAAAAGAGTTAGGACACGAATTTAACTGGTTCCCATGGAGACAATTAAAAGAGAGATTTAAGATGGATCAAAGATTATGTGGATTTGAAAAAAATGAAAATGAACTAGATGTATTGATGAAAGGGGACCAGAAAAGGAGAATCTCTAGATTCTATAAAATATTGTTGCAAAGAGAAATGGAACCAGAGATGGTTGAAGATAATATGGTCAGATAGGCTCTAAATATTGGACACCCAATTGAGCTGGATACATGGGTGAGGGCATGGAAAACTTTTGTAAAATGTTACATAGATGGTACATGACACCGGAAAGGTTGAAAAAAATAAAAAATGGGAATGGAAAATGTTGGAAATGTGATGGAAAGGGGGGGTCTTTTTTTTATATGTGGTGGACCTGTGCGGTAGCAAAAAAGTTTTGGAAAGAAATACATGATGAAATACAAGGAATGTGTGGCTTAAATTTTGAAATGAAGCCAGAATTTTATTTGTTAAATATGTTAGGGCAACAAAGAGAAATAAGATCCCATCAGAAGACATTGTTTAATTTAATAACTGCTGCAAGATTGACATATGCTCAATATTGGAAAGAAAGAAATTATATTGATATAAAAGAATGGAAATTAAAAGTCCTGGATATGGTAGAGATAGAAAAGTTAACTTTTTCACTTAAAAATAAGCCAATCCAGAACTTTGAAAGAAAATGGTAAGAAGTGATGAATTGGATAAAAGAATAAGAAAAGGAAGGAATAAAGAAAGATTCATGAAAAGGTGGATAATGTAAACAAAAGATGTAATAGATAAAGCATAAGTTGTAATGTAACAATAATAATAGTAATAGTGTAAGATGTTTGTCAAACAGAAACATTGTGTGTATGGAATGTAAACACAGACTCAACTGGAAAAAAGATGCTTGGAAGCGGGGAGGTTTTTTTTTTATGTTTTATTCAAAATTTCAATAAAAATACTTTTAAAAAAAAGTTTGCATGCCAAACAGAATAAGAGGAGAACAACTGTATTGGTTATAGTACAAATGTTCCCCAGTAAAAAATACCCTACTGTGAGTGAATCACTGCAGTGTTAATGACATCTACATCTATGGTTAAAACATGAAAACAAGAGATTGAAAGTTGCACAAAACTGTGGAATTTTAATTTTTTAAAATAATAAAGTTCTAAGAATTCCAAAGTATTAATAATGATAATAATAAAAAGCTAAAACTTTTGTATCTGCGTGTTCCGGAAAGACAGAGATACTATATTCAAACTCCAAATAATCTGTTTCTCATATTTAGGCTATGTATTCTTTGTAATGGTAGGAAAATACCATGGAAAGGCTTTTAGCTCTTTGTAGTGTGTGCATCTCATCAATATTTATACACTATACTTGTTCTAGTTCTCTTGTTATATAAAAATGAAAACAGCTGTGAAAAACCTACTTTGAACAAAGTCTCTTACATTCATTATATATGTCTCTGAGCACACAAACTTCCAGATAGCGTCTTGGAAAACAGGAGTCTAATAAAAAAAGATTGCATTGTCTCTTTTGATATTTTGGCTTCAGAAATGAATTAGGTTAAAAATACAAATAACCTGCAGCAATATGCAAAGTAGTGAAATGTGTTTGTTGTGTTTTAGAGATGCACATCATTGTTGCTGTTGTTGTTTTTCCCCCATGAACCATTTCTGAAGCTTTTCTGATCAAAGGTTAGCAACTTAACATACCACGAAAGTGAAGTCCATATGTACTGCCAAATCCTCAGTGTGAGATAGATTCTGTAGTTGTAGTTGCTGTAGTTAATGGAACTGCTGCTTTCAGAAAGTGGGGGGTGATAGAGTAGGTTTTTCCTTAGCTTTTAAAATAATCAGGCGGGGGTTACTTTTGCAATTTTCAGCATCAGTTGAGGAAAAAACCTACTCACTGACTTGCAGTGCTATCTTACATATCTGCTAAAAGTAAGAATACAAACTTATGATCCTTGTGAGGAATTTCAAAAATCATAGAATACAACAGATTTATTCCTGAGGGTATGGAGGGGGACCCACTTTGAAGCTATTCTATCAGTAGAAACTGTGATTCTGTGGGTGCCATGCCACATTGACATTCCAGACTTACTGTGAACTGATTTGGGAAGGCTTTGAATCCATCTTACTCAATTTATCCTATCCAAAACATTCTACAGATTCACTAATTAATGACCAATCATGGAATAATGAGACCAGACACAGAAAACTGGGTTAAATAGGGACCACTTTATTTGATCCAACCTATTTATGATGTGTTGGCCTGGAAATAAAGCAAAAGGGAGAAGCTGATACAGGTGCAGCTGATACCAGGTGCCAGCCCCTTGACAACCTTATCAGCTTTCCCTTAGGTGAAACTCCTCGGCCCCAAACTTGGGTTTCTCTCTGGCTGGCAGTAATTGGAAGGTGACTCCCACCCAGGAAGCAGGTGACTCCCAACTAAGAAGCAGAACTGCCAACCTACAAGGGTAGGTTTCAGTGCTCCACACTACACCTAAAGAGTGTCAAAGATTTATATTCTCTCTCCACTACCTGCCAGGTAAAAGCCTATTTAATATAAATTATCTAAGTCCCACAAGTACAATACGTGGTGGGCTAAAATAAAATAAAATATTAAGTAAAAGGGGGGGGGGGGAATCCTACACAGCCCCAGAACCACCAGATAGGTCTCACACTGCACTGAGGGTGGGCTGAACTGTAAAGATCTGGAGGGAGCAATCAGACTTTAAATAGTCTACAACTGCTCCCCCATCACATGCAGCATTCTGGAACCCTATGTCAGATACAAAGCACCCTGATCTCTATTGTGGAAGGTATCACAGTCCTATCCTCCCCCACAGTATCCTTAGTCATGTGATTCCACATAGTTATAGTATGGGGGAAGGACACACATCAGTTCTGCGGGTGCCTTATTTTTTTTATGCCTACATTGAAACCACATTGCAAGTGGGGACAGAAACAAATGAGGAAAAAGAAATAAATAAATGTCAACCCAAGCACAAATAAGCATACACGCAAACAAACAACAATAACAAAAACATGCATACTTCTTTGGCAGATTTCAGAGAACAGTGGTTCCTTTGTAATGGACTCTTCTTCTTGCCTACCATAGGATTGACCTGCCAGTCTCATTCAGTTCAGTGAAACTGACTCTCAGGTTCACAGTGGCAGCTGGTAACTCCAATGTGGGCCGGACAGAGAATCCTCCAATTGTTTTATTTTTACATGTTAAAGGGACTATTTTGAAGATAGTATTAAGCAGCGTGGATAGTTCATTTGAAACTGAAATTAAGCCCGTAGTATAGTCACTCTTCTACTTACATGGAAATCACCTGCCACTTGCCACCACTGCAGGTAAGCAGATAGAGAACCGTAATTTAGTCTTAAAGTCTTAAGTCCTATCTTTTTTTTTTTTCCTCACTAAGTTTCCTCCAAAGCCTATGACACTATTTGGTTGCGAATGTAAGCAAAACGTCTATCAGCACCAAAATTTTCAAAAGTCATTTGGTGGATTCTTGTGTCTAGATATGATTAAATTGCCTGATCATGTAACCCCTCCCAAAAGAAATATATTTCCCCACACAATGAAATGAAATCTCTGACAATCTTTTGATGTAATGTTAAAGTATGAACAGCAGCTTTGACTTCATAACTTAAATTGTTTCACATTTCTATCTTTACAATCCAAGATATCACACATATTGTACAGGGTTGTGTTCTATCAGGTAACTCATCACCATATAAAAAAAGTGCCAGGATTTGGGGAGGGGACTTTTAAAAAGCAGCAGGAACAATAAATGACAGACCACGTTGTGATGAGGTTCTGGGGGTGTGGCTATCTGGAGTTCCATTGCAGCCTGAAAACAGGTTGCTAGACAACCAGAATAGCACCCATAGTGTGTGGGTGGAGCTCATGTCTGAAAGAAAAAAAAAAGTAAAGCCAAGTACCTGTGGGTTTTTGAGTCCCTCATTGAGATCCTAGCAAGGAGCTAGGGAGCAGAGTCCCTTAGCCAGTCTGAAACTGTGGCTTTTTTTTTAAGGGGGGAAGGGTTAGTTCTCAGTGGAAGCCTAGTGAGAGAGTAATTAATACAGAAGAATAATTAATTAAGTAATTACACAGTAAGTTATACAGAAGAGTAATTAATTCCTACTAGGATCTGGTCAGATAGTGCATTAGGGGTTAAATCTTTGGTAGGAGTCTGGCCAAAGTAGTCTTATATGATATAATTGTGCCTTTTGTGAAAGTCTAAAGATATAATTGAACTGTTTCTAAGTGGATAGTTAGTTGTTAATATTGTCTGAAAAGTGCACTGAAGAAATGTATTGACACTGAACTATATATGAACTCTAACACAATACTTTATTCTTATTCTTATCTTAATAAATGTTCATTTATACCCACTCAGCTTGAATTGTCTACAGAGATAAATAACAAAGAAAACACACTGCCATAAAATTATTAAATGATTATAAATTAACATTGAAAACTCCTTCCCTTTTACACAAAGGTGGTGTTTTTGGATGTGTGTGTGTGGGAGGAAGTGGAGATCTGTGGAAAAGACAAGGCACCTTATCAGATTGGGAAGCGTCACACCAATCTAGGAAAAGTAAGGGCCAGTCACACATGTATTTTTCAATATCTGTCTGTCTGTCTGTCTGTCTGTCTGTCTGTCTGTCTATCTATTCAGCCGAGTCATATATACATTCCTTTCCTCACAATCAAACCTGAAGGAAGACTGGGAATTCCTCTGTTTGCAAATAAGCACATCCTGAAACACTGGTAGAGGAGACTATTTGCATAAACTTCCGTTCCTTCAGAACAAGGAATCCTACACAGATATGAACTCCTTGTATTCACAGTTGCTTCCTTATATTAACACTGCAGGACTTTAATCAATGACTTTTGATTACACTTATGTTTTATCCACCCATTTAATTCATTTATTTACTTAGAAAATTCATATACTGCCCTTTGTCAGTACATAAGTTCACCTGAAGCACCTGGTGTATTGAAACTGCATGGAGTCCTGCTATAAATCTCTAGCCAACAAATTTTTGAAGTAAATAAGTAAAAGCATACAGCATACTATATTTTTAAAAGCATACTGCATACCTTCCAGTTACGCAGTCAAGCTCACTAGGTTCTCTAAAGGTTATATTTAATTCAATACCAGTTTTTCAGCACTCAGGGCAACATTATCATGTTTAATTTTCTTAGTTCTATTTGGCCTGCAGAGTAGCTCCCAGTCAGCATGTGTGCAACTAGATATATCAACTGCAATAAATAAGTAAGTAAGTAAGTAAGTTTATAAATAGTTTTAAAAAATAGAGATAGCTTGGCTGTCCAGCCATTTCATCAGATAGTGTAAAATATGCTAAAACGTCATATTTGTGTCAGGGGGCTTAGCAATGCTTTGTTATAATATGGAAGGCATCACGGGCTTATTTTATACCTCTACTTGTTCAGAATGGTTTGCTCTTATATCTTCTTTGAGAGATACCTGACAAAATGGGTTTTGAGCATGGTGAATTTAAGACCCTACTAATTTCAATAGATTTGTTCAAAGTATGACTAAATATAAATCCAATTCTATATTTATATCATTTAACAAAAAGTCATGGGGGGAGTCAACAGCATAATGATTGGCATCCTCTTTGGTGTTACATCAGCATAACTCCTGTTTTGTTGACAATTGTACTGTATGGACCTTTGTGTTTCCAGTACCCCTTTACACTATCCATTTTCCAGCATCCCAACAGCATGCAGTCATGTTTCTATTCCATCCTTGTTTTCATAGAATGGCTAGGCAAGTACAAGCTCTTGATAGTATCACTGTCATTGTCTTTGCCTGCATAGGCATGCCAATGAAGCTTTCTGCTATGCAGGCAATTAACAGAATTTCAGCTAATGGAAATCATCTCAATATTGTTACCCTGATTTCTGCGGTCCCTTGGGGGACACTTCAATGTGCTCCACGTGATGGGGAATGGAACTAGCCAGAGCAAAAACAATAGCAATGTGAGAGGCAGGGTAATCTAGTGGGGTCTTTTTACCCAGTTTTTACGGGGTCAGGCCAAGTCCAAACAAAGATATCCAATAAATGATTTTATTGAATACAAGCCTCATGCACCAACACACTCATGCACACATGCACCCAAGAGCTATTAAGAAACAAAAGAGAGGAAATTGGACAGAGGAGTATTGAAGGGGTGTACTTGGGGTGATACTGCACCTTGTCCTGAAGTCCATGGTCCAGAGGCAGTGGAGAGATGAGACTCAGCACGAGGAGGGCTGAGAGGATTACTCAACAGACAGAGCAGTGGTCTGCTGGGAAGACCAGGAGCGATCCGAAGAAACACTCAAAAACCGGGACTATTTGTAGTGGAAAAAGTACCTGGAGGACTAATCCTTTCCCGGGGAGAACAATGGGTGTTGGAGCGATAACAAAGCTCCACAATGGTAATTTCCTTTGTGTGATGGGATTGCAAGGTGTTGCCAAAGTCTCGGGATTTTCGGCTGTGTTTGTTTGTGGTGTGGCTTTATGTAAATGGTCCTTGCTTGATAGGATATTTGCTCAACTTGGGGCAGACACGCTAATCCCCACAAGTCAGTGTTTCTGGGCTGAGGGCCCTTTGTTTATTGTGGGTTTACTTACTTTGAGGTCTCCTGGGGCTACGTGACTAGGGATTTTACTGCCCTGACCTGGTTTCCAGTCATTTGACCGTTCCTGCCTACGTGCTCATTCAGGTGACCTCTTAGGCACATGGAATCATGTTTTAATATCAAAATTGTAGACCCTGGGCTAGAGTTTCTCCATTGGAGTAACAATATCACTTCCTCTCTATTTGCCGTGTGTGAGAATAGTTTGTTGCTGAGAAAATCTAACTATTCTAATTCTTGTAGGAACAGGTGGGAACAGGATATCCCAGGATTTACTAATTACTAATAGGAGCTGTTATTAGGATTGAGACCACAATATTTTGGTGGACTTGACTGATTCATCCATGCTGTTTGCCCAGTAAAAATCTCTCCAAAGCAGAAGTACAGTCACTACTACCACCAAGAAAATAACAATATCACCTGGCAGAATTTTTTCTAGGGAAAATGTTTTGGAGATATGTTTTTGTTTAACACTGTCTCCTCTAGTATCATGATCATGATCTGAATTGGGGAACAAGGATGCTGTGGACATTTCTAAAAGCCATAAGTGAATTTACTCATAAACACATTTTGACCCCTTATTTTGACATGCAGATTTTTGCCCCTCACCAAATGTCAATTCTCCAGGGCCCCTTCTACTTTAGGTTTAAAAGGGGTTAAATCTGGAATTTGTTTATTTCATATCAGGGCTGCATCAACTGTAATGATAATTGGTATGTGGCCTAAATTGAACAAGTAGATTGGGTACTGGAAATAAGCAGCCTATCAGAGATATATCAGATCCTTACCATTCTAATATTGTTCCTGCTTGTCTTATTGATCCTGGGTTAAGGCTGGAAAGGCATTGTGTCCTGATCTGTGGTCATAGCTTTGACTACTGGGAAGAGCACCAGGCTCAGAATGGCCACTTTGGACTCCCAGTTGGGTTTGAGTGACTTGGGTATCATTGAGTGTCAGTGATAGAAAGGGCTTCGCTGGCATGGCCTGCTGCCAATATTGCTCAGAGAGTGCTGTGGGTCCCTGCCTGAAGGACTGGTAATTCAACTTAAAGGCATTGACCTTGGTTTGGTCAAAGACAATGCCCTTATGTTACAGGTCATTCATGCTATGCAAAGTATACAGTAGTCTTGTGCTGGTGTGACTATTATCTGGTTGGCCATTATGCCCACGCAAGTATGCTAAGTAGAAGGTGGTCTCCAGTGTATTGATATTGCCCAATGTAGGGTCAACAGGAAAATATGCAACATCATGTGTGACTCATTATATCCTGCACCCTCAAATCATATTTCAAAGACCTAAGCTCTACCATCTGATGGGGTCTATTTGTCCATGGAAGGGAACCAGCTTTTCCTCAGAGACTTGCAACAGGGTGTGAAGGCCTTTTTGATCAGCCAGCTGGGGGATAAGGACTAAGAAGATGCTTGTCCTCATTTGTAGAAGATATTCTTTGGGGGGGGGGTTGAGGGAGAAAGTAGGAGTTCAATGAACACCTATGGGACTCCTGTAGTGGAGATGTCACTGGAGCTGCTCCTACATAACCAGGGGTGAGAAGGAAGGCTATTCTTGTGGCTGGACCAAGGGTTTAAACCTCCCTTCTGATCCTTCATGAAATGGGATATATCTTTGGGTCTGCCTTCCAGTAAATGGCCAGAAGAGAAGTAACTCAACTTCCTGGGTTTGTTTTGGAGCTGACATGTTTCACTCAGAGAAGCTGGGGAAGAGATCAAGGAGAGACCACTTGTCTCAGTTGCTCCTGAACTAGGTCTCCCTCCCTTTTGCATATTTCAGGGAATAAATCTAAATAGGGAATAGATTAAATAAACTGTCAAATATTTCAACCCAAGCTTAGTTATGTGGTCTCTTTATTTCATGGGTTGGTCAGCAAAGATGAACGCTTTGCTGAGACTTCTTTTTTTACTCCAGACAATACCGATTTTGTCCAGTGATGTGCCATTTAAGCAATGGCAAATGGAACTGTCGAAATTGATATGGGAAGGGAAGAAACCAAGAATTAAATATTAAGCTCTACAAGATGCAAAACAAAGAAGGGAATTGGGCTTACCAGATTTGAAATTGTATTTTTCTACCTGTTGTTTGGCTTGGTTAAAAGACCGGGTTGTGCTGAATAAGAGATTATTGGAAGTAGAAGGAGATGACCCAAGGTTTGAGTGGCATGGATATTTATGGTATGACAACCTCATTTTAAAATAGTAATAATCATTTTGTGAGGTGTACTTTCTTAAGAATATGGACTAATTATAAACTAAGGATGTGCCCTAAGATGCTGCTGTAAGTCTTATCATAAGAATTTTTTTCCAGAAATGAAAATACTGCTAAAGAAAGGTTGGTAACATACCAAGATCTTTTGGTGTGGGATCAAGAGGAATATAAAATTAAATTAAGCATGAGACTATTGTCAGAGGGCTGTCATTTTCAATTTTTTTAAAAGTGATAAATACTTGAAAGGTTTAAGATAGGTAAAAAGACAGATGACTTTAAGCAAAACAAATCTGAATTTTAGTTACAATTATGTACTGATGATAAACATTTGGTAAAATGTATAAACTCTTGTTAAAATTTAATACAGAAGGGGAACAAATTAAATATCTAAAGAAAAAAAAATGGGCTCAGAATTTTGGTTACAGCATTCAGAGTTAACGACAGGAAAAGACATGGTCACAGGAACTGAAATTTACTCTGTGTTATGATCCGTTCATTATGTTTCTCATAATACTCAATTATGTTTAGAACTGTTCTAATATTATTTCTCAAGGATCTTTTAGATATTTTAGAGTGAAAAAGTTTTGAGTTGTAATACATAATACAATCCAGAAGATTTTGAAGGTTAATATTCAATTTAGACCTGGATTATTTTTATTGAGATTGATATATGACCATGGGAGCAAGACTGATATATGCACAGAAAAGAAATAACAACTTAACACCAACAAAAAACACTGGCTGTTAAACCTGAATGATTTAGTGGACAATTAATTATTATGATCAGAGAAAAATCATTAGTGACAATCTCAAAAGAGGGGGAAGCCTTGACTGCGTTTTTGCAGAGAAAAAGAGAATATGATAACTGATTTACAAGAAGAAGGGCATGAAATATCTACACATTTGGAGAAGTAAGGGTTTTTATTTATTTATACACACACACACACACACACACACACACACACACATAAAAAGTCCTATAACCACTGTAAAGAAAGTTTGATGTCATTGTATCCTTTCATTCTATCTTTTTCCTATTTTAATTATTTCCACTTTTTTTTTCTATGTCATGTTTCAATTTTTTTTTATTTTATCTCTTTCTTTCTTGTATACTTTCTTTTAAATCAAACGGGAATTTTTAATAAAAAATGTATAAAGAAAGAAAATGAAGTAAGTAGATTCAAGGTTACATTTAATTAAGAATATAAGAATATAAACAGCTGGTGTGAATGAGGTGTTATTTTATACTTAGCACCTACTAATGAGTTGGACTCACACATCATGCAGGGTGGTATTGTCACATCTTCTCATTTGGACTCATAAAAATACATAACAGCATAAAGTTTCATCTATCTTTCTTTCTCCAGTGAAAGAAATTGGCAAATTCATGGGCAAATTAATCTATAAATTTCCGAACACTATAGCAAAGATCCTATCTATGTTAATATCGTGTAAATGTACACTAGCACAGTTACCTTGGATCCCACAGTTGTACAACCAGCTGCACAGTGGACACCAGGAACTTGAGTTCTTTTGTCGTGTAATGATCAATTATTTTCCCACCCATCAAATCAAAATGAGTAAGAGAAATCTGTCTGTGTGCTTGTAAAATGATTGGTTGTACCAGGGACTGCAGAGTGGAACACTGTGGATGCAATTCTTCATCAGCTCTGTTCCCATTGGCAAGAACAAATAATTTTACTAGTTTACTCCTTGCTCCAAGAAAGTCATTGAAATCTGTGCAGTATTTTGAAGGCTATTCACAGTTTGGGATTTACTCTGGGATTAATTCTGTACATGGTTCTGTGTATGTGTGTATAGAAAGGAGCATTTTCTGAAATAACATTTCTGGGCAGAAAATGCTGTTTACTATATGAGAAAATTTTTGATGACCAACTATGGAATAATGAAACCAGACACAGAAAGTTGGATAAGGGCCACTTTACTTGATCTAACCTATTTAAGTTGTATTGGCTGGAAAAGGAGCAAGAGGGCAGAACAACAGGATGCAGGTCCAGCTGAGACCTAAAGCCAGTCCTTGACAACCTTGTCATCCTTCCTTTGGGCAAAACACTTGAGCCGCAAGGGCAATCCAGTAGCTGTTTTGCTTCATATCCGGCCAGCACTGGAAGGTAACCCAGGGGACTCCCACTCAAGCCACAATATCAGACACAATCAGATAAATACATTCACTTACAGATGGCCAATATTATGGCAGCTACCAAATCAAATGCAATTCACCAGTCATGTACTGTGAGATTTCCACATTTTCCGTTATTTGTTTTGAAGCCCACTGGCCTTCTCAAAATATAATGCATATTTCCTAAAGGATATTATCAATTTACTGATGAATACCCATGGCCCATCCCTAGATGATTTCTTCTAGTTGTTTTCCTGTGCATGTCAAAAAGCATAGGCTTTTGGGCAAATGTTCTCCCTGACATGCTAATTTTCTTTCTGCAGAAAATTATCTTTGCTTTTTCTCAATAGATTTGGAGAGGGAAAAGTAAAGTGATAGCAAACACTGAGCAATATGAGGTTTTCAGGGAAGGGCTGTACAGACGGGTTCACTTTCAAAGACTTACTAAATCCTAATATGACACTGGGCAGATTTAATATCTAAGTGGGACAGACAGACAGCAAAACAATAAGGCTTCTGAGGTGGTATCATGTTAATGACATATGCACATATAAGTGTGGCTTACTCATGTATATGCCTCTTTTTGGGTGGGATGAGGTGAGCTGTTCTGTAGCCCTTGGTTTTCCACTCCCTCATCATCTAGCAAGCACTGTGAGAGCTACTGTTGCTCCTTACTGGGGTGGTGGTGGTAGTGAGGCAACTCAAATGAAGAAGATGTGGCTCCTCTGGGTTCCAAGGGACAGGAAGAGGAGGACACATTCCGTCTATGACTTCAATATCATCTTGCCCCCCATCTGAAAGCAGCTATTATTTTCATTGCCATAATTGTCTATCCCATCACAGTACACCAGTAAACAGAAGCATGAGCTATTCTGGGTTTTGACAACTGTGGAGTGGTGTCAGAGGGCTATGGAACTCTGGTGGTAGAGGATTATATTCCACTAGACTGATGTAGTATCTTAATATGTTCAGTATAGGGTGTCTATATTGGCTCCTATATAGGCTACTATATTGAGGTGGGTGGCAGTTTTTGTTTGTTTTGGTGGTTTCCATGCTCAGAAGCCTTGTGAAAGCATAGTGTTTGAAATGGTAAGTGGCAGAAAGGAATGGGACACAGGCAGAAATGATGGATAGGCACCTGTTGCAGATCTTTTCCATCATATGACTCTATATTGTACATTAATACATGAAAAATGAAGACCAGTATTCTATATCAGCTATTTAGATAAGTATATTTAATTAAGTAAGCTATCCTGGCCCCCCTCTGCCCCCCCACCAAAAAAATTAGATGGAAACTTCATTCATTCATTCAGCTGATGGCTAGTAAAGTATGTTGAGAGGAGGAATTAAGGTCATGATAATAGTGTCACACTTGTGACAAAGTGAGTGTGGAACTATTGTACATGAGGAAATCCAGGGCCAGGAGAGGTTACATTGTTAAGTATGCTTAACTAAATGACCGGTGTAGAATACTGGCCAAAATCTGTAAAAGAAGAGGTAGGGGAATTTCACTCTGATACGCTCCTCAGATGTTTGCTCTTCATTTTATCTCATATATGCTTTAAAATTATTCCCAGAGCAATACTAACAATCTCTTACCATCACCATGGACAGAATTGTATTTGAAGGACAGAGTTTTACTGTTCAGAGGTGCTTTTACTGTTCAAAGGTGCTTTAAAAAGATTTTTTAAAAAAACTAGATTATATTAGAGCAGTTGTTTATTAGTCTTCAAGACTGTCGGCTTTCGTTACTCAACATATGACTTTCTTCCAGTTCTCTTAATTTTCCATGCTGGTGGGACACCATCACTGAAGGTGACATGTGGCATGTGTCACAATTGCACTCCAGGGCCCAGACAGATGTTCTAGTTACAATTTTTCATATTTTTTTCTTCCACTGGACTTTTTTCAATGCAAAGTTCAGATAAGTACATCAATGGTTCCTCAAAGAAATTAGGAAGATTCCCAGGTAGTTCAATGGAAATAATTCCTTGCCCTGAAAATTTTACAAAAATGAGGATCACTTCTTTCATTTGTTTGTAAGACGTTAACACAATTTGTCCATTATTTCCTTACATTTATGCATCATTTCATATCAATAAAGATAACATTACAAAAAAAAAAGACTTGCAGATATTCATTTTCAAAAAAATGCACAATCGATACAACCCATTATTAATATAAAAATGATACAGCTATAAATACATGACCAATAAAACAACTCAAAAAGCACAAAATTTAAAAATATTTATCCCCTTCCCCATTGGAGATGACAAAATTTGGTAATTTTTGCTTCTCCCCATATTTGGCTCTTTTGAGCCATAAGTTCTGTCCATCCAAATATGGGCCTTTCCAGATGGGGTGAGGGAATCGCCCCGTGATGCTACTTACCAGACTTTCTGGCTCCCCGGTCCAGTCCAGGCTGGTCCGGGGCAGTGCGTGGCCGTCGCTCTGCACTGCTCCGGCATCAAAAATGGCAGCTTCCGAGACCCTCAACCAACCGCTGAAGCTCGCCAGCCTAAAGCCTGCCCCCGGCATATCACAGGATCGCATTGGTGCGAGCCTGTGAATCTGCATAAGAGATCAGGCTTGCACTGATACGCTCCATGCTTTTGAAAATCCTCAAGAAACAGGTTTTTCAAAATCACGCTGGACGACCCCTTGGGGTTGTTCCGGAGCGGGCTGAGGTGTGGATCTACTTTAAGTAGGTCTGACCGAGTCCGCTCCCAGGTGCAGACGTCCTCCCTGGAGGACGCTTTGCACCATTTTAAAAATCCCGTGTGGAAATGACCATGAAGAAAATTTGTGAATTTTGGTAAATGTTTGAGAAAGAGATTGTAACAAAACTGTTCCTTATTTCCACTAGCCAAATTCAGTGGATAATACTGAAGACAGAAGACAAAGAAGACTGTCTTCTACTTGTCCGGTATATAGATGTTAATCATGAGATTCTCAGGAAAGAAACAAATGGCTGATTCAGCATCAGTAAAGGTTAATATAAAGGATTTGAAATCTAATCTCTTAAGAGTTCAAAATATATATAAAAAAGTGTGCAGTGGGGACATGTGGCCTATACTTTGGCCATTTTTTTAAAAGAAAGAATAGCATTTTAGGAGCTTCCCCCCTTCCAATGAAAGATAACAGCTTTTCCTAACATGCCCTATATCTTCCTGTTCCTCTCAGTATTCTGGCTCAGGAGGAACAAGCTGACAGAAATATGAGCTCTCTTCCATATAAATGGAAAATTATTACAAGGGATGATGTGACCCTCAGGATTAAGCAACTTGCTTGCATCTCTGCTGTGTGACCATATCCTTAGAAAGATGTTTGCTGCTGGAAAGACGGGAAGGCACAGCAGCAGACTATGGGCAGCTGTGAATGCTATCATGAATAAGAGAGAGAAAAACCCATGTCAAAATCTTTATACCTGGAGGCAAGGTCAAAGCTAGTGTAGCGTCGTTAACAAGAAGCTCTCAGCTTGGATCCTCTAAGCAATGAATACTTCACTGCCAGACATCTTGCTGGACTTCACAGCTCACGCTGCTATACTTTATCTACCAGATAAGCTCAAGTTAGGACAGGATACTGTTTTCAGATCAGATAATAGCCTCCATTCCTGGCTACTCCCTGGAATCATTCTCTGTTGTGAAACTTGTTTCACTGATCAACTTCTCTACTGTAATACTAACTCTTCTTGCCATTGGATAATTTCTAACACACATTGGAAGTCCGGGAAAGTGATCTAATATCTCTGCAGCCAGAAAGGGTGTTGACTGGTAGCCTCCCCAACCTCATCACACCAGACAGTAAACAGCCATAGCAGCACCCCCAGGACTTAAAGACCACCTGGGGAGGGGCGGGGGGGTGAGGTTGAATGTTCTGCAAAGAGAGAATGAATTGCTCATTGTGCAATGTGGGAAAAAAACAACGCATAACTCCATGTTAAATGCACATATTTGACTAACAGGATTCCAATCTTAGGCCATTTCTGCACTACACTGCTATAGTGCTATCATTCCATTTTCAACTTTCTGTGCAATTCTGGGATTTATAATTTACTGAAGTCCAACAGCTCTTTGGCTGAGATTTCTAAGTGCCCCTCCCTAAAATACAAACCCCAGGATTCCATGGGATGTTGAAAATGGAATAATAATGCTGTTAACAGTGTAGTGTGGAAATGGTGTTTCACCTGAATCTGAGAGTTTTTATCACACAAGGCAGGTAAATTGCAATTGCAGGAGGATAATAGTGTCTTTGGAACTTATCACATGACACTGTTCCTCTTCTGCTGTTTTCCTGGTGGAACATCATTGGAAAGTGTTTCTTTTACAAAGTTGGTCATTAATTGTTCAATCTCTTAATGAAAGCCTTTTTAAAATAAAGACTTTCCAAATGGTCTCCCACTGAGAGCACAACAGAAAAGGAATGATGTCAAGTGATAGTCCCAGCCAAAGACACTATTATCCTGCTGTAAGTGCAATTTACCCACCTTGTGTGATAAAGCACAGAGTGAATAAGGCCAAGATTCAGCTGGGTGAAACTCACTTGGAGCCCAAAGTAGGTCACGCTTCAGGACTGTTTTCAATACATTTTCTTTCAAAATTAAAGGTAGGAGAGATGGTAAACTAGTCATTGGAATATTAGGGAAAGGACAGGGCTGAAAGTCCTTGCAGTACACAGTTGGTGGATGGAGAAAGAGGAATATCCTGATACATTGAAAGACTGCAAGATTTATGGGGCCACATACTGGGTATGTCCCTCATATTTACCCATTCAACTGATGTCTAAAGGATTGTACCATTATATGTGTACAAAGTCCCTCCCTACAGGGAGAGAGGTGGGCCTGGTTAACTGCCACACATGTGGAAACACTCTACAAAAGCGCCTCACCATATCAATAGAGTGTATATACTCCAACCAAATGCTCAAATGGTGAGCTATCTGGCAACTGGGAGCATCACACACACACCACCACAATCATCTTAACATTTTGTTCACTCTGTTTGTATTTTTGCATGTATATGTATTAGAGAGAGATCACTCTGGATTTCAATTCAGTAACCCCTCTAAGTCATTGGCTGAGGAATGGGGGAAGTAGAAAGTAGGCAAAAAAGAGATAGAAAAAGAAGGATTGCATGTAAGGACTTGAGAGCTGTAGAATGTCTCGACAGCTAAACTGCTACAACAGCATGGAGTAGCTGATTTGGGTGATTTTTTTAAAAAATAGTAAGTAAAAGAAATTATGGTGACAGCATAAGCAACATAAGCAGAGGACAGCAAAGAAGTCAAGCGTGCCTGCATCCTGTTTCCTGTTAATTTCAGAACTGTACCAAATATGTACCCAAGTGTAATGTGCTAGAAAGTGGACTGTGCTTCTTCTGTATCCACCTCCCCCATAAACAAATAAACAAAAAATCCTTCCTTATTGCTGCCTTTTGTTGGAAAACAATACACAGGGCTGTAATAAAGGAAGAGCAGAGAAACTTGGCACAGGACTGCACACCAACTGAGTCTGAATTTGGATCATAATAAAACTCATGCAGTGGTATCTTTGCAACCAGCTGGTGGCACTAAAATGATTCTGTACTTTGTCCCATCCCTTGATATCAAGCTCTTGCATGCATACTACCATGTGACATTAGTGAATAATCTCTACTTTTGTTTCTTCCCTTGCCTGTGGCTAGCCTTAATTTGATTACAATACATTCTCATGTTTTATGAATGATAAAACATTGTTATATTATTTCAAGACATGCATTCTACATTCCTTAACATCAAAAGTTATTCTATTCCCATTTTGCATAATTTCCTTAGTTTGCCATGAGGGAATACATTTGGATTCCTGTTACCCTTGTACCTCCATTCTTACATTGTGCCACAGCTGACATGCTATGCAGTGTGTTAGTGACATCTTGTAGAACATTTTGGCTAGCAGAATGTGCTGAAGGTGTTCAGAGGATGAACTTTCAGATTAGACAGCAATACCCAGATGAAATCTCAGTTTTTTTTCTACTTCGTTTTTATAGAAGCTCTCAAACAATAAGTATGGAAAACAGATTTTCTGACCTTTCTGTCTGAGTTATGCACAATAGATACACTTACCAGTTATATCATCCAGCTGAGCTCATGATATCCTTGAAATAAATGCAAATACCTATTCATATCAACACTCAAATACTCAAACCACACTTTAAGCTGGTTCCAGTAGAGCTGTGATTAGTACTATGAGGCTGATGTGTATCACATGGGCAGTACAAACTGAACCCAGATCTTGCTGGTTGAGTTGGAATCCCTATGTATTATTATGGGTTCATATTAGATTTCTATGTGTAGAGCCACCTGTATAGGTTGCTATGATCTTCATGAAGAAAATTTTGAGAGGTCTGCTTCTTTGGGATGAAAAGATGACTTAACAAAGCTAGATGATGGCTGGAAGAGACAACTCTTGCTGGAGAGGGGTAAGATGGCTTTCTGCATGAAGAGAACACTAACTGCAGTTGGACCTGGGCAAGAAAGAAAAACGTGGAGAAAAAAACTGAATTTTTGAACAGTCAGACAGCGATGTCTAACTTCTCTAGGTTCTCACTGTTCACTAGACGTTGGAGGATGGTACCCAACCCATGACACACTTTGCAGGACTTTCCACCCCAGTAGCACCCAAACGTTTTACACCCAAAGCGCAGACTTGTAGGGGTTGCATCCAGCCTGTGAGCTGGATATTGCCAACTCTTGTTTAAACTAATGGTTTCTGAGATGCTAACTTCCTGGCACTGAATATGCTGAACAGCGGACTCTAGCTTTTAGTTGCAATGTTTCAGCTGCACTTTCATCTGAACTAACAGCTTTTGATAACCTTGATCAAAATATTTTACAGGACCAGCTCAAGTGAGATGGGAATAGGCAATCATGTGTTACAGTAGTTTTCATCTTCTCTACAAGGCCAATCCCATGGAATAGCATTGAGGATTTCTGTTCAGCCAAATAACCATTAAGCTTTGTGATGCTGCAGGGTTCCACCATGTCCTCAATGCGGTTCAATAACTATATGCAGTTCAGGGCTGAAATCATGAGGAGTTTGGGAACTGGGTGCCCTCTGTATGTTAATGATATTCAGCTCTAGTTTTCCTTGTTGTCAGAATCATCTGCAGCTGTTCAGGTGCTGAACCAATGTTTGGATGCTGTAATCAGCTGGATGAAGATCAATAAACTGAGGATAAATCCCAGTAAACCACACTGGTTCTCCAGTCTGGAATTAGGTGAATGTCTGTGCTGGATGGGGCCGTAACCTCCCTGAAGTGAGTAGCCTGGGGATATTGCTTAATCCACCTCCATCACTGAAGGCCGAAGAAGAATGCTTGGTGTCAGCTTTGACTGGTGTGCCATCTACAGCCTTTCCTGGACAGAGATGCATTAGTCACAGTCATCCCTGTCCTTGTGACTTCCAATTAGACTATTGTAATGCTGACTGTGTGGGACAGTCCTTGAAGATAACAGAGAAGGTACAGATAGTGAAAAAATGGAGCAGCAAGATTTTTGAACTGGTTTAGAATGTATAGGTAACATATAACACTGGTCATGAAGAAGCTGCATAGGCTGTCACTTCACTTTCAGACTGAATTTAAGGGGCTGATGTTGACATTTAAAGCCCTCAACAGCTTGGAATGTTTATACTTGAAGAAGCACTAGTCCTTATATATACTTATCAGAAGACTGAGGTTTGCAAGAAGGACCCTCAACTGTGTCCCACTAGAGGGGCCAACATATTATTGGAGGACATGGGAGCCTTCTCAGTTGCAGCATCCTAGTCATGAAATTATCTGCTTTGGAGGTGCAGTTATCACTGTTGGATTGTTTTCAGCACCGAATGGCTTTTGAAAAACAGAAAGAAAATCTTTGATTTTATTGTACATGTATATGATTTTTAAATCTTGCAGACCTTTAAGGGTTTTTTTTACTTATTATTGTAGTTAATATATCTTTATCATATTTTAATCTAAAATTGCTTTAATCTTTTTATTGTTTTATTTGTATGCTACCCTGAAATCCCATGAGAAATCACTCCTCTTCCTCCTCATCTCCTCTGTCTGTATTTTTGCAAATAAAGCCAAATATTAGAAAATGTCAGAGAACACACTCCAAAATAAGGAAAATCCAGGTAAGTGGCATAGAACTGGAGCAGCTCAGTACTTTCGGAGTGTGATGGGGATGAAAATCCATACATTTATTTATTTCACCTCCTTGTATCTCCTGAACTGGAACCTCTGTGCAGAACTTTAATTCATTCATATATTCAATATTTTATTATCCAACTTTTCATCCTAAAATGAATCCACAAAGCAAAAGTCTACTAGCTGATGCCACATGAGCAATGCAGTATTAATCAGGCCAATAAAACTGTTCGCAGAATGAGAGAGAGAGAGAATCTCTAAATGTGAAAGACAAGTCATCCAGATCAACCAGGCCAATCATCGCTAAGACTGCCCCATACTGAGGTACAGTTAGGGAAAATAAAGGACAGTGAGTGGGTGGCTTAGGGAATTATGAGGAAATGCTTCACCTTTGTCATTTTTTCAGTGATATCACAGATTTCAAACATGGAGCTCATTACACACACACACACACACACACACACACACACACACATCAATCCCCTCTTCGAATTGCCCATATGATTTTTTCCCTCTACTCTGTCAGAGCATCAGTTTGGGTTATGAGCTATCAATACAATGGAATATATATTTTATGGAAATCTACTGAAAGCCTGCCTGTTATTTCTAACAGAGTAAGAGGAATTTCATGTGCATAAAAATGAGACGCTATCATTTTTTTTTCTCCCAGAGGGGAATGATTGCATCAGGAATCCTCATGCATTTGGGTGATTAGAATAGTAATAAAATATAGTTGATAATAATATGGGAAAATTAAAGATTTGGTATGGATGGAAACTGTGCTGCATTCTTGTTTGGAATGTCAGTGATGAATGTATGAAAGACAGCGTTCCTCTTACCTTTCCCTTTTGTATTCAAAGTTGTGAAACCTTAATTAAAAATGAAAGGACGTAGACCAACCTTATGCACTAACAGCCTATTGACCATTTGACTAGCTTTTTTTCTGAGGAAGTAAGGGTGTTCAGTCCTATTACTGGTTTGGAACAGTTGTGCACCACTCAATTTAACTTACTAGGACAACATGCACAGGGTTAATAGAGCAGGCTAGGATGTAGTCTGTAATTTCTTGTGCATGTAGTTCTCTGTTTTTCTAAGGGCAGCCCATGGCTTCCATGTCAGCAAATTCACAAAATTCAGTTGGAACTTGCAATCCCTGATCCCTGGTAACAGGGTTCCTATAATTCCCATGCTGAAACCTAGTGAAACACTTCACTAGGTACTGCTGTGTTCGGGGCTGAATTCAAAGTTCTGGTTATGATTTTCAAAGCCCTAAACAGTTTGGATGGAGACTATTTAAAAGAAACTATTTCCCTATACAAATTGGCCCTAGTTCTAAAATCCATAGAGGAGGGCTTTCTCTCAGTCACAGGTACCCAGTCTGTTGAACTGTCTTCCATAGGAAGTCTGGTTAGTCCCTTCCTACTCTCTTTCCACCAGGAGATTAAGACTTTCTTATTCAGGCAAGCCTTTAAATGATTATTTAATCATGTGGTGGAACAGTGCTGATAGTGACATGTTGGATAATTACTCTGTATATTTTTATTTATGTTTGAAATATATTTTAAACTGTTTGTAACTATCTGCTTTTAACAGTAGTCTTTAACTGTTTTTTTTAAAAAAATTATATATATATATATATATATATATATATATATATATATATATTTTATGAAAGTAACAGTAACAGTCTGATCAACTTCTATTTTAAATGTTATAAGCCAACTTGGATCCCTTGTTGGGAGTAAGGTGAGGTATAAATTGAAATAATTGTAATCATAATCATGATAAATAGTTGTCGTTACAAGCTTTCCAGTTGACTAACTCTGTTTTGGAAACATAATAAAAGATATAGTAGTGAATGTTTATTCATGAAAGGTTGCTTGTTGGAGAAGGATTAAGTTGTTTCATTAGATTCTATGCTTCAGTTTATACATGCAAACTGTTACCCTGATTCCTGGGGGTCCCGGGAGGGACACCTAAATGCGCTCTCAATTATATAAGTTGGGGAAATTAGCCAAGAGCACAGCCTAGCAATACGAGAGGCGGGGTAATGTAGTGAGATCTTGAACCCTATGTTTATGGGGTCAGGCCACGTCAAGGAGCACACAGAAGTTGAAATAATAAATGATGTTTTATTAAACCACAATCAAACAGTGTATGCAGTACACTCACACAGATAACAAGTACAAGTACAAGTTTATTATTACAGCAAAGAGCCAGCAATTCACACAGATAACTAAGGAAATAAAGGTTGGAGTGGGATAGAGGGATTTTTAGAGGAGTTGTTGGTTTGGGTGATACTTCACCTGTTCTGAAGCCCGGTTGGAAGTGGAGAAGCTGGGGAACGTGGATTTCAGCACATGGAGCTAAGGGGAAGGCTTGCTGGACAAAGCGACAGTGAGGTGTGATGGAAGCCAAGAGTGATCCAAGGAAGCGCTCAAAGTCAGGGATTTTTATAAGGAGAATTGTGACCGCAGGCTAGGTCGGACTTGGGGAAAACAATGGATTTGGGGCTGGAGGCAAAGCCTCCGAAAGTTCAGAATTTGAATGATTGAGTTATAGCCAAATTGTCAGTAGGGTAGCCAGTACGCAAACGCAGAGTGCTTGAGCATTGTATAGCTCGATCGTCAAGCTGCCAGCGCGGGGCAGAGGATCATTTGAAAGTTGCGTGCATACATAATTGAGTACTTGCCTTTGAGGTCTCCTGAATCTGCGAGTCGGCTATTTCTGGCCTGCGTGTATTGTGTTGGAATATTATGGTGATTATCGGCCGAGCCTGTATGCGTGCTTGTCCGGGGGCCTCGCAAGCACCTGGAGGGGAATGAGTATGTGAGGCCGAATTACTGATATCTTTTTATATCCCCCAAGCTCGGGCTAGGTAGGGCAGTAACAAAACCCTGCTTTTTCATATGATTTTCCACATAATTGTGTTCGCATTAGGGATAGAGATAAATATTTTTTTTAAAAAAATCAAGAAACAGTCCAAGAATGAGTTTTTCAAGTTTTCAGAAACCATGACAAGGAAAATCTTGAACAGAATTTCAGGACTTAATTTTGTCTAAAATCTGTTCTTTTTTGTGCAGAAAAGATTATTTTCTACATGGCAAGCAACATGATTTTATTTTTCTGTGCAAGGGAATATTGTTTCCTACACAGTAGGCTTGTACTCTGTGCAAAAATAATAAAAAAGAAATAACAAAAGTCCTGAACTGCTAATGTTTTTCAAAAACTGTGGAGTTACATCTCTTTGTTTGATAAACCTTATTTGACAAACCTTGTTTGATAAACACCTTGTTTGATAAACTTGGCTTCATGTATTTCTTGAACTTAACTTTACTCTGAACTAATTTCTCTTAACCTGCTTCCTGCTTTCAGACTGAACTCAGGATTGTTTGTTTTAATCTGATCACACTTCTGCTTCCATGCATACTGGTATCACCTTGGGAATGGCCTGCCTTTTTCCTGATCAGCATCTGTGAGCTGGGGTTGTATTCACCTGGATGCCTGCCTGCTTTAAAACAGGACAATGTCCTGTTGGAGTGAATCTTTGAACTGGGATTCTGGAGCACTTTCTTGCAAAGCTACACTCCCAGTTATATCATAATCTTCTGGAAGCAATTCTTGAAGGTTGTTGCTCCCAGAGACTCCCATGGACTCTACCATTTTGTAGTTCTGCAAGTGTCAGTCTTCTCTTCCATTCTATTTAAAATCTACATGAAATCACTGCGTTGATATGGATCATCCTTGTTTCATTATGGTGGGGATATACAGCCATATTCTTCATTTTTCATCCTCACCAGATGAAGTGGTAGATATCTTGAATCAGTTTCCAAGTGTGATAATGGAATAAAAAAAAGCTGATAAACTGAGGCACAATCCAGACAAGGCAGAAGCACTGATGGTGATTGATTCTTCTGATTATAATGATGGTATTTAGTCTGTTCTGGTTGGGTTGCCCTTCCCTGAAGGAAAATGTTCACAGTCTGGGGGTTGTCTTGTCACTTAAGGCAGAAATTGCTAGTAACATGGAATGTCTTCTATTAGGTTTGATAAGGACCCAGCTACATTGCTCTTGGAAGGGAAATAACCTAGCTGATCTATGCTCTTGTAACCTCAAGGCTAGATTACTACAATGTGCTGTATCTGAGGTAGCCTGTGAAGACAGCTTGGAAAATGCAACTCGTGTAGCAAGCCATAGCCGGACAGAAGGTAATGACTAGATGTTCTGATCAACTACTCTGCCTTGGATTTTTTAGTTGTCAACCATTCCTGGGCACAATTCAAAGTATATGGTAGATACACTTTAGGGCCCCGGTGTCTGAGAAAATATCTGTCCTGTAATAAACTTGCTGGTACCTTTGTCAAGGACCGAGATTTCTGGTACTTTTTAATTCAGAGAGAAATTCAGCCACCCTAGACTATAGGATTCCCAACAAAAGACACACAGGAAACCAGATCTGGGTTTAAGCACTATTCATATAACATTTGTTAAGACATGAACTACAAAATCACATTTGTATCAAGAGCTCTTGCACACACACATTCTCATGACATACTCACAAACAGTCTTTTCGCCGAACATTGATCAGGTGTCCTCGAAAGGGTGGATGACTCCTTGCCGGTATCAGAGTCATAAAAAGGAGCTGAAAATCTTCCGCTCTTTATACCCATGTTTCTCACTTCTTGAGGAAAAAAACATGTTTTGACGGTTGCCAGAGTTCCAGGACTTTCACTGTGTAAAGGCAATCAAGCAATTAAAAGAATAGTTCATATCATTTTGTACCTTACTAATAAAAGGTTGCTTGCAGAAGAAGTGGTCATATATCATGTTGTCAGGAAATGTACTATACATCAAACGCCTCAGTGGTTTTCGGCCACGCAAGGTAGGGTCAGAAAAACATCAGTGCTTGCCCGTCTGAAGGCTTCAAGCTACACCCATGGGTCCGTGCAGCTCAGGAGTATGCTCTGTTTGCGCCAAGTCCTTATTGTTTTGCAAGCTTTCTTCTCCAGCCAAATCAGCATTCCTGGAATTCTCACGTCACAGCTCAAGGAACCCTCGCTCCACAGTTCCAAGTCCATCCCACAGTAATGCAATGCGCACGGCCATTTTCTTTGGCTCAGGACTGTACTTTGAACCGGAACCCATTCGTTCATCACAACTTGAGATCAATATTTGAGAAGCTTCCTTAAAGTATCACTCTCCGTGGTGACAAGAAAAAAGTTATTTTCAGTTGTGGCACCCTATCTATGGGAAAGGGTGCTACTGAAGCCTGCCTGGTGTTGATGTTGCCATCTTTTCCGTGCAAATTTAAGATATTTCCATGCTCCCAAGCATTTCATGGATGTGACTGATCAGAATGAAAAGATCCAATTCAGGCCAATTGATTATCTCTACAATATCCAAGAAGGAGGTTTTTTCTTAATATTTAAATATTGTTTTTTCTTTTTAACTTCTAAATACATAACTGCCTTATAATATGGTGAGTCATGTCTGCACCCAACCGCTAAAGTTAAAAATGGTAAGGAAAGGAGTTAGCATATATGAGGCCAGAAATATTGGATAACACTTTTTAAAGTAACCTGCTTAGATCCATTTTAAGTTGCTAATCCTTAGTGTGATATCTTTCCCCCTCCTTCTCTCTTTAAAACAGCAATTTGTAGGGATTTCTGATTTTGAGAGAGTGGTGGTGATGCTAGGTTGTACAGAGTAAGGTACTATGTATTCTATGACGGTGGCAGGCTGCTCTCATGCTTGATTCTGTATGATGTTGTCTCTGGCACACTGGATTAGTCTGTCAAATAAATGTGTTTTCTTTTCTATTCTATACACTTCTCATTTTGCTCCCTGAACAGTAAAGGGATGAATAAATCAGGACATATATTTCCTCTTCCCTTTATTCCGCATTTTCAGGAGCATTTCTCAAAGGTTTGGAGTTCCACAACAAAAAGTGTGCTTCCTTTTCATTTTGTGCTTTTCTTGTTATGAAAAAGTACTGAAGGCTATACCAATAAATCACCTCTCAAATACATATTGCAGTAAGAGGAATTAACCTTTTGACCTTCCGTGTTTCCCTGTCGCAAGTTTTACTTTCTTCTAACCACAAAGCATTTCTTGAAAACAAAGAAAGGCAATTATTAGGTTACCGCAATTTTTCACCGAGAAATTTCTAGCACCCCCACCACCAGAGCCACAGATTTTAGGCAATATTTCATCCTTTCCTTTTCCCAGGCTTTTAAACATCTCCACTTAGCACAATTTCAAGTTCATGTTTTATCCATGAAGTGCTTGCTTTTACAATCCTAATAAAAGCAACATACAGTTCCATTGTGGCAAAAACATAAAGCTGTAACAAAATGAAAAGCTGACAGATTTGCACATCCCCTTAGAGAAATAATAACAAATCTGAGTAAGTATTTTCAAAGATTTTTTTTTAAAGTTGCATCCATTAATTTGAGAAGACAAGTAAGGACTGAAACTTCATTCCTAAAAAGTTAGACTCTATTTTCTTCCTGATTTCATTAAGGAGACAAAAAAGAACATTTTTAAAAATCTCTTATTGCATAGAACTGTCTTCATGTTGTCCTACCCTCCTACATTTTAAAAATGAGGAAGGACATCCTGTATATTTGTGTTGGTTCCTTTTTCCTTCATTATGTCCTTTTCCTTACCTTTGTCACTATCTTTAATTTCTTCTCATCTGTTGTTCGATATATTTGCCAACAGTCTGTCCTTCTCTGATAGTTTCTCAAACAGGTACATAAGACCATGGGAAGCTTAGTTAACTATTTTTTTTAAAAAAAAAACCCTATAGAATAGAATAAATTACTATTCTCACAATGACCCTGGTTGTCCTTACTGTAGAATACTATTGTCTTTACTACAGAATAGCTGTCACTCAAAAATCTTCAACAAAATTTTCTATCTAGCTAGACTGTTATAGGGAGAGCATACTGACACGCCATTTCCTTATGCATATGTCAAAACTAAGTGCAGTATAGTGACCTAATCCTTTTACAACTCACCCCCTTCAGAATTTTTGCTGCTAGAGATCCTGTGGAAGCTACACAAATCTGAAAAAAAAAAACATGAGAAAGATGTGGAGCAAGGATGTGGTTCTCTTTGGAAGGACTGCTTGCGTAGGTGGACAACTTACATGTTACAGTGCAGGAGATAAGAACAGATAATGCTGTGAGGTTTTTTCATCAGGAGCCTGGTAGCACACATATTGTGTTTCATAGCTCCCAGAGCACTTTTCATAGTTGTTGTATTACTCAGGGAATCCAGAAATCCCAGTGTTCTATTTTCAAAATTAGCTAACATAGAATGGCATAGTGTGGATACGTTCTTTTAGAAAATTTGAAATACTTTGGAAAAAGAAATCGTCAGAGGTCCGAATGACCCAGCCATCTTCCTCCTAACATATCTCATCAGGGATAATGCACACCCCCAAACATCCATTCAGAAGAAAGGATGGACTTACAATGGGAAGTATTAATACCCAGAAGTTTCCATTTCCTTCTTCACAGAGCCATTGAATACATCATGGCAGTTCCTGAAGTGATAGGATTGCATATGGAATATGGCCATTGCACATGTTGACTGGGAAATTCTAGAATATATAGTCAAAAAAGTAACTTTTCCAAGCTCTGGTTACATCTTCAGCTAATTTACTTCTATAATGTTTTGTTTTCTTTTTCTTTTCTTTCTTTCTTTCTTTTTTTCCTTTTTCTGGAGGTAGTCAAGTTGGGGAAAAAATGCAGGGACAAAATAGCAGCTAAGGCCACAAGTGGGACCAAAAAAGGGGAAAAAAAGTAGTCAGAAATATATTTATATGGGAAAGTAAGGAGACACAGCCTTCATTATGAGTATTCTCCTTTCATCGCACACTCACAGTACTTTGGCCAACATGAATTGGGAAATATACACTTACTTTCATGATATATAATTAAGAAGAAACAGGGTTTTTTTAAGAAAACATGGTTGTTGAATAGTGCATAATTTTATGATGTTATATTTTTGAGCTGTGAAAATAAATTGAAACTATGTAATGCTGGGGCCACCGAGCATGATAAAAATGGTAGGAGTCTCTTATGGTAACAGGCTGGGTTTTGTTAAGTTCTATCAATGTTTAAACGAAATCTTTTTCATTAGCTTACCTTGAACCTGTTTGTTTGGCCTCAAAGTTGAATAGGATCAGATGATTCAGGAAGTACAGCTGAGAGGCAATCACTTTTCTGTGTTCACTTTCCCCTCTGATGATAAGGAGATAATGGATTCCTACTTTGGAAAAAGTATCAGGAAACTTCCTGTCAAGTATTCAACAGTTGTTCTTTTTGCAACCACTCAGCTCAAGAGAAGAAAGAGCACCAAGTTTCACCAAGTGATTCTTTTGACTTTTCACTGAATTGCCATCAACAAATGCTCCAAGTTAGCAAGTGTCGCCTGGTTGGATAAGTAATGTGGAGACACTGTATTGCATTACAAACATCAGCTTGAGGTAATATTTTTATTAGCACCACTATAACATTACCAAACCAAAGCAAAGCAAAACTAAAATACTATAGGAACAACCATCATCCTTCTTCAAAGTCCTGGGAAAAAACAATGATGCAACTTCACAGCCTCAAACATTACTGGCAACTTTATAGTCCTGTTTCCATTCAATTCTAGCCCTATGCCTCAGGACATGGAAAAATGTGGAGAGATCACATATTCCACCCCACCCCAAGGGTTTCAGATAGCAAAACAACCAAAAGTTCTAGTAGGATACCAAGCTACTAACCTTTAAAAACATGGCTTTAAAAACATGGATGCAAACAAACCCAGAACAATCAGTATTCAAAATTCTTGATCATCAGCTAACAGTTGCTTGGTTTTAACAAAAATGAGCTTCAGGTTACTGACCCTCAACAAGCCTTGTACCTAGTTAAGGGTGGCCACCACCTTATCACAACTTGAAGAACAGAGAAATAAGATATGTACCATCAGAATACTGATACTTCATGTCTAACAAAAAATTCTTTTAGCTTTTTCTTGTACAAGTTGAATATTCTGGGATACAAAGACCAATAAACAGTATGAGGCAGCCATCCCTCTCAGTAGTATATTTCCATAATTACTCAGTTGGGGATAAATGGAGCCATTGAATTACACCACCACCAAGACACATCACAAAATGTGTTTTCAAAAGGATATGACCTCTATTGGTATTCAAAGTTGTTGAGAACGCCAGAGAAATCAATAGAGTCCTGTCCTTCTTTCAATGTTTCCTTGCACGGGCTACCCATTAGTTATCAAATGTAGTTTTGATTCCTTTCTTAGAAGCCAGAAAAGCTAGTGAAAACAAAACAAATTAAAACCAAGCACACACGGTTACAAACATGATTGCCTTTTGTAGCCTAGCAAATTCTGACTGTTAGGGATATATGCATTTTTAATAATGTTTATAATCCAGTACCTTATTAATAATGTAATAAGTCAAATAATTTACAGTAATTTCAGTGTTCAGTTGATATTTACAATTTAATTCTGGAATAATGATTTAAAATTAAGTAAGAAAGTAAGAATTTTACAAGAAGGTGAAGTGAAGAATGAGAGAATATAATGAGCCAAAAATCTAAGCCACATGCATAAATTAATTTAGAGAACACAAAAGCTAAGGTTACCTCCCTTCACATTTTAAAATATTTATTTGTTTTGTTCTTTTTTTTAAAAAAAAAAATCTCTCACATTTAAAATTACTGTCTACAAAAACACAGTATGGAAGCAATTAATTGCTTTAATTAGCTTTTCTGTTCCAGTTCCTTGAGGATGCATGTTATTTGGCACTTCCTAGAAGCCATTCATTCTGGCTTTCGCAAAAAAAAAAAAAAAATTAAAAAAATCCAGTAATTATCAGATTTAAAAAACAAAGAAGAACAAATAAAATCTTCAGAAGAAAACTTTCTAGGAGGATTTCTCATATGCTAAATCCTGTTATATTATTGTACAATGCTTACATTGATCAGATCAGAACTTAACAAATGGGAAAACAACCAATTTAGACTTGACATTAAAATACACCTAGCAGGGTATTGTAAACTGGCTGCACTTCTATAAAGAAGCAATAGGGATATGAGCCAGCAAAGGCCATTTTAAGTATCGTTTTACCACTTTAAGCAATAATGAGAAATAGACTGGAAACAGAGGTTTGAGGTTTCTACTTGTGCCAGGCCACTTAGGGCCATTGCTTAAAGGCAGTTCACTCATGCAAGTCATCAGTCAGGCTCAATACTAATTTAAACAAGACATTTCTCAGCCTTTAACCATAATTAAAATATTGGAAGCACCTTATAATACTGCATGGTACTCGTCTTGAAATAAATTTCCCTTCACTTTCTAGCATTAGCCTTGGTACTAAATATGGGTAGTTAAGAGAAGAAAGTAGAAATGTATGGGGAAGGAAGGGTCAGAAGGATCATGCTGTTCGTACACACCCAGATCTCTTAGGAGATCTGAAAATATTAACAATTGTTGTTCTTATTGTTCTGAGACTTCAAATCATTTCTGACTTACGGCATCCTTAAAGTTTACCTACTGCAAGATTTTCTTGACAGATTTGTTCAGAGTGGGGTTGCCTTTGCTGCCTTCTGAGTATGATTTGCACAAGGTTAACCAGTAGATTTCCATGGCTGTGTGGAGATTTGAACCCTGGTCTCCAGAGTTTTAGTCTAACAGTCAAACCACTACACCATACCTAGTTATATTTTCCTCCAAGGATTCCATCATGCATACAATAATGTTTGTGGAATGTGGACTATGCTATATGAAAGTGCAGGGAACATGTAATTTTTCACATATTGCAAGTCTACAACTTCCAGAATCCCTGCCATTGGGCGATGGGAGCTGAAGTCTGGCAATATCTTGTGTGGGCACCTCCTAGGCCATTTCCGCACTAGACTGTTATAGCGCTATTATTCCCCTTGCAACATCCTATGGAATCCTGGGGTTTGTAGTTTCGGGAGGGGCCAGAAGCACAGTCATTGTGCTTCTAGGGCCTCCTCAGCCATTAACAGTGAAAACCATCAATGATTTGTGGTGTGATTGTGCTGCTGGGGGATGGGAGAAGGACGGGACCAGGATGCTGTTGTGCATAAGTGTTGTCCCAGCCCTGTCTATGGTGGGTCAGGTGCATTGAGCAGAAAGGGCCATAAACAGACTAGTAATAGCTATTTCTAAAATTAGCACAAACTATGAAAGCGTTTCCACAAGATTAGTTTCATTCAGCATAGAGTCCCTTTACTCTGTATAGATTACTAAGTTTGTTTGTTTTTTTTAATTGGAGGAGGAGTTGAAGCAAACCTGACTTCCTGTTTTTGCATCTGTGGTGGAAACTTCTGATGAGGCAAAGTATCGAGAAGCTGAAATTCATATAGGATGACTATTTTTAAAGTATTCTTCACATCCCTACAGCATATATGACAGAGATGTATATGTCTGTTTAAAATAAATCCATTCATTCTGGTAATTGGCCTTAGTTTACTGAAAATAGTTTAATGGCAGAAATATATGTGTGTGCGTGTATGTATATATTAGACACAAACAACCAAAAAGTCCACTATGTTCTAAAGGACTTAATAAAGGTGTTGAGCATTATAGCCTCAGTACCATTAATGTGGCTTGTTTTGTGGAATCATAACACTAGGAGAATTCAGAGCCAGCACAGATTCTAGTGTGTGTGCGAGAAAGGGAGAGAGGGAGAAAGAGAGAAAGAGAATGAATATAGGCATATTAAAGCCATTGGGATACACATTTTGTTTCCTATGCATCTGAAACAGGTGCTACAAATCTTTTGCCTACTCAAATTATTGCTTCTTTTTAAGAAATAGAATCGACATCAATGGGACATTTTTTTCCTTAAGAAAAAAAATCAATGACTTAAAGTTACTCTAGTTTCTGTCATGTCTTCCCGTGTACTAATGTATCCCCTTAGGCAGTGTGCTTCCTCAATATGATCAAAGGAAGGAAAAAACTGTCCATTCAAAGAAATCGAGTAGGCATGCAGCAGGAGTCCTTTCTCTCTTTGACAAGTATATGAGGCTTTGCAGCAAGTCTGTGCAACTTGGGTGACAGAACAAGTTGAATAATGCCCACCAGCCATTCGTAGTGCAGACAAATCCAAGAGGTACAGACCACCTGAGGAAAGTTGAAGAGTATTTTTTGTAACAGAAGGACTCTTGTTCACCTTTGCCTATAAGCATTTCCCCTACTGGTGTAGTTGTAAATTG
Organism: Cyclura pinguis; assembly: GCA_030412105.1. Classification (NCBI taxonomy): domain Eukaryota; kingdom Metazoa; phylum Chordata; class Lepidosauria; order Squamata; family Iguanidae; genus Cyclura; species Cyclura pinguis. The sequence goes on along the minus strand of CM059601.1, from coordinate 148,964,267 downwards.
AGCATTTATTTGCTTTTTTAAAAGAATATATATATATTTGATTTGTGTCCTGCCTTCCTCCCTGAACTGAGATACAAGACAGTTGAAAACTAAAGACAACATAATGTATCAGGCAATGTTCCTATCAGTGATGAGTAGCAAACGAGTGCCAAGAAGTATAGATGAACATATCCAATTTTTAGATGATCCTGTCTCATTCCCAAAGAGAGGAAATACCCTATACTGTATGGCAAAAAATCCAATGCTTTTTGGACGTGGTGGTTTGGATCCCAACTTCAATGAACTTGACTCCTATTGAAAAACAATAGGAGAAAGTTAGTAGCAACTCCAGGACCATTGATTTTATCAGGAGCAAAACTCAAGTATCTGAATGTTGACCAAATAATTGCCAAGGCTGGCATTGTTGTTCAGTGTGAATAAAATGTCATTATTAGGAGGAGGGTCTGACTTAGAGGTCTACCTTATCCTCCCACCAGTGTTTAGAAGGACTGGCCAAATGCTTCTGGGAAAAGGACAATGACAGAGGCCTTCCTCTGTTGTTTTCCCTCACAACCTGAAATTTAGATGTATTATGTTCTCCCTCTCAAAAAAAAAAAAAAAAAAAAAAAAAAAAAAAAATAGTGATTCAATTTGGCTAGACTGATTTGCCTTTATTTTTCAATTTACTCAAACATTTTGGACAAATAATCCACTAATCTCATTGTGCCAGTAAATTCTGAAAGTCATTTATGCAAGTCAACTAAGGCCCTTTCCGCACCTTACCTTTTTCCGGCACTGGGGTGTGGGGATCGCAAGAGCAGCCTCCAGCGAGAGGCTCTCGCATCGCTGCTGCTTCAGCTCCACACGAGCTGCCTGTTCGCACAAGAACCCCACCTCTTCCTTCCGCACTGTGGCCTGGGAGTTTCCCAGGCTGCACTGGGGCAGGAACCACAACTGGTTCTGCTCTGCAGGCTCCGCATGCCAGGTAAGTGTACGCAGGGCCCAGGAGCAATCCGCAATCATGCACCATTTTTGGCTTCTAGCTGAAAATGAAAAGGTGCGTGATCAGCACCTGCTGGCCCCTGGAGTGTCGCACGATTGTGAGTGTGTCATGCAGATCACTTCTCACAAGCACGCTATGCTCCAGGTGCCCTTTGGCATGGCAAATGCCATGCAGAAAGGGCCCAAAAGTCTTCTTTCTTTCTTTCTTTCTTTGAAAGTTGAGGAAGTTTTCAGTAGATAACCATACAATACAATTTATTTATTATAGCTGAGAGACCAGAAGCAAAACCATGTGTAGTACAACAGTCTTCATTGCAAATCAAAGGCTAATGCACAACAATGCAGCACTGAGCTGTCAATTATTTGCACCCTTTTTATCACTTTCACTAATGACAATTTGACCACTGCTAATTTGAAACTGAACTAATCTTCAAGACAGTGTAGCCAGTAATGAGACAATCATTTGCTGATGAGCTCCACAGAGTAAAATTTCGTCCTAGTCCAGTGGTTGGCGCAGTGGTTGAATGCTGGTACTGCAGCCACAAGGTTGTGAGTTTGAACCTGCTGGGCTCCAGGTTGACTCAATCTTCCATCCTTCCGCAGGTTGGTAAAATGAGTACGCAGCTTCTTGGGGCAATTAGTTAAAACCATTGTAAACTGCTTAGAGAGCACTTATGTCGGGTAGCCCTCCATATTTCAGTACGGGACCTGTAGCAGTAGTTAATTAGCTGCTTGCTTTTAACCAAGGATGGGAACCAGAGACCATTAGGTAAACAAAGCTAGGAATGCAGCACTGATAAGAACTACCAGCCAAAGCTGGCCCTTCAAGGGAAGGGGAACTTTTGCTTCTAATGTTTGGATTTTGCTAATTACTTTCAGTTTGCTCACTGAAGTCCTGTACAATGCATCACACTCCTAATAAATAGTGCATTAGCACTGTTACATTTGTGCATGTGATTTCAGGTCCTGACAGAGTGAGCAAACTATTTCAACATTAACAACATGTTTCAAATAAGTGAAGAAGACCCTGAAGACAAGGAAGCCGTTGATGCTCCAGGTAAGGAAATTGCTGAAAGAGATGAGATGGTCCCAAGCTGGGCTTTTGATGCAAAACCCAAGACACGACCTTTGATCCCTACAGCAACCACTGCTCAACTCCACAGATGCCGAGCTACAAGACGGGATGCATCAATTGCTGATACCAACCTAATGGAACAACTTCTGGCCAGAGAAGAAGAAGTGGAAAAGCAGAGAGAAGAAATTTCCAAATTGAGAGCTCAGCTGCATGACTGGAGACTTCTGGTGCCTCAGGTTGGACGAGTGCTTCCCCAAGCTTCAGCAGCGATGGCTGCCCCAGTAGCACCGGTACCTGCGCCTCCTGGGATGCCAGCACCGCCAGTTGGGGAACAACCCTTCCGGGAGATGAAGACCACCTACAATGGCGATGGCGCTAAACTGTCATATTTTCTCAACATGGCCTCTAATTACATGATTGACTATCGGAACAGTTTCCCTGATGACGCTGCCAGAATTAGGTACCTGAGTCAGGACCTCAAAGGACAAACAGCAGAGTGGGTCACTGGATTGTTCGACTCATGAGCTGAGGAAACAGCTGACCTGAAGCTGTCCATGCATTGACTTAGAGAAAGATTTGAGGATCCATTCTTTCAAGAAAAAGCCAGATACCAACTGAAGAAATTGCGTCAAGGGAAAGGAACCATGGGAGAGTACTCACAAAAATTCAGGAAGTTAGCCACTAAAGTTTCTGAATGGAAAGATGACATTCTCAAGCAATTTTATCGAGATGGATTGATCAGTGCCTGACCCAAGGGGATCCTGCCAGCCTCCTGGGATGGATGAAACTAGTCAGAGAAGTGAAAAGCATAATGGAGAGCATCCAGCTTACCCAGCAAAGACAAGCACAAGAATTTGGTCACTGCACCCCAGGACAGCGAAAAACCACTTTTCTGAGCAGCGAAGAGAAGGAAAAGCGACTCAAAGAAGGTACCTGTTTCCAATGTGGGAAGAAAGGCCATATTGCCAGCGAATGCCAAGGATCAAAGAAACCCACTGAAGGAAAGTCAGGCACCCCCACCACCAGACCTCCATCCCGTAAGGCCGACACCCTGAAGCCAGCAACCAAACACCCTGCCAGAGGTACCAGTGCAGGAACTTGTGATGGTGAGGACAGCCCACTGACCACATCTGACTCAGAGAGTGATGATTGGGACACCACAGAGTCTGCTAATGTAAGTACCACCAAAACCAGACATGTATATGTAACAGTAACTCTGCAGGGACATGATGGCAAATTAGGAATATGCAAGGTCTTGGTTGACTCAGGCTGTACAAACAGCCTATTAAATCCTGCCTTGGCAAAAAAACTTGGTGTGAAGTTTGAACCCCTAAAAAGAGCTGTAAATTTATCTCAAATGGATGGCTCACCCATGGCAGGGGGCCTTGTAAGGGAAAGGACCAAACCCACCCCTGTTCAAGTGGGAAACTATCAGGGGAAAATACTTTTCTTAGTGCCCAGCACAATCGGGTTTCAAGTAGTCCTGTGATATGACTGGCTAAAATGACACAACCCCCAAATTGACTGGACACAAGTCTTACTCAAGCATACCCATGATATAAACCAGACGCCCGAAGTACCCCCCCCCCGGCACTCACTTTGAGCCCTGAGGAACTGCAGAAAATTCCTTTAGAGTACCGAAATTTGCAAAAGGCTTTTGACCATTAAGCAGACAAATTGCCCCCTCATAGAGTCTTTGACTGCAAACTCAGACTTAGAAGGGGCCAAAATTCCCAAACCAAAAATATATTCAATGAACATCCAAGAACTTGATGCTTTAAAGAAATTCCTGAACAAAAATTTACAATGCGGATTTATAAAATCTTCATCCACTCCGATGGCTAGTCCAATATTTTTTCGTAATAAAAAGGACGGAGGAGAACCAAGGCTTACCGTAAATTACAATTTAATTAATCAGGCAGTTCTACCTAACCTTTACCTGACTCCTCTAACTAAAGATGCATTAAATCAATTGATAAAAGGCAAATTCTTTACAAAACTAGACCTCAAAGAGGCTCTCCACAGAATACGCATGGATCCCGACAGTGAGTGGTTGACTACCTTCTCAACCCCACTGGGAAATTACCAATGGACTGTTCTCCCTTTTGGATTACAAGCTGGCCCCACTGCTTTCCAACTGTTTCTCAATTCTGTACTACAAGATCTCCTCTACGAGGGTATTGTTGTTTACCTAGATGACATTTTAATCTATTCACAAACTCTAGAACAGCACACCAAGCTCGTACGCACTGTACTACAAAGACTCATAGACAATGAACTTGTTGTTAAACTATCTAAATGCAAGTTTCACACTCAGACTTTTGATTATTTAGGGTACCACATTTGCCAAAATACCTTGAACATGGACCCTGACAAAATTGACACCATACGGAACTGGTCTGTCCCTAAAACTAGGAAACAGCTCCAACAATTCCTTGGCTTTGCAAATTTCTACCATAACTTCATAGAAGGATTTGCAACTATTGCCCTCCCTCTCACCGATCTCTTGAAAAAACCAATAGACACAAAATCTAGCAGATGCAACCGCATGTCAAGGTGAGAGACCCGGGCAGTGAGCCAGGCCAGAGAAGGGAATGGGAGAGATAGCAGAGTCCCACCGGGAGGTGTCAAAGCAAGCAATTACTCATAGGCAGTCCATTTACCTAAGCCAGAGTGACAAGCGAAAGCCATAGTCAGAGTCTCAAAATCCAGGGGTCAGGAGCCAAGAGATCAATCCAAGGTATCAGGTGCTGGAAGCAAGGAACAGGCAAGGGGAGGGCTTGAAGAGAGTTTGCCACAAGCAAAGGAAAGCTTCCAGGCAGGTAGTTATATAGCCCAAGGCACAGGTGTGGCCAGTCACCGCTTCTTGAACTTAATCAAGGAAGTCTCCCTTTGCTCAGCTCTCTTGAGTCTCTGCCTTGTTTGTGGGCTGATTGAAGCAGGCTCCAAGGCATCCTCAGAATCACAGCTGGATCCCTGTTGCCCTAAAGGAGCAGGCAGAGGAATGTCCGAGCCTGCTTGGTCCACGGTAGCAGGGGGAGCTCATCTCCAGCCAGAGCAACAGGGACCAACAGCTGCTGCTCGTCATCAGCAGCTTTGACAGGGGCTTCAGTTATCACACCGCATCAGTTGGAGTGAAAAATGCCAGACAGAGTTCAATACTCTCAAAACAAAAATTCACCTCTGAACTTCTTCTCTTGTTCCCTGACTCTGCCAAAGAATTTATAATTCTTTGCCATGGGTGCTGTTCTACTGCAACACAACACAGACAACCATCTAAAACCATGCACATTTATTTCCAAAAAATTCTCTGAAACACAACACAATTGGCCTATTTGGGAAAAGGAAGCCGTGGCCATTCATCTTGCACTCTCCTCATGGAGACACCTCCTTGAGGGCTCTAAAATTCCATTTCAAGTCTGGACTGACCATCGTAATCTTGAAACACTTAAAAATGACAAAAGATTTACCTCTAAAGAAGCACGCTGGGCTGAATTTTTCCAGCGCTTCAGGTTCAAGATTGTCTTTAAACCTGGTAAAAGTAACACTTTGGCAGACCCTATCTCAAGACTACCCTGCTAGGAGCCTCTTTCATCTAATTCTGTATCAACTGAAAAACCTCTGTTATCCCCAGACAGTTTTGGATTCCAAGTAGCTACCTGTGCCCAACAAAAAGCACATAAAACTGCTTTTGATTCTGCTTTCCAACATTCCCTCAAATCTGCTTACCAAACTGACGACTGGCTAAAATCACACAAAGACTCATTCTGCTGGTTTTATGATTTAGCTTTCATTGGGACCAAAATTTATGCACCACCTCCCTGTCGTCTCGAAACTTTACAAAGATACCATGATTCCAAACCTGCTGGTCACTTCTGATTTCTAAAAACTCTGCATTCCATCAGAAACCTGTTCCACTGGCCAGGTCTTACAGAACAAGTACAGGATTATATAAAAAACTCCTGAATTTGCAACACTTGCAAATCCTCTTCTTCTAAACCTCATGGACTACTACAGCCTCTTCCTGTTCCATCCTCACCTTGGGATGTTATTTCATGGGACTTTATTGTTGGCCTGCCAAACTCACATGGTCTCAACACTATTTGGGAAATCACTGATCATTTTTCCAAACAACCTCACTTCATTCCCCTGAAGAAAATTCCAACAGCTGAAAAATTAGCAGATCTCTTCATGACCAACATCTGGAGACTACATGGACTTCCCTCCACAATCATTTCTGACAGGGAACCTATTTTCACTTCTAAATTCTGGACGTCATTCCTAAAAACCCTTGACATTTCCCAAAAACTCAGCGGCTGCTATCATCCACAAACTGGTGGTCAAATTGAATGCACCAATCAAACCCTTGAACAATATTTACGCTGTTTCGTAAATTCCAGCCAAAATAATTGGGCACTTCTCTGCCCTTTGCTGAATTTGCTTACAACTCTACCTTGCATTCCTCTACTGGGAAAACTCCTTTTGAAATTGTCTTAAGTACCACCCCAAAACCCTTTCCTTCATTGCCTGCCACACTCCCCAACACCCAGCCTGCTTCACTTAACTCTTGGATTACAAAAATTTCTTGTACTTTGGCCTCTGTATGAGACTCCCTCAAAGCCTCAAAAACTTCTCACAAACACTATACTGACTGAAAGCGACAACCCAATCCTGAATACAAACCCAGGGATCTTGTTTACGTTTCCTCCAAGAACATTTCCTCCACTGACCCCTCTAAGAAACTTTCTCCCAAATACCTTGGCCCTTTCCCAATCAAACATGCCATTAATAATATCACCTTTGAACTTTCTTTACCTGACACTTACAAACTTGTTCACCCTCTTTTTCTTTGCAGCTTACTGAAACCAGCTGACTCGAATTCCTCTTTGCAAATTAAACAGTCTACTTGATCTGTCGTTCCTGACTCCCGGAATTCTACAATCCAACTGCTGCAAATACCATTTTCAATTGTTTGTTGTATCTCCACTTTCCCCTTTCTTTTTCAATTCCCCCTACCCTTCCCTTTTCCCTTTTATTCATGCTATGACTTCTGTTTATTCATTTTTTTCTCAGGACGGGCAGGATGTAGGGTAGCCCTCCATATTTTAGTACGGGACATGTAGTAGTAATTAATTAGCTGTTTGCTTGTAACCAAGGATGGGAACCAGAGACCGTTAGGTAAACAAAGCTAGGGATGCAGCACTGATAAGAACTCTTCCTGTGGGAAGGGGAACTTTTGCTTCTAATGTTTGGATTTTGCTAATTACTTTCAGTTTGCTCACTGAAGTCCTGTGCAACACATCACACTCCTAATAAATAGTGTATTACCACTGTTACATTTGTGTGTGTGATTTCAGTTCCTGACAACTTAGCTGATAAGCAGTATAGAAATACATATGCTATTGCTATTCCTGGTCTACTTTGACAAGGTAATTCCGGAACCCTGGTCAGATTGTATATGTGAATGAAGAAGGGTTTATGTAATACAAAGTCTTATTTTCAGGAATTTACATATTCTAGTTTGGATTCAGACAATTCAAAAAGGAATAAAATTCTTTGGGAGTATTTAAAGTTTCAAGTTCTCTCTCTCTGTGTTGATTTTATACCTGTAAAAGTTTGCATCCAAACTCTTTCATGAAACATCCCAGATTTCCCACACTCTCTCGTCCCTTGTGTTCTTCCTTTTCCCTCTCCCCCTCAACTCGTATGACATCTATACTCATGCAACATTTCAGAAATTGATTTTCATCAATTTCAAAGTAAGTCTTCTTTACTATAGTTGTTCAGAAGTTATGGCCAAAGTACTAAAATGCTTTAGCAGTATTACACTAGTAAAACATTAAGATCATTTAGTTTCATTGAAAACATTTTTTTTCTCCCTAGCTTGATCTCTGTTGAATCTGTGTACGGGAAACAATAGCTGTGTTCACTGATAGCAGCCATCTTAGCTAGTGCTGCTATAATACAACAGCCAAATAGGGATATATTTTATTTCTGAAAATTCTAGATTAATTTAAATAGATCTGGGAAGTAGGAATGGAAAGCCCTTGGCAATGCTAAAAGTTCCCAAGAAATACTTCAGATCACGAAAACATCATGTAGATCTCCAGAATAAAATCAATTTGTACAGAAACAATACCTGTGACTTTCAGACACCTTTTCCTCATCTGGAGGAGCTCTTAGTCATATAAACAGCAGACCAACTGCAATAAGTGGGACTTCAATGAGTTTACTCTGAAATGGCCTAGAAGACACCAGATTCTGTCTGATCGTAGAAGCTCAGAAGGGTCATCACTGATTAGTATTTGGATGGGAGACCCACCAATGAATAACAGGTGCTGTATGCTATATTTCAGAGGAAGAAACTGGTGAAATGACCTCTGACTACACCTTGTGTAAAGAAACCCTATGAAATACATAGGATCTCCATAAGTCAGCTTCAAAGCACATACACAGATAATGTGTATTCAATGTGAAGTCAGTACAGAACTACATTAGTTATACCTCTACGTTTCTTGAGTTCATGCTATGTAAACAATAACTATTATATTAGATATTTTGATTAGTTGCCATAAGATTTGTCTCCTTGAAGATTTGTACCAAACATATGGATAGGTTAGTGGTGTATTACTGTTTTGTGCCAGTTTCAAATCCTTTCTGTCCCACTTTTTCATCAATCTGATATTTTAAGAATTTTTTAAATGAAAATATATAGCAAGAGGGCTAACACCTTGATTTTGTTATTTCTCTCAAAATTTGTATTTCTAAACACATTTTCTCTAAACTTCATGTTTTGAAACATGTTTTATCCTGAACTAGACATTTTAAAATATATTTTGACATTCTTTTGAGCCAGAAATTGTGTCAAACATTTTGAAAGCATGAAAGCTGAAACTCATATCCATTTCTATAAGAATTAACAGGAAACTGAATGTTCCAAACATCCCCAATACAGCAAACGTTATGGAGAGCTGGACTTTGGTTGCAAGTTATTTGTACTTTGGAATAGTCCCAAAGGCTTGAGCATTTGCTTTGAAAGGTATTTCAGCTGTTGCTGCTTTGTATCTATAGCTTTCTGTACAAATTAATAAATTAATTACCATATATTTGAAACATAAACTTCTTTCTGTGTGTCAGTGACATCTAATATACAATTCATGCTTCACAAAATATTGTTTCCAGGCATAGGTTCCCCTTAATCAGGTATCATTGTTGTAGTTTTATATAGTATAGTAAACAGAGGAATGACCCAGCCATGCTGGAATACTTTGTTAGTCCAAGAGATTTTAAGAGGAGCCATTTAAATAAACATTTCTCCCTCCCTCCAAATAAAAATACTCAATCTGGTTTCTACTTCTACTCTTTAAATTTAATTACAAAACAAAACTTATGCTTAACATTACTCTGGTGGGAAAAAAGTCTTAATTTCTGAAAACATTTTCCCTTCTCTTTCTTTACATGAAATCATATAAATTATACATTTTAAGAAATGAGCAGACACTAAAATAAAATAAATAAAAAAACCCAGGTGGATGTTGAGCAAGAAAACACATTTATGGTCCTGAAAATGAAGTCTGAATCTGACAAATTGTACTTGCAGTTTATTATTTCATAAAGAAAACTAAGGACAATATAATCATTTTAAAAATGCAGGAAAGTGCCTAGTTCCAATAAATCAAGAGACTGTAACAATATTACATTTCAGGATTATATTTTAAACATATTTATGGACAACTATCTTTCCAGCAAGCTGTTCACATTAATAATCTGACTTTATCATTAATTTCAACTCTATATTTACAGTTGAATTAACTATAATTCAGGGGTGACCAAATAGCAGCTAAGATGCAAATCCAGCCCCAAAGATAATTTATCAGGACTTTGGGGCCCAGATGAATTTTAATCAAGGTATGATAAAAGTGGTCACGTTGTTACCAAAAAACAGGTTTTCAAATTGTATGGAATAAATATATTCCATTTTATATAGCAAAATCCTATATGTGTCTCCTCAAAAACAAGTCCTATTCAGTTCAGTTGAGGGTTGTTTTTTTGTTAAAAAAAATTGCATTGCTTTCAGTCATTTTCAAGCATTTTGTAGGCATCTAGAGAAAACACATGAAAAGAGGAACAATGCAAGTTTTGCCACTCTTATCTCTGAACCAGCTGCCCTATTACATATTGAGGGTGTCAGGGTGACAGTCAGATTTTTTAGGGGGCTTTCAGACTACACAGTCATGGTATAATAATTCCATTTTAACTGGATTTCATTTTAACACAAGATATTTCATGACAACATCCTATGGATTCTTGAGACTTGTAGTTTGGGTAGGGGTATTTAGAATTCTTAACCAAAGAACTATCGTACTTCTTCAAACTTCATGTTCAGCATTCCTCGGAGTTATAGTCCGGAAATAATGTTTTCTATGATCTGCCATTGCTCTGCCCCCCCCCCTTGTAAAATATTATGGGTGGAGGGAATACTCTAAAGTATTTTAAAAATGGTCAAAGACATGTCTCCAAATGTCTCAAATATGAAGAAACCTTGAAAAATGTAATCCTGGAATGATGAGAATTTTCACAGTTTGAATCTTCACAGACTCATTCTTTGCATGTGGTTGTTTTGTACAGAAAACAGCAACTTCTGCACAGGGAAGGGTATCCAAAGAAGAAAATGCAGAAGAAAATGTGGTTTTCTGTGCAAAACAACCAAATGCAAATTTTGCACAGAGTAAGTACCGGAAAAAGTCTTTGAAAACTGCACAGTTTTCAGAAGTGTTCCTTCAGTGAGAAGAAAATTGCTAAATTACTCATTGCTTCTTTCAGGAAGAAAATCAGTGAAAGGTTATATCCCTAGAATGCAGGATTGGGAAGAAGCACAGAAAGTCCTTAGATCATTCTGTTTTGCTTATTAACATTTTCAAAAGTCATGTTTATTTTCTTTCCTCACAAGACACAATTCACAAGTGTGCTGCAGAATAAATAGGGGGTTGCGTCCAAATGAAATGATTTGAATTTTGTATCCATTGAAATGAGTGGACTGTTACCTTGCTGTACATCCCTGCTCCAAGATATGATTGGCAATGGACATTATTTAATTGGCATAAGCTATAAATTATACACTGTTCTGGCTAAAAAGCCATGCAGGTAAAGAGGACTGGCTGAACACATGCAAAATTAGGCGAGATGGGACTGCAAGACATGGCCAGGTCATAGTCAAAGGATCAGTCAGGAAGCTTCAGTATTAATGAAATTGCAGTAACTCTTTCAATGACTCAATCTTCAAAACTAATAGCACCTGACACTGCCTCAACAGAGCAACTAATTGTCATCAACCCGTTCCCTCTTCCCACTGAAATTCTCTTTTGTTTTTTCACCTGCAGAAACATAAAGGAACTATCACAATTCCCATCTATGCTTTGTCACATACTGCTAGAGCCATTAGTCTGTTCTGAACCCCATTGTTTGATTTGCCAGAGAGTCATTAACACCTTCCCCCTCAGAACAGAAACACGGCATTTGAACTCTGATTCTGAGCCAGACAACTTGTAGTACTCTGAACATAGGCCATAATTCTGCTGCTCGGATTCCCATTCTTGTACCACCCTTGGGCCCCTAGCCTGAGCCACATCATTTCATCTCTTTCCTGGAGGACAGGTAAATATCATCCACTTTGCCTAACTTCTCACTGTCCAATTTTTCCTTCCTTTCCTTCAGTTATCCTTGTGTGGTTGAGAGACTGCTTGAATCTTGGGTGTGTTTGTGATTTTCCCCAGTAAAACACACTTTCAATCTCCAACTGGTGTCCCTGAATTAGTACTGGTATATATATAAGTGGAAAGATCCTGTAAATTTACCCGCCTCTCACAGACCCCCTGTTGAGCAATAATTCCTCACCGTTCCGTGGAGGCACTGGCATCATGAGTGGACTTCTGAGTCACTTACCTTTTGGGGTAACAAGATTGGTGGAGAATTCTGGTAACACCCTGCACCTCTGACTCATGGGTTGATGCACAGAGCTCAGGAAGGCAGGTGTAGGGATACCTTTAGGGATTGTAGTTGGGACACATGTGAGTGAGAAATCTGTGTGAGTGAATCCATAAGGGTTACTACGGCCACAAGCTTGGTTCGCCATCCATGAGCTGCTATAGATTGTAAGGGCTTGGCTTGTGACTGCTATGGGAATCACTCCCTATCTCTGTGTCTATTGTGGTGCAGGATCCAAAGAGTTAGGCAATCACAGTTAGGAGAACACACATACCACAAAAACACGAGTACTTAAGTTTATGGGGAGTATAAGAAACCGAACCTTGTAATCTCACTTTGTGCAAGCTGCATGCAACTTTGTTTAGGTCAGTGTGCCTTGTTTAGTTTTCCAGCAAGGAAAGTCAGTAGAGCAGGTAGAGACCTTGAACCCTCTTTTGTAGTTTCCCTGCATGGTAGCTCCCTTGGGACGAACAGTGTGTGTGTGTGTTGGTGGTAGCAACAAGTGATTGTTAGAATGGATGATGTATCGGTGGTGGCGGCAACTGATTATTTAAACAGTTTGTGTCAGTGGTGGTGATGACTGAACTCAGCACCTCTCTGTCTGTTAGCCAAGCAGTAGTAAGTTTCTTAGAGCACATTTTCTCCCCAGAAGCTCTGCTCAGTGCAGATGCTAGGGATTTTCCCCAGAAGACCCTGGTGGTCTTCCTGTCCCTGAATGCCTGGCCCACTTGTCCCCTGTTTTGAGATATCATCCTGGCCAATGGATACCACTGATCATGAGAAAGTGTAAGAGGAGACTTCTTCACACTTTTGAAAAGCCTCAGAGGCATTGTGTTGCAGGCATGTTAAGGAGGCACCCTCACATTTGTTTGTTAGAAAAAGATTAAAAATTTGAATTCAGCCAAAATGTTCAAAGAACAAAACAAATTTGACAAACTAGAAAAATGGGTTGTCAGCAAAGTGAAAAACCTTCGGAAAGAAGGATCATTCAAAATCACAGATCTGTTTGGCACCCTGTGTGATGCTTTTTGTACTCAGTGTAAGGAGAGGTTGCTTTTTGGAGAATCAATGACAGCTTCAAATTCTGGATGGCCCTAAGTAAAGCCACCACCCAGGAGCTTACTAAAAGGACCAAGGGGCAGGTCAAAGAATTGGACACGCTACAGGCCCAAAACTGCGTACCCTGCTAACTGTAAAATTCACTTTTTTGACTGCTATGCAGGAGACTCATACCAAATTAGAAAATACCTTAATCAAAATTCAGCCACACCGGGACATGGTAACCACATTGGAGGAAAAAACATGCTAAGGTGAAGCATTCTGCTCACTATCTGTCAGCTGAGGAAGGCCCAGCATGAGAGTGTTAGTCTGAAATAGCCTGCAGTCTCTGTCTCAGAGACTGACCACTAAGGTCACCACCACACTGTTCTGGCATGGAGGCCAAAGTCAATTCCAAACAACTAGGCCCCCTCAATAAGGACACAGGGATTGTGTGAGTCAGTGCTGTGGCCCACACACATCCCACTACCAATAGACAGGACCTCCCACAGTTAGCCCAGCTATGCCTTTGTCAGGCAGATCTGCTGGCCCTTGAGTCAGTTGTAGCCACCTGTGATTTGGCCCCACTGGGGCCCTTTCCACACCTTACCTTTTTCCAGCCCTGGGGTGCAGGGATCGTGCGAGTAGCCTCCAGTGAGAGGCTCTCGCATCCCTGCTGCTTCAGCTCTGCACGAGCTGCCTGCTCGTGCGAGAGCCCCACCTCTTCCTTCCACAGTGCCACCTGGGAGTTTCGCAGGTTGCGCTGGGGCAGAAAGCATGACCGGCATGGATCCGGAGGCTCTGCACACCAGGTAAGTGCATGCGGGGCCCGGGAGCAATGTGTGATCACACACCATTTTCGGTTTCCAGCCAAAAATGAAAAGGTGTGTGATTGGCGCCTTCTGGCCCCTGGAGCGTTGCACAACTGCAAGCGCATCGTGCAGATCACTCCTCACAATCGCGTGACGCTCCAGGTGCTCTTTTGCATGGCAAATGCCGTGCAGAAAGGGGCTGGGTATATATCCATGTATGAGGGAAGTCATCCAGCTTTCATGGCTAAGGCAGATGGCTAACACACTTTTCATTATGGAGCACGAGGCTCCAGGTAAGAACCCAGAGGTGTTCTTGGCCTGTAAAAAGCTGTTGGCCATCCTTGAGAGAGAGGGATAGCTTTATGCAGCCCTTGGAGCCTTTGATTTGAACACTGATAAACTAAAGACACTTCTGTATGGAGACTTGAATTTTCAGACTAAAATGGCTCCAGGTCCCTTAGACATAACCACGAACATGTGGAACCATTTTTTTTTTTTTAACAGAAAACTCTCAGTGAGTTGGTAATGCAAAGTGGCTCAACTCTAGTTTCTAGAAACTAGAAGCTGCCTTCTGGTCTTTAGCAGCCAGCCAACTAGTGCTATGATTTGAGAGTTTGAGACTTCTTACCCTACGACTCCATAAGTGCGGGTGTGCCAAGCAGGAGTCCTATAGGAGTGATGTGTTACACTCAGGTTGTCCTTCCTTGGGACAAAGGTCCCTCTGGTGGGTGCATCCTTGAAAAGATGGAAGTGTCCTGGATAGGAAGGAGAAGGTACGGTAGCAGTCATGACAGAGATGAAATAAAGGACAGGAAGAGGGCCGTAGGTATGGAAACTCATGGAAATAGGAGTGCCAGAGAATGGGAGAAATGCCCAGGAACAGAGCTCCAGTGGTCAGATCTACAAATGCGGGTGGAGGGAAGGAGTGGCACGGGTCTGTACTAGAGTACGTTGAGAAGCCAGGCTAACTGAACAAGAGAATGTGTTTATGGTGGGTAGGATGCTCAGCAGAGATGCAATTCTTGCCTATTTTCTTCTTGAGGAAGGAAACAATGATTTTAGCAATTTTCCACCTGCTTTTACAAAGTTTTTGAAAACTGAAAAGTTTTCAAATACTATTTGTGGTTTAAAATTATTCTGTGCAATATTTTCATGTGTTTTTTTTTTTTACTTTTTTAACACAAAGCAGCATTTTTGTGGAGGAATATTTCTGAGCAGCAAATTCTGCTGTTGGGACTTATTCTGCATAAAATCCACACATTCATTCATTCATTCATTCATTCATTTGTAAAGAAAACAGCATTTTCTGTACACGAAACAACATGTCCTGTGGCATTTTTGCAGCATTTTCTACATCATATTTCCGTGTAGAAATATTAGCTTCCATACAGAAAAAGCCATTTCATTGTAGAAAATGCTATATTCTGCGTGGGGGAAAAAAAAACTTACATGCAAATTTTGCACAGAATATGTCCTCAACTTCACTTGCTGAAGTACTGTGTTCCATTCAGAAAAATCTATTTCCTGTGCAGAAAATGTTTTCTATGCACAACCCCCCACCCCCCATACACCTGTGATGTTAATGTTGCATAGAATAAATCCTGGACTGTGAAGATTGTCATCACTCCAGGATTCATTTTTTCAGGGTTTCTCAACTCTTGAAAAACGTGTTTTTCAATCTTTTTAAAATATATTTTTGAAAAATCTTTCCATTGCGAATGCTCAAAAACTCTATCTCCCTCTCTTCTTATGGATAAACCTATAGTGTATGCATGTACATGCTCATGTTTGCAGTGGATATACCTGACTTCTTTGGAGAACAGGTCTATCCATTTGTGGGGAGAATGGTTTGTGCCCTCTGAAGAGGAGGTTCAAGGCTTTACCAGACAGGGGACAGACAGAAGGTCCATCACTGTCAAAGGACTGGGTCTTCCTTCCTCCCAGCTAAATAGTCACCAGAAGGTCCAACAGGGGAAATTATATTTGTTCCGTTTTGTTTATTTTGTGTTTTCCGCCCTATGGGACCCAAAGCAGAGAAGAAAAAATTCAGAAGGATGACATGGAATTTGCTCTGAGAGGTGACACTGAGACTCACCTGATTCTCTGCCCTGCATGTGCTCCCCTCAGTATCTTGGAGGCCTGGTTTATCCACCTAGTGAGGAGGGAGACCACCCGCACCAGCCCAGTTTTCAAAAAAAAAAAAAAAAAAAAAAAAAGACTGCTTGTCACTTCTGGGTTAACATTAATGTTAATGTAGGTGCTATGTGTTCTGGTGTTATTTTCTTCCTCAAAGCACTTCTAAATCTGACCTCTCAGAATAGTGCAAAGAGGCATCTATGCTTGGAAGAGCAGCTGGTTTTTTCTGTCCTCCGCTTTCATAGTCAGATGGTACATATTTTATTGTCCAATAGCTGTTCCATTGAGAAGCAACACTAAAGTTAAAAAACAACATGATAAAAAACTGTTCTATAGACTCACAAGAAGCCATCAAAATGAATTGTTGTAGGTACTTTTCTAGAATCTGCCTCTCGTAAAATTCTAGACTTTTATTTTGATATTTTTATAAGCCTTGTTGCTCAATATCTCTTCACTCTGACTCCATGATATGCTTTGTCAAAGGACAATCAGCTCTGGACATTTGTAATGGCAACTACCAGGCACGTCTTTGTAATGCACGTTTGGATAGGATCCAGAGTTCTTTTTTGATGCCCCCAATGATCTGTGTTTTGCTCTTCCTGTTTCTGCTATCATTTGCAAAATCCCCTCTTCTGATAACATATTTTAATAGCCATCTCTTTTTAAAATTATTCTCAAAGGTAAGATAGGAATTGGCTTTTCCTTTAAAAAAAAAAAAATCAGCACCATTGGATCTGTGTCCTGATAATCATGTAATCTGCTGATTTTAATGCAATCATCAGTTGCATATGACAAATAATACAAGCACTGGTAATTTAATAATTTCTTGCCTGAACAGAATGTGGGAGGGGGGACAGGTAGGCAAATAGGTATAGTCAAGCATGTAATAGACAACAGTACATAGCTAGTGAACTTCAATCAGCTTGTTATATCATAACATCAGCAGAAGCTGTGTTGAATGTCATACCACTCACTCCCTGTGAGGCTGTGCTGGTAGGACAGGGATATCTCAATAGGAGCACCTACCTCATGGAGATCAGGCTTTCTGAGTTTCCGGCGGGCAATGACAAATGTGCTATTTTGCTTGGCCTTTGGACTTTAAACTTGGGGGTGTCTGTGCTGACTGGTTTTTTTTTATCTGTTTGATCTTAGAGTTATTTTTAAAGTTATTTACTTACTTACTTACTTACTTATTTATTTATTTAATATTTTAAAAGTTTATTTAGCCATCTCTCATATGGGTTGAGAGGTGATAAATGAATGACAACAGCAGCAGCAATGAGTACAATAACATAGTTTTGCTGCCCTGCCTACTTCTTGGTATCTTTTTTACTTTTCTCAACTTCAGTAGAACTGATACACAGAAAGAGAATATCCAATGTGAGTAGCTGGTAGCAGAGAACAAAGAACATATTGTTAGCATATTCGGAAACTTTTGCTTAGAATAAGCACTTCAGCTGGTGAAGAAAAGAAACGTTTTATTAAGAATGTCTCTGAACCTTTGGCCACATAATCAACAAAGTGAAACAAGTTGGTCAGGGAGGTTAATTCACGCACGTATGAATTAACAACAGGGTATAGATACAGTAGCATCAAAATGAGGGAATTGCCCCCCTCCAAGAATTCTGTCTCCACTGAAATTTTCTCTCATTCCCTAAATTTCTACCATTGCAGAGAGTGAGATACTAAAGATCATTAACACCTAGAATTCTTAACATTTGCTGTTTGCATTCCATTGGCAACTTTGCCTGCTCTTTTCGTCAGATATATAAACCATATTCATAAATGCTCAGCTGAAGTTTTAAGGTATTCAAATACTAGAAATTTTGGGGACTAAAGGAAAATTCCATTAAGAGGGCAGCATTCTCAGTTTCTTCCCCTCAATAGCTATACCACTTTTCTATGATAAGGAAGCAATAGAACAGACAATATAAAAAAAAGGTCAGGGAAGACTTAACTGTCTTTTTAGCCCATATTGCCTTTTAATGGCACAGCTGAACTTTTATGCATCCCCAGGATGTAACTTTGGAAATCTGCGCAGGTTATCTAGTTGTTGTGTAGAGATTGTGTAGTGCTGGAATCAGGGCTTCATGTCCTCCATGATATTCTTGATTCTGTCCCAGGTAGTATCTGATGTGTGGTACAGGACACACTCTGAAACTAGTTTTCTGAACTGGGTGGAATTTTGATGATCTGGATGTGGAAGAAGTCTCCATAGTTCCATTGTCATGGGCAGTTTCCTGCCTGTTAGGCTTTGGTGTCTTTGAGACTTGGAGCCTCTCCAGGTTGTGGGACAATTAAATAGTCCATCATGGGAAGCTTATGGAGCTGGATGAGTCCTGGTGACTCTTAAGGAGTTTCTTGTTGCAATGGCAAATGATCCTGTCAAATCACTGGTTGATCTCTAGAATGGGAAAATGGCTAGAGAAATTGGCATGACTGCCCTTGCGTGTTCCCCCAATAGAATAGAACTAATCAAGCTCTCTAGTTTACTAGGGAGTTGGCAGTGATGTAAAAGTGGGATGGAAACTAAAGCATTAAGGCAGTTCCAATCAAATTGGGGCATTAGAAAGTCTGCTTCATCTCAATGATGGTTGTAAAGAAATGGTACTTCAGTGTTACCACTGCATCTTTAGAGTCATCTAAGAGAGGTGTCTTGAGTGATCATGGATCTTCTGCACTCTGCACCAAAAGAACAGAAGGTGTACCACTTTATAATTCACTGTAATGATTTGGCAAGACATTTTGCAAGCAAAATCACTTGGATCTCTTCTGACTGGGATGTGGTAGTTGAAATAGGTCCAGTGGACATAACATCGACTCCTATTTACCCTGTGTAAATGGAAACTTTTCAGTTTGTCCATTCTTGAAGATGTGAGGCCTGTTAAAGGTATATTGGACCTTTGTATTTCCTGCTCATTAAAGCAGCTGGAACAGGTCAACTAAATAAGTAAGGAAAGTGGTGAATATCTTGCTGCAGCAAAACAGTGTTCCCTCCCATTTGAAAGAGGTAGTGGTGATTACATGAGGAGCAGGAGCAAGACCATATGGTACCTTTTCAGTTCCAAGAGTTTCTGGGTGACAGAGATTATTCCAGTCTAGCCTGGCTATGGGATAGTGATGACTATGATCATCTATACCAGGAACTGGACAGCAGTGAGTGTCTCTGTTGGTGTTGTGCTAACAGTGGCTTTCAATAAGATGGTATCCTTCTGGTCTGCCTCTGTGGAGTAGGACTTGAATGTATTGATTTACAGTTCTTTCTGTAAATCAGTTCTGCAGTTCTTCTTGGAGGGACACTCAGAAGGTGGTGCTGGGGGATTCCTCTTCAATACCCTTGCCATTGGTCTGTGGGGTCCCTCTGGTTTCTGTTTGGTCATCCATGCTATTTAACATACACACGTAACCATTGAAAGAGATTGTCTGGAGATTTGGGGTCAGATGTGACCAGGGTGTGAATGACAGTCAGGTCTTCCTCTTTTCATTTAAGTCCAAGTAAGCTTGTTAAGTGTCAGATCAGTATCTGTTGTCAGTAATAGGGTGTTGATGGTGAACAAACTGAAGCATAACACAGATAAGATGGAGGTGTTCTTCATCAGTCAGAAGGGAGATCAGGGAATACGGATTCAAGCTGTGTTGGATGGGGTTACACCAACTGTTAAATCTCAGGTTTTTAGTTTGGTGCACTCTTGGACTTATCCCTGAGATCTAGGATTCAGTGGTGGTCAGCAGTGCATTTGCACAATTAAAACTAGTGCACTGGATATAGCCATTCCTGGAGATGTTACATCTGCCCATAGTAAGACATATGTTGATTACATCCCATTTGAATTAGTGTAACACAGTCTACGTGGATCTGCCTTTGAAACTGGTTCAGAAGCTTCAGCAAGTCCAAAATACTGCAGCTAGGGTGCTAACTAGGGTTAGTTTTTAAAAGGATATAACTACCTTGCTGAAACAGCTTCACTAGTCACCATTTCATTCCTGGGCACAATTCAAAATGCTGATTATGGCCAGTAAAGGGCTACAAGGCCTAGATCCAGACTACTTGAAAGCCTGTAGTTCTCCATATGATCCTGTCCAACCATTATGAATTTTGAAGAGGGATTCCTTTCTACCCACCACCCTTCTAGGCTCATCTGTTGGGGACACAAGAGAGAGACTTCTCAGTGGATGCTACTACTCTATGGAATTCTCCCCTTCTTTGAAAGGCTCAGCTGGCCCACTCCCTTCAAACTTTTTTTGTTGGTAGAAAAAAGACCTTCCTTTTAAAACATGCATTAATTGGTTGAAGGAGGAATGAGTGCCTTAAAGAAAAGAAAAGAAAATGTAATATGTGTTTTTTGTGTTTTTAATTGTTTTAAATCAATGTCTCAAAAGTAAAGTTTTAATTGGATTGATTGTTTAATGTTTTTCAAATCTTTGTTTTAACTTATACTGTAAGCCACATTGATCCTCATTTTGTGAAAAAGACATGATATAAATCCAATCAATCAATAAATAAATATTCAAATTCAAAGAGCTATACCTGACCCTGACATTCTTAAATGATTGGATTCAGGGTGCCTGAAGGAACTCCACTGCCACGGAACTCCACGTTGCCCTAAGATCTTGATGTGTGCTCCCTCCTTCATGAAAGTGTCAACTAGATTAATTAGGAGGGATGGAAGTTTTCGTTTATTCTATTCTTGTGAAAAGAACAAATAATTTCCACAAGCTTTCTGCAAAAGACTTTTTTGTTTAAGAAAAAATAAGCTTTCTGTGGAAAAAACCCCCCATGATTTTCTTGTAGGTCATATAACAAAAATGGTGCTCACATACGGCCCTTTGACCTGTGCATTGCTACTTTCTTTCTCAACATAGAACAAAACTATGCTTATATTTCATCCTGTGGTCTGTGTGCAGCCATTTTAGTGTTTTTATTTTGCAATTTTACACACTGAGAGTTGTGGGAAGAAGTCATTGGGCTTAAAAATAAATGCAGGATTCAAATGGGAAAAGTCATTATGCCAGCCAAGAAAGAAATGAACTATCTCAGGAGAGTGCTGGAACTAAGAATATTCTTTCCTTTAGTCTTTCCTTTCTTTCCTTTAGTATTCTTTCCTTTCAGTCTATAAAACTTACTTCAAAACTTTGAGGCTTCTAACAGGTTCCCCACTTGCTTCTATTGAGAGTAATTACTAAGTAACTGCTAAGTATAACTATGTTGCATGGCATTACTAAGTGGCTTCTACACATAGAGATTATAAGACTGGGTAGTTTTATCTTTTTTTCTCAGTAGAGTAATATTGGCTTGGAATGGAACAGTTGGGGTGATTTTGAAGATTTTGTCAAGCAGAGGAATTAAGGAAAGTTATTTTCATGAAATGACGACTATACC
Organism: Cyclura pinguis; assembly: GCA_030412105.1. Taxonomy (NCBI): domain Eukaryota; kingdom Metazoa; phylum Chordata; class Lepidosauria; order Squamata; family Iguanidae; genus Cyclura; species Cyclura pinguis. The sequence continues at coordinate 148,942,861 of CM059601.1, read as the reverse complement.
ACAGCTTTTCTGACCTTTATGAAAAGTATAGCAACTTGTTAAAAGGGGGATCAGGGAAAGAATGAGAGAGAGAGAGAGAGGGAGATCACTTTTGCCATTAATATTTTGGGCTAAGGTCAGTTCTGGTATGAATTGGAGGAGGTATCCATGGTTACAGTGGGATTTACACCTACACATTACAGGGTGAACATGGTCTTCAGAATTCTCATAGCCCTAAAAAGACTATGAGGGAGATAGGATGCATTAAGTTATTTCAGTGTCAAGGCATTATCTATACATCTGTGTTCTCCAAAATCAGTTTAGAATAGACTCCTACTCCTATTGCACACAAAATGCAGTTAAATACAAAATAAGCTGTCTTCATGTATGACATGCCATGACTGTTCTAGCATTCACAGTTTAATGTTATTACTTTAACTCTCTGATAGAAATGTCATTTAAATGGCTTCATACAATGTACATGCATTTAGTGCAGAAATCAACAGGTTATTTTATAATTCTAAGCCCCAAAATATGATATTGTAGCTGTAACTTCAATGATTGGCTAAACACCCTTAACAGGATTGCTTCTTGAAAAGCAATTAGAATAGTAATTGCATGTTTTATCTCTTAGTTTCCATAAGCAGCCTTGAGGTATATCTGTACAGTTATGTCAGTTTCATACCATTTTACCATGCTAATGAAAACAGAAACTGAAAAAAACCTGCGATTTGAATTGTGATGAGGTAGGGGAAAAAAGCTTCAAAATATACCAGGTTCTGATTTTGTTCCTCTCTCACTCTGGCCATTTCCACACATGGTATTTGAAATAATGCAGTCCGTCCTCCAGGGAGGATGTCTGCACCTGGGAGCGGACTGGGTCTGGACTATTTAACGTAGATCCGCACCCCAGCCCACTCCCGAATGTCCCCAAGTGGTTGTCCAGAGTGCTTTTGAAAAACCTGTTTCTTTTGGTTTTTCAAAACCACGGAGCGCACCAGTGCGAGCCTGCTCCCTTGTGCAGATTTGCAGGCTCGCACCAATGCAAGCCTGCGATCGGCCGGGGGCGGGCTTTAGGCTGGCGAGCTTCAGCAGCAGATCCTCGACCAACCAGAAGCCGCCATTTTCGACACCAGAGCAGTGCCAAGCGATGAGCATGCACTGCTCTGGAGCAGCCTGGACCAGACCAGGGAGCCATAAGACCCGGTAAGTAGCGGCACAGGGCAATTCCCTCACCCCGTGTGGAAATGGCCTCTCTCTCTTTTAATCAACACAGTGAGGATCACATTCTTTTACCATATGGAAAAGGCTTCCTTTTTGAAAAAGTCAGTTAACAGTGTAGTTCACGTTTGTTTGCTGTGTGCTTCAAGTCATTTCCAACTTATTATGACCCAAAGATGAATCGATCATGGGGTTTTCTTGGCAAGATTTGCTCAGAGAAGGGTTTTCTTTTGTCTTCTCTGAGACTGAGAGAATGTGACTTGTCAAATATTACTGAGCAGGTTTTCGCTTTCCGGTTGTATGGCTGGTGCGAGTGGCAGCTCGGATTGAAGCTGCACAATGGCGCGGCTCTGAGCAGCCACCCGCTGGACTCCAGCCGCCTCTTTTACCATCACAGAGGCGGCAGAACACCCCTCCAGTACGAGGGGTGAGGAACGGGTCCAACGGGGACCCCAAAACCGGCGTTTGCTCTGCCCGGCTGGGAGAGCGGAAAGCGCCAGGGGGGTCGAAGGACCAAGACGGAGCCAGCGGGATCGCCACCTGAGCGGCACAAGCGCCGCCGTCAACTTTTCAAAGAAGACTTCAAACAACATGTAAGAATTTAATAAGAGTCATTAAGCTGTTCTGGTCGCGTTTCTGTTAATATCACAACAGTTCTGGCATGCAACAGTGGGCAGAAGCGAAAGAATGGAGGGGACCCTGAGCCTGAGTGAGTTCGTTATGGCTGGGAGTTTTTCTTAAAGGGGCAGCTGGAATTTTAAGAAGAGGCTAGCTGGGTGTGCTGCTTACTCACGAGGATTGAAGCTAATATTTTTTAAAGAAAAAAGAAAGACTTAAGAATCATAATTGGGACTTAAAGTATAAGATGGCGTATAATTGATCATTTGGACTGATGGATTACAAATGAGTTATAATCTTCATTTGGACACTAAATTTTTTATAGTATATTACTTCGATATTTTGGCTGGACTGAGAAGATCTGGAATTTGATTCATGGATTAGGGGTTTGGATTTTGGATTTTGGAGGAATATTTCGGGATTGAAAGCTATTGAGCTGCACGTCTCCCTTTTTTTTTTATTCCTGTGGAGTGATTCTTGTTTCTTGATTCTCTTGGACTGTTGAGACTATGAGACTGTGCTGAAGGTTACCTAACCCAAAACATCCTCATTTCCACGGATGGAGCAGCCTGGAACTTAAGCGACAATGAAAATGCAATGAATCTTCTTAAATGAATTCCGGGCAGCTTCAAGAGGGGAGAAGGGAATATAAAGCGGATAAAGCCATAGGGTGCTGGATTTGAGAAGGGGTAATGTATTTCAGCAATGTCAAACAAGTTTACTATAAGTGATATACTGTCAGTAATATAGACAATGTGATGTCAAGGGTTAAGACTGTGAAACCTGTGATGGAAGAGACTTGATTGGAAGATCCTTCCTCGCATGGACTGAGCTGCTTGGAATTTAAGTGACAAAGAAACTACAGATAATCTTCAGAAATGAATTTTGGGTGGCGAAGTCCAAGATGGGAGGGGGGAATGGGGAGATTGTGATGGAAGTTAGTCAAGTAAAGACCCTCACTCTCCTGGACGGAGCCGCTCGGAACTTAAGCGACTAGGAGAATACAGTAAAAATTCAGAAATAGACTCCGGACCGCAAAGTCCAGGAAGGGAGGGGGGGAAAGGAGTGGATATAGTCACAGGATTCTGATTTGATAAGTGGAGTAAAATACCCTCTCTCTTAGGCGCGGTGCAGCTTGGAATATAAGTGACTTTAAGAGTACAGAGAATTTGCAAATAAATTTCCGGGCTGCAGGGCACCAGATGAGAGAGGGGAACAGGAAGATGATGATTGCACAGGCTTCTGAATTACACAAATGGATTTTTATTTTGACATTGTTAATTAAGCTTGTAATTGATGATATATCGATACACTTCATGAATACGAACATTGTGATATTGCTGAATGGGAGAAAGGGTTTAAAAAGTACTTAAGGAGAAACAAGACATTTTAGTACAATGGAATTTAGGGTAAGAAGATGGGGGACTGTTGCAGTAATAATTGCTCAGACTGCCAGATACACAATGACAGAAATAATTAAAAATTTTAAGATTTTGGGATGTAGGTAATGGAGAGTTAAAGGGGGAAAAAAAAGATATATATATAAGGAGAAAACAGAAGCTTTAAGAGAGTGATATGGAAATATTTTGGAACAGGACGATTTAAGTCAAGCAGAAGAGAGTGATGGTTGGGAACTGTCTAGCCAGAACGACTATATTATGAATGTTAGGAGAAGGAAATGTGTGTTCAAACAGATGAGATAATCAATTTATTGTGATGCACTAATGTAATAAGTGGACTAAGCTGCGGGAAATGTTGACCAGAACAGTGTGGAAGAACAGAAGAAAATTCATGTAACAAGTACAAGTCAAATAATCCTTTTTTTATATTTGTGAAATTTAATAAAATTATTTTAAAAAAATATTACTGAGCAGGTTTTCATGGCTAAATGGGGATTCAAATGCTTGTCTCCAATGCTCAAACCCACAACACAATGCTGGCTCCCCTAATCTGCATACCTGCTCAGAATTAAGTACTGTTGAATTCAATTTTTTAGGTATTTTAAATTTTTTCTCTCAAAATGGTATGCATTTTAACTAGTGTTTTGATATTCTGCTTTAACTGTCTATTTTTGTCCCCTGCCTCGATCCATGGAGATCTAATAATTAGCAGCTAACAACAACAACAAAAACAACAACAACAACAACAACAACAACAACACTAAAAAATAATGAGGTTTCTGTCTGGCTATAGGGTCAGAAGATGAATTGCAGTCTGAAATATAAGGCATTGAGATGGTTTTTGACCCAATTCCTCCACTGCGCTCACTCGCTCTCTCTCTCTCTAACTTTCTTGGACACAGGTGTCTTTCGATCTCTCTTCCTTTCCCAATGCGTACAGAATGCAAAAAGCCACCATACTGCCACATGTGCTTAGACTATTCCAATATTTCCTTCTGATAGCTATAAGCGTATCATTTAAATATTATGTATGGCTGCATGTGGTACATGTATGCATACAGTGCAGAGCAGTGGGTCATTCCACAGTTTTAAACCTGTAAAGCACAAAAATGTGATCTGAACCATAGGTGTGCTTCACTCATTGTGCAAACATGCTGAAAAACACTAGTTTTCTTGAAAAATGATTGGGCAGAGTAATGATCACATGTTTTAAGTTGTATTTCAGTGTATATAAAAGCTAGGGACTTGGGGTATATCTACATTAAATAATTAGATTAATTTCTCTTTTTTATTTTAATAAAAGATTAACACACATACATAAACAATACATAATATTCATACGAATCTTCTAATTGTCTTCCATTCTCTAAAAAAATAAAACCTTAAGAGAAACAAATAACAAATATTCAATACAAAAGAAGAAGATAAATCTACTACATGAAAATCAAAGTTTGTATATTTGTTTGTCTGTGTCAGGTGAAGATCTCATATGATTAGCTGCATCAGTCAAAGACCTCAAATGATTGGCTGTCTGAGGAGATTCTATGGAATCCTGGTGTTTGCAGTTTAGGAAGGGGCCTTTAGAGTTCTCAGCCAGAGAATAGGCCAGTATGCTAATAATATGTTAATATGGAGAAAGTTACAGGTACTGGATAAGATAGTTTGGGGAATTAGAGCCATAGGATCTCAAATCTTTCCAACAAGTATTACCTATGAGAAAATAAAATCCCGGGCAATGCTGGGTATATATGCTAGTAATATATAAAACAAGAATGCATAGACTTCCCTCTGACTTTCTTTGGTTGTTATTTCTTCTGTAAAACAGAAGAACATTATATATTATTTGTTTTCATTCTATCATATTCAAAGTTAGATTAATTTTGTTCCATTTTGTCATCACTTTGTCTTAAGGAATCCTGGAATTTGTAGTTTTCTGAAGCACGTAGGATTCTTTGCCGAACAGTTCTAGTCCACCACTGTTGTCAAGATACTCATTCAAACAGGGGTTCAGTGCACAATTATATGTTGCCTGGATATTGTGTTCCTGATGAATATTTGAGTTTTAGTTATGTATTTAAACATAACTGAAATTCTTAATTCTTTCAATTGCTTAATTGTGTTTTAACTTTTGTATTCTATGTGTTTTAACTAGCTTTTTTTAATTGTAAGTGATTTTGAGGTCCAACCTGGGGAAAAAAAGCAGGTTGGATAAATAAATAAAGATGATGATGATGATGTAGATGATGGCACCCTGAATAGCTATCTTAATATGGTTTTAGTCTTAATTACACTTAATTGCTAAATTGCTTTATTTTCAGAGTACCTCTGTATCTACCATATTGTGATATAGAGTGGAAAGAGGAAACCAAGCATGGTCAGAATATTTATTCTAATAATAAGAATAAAAATAAGAATAATATAAAAGAAAAAAAAGATTATTAATTCTAAACGTTAAGAAAGCTGTTTTCAATAAACTTAGGAAAATGCTGGGTGTCATTCTATGCTCAGGAATACTAAAACGAAAGGAATTCTTGATGGACAGAAGTTTCTTAAAAGTGAGATACTGAAGGCACAATTTCAAACAATTCCAGTTAGGAGGAAAAATGGGACGTGCCTAAAGAAATTTCAACAGGGCTAAGATTTAAAAGGGAAAGAAAATGGAAAAAAATGGAAAAAGGGGGAACTCACCAAAGAGGAATTCAAATGTATAGTCAGCACATTTAGGAAGAAAGTAAGAAAAGTTAGAGTGCAGAATGAGCTCAGGATTGCTAGAGAGATTAAAAACAGTAAAGAGGGTTGTTGTGGGTTTTCCGGGCTTTGAGGCCATGTTCTATTAGTATTTTCTCCTGATGTTTTACCTGTATCTGTGGCTGACATCTTCAGAAGATCTGGTGGCATGGAAGTGAGACAGAGTATATATACTTGTGTAGTCCCCAGGTAGGAGGGAGCAATTTGCATGTGTTACAGTTGGCCTGTGTGATGGCCTATTGTTTAATAGGATATCCCCCAGGGTATATTGTTAGTCAGGGGATATGCATAACAGTGCGTTAAGTATATTAGCCATCCATTGTATTGTTCCCTGTAGAGGGATCTCCAGAGCCTGGGTAGTGTTCATTGGCATGTTTTTGAGTCTTGATTTTAGTGTTCTTCAGTACTGGTAGCCAAATCTTGTTTACTTTCCGAGTTTCTTCTTTCCTGTTGAAATTGTCCATGTGTTTATGGATTTCAATGGCCTCTCTGTGTAGTCTGACCTAGTAGTTGTCAGAATGGTCCAGAATTTCTGTGGTTTCAAAAAGCATTATATGTCCAGGTTGGTTTATGACATGTTCTGCTACTGTTGATTTTTCTGGATGGATCAGTCTGCAGTGTCTTTCATGTTCTTTGATTTGTGTTTGGACGCTGCTTTTTGTAGTCCCTATGTAGACCTGCCCACAGCTGCAGGGTATGCGGTAAGCTCCAGCAGAAATTAGAGGATTCCTTTTGTCCTTTGCTAAATGTAGCATTTATTGAATTTTCTTGATTGGTCTGTAGATTGTTTGGAGGTTATGTTTCTTCATCAATTTCCCTATATTGTCAGTGACTCCTTTGATGTATGGTAAAAACATATTCCCCTTGGTTGGCTGCTTGTCTTCACTGCTGTAGGTTTTCCGGGTCTTGAGACTCTTCTGATGTCTGAAACGGAATAACCATTGGCCTGTACAGCCCAGTTTAGATGGTTCAGTTTGTCTTTCAGGAGGTGGGGTTCACAGATTCTTTTTGCATGGTTTACCAGAGTTTTTATTGTACTCCTTTTTTGTCCTGGGTGATGGTTGGAATTTTTGTGTAGATATCTGTCAGTGTGTGTAGGTTTTCTGTAAACTATGTGGCCCAGTTTTTGGTTAGGTTTGCAGATGACCAGGACATCCAGAAATGGTAGTCTTCCTTCATTTTCTTTTTCCATGGTAAATTGGATGTTCGGGTGGATGTTGTTCAGATGGTCCAGAAAAACAGTTAGTTCTTCTTCTCTGTGGCTCCAAATGGTAAAAGTGTCATCCATATAATGGAACCATATAGTGGGCTTTTTTGGTGTGGTTTCCAAGGCTTGCTTTTCAAAGTGTTCCATGTAAAAATTTGCTATCGCGGGGCTAAGTGGGCTTCCCATGGCGACCCCTTCTCTCTGCTCAAAGAACTCATTGTCCCAGTGGAAGTAGCTTGTGGTGAGGTAATGTTGAAACAGGGCTGTAATGTTTTTGGGAAAAATTTGGTTGATGAGTGCAATGGTGTCGGCTATGGGAACTTTGGTGAACAGGGAGATCACATCAAAGCTGATCAGATCGTTTGAGTTCAAGGTTGCTGATCTTTTCTATAAAGTGAACTGAGTCCTTGATATCAGTCCTTCATTTACTGGAAGATTTTGGGAAGGAATAAAAACTGACTAACTGAAGCTTAATTGAAGTTTGGACTTGGAAAAAGGAAAACAGACTGTACTTTCATTTTGGCAGCCGGCTTGTGGCTCAGCAAGTTGGCGGATATCCAAACACAAAAGGCTCATAAAATAAAACCTGAACAAGCCTGTTGTAGTTTGGGAGAGCCAAAAAACCCAAAAGCTAACAGATAAGAGCTATTTAAGATTAATTCGAACCACGTCAAATGATAGTTTCATGTCTAACAATAAGAAAGAAAGAACCCACCAAAGCATTAGAAATGGTTGTGAGACCTAAAATTTCAAGCAAATGGTCAGAAGAGAGAAAGAGAGAAGAGAGAAGAGAGAGAGAGAGAGTCAAACAGGAAATGGAGTCATGAAACAATGGTTCCTACAGCCTTTGAGTCAGAATAATGAAGTTCTTACAGCTACAATAACCACTAAAAAGAATACCTGGCTACTCTAAATGCATTTAAGTCTTCAGGGCTAGATAAATTGTATCCAAATATATTAAAAGAACTGGCAGAAATAGTCTCACAGTCACTAACAATAATCTTGGAGAATTCCTGGAGAACAAGTGAAGTCCTAGCAGACTGGAGGAGGGTAAATGTTGTTCCCCATCTTCAAAAAGAAGAAAAAGAGGAGCCTGTCAACCTGACATCAATACCAGGAAAGATTCAAGAGCAGATAAAAAAACAGATAGTCTGCAAGCTCTCAAAAAGGAATGTTGTGATTATTAGAAGTCAACATGGGTTGCTCAAAAACAAGTCATGCCAGACTAATCTTATATCTTCTTTTGATAACTCTAAGCTTGGCAGACAAAGGGAAGGCTGTGTATATAATATATCTTGATTTCAGTAAGGCATTTGACAAGGTTCCCCATGATATTATTGCAAACAAGCTAGTAAAATCTGGGCTAAACAATGCTACTGTTAGGTGGATTAGTAATTGGTTCACAGAACCTAAAGGGTGCTCACCAAATGGCTCCTCTTTATTCTGGAGAGAAGTGACTAATGGTGTGCCACAGGCTTCTATCCTGGGCCCAGTGCTATTCAACATCTTTATCAATGACTTGGAATGGAATAGATGATGTTCCTATCAAATTTGCAAATGGCACTAAATTAGGAGGGATAGTTAATATCCCAGAGGGCAGGATCAACATTTAAAATGACCTTAACAGAATAGATGGCACAGCCAAAATTAACAAAGTGAACTTCAGTAGGGAGAACTGTAATGTACTGCACTCATATTACAAATATAGGATGGGTGACACCTGGCTTGACCATAGTACAGGTCAAAAAAATCAAGATCACAAGCTGAACGTGAGTCAGCAATGTATAGGTCAGGGGAAGCAACAGTATCATTCATTCTGCTTTGGTCAGACCTCACTTGGAATATAGTGTCAAGTTGTGAACACCACAGTTCAAGAAGGATATTGACAAGGTGGAACGTGTCCAGAGGAGGGTGGCCAAAATGGTAAAAGGACTGGAAACCATGCCATATAAGAAGTGGCTTAGGGAGCTGGGTATGTTTAACCTGGAGAAGAGAAGGTAAAAAGGTGACATGATAATGTTTAAAATCATTTTGAGGATGGTGCAAGCTTGTTTTCTTCTGGTCTAGAGTCTAGGACAAGGATCAATGGCTTCAAACTTCATGAAAACAGATTCCACCTAAATATTAGAAAGAACTTCCTAATAGTAAGAACAGTTTGACAGTGCAATATGCTGCAATGGGTTGTGGTGGAGTTTCCATCTTTGGAGGTCTTTAAACAGAGGCTGGATGACCATCTATTAGGATTGTTTTAACTGTGTTTTCCTGCATGGCAAAGGCTGCACTCAATAGCCCTTGTGGTCTTTTCCAATTCTATGATTTTATAACCCCCCTTAAAAAAACAACTTCCAAAAGTACAGTATTTATTTTTCACCAGGTCATATAACAAAGAAATCTGTCATCAAGTATAATTATTAATTAGCTAGTCCTACAGGAATGTAAAGGTAAATTTAATACTAGCACTGGAGAAAAAGGAGGTGTCATGCCCTGCCTTGGGGACTCTGGCAGCGAGGAGGAAGATTCTGACTCTGAGGCAGAGGCTTCCTCACAGGCTGAAGTGTCCCCAGAAGCTGGTCCAGAGGGAGTTAATACACAACAACAAGAAGGGCCTGAGCCAGGGGAACAAATAGAGGGAGACATAGCTGACACACCTGTCTTGCAGCAAAGATGCTGTGAAAGGGAGGGCTTGTGTCGCTCGGCCAGTTTAAGTAGTAAACGAGCCCTAATGAGGGAACACCTGTGGTAGCAGCAGCCATGGATAAAAAAGGGCTCCAGCTGGCCTTTCCTTCCAGGGTTAGTAACTGGTCTCTTTGGTCCTGAAACCCTGTGCTCTGGTCTTTGATCTCTGCCTGTTTGGACTTGCCCCTTTGGATTTGTTTGCTCTTAGCTGTCTTTCTGTTTGGACATTCTCTGACTCTCACCTTGTGTGTAGGAGCTGTGTTGTTTGTGAGTAACTGCCTGCACTGCTGTAGATATAACAGAAGGAAAAAATAGAAAATATATAGGCAGTAAGGCAAGACAAACAGCTGAACACAAAAGAGACCTCTAAATAACACCTTATGCTAACAAATATTGTAGTTCAAACATTTTACATCTCTGCTTACTCCCAGGCTCCACCTCTTCCTTTCCCTTCCCCTTTTTCAAGAGTCATGTTTTGCATGCAGTAAGGAGTTCTCCCCTCTCACATATTGTTATACAGCTAAAATTTTCCCTGAAAAACAAATTCTAAGATGAGAAGTGGCCAAGAAGAGGCAGTCCAATGTTGAGATTGGTGTTAGGAAACCATGATTTTGTTACATAATTGGCACACTCCTTTGACCAATTGGTAAAAGACAAAGCTGAAAACTTACAGCACTCAGAAGGTGGCAGAATTTAGAAGCAGGATCTCAGCATAAGTATATAAGAATTGTACTAAAACAAGACTGGGTAGGGAGTGGATGGAAAGCACAGCATCCTTAGCCAATATATCCAGTAGGTGCTAGTTTGCTTGTCTCTTTAAGAGTTTAGCCAGAACATGTTTGCATGTCACTTCCTGTTTGTTGTGTTAGTTTTGTTCTTGTTCTGTAATGTAACTTTGTTTGTGCTGTTTTGTAGTCCTATCTCCCTCTCTTTCTGTCTTCCCTCTCTACAATGGTAGTTATGGAAGTGATTGTTGATCAACTTCTGCCTGCAAAAACTACTTACTCTGATTTTGAGATACACTACTATCTCTCACATTATTTAATAATACACTATTCTTTTTCTATGGGTGAAATAATATGGAGAGCTGTAACCAGCTGTGCAATTTATCAATCAAAGGATTATTATCCAAATCTCAGGAGAGATCACTTGCAATATGCAACAACCAGAGTGTAGCCTTTACACCTCCCAAAGTTTCATAACCAGGATATGGTATCAGTGGAAATATGATTTAATTATAACCCAAACAATTCTTCTTTCATTACCTACACTCCATTTGAGTTTGATCTTGGTTTATCCAGTTAGGAGACCTACTCAGTAAAAGCCCATTGGCTTTTAGTTGCTTAGTGGTGAGCTTCATATATGTTTCTCTCCATATTCCAGTTCTAATACCATGGGCCTCATATCTCATCATCACACTGACTACAGCATGCCACTGCTCCTGGGTGTCATTGGTGGCTGTCAATGGTGTCACAGAAAATGACGAAAGTTCAACTCCATTTTTTTCCTGTAATGGCAATGGCATAACCTGTTGAGATCTGGGGTATGAATGGAGGTAGTTTGCATTTGGGCACTGCACACAAGGTGTCATAGGTCTCCAGAACTGTGTAGATACAGTTTCTTCAACGGAAAATGCTAAAGAACAGTAATAATATTTCTTGCTTGGGAATGGAGCAACAGAGGGTACAACATAATTGGTATACAGATAGTCACAATTTATGTGATGATGTCTGCTTTACAACTTTGCACAAAGAGATGATTTTATTGTACCTTGGTATCTTGGTGTTCACCCTTGCCGCATGATCACTTGGGGAGAAACTTATTATTAGAAGAGCTGGAAATTTCCTCTATTGACTGCTAACTAAAGAAATACTAAATAAAATAAATAAATTCATTAGCTTTGAATAAATGATATTGTTACCAAACACCCTCAGGAACTGTAGATGGAGCTTTATTTTAATAGCTATTGCTATCAATTGTTAATTAATTGTGAATATTTATTACAATAATGATTTTATGTAATTTCAGTTATATATACTTCCATAGGATCTGAGCTGATACCCTGATCTGACAACAGTTTAAATGAAATGATCCAGTTACATCCAGTTCCCAACACTCGAGAATACAGTTATTCCCACTGCCCCCTTTCTCTGCTCTCTCTGAGGAATGGAAAGCCTCAAGTTACTTTTTCAAATACAATCAGAAAGGCTGCCACTCCATCTTCAGCTTCATTTACAAGATGAAGAAAGATGCTGAGAAAAGGTTCACTAAAGGTAACCCATTGGGGAATGAAAAATTGAACAAAGCCGAAGTGCCAGAACAGAAAAAGGGACATTTGATCAATCTAAATTTGGATTTCTCAGCATACATTTCACACTTTAGTGAAGATCTCTGAATGTCAATTCTAAGACATACAGAAGAAAGCCTTGCCCCAGTTCTATTGAGATGCTTGCATGCACAAGGAAAGGCTAAAGCTGGCATGTGAAAAATGCAGCAGGAGGATTCCTGGCTGGATTATCATGTGTGTGTGTCTGTGCCTTTGCTTTCAAGTCACCTGCCAACCTATGATGACCCTGCAGGGTTTTCTTATGCAAGGATTGTGGATCCAGGCCCACATGGTATGAGATGTTTCAAGGAAGTCCCTGATGTTACTTAACTATGATGGAGGAAAAATCAGGGTTGATGACATCAGGAGCAATGTGCCATGATGTCAAGTATTTGGGGGTGGAGCTAGGAGGTTTACTAGCTCTAGCCACCTCTTCACTTCCTTTTAATGGTGATTCAACCCATTCTCCCACCTCCAGTGCCGTGTGAGATTTGCTGGTCACCATGGAGTTGGGTAGGATCTGGAGGACTGTGTCATTTGGCTTGGAGTGATGTCTTTAAATAGGTGGTCACTTAGCAGGTAGTGTGTGTGGGGGGGGAGAAGTAAGAGATACTCTGAACACCTTGGGGCACTTTTGATCAAAGAGAGAAGTTTGGAACTGCTTATTTAGGTCCTGAGACCAGGGGATAGGGAAGGAGACTACTCTTGGGGGAGGCCTGGGTTTTGGGACTGACCTGGAGTCCTGCAACATGGGAGTAGGGTTCCTTAAGTCTGTTTTCCATTAAATGGCCAGAAAGAAAAAAAATCAGCTATTGGGTTGCTGTAATGACTCAGGTGGCCTGCCCAGGGGAAGGCTGAAGAGGAAGTGTAATCCTTGGTCTCAGCTGGTTCTCCACTAGATTATACCACCACACACACTTTCCCAGGTTCAACTCAGTTTAAATAGGTTCTAGGTTAAATAAAATGGAAAATGGTCCTTTTCAGTTGAATTCTGTGCATCTCATCTCATTATTGTATGGTTGGTCAGCAATACTCATAGGTGGTCTTGCCAATTCTTTCCAATGAAACATAGTCTACAGCACCTGCTTTTTATGGATTGCGTCCCATCCAAGTACTAACCAGGGCTGATCCTGCTTAACCTCCAAGATCAGACAGGATTTGATGGCTTAAGGATATTAGCTTGATTCCCTTATCATATAGACAGCATTTACCACTGATCTTAAAGGAGCTACATGGGCTGCCAGTTAGCTTCTGGTCTGAATTCAAGGTGCTGGTGATGAAACAGAAAGCTCTAAATGGCTTGAGGCTTTTATACGTGCAGGCATATACTCTCCCTACATATACTTGCTCAAGACCTGACGTATGCAGAAGAAATCCTCCTCTGTGACTCACCAGTGGAAGCAATACAAAGTAGGATGGACAAGGGCGAGGGCCTTCTTGTTTGTTGCATCCCAATTGTAGAATGTCTTCTCCCTTTGGAGGTCTAATTAGCACCAACACTGATTTCTTGCTTCCACCAAGTTAGAACTTTTTTATTATTATTATTGAAGCCTTCATGGACTAGTTTACTTCAAAGTGTGTACATATTGTGGTAGCTTTTAAAGTTGTTTTAATTGGTATTTTGTTTAATCTGTTTCTATGCTTAAATTTTTTTATGATTTTAATGTGGAAGTGTTTTACATTGTTTAAATTTATTCAGCCCTGAGATCTCATGCTAAAGAGTGGGATGGAAATATTTTAATAATAACAGTAACGAAAACCTTATCCATGCAAGCTCTACCTACATATTGCCAAATACATGTAATCCATTAATGTTGTTTGTGCATTTGCCTGAAAGCACTTATAAGCCAATCCCAATGAAAACCTTGATAAGGCAGTAAGAAGGTTAAGGCTCATTTCTAAACCAGAATTTAAAAAAATCCCTAAATGCAAATATGTGAGGAAGAGAAATTGACAGATTTTCCTATTCTTATATGTCAGAGATTTTCTGACTGTAATGAAGTTTATATGTTAAACTAAACATGCTTACAAGTATCGCTCAGATCATACTACCAGAAGCAGGAAGAATTGTGTGCCCAGAAATATGAGATGACGTTTGCGTAAACCACACTTTAAACTCTGATATGAGCAAGCTTATTAGCTATATAAGGTCTCTGTCTAGCAACAAGTTTAATTTGCATTGTTTAATCTGGGTCATTGTATACATTTGACAGCAGAAATAGCCTAGGGTTCTATCAGATCCAGGACAAAGGAGTTAGCAGAGGTGCCTGAATGCATATCAGGAAGGATAATTGTCCAGCTCAGGATTCCAGAGGTCAAATTATCAGTCATTGTTCTGAAATGCAGAATAAAAAATAAAACAAATGCAAAAATAGACAGCCAAAGTCTTAGTACTGACACCTGGTACACATAACATAAAGCAGTGCTTCTCAGGTTGCCTGATGTGGAGAACTGGCAATTTTCCTCTTAGTATGCCAGGCATTAATACCATTTTTGTGCCAATTGACTACATTTTTTTTTAATTTCCTGAAAACACATCAGAGACTAGCAGCCAGATTATTGCCTGGGACTGGCTATAGTAAGGACATGGGGATTGCCTATATCTAGGTGACAAAACATTGATTGGAATCATGACAATCTCTCAATGTCTGGTCAGGCAGGGGGTATAGGGAAGATTTCTGTAGGATGAGATCAAAGGATGGTCACTGATTACCTCCTTTGGTCAGTTTCAACTTCCATTGTATTTGGGTGTTCATGGAGCCTGAAGTGTTGAAAGGATGATCACAAATCAATTAGTGCTGGGTTTTGCCACTTAATCCTCTCTGAATTTAGGACCTGACCATGACTGAGGTCAGCTTGACCTGGCAACACACTTTCCAGTCATGCCCTCAATCATGTTTTTCAGCCATAAATATGGCTAGTTATGAAAATAGCACATCCTGCAGGATGGGGGGTGTAGTGTTGGTAACATTCCCCAAAATGGACTCCAGGACTCTCCAAAATGGACTCGAGGACTCAGATTCATATGCATCAGTCATGTGTCCACCAAATCATGGATACATAAGAAATACCTGTGCTCCAGTAATATATCTTTACTCGCTTCTGATCTTCTGATTTCAAGCCTGTTAAACATGACAAGTTTTGTGCTTTCCATCTGTATGAAATGGGATGTTTTGTATGACATGGGATGTTTTATAAATACTTCTGGAACAATGGTAGAAATTTCTATGGTAGTTGCAATGCTATTCTATTGTAGCTAAAAGGATATTTCCTACCATTTTTTTTTACTAACTTTTTTCCTTAACATTTCTGACTTCTCCCCACCCCCCTTTTTGTCACTAGTTAGCCTGAAGAATTTTTCTCTAATTTAATGTACCATTTTAATGTGGCAGTGGCCACTCTCCCTGACTTCAACCCACATTCCTACAATGCCTGGTAATCAGTTCTAGGGCACCATGGAGCATGCAAAATGGTAGACAGCTGCCAATACTATGGGTGGCACTCCTGTTTGCAATGGGAACAATAACAAAAATTAGAGAGATGGGAAGAGCTGAGCTAGCACTGTCATTTTCAATGGTATATATACCCATTAATGAAAATCATTTTCTTCTGCTAGCTAAACTGGATAAAATTATAGATACAGTTTGTTTACCTACAAATACAGTGAAGAATTTCAAGGGACAAATTGTACACAGTTTTTGTTTTTATGGAAATGGTATCAAAAAGCTGAATGAAGCCAGAATCCAAGATTCATCATTTACCATCACTTCTTACTCACTTTCCAATATACACTTTCCAATAGTACTCTAACAATATATTCTGTCAATGATTAGAAGACACAGGAATGAAGGGATTCACATTGTTATGGCATTTTATTTTTTTTAAAAAAACCTTCTCCAAACTGGTTCAAAGTCAAAAGTGTGGTTCTGCTTAAAGGATTTGTGCTATTTTCATGACCAGTTGCTCCTTTTTGATTTAAACTAGAGCTGCTGCTGTTGGGTGAGCACTCTATGCATCAGTAATTGGGCTATATTCAATGAACCATTGGCAGGTGGGTAATAAATAGAATTACCTATCCCTGTCTTCTATGTGCTTCTGGCTTAACCTTCGACCACACAGGTGATAGCAATCTGTTTCCCCAGAAAGAATTTTGCTAGCCAGCACACTGGTGAAATATAGCAGGAAAGCTACCTTCAGGCCCCGTACCGATACTTAATTTAACCTCCATTGCCTGTGGGAATAGAAAGCAGAGTCATTCTGGCCTGCTCTTTCCTCTGTGGTTTCCTCCGTTTCATTACACTGGGAGAATTACATTGACCTTTTGCTTTTATTTAAGTTTAATTTTATATGGCTGTGGGCTGGAAAATGAGACTTCAGTCAGATAGAGAATACACACCAATGTGTTGATGAACTATATTGACACAGTGGTTGTATTTCTACTTGGAGATGTTCTAGAAAGGAAAGTTTCAGATTGAGACATAAACATGTAGCGCTTCTGCAAACTGCTGTCATCTCTCTGTGTTAGGAATTGGTTAAATATATAAGGTTTTGAAAATGATTCAAATTATTCATATTTGTGAGCACTGGGATTCTCAAAGAACAATATGAAGATACTTCAGGAATTTATTCTTCATAATTTTTTTAGAGGAACAGACCTATCCATATCTCTCAGACTAACATAGGGATAGGAACATTGCATATCAGTGAGATGAAATATTGAAAATTGTTCCATTGCCTACAGTTGTCTTTGCAAATTCTCTTCTGAATTTTGTATGAGGCTCAAAAACATACCGGAGTGCATATAAATTTATTGTATTGCTTAGAAATGTTTTCTTCAAAATAAAATATGTTTAGAAATATTTATTCCTTAGAATACGCATTTTTTTTTAATGCATTTCTTTAAAAACAACAACAACACAAATTAATGCAGAAAAGGGACACTTTTGACTAATGAATGAAAACAGACAAAACTGATGGTCAGGGGTTTGGAGAAGGTCTTCTGGAGTCCTAGAGGATTACCTAATTGGGATTTGTGAGGTTGGAGAAATGGTTACTACTTTTCTTTCTTGCTTCCATTATGATGCAATGAATTATCACTGAGAAATGTCTTCTCCCTTCATTCAAACTTGACATTGTCTTTAACTAAAACATTGACGAAATTTCTGAAATCCTCCTGAAATATCCCACTAATCTTTGAACCTCTTTTAACTTTCTTTAATATTCCTTAGATATATTGGTCAAACAGAAATTACGTGAATGTTTTTTTTTAAATGATGTTTTCCTAAATAATGAAACTCTTTGCAACTAGTGATCTTACCAAATGTTACCATGATTTATATGTAATAATTAATATTAAAGAAGGACACAAAGAGTAAAAGTAAAATTTAAAATTTAGAATGCAAGATGCATTCTAGAAAAATGTTAAGGTAAGGTGACAGAAGCCAAAAACAGCTACCACCAACAGCTCCATAAAAAGTATTTGCAAACACTGCAAGCACTAGAACAGCTTTTGAGATGTTATTTCAGTGTCCAATTCCCCACCACTTCCAGGAAATATAATTAAAGATGGTTGCTCATTCCCTGATTGAAATGTATACCCCTCAGTCACAAAGCCACACCATAATTTCCCTTCCCTGGATGACAAGAAATGGTGATGACTACCCTATGTGGTTATGTGTATAACTGCAGCATTTGAGACCAGATCCTGTTGAGCAGGAAAGAGGAAAGGTCTACTTCATAGTCTACTTCAGAAAGAAGGCACATCTTCTGATATCTGATT
Organism: Cyclura pinguis; assembly: GCA_030412105.1. Taxonomy (NCBI): domain Eukaryota; kingdom Metazoa; phylum Chordata; class Lepidosauria; order Squamata; family Iguanidae; genus Cyclura; species Cyclura pinguis. The sequence goes on along the minus strand of CM059601.1, from coordinate 148,924,907 downwards.
CTTCTTTTGGTTCCAGCTTCTTCACTTTTATACAGTGGTTATCCACTAATCCTTACTGCTCAGTTGACTCCTGTCAAGTTCTTTTGTTCTATCTCCAGCCTCCCAGCTGTTGGCTCATTGATACTATTGAACAAAAAACTTCCTTCCTCCGAGTCTGTTTTTTTTCTTCTTCACCTTTTATGTAGCGCTAGTGTATTTACCCAGCATTGCCCAGGATTTTATTTTCTCATAGGTAATACTTTTTAGAAATACTTTAGGAATTACCTTACCTTAGGAATTAGGTGTGGTTGAAATATACAGATTTGAGATCCTGTGTCCCTAATTCCCCAACTGCCTTGTCCAGTATGTGTAACTTTCCCCCGTATTCCCCAATCCAATCTGTATTCAGAGTTGTTCACGTACAGAGGTTTAGTTCCTAAGGGAATACACTGCCTTCCTTCTTGCTGCTAGGCCTTGTCTCCATAACAAACAGCCTATTCTCTGGCTGAGAATTCTAAGGGCCCCTCCTTGAACTGCCAACCCCAGGATTCCATAGAATCTTCACAGGCAGCCAATCATATGAGGTCTTTTCACCTGACACAGCCAATCATATGAAGTCTTTGCCTGCCTGACATGGACAAACTCACACTTTTATATATTAGTTAAGCCTGTAGGACATCATTGTTGGATATGTAAAATATAAACAAATGTTCTGCAATGTGGGTCTGAAATTTTGGTTCTCTCCTTTTCAGACTCCTTCCAGAGAGAGGGATACCACATTGAGGAGGGAGCGGGCTTGTTTCTGCTGTTCCAGAGACTAGGACAAGGAACAATGGATTCAAGCTGCAGGAAAGGAGATTCCACCTGAACCTCAGGAAGAACTTCCTGACAGCCAGAGCTGTCTGGCAGTGGAATATGCTGCCTCAGAGTATAGTGGAGTCTCCTTCATTGGAGGTTTTTAAGCGGAGGCCGGATGGTCATCTGTTGGGAATGCTTTGATGGGTGTTCCTGCATGGCAGGGGGTTTGGACTGGATAGCCCCTGGGGTTTCTTCCAACTCTACAATTCTATGAGGCAGAGAGACTTAGCTTTTGAGAGATTTCAAATACCTCCAAAAATAATAATAATAATAAAAAACATTTTCATTTGAAATTTGGATTTTATACAAAGTAGATTACCACCTGGAGTCTGAAAAGATGAAAAATTGATAAAGGAAGGTCTGAATTTACTTTAGATACTAAATACTGCTAAGATGAATATACATCTTCAACATTAGTTGTTATGTTCTTACAGCATAGTAAGCTTATTAATGTTCCAATCCCCTACAGTTTTTTTTCTTTTACAGTGCAATACTTTATTTGTGCACACAAGAATAAGCCATAATTTTACATGAATCCAACATTTAGATTTAGCATTTCATCCTCAGTTTATTAACTTAATTAACTTAATTAACAGTTTATTAAGTTTTACTGGTCCCCAATAAAATTGTGGGCTTCAGCTAAAAGCAACAATTTTGAAGAAGATAGCAGTTTTGCAGTATCTAAGTCTTCTCTGATTATTTTTAAGAAACAAAACACCTTGGCTTGAGCTTTTCCACTTTTATGAGATTTGCATATATTTTTCCAAGAAATAAAATACACATAAATTAATGTACGTATTTTAAAATGTGAGTGGTGATATTGTGCATAGTTGAAAGAAAAGTGCAAAAAACACTCTTGATTTAAAGTGAAAAATATAAATTAGTTAAATTGCATGAATAACTATGCTAACTAGAGAAATACATTTTAAACATTGCATGTGAAAAAGCACATTTCAAAACCTGACATTAAATACAGATAAGGATACAGTGCAAGTGAGATTCAAACATAGAGATGTAATTCCTTGCTAATTTAATTCTCAGCAGAAACAAAGAAATTTCAGTAATTTTCTTCCTGTTATTTGAAGGTCAGGATCTGTTCTGTGCATTCACCCTTGGAATTTTTGTAGAGAAAACAACATTTTGTGTAGAGAAATGAAGATTCCCGCACATGAAATGATGAGATCGCTGTGCGAAGACTTGTTTTGTGCAAAATTCACAAATTGTGTGTGTGTGTACATGCATGTAAGAATATTGTGCATTGGAGGCAAAAACATTGGCTATAAGAAACTAACACTGTTTTTTCTTTCTTTTTTCCTCCCTTCTTTCTTCCATTTTTTTCCTTTCTCCTCATTGTCTAGAAATATTTAGAAATACTAATAATTATACATATATTATATTAATAATAAATAAATAATAAAATATTAATATTAATATTGATATATACAATCTTTAGTATATACAAGAGAAGATAAGGTTGAATCTGTAGTGAATCTTTCCTGAAATCTCTTTCCATCTCAAACCTGATGTGTTGTTCAGCTGTAAATCAGGAAGTCTTTACTTCAATTTTAAACAAAGCAATTTTTTTTTCTATGCAAACTACTTTATAGAGACAGCTAATCTATAGAGATGCTATTCCTGACATTCTTTAGAAGAATATTGCATGAGGTAATGTGCAAAGACTTTCAAACACTTAAAATATGGTACATAAATATACAGTAATATTGGTACTAAAGTAGTACATGGGTTTAGTTGTGTAATTTCTACAACTAATAGTCGTAATTTTGGTATATCATATACCAAAATGATTTCATACGGTAGTTTGCTGTTTTTTACTTCATATTCCTTTTGAAAGATCTTTTGTTTTTGTTTTCCTATGGGCATTATCTCCAGAAAGCTCCAGTCTCTAGAGAACCTCTTGTGAAAAATGAACAGAATAGGTAATCTTAAACATGAAAATAATAAAGGGAAAAAAAGTAATCTGCAAAGCAAGCATGGCTATATTTTTACAAATTTTCACCCACTCTGTAATATTTGCTGCTTCAGATTCTGTAGAATTATTCAAATGAACAATATAAAAGAAATAACTTATTCCTCAACTCTGTAGCTGAATACACTTCTTATATAATAACAAAATGCCCAGTTGTAGTTCTTCTTGTTTATTTAGTGTAGTCCTTATCACCTAGTCTGAATTGCAGAGGGACAGCACTGTTGATTAGATTTCTACACAGTTTGCCTACATCCGGACAGTAATAGCAACAGATTCCCAGTTCCCATATCCTACACAACTTGTATACATTTATGGGGAAGCACTTATGGAATTTAAAGGTGGGAGTGGAAATCAGAAGATGTTATGTGTGCTAAACACATTCAAAATGTTCACCCCCATACAGAAAAATAAAATGTTCTTGATTTTTAAAGAGAACCTACAAGAGATGTGGTTCCAATGATACGGAGAATGTTTATCTCCTCTGACACAACATGGATGTAAAAGCAGAGGATATATATTTGCGCTACAAAAAGTTAGTATCTGTTAAAGATTATGATGTTGTCTGAAAGTTGCTATCTTTCCTTTCAAACAACAGAGAGTGTGAGAATGTTATATCTAGCAGAACATAGTAAAATAACAAAAAGTAGGAGGGATTTAGACTAGGGATGTGCTTGTTTTTAAAATCTCTTCAATGGATGTCCTCCTGTCCTACAGCCATGTTTGTTCCATCCTTTTTTTCAAAAAAAGGATGAAATTTGTTTGCTTACTTTTTTCCCCTAAAATGCAGGCATGCTGATGCACACATGATAAAATGGCAGAAACTGCTTGAATGCATTGCCATCACAACCCTTGATCAAAAAATTGGTTAAACAGTATTTTGTACACCTTTGAAATTCTGTCATTTGTCTATGTGCATTATTTTCTGACTAGTCTACAACCATCTCTCTAACCCAGATGATTCCAGAGTGCAAAATGTGTGTGCCCCATGGACAGTCCTATAAGTATTGAATGACATAATCCTGTTAAACATGACTGGAAATTCATTTTGTGTATATATCCTTAATCCAATTTAGGATCAACTTAAACTTAGTTGTTTCCTTTTTCTTTTCTTCTTCTTGGTACTGCAAATGCTGGTTCACTCATGGTACATGTCTTGTTGTCTTGATATTATTTCTTCTCCAAAATTCTGTTTGTTCTTCTTGGTCACTTTTTTGACTTTTTGGAGGGGGAAGAATGTGATCTGTGTCTGCTACAGAATTCATGTGCATTCTAATATAGGCACATTAACTTACCAGTGAGAGTGATTTCAAATGTGTCTATATTTTGCCTTATTATCCAATATCATCAATTTTGCTTTCAAGCATGGCAGTGAGGGGAATAGGATTTGCAATGAGAAAATCCATACTTGTTCCCCAATGGTAGCTGAATCATTCCCTTGGAAATAGATTTCTTCTTTAGTGGGGTTGATTGGATTACCAATGGGGGGGGTAATTTTCACTGCATAATTACACGTGTGCAGCTGTCAACAAACATGTAATTTTGCTATTTAAAACCAGCATTCATATAAAGCTGCAAATGCATTTATTATATTTTTTTGTATGTGTGTGAAAATGTTTTAATAGCAGTATGATCTTCTACTGCAGTGGCAGTACTACCTGTTGATATGTGTTTCATCATAAACAAGTATGATTTAGCACACATGATCTTTCAAAACCCTCTTCCTCTGCAATGACATTACTTTAAATTGGTCTGTGACATTTGATTGCTTTATAAACACAGCTAGAGATGGACAAGAATTTCATCTGATTCACTGTTTGATAAGAAATTTAGAAAACTTCTAGCTTGATTTGAGGAAAAAAATCCTTGGGACTTTTTAGACAGATACATGTGATCAGGCCTAAGAGCCCAAGTGCTTCATTCCTTAAAATCTGAGTTTAAATTCTTGCATATCTATTCATGCTAGTGCTGGGATATACTTCTTCATCAAGTTTCTTCCTGAAAGTAGTAATGAGCAATTTCAGCAATATTCTTCCCACTATGTAAAAGTTCTCAAAAGCTGTGAAGCTTGCAAAGACTATTCATTAAGAACTTATTTTGTGCCAAATTTGCACATGGAGGTTTTACACAGAAAACAAAATTTTCTGCCTAGAAAACTATTTTTTTCTGTAAAAATAATAATCCAGTGCAGAAATATTAATTCCTGCACATTAAATATTGTTTTCTATGCAAATAAACCATGCTGGAATTTCATACAAAACAAATGCCCTATTACAGCATTTCATGTGCTGAAAACAGAATTTTCCATTCCGGAATTAATATTTCTTTATTGAAATATTATTTTCCATGCAAATAATGCAGGCCTCTAATCATCATGATTTCTCAACATTTGAAAATATGTTTAATTTTTTTCTGAATGTTTTTGCCCCCCCCCCCAACATGGTGCTAAATTAGGGTTGTCATTACATTTTTTTTCTCCAACCAGCTCCTCATCTTTAATAGTGACCTAACAGGCACGTGTAACATGAATCTTTTCTATATTGAACATGGTTGTACCTATTGAATTTGGTGACAGCATATAGATGAAGTTTTTATTTGGTTCAAATTTGAAAAGAACTCCCAAAAATTCACAGTTTTATCAATAAATCCAATGGAAATAAGATTATTTCTTTTTTGGGGAAAAGAAGAAATTAAGAATAAGTGAGAATACCAGATTTATTCACCTCTACGTACAACAAATACTACACTATATCCCTTGATGTTTGACCAGAGAATAGCATGTGTTGCAATAAGACAAAAAATAATATGAAAAAAAATCATTGCTCACATTATCATAATAATCTTAATTTTCAAAGTTAATTGTGTTGATTCTGGATTACACACAGAAAATGCTGTAGGAAAATAAACACCATATTTACAGACAATAACAAAAACGTTTGTTGTTCTTTTCGTATGTGAACAAAATTAAAGAAATGATAAACATGATGTAATAGATTTGTTAACTGGAATTGGTTAAAAAGTAATTTGAAGGGGAGAATGAGGAATGTCATAAAAGATATCTAAAATCCCTAAAACTGAAAGCGTGTTTAGACACATGACATACTCGTTAACAATGCACTTATATATCAATTTTATTTTCTCTTATATGTAACAAAAAATGAACAAAAACACGATTCTCACTCAGTTCTCAAGATGTGGACTTTGAACACTTGATCTCACCTGATTCACAAGTAAGGTCATGTTTGGCTAGCACTTTCACAAAGACAAACAAATACTATCATTGAAAGAATCTTGCCTCAAATCCTGGAGAGCCAGTATTGCCAATTGAGAGCTGGCAGTGCTGGACTAGATGCACTAATAGTTTGACTCAGTATAAGGAAACTGCCTATGTTCTATGATCAAAACCATCAATTTTGAGTTCTCCTGTATTCAAGTACTGAAAATCAGGATGCAGTCCCACACAGAAATGATTGCTTTATTTAACTTTTTCACATTTTGTAGAACTGTAATGCATTTAATTGACCTTATTACTATTTAATGCACATGATATATTTGCTACAGCATATGAAGAAGTGGGTTTATATCCATAAAAACTCATGCAAAAATAAAATCAATTTCTCTTAAAGGTGCTGCCACATTTATTTTTCCTCTCCCCCTTCTTTCTTCCTTTTTAGGTTATAATATATTCAACAATGTGAAGATACACAATATTTTTATTAAGGCACAAAAGTTAAGTAAAAGAAATTGGAACTTGTTTTAAAATAGTTGTTGGTTGGCTGCAAAGCTCAGAAATGGTGGTATAATGAACAAAGAATTTTTTATTGACCCAGCCGAAGCCATATGAGTCTCAATGCCTTGTAACAACTCATTTTGAGAATCTTAACTCCTCTATAAAGCATGTGGAAAAACAGATCCTAGCATAACGCCAGATTTTTTGTAAAAGGTCTATTTTTATACACCAGTATAGTATCTTCCTTTTAACATCTTGCCCCATTAACGCCAAGGCCCTTTCCATGTGAACATGGTGTCCCAGCACAGGGACAGGAGAGGAACATGACTGCAGTGATGCTTTCACAAGATGTTGTTGCGATTCCATCCTTCTTCTATCACCAGCTGGTGTGATAGCGGGCTCAATCATTGATGGATTTTCTCTGTCAGTGACCCCTGTGGTGTGATGCTTATGCACTTGCCTGCCCTGTGGAAGGGCTAGAATCATGATTAAAGCACTTCTTGCCCCAGAAGAGCATGGGGAAAAGCACAGCTGAGCTGTGGAAGGACAAGGTGTATCCCTTTCTTCTGCAGGAAGAAAGTCCTGTGTGGAGGAAAGCTTTCCAGTCACACTCCCTTCCCACCAAAGGCACTGCTGGGATTATGACTGCAGGGTGATGAGATAAGGTTAGGTGCAGATAGGGCCCAAGCTCCAAATGGATATCAGTTCTGAAATGTTTCAAGGATATTGCAATAAGCCAGAAGCAAAATGGCCAGAACAGTAGTTGGCCTTCAGGTGACAAAGGCATGATTACTGCAGGAAAATAAAGAAATCACTGAAAAGCTGAAAAAGTCCAAGAGTTCATGGAAATAGCAAGAAACAAAATAATGTGGCTTGCAAGATGCATGGCAAACTGCTTCCTTGTTTCAATGATCCCAAATTGGCAGCAATAATAGAAGGTTCAAAGACTGACAAACACAGCTCTCTTGGCTAAAGATAGCTCATGGACCATGAAAGTCCCCCAAATCTCAATTAACCAGGAAGCAGACACTGTGAGCAACAGAGGTCCATTTCCTGTTGATCAGGAAGCAGCAGACAGATATCTCCACCTTGTGTTCCATGAGTGATTTCTGGTCTGAGGGAGAATTGAGACAGGAATCCTGTTTCTGACTATTACAATGGAGATCATGTGCGGGAGGGTGTGGGAACTTAGTCAGCTGCTTCTTGATCCACTGTCAGTGGCAGTGGCTGAGGACTGAGAAGTTGAAATTCAGGGTGGGTGGGCCAGGAGACACTAATTATCTATGCAACTAAGGTGGCTACATAACTGATGTAGAATCATAACTATACATATGGAGCATCAGAGGCAGACACATAATAAAAGAGGTCTCTTGCAAGCATGCTGCTAAAAAAATTCTTTAGAAATCTCCCAGACTCCTACTTGAAATTGCTACTGACTAAGAGGTAAAGTGGGAGAACCAAAACAAAGATTCACAACTTTATCTTTGTTGGATAAGAGATGAAGGCCGCCAAGGATGGAAAGGTCTCAAGTAAGCCTGTGTTGTGGGGACTGGGAGTGTGAGGAAGATAATTAAAAGTGGAGTTTATTATTAAAAGAGCTCTGCCAGACAACTGTGATTTGGGAGCTTTTGGAGGCCTAATTGCACCAATTTTGTGATATATCAGTAATGGTGTGTACAAGAGCAACATATAGAAATATGCTGGACCCTCCTCCACTTGAAAGTATTTCTTTGGCTGGTCAAGAACAGAAACAATAGACAAAGACAACTCAGTTCTTCCCTCCAGGTGAGGAGGAAGGGAGGAAGGATCAGCTATTAAAAAACAATTCATTAGCTTCAAACCCTCAGACCAACTTGCCAGCTTCCGAGCAAGAACAATTGCATAAACTTAAGAAGAACACAAAGGAAGGTTCTCCACCCTGAATCTGGCAGTAGAAATTGCCCTTGCTGAGACTAGGCTATTAAAGGAATGTCCTTGAACTGTTAAGATTGATAGAGAGCAGAGGGAATTAAAGTTAAAACAAGCCTTGGAGCTAGATGGACACATGGAAAGGACAAGCCTGGAAAAGTCACATAGTAATAACAAACTAATTACTGGAGATACCACATGGATTGAAGAATGGCTTTGGTCCCTGTCCAAAGATATACAGTATATTAAATCCTTCTTAAATGATTGTACTGAGCTCTTGACTCTGTTTGTGAAGGTCTACAAAATATTGAATATAGACAAGCAAATGGATAAGGCTTTAAATGCTGATAAGCAGCAACCAATTAAACAGGTAACTCCCTTTTACCAGCTAAATCAAATAAGAATCGCTCCAAGAAAAGAGCAAATAAGACTGTAAACAATTTGAAGAAATTTAAAAATATAAAGAATGTAAAATAGCTGAAGCATGCATCTAAGATGAATTTTGAGAAACTCTTTGATTTGTTAGCCAAGGAGATAATCAGAGATAAAGTTACCCAAAGAAATAAATATAAGGTCTAATGACAACAGCTGCATCAGCACCAAGCCAACAACTTGTGCAATCTTATTAACACCCCAGCCTATAAGCCAACTGTACAAACCCTCTGCTGCTCCAAAGGAATTGCAGGGAGAAGATGCCAGTCTGGTAGACCTTTTCAGAGATCATTTCCAGAATCTTGGTCCTCCAGACCCCTGGTCAGTGATGGCACTAAAGGAGAAAGAAGTACAGAAGGGAAACACCAAGGACATCAATTGGAAACTTGTGCTGTCCCATCAAAAACTGGTGTTTCTGAGCTACCCTAAACTTGCAGGGATCCTATCTCAGTATGAACAAAAAGTTCATTTTGTAAAGTTACTAAGTAAGTCCTCCATTAATGTTTGCACTATCAAGGATATAGTACAAAAATAATATCTATTCTTTATGTGCTCATACAGTGGTCACATTTAAAAACTGATCAATCGCTAGCTGGATATTGGAAAACAAGGATGAGCTACAAGACTGTTTGAAAATCGAGCACCAGCTTTGCACTTAAAGGGAGATAACTCTAGTCATGCTTCTCAAGAATTAAAACCTTGTGAAAACCTGTTTGATCTGACTGGTGAAGGTCTGGACACTGTAAAACCCAGTCTAGCTGGCACTTTAGGGGAAAAACAGAACAAGCTGCAGTTGTGTCAGAGTTTAAATTGTGTTCCCCTCAAGATAGAGCTTGCATGTTGTTATGAGGGAAAAGATCTCTTGAACTCATTCTCTTCTCTTCCACTTGAGGAACAAAATAATATTTTGAAACAATTAGACAACTTGAGAACAACTCTATTAACCAAAAAGGCCTCAAATACATACCAGTTAACTGTTGCAGAGGAGTTTACAAAAGCAGAAATTTTACATCCAACTGAGGAGATAGTGAATAAGTAAGAAGGAATGCATGCCTCAATCCATCAGGGAAAAAAACAAATAACTTCCTTGGCTATAAGACCCGAAGACTGCACTACTTGGACTGATATAGCTGTGCAGTATGACCTGAGGTCAACAACTCTAAAGAAAAGACCCTCCTTGTGGATTGATATGCAATTCATAGAGGACCATGAACTAAGACAAACAACAGTTCATGGTGACCCTGTATATCAACCATAGAAGGAGATTGTGCCGATAATTTCAAACGTTACTAGACCTGCCCATCAGACGGATTTGATTGCAAGCCTGGATGAGGAGTCCCATTCATCTGGACTATTACCCCATGAGATTCCATCACCTCCTGAAAGATCATATACTCAATCTGTGTGTGATAACATATCTGCCTGGCAATGAAAGAGTCAGAGTAAAATTTCTCTCCTAACTTGGGATGTGGCAGGATGGCCTGCATCTACCAGTGACCCAGTTTTATCACCTTCTTATCTTGTTTTGATATTCTTCTGATACAAGAAACCTGGTTTGTGGGAGAGTTGTCATTAAATGGATTTCATTCTTTCTCCCTAAGGGCAGTTACAGGGTCCAGGTATGGTAGAGTCATAGGAAGATTAGGAATTTTGGTTCCTACAATCTTATGAGTTTCTATAACTCCACTCTCTTTATTTAAATCACATACAGAGGCAGTTAAGATTCAATTTAAATCAACCAATTTATTGATTATCAACATTTACATGCCTCCATTGAGACAGAAGACTCACAGTCATGCACTGCAGGCAGAACTTGAGTCATATTTGGCTAATCTCTCTGCTAAATACCCTGATGCATCTGTGATATTGGGAAGTGACTTGAATGCTAGATTGGGCCCTGATGATAGCATCCAATATTCACAATATAATTTTCTGCCCCTACACTAAGAAGATGATGTAGTCCTATTGACACACTGCTCCAAAGACCAGAAAGCCAACTATGCAGGCTTGTGTCTGGCATTAACTACTTTCAGATTAAATCTTCACATACTAAATGGTGCTATGGATAAAGATCACCCAGCTAGGTTCTTCTGCCTCTCCAGATCCAGAATGAGTGCAATTGACTGTATAATTACCTCTAGGGACCTTTTTTGTATATACGAAGGGCTTAGAAGTTATCCCAAGGTTTGACAGTGATCACCTTCCAATAACTTTGCAGTTAATTAACTTTGCAAAAGAGCCTCATGTTGAAGAACTTCATTTAATTTATACTTTCCTTGATTAAAGAACCTATCACAGACGTAAATGGTGCCCACAGTTAAATCATGTAATAACTGATTCTTTGTCTATCTATTACTTTCAGAGTCTTCAATTGTAATTCTTTCGCAGAGCTCCCTGAGGTATTCCGTGACAATTATACTGATTCACAAGTTACATCAGTTACTTTTATATTATGATAGAACACAATCAAGACCAAATAGACTCAAAACTGTAGTTTGATAAAGATTGTCTTAAAGCAAATTAAATAAATAAATAAAAAACTTACTGCTACTCATCAGTCACATTTAGCTAGTACATGATCATTCACTGCATTAGAGTTGCTTCGGAAAAAGTGACAATATAAACTATTACTGGCACATAAAGAGAACGAAACTATGAAGACCAACTGGTCCTGCCTTATTCAAGCTGTTAAATGTAATGACCCATCCCTTTTTTGACGTATCACTTCAGGTATGCAAAGCAGAGCTTTAAACAGGATAGATCATTCAATCACTCCCAATATTTGGAAAGTGTACTTCCAAGATCTATATTCAGACTCCAGTGTTGGAAAAGAAGATTGCATTCAATCTATTGAGACATTCCCACCGTGGCCTCCTGTGAGGGTGTCTGAAATAAACAGCCTTGTAGCTCAATTAAGAACAGAGAAAGCCCCAAGAGAGGACTTGATTCCACCAGAAGTCATTAAAAACAGCTTGGAGTTCTGGGCTCCTCTCCTGGCTTCTCTTTTCACTTGTATTGACTCCTATGGATATGCTCCTTCAAACTGGGTAGTAGAAGTCATTGTGCCCATCTTTAAAAAGGGGTCACAAGATGATCCAGTAAATTACAGACCAATTAGTCTGCTTAAATCAATTAGTAAAGTTTATGCAAGGCATTTACACAGGAAACTCCTGGATTGGCTGGAACAAGAAAATATTTTAACAAATGAACAAGCTGGTTTTAGGGAAAGCCAATCAACTATCGATCAATGCTTAGTTTTACAACACCTGATTAGGAAATACTCCTCCGGTAATATTACTGCCTTGTATGCTGCTTTTATTGATTTTAAAGGAGCATTTGATTCAACTTCATGCCCCATACTATGGGAAAAATAGAAGGTATCCTCAATTGATAAGCGATTACTCCACCTAATACGAATGCTTCATGAAGGGACCTCACTTAAAGTATGACATACCTTGCAGGGTCATCTTACTAGAGCAATTAAAACAGAGAAGGGAGTAAAGCAAGGCTGCATCTTGGCTCTGCTTCTGCTTATTTTCTATAGTAATTTGGTGGTGGGTTGCTTTCATAATACCAACTTCCACCCACAAAAGCTGGCTGGAAGAACCATCTCTTATACTGCCTTACACAGATGACGCAGCAGTCCTTTTGAGAACATCAGTTGGCCTTAAAAGAGCTCTGAGAGAATTGTCCCAGTTTTGCAAAGAAGATCATTTAGTGCTTAACTATCAAAAAACTAAAATCATGTCATTGTCAAACATCATAGGCGACTTTCCTGGCTTATAGACTCCCATAAGATTGAACAGGTTTTCTGCTCCAAATACTTGAGTGTAGTCTTTCATTCCTCAGGAAGTAGGAAAGCACATGGGGGCTATGTTGTTAGCAATGCCCAGAGGAGTTCAATGGATATTCAAATTTTTTTTAGAACAAAAGGTGGATATTATGTCTCAGCAGTTCTAAAAGTATTTGAGGCAAAATCAATAGCCCAACTTTTATATGGAGCCCAATTAGGCCCTTTCTCTAATAGTGGCTCTTTGAAGCGCATACAATCTAAGTTTCTGAGGTCAGTCTTTCAAGTCCCAACATGCATCTCCAATGCCACTCTGCAGTTAGAGGCAGGCTTTTTGAGCATAGAGACCAGAATATAGATGACCACACTTAATTACTGGCTTAGGTTAGCCTTTTTTTCCCAGGGGGCTTGCCCTCTTGTTCTGAAGGATGAATTCTTGTCTTCATGGAATAAGGCAGTTTCAAGCAAAATCTTGGGCTTTTCCTCTAATTTTTTATTAGTTTGGGGTACGATCAGGCTAAAGCGGCCAGAAAAGAACATATCACTGACATAGAGCGCCAAATGGATCTAGTCAGATCCCCTTCATTCATCATCAGTGAGTATAATAAGTACCTTAAAATGCCTATGGGTTACATAAGCAATCTGGAACTGCCAAAACAGCATAAGGCCTTCACCTTGGCTTAATGTCACACTCTTCCATCAGCTGTCCTTGAAGGTCGCTATAGAAAAACTGCATTTTCAAAGAGACACTGCCCGTGTGATTCTAACCAAATAGAAACTGTACAACATGTTTACATAATTTAGCAAATACATGTTCCAAAGATCCATCTAGGTCTATTAGGGTTGTTCATATGACAACTAAATATTGTTATGGGTACCAAATTTTTAGGTATATTTATATCTAATTTTATGTACTTGCTTTTATAAGCTATTTTATTATTCTGAGTTTATTTTATATTTTTATACCAGTCTATGGCTGTAACACTACTGTTTTTAACTCTGCATTTATAATGTTTTAAATACTGTTTTAAATATTTCATCTCATTTTATTACTGTTTTTGATGCCTCTACCATTTATATTCTGTATCTCCTTTTGTGCTGGTCAATGACCGTAATAAAGATATCTGATAATATACATATACATATAGCGTATTTCAGTCTTTCACATGAAGGCAATAATAGTTTTAGCATTTTTCTCTTTGCTGCATGATAATTTTCAGACAGTACTCACACTTTAAGTGTTATATCAGGATAGTCAATGTGTGTGTGTGTGTGTGTGTGTGTAATCTGCACAGATTTTTTTTTCAGAAAACTTGTTTTGTGTGCAAAAAGTGGTATTTTTTGCACAGGAATCAGTATATTTTATACCATATTGACTTTCTGCAAATAAATTTATGCAAAGATTCCTAATCTGTTTTGGTTTTTTCTCAGCAGAGTGTCCTAATAATCTTTTTTCATTGAGTGTCTCTTACCTCCCTATAAGATACTTCCTCCTCAAAGTGTTTTAATAGTTAAATTTTCCATATCGTCATAGTTTTATTTTATAAGAATTGGATTTTTTTTAAAAAAATATGTCCAGATGGTGTTTGTGTCCACCTCCCATCAGCTTCAACTGACACAGTAAATGTTAAAAAGACCACAGACCTTGAAACTAAAATTTTTAGAGCTGCAAAGTTCCCATCCATGGTGTATGTCACCTTAGGAGTTCTCTGGATGGAAAAGATAGATAGAAATGAAGTAAAGAAGCAAGTAAATAAGTACTCATAGTTTTTAATAACAGTTAAAGTGATGCCTGGTTTGATGAAAGTAATTACTATAATTATTTAGTAAATTTGAACTGTGAAGAAATTCCTGTCATTGGTGCATAGAACAGAGGGTTTTGTTTCTTTCATTAGGATTTTTTGTTCGTTTCTTTTTAAATACCCAAAACAAACAAAACAAAACCAGACACCCTTTCTGCTCAAGAATTCTTCAGCAACCTTAGCAAAATGTATGCCAGACACAGCATTCATTGTCATCTCCATCATATCAAATCTTTTCTTCATGCAGATATTTGTTTTCTCTCTATTGGAATTGACATTCTCAGGGGGCTGAGGTGAACAGTGACAAACAGCAGCAGACACCTGCAGACAGCCTAGCCTCAGTGGTATATGAGCACACTTTCAATTGGAAGTGACATGCTTGGTAGGTGAGGGGAACATGTGGAGACAGATGTAAGGCACAGGTAAACTTTCCCCAAAATGCAGCCAACCTAGTGGAGGCACAAAGAAGGGAATTTCCAATTCAAAGTAATGAAGGAGGAATACTTATTATGTGTGCAGTAGTGCCTCCCAGTGAGATCTATAAAATACAAGTAGGACTAGGAATGTCAAAATCTGTGAATCTTATTTTTACTGCAGGTCTCAAGAATCCCTCTCATATTCATGTTCCACCTTGCATCTGCATTAGGTAGTGAGAGTTCCTCCTCTCTTCCTTTGTATAAATTTACTCCCCCCCCCGCTTATTTCTTTCTGAAATGTGTGCTTTTTTTATATACATTTTTCCTATTGACTGTTAAGGATTTGCCTACATATTTCAAATATATGTGTTTTAGTTGTGTTCATTTTTTGAAAAGTCCACATTGCCTGTCATCCCCGTCACTACACCAAAATGCATTCTAATACTCAGAAATGCATGGATTTTAAGATAAAATGTGCTCTGGGAGACACATGAATGATTATTCTGTTGGGAAATTCTGCAAATCCATTACCCAAGACTCCAGTTTCTAAAGGTGGCAACACACATGGACATAGCAGAGATTTTGAATTATTTGTTCTTCTGTGATACATGCATAAAAGCCCTCATTTACCTTTAACAAAGGGTAGTACTGCATTTCCAAAACAGGTCTGTATGTGACAGTCAAACTTTTGCAGGGATGGGCAACTGTGGAAGGGTAGGAAACTTCATTAGCCCCCACAAGGAGACATTGGAAAACTACATGCCCCCGCTGCAAAAGAAATCTAGAGGACATGAAAGCCTTCTTGCCATGTTTTGAAGCCTTCCTGGGCTCTTAGATGACATTTTGGGACACTGGGACAATTAAAAATAAACAAAGAAGGACAAAGGACAAAGGACGGGATTCCAATTGTGGGAGAGTTGTCCTTCACACCCTCTGAATGTCATTTAGAGACATTTTGGATCATCATCATCATCGTCATCATCATCATCATCATCATCTTTGACCCACAGGTCACATTTTTCCCATCTCTACTCCACAGAATGAATACCAGTCCTTGTTCATAGCATGGAAATTCCTTCCTCTGCAGCACATTTTGTTTCTAGTTTGTGAAAGTAATAACAGAATAACAGAATAGGAGGAAAATGTGTTACTGATAGTTTACAGAGGAGAGAGGTTTTGTGAGATGTGGGAAAGAACTGCACTGGAATGTGAATAGGAAGCAAATGTGTACTGGAAAACGTGTAATGGATAGTGGAGTTATGCCCCAAAAGATCTGTTGTCAAGAATTAGGTCTGATCATTGATGATATAGTAAACATGTATATGGTCTACTTTAGACTGCATATTCACCTGATAACCTTCATAGAAAATTACTTCCACCCATGGAATGTCAGACAGTAGATTTTTCATAAACCCTCTCTCTGATGTGATATTTTTGTTACGCAGGGAGTTATTTTTCTTTTTCTATGGTGAAGTCTTTCATCATGTGAGACCATCCTTGTAATCTGAAGTGATGGAACTCAGGCTTATTGTGAGTCCAAGACTGGTATTGAAACTATTGGCATTCCAGATGTTTTAGAATACAACACCCATAATTCCTTAACAGTGGCCACCCTTAGGGCTTCCAGATGTGGAAGACAAAAATGTATGGGGAGTCAATCATTTTGCACATCTAGTCTATGTGCTAGCATATACTTCGTGCCAGAATGCAATCATTACATTGGGTGGGTGTAAACACACAGGTTCCAGGGCCATTTTTCTAATCTCTGTCCCCTGGAACATATTTACCATGGCCCCAAGGATTTTTTAAAGATCAAAACTAAATTTCCTGTTCTTGGAGCTTTCCAGGAATGGTGGGTTTGTGTCACAACAGATTACAGGAGCCCATACCTCCTACTTCCAAACAAACAAACAAAAAACAAACAAAAGCAGACTTCTAGATCATCTCTGATTGTAATTTTGTTTTGTTTTCTATTCCTCTCTTCCATTTTCAGACCCTATGTCACCCACAATGGGTGATTGGATGCAAATTAGTTTCTCAGGCTCACCAAAATTGCCCACCTTTGCTTTATATGAAGCAAGGGGTGAGAATGAGCATGGGCATATGTGTCTCATAGCTTTTTCACCCAAGGGCTTTGTGCAAACATTCATATGTGTACAAGTCCCATCTTCATAAACAATAAATCCCCTTTCTGAATGGACATACTGTCCATATGTGATATTCATAACAACAAATAAATATATGAAGAGAGATTCCTCTGAATTCAATGCTTCCACTTAAAGATGCCAAGACTTCCAATAATTATGTGGCTATTGACATATAACAATGCTGAATTGTTGTTAAACATGCATTGCTATAACAAATGACATCAAATCAAAATCATCATCAAGTGACTAATCAATATTAATGCAATATGTCATTTTTCTTTCATACTTCTTTTCCTTTGTCACCATGACCTCTGCACACAGTTTTAATTCTTAAATGTGTCCAATCATGCAGTAATGTATGCATTATAATAAAATATAAATAGAATAATAGTTCTTTGTGTAAGAGATGGACAATGCAGTTCTTCCTTTATCCTGCTACATAGGCTGAATCTGCACAGTCTAAATAATGGGTCCCTACCTTGATCCCAGTCATGTTGGGACACATGATGTTCCTTTCATTCCAATTCAGAAACACTTCTTTTGAATACCTAAGGGCTTGAAGGTAATTTAAAACAAAAACAAAAACAAGACTTTAGTTTACTGTACTGTTTGGGAGGGGAACTGGACTTTTAAAATGTGTGGCTTGATCTTTGAATTGAGGGGAGAGGGAAGGCCAGGTTGATGATTGGTCACCTATATCATTTGATCTTTCCTTATGATACCTTTGCATACATGCTATTGCACACAATCACAGGTCAACATTTGAGGGGGGAGGGATTTTAATGAGGATCACAGCTGGAAAGGGAGAAATTAAATGTCCTCTGCCCACAGTTCCAGCTGAGAATTTCCTCCATCCACCCTGCTATTTCTTTTTAAATGTTGTTGCCTGCTACATGTTAACTATGGCCCTTTCCTCACCCTACCTTCTTGTGTCGTCCTCCGGTGGCAATCCTGGCAGTGGCTCTGCTGGGAAAGGAGTGTGACAGGAGAATTCCCTTCCATGCAGGACTGGCTCCCTGTGGAAGGGAGTGCATTGGACATGCCACTTCCTTCTTCAGTGCAGTGTCATTCCCTGCCTTGGAGATCCTTGCAGTGAGGAGGAGGATTCTGAACCTGAGGCAGAAGTTTCCCCGGAGGCAGAGTTTCTCCAGATGCTTGCTCAGGAGAAGATAACAAGCAACAGCAGGGACCTGTGCAAGGGGAACACGTATCAGAGAATAAGACAACACAGACACTTACCATGCAATAGAGATGATGTCAGAGAGAGGGGCTGCAGTGCTCAGAACATTTAAGTAACAAATGAGTCCTAATGAAGGAACACCTGTGGTGACAGCATCACTAGATAACAAGGCTTTCAGCTGGCCCTTTCCTTTCATGGTCAGTAACTCATCTTCACAGTTGTGGAAGCCCTGTGCTGTGTTCTTTTGCATCTGGATCACCTTGAACCTCTGCCTATTTGACTACCACTTGGATTTGCCATTTGGATTTGTTTGCTTTGGAACCTAAACTCTGTTTGGACATTTTCTCACTCTTGCCTTGTGAGTAAATCCTGCTCTGCTGTTTGGTGATTAATTTTCTGTTCTGCCCAGAACATGATATGCAGCAGGGTGCTTTCCCAGGATGTGCTGGGGCAGGAAGCACCACCTTTATGCTTCTGGGGCTTCTGCAGAACAGGTAAGCAGGATGGTGGTATGATTGTGGGTCATTGATGGGGAAAATCCATCAATGATTTAATGCATGGTCATGCTGCCTGATGATGGGAGAGGAGCAAGTCTGTGACAATGTTATGTGGCAGTGTTGTTGCTATCCCACTTCTGTCCTATCCCAGGGCCAGGATGGGAGGCTTCTGTGAAAATTGCCCAAAGATATAATTTAAATCTCGGTTGCACTTTTAATCTTCTCTCTTCCAAAGTGAAGGGAGACAAAATTAAGGAGTTGCAGTAAGAAAAACAGACACTCAAGCAAAAGGACAAGGTATTATTTTCTTTTCTTACTTGATATTGATTGATTTACCAATCGATCAATAAGAGTGATTGACTGATATTGATTGATTTATCAATAGATAGACAGACAGACAGACAAGGGAAGCAATATAACTTACAGCCTCCACTCACTTACCACAAATACAATCAACTTTAGAATGTGTGAGGCTGTTAAGCATGCCAACAGTCATCAAGAAAAAAAAGTAATATTTTAAAGAAGGCTTCTGGCTTACAGAGTTCCAGATGCAATAAGTAAGCTTGACAGAAAATAAAAGTGAAATCTGACTCATGAGCCCTTGAAGAGGGTTCTGCATATTTATTTTCCTTTAAAATTACTGAAATCCCTTCCTGTATCACCAAAAACATTTGAACTTTAAAGAAAATAAAAACTAGTGAGAAAATGTGATGTTCAGTTTGTAAATAACCAAATGTAACATTTCTATTAATGCCATCCAGACCTCATGTAAACTAGCATCTTATTTCTTGCAATGAGACTGGGGAGATTGCAAAATAACATTTATCCCACTTCAATATTTCTTATAATAATAAAAAAAATCCTGCTAAATGGCATTAATCTGGGTGGTATGGAGGGAGGTCAGGACAGCCTGAACTGTATTTAGCATCCATTTTCATTTCAATCTGGAAGATGTTCTTATTTGTGGTATTTTATGCACTGCTCATGGGATCATAAAAATAGGACCAATAATAATGATTAATTTTTACTGCTTGAATAAAACTGGTCAATAAAACTAATTTGAACCTAATCTAGATGCAAAGTGCGCTGAAATTGGATACAAAGTGTTTTACAGTAATCCTCTTTGACTCTTAAAACTACAACATGACATTTTCCTCTCTCCAGAACTCAATTTCTGTAGCTCTTAGAAAACTGAAGTAAAACATCTTTTCAAGGCACTTTAAGATGTCTTTATTTGGGCACTGTGATGGTATCTAGGATAAGTTTGGGATTATTTCAGCATTTTTTTTTGCATATTCTGTCTCAGCTTTTCACAACCTTGGATACCTGAATATTGTAAACTGCAGTTTTTAACCCCCACAGCATGACCAATTGTCAGGGATAATGGATATTATAGTTTTCATAGACTCATCCTTTTGTACTCCACCATTAGCATAGTATCTTCAAGGAAGAAAGAGGGGTACTGAGGGGCAATATGACATCCTGGATGTAAAAAACATTTCTGCCTCTACATGATCAACTGTTCATTACTTCCTGTCCAATCTATTTCAAACTCTAAGCTTCATTGCCAGTAACTAGCTAGGGACCTTATTGAAACAAGATGGGTCAAAACTCCTCATGGCTCCAGACTAGGCCTGACAAATACAATGTCAAATCTTTGGATGTCTGTATCAATTACTCTATGCTTAGATAAGATATTTAATTATGTTGTGGCTTTTCAATTTCATTTGATAAAGCAATTTATTTAGACCAAGGGTGGCCATGCTCTGCAGCACAGAGGACCAAATGGGACAATTTTAGTTCCTCCAAAACTCTGGAGATCTGTAGTTGTGCTATTGTGGCTGCTATTTTAGTGATGGAAGATGGTGCCATTGTAACAGAAGTTGACAATGAGATCTCCAGTGACTTGTGAGTAGGATTACACTGGATCAGTTTCATTTGGTGAGTACCACTGATATGGGCAAGCTGCCGGGGCAAGTAAAGAAGGAAAATTATGTTCTTGATCCGTGTCCTTCTTGGCTGGTTGTCAAGGAAGGAGATGCAATTACATCTCAATTACATAATATTTAATCTGCCTTTCAAGGAGGGAAATTTTCCATCTTGTTGAAAAGAAGTTGTGGTATGACCACTTAAAGAGACCAATATCAAATTTTCCTATTTGGGGCAAGGTGATTGACAGGACAGTTGCCTTCCAACTCCACACAGTCTTGGATGATACAAGTTATCTAGACCCATTTCAAACCAGCTTCAGAGTAGAATACAGAGTTGAGATCATAATGGTCCCCTTAGTAGATGATCTTCGCCTGAGCACTGACAAGAGGGAGTGTGTCTCTGCCGGTGTTTTTGGATCCCTCATCAACATTCGATATCATCAACCATAGTACCCTTCTGGAATGCCTGAGAGGTCCAGGAATTGGAGCAACTGTGCTTCAGTGCTTCTGGTGCTTTTTCTCAAGTAGATTCCAGATGGTGATACCTGGGGATAGCTGTTCCTCAAAAAGGGAGATTCTATACCACATATCATAAGGTGCCCTTCTGTCCCCAGTGCTATTGAACATCTACATGAAATTGTGGGGAGAGATCATCTGAAGGCTGGGAGTGAGAGGCTATCAGTACTCTGATAATACTCAAATATTTTTCTCCATGCCTTCAAAAACACCATCAGCTAAGGATAGTGTGTCTTCTCTCAATGAATGCCTAGAGGAGATAATAGGCTGGATGATGTTACCCTGTGTACTGGGGGTCCGGGAGGGACACCAAAATATGCTCAACTAAAGGTGGAGAAAATTAGCTCAGAGCACTGCTTAGCGTTACGAGAGGCAGGGTAATGTAGCGAGATCTTGAACCCTATGTCTACGGGGTCAGGCCGAGTCAAGGAGCACACAGAGGTTGAAGCAATAAATGATATTTTATTAAACACAAGCAAAACAGTGTATGCAACACATTCACACAAGATAACTAAAGGAAATAAAGTTGGAGTGGTATAGAGGGATTTTTAGAGGGATTGCTGGTTTGGGTGATAGTCCTGTCCTGAAGCCCAGAAAAATAGAGAGCGAGGCTGGGGTGCGATGTAGCTCAGCACGTGGAGCTGAGGGGAGGCTCACCAAGCAAAGCAGCAGCAAGGCGGGAAGAAACTCGGGAGTGTTCCAAGGAAGGTCTTGGAATCAAGGGTTTTTATAAGGAGAATGTGACTTCAGGCTATGCCGTACTTGGGGAGAACAGTAGATTTGGAGTTGGAGACAAAGCCTCTGAAAGGTCAGAATCTGAATGATTGAGTTATCGTAAAAGTTCTCAATAGAGTAGCCAGTATGCAAACGCAGAGTACTTGGTTATTGCACAGTTTACCCATCAAGCTGCCAGCCCGGGGCAGAGGATCTTTTGTAGGTTGCGTGCATACCTAATTAGAGTACTTGCCTGGAGGTCTCCTAAAGCAGTGAGTCAGCTATTTCTGGCCTGCCTGTATTGTTGTTTGAATATTACGGTAATTAACACCTGAGCTTGTTTGCATGCTTGTCTGGTGGCCTCGCAAGCAAGTGGAAGGGAATAGAGAAGTGAAGCCAAATTGTGATATCAAAAGAATATCTTTTAATATCCCCAAAGCTCGGACTAGCCAGGGCAGTAACAATAAGGAAAAACAAACTAAAGCTGAATCCAGACAAGATAGAGGTGCTTACAGTCAAGAGTCCTAACCTGGGTTTGGAGGTGTTTCAACCAGTCCTGGATAGAGTTAAACTCCCCTGAAAGACTGTGTTTGCAGCCTAGAAGTGCTTCTGGGTCTGTCACTCCAAAAGACAGCTCAGGTAGATGTGACAGCCAGGAGTGCTTACTATCAGCTTTGGTTGATAAGCACGCAGCACCTCTTCCTAGAACTGAAGGACCTAAAAATGACAGTGCATGTGCTGTTAACCTCAGGGCTGGACTTATGCAATGTGATATAGATTGAGCTACCTCTGTACCAAGTACAGAAACTTCAGTTGGTTCAAAACATGGCAACCAGAATGTTTAATGGTACATCTAGGAGTGAACACAAAGCACCGATATTAAAGTTACACCACTGGCTGCCAATTAGTTCTTGGGCAAAATATGAAGCGTTGGTTCTTACATGTAAAGCCCTACACAGTTTGGGTCAAGATTGCCTACAAGGCCACCTCCTCCTGTATAATCTGCTCCACACACTCAGTTAGGCAGAGGACTTTTTCTTCAGCTGCACTTAGATTATGGAATGACCTGTCAGAAGAGACTCAACAGTTGAATACACTGTGTAAATTTAAAACAACGTCTCAGAATCATAGAATCATATAGCTGGAAGAGACCACAGGGACCATCCAGTCCAATCTCCTGCCATGCAGGAACACACATCAAAGCACTCCCACCAGATGGCCATCCAGCCTCTGCTTAAAAACCTCCAAAGAAGGAGACACCGCCACACTCCAAGGCAGCATATTCCACTGCTGAGCAGTTCTGACCATCAGAAAGTTCTTCCTGAGGTTCAAGTGGAATCTCTTTTCCTGCAGTTTGAATCCATTGCTCCTTGTCCTAATCTCTGGAGCAGCAGAAAACAGGCCTGCTCCCTCCTCAACATGACAATCCCTTCAAATATTTAAACATAGGTATCATGTCCCCTTTTAACCTTCCCTTCTGCAGACTAAACATTCCCAGGTCCCTAAGCCGTTGCTCATAGGGCATGGTTTCCAGACCCTTCGCTATTTTGGTCGTCCTCCTTTGGACACGTTCTAGCTTGTTGATATCCTTCTTGAAATAAGGTGCCCAGAACTGGACACAGTATTCCAGATGAGATCTAACGCATGCAGAATAGAGTGGTACTATTACCTCCCTTGATCAAGACACCATACTCCTATTGATGCATCCAAGAATCACATTGGCTTTCTTGGCTGCCGCATCACACTGCTGGCTCATGTTCAGCTTGGGATCTACCAAGACTCCTAGATCTCTTTCACATGTACTGCTATCCAGCCACGTGTTCCACATTCTATATTTGTGCATTCCATTTTTAATGCCTAAGTGTAGGACTTTACATTTTTCTCTGTTGAAATTCATTTTGTTAGCTTTGGTCCAGCTCTCCAATCTGTTAAGGTCATTTTGAATTTTCATCCTGTCCTCTGGTGTATTAGCAACCCCTCCCAATTTGGTGTCATCTGCAAATTTGATCAGCATGCTCTCTATTCCTTCACCCAAGTCATTGATTAGGACATTGAATAGCACTGAGTTTTCCAGCAGGTTTATCAAGATTATTTTAAATTGTGAATTTTAACTATGAATTTTAAATATATATCAACTGTTTCAATTAAGTATTTGCATTATTTGTTCTTTTAAATTGATATGATGCATTTTAACTTTTTTTTTTAAAAAAATGTTCCCTTTTTTAGTGATATGTTATGTCAATCTGTTCTTTTTCCCCACCTCAATTCATGGGTGGGTAAGGAGTAGTAGTTTAAATAATAATAATAATAATAATAATAATAATAATAATAATAATTAATAATACACTGTATGCAGGCTAAAATTCAACTGTGAATAGTTTTCCTGGCTGTGGCTGTCATGTCCTACTGGAGAAGCCTACTCAGGGAAGAAAGGGGAATAAGACAACTATGATAAGATACACCAGAGCCAGAGGAGGCTGGCTATCCTGCCCTGGAACTGTTGGACATGGAGCCTGGATCATCCAGTTCCTGAAACTCTTCAAAAGCGGGAGTTAGTTGCTAAGTTGGTTCACTGAATATCATAGACCAAAGCACCATTTTTAGAAGAACATGAGAAACCTGGGCCTGCTTAAAAAAAAAAAAAAAGGAAAAGAAAAACACTGAGGTAATTAAGCTATTTGTGTTAAATTTACAGTTGGCTACAAATCAGCATAGCCAAGGACATTTCTTTGCAATAAGCAACTGATTCAACTATGTGGTTTTGTTTGCCATTTCTTGTGCTATTGATTTCTGGAATTTGTCTTGTTCTTTGAATTACTTTCATTGGTAACTTCTTCACTTGTTTTGAAGTTGGCCTTTCATGCTTAGGTCCTGGATGGCTTCATCCATGGTTCTGCTTTTGCTGACTGTCTGTGTGTGATCCTCAACTCACTTGGTTTTTCATCTGTTGTTCTCTTGGAATATAGATGCACTAATGTTGGCAGATTTGTTGTTGAATGCTCTGACAATAGGTTTAGCAATGGGGGCCTTTACCAACTTGGTCCTATTGGAGAGATTTTGCTGCCATTTTGCTGCCATCAGGACATGTTCTTAGCATCAGGCTGTTTTTCCAAAAATAGAGCACATTAAGAAAATATTTCTTCCTCTGTCTCCCTGACACTCTTTTTTAAAATGTCTCTCTTTTTCATTTTTACATATATAAAACAAATGTAAGGGTGATCTGCGTGCCACATCTGTCACACGATTGATCACGAGGGTTGATTCGGCCTTTCTGGCTGGCTAAGTAGGTGTTCCCTCTGACACTCTTAGAAGGTTACTCCACTGCAGAATTGGAAGTATTAAATTGAAGTATTAACTCTCTTGTGCTTTGGTAAAAATCCTATTTAATGGAGTGTTCAGTCAGACAGTACCCTATCTTCTGGAAAAACAGAACAAAAGTTGTGGAGGAAATGATCACCGAGAACATTTGAACTAAATCATCTTCAGTTACTCATGTTCTAGAAGCGCATATTCTCCAAGCAGAGATAGCTAGTTTACAAATGTGTGTGGAAACATACTTCCCATGAAAATACAGAATTCCTGGCATGCCCACTGCACTAGATTCCTGGGAGGTGAGATCTAGCCACAGTTAGACACATCTTGGTTGCATCAAGGTAGAACAGCTATTGTTTGCTCCATGTAAATTTCACTTGACTCAGAACTCTGATAGCTAGAATGCTTATGAACATGAATATATGGGTATATTGCACCAGTATTTAGAACATCTTCTGTAGTTACCAAAATGCTTCTAAGCAGAAATCAAACGGCTTGTTCTTACCTATAAAACTCTCAAAGACTTGGGTCAGAGTAACAAAAGGACCATCTGTTACTCACATGTCATTCTACCAGCTCTACAAGATCTGGTGAAGAAGACCTACTCTGTATTCCAATTGGGCTGGAAATTAGATTAATCAATCCAAGTACTGTGCACCAGTACTCATGTGGGGGAAGGTACAGCTTTGATGGTCTCCAATGAAAGAGACAATTGCAGTTGGCACCAGGCACCAGAACACAGCTCTCGATAGGGTGGGGCTGGAAAATGTTTAAGTCCTGCTTGCCTCTTTGCATGTCTCTTTGGATTGTCACAGTACGATCCACTCTCTCACCCTCAAGCAAAGTGTGAGCTTTGGTGATCACTTCAGAGCCAGGTAGGAATTTGCTCCCTTTTACCATTTTTTTTAACCCTATCCAATACAGTATCTGCAGGACTGTGACAATTGGCTTTAAATGGTGTTGATAAATAGGCTGTCATTGGTAGGGAGCAGGGAGAACATAAGAATTTAGTGTACACCTTGGCACCATTTTGGTATAGGTTAGGGTTCTGGAGCTTCCTCTGGTATAGGTTAGGGTTCTGGAGCGTCCCCTAGGTCCTGGGACACAGTGGATGGGGAAGGAGACTACCCTTGAAGTGAGCCTGGATGCTTGGCTTTCACTTGGAGAGTCCTGGGACTTGGGTGGAAGTCTCCTGGGTTTAACTTGTAGTAGATGGCCAGCCAGGAAACAACCAAATTATTGGACTGTCCTCAGGGCTCAGCTCATGTGCTTAGCCCAAGGAAAGGCATAGGAGGTAGTCAAGGGGTGACACTAGACCTCTGCTAGACCCACATCTGGTTGCTTCCCACTTTGGTTCCTTTCCAGGAACAATTCATTAATCCAGGAACAATTTAAATAACATGGTCCTTATTTAAACCAATTTTCTGAGTCTAGTCTTATTATTCCATGGTTGCTCACCAAAAGAATTTTCCTGCAGCTGTGCCCTAATGGCATGTTTCACTCCCAGTCCCCCTCCTCTTTCTCATTTGTTTCACTGAAGAAAATTCTGTTCAAGCAATCTTTTCATTAACCCTAGTTTTTAAGCTCAGTAATGTTCTAATTATACATCATGTTGTTTTTGGTGTGTGTGTTGGGGGGTGGAGGCTACAGTGTTTTAATTATTGACTACAATTTTATTGTTTTCTGGATGTTTTTGCCACCTTGAGTATTGCTTTGGGAAATTAAAAGGCAGGATGTTAATATTAAATGTTAGCCCACCAGAATAATATGCAAACATAAAAACATTCCAAAATCTTTAAACTTCAGTCAGAAGAAACTTGATGTTTATTTAGATCTCATTTTCATAACTAGTATACAGACTGGTAGTTACTTTTTCTGCTGATTATAAATTGAGACCACTGCAACTGTATGTGTTAGGGGTGGGCACATACAGTGGACACACAGAGAATTGTTGATTCATACAGCTCCTTGAACCTCAGCCTTTCCTACTTTTGCACACATCAGCCGCTATCACATCAGGCAATGATGGTCCAAATGAGCCCTTAGAGTTGTGTAAAGCACATATACCACTCCACAAAACACCTCTAATCTTATCAAAATGCTCTTTTTTTTTCTTTCAATCTTCCTAGGAGATCCCTTCAGGTATTTTACCTGAACAGAACTCCTGATATATTCTATGCATGCCTTTCACAAAGGGCTGAGTGACTAAACCTGCCAAATGCTAATAGAGGGATTAGGTCTTATTAGTGGCAGATCAGCTTGAATTTCGTTCAGATTTAATAAAAACCCTTGTATGTAACAATAACCACCAACAGAGAATGATGAACTCTAGAATTGCTGGTGGATTAGCAGATGTAATGGGAGTACCATTTCCTTTATTAAAAGGGTCACAATAATTGTAGTAATGTTATAATATTGTCAGCGAAAAGCAGCAAGGGTTAGTTATACATACTTGTCTTCTCTCCCTGGCAGACTCATCATTAATTTCTCTGTGTTTCTGTCTAGGAATATGTCTAGGAATGTGCCCCATAAGAGAGTTTGATCTCTCTATCTTTCTGTGTCAAAATGGGGGAAAACCTTAAATGCTTCTTTACACTTAGATGCTAACTTCTTTCTGAGGCGATTATTTCACTGAGAGAGAATCCTTTATTTTTAGGTTTTCATCATTTAGAGTGCCTGCACCATCCCCAATGAAAGAAGTCAAATGACAGGCAGGAGGAGAAACAACTCTTTTTTTTTTTTTTTTTTTAAAAAAAGACTTTTGGGTCAGCTGGCTAGCTTTGTATGTATTAAAGCCAAATATATAGTGTGTTTGCTAGATTTCTTTTTTAAAAAAACAGGAACAGCCATTTCATTGTGTGTTTATGCATGGTGTACACAC
This sequence comes from Cyclura pinguis, assembly GCA_030412105.1. Taxonomy (NCBI): domain Eukaryota; kingdom Metazoa; phylum Chordata; class Lepidosauria; order Squamata; family Iguanidae; genus Cyclura; species Cyclura pinguis. The sequence goes on along the minus strand of CM059601.1, from coordinate 148,896,830 downwards.
ACACACACAGACACACACACACACATGCTGGATTGCTTAACTCAATGACAAGGTGGAAGAATTCAGATTGTGTGTGTGTGTGTGTGTGTGTGTGTGTGTGTGGTTTCCCTATAACAACTCATTGTAGCTTCTTATATGCGTACTTTGTAGCAGCAAAATTGTTCTTAAGACCACATGATATCAGACCAGGACATTTTGCTGCCTGAGGAGAACAAAAAGTTGGTACCCCTTCCCTAGTCCATATATAGAAACTAGTCAGATGAACCTTACTTCAATACTTGCAGATGAAACTTAGTTCAATACTGGGGAGGAAATAGCTTAATCTTCCCCCACAACTGAACATACACAGCTCTTCCTTCAACAAAATGGAACAGAGTTAATAAGAAACAAACCAGAGAGCTGCCACAATCTCATTGCTATGTGAGACAGTTTCATCACTCTGTTTATTGGTACAGTTGATCCAGCAGCCACACCAAAGCCAAGCAAAGGCTCCTTCTCCAACATTCCCACCCACAGGAGCCATGGGAATAAACATTTTCTCTAGGAACTCCATCGTCTTATCTATTCAGAATTTGTTGGTTTCCTTCTTTGACTGCCCTCATATTGTACTCTTGTAGTTAATCTGATTCTATTTTTTTAAAAATAAAAACCTGATAGCATATCTCTAATAGGCTCATTAGCAATAGGTTTGTTAGATGGTTAGTTATACTGTAGTGAGAACTTATAAGTGTTTCTCTTATGTATCAGTTCTCTTTTATTGTAAACGTCCCTGAAAAAAATCTGCTAATGGGTAGCATGTCAGTGTAGTTGAATGGATAAATTGGACATGATAAAGCAGGAACACAAGAAAGCTATTTATACTTTAAGATTTCCTATGTGAAAATTCATGCAGAATCTATTAACTTTCATAGAATCTGAATTTGTAAATCCCAATAGTCAGTTTTATTATTGAATTGGGGTTGAAAAGCAAATTTTCAACCCTCATGACTTTAGGATATTTGGATATTACGGAAATCTCTGTGACAAGCTTGAGCATTCTAAAGGGTTTTTCTTCTCCACGCAGCAGATATAGTCTTGGTAAGCCAAACATTAGAAGTGGAAAGAATACTCAAAAAATGTATTTGTCAAGTGTTAGAAAACCTGACAAGGAGAATCCAGAGTGACGATCTTCAAAGACCGGGACTTTTTCTTCACAAAATTTGCACTTTTTTGGTGCAGAAGACAACATTTTCTGTGCAGGAAACAATTTTGTCTGTACAGAAAAAAAAATATTTTGAGTGTCAGAGACTAGGATGGATAGGCTGAGGAAAGGAAAAGCTTGCAGATCTCATGGAGGGGAGAAGGACAGTATGAAAATGGAAGAAAAACAGCCACTGGTATTGAGTGATTGAGAGACAGAAAAAAGTAGAGGCATGTAGAGATGAAAGGGAAATGGGGAAGCAAGAAGAAAAATGGAAGTGGGGTGAAAGGCAGAAAAAAACCTGGAAGCAGAAGCATTTGTTTTGCTGTGGCACACCTCAGAATGCTGGCAGCAAATTGTCTTTGTTGCTATGAATGCTCCTAGGGGTTCATGTGTTTCCATGTCAAGAGTGGTCCTCAGGAGGCTTCATGAGCCACACAAAAGGATGTGGTAGGGCACACAAAGTTTAAGGGCTGCACTTTGCCCACCCCTATTGCAAATCATCAAACGAGTTACTTGTAACAAGAAGCGTTTGATGTGCAATTAAGATAAAAAGTTGAAAAGTGCCTCACAAATAAGTAAGCTTTAGTAAGGCTGATGGGTGGATTGGATGGGATATGAATTCTCAATAACAAATGGTTTGCTTTTGTGTAGGTTCATTATTGAAAATCTCAGGCCATTTCTGCCGGCCAGCCCCTCCCTAAACTGCAAAGCCCAGGATTCCATAGGATGTTGAAAGTGGAATAATAGCACTAGAACAGTCTGGTGCAGAAATGGCCACAGTTAAAAGATTTTCAGAGAATCAATGAGCAAATGAGTGAAATAAGGTGCTCCCTACTACTTTTTCAGTACTGGTGGCATCAGGGCTAAATCATATGCTGTTTTAAATACAGAGTGTAAAGCTGAGCATGACTTCCTTTTTTTCCAGATAAATTGTGGGGAGGGGTCAAGTAAGCTCATAGGGTCTAATTAAATGCATAATTTTTTTTTTTAAAAAAGTCCTCAGTTGGTGCTAAAGGATTTTTTTTTCTTTTTGTACCCAGGGAAAAATATTCTCCCACCTAAAGGTCTAATCCTTAGCAGGGCCTATATCCCAATTTTGGAGGAAAGGTGGATGGGAAATTTTATTTAGCTAATATACTAACTGTTCTCAAAGGTCTTCATAAATTTTGTGGAAATAATTTGAGATTTAAAATAATGCAAGTGCGTACAAAACTGACCGGTTCTGCCACCTAGGAGGAGACTTTTGTGTGCTTAGTACTTAACCTACTTTGAATATTGTCATTCATATTGTGCTGCTAAAGCAGAACTGCTTCCTTAAAAAAAAAAAAAGTCACAGGCTCCTTTTCCTTAAAATCTACGGATGTGAAGATCATGTTATACAGCACATAGAACTGGATCCTTGCCACTTTGGGACTAATTCTTTCCATTTGACTTGGTCATTGGAGATGTTTTAGAATTTCATTTGGTTCATTTTTGGGGTAATTACATGCTAACCCTTATAACATTTTCTAAAGAACTTGAGTTTAGAAGAAACTGAATGTGAAAAAAGATGAAACTGGTGGATTCATCCATCCCTACTTCACTTTAAAACAGAAATTGGCCTCATCTGCCCAGTACAAATTTGATTCAGTGTACAAATGAATGTTATGGGTTGGTTTTTTTCATCTTTTAAGATAGGGAAGAAGAGAAGAGAAAAGAGACAAGGGTATTAGGAATACTGAGGGAAATGTCAAGAGCTCATTGTCAACGTGGACCATTTTGTGGATGAAAATAGCCTTTTCCGTTTTGTTCACCTGCACAATTCTCAAATAAATATGTTTTCTTCAAAAGCCATCATTTCATAGATTAGTCAGATGGTTACTAATAACAAGGCCTTATTAGCCATAGTATTCTAAATTGTTTAAAGTTCATATGTATTACCCTGATTTCTGGGGTCCCTTGGGGGACACCTCACTGTGCTCCATGTGATGAGGAATGGAAACTAGCCAGAGAATGAGCAATAGCAATGTGAGAGGCAGGGTAACTTAGCGGGGTCTTTTTACTCAGTTTTTATGGGGTCAGACCAAGCCAAAAACCAAACAAAAATGTCCAATAAATGATTTTATTGAATGAAAGTCTCATGCACCAACGCAATCACTCACAAACTCACTCAAGACCTATTAAGAAGCAAAAGAGAAGAAACTAGATAGAGCAATATTGAAGGGGTTGTAGCTGGGGTAATACTGCACCTTTTCCTGAAGTCCTTGGTCTGGGGAAAACAGCAGAAAAGTGGGGCTCAGCACGGAGAGGGCTGAGGGGATTATTCAATGGATGGAGCAATGGTCTGCTGGTATGACCGGGAGTGATCCAAAGAAACACTCAAAACTGGGACTATTGGTAGGGGGAAAAGTACCTGGAGGCCTAATCCTTTTCTGGGGAGAACATTGGGTGTCGCAATGAGAAAGAAACTCCACAATGGTAACTTCCTTTGTGTGATGAGATTACAAGGTGTTGCCAAAGTCTCAGGATCTTCAGCTGCATTTGGTTGTGGTGTGACTTCATGTAAATGATCCTCGCCTGATAGGATTTTATTGCTATTGGTGCTCAACTTGGGGCAAACACGCTAATCCCCTCAAGTTGGTTTCTCAGGGGCTGAGGACCCTTTGTTTAATGTGGGTTTGCACAGCTTTAGGTCTCCTGGGGCTACATGACTGGGGATTTTACTGGCCTTACCTGGTTTTTAATTGTTCGACTGTTGCTGCCTATGTACACATCCGGGTGACCTCTCAGGCACATGGAATCATATTTAATATCAATTGTAGACCCCAGGGTTTTTCCTGTGGAGTAACATATGGATTTATTTTTGCATTATGTAGTTAATTGCAAAGCTAGCCACCACAAGAGGTTTGTAATTAAGATATAAAATTCTAAGTAAATCAATAGCATTGAAGATGCTGAACTGTGGAAAGGAAGGGAAAGGGCCTAATGGTTCCATTTTTCAACTAATCTATTTTAACCAAGCAGTTCAGTGTGGTGGACATCAGCTAATTAAAAGAAACAACAGTGTTGCACAGCCTCATTAACTGTATTCTCAGGATCAAAGTATACATTACGTACCTGCCCATTCTATAGAATCTACAATGTAGATTGTCCATTCATAGCCCCACAAATATTGTGATGGGTACCTAGAGGGGAAAAGAAGAAGAAAAAATTGACAGTCTAATTAAGAGTTTAATTGGAATTGAGAGTGGCAGTTGAAGATCTGAAGTCTGCAACATCGGAATACCTGACGATACACATGCCTTTCCACTGTAGGAGCCATTTTAGGTTTTCTATAGTGAATCTCTAGGATGAGTTTCTAAAAAAGGTCTAGATAGGTGACAGGAGGCTAGTGTCAAAGGGTAAATAGAGTGGAGCTTGGCCACAGCAGCCCAAGCACTTATGTTTCCTAGAAGAGGAAAGTGGCCAATAATTTAGCGAAAGGACAAGGTTAAGCACCTCCTCTGGCATTCTCCATTGCTTCTCTGCTCCCAACAGCCGCCACAACCATCCATCTACTGTCATATACATTTGTCTGTGTTGTGCAACTTATCCCTTAATATTCATGAGAACAACTTAAGACGTGTGGCATAAAACAAAGAATCATGCTCTTTAATTCAGTTTGTGGGTTAAAGCAATTGAATAAGCAGTAGCAGCTGTAGCTTTAATCACTCAAGAAATAAACCCTCTCATTATTTCCTGCCGCATGTAGAGAAACAGAATGTGATAACTACACACCAAAATGAAGGAAGCAATCAGTGGGGTATTTATTTCCTTTTATAGTTATGTGCCTCCTATTTTCCTGTAGACTAATGTACACTTTTCAAATTTATTGTTGACTTAGAGGCAGCTAAATATTCATCAGCAAAATTCTAATGATTCTTTTTAGAACCTAACAAAGGTTAATGTTGTATTCTTCAATGGATTTATAAAATCTCTCCTGTTATATTAAAGCTCAGTACATTAATTTAATCATTTTATGTAGCCCAATTGTGTTGAGTTCTGCTAGTTAAAAAAGACAAAACAGATGGACAACATGCCATAATTTAGGAGTACTCACTTATCTCATACCACACCAGATGACTATTCTTACACGGCCCCTCCATCCCACACAGAAGGCTTATGGCCATACGGAGTGAACACAAACCATGTCCAAGAAATTTGCTCAGGATGCCTTAGTTCTTCTCTTATAGCTGGACAGGAACTGAAACCCACTTGATTCCAGATTCAGTCTAGAAACTGGTTCTTACTAATCAATGCTCTCACATACAATTGTGTGCAATAAATAGCAGTTGAAGAAAAATAGTAGAAAAGCAAACAATAGTCTTGAGAAATATGGATAAGAAATAATGTAAAGGTCTGTCATGTAGAAGACTTGAGCTTCAGAAAGCAGGACTTAAATCAGTAAGTCGATATTTCTGGCACATGTGTGTCTTCAAGTCAAGTGACTGCATTAATTTCAAAAGGTTTTCTTAGGCCAGGAATATGCAAAGATGGTTTTGCCAGTTCCTTCCTAGATATTGGTAAATATCAGTAGAAACTTTCTAGTGTTATGACATATTTGGCAGTGAAACAGAATATCTCAGGAATTAGAAGACTTCTTTCACTGAAGATATTTAATCAGAGTTTTGGCACACATCTGCCAGTGTTGCTGCATGTGCATACATTTGTGTGTTTGGCTAGATATTCAAAGACTCTTCTGCCACCATGATTCTATGATGTAATACATGCCAAATCCATATAATTTCAACTTCCCATGGAATCCTTCCTGCGCCACCACACATATACAGAAGGGTTAACCCAATACATTCTTATGGTAGTAATGCCTGATGCCTCCAGGATCAAAGACAACTGGATTCTCAATATCAGCTACCAGGAAACAATAGCAGGAGAAGGACTGTTCCCTAAAGTCTTGCTTGTGGGATTCCTTGAGACATTTGGTTGGGCACTGTGGAAAGGAGGATGCTAAACCAGATGCACCTTTGATCTGTTCCAGTAGGCCTGTTCTGGTATTCTAACTTACGTCTGGAATTTACCTCTTTTCTCAGTCCTCACTTGTTTCCCGTCCCTTTTTTTTTTTGTTCTATTTTGATCCTATCTTCGTCAGTCTTATTCCTCTCAGGCCATTTCATACTTGTCTGTTTCTGGACACAAAAGAATGTACTGGTTATGCCATATAAAGCAGTAGCAGTAGCAGCTGTAACATGGATTAGGCCCAGGATTTCTTACAGAACATGGCCCTTTTTGCATGGCATTTTCCATGCGAAAGGGTGCCTGGAGCATCGCGCAATTATGAGGAGCGAGCTGCATGACACACTCACAATCGCATGATGCTCCAGCGGCCAGCAGGCGCCAATCACACACCTTTTCCCGGGCCCCACGTGCACTTACCTGGCATGCAGAGCCTCTGAAGCTGTGCGGGTTGCACTTCCTGCCCCAGCGCAGCCTGGGAAAGTCCCAGGCTGCACTACGGAAGGAAGAGGCAGGGCTCTCGTGCGAACAGGCAACTCATGCAGAGCTGAAGCAGCAGGGACGTGAGAGGCTCTTGCCAGAAGCTGCTCGTGCGATCCCCGCACCCCAGTGCTGGAAGAAGGTAAGGTGCGGAAAAGGCCCATATTTCTACATATTAGATTTTCCATGTCTGAGACCTCTGGAGAGGCCTTTCTGTCTCCCCCATAGGGACATCTGGTGAGAACATGGAAGATGGTCTTCTTGATGGCTGCTTCCATATTCCAGAACTCCCTACTAGAGTGTCTAGACTGATGCCCTCCTAATTATCCTTCCATCCCCAGGTGAAGACTTGTTCATGGGAAAATAACTTTTAATAATGTGCTGTATTATCTATATTTATCAGTTTTCAGTGATCATGTTTTTAATTACTTTTAATTCTATAATTTTTTTAAAAAAAGTATGATGTGTACTTTAGCAGTATATGTTTTAAGTTTTGTAAAGAGATTTGAGTCCCAAGGCAGAGAAAAGGAAGGAAAGAAAAAGGAAGGAGGGAAGTAAAGAAAAGATTGATTCTCAAGAGGGTCCATCTGGGTTTTGCACAAAAACCTCTATATGTTTTACTCTGCAGAGTAATTTCTCACAGCATTCTAGAATATTTGAATATTAGGAGAAAACTATACAAAATTCTCACTGGTCTGTTATTCTTCCTGACAGTGACATGACTATTTGGAAATTCATTTTTCAATCTGGGAATGAATAATTATAAATATTCTTTAGACTTATATCTTGATGTAATATCCATGTGTTTTGGTCAATTAGTTAATGAGCAGTTTACCTACTGAATATAGGGTAAGATATAAATATTGTAATAAATAAATAATAAAATAAAAGTTTTAAGCCAAGTTGCCTTAAAATATGTTTATATAGTGGGGTGTGTGTGTGTGTGTGTGTGTACTTTCGTAGTATTTAGCAGAACAGAATCCACATGCTGAATGAAAATGAAATACTTCTAGAACACTTCTATCAATAACTCACCTCAATGCTTCCCAAAAGTATTTTGGCCCATGGGAGAGAAACAGTGAATGTACAGTATCCTCTTGGAAGATATTAATATTTCCTAGCTGACAGTGCAGTTCGAAAATAGATATTTTCAAACATTATCCAGAACCACATGTTTTAAAATATACTGGATACGCTGTATACTCTCCAAGGACAGAACACTTGTCTTTTAACCAGTGCCAACAAGGCATCCTAAGTCTAATGGAAAAAGAACGCAACCAACATTCGCTCATGATTGATAGAGCCTACTTAAAATCATCTTGGGGATGTCAGGGCTAAACCAAGACATTTTGCTGCATGAGAAGGAACAGCAAATGATGCCCTTATTCACCTAATAGCCAAGTGTTAAAAGAAAGTTCTCTTTGTGACATGTAACCTTCCCTGTGCCATATAAGCTACCCTGATTTCTCAGTTGTGATAAAAATTACATCTCATAACTGTTGTGAAAGTAGGAGTCAACTGCCAGCTTTTGTGCATGGTTTGGGAGTGGGAGCCATCTCATCCATCTCCTTGGACAGCAATATATCTTGAACTGGCACTGGTCAGATTCTCTGGAATTATCTGATTCCCAAACCAAGATAATTGTCTTTGCTTCCTGAATTCAAATGCTTGCAGTTCTCTTTTCTGAACTGTGGATGAAGTGGAACATAGTACAGGGAATGGAGAATCAATACCTGACCTATACCACACCTGGTTCAAGCTCTGGAAGTCCTTACATGAAGTCCTTACCCTCCACTCTTCAGACTTCAAAAACTCGGCAAAATCAGACTGAAATGTCGCTCAGGCCAATTAATTTATTTATGTAAATGTGACTGGAAAGGTTGAGGCCAGATTTTGTGCTCACTCCTGTCTGTAAAGTGGGTCACTCGACATGAGAAGTCACAAGCTTCCCATTTTGAGAACAATAGATTTATAGGCAGGAAGTACATACACACACTGTTTTGTTTGGTGTGTGAAATGATAATGTAGATCTACGTGTAGTTTCAATCTGTTCACATACTTAACTACACAGAAAATCCACAGGAGAAAAACTTGTTTAGCAGAATTACTGCTCCATAAGCACTATATATTCCCTATGTTGACTTAAAGACATGGGGTGGGGAGCTACTCAGAGTGATTGGATTAAATTTTGTTCTGAAGTAATTTCCTGCCACCTAATTACATATTAGATGCAAACATTCAACTGCTGATTTCCCTAGAAAAAGCAGCTTCTAGAGTGGTATTTTGTATTAATGAAGAAATGGAAGGGAGGATGTCCTTAACTCTACAGGCCTTCTATTTCTTACCATCAAGTTTCCACCCTGAAATGACTGCTCTCCTGTAGGGTTGTTTTATGGGTTATATATCTCTCCCTCTTTCCATTTTCCTCTTGGGCAAATTAATTGTTTTACTTCTAATAGATCATAGCATGACATTTAAATTTCATAGCATTGAGGCATTTGAATACAAAGGTGAATTACTTTGGAATATTTCCCAAAATGAATTACCATTCTACAAAGCAACAACTCTGATTATCTGAGGGAGAGGCAGAATGGTAACACCTCCCAACCTCTGTGGTTACTTGCTTGTGCAAAGGAACATGGAAGTTTACAAACACTTAAAAAATAAAAAAAAAACCCTTCAAACTTTACATTTTTCAGTGTACATTTAGAATCTTTATTGGATACCAGCATGGATGGCCTATGACATTTTGTTGTCTGAGGTAAAAGAGCAAATATCCCTCTTATCATTCTCAAATGCACCTCTACCTAGCACTTAATAGTTCATTGTGACCAACTTATAGATAACATTGTTCCAATTAATTCTGACTGGAATGCTGTAGTTGATCAAATTCCAATGGATGTAACTTTGACCACTGTTTGGCCAATGGTAATGAATAATTTTCAACATGCAAACTTAAGATGTGGGCATATTCCTTGAAGAGGTGAGCCCTACCATGTGAATATTTTACCCTTTCTGTTCCTGGCTGTAATAGTGAGTACTGAATTACCCAAAGGTGGAGAAAACCTTCACTGAACCTCTGCCATACTAGATAATTTCTAGAAAGTCTTCAGTATCCCATTTTGGTTCTGGAACATATGATGACAGCTAAGCTCCAGGGGTTTCTGGATGAAATATATTCAGTTCAGTTCAACTTCTAGTCTGCTAATGGCATATAAAAGACCTTGATCATTTTGGTTTTAATCAGTGTTGGACAAGGGAGATTGTTTTCTTGATGTTTTTGGATACCACTAGCCATGGTATGATGTTCATTTGAGTCATCTGTCAGGGATGGAATTTATGATAGTTCTAAACTTTCCTGAAGGAATATAAGATCAGCAGCTGGTGGCAACAACTTCTATGAGAAGATGTGGGTGAGAAAGAATCATGTCAAGTTTTGTTTTGGTCTGCATTCTATTTAGCATATACATTACACCACTGGGAGTTAGTATCAAAAGTATGGGGGTTCAATGTCATAAGTATTTCTTCTCCATATAATTCTAAAAAAGCTGTTCTGTCAGTAAACTAGCATCTGAAGTCAGTAATGGACTGGTGGTTTAATCCAGAGGAACCCAGAAAGAATGTGCTGCTGGTGATCAGTCAAAGAGCAGAACAGGGACCCAATTTGTTCTCAATGGAGTTTCAGTCCCTCTTAAAATTCAGGTTCACAGTTCATTCCTCTTTGGTTCACCATTGAACTTGCATTCAGGTTTTGACAGTGGTTAGAGGAAATACATCTGTACATCTGAGGCTACTGTGTGAATTGTAACTATTACTAGAGATGTATCATCTGTTAATGCATGCCTTTGTTACATCCCATTTTGACTACAGTAACACATTCTGTGTGGGGCACCTTTTGAAAAATGTTCACAAACTTCAGCTGCTCCAAAACATTGCAGTGAGACTATTGACTGGGACCAGGTCTAGGAAGTATGTGACTCTCCTGTTACAACAGCATGTCTGGTTAACAGTCTTTATGAGACTAAGGCCCTTACTGCACCATGCCTCAATAGAATGTTTCCGTTTCAGTTCCAGCATTGCCATTTCTGTGATGGTGTTGGGTTCTGAACATTCTCTACCATATCCTTTTGACTTCAGCAGATGAGCAGTGTTATTGCCACCAGTGTTCCCTCTGCATAGCAGTGTCATTGGAGAGTTCTTTTCCCTGCTAAGCAGGGTCAGCCCTGGCTCAGACTTAGATGGGAGACAGCCAATGGATACTAGGTGCTGTAGGCTACATTTCAGAGGATGGAACTAGCAAAACCACCATTGAATATTCCTTGCTTTAGAGAACTCTAGGAAATACATGGGGTTGCTGTAAGTCAACAGGTGACTTGAAGGCACATGCACACATATGAAAAGAGAATGACTTAAAACACTATGCAACTTTGGTCTAGACCATCCTTAAGGAGTGACTGAATTTTGAGATTTTCAGTGGATGCCCTTCCTTAGTCCTTCCATCCTCATGCATATACTTGGTAGGGAACACTCAGGCTTTCTGAGTGGTTGCTCTGAAAACTATAAAAGGAGACGTTGGGGGGTGAGTGAGAAAGATGAATGATTTGCAAAGGAAGGGCTACATCAATTGAAAAATGAAAGGGTTCAAGGCGTAGATTGGACCTTAAAGAACTAGGAATGTTGCCTGTCCCTTCACAGTTTCTACAGCACCTGGAGAACTTTAGGGATAGCACATCTGGGATTTTTCTAAAGCCTTAAACTGTCAGCTAAGGTTTGTTTGTACAAGAGAAGCACCAGAAAGATTAGACTTTTTGACTCTTGCACCTTTTGGGATTTGTGTAGTGGAGAAAGGATTGGACAGAGTCACAAAAAAACTTACTATCTTTTCTGATACATTTTATGTGACATCCCAATATATTCCTCTTCTTAATTTCTGTTTAATCCCATTCAATTATAAAGCTCCAGAGTAAGTAGAAGATGAAAATATGGAAAGGGACTGGTTCAGTCCTTTCCATGGGAAAATAATAAAAAAATATTTTTTTTTAAAAAAATATTTTTTTAAAAAAAATAAGGATGTTGGATTTAAAATGGAGGTACAGTCCCTTAATAAATTACTGAGCATCCATCAACCATTTATGGGTGGGGGAGATAGGAATACCCCTCCCCCCTCCAAAAAATACTGAATGATAAACACAGTACAAACCTGTATGAGAATATGTGTGCTGGTGCAGTCACTTGTCTGCCCGCATGCCCAGCCTGCTTCCTCCTTTCCCCTTCCATCTTTCAGTTCTTTCTCTCTTATCACTTTGATAACCCAGTGGCTGGAAGTTTTATTTATGTGTTAGTTACAGATAAGTAGAGCTTGGTAAAAAGATAGAACAGAGTTTGTGCCTAACGACGATTTCAACTGAAGAGACTATTCTTGCTTGAATTAATCAATTTCTGTGAGTCTGTCCTCTATCACCTCTATCATTATTCCCCCTGAGCTCCTGTATTCAATTGTCCACTCTTGACTGAGTCTCTCTGACTCAGATTGACCCTGACACGAGAAGCAGTTGCAGACTCTTCTTTTTCTGCTGCTTGCAGTCTCTACACAAGGCAGTGAGGTAGCAGCAACTGTGCATGACATGAAGAGCCAACATTTCAACCCTTTTGTGAGCCAGAACTTCAACATTTTTGTTATCTGAGTTAAAAATCTCTGTGTTGTTTTTTTAAAAAAGATATAATCTCCATTAAGTTTGGGGATTTTGTTTAGCCATTATGGACACAGATTTAAATAAACTAAGCATGCTAATTAAAACAATGTGTTCCTCCTCCCCAAACTCTATACAAAACACATTTGTGGAATTACATTTTATGGTGTCTGCCACAGCAAATATATGACAAACATTATTACCACATGAAGTGTGAATCAATTCTAATTCAATCTCCTAATCGCTTTCCTTATGTGTATAGGTACAGTGGTATGCGTGGTGATTGGTGAATCATCTGTGCAGGCTTTTTGTTAACAAGTGCTCATTAAAGGAAATGATTTTGTTGCTTTCAATGATTCCACAGCATGAAACCTTTTGAGTGAGAAGTTCATTAGTAGATTTATAGACCTATAGAATCCAATCAGAACCTGGCAAGGAGCTTCCTATGGAGTTTCTCTAATTATAACATTTACTTTATCTCCTGCACATTACAACAACACTGTAACTTTCTGAAAATGTGAGCATTCTCATTATACCTTTAATATAAAAGCTCTCCAAAATTTGAAAGGCCTGTGAGAAAACTGAAAACAAGAGCAGATACTACGACTACTACTAACTACTCACTACATCTATTAAAATCATTTCTTGTTGTTATGGGCCTTCATGCCATTTTTGACTTACATCAATCCCTAAGGCGAAGCTATCATAGGGTTTTCTGGGCTGAGTGTCTGTGATGCACCCAAGGTCACACAGTGGGTTTCCATGGTTGAGCAGGGAATCAAACCCTGGTCTCCAGTGTTTTAGTACAATGCTCAAGTCACTCACCATACTACTATCTCCACCCAGCTACAAGAGTTATGTCTGTTCTCTAACTTCATTCCCTTATAGAAGGTATGCCTGACTCATAAATATTGCTGAGCATAACTACTGATTTTTTTTCTTCATCTCCCCATTCCAAATGTTAAAAATACATGAAGACTTAGAGTTTTCACTATATTTTGAGTAAAATGAAACTCAAGAGGAATTGTCCAGGTCCTTCTCAAGTAAAATATCTGTGATAATCTCTAGGAAATTTTACAAAATCTGAGACAATTCATAAAATTTCTCACAGGAGTTTCAAACATCTACATATGACTTCAGAATTTAGGACAAGAATCTGATACCAAATATTTAATTTTTAATTGAACATAATAACTTCCACTAAAAATAGAAAACCCAGCCACAAGGCCAGGAGGATTGGTTCATAAATTAACTGTTTAGTGGTAGAACATTCCTTGTCATAATTCTGCAAGGAAAGGACATTCATTCATACATATTCATTCATTATGATATCTTCAGAGACAAACTGAATGACTGACATGTCTTCGTCTTCATGATCTAAGTAGAGAAAAGTATGGCGGGGGGGGGAGAAAGAATTCCCAACTATATTAAAAACCCCTATTGCACAATAGCCCAGCTTAAATTTCAAATGCTTATCTAAATAAAAAGGTCTGTATCTGCCAGTGGAAGGACAAGAGGAAAGGAAGCAGCCAAGTCTTTCTTGGTAGAACATTCTAAACTCCACAAAACATCCACCAAACATGATTCTGAGGATGGTGGGAACCAGACAAAACTGAAACTGACAAATCGTACTAATTGGTTTTGACTGCTTGAATATTGCATTTTAAAAGTTATTTGTTCCATTATTTGTTACAGTGTTAACCATTTTTGTTCTACTCTTTACTTTCCGTTATTTTCTTTGAGAAAAAAAAATCACAGATGACTACTGATTAAAAAAAACATGGAAGTGCCTATAAAAATGACATTTAAAAGTAATGTTTCTAAATAACTAGAAATTGTAACTCATAATATCTCTGAAGTCATTTGGGTGTTAGTCATTGCATTGCATTTGAAACACATCTTTGTTGCATCATTGTCAGTGCCAACATAACTAACTACAGGTTTCTCCATTCCTTGTAACTCCCATGCTCTGGTTGTTATTATACAAAGAGGTCAGAAGATCTGATAGCATGACTGGGGCTAACACTATAATGTCTTGGACTTTAGGGGACTTTCTATATCTTTATTATAACTCTTCAAGAAACATGTGGTTCATTTGTCAGGTTTTTTTTCCCACCTAAGGATTTATTCCAGTTAGCATACTTCTTATGACAGAAGGCTCTTTGCTCGAGTAGAAACTTCTGTAAGAGCTAATACAAAGGAAGGTACTTTTCATTGATTCCATCTCAGCTCTTTAACACCCACATCTATTTGTGATTGTTTGGGATCCCTCACAATAGCATTGGAAGTAGCACAAAGCACTGCAGGGAGTTGAAGGAATCACTAAAACCAGCCTTTTTTCCTGCTCCTTTGATGGGAGTCTCTTCTGGACGAAAGGTACATTAAGTGGACACACCCCTGGATGCCTTGGACATGTGCAAAATTCACTGAATGGCATATTCTCTTTGAAGGGTGGTCAAAATGTGACCCTCCATTTTTTCTTTGTTTACTGCATTTTCCATCATTCTTTCCATTGGTTATTCTGGATAGGATTGACACAAGTTACTGTGGAGGACCACAAGTTGCCCATACCTTTCCTTTCCATTCCTTCTCCTTGTTCCTTAACATCCTTCTCTTTTATTAGGCCATGAGCTTGCAGGCAGCAGTGTAGCTTTTTGTAGAGTGTTTATTATAACAATAACAAATATTATCTTTCCACAGCTGGGGTTACTTGTCTGTTTGTGCAGCTGCTGCATTTGCTTAGGCAGAGGGGATCATCAGCATGAGCAAACAAGGGATATTGCCACTGAGATCTGCTTACAGTGTAATTCAAGGCGGATTTGGAAACCCTTGTTTGGACTAAACATTGGAGGGATTGTAAGGAAAGTTAAAAGTTTCTGTCTTTGAAACTAACAAAATTAATTAATTAATTAATTATGGTAGTGGTGGATGTTGTTCATTGTATATCTATTGATTTAATGGATTCTCAGCAGCTTTTTAAAAACCTGTTTTCTATTTTAGCTAAAAATCTTTAAATGATAACTCTTCCCCTGGGCTTTACTATGTTTACAGATCCAGCTGTTGCAAATTCACATGGATATTGTTTAATCATATCTGACACTGGTTGCGTTTTGGCCCACAAATCCTTATCCTGGCACCCTCTGTTATATGGAAAGAGAACCCAATACAGCAGCATTCCTTAATGAAGATTCAAAATGTAACCATTGTTGCTTGCAAAGATAGCAGACTGTCTGGATCGAGCACATATCGGTTGTACACTGGCAAAATGGCACAGAACATCCCAACATACTGAAAAATTCTAATTAACAAATTTATATGCTAATGTTGTTAGCTGAGCTCAAAATCAAGTAATTGATACTGACATATCTGGATTTACACTGCTTTTCAAGCATCTGTGCCCAATTGGCTCTTAACTCCGGAGTCAATAGAAAACTCTGATCAACTTCAGGATGAGCTCTGTGAACATAAAAGCTCAAAACTATAATAATTTTCAATTTCATCTAAATGAGGGAGGGGTGTTTGACTTTAATAGGTTACTTTTTTGGGGGGGGGTCTGTGATGTAAAGGGGGAGAAAAAGGAAATATTATCCATTAATAGCTGGAAATCAGAATAGTGGAGTCCAGAAATGGCTGTACACATCATTGTTGTCATACAGTTTAAACAATCCTTCTCTATCAAAACCGATACCATAGAAGTATGGTAGAACTATGATAGCATTGATTTTTTTTTTAATCCAGTCTGTGGTTTAGGCTGAATTTTAAAGGAACAGTCCAGGGTGCTGAGTCTGTTATGGGTATAGGGTTTGGCCCTGTAGATAGAACCTTTAAAATCTGGACTAAAATCTGAAGCCTATTCACTTCCTCACTGACATGGACCTCAACAGCCAGCCCTGAATTCAATAATGAATAACTTATTGTTCTGCTATGAAGAAAAGTCTGAAAGAAAGTTAGCAACACCAGCATTACCATCCCAAGTCTCTCGAAGCTGTTAGTGCTATTGGTTGGTAAGAACAATAGGGATCTGTGTGTGCAATAGTTCCACAGAACTGCAGATAAACATAGAATGGTGAACCAAGCACAATACTGGTGTTCAAAAATAGAAAGTTGTTTTTCTATCAAGTCAGATAATTTATGACTATTATTTTACTTCCTGTGGTTCTCCAAGGTCTTTCACACACAAGTCTTCTTTATTACGTGCTACCTAACTCTTTCAACTGGAGATGTTAGGGAATGAAACTGGGATCTTTTGCCTGTGAGGCGTATGACCTAGAAGTATGCTTTGGCTTGTCACCCAATAAAAATGTCATGGAAATGCACAAAACAACATCCTGCATCCTTCTCTTGGGGCACACACTACTGAGAGATGAAGACAAGACACCAAGAAAATTGGTATCACGACTACACACTCTTCATAATGGATTACTCATTATCAGTTACTGGTTTACTCCCTGTGTTGGATGACATTGCACTTCTTCTGAATAAACAGTTATACAGATGGTTAGTTAGATTAGACTTCTGCAATGTGTGTAATCGGGGTAGCTGCCCTTGAGGATGGTTTGGAAAAGCAATATACCAAAATCACAAATGAAAATCTACTAACTGGTATTGGTGTTTATGATCACATTATAACTATACTAAATCAACTCTACTGGCATAAATACGATTGCTGTGTATTTGCTGTATTTGTTATGCTAGTATGAATCATCTCTACTCATTCTTAAATCTGCCTTCATATGCACAAAAGTCAATGTAAGATGGGAACTGTACAATTCTACTGGCAGGAGCAGTTTCTACGGTCTTTGAATTTAAGCAGTCCTGCAAAGAGATCAGTTTTATGGAGTAAAAACAGCAAGTCAAGATAGTATTCAAAACACCACACAGGAAAGACTGAACATAAAGAAAAGAAGCCCTCAATATATAACTTACTAAAACAAGTCAGAGTGTACCATAGAGGTACACCTGAGGCCTTCAAACCTGACTTGAAAAATAAACAAAGACTGAGCTGAAATGCAAATAAAAGAAGTATAGACAGAGAATACTATATAATATTTAATAGTAGTCTGTTTTGTGCTAGACCTTTATTTGGGCCAGTGATTCTTAACCTGGGTCTGGGGACCCAGTAGGTCTACGGATTCCTTACAGGGGTTCCATGAAGCCCTGCTGCTGGACAGCAACAGCTGTAAAAGCAACTGGGATGCGGCAGTGGGTTGCGAGTGCAGAAACTGCTCCTTTGTTTGCAAAGAAGGGAGCAGTTTTTGCTTGCCTACATATGCCCCTGCTGCCATGTCCCTGATGATAAGGACACAGTGGCAAGTATGTGTGCACACACAACTATGACACTGGAGACCACATTTTGAATCCCTACTTGGCCATGGAATTGTATTGGGTAACCTCAGGCAAGACACACTGTCTCAGCCCCAGAGAAAGGCAAAAACAACAAATCTTGCCAAGAAACCTTCAGGATAGGTTCACTTAGGGTTGTCACAAGTCATCTTTCAAAAGGGAGAAACATGAAAGCTAGAAGAACCTCTTTCTGTCAGCAGCACTTTGTTGTTGTTTGCCTTCAAGTCACTTCTGACTTATGGCAACCCTAAGATGAACTTATCACTGGGATTTTTTGCCAAGATTGGTCCAGAAGGGTTTGCCTTTGCCTTCTTCTAGGGATGAGAGATTGTGACTTGCCCAAGGTCACCCAGTGTCCGAGTGGGGATTTGAATCCTAGTCTCCAGAAGCCTTTAATAAATAAATAAACAAATACTTGAATATTTAAACAAATACTTGACTACTTAAATCTAAATTTAAATATTTAAATCTTAAATGATGGGGGTCCCTGGTAACAAGTTATAGTTTGTAGGAAAGGAAGGAAAAGATTAAGAACCACTAATTTAGGACATTCTCCAACTAAAGGAAAAAGCATGGGATCAGCTTTTAACTATGGTGGCAATTGTGCAAGAGTTTATCAATGGGCCTGTCTTTTTCCCACTGCTGATCTCCTTGTGGGCTCAGTCTGCATAGTTTACAGTAGGGGACATAGGTAACAAATGGTTCTTTCTCTGTGCTTCTGCCATGTTTATCTTGAAAAGAACAGGTGATGGTAGCAAGAAGGAGGAAAGAAGAGGGCTGGAAATTCCAAGTTTTAGTCACATGTCCCAGTAGGATGTTGATCTTGATGCAGACCTGGTGGCACCAACATCAATTCTTGCCTATAGCGCAGGTATTCTGCTTTGTGGTAACATATGTATTCTACACATTCCTAACAGCTACATTGCAATGTCCTTTTCATACTGTCTCTTGCAGATCTGACAGTTCTCTTGAGAATTCTTTTTTTTTCCAATTTATTTTTATTAAATATTACATAATAATAAAATCATAACATACATATTATTTCATTCATGTTTTCTTACATATACAAGTATTTAGATATTTACATACTTTCGTGGAAATGTGTATCATTTTCTCTTCTTACATTCTACTTTCTATATGAAGAAAAGCTGAAAAAAGAAATAGAAAATTTGAAAAAACGGGGATACAATAAGAAGTTCTCTTGAGAATTCTAAAATATTCACTGAGTAATCTTTTCTCTTACATATAAAAATATACACAATATCCAACATTCTAAAGACAGCTGTCATTGTTTTCTGATGTCATATGTTTTCTATATTAAACTACATCCTTATTTCCCCACCACCACCCTTTGCCTTTCTTTTATTGTTTCATTCAGCAGCATTGATTTTGGACATCACCAGGAATGCATAAAAATAACAGCCTATTATCTTTCCTTCTTCAGAAGCACCATAGCTAAGGTTAACAATAAAGCTGTTGCTAAAACAGTCTAGTTACTTCAGAAAGGCTGGCCTTTGTCCTTCTAACCACAGCACTGAACTCCTCAGAGAATATCATTAGCCAATCAAATAACTTTACGGAGTTTTGTTTCTTTGTTACAGTTCATATAGAATGAAGTACAAAAACAAAGAAAGGCCTTGTTATGAAGGCCTTATTTTTATTTTTTTATGTTGCATATATATATATCATGCTATTGCTGAGAAAGTGTTGTCTTGAACCCTCTGTACATTATGTTGCTGTGTAACCATGTTAGTTATGTAGCAACTTAGTGAACCCTGGACTAGATCCCCGTCCCCGTTTACTAGTCAGCAGCCACTGCAATTGATGTTGGAGTCGGTGTGCTTTGGTCCCATCACTTCCTAATGTTCCCATGTCATGCAAATAGGCTTGCAACAGGCAGAAACAGTGCCAATCACCTCTCTGTAGAGATTGCTGGTGTGTGGGAGGTTGAAAATGTCAGTCAGGCACTTTCTGAGTGACAGGAGAACAGACCCTCATAGGTCACAGCAGCTGCTAACTGGTAAATGGGGACTGGGGACTTTCACAGTCTCTATGTATCACCTAAATGAGGGGATACATAAAGGTCAGAAATACGGAGCAGTCACAAATGCAAAACTCTTAGGCCCTTTTTGCATGGCATTTGCCATGCGAAAGGGCCCCTTGAACATCAAGCAAATGTGAGGAGCGGTCCACATGACGCACTCACAATCTCGCGACGCTCCAGGGGCTGGCAGGCACTGACTGCGCACTTTTTCATTTTTGGCTGTGAGCTAAAAATGGTGCACGATCACGCATTGCTCTGGGACCCCATGCACACTTGCCACATGTGCAGAGCTCCAGAGGCATGGCCCTCGCGCTTCCTGCCCCAGCACAGCCTAGGAAACTCCCAGGCTGCACTGCAGAAGGAAAAGGTGGGGCTCTAGCGTGAGCAGGTGGCTGCTGTGAGCTGAAGGAACTGGGACACGAGAGCCTCTTGCTAAAGGCTGCTCACGCGATCCCCACACCCAGCTCCACGAAAAGGTGTGTTGCGGAAAGGGCCTGAGTTACACATAGATAACTACCCAATTGGACTACAGACACATGTTGTTTGTTTGCATGTCCATTTGTTTTTACTAAGACTGATATTACATGTGTATTCAAATTTTCTTCATGAGGATGATGTCTCTCTGTTTTGTATTTCTTTTAACAGGTTGCATAGTTTGGCATCCTGAGTATGGAATACTCTTCCCAAAGAAGTCTTTCTAGTATGTATCTTGCCATGCAAAATAAACATCATGTACTAGAAAGATGGTATTTTAATTTGCTGACACTATTAGCTTTGTTTAAATGTTTGATTGCTAATGTATTATTTTTGTAACATAATTTTACTTCAAACACCTGTCTAAGACTCAAATAAAGTGAAATAAATAAGTGCATTATACATTGGAATGAACTCTTCTGTGCAAAGTCTCATGCTCAGAGTTCATAAATACCCTCCTAAGTATGTCTACAGTGAGATCAGGGTATTTCTCTCTATTCTTCCTTCTCAGTGTTCTGTTCCTTTGACATCTTAGTTTTATTTCGTTATGGTTTCTTGCCCTTTTTTTTTTAATATAAAGGTGTCAATAAAGCAAATGTTTGTTGTGAATAAATCCTACTGAATGCAATGGAGCATGTTACAAAACCTGAATGTTAAGTCTTTGCTTTAGTCTCTGATCACTTCCTTAAATATGTGAAAGAATTTTATAATGTGTTTCATTTGAAGAAAGTGGTCAAACAACACCCCGGCAGGATTCAGGTTTTGTTAGTTGATTACACAAACACAGACACACACAATCACCACCATTATAACACCCCCCCCCACACACACACTCTTCTACCAGGGAAAAAATTGATCAATCCCCAGAGCATCTTTTGTATATTAGTACATATAGTGCCTGATGGTGATGCCCAAGGGTACCATGTAGTTCGCAGGCAGGATGAAAGTTTCTGGTTTGGTGATGCAGAGAACAGGGCTGTAAGCCTCTCACAAATCTTTTTTGCTTTGGTTTGTCTGTTGTTTTTTGTTCATCCATAAAGCATACTGGGAAAGGTCAGGCCAATTATGATCTCTCAGCCTAACCTAAGTCACAAATTTGGTGTGAGTGTAAAGTGGAAAGGAGATACCATATAAAGTAGAGGTGTGATGTGAATCTAGGTGAAATCTATATCAAGCATTATATCCTATTCATTTGAAGAGATTTGAAAGATACCCAAATAAAAAGGAACTTCTTTGAAGGAAGACATTTGAGCTTCCAATTACTGTTGATATTTTTACTAAAGCTGTCCAAATCAAACTTTGGAGGGAGATACTGAATATATGGATGAACTGCTCTAGTGTACAGTGATCTTTTCTGGTTCTCTTTCTCTAGAGAAAGAATGTTGAAACTGTTTTGATGGTGCTCATGGGACCTAGGTGCTTGCATGGAAAATGAAGGTGTTCAAGTCCTTATACTGTTTTCTCAGTGTTCCATATTCACCCATTTCCTGTCTGATTACCTTGTCTGTGACACTCTTGCTAGCTGAGAAGCCATAAAAAAAATCTGTTTTCCACTCATCTTAATTTTGTAGCCTCCCATACCAGTCCTTCTGATTGTGTGCAGGTTCTTGTCCTGGGCACCTCTGTGGCACAGGCGTTTGCTCATGTGAATTTCCTAACTCTCAGGGGTGTAAAGGAAGCAAAGTGACCTCTCTGCAAAACCCTGTAGCTATTCTTCTGAATTTTTGATGTTTTGTAATTAGACCTACCTCTGTTCTGTGTGTTAATTTCATACACCCCCTCACAAAATAATAATAATAATAATAATAATAATAATAATAATAATAATAATGAAAATAAGCCCGTCACTTTCCTGTTATTAGAAAGGAGAGGCAGAGTCTGTTTTGCTTTTATTTCAAATTATGCAGACTTGGACCTGCATTGTGTCAGGTGTTGTGGAGGAGGGACAGCCTTTGCTGGGCTCCAATGGAAAGAGGCCAGGTGTTTTTAGGTAAGGTGAAATCACATCCGGATGGTGAGCATGGGTGGGAGGGCTGGAGAATATTTAAGGTCCTCCCACATCCTTTGTGTCCTCTTTTGGTGGCTAAAATCAATGCTCCCTCCCAACTCCATTACAATGTAAGCATTGGTCTATGCCACACTGTATTAGGGGACTCAGTCAATTGATTTGAGGTGGAATCTCTAAATCAGTGCTCACATAATAATTGGTGGGAGAAAATAAGAGTTATGGTGAACATCTTAGCACCATTTTGTTGAAGGAGAGGGCTCTGGAAATACATCTTTAGGTCCTGAGACACAGGGGGGTGGGGAAGAAGACTACCTTTGGAGCTGGCCAAGGGTGCCTTGCCCTCTCCTAAGTCCTGAAACTTGAGGGGTCTTGGATCTCTTCCAGTGGATGTTCATGTTACTCCAAAAGGTGGGTGACTCAAAGATCCACCTGCAGTACCAGTGTTTCTATGGAATGGTACAGAATTATTAGCTCAAAAGGGAGGCCTGTGAAAGGGAGCAACCTTACATGATCTTTCCACCTATGTATATCATAGTACCAAAGTAAGGACACCAGCTGATGTTTCAGAGAATGTTTTATAAGGAAAAATCACAAACACACATAAGATTCAAATAGTCTCATTGCCACACAAGGCTAACTGAAGAAAAGGAGGAAAAAATGGATAGTGAGAAGTTAGGGCAAAGGAGGTGTATTTACCTATCCTGCAGAATAGAAACAAAGTGATATGGCTCAGACAAAGGGTCTGAGGGCAGTGCCAGAATAAGAATCTGAGCAGCAGAGTGATGGCCTGTGTCCAGAATATGAGAATGAGATGTCTAGCCAGGGTTTAAATACCCTGTTTCTACCCTAAGGGGAAAGGTGTTAATGGCTGTCTGGCAGAGCAAACAATAGGGTCCAGAACAGGCTAATGGTCTTAGCATTAGGTGACAAAGCATTTATGGGAATCGTGATAGCTCCTTCACATGTGGGCAGGTGAGGAAACAAAGGAGAATTTCAGTGGGAAGCAGGAACTGGTTGATGACACTTGGTTGCTCTATTGAGATAGCTTCATGTGCTATTGTATCAAAGGCTGAATCATTGAGGAAATATTATTTGCTAGCTCATTAACACCATAGCATTCCAACTAATATGACCTGGCCATGCCCTGAGGCCTGACCTAATTTTGCACATGTTCAGCCAGTTCTCTTTTCCAGCATGGCTTTTGAGCCATAACAGTATATGATTTATATTTTATGTCAATTAAATAACATTCATTGTCAATCATATTATGGAATGGAGGTATACAGCATGGTAACATTCCAACTTAGAGCAACCTAGCTATTGGGTTGTGCTCAGGGCTCAGGAGGTTCTCTCGGGGAAAGGCTGAGGAGAAAGCCAGGGAATAAAAGCTGACCACAGTTGATTTCAAATTAGGTTGCTCCCCCTTCTTGCTCCTGAGTAGGATTCTCATAAGTAGATTCAATGCAATTAAATATTTTCTAGGTTAAATAAAGTGGCCTTTATTCAACCCAGTTATTTGTTTCTGATTGTCTTATTTAATGGTTGGCCAGCAATCTGTAAATAAACATGCATAGCTCAAAATATGGGAAGATATGGTACAAGTATATTTTAGTCAATTTAGTGTATGCAAACATGTACACTATTACACACTATTAAAATGCATAAATTAGGAAAAGTATTATTGAAAAGGACACAGAATTCCATCTGGGGAGAAAACATCACAGAGTCTTGCAACCTGAAGTGAAACATGGATAGGGGAAAAATGCAGGTGAGATTCACAGAAACACAATGCAATTCTCGGCTGCATCAATAGGAGTATGGTGTCTAGATCGAGGGAGGTACTGGTACCACTCTACTCTGCTTTGGTTAGACCTCATCTTGAATACTGTGTCCAGTTCTGGGCACCCCAATTCAAGAAGGACATGGTCAAGCTGGAGCAGGTCCAGAGGAGGGCGACCAAAATGGTGAAGGGCCTGGAAGCCATGCCCTATGAGGATAGACTTAGAGAGCTGAATATGTTCAGTCTGCAGAAGAGAAGGTTAAGAGGGGACATGATAGCTATGTTTAAATATTTGAAGGGATGCCACGTAGAGGCGGGAGAGGGCTTGTTTTCTGCCCCTCCAGAGACCAGGACAAGGAGCAATGGATATAAGCTGCAGGAAAGGAGATTCCACCTGAACCTCAGGAAGAACTTCCTGACAGTCAGGACTGTCCAGCAGTAGAATATGCTGCCTCAGAGTGTAGTGGAGTCTCTTTCCTTGGAGGTTTTTAAGCAGAGGCTGGATGGCCATCTGTCGGGAGTGCTTTGAGGGTATTCCTGCATGGTAAGGGGTTGGACTTGATGGCCCGTGTGGTGTCTTCCAACTCTACATTTCTATGATTCTATGATTCTATGATTCAGACTGTGAGATTTTCACAGGCCTAGCTGGTTAGTGTGGTATAGTGGTTTGAGTGTTTGAAATTCTAGCCAGGGAAATTCATGGGATGACCTTGGGCAAGTCACACTCTTTCTGTTGGGTAGCCCTCCATATTTTAGTTATGGGACATATAGTAGAAGCTAAGTAGCAGCTTGCCTGTAACAAGGTATGAGAACCAGAAACCATTAGATAAACAAAGCTAGGAATGTAGTGATAAGTGCTGCCAGGCTAAACCAGAACTCCAAGGTTTCTTGTGGGCGGGATGAGAAACTCTTTGCCTTTAATGTTGTGAATTTTGCTAATTGCCTCCAGTTCACTCACTGAAGTCCTGTGCTATATATCACACTCCTAATAAATAGTGTATACGCACTGTTATATTTGTGTGTGTGAATTCAGTTCCTGACAGAGTGAGTGAACTCTTGCACAAAATATTAACAATATGTATAAACTGTCAAGGTCAGAGACCAGGCAGCAAGCCAGCCCAGAGAAGGGAGTGGGAGAGCTAGCAGAGTCCTGCCAGAAGGAGTCAAGCAAGCACTTGCTCAAAGGAAGACCATTTACCTAAGCCAGAGCAACAAGTGAAACCCATAGTCAGAGTTCCAAAAGCCAGGGGTCAAGAGCCAAGAGATCAATCCAAGGCATCAGGAGCCAGGTGCTGGAAGCAAGGAACAGGCAAGGGGAGGGCTTGTAAGAAGTTTGCCACAAGCAAAGGAAAGCTTCCAGGCAGGCAGTTATATAGCCCAAGGCACAGGTGTGGCTAGTCACTGCTCCTTGAACTTAATCAAGGAAGCCTTCCTGTGCTCAGCTCTCTTGAGTCTGAGCCTTGTTTGTGGGCTGATTGGCCCAGGCTCCAAAGCATCTTCAGAATCAGATCCCTGTTGCCCTAAAGGAGCAGGCAGAGGAACATCTGAGCCTACTTGGTCCATGACAGCAGGGGGAGCTCTTGAGCTGCAGGACTCATATCCAGCCAGAGCAACAGGGACCAACAGCTGCTGCTCGTCATCAGCAGCTCTGACAGGGGCTTCAGTTAACACACAAATAACTTAAGAAGAGCCTGAAGAAAAGGGAGCATCCGGTGGAGTCATCAAAGCAGGTGAGGGAATCACCGAAAGAGATGAGATGATGCTCAGCTGGACCCCTGATGCAAGACCCAAGACACAACCTTCGATTCCTCCATCCACTCTGACCGGAGGCCAAACTTGGGCCTGGGGAGAAAGACCAGAAACTGCTCAGTGCCAACGTCACCAGATTACAAGATGGGATGCATTTATTGTCAAGACCAGCTTAACGGAACAACTTCTAGCCAGAGAAGAAGAAGTGGAAAAGCAGTGAGAAGAAATTTCTAAACTGAGAGCTCAGCTGCATGACTGGAGACTCCTGGTGCCTCAGGTTGGACGAGCACCACCCCAGGTTCCAGCAGCGGCAGCTGCCCCGGCGGTAGTGGCACCTGCACCTTCCAGGATACTGGCACCACAAGTGGGCCCTCAGCCTTTTCAAGAGTTGAAGACCACTTACAATGGTGATGGAGCCACCCTGACATACTTTCTCAATGTGACCTCTAATTATATGATCAGGAACAGTTTCTCTGATGATGCCACCAGAGTCAGATACCTAAGCCAGCACCTCAAAGGAGAAGCAGCGGAGTGGGTTGCCAGCCTGTTCGACTCACGAGCTGAAGAAACAGGCGACTTGCAGCTGTTCATGCATCAACTTAGAGAAAGGTTCGAGGATCCTTTCTTTCAAGAACAAGCCAGATACCAACTGAGAAAACTGCACCAAGGAAACGGAACCGTTGGCGAATACTCCCGAGAATTCAGCAAGTTAGCCATTAAGGTTCCAGAATGGAAAGATGACATCCTCAAGCAATTTTTCTGAGAAGGATTAAATCCCACCATCTTAGATCACTGCCTGACCCAAGGGGAATCCTACCAGTCTCCTGGGATGGATGAAACTAGCCAGAGAAGTGGAAAGCATCTTGGAGAGTGTCCAGCTTGCCCAGCAAAGACAAGCACAAGAAAGCAGTTGCCGAACCCCGGGACCCCTAAAAACCACTTTCCTGAGCAGCAAGGAAAAGAAAAAACAACTCAAAGTAGGCACCTGTTTCCAATGTGGGAAAAAAGGCCACATCACCAGTGAATTCCAGGGATCAAAGAAACTCACTGAAGAAAAGTAGGGCACCCGCACCACCCAACCTGTATCCTGCAAAGCTGACACCCCCGAAGCTGACAACCAAACGTCCCGCCAGCAGAACCACTGCTGGAAATTACAATGGTGAGGACAGCCCACTGACCACATCTGACTTGGATAGTGATGATTGGGACCCCAACCAGTCCGTGAATGTAAGTACAACCAAAACTCATCATATATATGTTACAGTAACCTTACTAGGAAATGATGGGAAATTACGAATGTACAGGGCCTTAGTTGACTCAGGCTGCACAACTAGTTTATTGAATCCCACTGTGGCAAAAGAACTTGTAGAAAGTTTGAACCCCTAAAAAAGGCCGTCAAGTTCTCTCAAATGGACAGCTCACCCATGGCAGGAGGCCCTGTATGGGAAAAGACCAAACCTATCCTTGTTCAAGTGGGAAATTTTCAGGGGCAACTGCATTTCCTAGTGCCCACCAAAATTGGGTTTCAAGTAGTGATCGGGTATTATTGGCTAAAAAAACACAATCCCCAAATTGACTGGACACAAGGCTTACTCAAGCATAACCATGAGGTAAATCTAGTGTCTGTACCAAACCCCCCTGACTCGGCGCTCACTTTGAGTCCTGAGGAGCTGCAAAAAATCCTGTTAGAATACTGAGACCTGCAAAAAGCTTTTGAAGACCTCGAAGCAGACAAACTGCCCCCACACAGAGACTTTGATTGCAAACTCAGATTGATACATGGAGCTAAAATTCACAAACCCAAGATATATCCAATGAGCAACCAAGAACTAGAGGCTCTAAAAAAGATTCCTGAACAAAAACTTACAAGGTGGATTTAGTAAACCCTCATCTGTTCCCACTGCCAGTCCAATATTTTTCTGTGATAAAAAGGATGGAGGAGAACCAAGGCTCATCATGAACTATAATTTAATTAATCAGGCAATATTGCCTAATATGTACCCGATTCCTTTAACTAAGGATATTCTAAATCAATTGATTAAAGACAAATTCTTTACCAAATTAGACCTCAAGAAGGCTTTCCACAGAATATGCGTGGACCCCGAAAGTGAGTGGTTGACTACTTTCTCAACCCCCCTGGGAAACTACCAATGGACTGTTCTCCCTTTTGGATTACAAGCTGGTCCCGCAGCCTTCCAAGTGTTTCTCAATTCTGTATTACAAGATCTCCTCCATGAAGGCGTTGTTGTTTACCTAGATGACATTTTAATCTACTTGGAAACCCTTGAACAACACACTGAACTTGTACGTACTGTGTTGCAAAGACTCATAGACAATGAACTTGTTGTTAAACTCTCAAAATGAGAATTTCATGCTCAGACTTTTGACTACTTAGGATACCATATTTGTCAGAATACCCTAAACATAGACTCCACCAAAATTGGCACCATTTTAAACTGGCCTACCCCCAAAACTAGAAAGCAACTCCAGCAATTCCTTGGCTTTGCAAACTTCTATCATAACATCATAGAGGGATTTGCCACAATTGCTCTCCTTCTTACCGACCTCTTGAAGAAAACAACCGATAACAAAACTAACTGATGCAACTGCATCCTCTGGACTGAAAAATGCCAAACAGCATTCAGAACCCTCAGACAAACATTTACTTCTGAACCACTTTTCTTATTCCCTGATACTAGCAAAGAATTTATAATTCAACCTGATGCCTCTGACTTCACCATGGGAGCTGTTCTTTTTCGACATGACACAGACAGCCACCTAAAACCATGAGCCTTCATCTCCAAAAAATTCTCTGCCACACAACGCAACTGGCTGATTTGGGAAAAGGAAGCCGTGGCCATCCATTTTGCACTCAACTCATGGCGACACCTCCTTGAAGGTTCTAAACTTCCTTTTCAAGTCTGGACTGACCACCGCAATCTCAAAACACTAAAAACTACCAAAAAACCAACCCTTAAACAAGCACATTGGGCTGAATTTTTCCAGTGCTTTAGATTCAAAATTGTTCTCAAACCTGGAAAAAGTAACACCTTGGCAGATCCACTCTCAAGACTACCCTGCCATGAACCTGCCTCCTTCTCTTCTCCAACCAAGGAAAAACCTCTTTTCTCCCCAAACAATTTTGGATTGCAAGTCACTACCCATGCACAACAGAGAGCCCAAGAATCAGCCTCAACACCACTTGATTCTGCCTTCCAGCACTCTCTGAAGTCTGCCTACCAGACAGGTACTTGGCTACAAACACACAAAGACTCAATCACCTGGGTTAAAGATTTGGCTTTCATTGGAACTAAAATTTACATACCACCAGCTTGCCGAATTGAAATTTTAAAAAGATACCATGATTCCAAGCCTGCTGGACACTTTGGCTTTCTTTAAACTCTACATTCCATCAGAAAACTTTTCCACTGGCTAGGTCTTACAAAACAAGTCCAAGAATATATTAAAAACTGCACCGTTTGCAACACCTGGAAATCCTGTTCATCTAAGCCACATGGGCTTCTCCAAGCCTTTCCTGCTCCATCCTCACCTTGGGACATTATCTCATGGGACTTCATTGTTGGTCTGCCCAACTCATGTGGATTCCATACTATTTGAGTTGTCGCTGATCATTTCTCCAAACAATCTCATTTCATCCCACTGAAAAAAGTGCCCACTGCTGAAAAACTAGCTGACCTCTTCATCAATAACATCTGGAAACTTCATGGGTTTCCTTCCACAATCATTTCTGACAGAGAACCTATCTTCACTTCCAAATTCTGAACTTCACTCTTTAAATCTCTTGCCATTTCCCAAAAATTCAGCAGCTCCTATCATCCACAAACTGCTGGACAAACCGAACACAAAAATCAAACCCTAGAACAATACTTACGCTGCTTCGTCAATTCCAACCAAAATAATTGGGCACTCCTCCTCCCCTTTGCCAAATTTGCTTACAACTGTGCTCTACACTCATCCACTGGCAAAACTCCATTTGAAGTTGTCCTCAGCAGCAACCCAAAACCCTTTCCTTCACTCCTCACCACCTTCTCTACAACTCAACCTGTCTCACTCACCTCTTAGATTACAAACATTTCTTCTACTTGGAACTCTGCACGTTCCTCTCTTGAAGCTTCAAAAGCTTCTCAAAAATGCTTTGCTGACCGAAAATGGCAACCAATCCTATGTACCAACCTGGGGATCTGGTCTACCTCTCCTCCAAAAATATTTCCTCCAATGCCCCCTCCAAAAATCTCTGCCTCAAATAGCTTGGTCCTTTGCCAATCAAATGTGCCATTAATGATGTCACCTTTGAACTTTCTTTGCCTGACACTTCCAAACTTGTTCACCCTGTTTTTCATTCCAGCTTACTGAAACAAGCTCCTTCAAATTCCTCTTTGGAGATTAACCCACCTACTCAACCGGCTGTTCCTATATCACCAGTGTCAGCACTCCATGTTTAACTACTGCTTTTCGCATTTGCATTTTAACTGTTTTCTCCCCTCTTTCCCTGTCTTTTCCACTCCCCACAATCTTTCCTTTTTCCGTCTTCATCACTGCTCTTCTATGTGTTGGTTCAATTTTTTTTTGGGATGGGTAGGATGTTGGGTAGCCCTCCATATTTTAGTTATGGGACATGTAGTAGGAGCTAAGTAGCAGCTTGCTTGTAACAAGGTATGAGAATCAGAGACCATTAGATAAACAAAGCTAGGAATGTAGTGACAAGCACTGCCAGGCTCCAAGGTCTCCTGTGGGTGGGATGAGAAACTCTTTGCCTTTAATGTTGTGAATTTTGGTAATTGCCTCCAGTTCACTCACTGAAGTCCTGTACTATGTATCACGCTCCTAATAAATAGTGTATATGCACTGTTATATTTGTGTGTGTGAATTCAGTTCCTGAAACTTTCAACCTCAGCGGAAGGCAAAGGCAAACTCCCTCTGAACAAATCTTACCAACAAAACCCCATGATAGGTTTGCCTTAGGATCATCATGAGTTAGAAACAACTTGAAGGCACACAGCAACAATAAAGCTGGTACATATCCCAATATATGCAGTCTTGATCTCTGGAAGGGGAAAATAGTTAATTAATTACTAAATAAACATAACTGAGGAAAGCTAATCAGACTGTAGGTAGGTAGATACAAGCCTATATGGTGTCTAACAGAATTTGATTAGCCTTCTAATGTAACCTAGTTTTCCAGCAAGTAGATGTCCTTTGTAAGTTAGGAATGGTGAGTACGTTGTTCATTTTTAAATAACAACATTCCAAAATTTGAAAATTTTGATATAGATTCAGTGGAATTTTTTATTTTTTTTTTACTTAAATCAAATGTGGCATAAAGCAAAACAGACAGATTAATGTCCAGACAAACTGCGTATGGTGCTCAGGCCTAAATTGTCTTAGTAATCCCAACTAGAACAGGACCACGGAACAAACTGCCAAACGGTCAGTGAACATTTACGGAAGTCTCAGTAGACCTAGTTTAGTTGAGATTAGTAATTGGATTTAGGCTGTAGCTTTCGAAAGTCAGACTTTGAATCCCTGAATATTCAACCATGTTTCTGGTGATTAACTGGGGTTGCAAGAAAAAAAAACAAAAACCTCACACTGCAAATTTCCTCATTTTTAACAGCAATGTGGTAAACAGGTTTATCATAGACCTGTACTTAACATGGGCAATACAGACATGTGACAACATTGTTGTTTCAAATTTTCCAACATTTGGTGATGTCTCAATAAATTGAATGAACGTTGCATTTTAACAAAGGTAGGGGAGAGAGTGAAAATAGTATTAATTTGTGACTAACGTGAATACTCCTGTTCTGTGTCATGTAGACTCAAGAGAAGAGGAAGCAAGGGTCTGGCCTAGAAGTCACTGATGTTGCATCCTGCAGCACCAAACACATCTTTTGTGAAATAAAGCAGCAGCGATTGAGGATCCGCTCCATGTTCAGATATGTGAGGTTGCACATCTACAGGCACACAATGAGGTACTTAGCAAATCATGCTGCTTGTACAATGAACAGAGTTCAGTTTTGATCACAGATTCTGCAGAGAGTTCAAACGTAACAGTACAGGGGAATGCTGTGGTCCTCCAGGTGTTATTTGACTCCCTCAACCCAGGCCACAGTGGGTAATGGTGAGGGGAGATGGGGCCAGTACATTTTACAAGTCACAGGTTCCCCAGTCCTGTGAAAGGAGAAGTTTATCTCTCTTGCTTCATTCGTGCTTTGGCTTCTGACAATCTGACTAGAACGCTGCCTTTTTCACCAATGCAGTTCCCTAACCACAGCTATTTAACTACGTACAAAGAGCACATGAAGGGCAGCTTATGGATCAACCCCAGACTAGTTCCAGGGGTAAATTCTTCTCTTTTTCAACTTAGCATGGAAGAAGAGAGCAGGTGCTGATCCCCTTGGAATGCAGTAATTATCTTCAGTCTAGTGAGCCATAATTACTGTATTCCCTGGGGAGCAGAGCAGCCAAACCTGATTATAGCAGAATAAAACCTGTCTAAGTAGAGTCATGATTTCCATTTTCAGTCTGTGGAAGTCCACTAAACCTTTGTGGCAGCTGTTTCCATGTTTTACTTCTTTCCATTATGAATGTGTAAGTTGCCTTGTAAGTAGATATCACTGTTAAGCCTCTATAGATATGTTGAACCCCAGTGGGATTTTTTTGTTCTTGTTTTTGACATAGAGATGATGAATGCCTGCTTCAGACGTGATATTGAATGTATTTGTTTGAAGATGAACATCTGTTTCATTTCATACTCCTTTCTTCACACATATCATCTATTATGTTTATTAGATACAGGCTTGCCAGAAAACCTATTTATAATCTGAGCAGTAACAGGGTGCTAATTTTAATTTTATCTATGCTGACGTATCAGAATTCTATGAAACTTTGGATTTAAAGTCATTTAAGATTTCCAGTGATAGCTAATAGTAGCTAACAGGAATTTGAACCTGACAGTAGAGATCTACTCTGGAGTTTGGAAACACTTCTAAAAGGGAAATGGTGTAAAATATCAGTAATAAGTATTGATGTATGATTGTTGTTATTAAAGAAAATGAAGACATGAAGACAGTGTTCATGGGAAGGTTCCATCCAGTAGTATAATTGCAGGGGGACAAAATGAAGACATTGTTCCTTCCAAATAAGAATTCTGCCATCCCAAATGAAATCTTCCTTCAGTCCCCAAATTTCTAGCATTGCACTAATTTAAACTTCAGTTGAACATTTAAAAATGACACCTCAGTCAACCAATGAAAAGGGATAGGCAAAGTTAATAGGGAACTGCAAAGACAGCAAACATAAGAGTAATAGAAGTGGGCAATTTCCA
Source organism: Cyclura pinguis (assembly GCA_030412105.1). Taxonomy (NCBI): domain Eukaryota; kingdom Metazoa; phylum Chordata; class Lepidosauria; order Squamata; family Iguanidae; genus Cyclura; species Cyclura pinguis. The sequence continues at coordinate 148,863,742 of CM059601.1, read as the reverse complement.
GTGCCTCGTTCTCTGCAATGCTAGAGGTTAGTGGACTGAAGGAACTGAGGGAAAATTTCATTTTTGGGGTGTGTGCGGAATTCTTGGGGTGGTAATTTTAGATATAATTCTATCTGCTTCACTAACTTCCACATGTCTTATTCTCTGGTTGATTAGATGTAATTTAGGTGCACTTCGTAGTACAAAACAGCATTAATAGATAGGCTAAAAAATGTACTGCAACCGTGATGACAAATCAGAGTAAAATTGAGGACATACATACACCATTTTTCTCTCAATTTCCCACTGAGAAGCACTGGTTACTCCAATTTCATTTTCCTATTCATTTGCTTAGGAGAGTGGTGGTAATCATTATGAATTTTAGGAGAAAAGGGAGAACCCAGGTGTTACTGAGTGAACAGCCCCAAACAGCATATTCAGTGGTAATGAATTCTGAGAATCCCATCAAATAATGATGTGAAAAGCACACTATTTTCACCCTCAATTTGTATTCAGCCATTCTTTCCACTGCATTGCAGGGCAAATCCTCCCAAAGTAACATACAATAAACATTTAAAACAAAATGATAGAAATGCAAAATGAATTCATACAATTACCAATAGAAGAGACCTCATTAAAAAAAAGTTTAAGAACCAGCAGCAGAATCACTAACCATGTAAATCTGCACATATATGCTGAGAAATAAATAAGATCAGGGTGGTTCAAGGCTTGGCAAAATGGAAATGCAAAATACTCATCCAATAATGTCAGATATAGACTGAGAAATGGAAATGCTCTCAAACACCCAGCTTAGTCATCTGAACTTAGGTCTACCCAGTCCTGCTCTGTCACTCTATTTTTTATTAACCAAATAATTTCCTCTAAGATCAGTACTCTGGCCATGACACCAGAGTTTCTCTTAGTTTTATACTAATTAGGTTAAATATTGCAGGATGAATAGATAGATAAGTAGACGATAGATAGATAGATAGATAGATAGATAGATAGATAGATAGATAGGTGGCTAGGACTAATGAGAACTGTACTCCAACAGCATGTGGAAAAAACATGTATTGCCTACAACTACGTTACAGATTGAATTCATCATAAGAACAGCAGCCAGACTTTGACTATTATGGATTCCAAAGGTTTTCTCTTAATCACTTGGCACTCCAGAAAAGCTCAGGTGTACTTGTCTTCATATGATGCAGTAGAGAAAGAGCCATTCCCAGACAATTAATTTTATCTTGCACTGTCTCATTCAGACAAAAGCTCTCGAATTGGGCCAGATTTGTTTGTTTGTTTGCATAAGGTCCACACAATACTCTTCCTATCTTTTTCCTCTAAGGGTACTTTTGAGGGTTTAATCATGACTTTTTGCACCCGGGTAAGAGGAATTTCTTTTGAAACTCCAGGATCTTCTGAGACATCCAGAGGATAATTCTTCACTTTATTTCATTTTCTTGGTTCTTCCCATACTCCTAGGAAGTCCCCACTGATGGTGACATGGATGACGGCGTGTCTTTTCCTGTCTTCTCTTAATAGTTACTGGGGAGCAGAAGCAACTCTGGATACAGCACAATCAATCAAACCACAACCTCTTGTATGTCTGAGCCGTGATTCAATGCTGGGGTGGGAACATGTACTCTAGGGACAGAATGGTTTGATACTTAACAATCTTTCGAACAGCACTGGTGTGCTCTCAGTAAACTTTTCCTGCTTTTCAGTTCAGAAATAACTAAGTGAGATAATGAAAAATAAAACTGTACCCACCAACTGTATCATGTGAAATCAAATCCTTTCCATTGTGGCACTTGCAACAAAGAGCTGCCATGGAGAGTGCTTCTGTTCATGATTCTGATGAATCCGTTCCAGAAGTATCCTACCCCCATTTCACTCACCCATCCATTAGCATTCAGCACACTCAGTCTTCAATAGACAGTTTGGGAGATATCCCCTTCTATATTTTCTTTCATAAATGGCTTTTAAAGTTATTTATTCAGAAAACTTGAAGTTTTCCTAAATTTTTTGAAGTTCTCTCATGTATGGAGAAGGTACAATTTTGATTACAGCAAAAAGGAAACTCATTGCCTTCACATCTTAATTTTATTGAATTATAGCCTAAATTAAATTGTTAGTCCCAACTAGTATAGGGTAATTGAGTTAATGGAAATTTGCCTGTTCAACACTTCTAGAAGTTCCATCAATTCAATGGCTCTAATGTAAGTGGGATTTAGAACTGTATATAAGCTTATCTAGGTGTTTCCAGGTCACCTATATAAACTTATCTAGGTGTTTCTTAGTCTAGGTATAGGCAGGTCATTCAAGTACCTTTCTATGGACTTCCTCTATTTTCTACTTCCAGTTCTGCTCTGTGAGGACCCACAACAACATGTAAAAACAGTGTATATTTTTCTAATTGGTTTGTTGATACATTAATGGACACATTTTGCCATTGACTGTCTCTTTGTATTCCATAAATGTAAATGCATATCTAACATATGTATGTGTATGTGTATGTATGTATATGTGTGTACATAGAAAACTGTGTCTCTTTTGCACATTTTTTCAAATGTGCCAAGCACATTTTCTCCCTTTCATGGAACACATTACAAGTCCAGAAATTTATCCAGTTTCATGTTCAGCATTTGGTGTGGATGGAAAGAAATTTGAAAATATTTAAAAAAAAAATGGTTGAAAAACATATATTTTAAATGTTGAGAAACCCTGAAAAGAATCCTGGTCTGATGAGAATCTTCACAGCTCATGATTTAATCTTAGCAAAATTTGATTGAAGTTGTTTTGTTCTGAATCAATGAAGAAAACATGATTTTCTGTGGATTTATTCTGTATAGAATTCACTCATGATCCATTTGCATAGAAAACAGCATTTTGTGCATACAAAACAGCATTTTATGCACACAAATTGATATTCCTGCACTGAAATATTATTTTTCAGGAAGAAAATTATGTTTTCTGGCAGAAAATGCTATTTTTTATCCAAAACAGCTCCATGTGAATTTTGCACAGGCTGAGTCCTGAATTGTGAGTAACCTTTGAAAACACTGTGGTTTTCAATGACTTTCTCACAGCAGCAAGAAAATTGCTGAAATTAGTCATCACTACCTTCAAGAAGAAACTTAGTGAAGAATTGTATCCTTTGCACTGTTTTTTTTTTTAATGAAATAAATATCTCACACATTCTTAATCGGGTCCTCACAACTGTTAGGCATCCTTGACTTAGTGAAATGAGGCAAAGTTCCCAAATGCTCTCTGCTGTCACTTAAATTAAATGTTTACAAAGCAGTACACATATGGCATAGATTGCGACTGTTCTACACCTTGGTTGTGATTGGTTAGTTAATATTCTAATGAGTTAGATTAATAGATATAAGCCACGCTGCTTGGTGAAAACTACTGTTCTAAATTGCCAATTTCATTTTCTTCCTGCAGAGAAAATGTCAGTCTTTTCCTCTGCTGTAAAATCTTCTTGTTACAGCAATGAAGCAACTCAGATTCAGTGATATTTTGTAACATCTGGTAAGTGCAAGCTGTGAGCTCCTATGAGATAATCACAGCCCTGGAAAATTGGGAGAACTTCCTCATCTCCGTTTTATTTCATGTTTTGTAATGCCCCTGAGTACGATTACCTCATGATACAGGAATCACTTTGTTTCTGTGCCATGAGCATAACCGCAGATGCTACACTGGGGTAAAACAGTCACCTCTTAGCATAAATAAATGATCAAACCACCATTATTATGAACATACATTTCATGTATACATTTTGATAAAGATTGTGACATATAAAATCCCTGAGTGAGACATTATTGAGGATGTTATTTGGAACATTATTCACCAGATGTGAAGTAGAGGTGGTGGCGGTATAGAAATACATAAAAAAAAGAGCTATGATTGTTTTTGCCTTTGTGGACTTACAGAATCCTACAAGAAACTAAGAAACAGAGGATGGCACATTGTAAATTACTGAACAGGAATTGGATGAATTATAATTATGGTTGTGGGCTATTCTAAAGGTTCAGTTAAAGACTGAAAGGACACATATGCATATATAGTAATAGGTAATTAAGCAGTGCAAATATATGCCACGATATACTGAACTTTAAGTTGTACTGCAGGCTAAACATATATGATTTTAGGGTGCTGGTCTGATCTAGGACAAACAGATTCAATTATCATTCAATGCCAAGGGTCTGAAAAAATATGCAGTGAGATCTCCATGCCCAAAGGTGCTTGAAGTTGTGTTACTCCGATGGAGAGTAACCCTAGCCTGAGGTCTATAATTTTGATACTAAAACATGATTCCGTGTGACTGAGAGGTCACCCAAATGAGCACATAGACAGGCACAGTCGAACAACCAAAAACCAGGTCAGGCCGGTAAAATCCCTAGTCATGTAGCCCCAGGAGACCTCAAGGTATGTAAACTCACAAAAAACAAAGGGTCCTCAGCTCCGAGACACCAACTTGAAGGGATTAGAGGGTCTGCCCCAAGTTGAGCAAGTATCCTATCAAGTGAGGACCATTCAAATGAAGTCACACCACAAACAGACACAGCCGAAGATCCTCATTCTTTCGCAACACCTTACAATCCCATCATGCAAGAGATAGCAGAGTCCTACCAGGAGGAGTCAAAGCAAGCAATTACTCATAGGCTGTCCATTTACCTAAGCTAGAGTGACAAGCGAAGGCTGTAGTCAGAGTCCAAAATTCAGGGGTCAGGAGCCAAGAGATCAATCCAAGGCGTCAGGAGCCAGGTGCTGGAAGCAAGGAACAGGCAAGGGGAGGACTTATAGAGAGTTTGCCACAAGCAAAGGAAAGCTTCCAGGCAGGCAGTTATACAGCCCAAGGCACAGGTGTGGCCAGTCACCACTTCTTGAACTTAATCAAGGAAGCCTTCCTTTGCTCAGCTCTCTTGAGTCTCCGCCTTGTTTGTGGGCTGATTGAAGCAGGCTCCAAGGCATCCTTGGGATCACGGCTGGATCCCTGTTGCTCTAAAGGAGCAGGCAGAGGAATGTCCGAGCCTGCTTGGTGCACGGCAGCAGGGGGAGCTCTTGAGCTGCAGGACTCACCTCCAGCCAGAGCTACAGGGACCAACAGTTGCTGCTCATCATCTCCACCCTGAGCAACAGGGACCAACAGCAGCTTCTCGTCATCAGCAGCTCTGACAGGGGCTTCAGTTATCACAGGAAATTACCATCGAGGAGTTTCGTTATCACTCCAATACCCATTGTTCTCCCTGGGAAAGGATTAGTCCTCCAGGTACTTTTTCCCCTAGAAATAGTCCCGGTTTTTGAGCATTTCTTTGGATCACTCTCAGTCTTCCCAGCAGACCATTGCTCTGTCCATTGAGCAATCCCCTCAGCCCTCCTTGTGCCCTCTCATCTCTCCGCTGTCTTTCCAGACCATGGACTTCAGGACAAGGTGCAGTATCACCCCAACTACACCTCTTCAATACTCCCCTGTCCAATTTCTTCTCTGTTTGTTTCTTAATAGCTCTTGGGTGCATGTGTGCGTGAGAGCATTGGTACGTGAGGCTTGTTTTCAATAAAATCATTAAATAGAACATTTTCGTTTGGTTTTTGGCTTGGTCTGACCCCGTAAAAACTGGATAAAAAGACCCAGCTAGGTTACCTGCCTCTCGCATTGCTATTGTTTGTGTTCTGGCTAGTGTCCATTCCCCATCACATGGAGCACATTGAGGTGTCCCCCAACAGACCCCAGAAATCAGGGTAACAGTTGTGTTTTTCAAATAGCAACATATCTCCATGTCAGCTGGCAAACCAATTTTTGGAACAGAAAAGACCTTCAAAAGCATTTTGTTATTTAGCACAGGAATAGTATGATCCTCTGATCAAAGTAAGAAGAAAGTAACCAAGTAACCAAAGAAAGTAACCAAGTGAAAATCAAGGTGCCTCATGCCTGCATGTCTTCATCATGGTTCAGGTGAAGAATGACAAAGGGGTTGTTTATTTGTCTGTCTCAATGTACTACATTGGTTGGGGAAAAAAGTCCTAATGCCAAAAGTAATAGATTTAATGGGAATTTCTTTTGGCTCAGAAGTTTGCTTTTAAAAAAAGTTCTGTACACGGCTGGTGGTTAAAACTTCTGTGAAGACAACAACTCAGTAGGATGCCTGCATTGTAGGTTCAGGTCAATGTGACTTGTGCAACAAAACATGACAGACTAAAACATCCTGTATAGTGTGTGAGAGTAAATATAACAAATTTGTGCAAAAACTTATGCTCCTACTGAACATGATAGCAGTGACTTCTGTTTTAGAGGCTTCACCAAAACAAACAAACAAGAATGAGAACAATTAATCAACAGAACAAGATAATTTTACCTGTGAGAGGCAGTGATGAAAAAGAATGAAGGCAGAAGAGTTTGGGCATCGGTTACTATAAACAAGGTTTCTGTGGAAATAAAGTTTTCATAGGTAATTACAAAAATAACCACCAGTTAATCTATTTTAATTGGAAAGTATGCAGTGAAGCTTTTAAAAATGAAAGCAGTTTAAAATACACCCCTGCCCATTGACATATATAACAATAAAATGAAGCCTCCATATTATCTACTGGATAGAATTTTTCTAATGTAACCTTACTCTCAAAGTTGCATTCCAGGAAAGGGGCATCTTGGTGCTTGGTGCTCCTTCACTTGAGAAATTTTTGAGAATTTTTGAAAATGCTGTTTTCTGTTTTCAAATTTTATGTAGAATGAAACCTAACCTATAGCATTTTCTGCACAAGAGCTGATATTTCTATGTTGAAATATTATTTTCCTCTCATAAAATGCTGTTTCCAATACAGAAAATGCTGTTCTCTGCACAAAACAATCACATTAGAATTTTGTGCAGAGTAAGTGCTGAACTGCAAAGATTCTTGTCAGTCAAGACTGTTCTCATCAGTTTCTCAGTACTCAAAACAACAACAACAAGTTTTTCAATCATTTATTAAAAATATTTTTGAATAGTGTTTCCACCCCACAGGAGGCAGCAACACTCCTTCCTTTTCCTGTGAGTAGAGAGTAGAATAATTTAATTTAAACCTCTCTATAATTTGACTTTTGCTTAATCCCTACTTCTTTTTATCCTATTTATGAAGGAATCTGTAAGCGTTGGTAAATACTTATCTTCCAGCTATTTCCCTCATTGAGAAAACTATATTGTTCCTGTTAAGTATTAGGCCTTCCTGTCCCCTGCCTAAAGGGTTAAAGTTAGAGTCTTGTTCCTCTGCTCTGCTCGTGGTCATGGTAACTTGCAGGTCAGCTTGACCCAGCCAGTGTGATAAGAGATATCTGGTTTGTCTCTCAGTTCCTGTGGGAAACTTAAGGGATGTTTGGAAAAGCAATCCCATAGTAGCTATAACTGCTGTGAGGAATTTCTCACTGTGCTCTCTTTCTTTCACTCCCCCTTCATCTGCTTGCTGTTTTGCATTTTCACAGCTCTCTCTCTGTCACACTGTAAGAGGAGAGAGAAGCGCAATGGATTTTACCTAGCTTTGACTTCTTTATGTTACTTAAGCTGTTTTACAATAAAGTACTAGTTTAGTTTGGCCTCAACTCTGGCCTCTGTTCATTTTTAATCCTATGCTGTTTTTTTGGCCTGTTCTGTTCTGTTGGCGTACAGCATGTCCCCTGGAATCCCCCAACAGTTCCTGTCCATTAATTCACCACTAGATTATAAAGGTCATAACAATAATTCAGCACAATAAATATGGTTAAATACAGAGGTAAATCCTGTAACACCACGCAGTCATAGCTCTTAGCTTGAATGGATTGCACTTATCAGTTTTGTTTAACAATAGATTTTTTTCCCATTCATAAGTAAATTATGAATATTGGATACAGTGAGCAATTAACAAGGGGGACATATATTCTTCATCTCCTGCTTGAAAATGTTTAATGATCTGGTACATTGACATAAGAACAAACTGAACAAACTGGACTGGCGTACCCTGGTTAAACTTCAGCAGAACAGTTCTTATGTCACTCCAAGCAAATAAATGAAGATGACAAAGCTACATATTGAAAGTGTTCAAGGTGTTTGATATATGCTGAGTGGCTGTCATATTAACAAACTGAGTGTGCTAAGTTGAGTAGTTAAATAAATTGTTTTCATTTGCACTGGAAGTCTGACAAAAAATGAGTCATATGTCAAGAAAATTGATACAGGGACAATAGTTCTAGACACACTTTAATTTCTGCAAGCCTCTGATAACCAGCACAGAATATTCTGTTTTCTTGGCACTCATTGAAAACATGTTGTTTATTTGTGAGCAACTTAGATTTCACTACTTAATGCATGATAAGGTTCCTTTTGATTGCTAGTACTTCTATGCTGTTATTTACAACTTAACTAGGTCCATTACTTAAATAAGGTTTAAATAGGTAGAGTATTATGATCCAAAATCACTTCATATTTTTTAAAGAAATGTAGAAGGCAGCTGTTAAATTAATGAGCTTTATTTTATTTTTTCTTTGTTGTGCATATTGAAAGACACTAAGCAAGACCACTCACATGAAGGGTTTTTTGTTTTGTTTTGTTTTTTAATGGAAGCTACGAAACTATCACTTGAAATATTTCTGTCTACATTTGGTTTCATTTGTCATCACATTTGTCCTTGTAAAATGGATGCTAAATTACTTCAGAATTTTTTAATCTGGATTACTTTTGACATTTGATGGGTTTGCCTTGTGTAGAATAAAACAGCTTACCAAGAGCAAATTTGGACAAAATAGGAATATTCTTCTTTCCTAGAGAACACAGCCAACAAACAGAATTTCAGAACTTCCAAATTCCATTCTTAATGTCTTTAGACCTGTTTACTTTGTAATGTGGACCAGAAGAAGCTATGAAACCCCCTTTTCTCCCTGAATCGCTTTTTATAAATCACTTCAAAATAGTAGTAGAGTCCTGGGGTCAGGGTTAAAATGTCTTTTTGAAGCAGAAGGAAGGTGAAGGAGTGACTCCATTCAAACCAGTGTCTTTGGGCTGTTGTCATCCTGTTTGCATCCAAGATGCTTACACCCTCTTGTCATCCATCCCACAGGAAATCCCTGAGCAGGGATTTTAGCATGGGTCTTTACAGTGAAAAACTTCTGGAACCCTCCTCAAAAGTTTTGTCAGTAGTCTTAGCAAAACAACTTCAGATTCACCTTCTATAATCTTCACATATCCATTGAGCCAGCTATTAGCATGACCAGTCCAGCATGGTGTAGTGATTTGAACATTGGTCTACAATCCTGGAGACCAGGATTTGATTCCCCACTCAACCATGAAAAGACACCAGGTGACCTTGGGTCAGACACTCTCATCCCCAAGAAACCCTGTGATAGCCTTGTCTTAGGGTAACCATGACTCAGAAATGACTTGAAGGCACACAACAAAAACTCATCAAACACCTTTGTATTACAAATACCAACCAAGCTAGATTGCACTCTTCATAACCTTAATTATCTATTCCACATAGATAATAGTCATCAATGCTACCTATATTAGTACCCGCATCATGGCTAATATCTATTGATGTAATACAGACAGATTACCAGTTATTTATCTGACAATTTTCCCAATCTTTAAATCAAACACCTGGGATATAAATCCAGAGCTTTTACATGGAGTAAAACTCCAGAGCTTTCAGCAATGGAAAAAGAGGAGGAAGAAGCAGTATACTACTGGAAACTCAATTACAATACAAGGCTGCAATGTTATGTATGCATGCTTATATGAGAGTAATCACAACTGAACAAATTAGGAATTAGTGTTGGTTAATATGTACAGAACTACTGCCAAAAACCTAGAACACAATAGCTCACCCTCCCAAACAAACAGCCCAACAAGATATGTTGGTCTTTGTGGCTATTATCTGATATGCTGATTAGTATCATTCAAGGCAGAGAATGAAGAGGGGGAAATAAAAAAGTGGGTGGAACTGGAATGGAATGTAAGGGTGTCTTCTTCTGGAAAAGGAGAACTTAGCTTTCTAGAACACTGCACAGAAGCGATTAGTCCACTCTACAGCAATTTCTCTATTATTAAAAATTGAAATAATCCAAAGATTCATAATGAAACAAACTAAGCTTAGAAAAAGTTACTTAAAATTATTGTAAGGAGGGAGATTTGGCTAGATCTCAGTACCACACTAAGGCATTTGTGGGAAACAAGTTCTGAACATTCACATTTCACATCCTTAAATGTAATGGTGACAACCACAACAATGACAAAAATTCATTAAATTGGTGGAAACATGTTAAGTCAATGACTATATGAATTCCATTAATTCTGTAGGTCTACTTTAATTAGGAGTAACAATAGGATTTGGGCCACTGATAGCAAGGATCACACTTAAAATCCATATGGTTAGTCACTGAAAAGTCAGAATAATATGAAAGATTTTTTAGTCTAATTTAAGGAAGGAATAGACATATTTTCATACATTTTCACATTATATTTTTTTTATTCAGTTAGCAATGGAATCAAAATTTATTTGTATTTTAAAGTTATTGTATTTCCTCTGCATGAAACAGTTGTTTAAATCTCTTTCTTGAAGATGCCAAATGTTACTTTATCATAGAATCATAGAAATGTAGAGTTGGAAGAGACCACAGAGGCCATCAAGTCCAACCCCTTGCCATGCAGGAATACCCTCAAAGCACTCCCGACAGATGGCCATCCAGCCTCTGCTTAAAAACCTCCAAAGAAGGAGACTCCACTACACTTCGAGGCAGCATATTCCACTGCCGGACAGCTCTGACTGTCAGGAAGTTCTTCCTGAGGTTCAGGTGGAATCTCCTTTCCTGCAGCTTGAATCCATCGCTCCTTGTCCTGGTCTCTGGAGCAGCAGAAAACAAGCCCACTCCCTCCTCTACATGGCATTCCTTCATATATTTAAACATGGCTATCATGTCTCCTCTTAACCTTCTCTTCTGCCGACTAAACATACCCAGCTCTCTAAGTCTATCCTCATAGGGCATGGCTTCCAGGCCCTTCACCATTTTGTTTGCACTCCTCTGGACTTGCTCCAGCTTGACTATGTCCTTCTTGAATTGGAGTGCCCAGAACTGGACACAGTATTCAAGATGAGGTATAACCAAAGCAGAGTAGAGTGGTACCAGTACCTCCCTCAATCTAGACATCATACTCCCATTGATGCAACCAAGAATTGAATTGGCTTTCTTGGCTTCCACATCATACTGCTGATTCATGTTCAGCTTCTGGTCTATTAAGACTCCTAGATCCCTTTCACATGTACTGCTATCCAGCCACGTGTCCCCCATCCTATATTTCTGCATTCCAGTTTTTCTACCTAAGTGTAGGACCTTATATTTCTCTCTGTTGAATTTCATTTTGTTTCCCTTGCCCCAGCTCTCCAATCTGTCCAGGTCATTTTGAATTTTGATCCTGTCCTCTGGCGTGTTAGCAACCCCTCCCAATTTGGTGTCATTTGCAAATTTGATGAGCATGCCCTCTATTCCTTCATCCAAGTCATTGATGAAGATATTGAACAGTACGGGGCCCAGGACAGAACCCTGTGGCACCCCACTAGTCTCTTCTCTCCAGGATGAAAAGCAGCCATTGGTGAGCACCCTTTTGGGAATGGTCAGTCAACCAGTTACAGATCCACCTGACAGTAGCCCTGTCCAGCCCACATTTTACTAGCTTCTTTGCAAGAATGTTGTTGGGAACTTTGTCAAAGGCCTTACTGAAACTGAGATGTGCTACATCCACAGCATTCCCATCATCTATCAAGCTAGTAACTCTATCATAAAAGGAGATAAGATTAGTCTGGCATGACTTATTTTTGAGAAATCCATATTGATGTCTAGTGATTACCGCATTGCTTTCTAAGTGATTAGAAACTGACTGCTTAATTATCTGCTCGAGGATCTTTCTGGGTACTGACGTCAGGCTGACTGGGCAATAATTATTTGGGTCCTCTTTTTTTCCCTTCTTGAAGATGGGGACAACATTTGCCCTCCTCCAGTCTGCTGGAACTTCTCCCGCCCTCCAAGATTTCTCAAAGATTATAGCAAGCAGTTCTGAAATGACCTCTGCCAGTTCTTTTAATATCCTAGAATGCAATTCATCTGGTCCTGGAGACTTGAATTCATCCAGTGTGGCCAGGTATTCCTGTACCACCTCTCTACCTATTATGTGCCGCATTTCCCCTGCTTCCTCACCTGCTCCCCAACTGACAGGTTGAGTGCTTGTATCCTTCTGGGAAAAAACTGAGGCAAAGAAGGTGTTAAGTAATTCTGCCTTTTCTCTTCCCCCTGTTAGTAATTCTGCATCTTCTCTGCCCAGCGACCTTATCGTCTCGTTCTTTTTCCTTTTGCTATGAACATATTTTAAAAAGCCCTTTTTATTGTTTTTAATGTCTCTGGCCAGCATAAGTTCGTTCTGTGCTTTAGCCTTTCTGACCTTCTCCCTACATCCCCTGGCTACTTGCTTAAATTCTTCTTTGGTGGTTTCCCCCTTCTTCCATTTCCTGTACACGTTTCTCTTAACACTTAGCTCAGCTGAGAGTTCTTTAGTCAACCATTCTGATTTCTTCAGATGCCTTCCATTTTTCCTCCTTATTGGCACAGTTTTAGACTGTGCCTTCAGTATCTCCCTTTTAAGGAACTCCCATGCCTCCTGAACTCCTTTCTCTTTCACTATTCTTGACCACGGAATTTCAGCCAGCAGCTCCTTCAGTTTACAGAAGTCCGCTTTTTTAAAATCTAAGATGAGTGTCTGGCTACACTTATCTTCTCCTTCCCACTGATTGCCAAATTCCAATAGGGCATGGGCACTTCCCCCTAAAGATCCAACCACTTCTACCTCATTAACAAGGTCATCCCTATTGGTCAGGATCAGGTCTAGAATATTTGATCCCCTTGTGGCCTCTTCCACCTTCTGGACCATGAAATTGTCTGCAAGACAAGCAAGAAACTTGCTGGACCTTGCTGTCTTGGCAGAGTTTGACTGCCAACATATATGCGGGTAATTGAAATCTCCCATTATTATTGTATCTCTCCTCTTTGAATGTGCAGTCATTTGGTTGAGGAAGGCGTCATCAAAGTCCTCAGTCTGGGTTGGAGGTCTGTAGTAAACCCCCACCAAAATATCCCTATTGTTTCTCACTCCCTTAATTCTTACCCAGATGCTCTCAACCTGGCTTTCTGGGTTTAAGTCACGGATCTCTTCACAGGTGAAAACATCCTTGACAAACAAGGCTACTCCTCCTCCTTTCTTGTTTGGTCTATTTTTACAAAATAGGCTATACCCCTCTATTCCTACATTCCAATCATGAGACTCATTCCACCAGGTCTCAGTTATGCCTATCAAATCGTATTTATTTTGTTGTACTAGGAGTTCAAGTTCATCTTGCTTGTTTCCCATACTCCGTGCATGACCATTTACAAATTACTGCACCCTTCCCAGTCAGAAAGATAGTAAACTTTTTAAAAGATAATTAATTACAAGTGAATAGTTATCTGAACTGTATCATTGTGCTCATTGGCTCAGGTGGCTCAGGTTGCTGTGAATTGTAGCCAGAGGGTCATATCTTGCCTACCCTGCTATACAGTCTTCCGTGGAGGGGAAGGTTCATTGCAGTCTTTTACATTTGAATTGGGATTGTACCTATTGTGCTGTTTTTTGATTACAAAAACCTGGTACAGTAAGGGTTCAGTTGTAATTTGTTGACCCACCAAACCCAACGGGTGCTCACCAATGGCTGCTTTTCATCCTGGAGAGAAGTGACTAGCAGGGTACCACGGGGTTCTGTCCTGGGCCCGGTGCTGTTCAATATTTTCATCAATGACTTGGATGAAGGAAAAGAGGGCATGCTCATCAAATTTGCAGATGACACCAAATTGGGAGGGGTTGCTAATACACCAGAGGACAGGATCAAAATTCAAAATGACCTGGATAGATTGGAGAGCTGGGCCAAAGCTAACAAAATGAACTTCAACAGAGAGAAGTGTAAGGTCCTACACTTAGGTAGAAAAACTGAAATGCAGAAATATAGGATGGGGGACACGTGGCTGGATAGCAGTACGTGTGAAAGGGATCTAGGAGTCTTAATAGACCACAAGCTGAACATGAGTCAGCAGTGTGATGCGGCAGCCAAGAAAGCCAATGCAATTTTCGGCTGCATCAATGGGAGTATGGTGTCTAGATCGAGGGAGGTACTGGTACTACTCTACTCTGCTTTGGTTAGACTTCATCTAGAATACTGTGTTCAGTTCTGGGCACCTCAATTCAAGAAGGATATCAACAAGCTGGAATGTGTCCAGAGGAGGGCAACCAAAGTGGTGAAGGGCCTGGAAGCCATGCCGTATGAGGAATGGCTTAGGGAGCCTGGTATGTTTAGTCTGTAGAAGAGAAGGTTAAGAGGGGACATGATAGCCATGTTTAAATATTTGAAGGGATATCATGTTGAGGAGAGAGCGGGCTTGTTCTTTGTCACTCCAAAGACTAGGACAAGGAGCTATGGTTTCAAGCTGCAGGAAAGGAGATTCCACTTGAACCTCAGGAAGAACTTCCTGATGGCCAGAGCTGTCTGGCAGTGGAATATGCTGCCTTGAAGTGTGGTAGAGTCTCCTTCTTTGGAGGTTTTTAAGCAAAGGCTGGATGGTCATCTGTTGGGAATGCTTTGATGTGTGTTCCTGCATAGCAGGGGGTTGGACTTGATGGCCCCTGGGGTCTCTTCCAACTCTATGATTCTATGAAGCCATCAGAAACTTCCATCTTCTTCTACAGCATGTACATGCCTCCATTAATAACAGCATTAGAATCCAAAATTCAACAGGCAAAACACTCTATATTGCTGCAGTTCTATCTTCAAATACTTTGCAAATGTAAAATTAAAATGAACTTTGATATTACCCATATTATGCATTCGAAAGCAATATTACTCCATAGATGTAGGGGGTAGTGTGAAGATGAGGTATTTGGACTATTGAAAATGAAAATGGATCCAAGCCCCAAGCTATTTTTTTTTAAATTCTGGAATACTAATTTGGGGAAAAAAAGTTGTAAATGTTAATTGGCACATGTGTGCAGTATCTGGCTCCTTGCTTGCTTTTGCTTAACAGCAAACAGGTATTTTTACACTATTAATTAGCAGCTTGGTTTAAATATTTTGTTAGAAAATCATAACCACAATCAGTCAATGCTGATTTTTTGGTTTAACTGAAGGAGTAAAGATGCATTCTGCTCTATGCAAACAACTGTGTTTTAATTTTTTGTTTTAAGAATTAATCTTTCCTTGCCATATTTTTGAAATGGAATTTTAAAAAGTGGCATACCTGAATGTCTGATGAGTATTTCAGGGAGACATTGGCATAAATATGTAGTTGTATTCTGTAAAAGTTTTCCCCACCCAAGAGTCTGGGTGGTAAAGAGAGGGACCACTATAATGCTTGACTATGGACAAATGGAGTCATAACTTTTGAAGACCACAAACACTTTGTATTATTTCTGAGTCAGTCTCAGATAAGCTGGGAATCACGGGAATGGTTAGTAAAAGAAGGAAGAGAAAGAGGAAGAGGACTAGGATGAGCAGGATGAGACGCTGGAGACTTCTTTTCCACCCCAGCTCATCTCAGATTAGCTCAGAAATAAGGCAGGTTGCTTCCTATAAAATCAGAAAGTAGCCCAGTTGATTTCTGAATCCTGCCAAATTCATCTAACACACCCAGGTATTTTCATTTTGCCAGTCCGTCTAATTTTTATCAGCCTGTGTTCTGGTCTGGGCCAGTCACAGGGAAAATCAAAGAAGAGTTGGAGCAGGTCGCTCTTCCCCTTCCTCGTATGACATCTGACGCATTATGTTGCAGGCTTCCATACCAAAACAGTTCAATGGAAATGTCATCTCCCCACCCAGGACATTTCAATGGAAATGTCATCTCCCCACCCAGGACATTTCTCAGGACCTTTTTTGCTCCCAGGTATTGGAAGCAGGAAGAGTAGGAAAGACCTCCCTCTTTCCTTACCTTTTCATCCAGCTTCCTGTTCTTTGCTGCTAACATTCAGTTCTACACAACTCTAACTTGTCATGTGTGGGTTGGAAATTTGGAAGGTACTGAGCACAAGGAAGGTAAGGAAGGTTTGGTGTGTTTTTTGAAGAAAATTCTTCTCTTGCTCAGACTAAAATATATGTACAGAATGATGAAGACTCATTCTTTGTACATATCAACTCCTACGTCTATAACTTCCAAAATCTTTTCAGCACTTTGTAGTAAGATCCAGAGCCCTCGGTCTTCTACAGGGATGCACACACCACACACACTCATATCCTTTGGCCTGGTCAACCTGCAATGAACAGCCTATTAAACCTGACTGCATGTCTCCCAGAGTCAGTGCATTCTGGACACAGTACATTATACTAGCACTATCCATTCAACTGGGCATTAATTACTGTGCAATTGGGAAAGCTTATACATAGCTGCACTGAAGTCCTCTTGTAGGTACATTGAATGTTGTGAATTGAAGTGAATGCAGCATGGTGCTGAATCTTGGAGGCTGAAGAAAGTAGTATATAGTGGCAAGCATATTCACAAGCAGTGACACATTTATTGGGCCAGCTCCAAAGCATAAAATGCATTGTGCAAGCTTTTGAAGCCTCATAGGCTTCTTCATAAGGTAAAGATGTTAAAAATCATACAGGAGAAAAGTTGTGACACCATTAGAATCACAGGTCTACATTCTGTCTGAGATGTTTTCAGTTAAGATGGTATTAAGAGATACAAAAGCAGACGGAAGCCATCCCCTCACTGGTCATTTGAGGACTAGAGATAAAGAGAAATAAAAGACAGGTAATAAAATTTCAACTGTGTTAGGAACAGAAAAGTAACTTCTCTTGAGATCTGAATGTTGCTGATCTGTGTAATGCTAACTGCTCCTTTCTTAAGCAGAGAACAGTAGATTTCTCAAGGAGTTTCTATACAGTTACATCTGGAAAAACTTTTATGTATTGTATAGGTAAAACTGTAGTCTCAAATTGTAGTCCAATGGAAGAGTTTTACCATTGTTGGAGGTAGAAAACCTCATATAGTTGTGTTCCAATCCTTTAGTCCCTCTTGTTTAGGCTTCCCCTGTTGTAGTTCAGTTAGGTATATTGAAATACAGGAAAATAACATAACCAGCGATATTGCATTGTATTTCATTGTAGGGGTGGATATGTTGGCTGTACAGTAAAATACCACAAAATCCAAAATCCACAAGCAATGATACCTTTACCGGGCTAACTCCAAACCATAAAATACATTATGTGAGCTTTCAAAGATAAAAATATTAAAAATCATACAGGAAAACAGTGATGGTGTTAGAAACACAGCCTACATTCTTTCTGGGATTTTGTCAGTTAAGATATTGAGGGATTACAGTGCAGGCAGAGGTCACTCTCCTTAGTAGTCATGTGAGGATTAGAAACAAAGGGAAATAAAAAACAGGGAATAAAATTTAACACCATTAGCAACAGAAAAACAACTTTCTTTGAGATTCGGATGTTCCTGTCTCTGTACTGTTACATGCTACATGTTACGTGTTATAACTCTTTCACTGGGCTACCATTTGGGACTAAAATTTGGCAGATTTTACCTGTACGGCACCTAAAAGTTTTTCCATATATAATAGTATAGAGAACTTCAATATTCTCTGGCTAAGAAAGGAACAGTTTGCAGTCAGCAGTCATGCAAATGTGATTGTTATCTGTGTTATTTATTTTAGCAAATGCTTTATTCATAAAAAAAATGGAGAAAAAGAACACATGTATGATTATGACTAAATTATCATCATATTAACCATATCATAGGATGGTCACACAGACACTCTTATGAGCCTGAAGCCTGAAGGTGAGATATGCTTCAAAGCTCATGATGCTGTGGCAGAAAGTGGTGTTGGGACCATTGCCCCAGGGCTCATGGTTTGCTTCTACAGTGGGCTCCCTGAAATGTTTGCTTTGACAGTAAAAAATCACATTAACTTTTTCTGACATATGAATTACCATTCTCCCTACTATATGACAAGTGACCCCAAGTCATTTCAATCAGATTCAGCAGCTCCCTGAAAGAAAATCAAGAGTGGCAAAGGACAATGGCATGGCAGCAACTGCCTTTAAATAGGAAGAATTTCAAATAATTTTTGCACTTAGGCAAATATCTGTGCATCTACACACACATACAGAGAGAGAGAGAGAGAGAGAGAGGAAAGAGATATGTTTGTGATCAATCTTTGTGTGTACATGATGGGGAAAAATCACACATTCCTAACTATACTAAAATCATTTTCCTAACTATACGAGGTGGCCATGAACTGCATAGTTAGATTGAGAGGAAAATGGGAGTCTTGTTGCTGGTTACAGGGGTCTAGTATTCATATGTGACAGAGGCATTAAGGAGACAGAAGCACGCCGACCCCACAAAATTACACTGAGCTCACTCCCTTTTGCTCCAGATGCAATGTGAGGGTTCTACAGACACTTATGTTGGGAAACGGGTATAGTTCAGGGATATACAACAACTCTTATACCTGGAAGGTCCCAGATTCTGTCCCTGGCACCTTCAGTTAACAATAAGGTGAGATGAAAGACTTTTGCATGGGAACTGCTGATGGTCTTGTCAGATAATACTGGAACAGATGTACTTTTTTTTTTTTTTTGTGTAGCCCATCTGTGTTTTAGACAGTGCTCACATACTGATTTGATGGCATCATGTTGAGAAACATGAGCAAGTCACTATAGAAACTGGCAGAATGTCACCAAAATGTTGATAGCTAGATCTCCTCAGCCTATCACAGAGTGTAACAGGGGTAGGATGGGGAGATATCCCATCCATGTAAATAAAAAGCTTCTTCGCATTTTATACAGTTCTACCCTTTGAAAACTACTCAGTCTCGTTTTGTTGAATAGAATGCTGAGCTCTTCTCTTATCATTAATAACAGCAATTGGCATTCTTTTTTAAAAAAAGTTACTTGGATTTGTACATACCATTACTCTGATTTTTACATTTCCCAATTTGTCACTCAAATATTTATGTAGCTGGAAAACACATGCTATACAGCTGCAATACCCTTTGTAATTAAGCTGCACAGTAACAAATGTTCAATTATGCCTTACAGATGCACGGATGATAAAGAGGATATTCAAAATCTAGAGATAAAACAGATTAAATTGTGACTTCAGAAGACCACACAGTATTTATTATCTTAACTTACGAAACATTTTAAAGACACTTTTCTTGTGCATATTTCTCCTAGATATGTATTATAGGTTAAAAGAAGGACCATAATCTCATTTCTTCTTTGACTTTGTAAGTAAGACATCTGATGAAGCCAAATCTATGGAAGGTAGATGGAAATAGCTTGACAATCATTCACATTGTTATAAGGTTGATTGGTGGTCCTTTATTCCTGCAGATTTTGCTCTTTTTCTTGGTGCCATCACCTTTTCCCTTCCCTGCATTTTCTAGATTCCATATAAACTGATCTGATAACGAAAGCCATATTGTTTTGTTTCTGGGAGGGACTGTATCTTTAGCAGCATAGTACAAACTTTGCATGCAAAAGGTTCAGTCCATGATAGCTCTAGTTGAAAAATAAGTGAGCAGGAGGCTCTAAGAAAGACTACTACCAAAGATCCTGGAGAGACCAGACATGGAAAAAAATCCATGAACTGGTATAAGGCACCATTCCAATTGGTTTGGTAAAGGCAATAGTTCAGTGTAAGACACATACTTTGCATGCCAAATAAATAAATCCTATCTTCTATTCTCACCATCTCTAGATAGGGACGGAAGCTTACAAAACTGCTCCAGAAAATACGTTGATGTAATGGAGTTTTGTGGACAGAAGGGAGGCAGAAGCAGCTCATTCTTGTGCTCCATACTCCATTGAATATGTTGGAAACTTTTACCTCCTCCTTTTCCTCCAACTTGTAACAGATTCCTCCCAGGAAAGAAAACAGAAAAATGACAAAGGGTGAAAAGGGAAATAGAGAAAAAGGTGAAGCAGGGAACAAGTGACTTTTTCCCCCCCAAACACCCATATTTTGGTTTAGCTATGATAGTGTATTGAAACTAAGGGCCTTTCCACACTACACTGTTATAGTGCTATTATTCCACTTTCCACATCCTATGCAATCCACTTTAGAGAGGGGCATTTAGAATTCTCAGCCAGATAGCTCTTTGGCGTCATTAAACTACAAACCCCAGAATTCGACAGGAAGTTGAAAGTGGAATAATTGCACTATAACAATTTCCTTAGTGCAGAAAGGCCCTAAGTTTGTTATTTTGTAGCCTTTCTGCAAACTGTGAGTTTTTGAGAAGTTTAGAGGGAAAGCAGGAGGGAAGGATAAATTTTGAAATTTTGCCAGTTTCTTTCAGTAGAACCCCTGAACCTCAGAAACATTTTCCAGATTTTTGGGAAAGGGTATGGAGTAGATTTGTAGAGCAACAGAAGCTTTGAAAGGGAAAAGAAGCAACAGAGACTTCAGAAGGAAATGAAAATCTTGAGGATGCTTTGAGCATAGCACTGGAAGTAGCCCAATGTGATTTGGTGCAAAAGTGTTTAAAATTTTTTGAGAACAGATAAACTAAGATCTATGGAGGACTTTGGGTCTGTACAGTGGAATTTGTTACTGCCCTGGCTAGTCCGAGCTTTGGGGATATTAAAAGATATCCTCTTGATATCACAATTCGGCTTCACTTCTCTATTCCTCTACACATGCTTGCGAGGCTACTGGACAAGCACGTAAACAAGCTCAGCCATTAATAGCAGTAATATTCAAACTACAATAGAGGCAGGCCAGAAACAGCTGACTCACTGCTTTAGGAGACCTCCAGGCAAGTACTCTAATTAAGTATGCACGCCACTTACAAAAGAGCCTCTGCCCCGCGATGGCAGCTTGATGGGTAAACTATGTAATACCCAAGTACTCTGCATCTGCATACTGGCTACTCTATTGAGAACCGCTACGATAACTCAATCATTCAGATTCTGACCTTTCGGAGGTTTTGTCTCCAACTCCAAGTCTACTGTTTTCCCCCAAGTACAGCATAGCCTGCAGTCACAGTTCTCCTTATAAAAACCCTTGATTCCGAGACCTTCCTCAGAATGCTCCCGAGTTTCATCCCGCTTTGCTACCACTTTGCTTGGCGAGCCTCCCCTCAGCTCCACGTGCTGAGCTACATCGCACTCCAGCTTCGCTCTCTATTTTTGCTGGGCTTCAGGACAGGTGAAGTATCACCCAAACCAGCAATCCCTCTAAAAATCCCTCTATACCACTCCAACCTTTATTTTCTTTAGTTATCTCGTATGAGTGTGTCGCATACACTGTTTTGCTTGTATTCAATAAACATCATTTATTATTTCAACTTTGGGGTTCTCCTTGACTCGACCGGACCCCGTAGACATAGGGTTCAAGATCTCGCTAAGTTACCCTGCCTCTCGTAACGCTAAGCAGTGCTCTGAGCTAATTTTCCCCAACTTTAGTTGAGCACATTTTGGTGTCCCTCCTGGGACCCCCAGTTCATAGGGTAACAAATTTTCTACAGTGTTTCCTTTAAACAACTGCTACCATGCTATTATCACAACTTGATTTTGAATTTATTCATTGAAAATGCTGACTCTGTTCACAATGCTGAAGCTGCAAGAGAAAAGCCAGCACTGACAGCAGCCGTAACCCAAAAAAACCAAGACTTATACTGACAATTTCCTTCAAATTAAATTAGTGTTGGGTTGTATTAGTGCTCATCACCACTAACGTAATGTGAGAGCTGTTAATGTGATAACGGTTTTTTTGTATTGTATTAGGCCAAATGAATATTCATTTTGGAAGATGGAATACATTTAAAAAACTAAATACTACAATGCATAGGGGGAAAATCAGTGCTTTCAGGAATAATTCATTCCTAATTTCTGTTCTGTGTGCACAGGGCAATTAATACAGTAAATCTACATTATACATGGATTTTATTTATGATAGTTTCAGCAACTGAAAACCTTAGAAACCATTCTGTCCTACTAAGGAATACCAGCTACAAAACTGTAAAGTAGCTGTGTAGAGAATGCAATGCTGCTTTCTAGCAAGTTTCTGTTCAGAGGTATGTTTCCTGTCTATCTGAAATGAACCTCATCCACAAATAAGTTAATCCAGGGTTATTTGGATTTAAGGCTCAACTGTGCCATTTTTAATTTGCCAGAAGAAAAAGAAGGTCAGAGAGGAGTGTAAGAACATCCTCAATTAAAGAGAGGTCACTGAATGGACTGTGACTGAAGGTAGCTTAAAACCAGCACTATATATGGTGTGCATATGCAGTTATGAAGAGTGATGGATGAAGCTGTCATCTCGCTTTCTCCCACTCTTATAGGTTCAACCTATTCCCGTCTCTTGATTAGGAAAGGGAGACCCACAAACTCTATTAGCTGCCACCCTCCACTAATGTTCTGCATCCTAAGATTCAGTGACTCAGGGGGAAATTACTGAGGGGTTTAACTTTTTACCACTTCTAGTTTTCCAGAGACTCTTCCTCCCCTTCCCATTTGGAAGATGAGAATCCCATACAACTGAAGACATGCACACCGAGCAAAGCATATGAAGACACAGTAGAAAAGAGGAGCTCTTTTAAGGAAAGATTTTATGCTGAACAAGCTATGTTACATTAGCAGAAATGTATATTGCACATGAAGACACCTCCCTTCAGGCATTACTTAGGAGTCACTACAAACTTACAAATCATCATCATCATCATCATCATCATCATCATCATCATCTTCAGCCAAGGTTAGAAAGACAATATGACCCCAACACGTCTAGTTCAACTTTCATAGTTTACTCAGAATAGGAATTGTATTCTGGATGTTTGGATGTTCGGTAGAATTTGGGAGTCTAGACCAAGCTTCACTAGGACAGTGAGGCAGAGAGCCACCCCCTAATCTCTCTGTCAATCCTAAAAGCCTTTCAAAGTTTCTCTCACACTTTATGCCACTGTATTTTACCACCTCTTATCTTGGAACCATCCTGAAGCTTTCACACTTCTCACAAGCTGTTCATCCCTGATGAGCAGTTGTCTCTTATGATTTCTCCGTGATGCTGACCCTAACAAATGGAACCTAACCCATCATATAATTCTTTGTTTACCTAATGGAGAGCCCACACCACTCAGTTGTACTGCTCTGAAAACGGAACAGCCCATTATCACATCTGTATTCACTTTTTGTTTTAAGTTCTTTCTTTCAAACTTGAGATGGAACTTGGAAATGTTGGCATGTGCTTATCAAAACTGAACCTAACTGGATTCTCCCTGATCTGCATATTCAGTAGGCACAAAAAAATTTCCAGTATGAGAAGGTCCATTGTGTTCTTGAATGACTCATTCAAGATATACAGCTTGTCTTAGATGTAAAAAACCCCTAATCTACCTCCTTCAGCACACAAGGGTTCAGCACACAAGGGTTCAACTGACTACTGATTTGTTTCCAGACTCAATTCAAAGTACTATTTATGACCTCTAAATCCCTATATGGTTTATGTCCAAAGTATATGAAAGACCATATGTGCCTTTCTGACCCTGTCTCAGCCATAAGATCCTCAGGGATGGCTTTTTTTAAAATGAAGGCACAACCTTCACAGGTATGTTTTGGTGGGACATGGGACACAGCCTTCATGGAGGCTACTCCCAAACAATGTAGCTCTCTGCTATGGGAGAATAGGCTGATCCCTTCCCTACTCCCCTTTCAATAGGAGGTAAAAAACCCTTTATCTGAATGAGTATTTGGTGACTAGGAGGCTGTGCAGAAAGTGTTTAATGGGATGCATTTTTTTTATCTTTCTCATGTTTCTAAATGATGTTGTACTGCTTTAAAATGTTGATGCTTTAATATGACAGTTTATAGTAACTGGCTTGGGTCTTATGCAAGGATAAATGAATACACAAATAAATGAACAAAAATATTTCATTAAAAAAACCCCTTTTGTTACTAGGTTTTAGTTAATGCTCTCTGTTTTAATTCATGTTGTGAACCATCTTGGGCACCATTCAGGAATAAATAAATAAATAAAAATATTATATAAATAAATATTGAACAAGAATTTCAAGCCTTCTACCTGAATGACTAAATATAACAGGTCTGCTGTTTCCTATATTCATTAAAATATAGACAAATCAGGAGTCTTTCCCTTCTTTTTTTGATTGAGAAAATTATCAAGAAATCTGTAGATTTTTGAAAGTTCTGAATCAACTCACCTCTTGAATGAAATGTATACCCACTATAGTGGAGTGTGTGTGTGTGTGTGTGTGTGTGTGTTGTGTATTATGAATGGACATGAGGGAGAGATCCATTGACAAATGCAGCACCGCTGCATTTTCTGTTTTCATTTCCCCCCTCTATGCAGCCCAATCAATTCCATATATAGGCAGCCACACTTCCTTTGTGGTTTCTGTTTGCTCCAGAGACCAGAAAAGGAGACAGTCATTTCCTACTTGGTTTATGATTATTATAAGCTGCCATGAAGGTCCTTCTGTTATGTTATTTGCAGGATGAAAAAGAAATCCACAAGTCTCCCTAGACTGTTCTAACTCATTTGTACAGACTATCATAGTCTGCATCTTTATCCCCCCCCCATGTTCTAACTTACTGTGATCATAAAGAAATCACAAATACTCACATTGAAATATGTATTAAAGGGGAAGCACAAAAAGAAAGAGCTTGTAGAGCTGACTCCACACATACTGTTACCCCACTGGAAAACCCTGTCCCAGGGTCTACTATTTTGATATTAAAATATGATTCCATGTGCCTGAGAGGTCGCCCGGATGTGCACGTAGGCAGCAACGGTCAAATGATCGAAAATCAGGTCAGGTCAGTAAAATCTCCCATCACATAGCCCCAGGAGACCTCAAGCTGTGCAAACCCACAGAAGACAATGGATCCTCAGCCCCTGAGAAGCCGACTTGAGGGGATTAGTGTGTTTGCCCCAAACTGAGCAAAATCCTATCAGGCAAGGACCATTTGAATGAAGTCACACCACAACCTAATGCCGCCGAAGATCCTGAGACTTTGGCAACACCTTGTAATCTCATCACACAAAGGAAGTTACCATTGTGGAGCTTCTTTCTTGTTCCAAAACCCATTGTTCTTCCTGGGAAAGGATTAGCCCTCCAGGTACTTTTTCCCCTACCAATAGTCCCAGTTTTTGAGTGTTTCTTTGGATCACTTCCGGTCATCCCAGCAGACCATTTCTCCATCCTTTGAGTAATCCCCTCAGCCCTCTCCGTGCTGAGTTCTACTTTGCTGTTTTTCCCAGACCAAGGACTTCAGGAAAAGGTGTAGTATTACCCCAGCTACAATCCCCTCAATATTCCCCTATCCAGTTTCCTCTCTTTTGCTTCCTAATAGGTCTTGAATGAGTGTGTGAGTGATTGCGTTGGTGTGTGAGACTTTCCTTCAATAAAATCATTTTATTGGACATCTTCATTTGGTTTTTGCTTGGCCTGACCCCGTAAAAACTGGGTAAAAAGTCCCCACTAGGTTACCCTGCCTCTTTCATTGCTATTGCTCATTCTCTGGCTAGTTTCCATTCCTCATCATGTGGAGCACATTGGGGTGTCCCCCAAGGGACCCCAGAAATCAGAGTAACAATACAAGTCACCTTCTGTCACTTTTTGATCTATATTATGTTTTATAAATACTAATATGAGAATCAAGGTATAGGTACAGAAAAAAAAATATGGGGATTATACCGGTCTGGGGAACAGATAAGAGGGGATAACACTGCATGTTGAATGATAATATTTCAGATTTAGGTCAAAGCTAAACATTGCATTCGTTATTATTTGGCACATATCATGTGCAACAAGTTTTGATAAATTGTGAACAGAAACAGAACAATATAGACTGATTTATACAAAGTCCAGATCACCTCAGTTGACACAATTCACTTTCAGAGTAGAACATATTTCAAAGTGATTCTGATCCATCACAAGATTTAGATGTTAAAAATAAGGTGGGGGGAGGGCAATCCTATAAGCTGTGCTTTCAACATGATCATACAAGACAAAACACCAAGGTAGCAGATTTAGAGGGGAGATGGGCTCTGGTCACTGACAGCTCTAATACACAATATGATAAAAGAATACTCAGCAACATTTTCCAGTCAGAGCACCCATAATGAGGGGTTGAAGTTATATAGTCAAACATCTTTTGCAAATCTTCATTCATTTGCTAGATTTAGCTGTTAACGGTAGCCTACTGCACCTGTTGTGCAGGTTTCAGTGGCTTTTAATTATCATCTGACCTTGGCCTCTCTGAGTCTATGGCCATTTCCACACTAGACTGTTATAGTACTATTATTCCACTTCCAACATCCTATGCAATCCTGGGGGTTGCAGCTTAGGGAGGGGTCTTTCACAGTCTTTTCATTTCACAGTTTTTAGTCTTGCTCTGTAATCTGCTGAGCTTTTGCTTGTCCCTCTTTTTTTTAATTTGAGTAGAAAATTTGTATGTGAATGTGTGAATGCTTTAGATAGCAAAACTTATGGCCCTATCATATTGCACTGTAATAGTGCTATTATTCCACTTTAACTGCCATGGCAACATACTGTGGAATTCTGAGGTTTGTAGTTTCATGAGGCCCAAGAGCTCTCTGGATGAGAATTCTAAATTCCCTTTCCCAAGAGCAGGGTTGTTTTGCTACTTCTCAGCTGCATTCTGACCAAACTTTTATCTCATCTTGTGCCTAGGAGCTTTATCATAAAGATGACTGAGAACATTATGCAAGATTCTTTAGATCCTGGCAATAGGGTTTTAGAGCTAAAAGACCAAGGCTTTCATTGGGGCAACGAGAAAAGTTCATGGAAATTTGACTTATATCAGGTCAGATCATTTGCAGGGGATCTTTTTCTTAATGTCTGTTACTGCACCCCCCATTCACTGTAATTTGGAGATGTAAGGGACTGAAACTTTGACGCTCTTCATGCAAAAGGTACTGTACCACTAAGCCATAACCCTGTCCCATCCCTTAGTGATGTTCTTCTTTTTTTCCCCATATTTTTATTGAAAATTTAGTTACATTAAAAAAAAAACCTGAGTGGATATACATCATTATTGACATATCCTACTCCCCGCCCCCACTTCCACGCTTAAATCCCCAGTTGAATCTAATTTGTTTCCATTAACAAAAGAGAAGAATGGTTACATTTCTATTTACATAAGAAAGGAACAGTTACATTTCTTTCTTTCTTTCTTTTGTTTCTTATACATTTATGTTTTTATCCAATCTAAGACTCTCTTCCATTCCCTTTCAAAGTTCTGGATAGGTTTGTTTTTCAAAGAGAATGCTAATTTTTCTGTCTCTACCATACCCAGAACTTTTAGTTTCCACTCCCCTAAGTCAATATCTATCTTTTCTTTCCAATGTTGGGCATATGTCAACCTTTCAGCTGTTATCAAATGTAACAATATCTTCTGGTGATTTCTTATCTCCTTATGTTGGCCTCGAACATTTAACAAATAAAATTCCAGTATCATTTCAAAATTTATTTTATAATTTTTTTGAATTTCATCATGTATTCCCTTCCAGAATTTTCTTGCACTCTTAGAAGTCTACCACATATGAAAAAAAGACCCAGTCTTTTCACCACATTTCCAACACTTCGCATTCCCATTTTTAGTTATTTTTTGTAATCTTTCTGGGGTCATGTACCACCTATAAAGCATTTTATAGATGTTTTCTCTTAAATTTAAGTTTGGAGTAAATTTTATGTCTGCTTTCCATGCTTTCTCCCAAACTTCTAATTCAATTGAGTGTCCCACATTCTGGGCCCATCTAACCATTGTATCTTTGACTGCTTCTGGTTCCATTTCTCTTTTCAACAATAATTTGTAAAATTTAGAAATTCTCTTCTTTTGATTTTCCTTCATCAATAAATCTAATTCATTCTCTTTTCTCTCAAACCCATATAGTTTTTGATCCATTTTAAATCTTTCTTTAAGTTGTGGCCATAGGAACCAGTTCAACTCATGTCCATCAGCCTTTAATTTTTCTACTGTACACATTCTTGGTTTATCTCCCTCCCATTTCAATATATCTTGATATGTTAATAAATTTCCTTGTTTTGTTAGGGCAATTTTGTACGCTTCTTCTGGTGAAGTCTATATTGGGAATTTTGTATAATATTTCTGCTTTATTTGTAGCCAGAACTTTAACAATGTCTTCTGGATGCAATGATTATTAAACTCTTTATTCACCCCTACTCTGTCATAAGTATCCATGTCATCCAAATCTATTATTAACTTCTTCCAGTTCTTTCATAGTTGTTCTCTCTAGTTGAATCCAGTCTTTGATCCAATCTAAACAACATGGATAATAATAAATTTTCAGTGATGGTAGATCAAGTCCTCCTCTCTCTTTTGCATTCTGGAGTGATTTAAACCTTACTCTCGGTTTTTTTCCTTGCCAAATAAATTTTTGAAGATCTTTATCCCATTCTTTAAATATCTTCTCTCTTCCTGTTATTGGCAAGTTCTGAAAAAGAAACATAAGTTTCGGTAATAATTACATTTTAAAAGCATTTATTCTTTCCAGTAGAGATAAATTTTAAAATTTCCATTTTTCCATGTCATTTTTAATCTCTTTCCATATCTTCAAATAATTGTTATCAAATAATTCTTGATTCTTTTTCATTAATATAATTCCTAGATATTTTGTTTTCTTAGTTGATTGGCATCCAGATCTGCTTTCCAAATCAGCTTGCTCTTTTTAAGTCATGTTTAATGTCATCATCATTGTCTTTTCCTTGTTTATCTTATATCCTGCCACTTGTCCATATCTTTGCAGAGTTTCCATCAGCGCTTGAATTGATTCTTGCAGGTCCTCCAAAAATATGCCTACATCATCTGTGAAAGCTTTTAGTCCTTAGTGATGTTCAATAACTTTCATTTTGGTTTGCAAATCCCACATCCCACACTATTTGTATGCTGGCCTCTGTTCAACAGATACATTGTGGTGTTTTAGACACAATCCAATCAACATTCTGAATGATCCTGGATTAAAGGGGAATACATTACCTTCTGTTGGATCAGGGCCAATATTATTAACTTTTTGCTGTGTACCTACTATTTTTTTATACTTTTATACTTTTGATGATTTTTTTCCCTGGGGGCACACATTTGTACTCTTAATGATCTGAAAATATCAAAAAAATGGGAGTGTTTTTTTTCCTCTGTTATCTATTTGACAGTTATCTTTTAGTCAGAAAGATTTCTTCTATTACATATATTACAAGCTTCATTGAGTCACTCTTCTCAGAAAAAAAGCACTAAACCCACAGCTATTATCACAAGATTTCACAAACATTCTGTTGGTAAATACAGAGACATTATATTAATTTACTAGCTGGGATATTTTTGATATAATTATTTTGATATAATTGTTTCTCCGACAGTTCACAACTTAAATAAATATCACAAGTTAAAACTGGTAAAAGGTCTTCTTCAAACACCAGTGTCACATTCATCTGTGGTATTTCCTGAAGATTTTCTTTTTTCAAATTCCACAGTGTTAACATAAGCCTGTATGGTATTGATAGTTTCAGCTAGATTAGACACATTGAATTAATGAGATTAGTATGCATACTGACATGGGTGTGAGTGTTCCTTCACAGAAGTCTCTTAGGAAAGAAAGACTCAGAGATGGTTTGCCATTGACTTCTCATAAAATACAACCTACAACACCTGGTATTCCTTGCATCTCTCCTATCGAAGTACTAAGCAGAGTTGAGCTTGTTTAACTTCCAATATCAGATAAGATCTAGTGCCTTCAGGGTATTTAGGTTCTAAATATTGACACTGAGTAGTTGAACCAAAGGGTTTACTTCAGTTGAGAAAACAATAGGATTCAGGTCACGATAGTGGAATTCCAAGTTGTTTTAGCTCTGATTGATGACATAGAGTGGAGCAGTTCAGAGTAAAGCTATTGTCCTCAGTCCTGTACTTGGTGCTTCTTCACTAAGGTCAACTCTAACATTAAGCATAGAGCTTGTTTGTGTATGTTGCAACTGGACTTGGGGCTGGCCTATATTGCTACCTAAGACAAAGGACAAGTTGATGACTCCATCCTACATTTCATAACCAGGAGATGACTGTATTGGTATTAGGGATGTCTTCACCACTAATCAAGAATTTACCCCCCCCCCAAAAAAAGTCAGCCTGTTCTTTTTTGGTTTGCTGCATGTATGTGTACTTGGCTTCCCACATGGTACATATTTTACAAAGTACAGTTTTGGGTAAAAACACTTGGTGCTTCACTTTCCAATCTTGGTGGTAAGAATTCTCATAGTGTTTGATGAATTGTCAATGGGCTAGTTCACCATATTGAGCTGCTATGACCGTAAATGAGACATTGCTGAAATTTCTCCATCTTTAACTGGCAGTTGAATTTTATTTCAACATTGGTGATAGGATATTCCCCTACTTTACTGGAAGACAGCTGGTTGAAGGATAAGTACAAGACATGGCATAGCAAAATTGTCCTTCCTCAGATTTGTAGCCAGTTGGTCTCGGAAAGCAAAATAGAAGTAATGGTACCACTATTAGGATCAAGATGAGTGCAAGCTCTTGGCCATATGTAACCATGGGCCATTTTGTGGTCCCCAGAGGAAGTGAAATCCTAGTTTACTTCCTTTGGGAGAAAAGATCTGTCTCAGAGAGGGGCAGAATGATGGGAAATTGCTTCCCACACCTATTAGTGGATACTGGGGGCATGTGGGGCAAAAAAATAAAAATAAAAATGAAGAGATTCTTGTGGATCTGCAGATGTGTACACAACTGTTCACAGTCTTCTGGGGAAGATGAAGCCCCTCAATGCCAACAGTTACCCATCTCTCTTTTATATCATGTGGAATGAGGTGACAAAGTTGCTGTACCCAGTAATCATCCAGAGAATGAAGTGCTACGGGGGATGTTCCTTCACTCTCTTTTTACTCTTTACACTCTGAGCTGCAAGGTGCATAACTGTGAGTTCTAAGTAGTGGCACAAGCTGCCTTATTGCAACCTGTTACAATCTATTTTAAAGCAAATTTCATTGCAAAGTGGGGTAGAAATTATCTAAATAAATCATTTAAAAATGTTCTTTCAATTTATAGTGAGAAAATTTAGATCTGAGCCATTAGATTATTAATTTATTTCCCTTCTCCTACAAAGCCAAAACTACCTTACAATATTAATTAAAGGAAGTGTACTAAATGTCAATTGAAATAAACATAGTTAAATAGCAGAATTTTTTAAAAATAGTGACTGCATCCATCCTACATTCTCTTCCATTCAGTCCATCTCCTGAGAAGACTAGTAAAACTTCTAGAATCTCTACTGTAAGTGCTATTTCAGAAAACACCTATATGACATCTGAATCACATTGACTCATTGCCATTCAATCTTCACAAGTGTAGTGGAAAAGTTCTTATTATTCCTTGAAACATACATTTTATTGATGGACTCACAACTCTACTTTATGAGACTCAAGAGAGATAACTGTGTCATACAGGCTGTTCTCGAATAAGATGGTTAAAGGACTGAGCCTTGCCTTTCTGATTTAAACAACTAGGACGGTATATTTGTTAATTCAGAGAATATCAAACCCACTGCACAGAGTGTCACAATACAATTTTCCATTTCTCTGCTTGACCCTATTAGCTTTTGCTTCCACAGCAGTAAATTCAATTTTCCCAACACTGTATTTGGTTAAAAACTCTGTTCCTTTAAATGAAATGAAGATTGTGTTTTCATTTTTGCTTGTCTTGCTCCAATTACCCTATTATTTTAGGCTTTGCAGAGAAGAGACTATACCAGCCTACCTGAAATTTGCTCAATGTCACATGAAACATCATTAATTCTCACTCTCCCATTCTTCTAATTAAGAAGCTGGGATTAGAGCCCCCTGTCCCTCAGGAGGCTAATGCTTTTGCATGTGACAATTTAGGCTTCAGGAAATAAAACAAGGTAGGCGGTCAAATGAGTGCAATTCTTACCTTGATTGTGAAATTGCTCTGAGAAAGCATTATGCCCTTGGTTGTCTTTGATGGATTATCCATTCAGTATTCAGGGCTTCGTTCATCTATTATTGACCAAGGAAAGGATGAGCTACAGATGGCCCAGGCTTTTACAGCACTGAGGAGAAATGTAACCGTTTATTTGCTTTTGTGTATGCAAGCAGTTATGTTTCACAAGTCAAAGAATAAAAATAACTTTGAGGGGCATCAGCATCCTGCACCCTGTTTATAAAACCAGGAGCATCCAGAAGGACTTACAACACTTCCATAGTAATCGTTAGGAAAAACAGTTAAGAAGAAAATGAGAAACTAGACACCCAGGGGTTGAAAGGAGCTCTCTGCCAAATATTTATGCATGTGTTTGTTTCCATCAGTGCTGGAGAATATGTCACTTTCCTAATATTCTTCTTCATTCTTCAGCATTGGTGACTAGGATGAATGAGAGTTACAGACCAATAGTATCTAGATGGTCATGTGTTTTCCACCTTTGATTTAAATATATAATCCATCATATCCTACAGATTTCAACTATGTTGTAGGAATGGGTAGACTGATTACAAAGTGGTTAACAATAAATAGTTACTGAATTGTTATCGCTACAGATATCAAACCCTAACAATTAATTGAACTGTTAGCCTCTTTCTATTATACTTCTCAAATATGAGATGATCTTTCCAATAAAGCTATTCTTATATAATATATGAGTGTGTATAATATGGTTTTATGTTTTTCTTTGAAAGTCTCAGATACTTTGTCCCAGTAGGATCCTTGATTTCCCCAACCCCAGGTTTCACTTTTGGTGGAATTCTGCTCACAGCTCAATTCAGGATTTGTGAGATTTCCTCAAGATATTTCAGTCTGTTGAGAAATATTCCCCTTTCTTTCTTCCACTATTTCAATTCTAACATTTACACAGAATCTTACTTTCAGCTAAATCATCGTATGGAGTTTTGAAACTTGTGATAAATCCTCAACCTGACTAAATTTTTAAATTTTGGTTAAAATTTTGGTTAAAACATTTTCAGTTTTTGTTTTGAAAATAGGAACCAATTGTTTGCACTTCGGTGGTTTTACTGTTATCTCTATTGTGTTAAAAGGTGTGTTACCATGCTACTCAGTGTAAGCATTCAGGGGACCAGGAAAAAAATAAGTGTTGTGTGAGACAGTGTAGTGCTCACCTAGTGATCTTTTACTAAGTGAATGTAACCTGGATATTGTCATGGAAAGAATATTCAAAAATATTTGAAAAATGGTGGAATAAACATTTTCAGCAGTTTGCATAGAAAACAGATGTGCTGCACAGGAAACTGCTTTTCTATACAGAAAATCATACTTTACTTTATATTTCTACACAGAAATATTATTTTCTATCTCAAATTGTGAATAGGCCTTGAAAACTGTCTGGCTTTTTAAGATATTCTTGCAGCAGGAATAAAATTATTAGAATAATTCTTTGCTTCTTTCAAGAAGAAAATTAGTGAAGAATTGCGTCCATACCTAGGATGGGGGCTGGTGGAATATAATTTTCCCCTCCTTGGAACTACACACATTTGTTCAAGAATGTCCAACATCTGGAATGCCAAGATGTGGTCCAAATGCAATTTCCATTATCCCTCACCGTTAGTTATTCTGGCTAGAGAGGATGTGAGTTTCAGTCTGACAGCATTTGAAGGGACAGAAGTTCATCACCTCATAACTAAAATATGGAGAATGGCAGAGATTTTGAAGAATTTAAGATAAATATAAAGAAATCCAGACAAGAGCAACATTAATGTATAAATTCTAACATACTGAATTAGAAAATTGATTGCCTGTCATCTTTTCTTTTTCCTCATTGTACAACCTTGCTAAATATCTTAACAATTTTTTTTAGTTAACTCTCTCTCTCTCTCTCTCTCTCTCTCTCTCTCTCTCTCTTTTAATGGGGTTCTGCCCTCACACAGTAGGGCTCTATTAGCTCTCACCAACAACCCATTTATTTGGAAGTATCTACTGTTATCAGAACCATATACTTAAGTGGAATTTATTTCGCACCAGTGTTTGGGGGATTGGGCTACCTCTGAGAACAAGGATTCTGATGGTGAGGCAGGCTAAGCACATAATAAGGGATCCTACTGTGATCTGTATGCTGCTGTGAGCTACTACAATGAAGCAAGCTTGATCCTGTGTTAACCTCAGTGACAGAATATTTGGCTGCTTTCTAAAGCTTCCTTTTTCCATCCTGAGATCCAGAGTCCTTATACAGGGTTCATCTGAGTGACAATAACAAAACAGACTCTTCAAAATAAGAAGTCACACTGTGAAGGATACAAATATGCAGCTATACATAAATATCCTACAAAGAAAAGGACACCTGTTTGCAACTGGTCTGTGTGAAAATGCATGGGAAAGTTTAATAGCTGTAGTGACAAGAATTAAATTAGGCATCATTGCATATCATATAAATAGCTTTGCAATTTGCTTTTCTGAGCAGATATGGACACAGCCCTTTAGAAATTGTCCCAATGAGTAGGTTCAAGATTAATGAAAAAGAAAGAACCATAAACTCGTAATTAGGGCCAGACTGAGGGTCATGTAAAAAAAAAAAGTCATGCATTTGTGTGGCATGGGCAGGAGTTGAACAGAAATATAAATGAAAGTTGGTGCAAACTTGGTGTTAGCTGAGGATCTAAAATCCTGAAGAGCTGTAGAATTGTACACATCTCAGTTTCATGCTAAGGTCTGCAACCTGCTTTTATTGATTAATTCATTTAATAATGCATAAAATGCTTTGTCTTTCATCAAGATTATACCATTTATGGACTTCTCTGGACATTATTGAATTCTAGACTCATGGTAGCTTCTGCAAAAGTAGTAGCAGAGTGTTCTGGAATATATATGAATTTGGGGCGAACCCAAGACATTTTGATATTCTCAGGTGAATATCAGATCAGTGTCCCACATGTCACTCATTGAAGACAGGATGCTTGGCATCCAATGTTTGACAAGTCATTTTGGCACATGAGGTAGCAAATTTCACAAGATCATTTTCCTATTATTGCCAATAAAAATACAATAACAATGTAAATTACCTACTCTTTGTTCCCTTTTCAGTATCTGATACCTGAAGCAACTGACTTATGCTACTAATGAGTTGGGTCTGTACTCTAAACAGTAATTGTCAGGTCATCTACCTCTGGCCTTATGAGCTTTTATGGATTTTACACACAATAGTAAATAAAATGGCTGACCTCATGCGTGAGTGTGTGCTAGTCTTGAGGATGAACAATTAATTATTTATTGTTAAACTATTTATAGGCCACCCTGTATCAGAAGATCTCAGTGGAGTGAAAATATATATAGAGAGAGAGAGAAAAGGAGAGACAAACGGAGGAAGAAAGAGAGATTTAGTGGCACACAACAACAACAGATAGATTAATTCTCCCACACACACACACACTGCAGTGTACAAGTATTTTAAACAATTTAACACATTAGAACAATTTTAAATCATGCACCTGGACTGATTTTGGCAAAATTGTTAGAGTCTAATGGCCTCTGCTTTAACTTGGCATTAGAATGGAGTGGCTGCTTTAATTTGGTGCCAGAATGAAGCCAGTGTCAGTGCTAAGGGAACCACATGCCACAAGTGAGTCAGACCACCAGTCCATCTGTCCTGATCCAGGCCCTGGCAGGACTTTTTCTCAGCCCTTCTTCCTATGGGCCCGTTAACTTGAAGTGCCAGGAGTTATAAACCTGGACCTTTCTGTATGCAAAGCATGCACTCTCTGCCACTGAGCTATGGCCCTGGGGGATAAACAAAAGGGGAAAGCCATCACTGACATGCCCTGCTTGTGAACTCCCAGAGCTTCTGACTGGTTACTGTTCTAACTTGAAAACAGAACACTGGACTAGATGGACTTTGCTCTGGTTCCGTAAAACAGTTCTTAGGTTTTTATTTTTCTCAGCACCTCTCTTTAGAAATTAACCTTCCTGTGTTGGTGCTCCTTTTGTTTGGAAGAGACATCTCTGTACCTATGGCAGATGTCTGGTGGAGCTTACAAATGCAATTCTGACCTCGGCAGTTAATCTGATTCTCAAGCAGTGCACGATCAGACTGATGTGAGCAGACAGCACTTAAGCCCAGGTGTCATCGCCGAGCATACCTCTTGACACAAAATGTGACTTGACAGTTCTTATTGTTCAGTTTCCCTTCCCCCTGTGCTTCTTCCTCCCTTAACTGGAAATGTTTTAGGTACAGACTATTTGCTCAGGACATATGGAAGTCCACAATAGCAAGTACCCCCTATTGACAGCCTTTGGTGCATTTAATGTTCACTTGACCCTCATGCGTGTGCTCAGATGAGATATTATTTTGCCTCATTGACTATCATTTCTCCCTTATTGCATTATGAGAATCCCAAGACCGCTGCAAGTTTTATAGGAATAGGAAGAAGTATCAACAAAGTCAACAAAGTTAGAGTGTTACTTTTTCAGGCGGTACTTTCAGTTACCTTTCTAAAATTAAGAACCGCACCAGTTCTACCAGGTATTTCAATATATTTGAGATGCAGTTGCTGCCGTGCTTCCTTCATTTACTGTACATATTGCGTGTATGTGTGCATTTGCAAGCATACATGCATACACACACACACACACAAACAAATTCTTTTGTATTAGAACTAACCAAATGCAAACACTCTAGCAGAAACCGTTGGTTTTGGCTCCCTTGCATAGGAAGAAAAACTTTATGTTAGGAGGTAGCAATCGGCTGGTATCATTGGGAGAATATTTGTGGCAAATGTCATCACTGCTCACTACAGTGCAGCAGGGTTATCAAAGAACCCTGCCACACACTATAGCTACGCCCTTCTTTGGAACAGAGTGGGAGACATCCTCTGAGTGACATGAAAATATTTATGTCTCTTTTTTGGATGGGATGCTAGAAACTAGCCTCTAGTCCTTCATGCTTTTAGAATGACTTCCTAACAACTTCTAACTAGTGGAGAAGGAAGAAAGAGGGGAGGTAATTCAGACAATGAAAATCTGGCAACTCTGGTTTCTTAGGGAAGGAAAAGGCGAGTGTGCTCCACCTGGAAGCACTCTGAGCCAGGATTCTAGTTTGAGCCAAGACTATCTGTTTCTTCATTGTTTGAATTGGATCTTCTCTCCCTTTCCTTCTCATCAGTAATGAGAAACAACAAAAGCCCCTTGCAGGGTTTGTCAGCTGCTTAGACAAGAAGAAGACATGGAAATGCACAGAATGTTTAATCTGCTCCTGTTCAATGTAAGATCATGGCCAATGTGTCCTTCTCTTTTAATAAATTTCTTTGAGGTTTTTTTATTTGTTTGTTTTGCTTTGTTGTCTGCCATAGGACTGCTGATGTTGGTGGGACAGTTTCAGTGACAGTATCAAATAGGAACAACAAGAAAAAAGCCTTGGGGACACATGTGGACCATCTCTGATCAGAAGCAGTGTGTGTTTTCTGAAGCCTAGCTGGACTTGCTGCAAGAGGACCAGGCCACCATTAAATGGCAACTGTCTATCTGCATTTTTACCATTCAGTGGTATACTCTGTCCTAAATTCCAGATGAATCAACATTTCCACAGGTTAAGGGAAATAGTCCACTAGCTCTCTCTCCTTCTCTTCCTGCAGGGATAAGTATTTAATAAAATACAGAATTAAAGTAATGAGTACTTCACATTTGTACACCCTGAGAGGTGTTCAGTTCTGTAGCCAATGTCACCCCTACTAGCACCTGATATTCAGAATTCAGAAAGCTCACTTGAAGAGTATATAAATTCTACGTGAAAAGGCATTTCTTTCACAGTGTATTTGTTTCTTGCATATGTCATCTTTCAAACAAGGAAGACAGGAGAAACCAAAGATTAGATAGGAAAAATCCTTACAGACTGGAGAAAAAAATGAGCCACTGAAGAAATCTCATAGAATTCTCCTTCATTAATGTGTATGTGGTATTCATAAAAGGAATTTTGCTATTTAATCAGGGTTGAACTTTATACTTGTTTCTGAATACTATGTAGCACAATGCTTTTTAAACCAGTGATCCCAACCATCTTATTCTTTGTAGCATCTGGCAGCCTGCAATCAATGTCATTGTTGCAGATGTTCAGAAGGTATACTGCAACTTTCACTCCAGTGGAGATCAGATGACAATTAAGAATGAATGAAGTCCTTTCCTGTCCCATAAAACTGTTGACTCTTGGCCTGGTTCCTCAGCTTGGGATGTAGGGTAAGGTGTTTACAGGATGACTAGCTTAAATCTTTGAAATCTGCTGATCTACCTACTGTCTAACTAATTTGCCGATAATTCTGCTTGCCTGCCACCAGTCCTATCAAAATATAAAATAAGTTTTCATACATTCTTTTATTTTCCTTTTCCTAATAGGTACCAATTTAATTTAGCTGTGTAACATCATGTGTGACATACAACCTGTTTTGATCTTGGAGATATAAAAGTCTGAATAGGATGAGATTAGCTTGGTTCACTGACTGGAAGTATCTTACTTGGATGGACAAGTGTCATCAATCAGAATAATCTTTTCGCATGAATGTGAGAGGTAGCCAATAGCGAGAACAACATATATTATTTTTAGCTACTCTCTAGACCAGATGATGGAAATCTATTTTATCTTATATTTTAGTTGGACATACTGAAGTTTCAGATGCAACTGTTGCATTTCAGAGTATAGCTTTTATTATCAATATACCAACAATGATAAGTAGTAGCTTCAACACTCTGGTCTCCTTAGTAGGCTAGACAGCTAGTTGAGGTCATTCATAACACCGAGAGACTAGAAAGAACAAGGTAGAATCAACATAGCTATCGAGATAAATCCTAGTAGATAGGTGTGGTAAAAGCAGGGGAGATGATAGTACTACTTATACAAAATACCCAGAAGATATGAAATATATTGATAAAAATATTAAAATTCTGTTACATAATGCAATGTTTTATTTTGTGTCACAAAACATGTCTCTGAAACATTTCAAAACTTTACTTTGAGATCAAAGGCTTTATCATTAAAATAACCAAATTTTTTTTAAAAAAACTTTGAACAAAAATAACTGTAAAACAGATTCAGTATTTAAATGAGTGGGTGGAAACTGTGTAAGCAAGAGTGAAATAGAC
Organism: Cyclura pinguis; assembly: GCA_030412105.1. Classification (NCBI taxonomy): domain Eukaryota; kingdom Metazoa; phylum Chordata; class Lepidosauria; order Squamata; family Iguanidae; genus Cyclura; species Cyclura pinguis. The sequence goes on along the minus strand of CM059601.1, from coordinate 148,824,574 downwards.
CATACTTCCCACTTGATCAAGCACTGTATGCCTTTCTCTGCATATTTTTCACTACTGCCACATGTAATGTGGAATTCATATGTCAATAGGTACATGTGCCATATCCATCTTAGTTTTTTTGCTGACAGATTGTACGTACAGATCTGGGTACAACATTCTACTTATTGTTGTGTAAACCTGCTCTATACCTGTTCTCATGGCTTAAATGAGTTCTATGTAATTTATAGATGAAATCCTATGTATGTCAACTTGAAGTAAGACCCACTGAATATGATGGGACTGACCTCCTGTTAAATGTATACATGCAGGTTTGGATTTAGATTGGGGCTGTGTTCCTTGACTTCTGGTATAAGTTGAGACTGATGAAAACAGAGAAAACAAGTTTCATATGGAATCATTGGAGGCAAGAGTGATATATTCTCATGGAGGTAGAGGACCTGCAAAGTTACTCAATTCACTACCGGTGTTAAAGAGGTTAAATAATTTTAAAGAAGCAATGTTAAAGAAAAATAAAACATGAGAGATTGCCTTTTCCAGGCTAGAAAAATGTGCACATACTCTCCAGAGAAGGGGCAGAAACTGCTGATCCCAAAGGGGCTTGCCTGGGGTGAGCTGACTTGTCATTAGATAACAGCGCACACAGTGAGATCAAATGTGAAAACTCTGTTCTTCTACTGTGCCTTCTCCAACAGGTTTCTTACATGGAGAAGAAACATCAGGAGAGAGAAGGGAGCTATGCCTTCTGTTGGGTCTTATGTAGCTGTTGCAGAGGCACAACAAAAGGAAAGGCTGAGCATTTCCAGCTGTATCCTTTTCAGCAAAGTTTCCAGGTGAACAAAGCAGATTTCACTTAAGCATGCTGAGGAAACCCCTCCCAGCCACACTTAAACTTCAAGGTTCCTGTTCTCTTCAGCCTCATGACCTATTTCAAAGCAGACAAAGGAGACCGCTTTCTTCCAGCAACACCAAGGCCATTTCCACCCTTCTGGAATTCTGGTGGTTATAGTTTACTGAGTCCCAAGAGCTCTCTGGCTGAGAATTCTAAATGTCTCTCCCTAAACTATAAATCCCAGAATTTCACAGGATGTTGAAAGTGAAATAATAGTACTATAATGGTATAGTGCAGAAATACCTCAAAACTGCAGTTGCTTTCTCTGCCTACCCATTTCCCCAGCTTATGTAAGTAAAGGAAAACCAGTCCAGCTGCTAACTCCACACCAAAGTTTGGAACAGCTTTGCTTTTTCACCTCTCTCTCTTTGTTGTCTTACTTCTCCCTCTCTGCTCTCCCACTTAGCTTAACTGCACAGGACATTGGAACAGTTGTGCATTTTGGATGAAACTTTCCTTATTTCTTTTCTTTTTTCTGGAGAAATTTCAGTGATATAAATTGAGACAACACAAATTAAGACTTGCACGTTATAGGATTGCAACTAGACATCTTGAAAGTTTGTTTTCTTTAAAAAAAAACTCTGAATTTTCTTAGGAAATGTGTCTAAGAGCCTTTCTGGACTACACTGTTAGTGTGCTATTATTCCACTTTAAACATCCTGTGGAATTCTGGGGTTTGTAGCTTACTGAGGCCAAAGAGCTCTCTGGCTGAGGATTCTAAATGCCCCCTCCCTAAACTGCAAACCCCAGGATTCCACAGGATGTTGAAAGTGGAATAATAGCGCTATAACAGTGTAGGGCAGAAAGGATCAAAGTAATGTAATTCTTCATTGAGTTTGTTCTCGAATGAAGTAACGAGTAATTTTAGCAATTTTTTCCCATTGAGAAAAGATCTTTAAAAGGACATATTTTTGAACCCTAATCACAATTTAGGACTAACTAAATACCAAATTCACAGATGGCTGTTTACACAGAAAACAGCATTTTCCATACTGTTTCTTGCACAAAAAAAGATAAAAAGATAAAAAAAAGCTGCTTCCTGTGTAAAATAATGACATACAAATTTTGTATGAACTATGAACAAGTCCCAAACCACAGTGATTCTTGTCTGTCCTGGATCCTTCTTGTCAGGATTTTTTGACGCTTGAATAATAAGATTATTTTTTTACACTTTTTGGAATATTTTTGGAATATTTTTTCCATCTCTGATAGATCATCCATCAAAACAATTGTTTGAAAACAGTGAGAAGGGTTCTTTTAAATGAAATTTTCAAGTAGTCTGACATGCAACATAATATGTCAATTGAAGCAGAGAAGAAATATGTGTGCACTATTAAATGCAATAAATCAACCAATCTGGGAACAGTTTTTATAAGGATATATTGCTACAATGTATATCACCATATTTTAGAAAGATATATTGCTACAGTGTACAGTGAATGCTGTGTTACTTAACTCCTTTTCCACCTGTACAAAAACATGTAACATACCAATTATACACTTTGAACATTTGAAAGCTAATACCCTTTTGTGTCCTTTTGGTTTCTGTTTATTAAGATATGGTCCAACAGTGGATTTTTTTTTTTAAAAAAAATAATCATGGATAGACATGGCTTATTGTTATTCTTAACCTTAAAAACATTTTCCTTGGAATAATTTAATTCATAGTTCATAATCCTGGAAAGTATTTGAATTTCTCTTTTATTGCTGGATTTTGCTGTTCTTCTGAACAAGGAATTCAAGATGCAGGTTACTCATTTTAGATGCCAAAGGATGGAAGAACGTAGATTCAGAAGAATTACCAAAAAAGGGTTGAAGAGAACTCCATTGATACAACTGAACTTTCACAATAATGTGACAAGCACTAGTAGACAGGTAGAAAATTTGGTCTGTCAGTAATCATAAGTATAAGAACTTGAAATTGCTAGATGTTATATGACAAGTTAAGAGCAGCTTAGCAAAACAGAGTAGACAGGTGAACCCCAGGATCATCACCATCATAGACTGAGAGAGAAGTGTAAAGAAATTGAAAGTCATCCCACCTTCAATTTCTTTTTATGTAGAATATCACAGGCATTTTATTTTTAAAACATTGTTCTGAACCACATTTTCTGATGTCCAGTGTGTGAGAGAATACGTTAAAAAAAGCATCTGCTCCGAAAGAAAGAGTGGTGAATGAAATTAAACCTAATTATTCATATTTATTCCCATAGATATGCAGAAGAAGGATTGATGGTGACAAAGAATGACTTCTTAGTTTTAATCTAGTCTAAGTAGCATCTAGATCCTCCTAGATCTCTGGACCTCCACTCATAAAGTTTTTAGTCACTCTGTTGGAGCTCACCTGTATCTTGAAAGAACAAGTTATAATAGAAATATGGAAGAGACAGACTCAACAACAATCTCTGTACAGTTAACCCTCAAACCTAAAACATCTTTTTGTAAAACCACAGGGAAAATAAGGGGAAAAAAGGAAGGGAAATGGAATAGGATGAACAACATCAGCTGTAACTGCTAAAATAAGCACTTTACTCACACACAAAAAAGCTAAATTTGACCCAAGTTGTTGTGATACAATAATAGTATTTTAGATTGTTTGCCTAGCCTTTGCTGTTTTTGAAGTCATCATTGTGCCTTTACTGTGGTATAAACAAGACACAGGCCCCATAATCTACACAAAATTACTTTCTTTCTTATATTTTTCCTCTTTGTAACCTGTTTCCTAAGGTTATTGTTACTGTTCTTACTGGCCTGCTTGCTGAGAGGAATCTCTTTGTTAGGAGCTCATAAACTAGAGTCTGAAATACTTTTCAGTCAAGAGTTGACACTAAAGTTTCCAATAAAGTTTCCTTCTAAAATCCAGCTTTACCAAATTTGTTCCAGTTTGTTGCAACTTTGTACCAATTAGGTTTGGTATGTTCTGGTGTTCATGTATCCAAAGGGGTTGACTTGGTTAACCTGGAAACAGCAAAAGGATTTTGTTTGTTCAAATCATCTTCACATTTTTTCCAAACACAATCAAGTGGTGCCAATGAGAACAAAACACACATAGGTAAATTTCCAATGAAGAATAAGATTTCTGCTATTTCCTTCAACAGGTTATTCAAAAATATCAGCAAAATTAAAGAGGATGGAAAGTTACTACATTGAGTACAATGACAAACAATAGGAATTGGTAACTGTGCAGTAGTAAAATACGAATCATAGAATCATAGAATAATAGAGTTGGAAGAGATGACAGGGGCCCTCCAGTCCAACTCCCTGCTATGCAGCAACACACATCAAAGCACTCCCAACAGATGGCCATCCAGCCTCTGCTTAAAAACCTCCAAAGAAGGAGACTCCACCACACTCCAAGGCAGTGTATTCCACTGCTAAACAACTCTGACCATCAGGAAGTTCTTCCTGAGGTTTAAGCTGAATCTCTTTTCCTGCAGCTTGAACCCATTGCTCCTTGTCTTAGTCTCTGAAGCAGCAGAAACAAGCCCACTCCCTCCTTGACATGACATCTTTTCAATTATTTAAACATGGCTATCATGTCCCCTCTTAACCTTTTCTTCTGCAGACTAAACATCCCCAGTTCCCTAAGCTATTCCTCATATGGCATGGCTTCCAGACCCTCCACCATTTTGGTTGCCCTCATCCATACACTCTCTAGCTTGTCAATATCTTTCTTGAAATGAGGTGCCCAGAACTGGACAGTATTCCAGATGAGGACTAACCAAAGCAGAATAGAGTGGTACCAGTACCTCCCTTGATCTAGACACCACATTCCTATTGATGCAACCAAGAATGGCATTGGCTTTCTTGGCTGCTGTATCACACTGCTGACTCATGTTCAGCAGTGGTCTGCAAATAACGTGTACCTACATGCCTCCAGGTGCAACCTCTTTTCTGTTTGTGGAATCACACTGTGGTAGCCATTGATTTCATATATTTTAAGTACAACTAATCTCGAACCATCCTTTGTTGAGAGAGTGTTTGGTGCTTTTCTTTTAATTTTTATTTAACAAGACCATTTTACCCACATATACAAGAATAAAAAAAGAACAAGAAAAACTTGAGTTGCATGTATTGAGAGTCATTTTCCAACACTGGTGAGAATTCCAATGAGCAAAATATAACTAATGCTCAAAGGAACAAATGTATGTACAGAATCAAATGTACTCCATCTAAAAACTCAGTGCTGGAAAATATAGAAGAAAGGGGAAAAGTAAAGAAGTAAAATGTACAATAAATTGTTGTGACTGATGATGTTGTATTCCTACAAATTAATTCCAAATTACGGTAAATTGAGCCTACTACAGGTTGGTGTTGTTTTTTGTTTTTGTTTTGACAGAAGGTGTTCAGAGAGGATTTACCATTGCCTTTCTCTGATGCTGAGAGTGTGCCACTTGCCCAAGTTCATCTTGTGAGTTTCTATAACTGAGCAAGGATTTAAACTCTGGTGTCTTAGTCTAACACCCAAACCACTACACCATGCTTGTTCCTAAATAAAATGCACACTTCTTATATTGTGAGTTACTGAACAAAGACCAACATGTTGTATACAACTTCTACTTATTTGCATCATGGTTTGCCAAGAAGTGGCATGGGCTTGGACAAGAGCCTACAATATGTAATAGAGATGACAATGTAACCATTGTGCAATAGGACTGATGCACAATGGGACTTGTATGCATCAGGCACCAATGTGCATTGGATACTTTTGAGGTGTCATGGCACAGTGTACCCCCCTCACAAGTGGCATGGTTTAATTAGTAAATATTGTTGAACTGGCACTATATTAATTGGTGTTAAGGTAAATGATACCTAAGGTGATGGAAAGGTCAAGCTGCAAGAGGCAAATTACTGACTGTAAATATGAGAAAACAAGGCAAGTCAGCTGCACCCACATCTTAGGCAGAAACCAAGTCATTGTTAGGCTAATAGCACAGCTGCTCTCAAGACAATAGGCTTATGCCAACAAGCTGGATATCTTGGAGATAAATGGGGAAATTCCCAGCAAATTATGATTGTTTCAATCCTGGTCCCCAAATACCTGATGTTTTCTCTATTGTTTTCCCACCCTTCCACAATACTTGGCTGTTACGACAGTCATTATGCTTTTGTTACCTAAACACTAAAACTATTAGCTCCATCTGGACTTCATTGTTTGTGTTTCAGCTCCTCTTGTCCACTTGGCTGAAAGAGTGATTCACATTCATACTCTTAGGATATTTTTCAGGCATAAGTACCTGTGATTTCAGGCTGTCCAGTGCAGTCTTTCACCATTCTGAACACCACACTGTCTGTCTGATTCCTGAATGAGAACTGTCCTTAGGTTTCTACCTCAGCTACACTGCTGCTTTTGCTGCTTTCCTCACTACTCTTCAAACTGGTAATTATTACTAAAATCCCTCAAAGTCCTCTATCTCAATTTTCCTCCCTTTTCCTTTGGTTAGTCCTTGTGTAAGTGTATGAGTGTTTGAAACTTTTGCATACTTGTGTGGATCTTGTGAATAATAATAATAATAATAATAATAATAATAATAATAATAATAATAATAATAATTTAGTTTACATTGTAAATCTCCAGTTGGTTCTTTCTGGTGTGACTCCATAAACATTGGTAGAAAAGATCTCGTTAAGTTGCCCCCCTCTTGCAGGCCTCCTAATTTTGAACTAATTGCTACTTCCTTTTGAACAGAGGTACTGGCATCATTGGTGAGCCCTTGAGACATCCACACTTTGGGGTAACAGCTGGTGTGCCTTTTTCACATCTTTGCAATTCACTAACAGAGTTTCTTAGTGCCTCTACTACATAGTTAAGTACACATAAAGTTTCATAACACAGACAGTGATAAAGCATTCCAGCCATATGTAGCAAGTGGTTGAAATGTGGGAACATTTTACAACTATGCAGGATAAATTGTAACAGTATGTGCACAATGTCAATCTAGTTCTCTATGTATTCTGCAACAAAACATGGCTCTGGGAGACTAAAAAGCCTTGTTTTAGTGCATATGGGTTAATGGCAATGCAGATTTCTTTTATTCTCTTGATTTGTTCCACTGATCTGCATTAATTGCTTTTTAATTTGGCTTGCTATACGTGTCTAAAGTTTTGCTTTAAATATTGATATCACACTGAAATTGTTTTAAACCGAAGGGTGGAAATGTATTTCTTTTTTTTAAGAAATAAATAGATGACTACAATTTTGTTGGAAAACTTCATGAAGTAAATCACTTTACAGTGCAATTACCAATGTAAGGACACCATAGAAACTTTTCCTCTCACACACACAGATTGCTGGGCTTTTTTAAAAAAATGTAAGCAGCAGGGATGGCAATAATGTTACTGAAGAGAAGGGCTGAACCAGTTGGAGTTTTGAAGCATTGCCCCATATGGCCATGCTTCCAGAATGTTGGCATACATGTAGGTAGATCCATTAACTTGGAGATGAGAACAGGTCTTCTATGGGTGGGTGGGAGTTAGAATGATTAAGGTTAGACAAAGCCACCTTTAAAAATAAGATTTGTTGATGAATTACAGTTGCAGCAGATGTTTCATAACATGTTTTTCAGCATTTTGTGTGCCATGGAGCATCACTTTCTATGAAGAACATGCCCTTGGAAGCCATCATACCTCCAAGTGCATATATAAGTCTCATGTCCTGAGAATAAGCCAAAGGTATGTAAGAAAGCTTTTTTTAAAAGTATTCTCCATCCTTTTAGAGTCTTCTAGTAGCCGGAGCAATTACAAGAAGCCCCCACCCCTGTGACTCTCAAAGCTTGGTGAGGTGAGCGATGAAAGTCCTCTGATTTTCCAGCACTGTGTGGACTGGAAGCTGATTCATGCTCAGCACCCCCCCCCCCGCCCATCTCTTCAAATACCAGATCAGGATATACAGTTCAGTGAGGTGTAACTGCAACATTAATTACTCTATGTGTTCTTCTGTTGTCAGTTAAGATGGTCTAGAGCTTTCCAAATGGTGTGTTGTGACACTTTAGTGAGTTGCCTGAAAGGTGTAGGTGTGTCATCTCCGTGGACTGAGAATGAGCTCCCCCACCTGAGCCTTGGAAATGTATGTTATATGTTATAAATAAATCATATATTTTTAAAAATGTAAATGAAAGGTTTTTATGAGATATGTTGTGCCCCATACATTTCATTATTGCAATTTATGTATGTGCCCAGATCTCTTATCAGGGATTAGTTTAACTTCCTGTTTGCTAGTAAAACTGAATTACTGTGTTGCAAAATGATGCATGTCTAAAAAATGTTTCACCAACATGAAAATTTTGGAAAGCTCTGATCTAGAGGGATATCTAGAGTGGCAGAAGCCACTCTTCTTGGCTGTATGGGGACCAGGAACAAAGGGTAATAAAAGACAGGGAATAAAATTTCAACTCCATTAGCAACAGGCCAGTAATTTTCCTTGAGATCCAGGTTGCCCCTGTTCTGTGCAAAGCTAACTGCCCCTTTCTTAGGCACAGAACATCAAATTTCTCAACAAGTTCCTGTACTGTCACATCTGGGGAAAAAAAAAGGTACTATATAGGTACAACTTGTCAATGAATATTTGAATATTTGTAGTATCTCATGATTAATTGATTATAATGCTTGCCTTATTTCCTTTAACACCACTACTCATGCATGCAGTCACACTTCACAGCATTAGAACCTATTTGGTACGGGAAATTACAGTCACATTCATTTTAGGGTAATCAACCAACCATGGCATAAATCAACAACAAAAGGTTCATAGCCAGATGTGTCCTGGCAATGCATCCGTGCATTTTTTAAAATTACAGCTTTATGAAGAATTTTTCATTTCCTGAGACCTATTGGTCACTAAACAACCATAATGACACTGTTCTAAATTAGATGTTACTTATTTATATTTGTGTGTGTGTCCATTTATTGACCTAGCATCTTTGATATCTAGAAGCAGGGCTAGCCTTACTAAAAAGGAGAGTGAAAAGATCACCTCAGAAAGAAGATAGGAGGGGCATAAATGAGCAACAAATGATTTTTTTTTTCCAAACACCTCTGTTATTGATTTGGATTTTACTAGTATGGATGAGAGAGAGAGAGGAGTGCATGGATTTTTTTATCTCATGTATCAAAATATTCTGGCTGGTGGTAGGCAATATGTATTTTGTCATAGAAGTTATAGGGAACAGTCAGCAATATACGTTGTCCTTCATTTTCTTCAGAAAACAGTGACAGTGACAAAATCTCAAATCAAATATCAGAAATAGCAGTTAAAGAAAAAGTTGTAGGGAAACACTTCAACCATTTAGGTTACTCATTCTGTGACTTTGGGGTAGCCATCCCTCAACAAAAAACCCAAAAGCAATAGCACATAAACAACCCACCTCTCCATTCCAACTGCTACTACTGTGGTCTTAGAAGGAGAGGGGAATAGGCAATATCGGCCTGGCTTAATCCCCTTCCTCACCGCTATTCCCTTTTCCTTATGTTTAATATCTCATTTAGATTGTAAGCCAGAGGGCAGAGAACAGTCAAATTAATGATTTGTAAGCCACTCCAGAATTCTTTTTGGCTGAAGGACAGGATATAAGTGCTCTAAATAAATAAGTGTACCCTTCCAAGAAAAATGCTACTGTGAAACAGCAGAGCAAAAATTCATCAGGTCTGTTCAACGCCATTTCCTGTGACTTACACAAAGACAAAAACTTTGTGTATCACTATCAAAATTAATTAGCTTTTTTTGTTAGATTTATTTGTATTGTGCCCTGACTTCTGATTGTTTTATTATCTGTGTTAAGCCATTTTCTTTGCCTGCAATTTCTGCATTTCTGTTCCCTCTGGCTATCCCACAGTCTGAGTCTATCCTGAGGTTAACTCTACTTGCATTGGGCAACCATACATATGTTTATCTGCTTATCAACACTGGGTGTATTCCTATTAACTGCTAAATGACAATTTTTGAGAGAATCATCTGCTGGTATGTGTTGCATTCCTAATTCTCCTCCTTCCACAGTATATGTAAAAATACCTATTAACTGAAGCCATATTTCATGACTCTGATGAGAGGAGCTAGAGTCCATGAAACTTTACGCCGAATAAAATTTATGCCAACTAAAAGCAAGATGTCTCTCTCTCTCTCTCTCTCTCACACACACACACACGAACATACACACACATACTCACATGCACGCACGCACGCGTGCACACACACACACACACACACACGCACAATGGAATTACATAGCTGTCCTCCTCCACAAAATTCCTAGTTTGCAGAGTATTCTCTCCTGCAGTCCACTCCTCATTATGATATTGGAGCTTGTTTCAGAACCTTTCCTCTCATTTTCTGGACTGCTGGCGATTGATTTCTGACCATTTAGTCTAGCTTTATCCTTGGCTTTCTGATTTTCTATGTGCAGGGTTTTTGTTTGTTTTTTCAAAAATGTCAAATAAACGAACACTCAATTCAGTGAGCCTTTCCTCTATAGTCTGAAGTGGAATATCCCAGACACAAATGAACCTTTTCATGAGAAAAAGAAATAAAGGAAGTACCTTTCAGACTAACTCAGCGGGGGTGGGGGGGGAATATATTTGAGCATAATCTTATAAGTACTTATGTCCACTTCATCAGTTGCATCTGGTGAAGCTGCAATAGTTCAAAGCTTCAAAAAAAACAACAACAAACAAACAAACAAACAAACAAACAAACAAACCTGACACTGACACTACCAAAATACTGGTGTATCATAATACCCGTTACTGCAAAATGGGGAGATTGTCTTTTATACGCATTTATTCTTCCTCAAGGGGAAAGCTTCAGTTATAGCTTTGATATCTCATTTTCCGTGTTCATGGATTTTGTTACTATCCCTGCTGTATACAGAAGAACACGGTGGCAAGTATTGCTAAAACTAAGAACATATATATTTCTCAAGGAATAGAGATTCAGCCTGTGGTGGATAGAGTTGTACTCCATCTGAAATCTCAGGACACAGCTAGGACATGCTTCTGGACTCAGATCTGAGCTTGGATCCCTAGGCTTCAGTGGTGGCCAGGAGTATATTTGTAGAGCTAAAACTCATGTGTCCCCTGCACCCATTTGTTGAGATGTCAGATCTGCCTGCAGTGAGGCATGCCTTGGTTATATCCCATTTGGTATACTACAATGCACTCTGTGTTGAGCTTTGAAAACTGTTCAGAAACTTCACTGGGTCCAAAATACTGCAGTTAGTTTGCTGATTGCAGCAGGTTACAGGGAGCACATAACCCTCCTGCTGAAGAACTCCATTGACTGACAATCCATTCTGGATAGAATTCATAATGCTGGTCTTGACCTTTAAAATCCCACACAGCTTGGGTCCAGCCTATTTGAAAAACTGTGTCTCCCTACATGAGACTGCCTGTGCTCTAAGGTCTGTGGTGGAAGGGTCTCTTTCAGGCCCACCACTATTCCATTGTCTGGTGAGGACACGGGGGATAGACTTTTTGGTCGCTGCTCCCAGGTTGTGGAATTCCCTTGCCTGAGAGGTCATGATGTCTCTCCAATGGCAGATAAAGACCTCTTTACTTATGTATTTATTTAAAGATGAGTTTGGTGGTGTCAGATAGACTTTTTAGGGGAGAGACAGTATAGTGTTTTCATTTAATTATATTTTGAATGCATTTCAATGCTGTTTTAACTTGTGTTTTTAACTTATGTTTTAAAATAAAAGATAGTTTAACTGCATTTTAATTTTTGCATTAAGAGATTTTTAAAACTTTACTGTGCTTTTTAAGATGTTGCATGCTGCCTTGGATCCCATGCTGGAAGAAAGACAGGCTATAAATTAAACAACCAAATAAACTTTTTTGTTTTTGTTTTAAAGATGTCAACTTAGTCTGAATATTTTAACTGCTTTAGGAAACCATCCTCTTTTGTTTTCTTCAAAATTAGGTTGGAAAAAGTGATGATAGAAATCAAGAGACTGAAGTACTAGATCTGCATGTGTGGCTATATCACCAGAGGAACAGATTAGAAGATGATACAGTGAGGAATAAAATTGAAATGTACTTCCTGATACACAAAGAAACAAAGGGAGAGAGTTTTATGTGAGTTTACAGCCTAACCATTTGATACTGGCTGTGTAAGAGCAATGACTTAACATAATCACAGTAAGATTTGATGAAGGGGCTGAACAGAAGCTGCTACAGATGGACTCCTTTAGGGAAATGTGAACACTTCACATATGGTCTCAGTTTAGATTGCAGAGATGTTAATTTATAAAATGTAAAGATGTCCATTAAAGTAAACCAGAACTGGTGGGGCTGAATCAAACAATGGAATCCAAACTGCACACTGCCATTAAATTATTGCCTTGTAGGGAATGAGTTTGTAGCATAATATGAGTCCTGTCTCTTCTTTAGGACGAGAACATATTCCCTCCTTCTCTGAAATCTTCATTCGTTGCATCCTGATGGTGGGTTTGTTGACATAATACAAAAAGGAATACCCTATTTCCTGGCTTATAAGATGCACTCCCCCCCCCAAAAAAAATACTGTTTGAAAATGGGATGTATCTTATATGCCGGCAAATAATATTTGATAGTGTAGAAATGGGGCATGTCTTCTACGTCAGCGTGTCTTCTACGTCAGCAAATATGATAATAATGCTGAGAAGAATTTACTAGTATTATAAGTCCTGTTCTTCCAGATGCAATTGAATTAGTATATGTAGAACTGCAGGTTTAAAACCACTTGAATATATGAATGAGACTTCCTGTTATTCCTTTGCACAACATTGCTGAATCAGTTGAAAACAGGTCAGGCCAACTGAAAATCTAGATTTATGGATAATAGGTTTGTACACAGTGGAAATCTCCCTCAACCCCACCAAATTTCTAATTAAATTGGTTTTGTTCATGTCTGTTTATGCCATCATGGAAAACTAAGAGTGTTGCCTTATTGTGGGGCAGTGGGGGCAATTTCTCATCTTCATGCACTGTGCTCTGCAATGTAGGAATGCAAAGGAAAGCAGAGATATATCTCCCATTGCTATGTACAGGGTGTGCTTATGTACGTGTATATAGAAACCTCTGTTGTTCTTATTATTTTAAATACACTGAGAGTAGCCTTATATACCAGTGTTTATTAGTGTAGAAAAAGAAGAAGAAAAAGAAGAAGAAGAAAACAAACTCCTTACCTACCTCATTTATTGTGTATGTAGGTTTTGTGTATATGTATATTTGTATTTGTTTTCAAATCTCTGTTCTTGTAAATAAGGACATCTTTTTTTCCCCCTAGAATTTGGACCAGTAATGTGAGGTGATGTGTAATAACCCCTCACTAAAAGTGTATCAACACTCTATAGTTATATCAGTTTATATCCAGCCATGTAGGCATGTGGAAGAAAAGGAGATCCTTTACTAGGATTTAGAGCAGTTCAGTTCAGGATGCAATCACTATTACATATAAGACTGAGATAATGAAGTGGATGTGTTCCTGGGCTTCATTTCTTTAAGAGAAACTTTCATACCAGCAGTAGAAATAACATGAAAAGAAAGTGGCAGGGTTCCTACATCAAAAAACAAAAAACAGCTCAACATGTTCAGCAATGTTTTTATTCAAAACTAACATTATGTATACGTGAAATGAAACGATCAGGTCAGGTAAGCCTTTCTCAAATAAACAAAAACATCTGAATATTCTGGAGACCACTGTTGTTTCACCATCCTCCACTTTTCTTACAATTTCTATCTTGATGGCAAAACTTACAGATCTAGGATTTTTCAGCATGCAAGGACAGCTGGTGATGCAGGTTAATTTGCTTTTGCCTTTTCCTACTGTTCTGTTTCTACTGTTTTGTTCTTCACATATACTCAAGAAGTGATTCAGGAGGTACCTGTTTATCTCCTGTGTTGTACATAAGCACTCACAGCTAGAGTTAGGATCACCTAGAGCAGAATCCCATTCTTTCCCAGGTTAAGCTTTATTGCATTGTTTACTGTAAACATGCTGTTGCAACTCAACATTGAGAGTTGTCTTTTGCCAGTCCTCCTTCTCTATTTTCTTAAAGCCAAAGCTGCAAAAAACTTCCAGCTTGATAGAAGACAAGAAAGAGGCAGGGGACTGGGCTGTGGTACCAGAAAAAGACTTTATAAAACTTTGCAAAACTTTAGATCACCTCATATGTACATTACAAAACAAGTTCAAAGAACTATTTCCAATAACAGAAAGGAAAAGTAGAGCCTTGGGAACTGGAAGAAGCTTCTAAATGTCACCTTCACAGGTATTCTACAGATTGCTTTGATAATTCTTGGGAAATGTTGTATCTGGGGAAAAAATAGTCTAATTTGTTTGAAACAATATTAACTACCCCTATATATTAATAAATAAAATTTAGAAGAACTGCAATTATTTTGCAGTGAAGAGCACATAGTTCTGTTATTACATTATTTTATATGCATAATGCCAGAGACTGTGGAAAAAGCTGAAGGAATTTTCAGGAGGCTAGCACTTATTGAAAATGATAGATGTTCTAGAACGGACCAAGAACAATTATTGAGTATGAACTTGCAAAAGAAATTGATGGATGGTAGGATTTATGATTTAGCGATGGCACTTAAAGCCATATCAAAATGATTAAACTGTAGTTTGGACACTACATGGAGAACCTATTAGAATAGTAAAATCAAAATGTGTAATGTGTATTACACACACCAAAGGCACTGCTCTCTTTGCTTAAAGGTGTCTGTGGTTTTGAAGCATACATATAAACCACAAAAGAGTGGTCCTCTAGATCTCACTGAATAACCATTGATCAGCTTGCTCATACATTTATCCATTCAACCAACCAAACTTTGGAAATTTTATCTGTGTCCCAGTGTTTTTTTATGAGTCACATGTATCTAACCTTATCCAAAATGTCTACCATGCCATGCTTTTCCTTTATTGATGATAAAAGAAAATTAATTGCAAACAGTAAAGTTTTCAATGAAAGAAGTTCTAAAGTGCATTAAAAACATACATGTAAATTAAATTGACTGTTTTTTTCTTTTATATCCCTGATGATATGCAACTTTCACATATTGGTATTGCTGGTCATTCATTTTAAAAAAAATCTTCCTTAGACTGTCCTAAACATTTCAGCATGGCATTTTCCTTCTTCCCAGACACAGATATATTTCCCTGGAATCTGAGTGTAAGGTCAATACAAGAAATGTGGTCTGACAGTGAACTAAAGTGAAGTGAAGTGTGAAAAGAACTGTCACAGTGATAAGGGAGAAGATTCAAGTTTTATTGCTATTACCAGCTATCCTTTTCTGTTATCTGCCTCACACTATAAATTCACGGTTGTACTCTGAGGGGGCAACTAGAAAATGGAAACACTAAATGGTATGGGAACCTTTTTGTCATGAAAGGACAGGCAGCACATTCCAGTT
This sequence comes from Cyclura pinguis, assembly GCA_030412105.1. Taxonomy (NCBI): domain Eukaryota; kingdom Metazoa; phylum Chordata; class Lepidosauria; order Squamata; family Iguanidae; genus Cyclura; species Cyclura pinguis. Next base: position 148,809,288 of record CM059601.1, on the reverse strand, counting down.
CTAGGGGCTATTACACACTGTGTGTGTGTATTTGCACCCTCCTGTCATCTGTCATGCTATGATGACCCCATAGAATTTTCTTAAGTAAGGAATGCATGGAGGTGGTTTCGCCAGCTTTTTCCTCTGAAATATAGCCTATACCGTCTGGCATTTGTTGGTGGTCTCCCATCCAAGGACTAACCAGGGATGATCTTACTTAGCTTCCAAGATCAGATAGGATCTGGTGCTCTTACAGTATTTGGATGGCATAACAATAAATACAGATTTGCCACCAAACATATCTTCACATATTGGACCCCATGAGACAGTCCATGCGGTGTAGTGTTTTGAGGTTTAGACTACAATCCTGAAGACCATGGTTCAATTCCCCACTTGGCCATGGGAACCCACTGGGTGACCTTGGATGCATCATACAATCTCAGCCCCAGAAAAACCATAACAGGTTTTCCGTAGGATTGTCATAAGTTGGAAATGACTTGAAGGCACACAACAAGAACAAAAGAACACCACTATGGTTAAAGTTAATTATGAATGAATCCACCAAAGTGAGATAAGGTATTCATGGGATCTTACTAGAACACAATTAAATTTAATAGAATCAGTCAGTTGTTAGATTCTGGAGTGCTCTTCATTTGAAAACAAAGGCTGTAGCTAGTGAGGCTTTCTGTGAACATATATGAAAGCAAGGGTAGTTTTCAGCATTTCCTTCTCTCTCTTGTACTCTTCACCACCCATGCTGTCCTGGAGGAACCACCAATTCTTCAGAGCACATTTCTAATTGACATAGGAATAGGGTTGCCAGGCCTGAAGATTTCTGTGCCAAAATCTGAGACTTAGGGGCAGCTGCTGGTGATGAGGTATGGGGTAGTCATTAATGATAGCATAAGAGCAGGCCCTGCTGATGTCAATCAGTACTACACATTAAACACAATGGCAATTGTTCAAAGCTTGTCATTCAAAAGTACACACACACACAGAATGAAGACAAAAATGAAGATGCACATCCAGACTGATTGGAAAATCACAGATTTTGTTCCCGTTCTTTCTAATTTTATACTGTTTTAAAATAAGCTGACATGGGCAGCTGACATAAAAAGTCTCTGATTGTACTGGGAGCTGCCAGAAAATGTGTGTGGACTTCCACAATATAATGTATATGGATCTCCACAATACGATTGAGAAGATCAGGAAAAAGTCTGGGTATTTCTAGTCTTCTCATTCAGTTGGGGTGTGCCTGTAGCCTAGCTAAAAGGGCTGTTCCTAGATCAAAGTGAAGTGAGGCGATACTTCCTTCTCACTGTCTTAGGTAGACAGTGTAATGAACACTTAGGGTGTTTCTTCACTACACTGTTATAGTGCTATTATTCCACTTTCCACATCCTATGGAATCCTGGGGTTTGCAGTTTAGGGAGGGGCATTTAGAATTCTCAGCCAGAGAGCTCTTTGGCCTCAGTAAACTACAAACCCCAGAATTCCACAGGATGTTGAAAGTGGAATAGCAGCACTTTAACAGTGTAGTGAGGAAAGACCTTTAGTCTGGACTATATATTTCTAGCCATAAGAGTTAAAGTACCCTCAATTCTGACGCCAGGAGAGCTTTAGAGGAAGGAAGTGGAGACACAGTGGAGATGTTTGGTGGAAATTGAGGACAAAGAAGAGAAAAGGCAATTTTATACATACTTACCAATGATTAAGCCGTATAAAACTCCATGGAACTTAAATATGTGCAGATACAATTTGGACTGTGCAGTTATTGGAAAGCTTTAACAAGAGATCTTCACAAAATTATCCACAGCCCTAGAGCTTCTTCCGTTATTAATTCTCTGTTCTAAGAATTCCACCTATTCTTTTCACAAGATTGGTACAGGAAGAAACAATGCCACATATCAACAAATTGTTACAGTAACAAAGCTCAGGATGGCCACATTGGTTTTTTATATATAGCAATCACAACAGATATGAGAAGCTATATACCAATATATTATACCCTGTGGTAGTAGGACAAGGACTTTTTAAATTATTTCTGTACAGTCAGAAAAAAAATGTTACTGTTCTGTTAACTTCCTACGCAGGAGGACTTGCATCATTCTAAAATGAGTCCACTGTGAGCAGTTTTATTTGTTTTAGCATCCTTTCTGGTAAATAGTTTGGGCACAATGAAAAAAACATGACTTCAACCATAAAAGTATCAAATCAAAAGAGGACAGGAAAGAACCAACATGTCAGATAAGAAACAGAACACATTTTTTATTATTTTATAAACAGGAACCAGTCATATCACCAATCAGAAACCATTCAGTGTCATAATCCAATGTCCGGAATATGATGCAGAGGGAGTTGGATTGTAGACAACTTCTAGTCTTAGATGATGGCTCCTGTCCTAAATATGAGAAGTTTGCGGTTGAAATAGCTGAGAGTCTCTTTGTTCAGTGGGACATTTTAGATATGGAAGAGCCACTCATCCTTTGAAGTTCAACCACAAAAGTCAACACCTGTTAAATAGAATTTTGAATACTTACGCACCTCAAATCCAGCGACAGCCACTTGTAAGTCTTTCAGCAACTTCTGGGAGTCCTTGCTTGCAGCTCTTCAGTCTCCTCTACCAGAGTGCTCGTCACATTCATATGTTTCTTGGGATTCATGCTTTATGGAATAACTATGTTTAACAACTCCTTGTTTTATTTCATTGATTGATTGATTGATTGGCTTAGGCTATGATTATCTGCTCTACTGGGTCCATGTGACAACTTCAGGATTAGCTATCCTTGTCCTGAATCACCAGTCATCTTCCATTAACTTTTTGGATTACCTGTATATAACTTGGACTGGAGTGACTTACCTGTAGCTGCCTCCTCTATGATTGTCTGTATCTCTGGAAATGTTCTATCTGTAATTGTAGGGTATATACTTGCTATAGTGAAATGAAGTAGTTATACAAGCAGTGGCAGGAGCCAATATGGTGCAGTGGTTTGAGCATTGAACTATGATTCTGAAGACCAGGATTCAAATCCCTGCCCTGCATTGGAGACTGACTGGATAACCTTCAGCTTCAGAGGAAAGCAAAAGCAAATCTTGCAAACACACACACACACACACACACACACACACTGTGATAGCTTCTCCTTAGTATTGCCAAAAGTTGGAAACAACTTAAAGGTGCACAACAACATCATAATTATATTTTGAAATTGGATTTAGGCTATTACTTCATTTTCAACAGAGAAGCAAAACACATTTGGGTGTTTGAAAAAACTTGTAAAGATCATCCCTGACCATCATGAATTTGACTTCTACAGCATAAATATGTTGCATTGCATATCTAAAGGCTGGTCCCAAGTATAGACGAAGCACCAAAGTAATGTAGCTTGCAAAAATACTAACTTTCCAAGTGCCCTTTATTTAGTACATTTACTGTAACTGGGAGTACCAATTGGATGTAGCTTGTCCGTTCCTTTTTAAAGCAACGGTAGTAGCATCTGGATTTTCGCAAAGTTAGAAAGATGTGGGCTAAAGCCTCAAGATCATGGTAACTGAACTTCAACCAGAGAGGGAAATACAAAGTACTTAGAACAAATCCAAGCCAAGATAACAATGTCATTTGCTCTGGCGGTGTGTATTTCATACATCCCAAGAAACTGTAAAGACTGGGCTAAAATCTCAGGATCATGGTAACTGCAGCCCAACCAGAAATGGAAAACAAAGAATACAACAAAGTTTCAATCCAAAATAATCATGGCATGTGTTCTTCTAGCATTTGATTCACATATACCAAGCCTTAGATAGTTGCAATTCAAACAGCACTTGCAATTGATCCATCTCTCATCCTGGCTCCTGATGTGCCCATTCCCATCATATACCTCATTGCTCATTTGCCTCACAAAATCTCTCCACAAATTGTTGTTTTCTTTTCTATGCTCCAAAAATTCACTTTAAGATAACTATATAAAAAATTAAGACATTAAACACAAATTCCTGATCTCCTCTCTCACCCAGCCCACAAAACCCCTCCTGACTGAATCCTGAGCTCCCTCTCTGAATCAATCATTTTTTCCTCTTTAATAGCATGCACTTTCTTCTTTTTCCCATCCATCTACTTAAAAAGATAAATAATACCTGTAAACAACACTAAAACATTAAAAATGCATTCAGCCTGCTTCCCCCTAAAACATTAACTTAATAAATGTCTAGTCTCTCAGTCTCTTCCCTCTCTGGCACAAGAGCCAAACTTCCTTCTCACTCCAATTCACCACTACTTCCCCATTTCTTCCCCTGTTTGCGAAGCCCAGCAAAACTGCCTTCTTCATTTCTATTCATTCCCTCTTTGTCTAGCATTCTACCCTATTTTATTAATAAAAATAATAATAGCACATGAATATGTGGGGTCTCCAGTTCTTCCCCACCATGACTTCATCTATTCATTTATCCATTGCTTCATTTACATTCCATGTTCTTCCCAAATTGAGATTCATGGGAACTTGCAAAGTAGAGCAAATTACATATAAAAACCCATATGGATAAAAACATACAAAAAGTTGTGATTCAAACAGTATTTAGTAACAGGATTCAAATAATTTAACATAATACTTTAAAACAAAGAAAAGCAGCCCAGGACACTAAAACCTCTCTTTCTTGTAAAATAATTGAAAACTCAGTGGCTATTGTTAGGAAAAGGGTCTTCAGCTCACCAGAAAGATAACGAAGAAGTCATCTAAGCTTATCTGCGACAGGAGCCCCAGAATCTGAGAAAAGCCATAAAGGCCATTTCTTCACTATACTGTTATAGTGCTATTATTCCACTTTCAGAATTCTATGGAATACTGGGGTTTGCAGCTTAGGGAGGGGCATTTAGAATTCTCAGCCAGAGAACTCTTGGGCCTCAGTAAACCTACAAGCCCCAGAATTACACCAGATGCTGAAAGTGGAATAATAGCACTATAACAGTGAAGTGTGGAAGTGGCCTAAGAAGGTTCCTTCCTGTGTTCTCAACAAAAGTGCCTGTGAAGATGGTAGAATCAAGAAAAAGACTTTCTTCAAAGAATTTAAGAGCATATGACAATCCAGCATGGTATAGTGGCTTGGGCACTTGGGATCGTCATGAGATAGAAACAACCTGAAGACAGACAACAAGAAAACTCATATGTGAAAATACAGTCGTTCAAATAGCTGAACCTGAGCCACATAAGGATTTATAGGTCATAACCAATACTTTCATTTGTACTTGGAAACAAGTTGGTAACCAGTGGAGCTGTTGCAATGAGGAGGTTATATGCTTCTGAAACTCTCTCAAGGTAACAGTCTGGCTGCAGTTTTTTGAACTAGTTGAAGTTTTCGCTCTTAAAAGCCATCCCCATTTAGAGCATGTTATAATAAGTCAGTTGGGATATAATAAATATGCATGTCACCATGGCCAGATGTTTGGCTGCCAGAAGTCCTTTGCTGAGGATTTGCATAACCCCATATTTACCACCCAAAGGTGAGCCATGAGAGCAATAGGATTATTATCCTGCCTTCTGTCTGAAGCTAACCTGTGAAAACAAGAGCTTCTAAGAATTCTACATAGGGGAAAATTGTGTCCCTTTAATTTTTGATCGTAGAAATGTCCATCAAATTCAAAGCACTTCTGTAGATTGAAACGAATCTAATAATGCTGATTCAGACCCACTATACTTAGGTGAGCATACTAAAGGTATTTAATTATGTTCCTACAAGGAAAATGTGTAAAGAGAAACAACCAAATGGAAACTAGGAATGGAAATCCTGACAGAGGCCATTTCTACACTACACTGTTATTGTGTTATTATTCCACTTTCAACATCCTGTGGAATTCTGGGGTTTGTAGTTTACTGAAGCCAAAGAGCTCTCTGGCTGAGAATTCCAAATGCCCCTCCCTAATCTGCAAATGCCAGGATTTCACAGGATGTTGAAAGTGGAATAATGGCACTATAAGAGCGTAGTGCAGAAATGGCCATAGTTCATCCTCAGTGATAAATGGAACACCACACACACACACTCACACACACACACAGAAACACAAGTTCTTAAAGATATTGAGTTTCGTTGTTGTTGTTAGTTCAAAAGATCCTGCACATTTGCCACATTTTAAAAAAAATCCATACAATCCATAAGAATAAAACATGTGATAAATGTTACTTCATTGCACGGCCTAGTGAAAGCAGTAGCACTGGATTGGTTGTTTTTGTCTTTGTGGTCAATTAGCCTATACTTTGTATTTCCAGTGTATGAGATTAGTTTCATTGATGAAAAACTTCAATGCAGATATATTTTGTGCAAAATACAAAAAGCACGCGTGCACACAAGCACACACACACATTTTGTATCTCAGGCCATTTCCGCACTACACTGTTATAGTGCTATTATTCCAGTTTCAAAATCCTATGGAATCCTGGGGTTTGCAGTGTAGGGAGGAGCATTTAGAATTCTCAGCCAGAGAGCTCTTGGGCCTCAATAAACTACAAATCCCAGAATGCCACAGGAAGATGAAAGTAGAATAATTGCACTATAACAGCGTAGGGCAGAAATCACCTCAGTATCACACCAGAAACTGTGGTGCTCATTGAGGGTGGAGTATTCTCAGTAGGCTGGCTTGCCATACCCTCACTTAACAAATATTTTAGGAATAGTGAGTTGCTCCTCTCATATCTCTACTGGAAACACATATGTCAGAGAAGTATATGAAATGGTTGCATCCTTCTTTTCAGATATGTGACTATGTTATAAGCAGGCACCTGTCAGTAAAGCCCTTTGAACTTACTAGGGCTTACACTTGAGTAGTCATATAAATCCTTGCGTTACAAATTGCTTTGGTAGGGCTTTTTTGTGCTAGTATGTGATGGTACATGAGGTGCTTTGTACAGGTCTGTAAGATTAACTAAACATAATGACTAAGGATTACTGCTTAGCTTAGGTCTGTGAAATCTACATCAAAAAGCATCTTCCTGTGGAAATCATTTTACTGACAAGCCTTTGAAAACTCGTTTTGGAAGGTACTTTTCAGTAGTTCTTACAACCTATAGCTCATCCTAATGTGAAATGGTATTTAATTTAAAAATCTACTTTGATGACTTTTTTGGTGGGGGGAGAGATTTTTTAAAAAACCCTAAGGCAGAGAATATTTAAATACATGCTTCTACACAGAGCAGTGGTTGTTGTTGCTTATTCTAGAGTGGAACAATTGTCTGGAATTCAATTTGTTAGTACAAAATAGAGGAGATCCATTGAATGAATTGTTGAATGGCAATGCAACATGTATGTAAATCTGTGGGATTTACATACAGCGACTCAATGATTTTACAATAGAGAACATTAAAATAGGATTCAGGCCATTCTCTCCTGCAGTTCACAGCCGTGGCTTATACGGTGGGAAGGAGTTCAGAAAGCAAAGGAAAAAAAATCTGATTCACTCCGTCACAATTAATTTTATGTGCTTTTATGTACTGTGAACAAGAAATAACTACCCCACCTCTTATTCTCCTAGATGAGAGGGTAAGTTTGAATGTGTTTTATTTTCTATCCAACCACATTCCTTATTTTACAGAGCAAGTCTCAAAGTTCATCTATGGGCCGTTCTGCACTACACTGTTTTACAGTGCTATTATTCTACCTTCAACATCCTGTATAATTCTGGCGTTTGTTGCTTACTGAGACCAAAGAGCTCTCTGGTTGAGAATTCTAAGTACCCTTCTCTAAACTGCAAAGCCCAGGATTCCATAAGATGTTGAAAGTGGAATAATAGCACTATAACAGTGTAGTGTGGAAAGGCCCATACATGAACTTTGAAACTGAGTTTCAATAAGAATAAGGGTTTACACTTCAACACACTGTTGTTTCAATTGTCTTAATTAAGAAATATTCAGTTTGTAAGTGTGATGTCACTGTATACATTGCACATTCCTTTGAGATTAATTTGCTTTGTTGATTAGTCTAACAAGTTAAGCATTGTATGACATTATACTGAATTGTCAGTAATTTAATGGCTCTTCATAGGTCATCAGTGTGACCTTCGGTGTCTCAAACATATTCTGCAGAATCTATTAAAACAATTTTTAGCTATGAAGATACTGGCCTCCATAATACAAAGAGTCGAGATCACTAATAGCTACTACACTATCCTGCAGTGGCAGCCAGATGACATTGTTAGTCACCATTTAAAAATGGCTTTTATCATGGCTGGGATTACTTTCTACTATGATAATCAAGTCAAATAACTTGATAAGGTCAAAAAAATCTGTGTTATATTTATATTATATTATTTATATTATATTTTATATATTATATTATTTCTGTAAGTGAAAGGTTACAAATAGATGGGACAGAAGAGAGGATGAAGTGAAGTGATTAACAATTTTCTAATTTTGTTTCACTTTCTGATTGGATGCATTCTAAACTGCTTATGGCTTCAAGGATTTGGCAAGCTAAATACCCTGCTGAATATTTAAGAACAGTTCATCTGCCAGACTTACAGTAACAACCTCCAGCATTCAATATAGTAAGCTAATTCTAGTCACAAACTGGTGCTAGTCTTTTATATCATGAATGAATTCAAACAGAAATTCAACTTCAATACGACAATTCAAATTCAATATGATCACTTTTCAGTCAGTAATGATAATTAGCAGTTGGTTTTGGGACAAGTAGGAAGTGATTATTTTGGTCTTTCATACTTGAAATTTGACTTTGACAACAGCAGCGGAGCTTGGAGTGTATGGAGGGGTGGGTGGGAGGGGGTGTGGCCACGGTGCATGGCGCATGGCTGTGGTATGTGGAGGCATGGCTACAAGCTGGGACACCTCTAAAACATTGCCACCAGGAGTGAACTAGCCCCATCACCCCCCTGTCACTGTGCGACTGTTTGACAATGTTCTACACGATTAAGATTTGTACCTTTCTTCCTCAAGCTTTCACCCTTCCTTCTCAGGAGGAAAAACACTGAATAAAGTCAGAGGAAACAGGGAAGCAAGGAAAACATTTGCATACCTGTCACATTCTGATCATCCTATCTCTAAGGAACATACAAGATAATGCCCTTAATGTTGTAGCATAAAACTTGTATTATTTTGTACTTGATAGCAAATGAGAAAGTACAGTGCATTCTGAAGCACGTGTTTAGTATTGGTCAGGCTGCAAATGTTGACAATGGAGAGAACTCCTATCAAAGTCTGTAGAAAGCCTGCCATCCCTGGAATAATACAAATGCAGAAGAAGGTTCCAACAATGTTCCACCTAAGCCTCTAAGGAGACATATGCTCATAAGCAGATTTCTACACGTAAATCAGTTGCTACAACTGTGGACAATTGCTGTGCATCCAAATGGATGCTGGAATGAGCATTGGATCCCGGGTTATTAGTACTGCATTGTTTTTCAGTGGGATGTGGATTACAATTATAATTTGTATTCTGGTACAATTTTGAAAAGCATATCTGCATTTGGATCAGGTTCACTGTGTCCACATTGCTCTTCCATCATCACAGGTCCCCCATAGTTGCTCTGTTTTCAGTAACAAATAATGGAAAACAACACAAGGTATAGTCTGCTTTTAAAAAAGAAAAAGACAGTGTTGAACAGCACATGCAAGTAGTCAGAATCACTAGCCATTCAGAGGTGTGTGTGTGTGTATTTGTGTGTAATGTGTTTGTCCTTGCTCAAAAACTTTACTTTCCTGGTTTGAAAATGAACCATGTCTATGCATTGTTCCACACAGATATTGCTATGCAGATATTATTCTGGTTTATACTTTAAAAATAACCAATATGCTTATGGCATTTTTTTTAAAAAAAACCTGAAGGTCTCTTAAAACACCTTCTTTGCATAAATGACTTTACAAAATATGAGGTGTTACATTAATGGATAAAATTATAGCTATCATGCACAGTAAAAGGGGGCTTTCAAATGCTATAAACAAATATGTTGAAATTGTAATCCCTTTATTCCTTACTGTAATAGAAGTGTAACACTTGGCTTAATGTGAATACCCTGGGTCAAATAATATATTTTGTCTTCTGTGGGATTTTTTTTCTTCCTGTTGTACCTCTGGGCTTCTAAGGGAGACTTCTTTGTCTGTTTTGTTAATGTCTTTTTTCACAGGAATCTCTTTAGTTCTTGTGGCATTATTTGTTTTTTAGTTCTCTCTCATATATATATATATATATATATATATATATATATATCTCCCCCATGCAAGAAGTCACATTGTTGCAGTTACATCTGCCTGGGAAAAGTAAAGTATCAACTGTGCTTCCATGCCAATGGCTCTCTCCTAGAGGATCTTTTCGCACAGTCTCTCTTTTCCTCCTCCCATGTTTTCAAAGGATAAGTATTAGAAGAGCATGTTGCTACACTAAAAGGAACTCTCAAAGGGCTAGGAAGACTTCTTTTCTACAAGTGATTTAGGGCTGAGTGGCACCATTTTTAGTGGAATGTCAGGGAAAGTTCTGGGGTCGCTGAAGCTCAATGCTATTTGGAAGGGCTCTTATGCAACTGGAGAAACGTAAGAGGTAGCAAGCCATGGAGACTGCTGAGCCAGGTACCATTATCACTGAAATACCTTTTCCGAAGTGGGAGTGGCAGTATGACCTGAACTAATCACAAGCTACCTTTGGAACTGCTTAGCTAAGGAGGGCACTTAAGGACCTTCTCACTGCTTTTGTGTCCTCATGGGTTATGCACCTCACAAATTGGCACCTGAATTGCCACTGTGAGGAAAAAGAAATAAAATAAAAATTGCATGCAGCAACAAACTAACACAAGCTAGTTTTCTTTCAAGCAGACAACCTTGAAAACTGGAAAAGAATAGATGCTGCTACCCAAAGGATAAAAACAAAAGGAGGGAAGGGGCAGGCAGAAAGAGTATGGCTGTGCTGAGGAAGGGAAGAGGTGGGGCCAAAGCACTCCCTCTGCAGTGACTGGGTGAGATATGGAGGGGAGTGCTCTTTCCTTCCCACCGGAGGGGAAGTGCTCCAGCAACCCATCCTTCTTACCTTGAAAATACATCGTAGCCAAAAGTGGAGCACTTATTTCTGTCTAAAGCGGAGAGAAGCAACATACATCCCATGAGCTGCATGCATCCTGTCCCCATTGTTCAAACCTCCTATAACTCCTGGAACTGCTGGACTCACTGACAGCACATAAAGCATATTCCAATTTTTTTTAAAAAAAGAATATGGGCAAGGAACACATACTTAGCTTGAAAGGAAATCATGCTGCCAGAACAACCCAGAAGTGCTGTTACTGCCCTGGCTACCCCGAGCTTTGGGGATATAAAAAGATATCTATTGATATCGATAATTCGGTTTCACATACCCATTCCCTTCCACATGCTTGCGAGGCCCCCGGACAAGCACACACACAGGCTCGGCCGATAATCGCTGTAATATTCCAAAACAATACAGGCAGGCCAGAAACAGCCGACTCACAGTTTTAGGAGACCTCAAGGCAAGTACCTTCATTAGGTATGCACACAGCTTTCAAAAGATCCTCTGCCCCACGTTGGCAGCTTGATGATCTAACTATATAACGCTCAAGTACTCCTCGTTTGCATACTGGCTATCCTATTGACAATTTGGTGATAACTCAATCATTCAAATTCTGACCTTTCGGAGGCTTTGTCTCCAGCCCCAAATCAATTCTTTTCCCCAAGTCCGACCTAGCCTGCGGTCACAACTCTCCTTATAAAAACTCCTGACTTTGAGCGCTTCCTTGGATTGCTCTTGGCTTCCACCCCACCTTGCTGTCGCTTTGTCCAGTGAGCCTTCCCCTCAGCTCCACGTGCTGAGATCCACGCTTTCCATCGTCTCCGCTTCCAACCAGGCTTCAGGACAGATGAAGTATTACCCAAACTAACAACTCCGCTAAAAACCCCTCTATCCCACTCCAACCTTTATTTCTTTAGTTATCTTGTGTGAGTGTGCCGCATACACTGTTTTGATTGTGTTTTAATAAAACATCATTTATTATTTCAACTTCGGTGTGCTCCTTGACTCGGCCTGACCCTGTAGACATAGGGCTCAAGATCCTGCTAAGTTACCCTGCCTCTCGTAACGCTAAAGCAGTGCTCAGAGCTAATCTTCCCCACCTACTGTTGAGCACATTTTAGTGTCCCTCACGGGACCCCCAGTAAACAGGGTAACAGAGCAATACCCCTCTAATACAAAACGTGTCCTCCAAGATCCCTTATTGTAACTTGGACATGTGTTTACATGCAATTCTAGAGTCAGCACTAAATTTCAGCAACAAATTCAGTGGTAGAAGAGGTGGTATGTAGCCCAACCCATTACAAATATCACTCTATGTATGGATTGAGGCCCTTTCCACACCACATGTCTGCCCCGCCATGGGGACATGATCACAGCGCTCCGTGGGTCATGCTTCCACAAGACATCGTCATGGTACCATCTTGTCCCTGCACATTGCGTGAGTGTGGTATTTGTAAAACAGAAAAAATCTGTTTTACATTTACTGTCACATCATACTGCCACCTTTTCTGGCCATGAAGAAGAGTGGAAGGGTGCTGGTGACACCTCCCTCCCCAGCGCAGCAATGGCAAATGCCTGGATGTGCTGTGGAAGGGAAAATGTAGAGCCAGAGCTGTCCCCTCCACAGCGACCAGGTGAGGTATGGAGGGGAGCATTCCTGGTGCTCTTTCCCTCCCACCGGGTTTTGCAACAAAAGGACATCACTGTGCCTCATTGTGTGGAAAGGGCCTGTGATAATTCATACATGTTGGCAACAATCTCAGCCTTTCAAGAGCTTCCCCAGGTTCTGATTCTGAACAGAGGTTTACCATGATTCTCTATTAGATATGGTCATCCTATGACATAGTATGGATGACCAAAAGCTTATATGTCTATGCCAAATCAGCAATAGGTAGCCCGTAGATGATCTGGCTAAGCTACCTGAAGAGAAAAATTAAGGTATCATATTCTGGTATGATGATCTCCGTGAAAGTCAGCATTTGATTTTGGCAAGACAGAATGAATCCTGAAGTGGAAATGATATAGCATCAATCTTTCAGGACATCACAAAAATGGAAATTTCATCCAATAATTGAAACATGAGCTCACAAATCTAGACTGATCTAGATTTACTCAGCTATAGACATCCTTCCCTACTATCCATGATACTGCTGTATGATTTAAAGAGGAAAATGGAGAAATACATAACTTCATTTAAATTATGATAGAGTTACTAGCTTGATAGATGAAGGGAACGCTGTGGATGTAGCATTTCTCGATTTCAGTAAGGCCTTTGACAAAGTTCCACATGACATTCTTGCAAAGAAGCCAGTAAAATGCAGGCTGGACAGGGCTACTGTTAGTTGGATTTGTAATTGGTTGACCGACCGAACCCAAAGGGTGATCATGAATGGCAGCTTTTCATCCTGGAGAGAAGTGACTAGCGGGGTACCACAGAGTTCTGTCGTGGGCCCAGTGCTGTTCAATATCTTCATCAACGACTTGGATGAAGGAATAGAGGGCATGCTCATCAAATTTGCAGATGACACCAAATTGGGAGGGGTTGCTAACATGCCAGAGGACAGGATCAAAATTCAAAATGACCTGGATAGATTGGAGAGCTGGGCCAAAGCTAACAAAATGAAATTCAACAGAGAGAAGTGTAAGGTCCTACACTTAGGTAGAAAAACTGGAATGCAGAAATATAGGATGGGGGACACGTGGCTGGCTGGCAGTACGTGTGAAAGGGATCTAGGAGTTTTAATAGACCACAAGCTGAACATGAGTCAGCAGTGTGATGCGGCTGCCAAGAAAGCCAACGCAATTCTCGGCTGCATCAATAGGAGTATGTTGTCTAGATCGAGGGAGGTACTGGTACCACTCTATTCTGCTTTGGTTAGACCTCATCTTGAATACTGTGTCCAGTTCTGGGCACCCCAGTTCAAGAAGGACATGGTCAGGCTGGAGCAGATCCAGAGGAGGGCAACCAAAATGGTGAGAGGCCTGGAAGCCATACCCTATGAGGATAGATTTAGAGAGCTGGGTATGTTCAATTTGCAGAAGAGAAGGTTAAGAGGGGACATGATAGCCATGTTTAAATATTTGAAGGGATGCCATGTAGAGGAAGGAGAGGGCTTGTTTTCTACTGCTCCAGAGACCAGGACAAGGAGCAACGGATTCAAGCTGCAGGAAAGGAGATTCCACCTGAACCTCAGGAAGAACTTCCTGACAGTCAGGGCTGTCCGGCAATGGAATATGCTGCCTCGGAGTGTGGTGGAGTCTCCTTCTTTGGAGGTTTTTAAGCAGAGGCTGGATGGCCATCTGTCAGGAGTGCTTTGAGGGTGTTCCTGAATGGCAGGGGGGTGGACTGGATGGCCCGTGTGGTCTCTTCCAACTCTACATTTCTATTCTATGATTCTATAAACTTAATCTGGATTCTGTAGTGCTTCTCTTATAAACTGATTATTTAAAATGGGTTACTCATGCACCATTTACTTCTGAGTGATGAATTACTGTGTCCCCAGTGAACAATCAGTGAATAGAGAAAGGTTGCTGAAAGTAGCATTAATGCCTGGCTAGGACTATGCTGATTTATTTTAAAAATGTGTGTGAACCACAGGGAAGCGAGCTACTAAGCTGCATAACTTGATTAGGTAAAAAGAGCATTACATGTGAAAATCCTAAACTCTTTAGCTCTGCTATTCTGCATATAAATGAGAGATTAGGTAGGAGCTGCGCGAGCAGTCTCTTTGTAATATATAGGCCTAATTACAATAAATTTAGAAAAGTCTGAGTATGTAATTTGCACAAAGTAGATTAAGAGTGCATGGAAATTATGAGGTGTCTAGGCTTTTTTCTTTTTAATGTTTCAGATGCAGCCGATAAGGCCTCTTTGGTGGGTTTACTTGCTTATTTATTTATTTTAAGCTTTAGACCACCTAGTGCATGAATGTAAAGGGTGTCTCCTTGTACATCCTAATAGTCACAGCCATAGTTTTAATTAGTAGGAGCACAAAAATTATTGAAAAGTGAAGATGAAAAAAAGTGTAAAACTCTTAATGAACCAGTGTTTCTGGTTGAGAGGCAACCTTTTAAAAACTCCAATAAAGCTGAAACTGGAAGGTAGTTAGCAAGGAGCATGGACAATTTTATACCCAAACAGTGTGCAAGGCCAGATGGAAACTCTTTCTTCATCTTTTTTTCCCCACTGCTAAAGGTCATAGACATATTTATAACAACTATAAAATAGGGCACTCTATTCCACATACCATCTGCTCCCTCATGCTGGGTATACTTCCTACTAAAGTTTGAAGTCAATTTGGGAGGTTCCTCACTAGGTGAAACACCTGAGAAACTCAAGAAAACAAACAGACAAACAGTAGTAAAAATGCTTTAAGACTGTAGTTAGTATCTGTCAAGCTTCACACACATGAACAAGATCCAGTTGGGAACTTGCACTTATGGAAGGAACTGGTCAATGGATCTAAGAGGTGAGAGTTTTGCTCTCCAGACAGAACCACACTTTTCTTTTTTCCTTTCTCATGCCAGACTTCCATGCTCTTCTGTCCTCTATGATGAACAGCATGAGAAGATCTATTCTTCACAGATTGCCTTATTCCATCAGCCCAGGTGCCCAATTGGATCCTGACCATTATGTTTAACAGCAGCATCTGTTATTGATTTCAGTGGCGTCACTCTCTATAATTGCCATGTAATGAAACACAACCTACAAGATACAGAGCTATAAAGCCTTAAACAAGTGCAAGAGAAGGAAGAAATTCAGCAAATGTAACTTTGTTTACCATATACACAAGTCATAAAAGGCAGCCTGTGAAAATTTTTATTTAAAAAAAAAATGCAAAACAATCATTCTAGTGAGTGACTCTGAAATAAGTAAAGTTATGAAACTAATCCACCTGCCCACACTTCAGCTCAGAGCTCTTTCATCATTGTAGATACTTACTGAGAGGTTATGCCTTGTTTCAAACCAGACAGATCTCCAAAATATGGTCTAATAGTCTGGTGTCCATGCTAGTCAAACCAGCAGATAGACCAGGGAAAGATAGTCTAGAAGTAGAGACAGAGAAAACAGCCAGGGTCAAAACAAACAGAGTCCTATTAGTCATAAAACTGAATGAAGGATTTAAAGTCAACAAGGAAAAAACAGTTTTATTAACTAAAAATATGACTGAGAGAGAAGAGAAGGAATTAGCACACTTAACAGGATTTAATAGAGAAAAAAAGTCAAAGTACTTAGGCGTCTGGATAACAAAAAGAAATAAAGAGTTATTTCAAAATAATTATGAAAAAAAAAATGGAAAGAAATAACCAAGGATCTGGAAAGTTGGACCTCTATGCGTTTATCGATGATGGGGAGGATAGTTGCAATAAAAATGAATGTACTTCCAAAAATGAATTTTTTATTCCAAAATCTTCCTATTATAACAAACAATAAACCTTTTTTACAATGGAAAAGAGAATTAATCAAATTTATATGGCAAGGGAAAAAACCCAGAATAAAATGGAATATTATGACAGATCAGAAAAACAGAGGCGGAATGGGACTACCTGATTTTCAGATATATTACAAAGCTGCGGCTTTCATGTGGATAAAAGACTGAGTTGACTTACAAGATATGAGAACGCTGTCACTGGAAGGTGCTGATTTGAGGATGGGGTGGCATGCCTATATGTTTTATGACAAAGCAAAAATAGATAAAGACTTCACACATCACTATATTAGGAAATTGCTCTTGAAAATTTGGAATGAATATAAGATAAAAAATATACGGCAGCTCCCCACTTGGGTGTCCCCTCAAGAGGCGTTTTTTAGTAGATGGACTGAAACAGATAAATGGCTGAGATATGAAGATATAATAGAGAAGACAATTTTGAATAACTTGAAGATTAAAACAAGAGAAAAACTGGAACAAGAAGGAATTACATTAAGTTGGTTCCCTTATAGACAGTTAACTGAAAGATTTCAGATGGACTTAAAAAACATACAGAATAGAAGTAAAAGAGAAAATTGGAGTGATTAAATGGCTGTTTGAAAATCTTCCTCATCTATTAGTGTGTATATATCAAGAAATGTTACACCAGGAGAGGCAAGAAGAAACAGTAAAGTCAGTAATGGTTTTTTGGGCTCAGAATTTTGGACATTCAATTCAATTAGATTCTTGGGAACAGAGCTGGAAAAGAACACAAAAATTTACAGTAGCCCAGAATCTAAAAGAGAATTATTATAAGATGTTTCAGAGATGGTACATGACACCAGACAAATTAAAAAAGATTTACAATACAGGTACAGGCCTTTGTTGGAAATGTCAGAAAGAGGTCGGTACGATATATCATATGTGGTGGACATGTCCTAGGGCTAAGAAATACTGGAATGAAATACATAACGCAATATGTGCATTAATGAAAGTTCAGTTTGCTAAGGTACCGGAATTGTACTTGTTAAATATGACAGATGTGCTAGAAGGTACTGCCATAAAAAAGTATTGGAGAATAATACTATATATGATAACAACAGCTCGTATTGAATATGCAAAGTTTGGAAAATTCAGCAAATACCCACAATTGAGCAATGGTGGGGAACATTTGTTGAAAATAGAAATGCCGATATGGTCTCTCAGAGATTAAAAGGGAAATCAGATGATGAGATTTTGAAAGAATGGCAAATGGTACTGGGTAATTGTGGGGTACTGACAGATGAAAATGAGTGATTCATGATTATGATCATTAATGAGCAGGTAATTGGATATATATCATGAAGCTGGAATGTGATGATGATAATGCAAGAGCTAATGTGTAACATGATCAATATAATGTGGTACATTAATATAAACAAGTTAAGAGATACAGAGAATGGAATCTAGATAAGTGTGGAAGATCAAAGAAAATTCATGTAAATTTCAGTTATAATTGTTTGTTTGTTTTATATGTGAATTGAATAAAATGATTTAAAAAAAAAACAAACTGAATGAAGGTAATCCAAAGCCAAGAGTCAAAGAATTACTCAAGTAAGAACTGGTCAAGTCCAAAACAGCAAGCAGGCAAGGATATTTGAAGAAGCAAATCCAAAATAGGATTTAAAGTCTGGGAGCAGCAGACCAGTTGCTACTATTGTTTTGCGAATCAAAAAATAATCTGTGCCACATGCGTTTCAGCAGGTCAGATACTCTTCTGCATTCCTCTGTCCACACAGGGCTCTTTCTTGATTATCTTTTCACACTAACAGTTTTGGGGCAGAAAGGAGTGCACATTTTTTCTCCAAGAACTGCTAATACATACCTTGTAGAAAAATGTGCATAGAATAACACCACAACAATGCTAAAACATCACCAGTGAGACATGTTTGATAACCTCTTTCATTATTTTCCGTCACTTTCAGAAGTGACACAGTATTTTCCACAAGCATGTACCTGAATAGTGCCATAAATCTCAAAGGCAACAAATCCTTCCCACCCAGACATAGATTTGTTTCAGAACAAACACTCAGACATCATGAGGGTGCAGAAGAGGAAAAACTCAAAACTAGCAGCTTACATGATGGATTTCAAAAAGATTTCTACTTACAACACCAGCCAGGACACAGGGAATTCAAGAACAACTTTACTTTAAGAATAAAGTTCTAGTCAAACTAAAGTGCATATGCTGCTTCTCCTACTACTCCAAAAGACCCTACACAAAGCTCAAATGTGGCAATTTTGCAGAGATATAGGCCCTTTCTGCAGTGAATGAGGATGAAGACACAGTCAAAGTGGTGACTAATGAGAAACTCATGAGATGAATCCTCTCTTAAAGTGCCAAGGGATTATGAAGATGGTCTAGATTGATGTGACACAGAAGGGATACTATTCAAAGTTGTTGTTTTGATCAAATCCCCCTTCATGAATTGCTCAGGTGCAGAGTACTGTGCAATCAGGATTCACTTACACTGCTGGTCTTGCCAATGATGTGGTAGCCTACACACATAGGTATGGACATTTTGAGGCAAGTCCAGGTAATATGGCCAACAACAGAGACAGAACTATCACCTTTTTTTTTTTTTGTTCCAGTCACAATTTCCATTAGTATAATGTGGAATAAACAAAATATTAATGGGAAACAAAGTCCTGGGCTTTGGGAACTGTTCCTTATTTGTGCTGATTGACAATAATGAAGAAAATCACTCTGCATGAAAATTTCCTCTCTTTCAAATATCCAGAGCTTTCTAGCAATGAGACAAAGATGAGTTAGTTGTATGAGAGGCCATGCTACCTTGGTACTATGCCCATTTCTCTTTCCACTCCCTGTGCCACTTGTATCTGTAGTGTAGTCAACTGCATTAGATATGACCTGCAGAACATGGACATTTCTATATTTATTTTCTGGGGGAGGAGGAAACATTTTTGTATAAGGCTGTCAACTCAGTTTTGATACTAAAATAGGGATTGAAAGAATCTGAGTTTTCTCATCTTTTCTCATCATGATGAAAAAAGTATCTTGACATACTCCATTGAGTGTTCAACTGAAACAATGGTGAATCAGCTGAAGAACATTACTTCATTCCTTCATTTTTATTCTAGGAATTTTACAAGAATATATCCTGTCTTTCTTTCAATATGGAGCCTATTGTTGAGAGGAGAGCTTTTTTTGCACAAACATAAAAAAAAAAATCTGAAAAGGAGTGAGGATTTTTTTAAAAGCAAAAACTCTTGTAATCTTGCCCAAAAAGGAGAAAACTTATGAAATAATTTATTTTTGCATGTAAGAACAAAATAATCAAACATTTATATCCCTGTTTTGGAGATTTTCAGAAAGGTTGTTTGACCATGAAATTAGATCCAATAGCTGGTTGACACAAACCAGTTGGCACCCTGCCAGGCAGGAGGGGTGCCATTACAGATTCATTGCCCTAAAAACTCTTCAGGAGTGGGGATATAATTGAGTGTGTTCTGGCTGTTTTGTGTACTGTTTTGTGTTTATAATATCTGCTCACAATTAGTGGCCAGGATATAGATCTGTACTCATAAACCCCTGGCTGACATGCACCCAAAATACACAGTAGAAAAAAGAGAACATTCTCCACCCTCTCTCCAAATCTGTAAGTACAGTATGATAGCAGAGTTCTATATTTAGCCAATATATTGCAGGATCCTGTTTGTGTGTTTCTTCCTTCAAGTTACTTGTCAACTTATGGTGACCCTATAAATTTTGGAGAGTTTTCTTAGGCAATATACTCAGAGGTGCCAGTTCCTTCCTGTAAAATATAGCCTACATCACTTGGTATTAGTTTCCCATCCAAGAACTAACTGACCCTGCTTAGCTTCCAAGATCAGATGGGATCTGCTGCCCTTAAATCCTAGCCACATTTTACTCACCAAAACTTTGATCTCTATGGCCAGAATTCAGGTAGAGACATCTGCATATGTATGTGTCCCTTCTCCATGTACATGTGCTTTTTTTGGGTCTATAGTGGGTTGGCATTCCCTTTGTCTCCAAGCAGAATCCAAAGCTCACCTCTTGATTTACTGAAAAGCTTTGAAACCATCTCACAAGGGCATTTCATGTGTCAAGATGAGCAGGCAGAATCAGAGAAGTGTTTGACAACTTCTTGCATCAGTCAGATATACATTGATTATAGCAGTGATGAGACCTGGAGAGAACTCTCACAGATCTCTGTGCTGAAATCATCGTTTTGTGACCAGTTATGGATGATGGTGATCAGACCTTCTCTGATCCTCCCTCTTCGTCTTTAAGCGTGGAATGGCCTTGTGAGGTGGCTTTGAGACTTTGCAGTAAGGCAGGAGGTGGTACATGCCTCAATGTAGCACACATCCATGTAGGGATATTTATGTTATGATGAATAGATGTTGAATTGAGCAATGTATCATTAAAATATGAGTGAGTAGTGGTACTTGTATCATTTTTTAAAAACATTAGGAGGTTTTTGCATTTTTTTTAAAATAACAATTGGTCCATAGTAGCAGAAATATTAGCTTTAAAGCAGCCCATACAACCTTTAATTTACCAGGTAAATACAGCCCAATTTAGCTGCTTTGCTGGGGAGCAAAATCCATTGACAGTGAACTTTACTCATCTTTGTGCTTCATGTACTGCATAGGTATGCAGTACCAATATGTTGCATGTATGGGGATCTCAAGTGATTGTTGCTTGATGTATATTTAACATAATGAGATAAAGGAAGAGAAAAATAAGTATGTGTGTTTGTGCTGGTGTGTATTGTATATTGAGAGTGCTACTGAAGGAATAGAATCTAGAGGTCACCTCAGAAGGATCTGAAAACAAATTAACATACATCAATTATCTAAAAGTCTGAGAGATAAATAAGCTGGAAATGAAAAAGGCACTGTGCCTGTCTGACTGAGGAAACAGAGAAATTCATAATATTAGTAAAGAATAAAGGTAAGGGTGCTGTGCAAACACAGGATGAGAAGAAAGTTTGTACAAACAACAAACCAAATTAAAAAGGATATTAGATGAGAAGGCAGCAAAGGTGTGGTGAGAATGAAAAGTGTATCAAGAAACAAACATTAAGTAAAGGGAAAAAAAATAGAAAATGTAAGACAGGGGGAAAAAATGCCTCCCTCTCCTGGAGACAGCTATCTTTGCTCATTTTATTCTCTTACATGGTATTGAAAAATACCAAATACTTTCACCTTGCAAACTGAGATTATGGGAGTTTTGTCCATTTTTTCCAGGGCATTTGGTAAAATCATTTGTGCAAAAATTGATTTCTTGCACAAAATCCAATAAAATTTTATATTTTATGTAAAATATGATTATTGTACTAAAATATTTTCGTGCAAACCTCACAGAACCTTTTGAAAAACTCCTAATGTTATCATTATCATTGAAGAATTAAACAAAAGCAAAAACCCTCACAGCAGTTGTCAATCCCCCCCCCTCCCTCCAGAGGTCTATCCATCTCTGGATACTTGGTCTCATGAGGAGTAAAGAAAAAAAAAAAAAGGGCAAACATTCATTATGTCACTACTTGAGACCAATAATTAGGATTTTGTTCCATACAATTGCAATAATTACCTTCTTTTTTTTCCACTAGAATTTTTTTAACTTAATAAAAGCAGAATGAAGTCAGATAGAGAGATTTAAAAATAGTAGTCTATACAATTTTACATATTAAATAGCACCTACCAGATTGAAAATTTATTACAGAAAAGGACAATTGTTCATAAACACTGGTAAAATCTAATTTAGCTTTGTGTGGGTGGGCTGAGTGAAGTTGTGGTGTGCCTGCCACTTCCATCACGAAACCCAGCCAATGAGAGAGTGTGCTGCAGGCAGAAGGAGCATCTGTTGCTCGGATTGGAAGTTGACGAGCCACTGATGGCAGCAGCAGAGGTGGCAATGTGTATAGGCAGAAAGAGGAAACAATTGAGAGGGAGAGGGAGACAAGGGAAGGGCAAACACAGTGGCCCTTTCCGCAGCTTACCTGCTTCCGGCATGGGCATGCAGGGATTACATGAGCAGCCTGTTCTGTGAGGCACTCGCATCCCCGCTGTCCCTGCTCTGTAGCAGCTGCCTGCTGGCCAGCAGGCAGCGTGAGGGCTCCACCTCTTCCTTCCTTCCACAGCTGGGCACCTTCCCAGGCTGTGCTGGGCGAGGAAGCAAGAAGGCAACGTCTCCAGAGGCTCCGCACAGACAGTAAGTGCTTGTGGGGCCTTGGAGTGACACACGATCACACATCATTTTTGGCAAGAAGCTGGAAATAATATACTGCGCAATCGGTGTCTGCTGGCCCTGGCAGCATTGTGCGATTGCGAGGACGTCATGTGGACCAGTCCTTGCAATTGTGCAATGCCCTTTTGCATGTGAAAAGGCATGCAAAAAGGGCCAGTGAGAGGGGAAGGTCTGCCTGGGAGTGAGCCAGAGGAAATGTACAGAGAAAGGGATAAGGCAAGAGAAGGACTAATGGAAAAGAGGGCTACATGGGAGCAGACAAGATGCTTTGACAGCTATAGATCCAAAAGGATGAGAAGGAGTGAAGAGGTATTATGGAAGGAAGTATAAGTTGAACAAACAGTTTGAATAGGGGAACAGCTGGAGAAAGGGGAACTGCTAAGTGTATGGAGAGCTGAAAAGGATATCAGTACTGGGGGAGAGAAAAATTACAAATTAGGAACAGGAAGATTATTAGGAGGACTCATGTGTACCACAGTACAGCTGTGAAGATGTGCTTTTATATGTGGGCCACCATCTTGTGGGGAAGCTCAGGGTGAGGAATCCAAAGGGAATCTTGGGGCTTGCTTTTCAGAAGAAAGGAAGGAAATAAGTTTACTGATTGGAATTCTCACCATATCCTTTGTTACATGCTTTACCTGAAACAATGGAACTCTTTCTTATTTTGTTTCTTTCTTACTTTGCTATCTTTGTTTATTTTTTTCCCCTCCCTGAGTACAGAATTATGGAAGAACTAATAAAAGATGCTCACCCATACCTGCTATTGCTGAGTTTGTTGATTTAATCCACCACTTCTTGCAATATGCTAGAATCAATAGTTCTGCAGCAAAGGGCTAGCCCTTGCCCAGTGGTAGTAGTGGGCAGAGTTACAAAAGGGAATATTGTAACTGAAAGTATAAAAAGAGAAGTGTAACATCCCTCCTTTAGCACAGGTTAAATCCCAGTTCCTTGAGCTACCTTTCACCTGACCAGGAAGTATCTCTTAGATTATGTTTTAATTTGTTAATCCTCATCTAATCCAGTACTGATGACAGACACTAGTTTGGGACTAGAGCAGCTTCACTGGATAATGGTGTAAAGGAACAATAGAGTTGGCTTTCATCCACATACTGATGCCACAAAATCCCAGAACCAGGACAACCTTTCCCAGCAATTTCATATATGTTTAATGTCATGGAGGCAAGAATCCAGCTATGAGGTATGCCATTTTAATCAATCTTCTCCCTGCTACCAGATATCTTCAAAAACTATGTAATTTTCAAAGAGGTTTTGCAGAAACAAGAGAGCTTCTGACCACCTGCCACACAACATTAGGATAAGGGAGTCAGGAGAAGATTGGGAGATTAGAGTCTTGCGAGATCTTATCCTGGTTCCCCCATCCACTTGCTGTAGATATCAGGAGGGAGAAGAGGAAGGCCAAGTTAGGATTATTTGGGAAACTGTTTCTCGCTATATGTGCCTTACTGGGCCGTGAAATTTTCTGCAGAACCCCTTCTTTCACTTTCATTACCTTCAATTACGGTTGGTGGGGACACAAGAGTTTCCTCAGCTGCTGGCCCCCAATGCAGAGGCCTGTCTGGATTCAAAACCAGCAGAACTGTGGAGGTCTGGAGGGGTGAGATTATCAGGGCAATTAGATTCTGACAACAAACCTGCTTCAACCTACTCATCAGACCACACCTGGAGTCCACAAAAATATACATCAAAACAGTTGGAACCTGCTGCATCCAACAATATGTTTAAGGCATCCTGGACCCTTAGATCTTCTATCTGAAAAGAAATCCAATTGAAGGAGCAATAAGTTATTGCCAGACCTCCCTGATTCCCTGCATAATCCCACAGGTTTATGAATTTACATATAGCAACACACAGGCACATTAAGAAAGCCCTGCCACATGCCACAATCCTACGCAAATTCAGGTGACCAATGAGCTCCTGGAATTCCTTAAAGATAGCCTTCCCATATCCCATAAATTCAGAAACCCTCTCCCTCAAATCCCTAAGCTTCTCCTCTGGGAATCTGCAGTGCTGTTTCATCATGTCAATCTCAATCTCTAGGAAAACCAAGCATTGACTAGTTCTCTTCTTTTGGGCTTTGGCACACCCAGTTCTGATGTAAGGGAATAAAACCTCCTCATCAAAAAGACATACTGACCCATTGCTTTTTTTACTATGAACAATAAATAATCTAAATGAGGAATATCTCTTAGGCTGCTTAGTGGTGGGGGTGGGGGTGCCTTCTCCAAAAGCTCTAGTCTAGGCAATATATTTCACAAACCACCCCCTACACCTCCTCATTGAATGAAGCAGACAACTCAGGCACTTAGCTGGCTGTTGTCTAGCTGGATCTTTTCCCTTAGGTCCTCCACTACCCTTTCCAGAAGGCATGCTGACAAAAATGGACTAATTACTTGTCCATCTCTCAAGCCACCTAACGTCAGTGATTGCCCATGGCAAACAGGTCTGATGTGGCCTAATTCAGACCACTCAAGGAAAAGCATGAGGCCAATAAAACCTAGGAGGGCCTACTAAATACTGTGAAGCCTATCACAAGACAAAAGAAACATAATAGGGTCTACAGAGGCCTACCATGCCTCAAATGAGGCCAACTGGTCTAGCAAGGTCTACAGCAGCCTACAGAGCCTAAAATGTGACTTATTCTGGGGTTACAGAAGCCTATGGGCCCTAAATTCAGGCTGATTGAGCATAACAGGGACTATGAAACTGGCCTGTTTCATATGAAACTGGCCAGGCCTAATGGGGTCTACAGAGCCCTACAGGACCAAAATTAAGCCAATCAGGTATAACTGGGCCTAACATGGTGCCAAACAGGTCTTCCAGCTTCTACAGAGACCTACAGGGTCTAAACAAGGCTGAATGGGCCTAATCAGGCCTAATACAATGCTGAATGGGCCCACCAGTCCTACAAAGGCCCACCAGTCCTAAATGGGGCTGATCAGGTATAACAGGGCCTACAGAGTGCCTAACATGAGGACAATCAGGCCTATTGGGATGTACAGAGACAAACAGGTCTAAGACAAGATGGATCAGCCCTAATAGGCCCTACAAAGGACTATGTTGACCAAAGCCATTTCCTCACTACACTGTCTTTGTGCTATTATTGCACTTTCAATATCCTATGGAATTGTAGGGTTTATAGTTTACTGAGACCAAAGAGCTCTCTGGCTGAAAATTCCAAGTGCCCCTCTCTAAACTGCAAGCTCCAGGATTCCATAGGATGTTGAAAGGGAAATAATAGCACTAAAACAGTGTAGAACAGTGAGGGCCTTTGATGAAGTCCCTTGGGTCCAGTGGGGCCAGTGGAGGCCAATGAAACTGAAAATGCAGCCAACTTGGCCCAATGGGCTTACAGAGGCCTATGGATTCCACTCATGGCCAATTGGGCCTAGTCAGACCTACTGAGGGCCTAACACAACTGGGCCAAAAAAATGAAGACTAGGTCCATTTAGGTGAACAAGGACCTTGACTGGGCAAATAGGTCTTCCTAAGTTTATTGGACCTAATGGCACTGAAATTAGTATTGGACAGGCCTAACAGAGCTTGAACCAGGGCTGGATGGGCCTAAAGGAATATTCTGCCAATCATTCATCATCACAGTCCACCCCAAACTCTCTCAAACAAACAAAAATAGACCACATGGGCATAAATGCCCAGATTCCTGACTGCCACTTGGTGACCCAAACTTTCAACAGAATCATGCAGCAAGGATTATGAAACCACTCCCCTGCTATCTGGTTCCACCAACAGGATCACACAGCAAGAACATTGAAACCAATAGCCTGTCACTCAAAGCTGCCCCCCTTCCCTTGAAGCAAGCAAACCACACTGCAAAGTGGCAGAGACATGACTATGGCCCTTTTCGCACGGCATTTTCCATGCGAAAGGGCCCCTCGAGCGTCACTCATACGTGAGGAACGGTTCACATGGCGTACTCACATTTGCATGATGCTCCAGGGCCTGGCAGGTGCCGCTCAGGCAGGAATAGTTTAAATATCCTCTGGTTCCACCCTGACACTGATGTCCAGGCACCATCACACTTGATGAATTTACAACTGGGATCTTTCCATTAGAGTCCAGCAAAGGCAGTTACTCCCTGTAGCATCTTGTGCCACACAGAAATAAAGCTGCATTGGCTGAAACTGACCCAACAGTCAAGTTTATAAACATGTAAGAAAATGGACATCAAAATGAGAAAATGAGAAAATATGGCAAACCATCGCACACGCAGTCCTCAACCAGCTTGCTGTGGCAGTGCTTTGAGTGTGTGAAGGGGGTGGGTGGGAGGGGTGTGTGACCATGGTACATGAGGGAATAGCCAGGGCATGCGGGGGCGTGACTACAGGCCAGGACACCCTCAAAACATTGCCGCCCAGGGCGAAGGTCCTCCCCCCACCTTCCTGTTCCTATGCCACTGCCAGCTTGTTTTATGCCAGCCTCCACTGTCATTTGGGCACTATTATGTGGCTCCTAGCATTTCACTTAAAAGTAAGCTTACCTCTGCTTCTGTCATTCAGTAAATGGCAGAAACCAAAGGGATAGTAAACTCCCTGATCAATTACATTGTCATCACCACTGAGTAAGTCCACTTAAAATCAACAGGGAAGACACTGCATTCCCTAGCTTCATGCACTCGTGAACAAAAAAGCTTGCTTCTTTGATTGGGAACTGAATAACTGTTGGATTCTTAGAACTATTACAATGCTGTCACTTTGTAAATCACCTCACAAGGAGGCTTTTGGCTGCCCCATTCGCTGCCATGCAGGTGAGCAGGCTTATCTGGTAGTGAGTGTTCTGTAGTGAGCCACCACTGGAAAACACTGTTTGCGCAGAAGGGAAAAGTAGAAGCCAACCCCAGCAGCTGTGCCAACACCACTGTCACGAGCCCAAATGTGACTGAACACTGAGGAGCCATACTGGGAGCTTGCAACTGAAGCCAAGTCTAGTTACATATCTATCATGTGAAATGAAAAAGATGTTAAGAAAGAAAGAAAAAAAATAACATTCAAAGAATAGAGAAAGAAAATCAATACAAATGCATCAGAGTTAGGAACCTTTTTGTCCTTTTGACACATGTCACAGCTAGAAAGCTTAACTCAGTTTACAGCAGAAAGTGAAGGAGGATTTCTTCTTCATCCTAAGGGGAAAAAAAGGTTATCTGATAATGCAGCATACCACATGACTTCAAGTGAGCAATACAATTGCCACTCGCTACAATTAGGCATTATGGAACCAAAAAGAAATTAAATGAATAGTGCTACCAGACTGTTGTTTAAGATGAGAAATGCAAACAATTTCGATCCAGCACAGGAAGTAATTGGTATTTCGAAGCTTGAGGGGATATCATTGAAGAGTAGTTACATAGAACAGAACAAATAGGTTTTCTATTAGATCTTTCAAAACAGAAAGCAGAATCTACACATTATAAGCACAATTACTGCCAAATACAGATTAGACTACTTGTAATGAACAAACAGGGTCTTGAATCATGTGCAATGAAAGCAAAGGATAGACCATCAGTGTTTCATTTAGGATTACCAGGATTTTGTCCTTCTGTGAAATCAGTACCAGAACTGTTACCCACACATTACATTTTATAGCATCTTTGAGTATTTAAAATGTTTCTATTACAATTCAAGATTTTAAACATGCAAAATTGTGAAATTTTGTCAAATTGTGTGAAATTGTGTCAAATAGTGACTAATTTAATATGCCAAATTGTGAATAGTTTAGTGTGTTACCTTCTGGTTCACTGAATTCAAATGTGGTAATTTTGAATATAGACAAAATCAAAGCAGCAGAGTGTTTACTTCTAGTGAATATAGTTTTCTGTAGACACTCACCAAAAATATCAATCAAATATGTTAGCTATCCAAGGAGGAGCAGTTGAGTGTGCCATAGAATGGGAGTTCCTTGACATGGGTGGTTGTGCAAATATAATCTTTATTGTGTGCAGCTTTGTGGGAAATGGGGGAGACAGGACTTCTGAAAGATGCATGAAGTATGTAGGTGTTGCTAGTTAAGAAACCTGCAAAATTTCAGAATTTCACTTCAAAATTTCCTCAAGGAAATTTTGAAGGGAGGAAAGTAATTTGCTCGAAGTGTGGTTCATGCCTTTTTGGCAATTTGTATCAATTTGACTTGTGTAATACAGTTGTTTCAAGGCACAAAGCCTGAAAACATGTGGATTCACAGGTGCAGGGGCTGGAGAGTTATGTTACATGAAGAAGAGTTTTGGGGATATTGTTGTTTTCCACATAGTTGCTACTGGAAACAACAAATTGTATAACAGGACAGGGGCAAGATGATGGATATGGAGCACTCCATAGTAATAGCAGAGGAACATGGGCTTTCACCATTTTTCAAGGAAGCAAATCTGCTACCCACTTGCAGTCCACCAAACCATCAGCAGCAGCAGTAACGACAACAACAGCAAGACTACCACCAACACTACCAAAAAACAACAACATTACTTTGCTACTCAAGGAGTGTTACCATAACCTACCACCCTCCTATAAGATACTCGATTCTCATAAATTGGATTTATTGATGATCAGAGAACATGATTGGTGTCATGCTGGCCAAAGGACATGTTCTCAGTTACACTGGCTGGAGATATTTTCAGGGTCATGAAAGTTCACAAAGGATTATGCAGAAAACCCACTGCTGATGAGTTTGCTAATCCCTTCACTGGTTTGTGCTAATCCCTTCACTGGTTTAGCATGGCATTTTTTAATACAATGAAAGATGAACTGCCCAGATTGGTGTGCAGAGATCATCCCTTGATCTTACCCTTCAGATATCTTCCTTATACACCCCACCTGACTGAAAATTAAGAGATTGTCATGAGTCCCATCAATGTTTTCTCACTCCAGAGTTAAGCAATAAGCTCAATCAGCTCATTCTGGAACCCTTTGTCAGTCACATGGGAAAGACATTATGGTTTTGTTAACATATCCCTTCAGGATGTGAAATAGGATATAAAACTCCTTATTTCAATCCCAGACAATTGTAATAGGTAGTACGTAGTGCCTTAGACTGCTATTCCTCTGTGCTAGTCTCAAAAGCTATCTGAGTCCCTCCTCTGTGACCCCCTTCTTCAGGACTGGTAACTATTACCTTTTCCACCCAATCTTTATCTATACAACATTTCTTGCCTCATTTTCTGATTCCCTTGTATGGTTTTTTAAGAGTGTCTGATTCCTTGTGTGTTTATCAAATCAAATAAAATACTTTGTTTACCTACATATGCCAGCACTAAGTGTAGAGAGGACTCCAATTAGTGCTGGTATATGTAGGTGAAAAGATCCTGCTGTTACTCTCCTCTCACAGGCCTCCTTTAAGCTATAATTCCCCCAAATTCTGAGGAGATGCTGGCATTGTGAGTGGACCCCAATGTTCCCCATGTCTTAGGGTAATAGGAGGAAAACAAAGAGAGAACAGTGAATACTGAAGCAGTACAACAGTATACCTTCAGCCCAAGTACTGGAATTAGAAAACCATAATAAAATTGTGTAATGTGGTTAGAAGCCAGAGTTGTCACAAGCAACTGCCTTTCTACCCTGACGCTTTGTTTTAAATTGAGGCCACAGGGAGAAATGTATCAATTCTTGTACACACACACACACACACACACACAATCCCTATGTCTTTTTGAATCTCAGTCCCTAATAAAATTTTGGGAGAGTTGAGAAACAGGGAGATCCAGCTTCAATTCAGACATCTCCCAAATCTCAATGAATCAATCCCATTCATTTTATGAACTGACTGATGCTCAAACATACCCTCAGAAGTAGAACTGTTGCAATCATACAATGAAATCAAACAGGAGAATAATATAAATTAAAGGTGAGCTTTTAGTACATTTAATAGAACGAGCAAAAGTTCCAGCAGTGCATGTTCAAAAATGACCATCCAGGCAGATCCCTGTGTCCGTTCTTAAAGTAAAACATTCTCATGTTATCTTTTGTGTGATGATTTTGTATGCTGTGTCATTCAGAGTGTTCATTTATCAAATCTTTCAGATACCTATTGCTAATTCCAGACATCTGTCCTGCTCTGTCTACACTCCATATAGTGAGACATTTTCATATATATATATATATATATATATATATATATATATATATATGAATGAAAATGTCTCACTATATGGAGTGCAGACATACACGTGCATACACACACGCACACAAACACGTACTAAATCATCTTGCAGTAAAGTTGAAAAAATCTAACAGTTCACTTTGTGCTTTGATGTGTAACTTAGGAACTTTCTCTAGCATTGTCCGAGATACAAAATACAAGAGCAATTTCCTAATTGTTGAATCTAACCTCAGTGCAGTAGTTTATGCATATATACATCTGTTCACTAGGGAATGAACTACCTGAGGTCTATCTCTTTCC
This sequence comes from Cyclura pinguis, assembly GCA_030412105.1. NCBI lineage: Eukaryota > Metazoa > Chordata > Lepidosauria > Squamata > Iguanidae > Cyclura > Cyclura pinguis. Next base: position 148,778,190 of record CM059601.1, on the reverse strand, counting down.
TGATGGAAAAACAGAAAGTATTATCTAGGATAGTGGTGAGCTAAAATTCTGACTAAAGAACTCGGTATGGAAGAGGAATATCCAACTTGAACAATGGAAAATTCTTAGAAGAACACTGGGAAACTTTCATGGTGTAGATACCACTTCAGATTCCCCCACAGCATATGGGGGCACAGCCTATCACTACCAAGCTGCTGAAATTAAGCAGGGTGACAGCGTCAACCCTCCATTAACTTGTTAAATTGTTATTTCTTCTTTAAATTCTGGCAGTGGTTCAGGGGCTAAAAAGCCACAATGAAAAAGACCTATAGGTGCTAGTCACATTGTTTCAGAGCAGAATTGATTCTGCTTTGAAACACAGTGTACATTACACACACATTTTTTGTTCCTTTTATGTCTACTATTTGCTGCTATGTCACACAAATTCTGTAACACAATAGAGAGTTCTGAGGCTGGAGTTTGTGACCATAAAATACAGTGTGGGGTACCTGTAATCCATGATCCATGTGTAGCCCACCTAGAGTTTTCAGGGGTCTTGTAACACTAGATAATTATAGTACTATGATTCCCCTTTAACTGCCATGGCAACACCCTATTGTTACCTTGTATTCTGGGGGTCCCGGGATGGACACCTAAATAACCATGCAATTACACAAATTGGGGAAATTAGTCAAGAGCACTGGTTGGCAAAACAAGAGGCAGGATAACGCAGTGGAATCTTGTAACCCAGTGTTTACGGGGTCAGGCCAAGTCAAGAAGCAGACCTGTTTGAAAGTAATGAATGATCTTTATTAAAGACAGGCACACAATGTAAGCAACACACACACACAGATAACTAAGTAAAATAAAGGTGTGAGTAAGATAGCAGGATTTTCAAAGGGATAGTTCATTCGGGTGATATGAAACTTGTTCCTGAAGCCCGGAAGAAGATGGAGAGCGAAGCTGGGGTTCGATGTATCTCAGCACGTGGAGCTGAGGGGAAGCTCACCAAGCGAAGCAGCAGCAAGGGCGTCTGGAACTCTGGAGCGATCCAAGGAAGTGCTCAAAATCAGGGGTTTTTATAAGGAGAATTGTGACCACAGGCTAGGTCGGACTTGGGGAGAACAATAGATTTGGGGCTGGAAACAAAGCCTCCAAAAGGTCAGAATTTGAATGATTGAGCTATCACCAAATTGTCAATAGGATAGCCAGTATGCAAACGAGGAGTACTTGAGCGTTGTATAGTCAGATCATCAAGCTGCCAGCGCTAGGCAGAGGATCTTTTGAAAGTTGCATGCATACCTAATGGAGGTACTTGCCTTGAGGTCTCCTAAAGCTGCGAGTCGGCTGTTTCTGGCCTGCCTGTATTGTTTTGGAATATTACGGCGATTATCGGCCGAGCCTGTATGTGTGCTTGTCCGGGGGCCTCGCAAGCACATGGAGGGGAATGGGTATGTGAAGCCGAATTATTGATATCAAAAGATATCTTTTTATATTCCCCAAAGCTCAGGCTAGCCAGGGCAGTAATACTATTGAATCCCAGGGTTGAGTATCATGAATATCCCTCCCTAAAGACAAATCCTAAAATTCAAGAGGATCTTGCCATGGCAGTTAAAGTAGAACCACAGTATTATAATTATGTAGTATGATAGCACCCCAGCCCTTCAACTTCCAGCTAAAATCCAGTCCAGTCAAGTTGCTCAAGCATTGAGTAGTGAGTGAGCTCTTGTGATGTTATGGAAAGATGAAAGAGGCAGCAGAAATGGCAAGAGGCAGCTTGAGCAGGCTCCTCCAATGTCAATATTTTTGTTTGTATCTCAGGATGGAAGTGGAGAAAGGAGTGCAGAAGGAAGGAATGGAATGAAGCATAGACCTCTGCCCTGACCTCTGTGTGTTGCTTGATTCAAAGGATAAGAGATAACAAGGTTGAGTTAGGAAAGAAGAGAAGGGAAGAAATGCAGCCCGGACATCTTGTGGAGTTCTGAATGCTGTTGGCATCAAAGAAAAGGAGACGAGGAACACAGAATCTTCATCCACTTTTACAGTAGCCTGAGGCGTATAATTTAGAGGAATTTTGAAAGCAAACCAATAAAAAAGGGTCTTTATATAATTTAATATACTATATGTTATATAATATATGTTGGATAATGTATACATCCAATCATTCCTTAAACAATTAGTTTCACATGAGACTGTTTATTCTATTTGTTGCAAACGCAGCTGTGATATAGTAAGGATGATATATAGTGAATTTATTTATTTAGTGATCTTTTTGTATTGTTATCTATATTCTCTTTATTTGTATGTCTTTTTCAATTTAGTTAAAAATGAACTAGAATTCCATTGAAGAGAAAAGAAAGAGTAACACTTCTAATGCATCCATTTTTTTAAAAAAGTCCTCTGGCTTTCCTATTCCACAGCCTTATAGATTAATTTCTCATCTCTTTCTTAAATCTCTGACCAGTAATAATATGTTTGATGGGGGACCCTGAATGTAAATCTACAGATTCTAGAATCAACTTTTTTTGTAAAAGTTGTGGGGTTGGGGGGAAGAAATCTATTACTGTATTCTAGGAACTCTGCAGCTCAGGACGTGAATTTTACCCAATAGATTTATCATCCATCTGACCAAAGGTAGCAGCCTACCAATAAAATAGGGGTTATACTAGAATGAAGAGAAGATATTTTTTTCCACAGCAGAATGGATTTCAGGAGGAGACTATATATGCACACAAATCAGCATGAATAAATTTAAACACAAACTCTGAATATTAATCACTCTTTGACAAATACAGTAATGGGTCACACAAAGCTTATTATAAGTGTGGATTAAGGTTTCTTACCATCCCTGCACATTTGAAAATGTATGTTCTGAGGTGAAAAGAGGCTGACCTCCATTATCATACCCCTCCTGCTTTTCAATCTTGCATATTCTCTTTCCTCTTCTAATATAGTAATTTCTTTATCATGGAAGACACAAAGGACCAATGTGGTATAGTGGTTTGAGCACTTGACTATGATTTTAGAGACCAGCGTCTGAATCCCGGCTCAGCCGTGGAAACCCATTGGGTGACCTTGGAGAAGTCACACCCTCTTAGCTTCAGATAAAAGAAAGGCAACCCCCCTTTGAACCATCTTGCCAAGAAAACCTTGTGCTAAGTTTTCCTTAGGACTGCTGTAACTCAGAAATTACTTGAGGGCACACAACAACAAAAACGACCTAAAGAACTAGACTTACATCTAGTTCACCAGCTGTGCCATGCTACACTATTCTCTTTGAAGTGGCTTCTTTTAAAACTATCCCTTGGCTTGGTCCTTCCCCAGATTCACATATAGAACATGAAAAGGTGCCTTAGACTTCTGGCCCATCTAGCTCAGCAGGTTCCATTTGACATTCCTCAAGCAGACTTCTGCTTGCATGACGTGATTCCCTGCTTCTTGCACAAACTGAATTCCTAGCTCAAATTTTGGTGCCTGGAGAACATACTCCACTGCATACAATCCTTTATAATACATACTGAATTGCAGTGTCTCTGCTAAATTTCATCTAGGGTGCTTTGCAGATGTCAGTAACTAAAACTGGAATCTACTGCATGGAAAGCATGTACTCTGCCATTGACTTGTCAGCTTCTCCAGTATTCAAGAACTTCCCACTGTGCTCATGTCAATTTTTAAATCATTTATGTATTTTAACTATTCCTTTTCCTTCCTATTTTATATTCCTCTTACAATGTGTAAACTCCTGGCAAGGATTTTTTTTCCTTTGGTTTTAGGACAATATTTATTAGAGAAAAGAAACCAGATTGATGTTGTAGAAAAATCATATAGGACAATCGCAACAAAAGTAGCATGTTGCTTCTAAGACTTATTGCAAGAAAATGTGGGCCATGCCTCGAGCACTGTGAGCATTGTGAGGTTTACAGTTCACTAACAACATCAAAATCATTCACAATACAATGCATGCCTTTTACAACCTAGATATCTAAAATGTAAGTAATTGGAAGCAAAAGAAAAAGACACCTGAGAAATGTTTTATTTAATGGTCCAAATGTGAATTAGGAAAATAGAACAAATTAATGTGAACATTTGGAAAAAATGCACTAAAAATACAATATTTCAGTGCAGGAAGAAAATACAAAATCTCACAACACAAACTATGAAGAAATCTCTGGTAGGGGTATGAAATCAATCTCATTCTAGGTGAATTTCTCTGAATTTCATCCAGATTGAGATTGATTTGGTACCCCTACAAGAGATTTCTTCATAGTTCAAAGTTATTAGTGAAACCTTTAATCATTTGTACCTGCTCCAAAAGTGAAACAAGTTGCACAGGACTGGACTGTTCATTTGCAAAGACTGGAGAACGGTTAGAGGGATGACACTGTGGAAAGGATTTTTTTGTTTAAATTGTCTTCTTTTGTTTCCTCAGGTCACTCATCAGTAATGTGTACAGAACAATTTTGTGTATGTTCCTCAGAAGTAAATCCTTCTGCTTTCAGATAACTGTACAAGAGCCAAAAATATAGATCAGTAGTGACAAAGATGGTTTTTGACCAAGTTCATGAAAGTTCACACATACCAAATATTTAGAAAATCCATCAACTAACTATTGTTATTAATAGGTAGGAATAGACATAATGTGGATGTATCCGCCAAATACTTGAAAAAGTATTTTGTGCTAGTAGCCATCATACTATAATGTGCCAGCAATTCCCATATGTTTACTTTTTGTTGTGTGAAGAAGTGCTTGCTTTTGTTGGTCCTGTATCTCCTGCCAATCAATTTCACTGGACAACTGCCAGTGCTAGCATTTGAACAGCAAGCCAATTTTCTTCGTATTCACCTTCGCATCATTTTATAAAATCATTTTATAATCCTATGCTAATACTAAAAAGAGCACACCTCAGTTTAAAGGAAGGGTGGAAGATATGGAAATTGCAAGTAACTTTAAGCTACTTATCCCCATTATCTCATGAACCAAGGTAGAGTGGCTACATGGTAGTGGAGCCAAGAGCTGAGGTGGATAAAGGCAAAGCCACATGGATCTCATTCACCCACATGCACCTTATTTACCCACCACATTGATACATATCAAATTCACAAACAACGTGTTTCTGTTTGGGAGGTGGTTGTTGAGGGCCCATGGAAGGCAGTCATTTAGCCAGTCACAATTTCCACCATTCTTTTAATTAAAAGTTTCATCACAATCAGATCTTTTTATAAATATGCAAGGAATGTTGTTTCTCACACTAGCAAATGTCCTCCAGTTATTTATTTCAGTTTGACAAACAAAAAGAGAAATTGTTGCTCTATTTTGCGTGACAATAAGGATAGATGCAAACGGTGGGGTGCCTTTAGATCAAACTCAGACATATTTTTTCATTCTCGTTTTCTGACTTTGACAGGATTATCATATTTTGAAAAGCAAAAAAAGAGGATGCCTTTAATGACTGACCACTTGAAGCCACTGATTGCTATGACGACTGTCACTTTAAATACCCAACCTAGTAAGCTGTGGGTGTTATCACATCAGGCTCTTCTCCCACTAAAAGTGTTGTAGTAAAAAGGCTGTTGAATCAGAATTGGTCTGTTTGACTTTTCACCTTCATAACCCTTCTGGGATTACAGTGTTCATTTGTGTTAAAGACATATCACATGCAGCTTTCGGGACTGCTCACCCACAACCTCCTCCAAGACGTTGTCTCTGTCCCTTTTCCTAGTTTTTCCCAAACACAAATGCACAGACACATGTGCTCTCTCTCTCACGCACACATACACACAGACTCCCCCCCCAATATAAATGAAAACATTCTTATGTTCAAAAAAGTCTTTGATTCTGGAGGTGGGGGGTTTTCCTGATTGACAGACCAGATTTCTAGCTTCAGATTTAACTAATCACTGGCAGATGAAGGCCAGCAGCTGCTGATCTATCTGTCTTACAAATGCCAGCTTTCATCTGCCAGCGATTAGTTAATTCTCAAGCTAGAAGAAAGTAAGAATTAATCGATGGATAAAATATTTTTTTTAGCTGTAAGACTCTTTCCCACTTATATTTCCAGATATATGTGTGAGTGTGTATGTGCAGGAGGCTGAGAGTGTGTGCTTAAGTGAGACAGAGAATGAGAGGGAGACTGCAGAATGGGGCTGGAAAAGGAGGTGGGGTTGAGCAGAATGAGTGGACTGAAGACAGTTTTGGCTTCCTTGAAAAGCCTCAGTTGGGGGCGGGCAGCCATTTGGCAATGGATTTTTTTAATATAGAGAAAAAAAAGTTTTTCAATTACTTTGCCAACTGAAAGGAAATCAAATTGAAGTTTCTATGCCTTCTTTTTTATCTTTTTTGTCACTGGAAATAGACTGGCGTTTCCCCAACCATGTCAAGGCCATTGAATACCCCTTGACCACCCAAAAATCAACATATATGTTTGCACAAGAAATCATAATACAACAGAAGTGGGAAAGGAGGTTATTAATGAATTTTTGGTGTTAATAAAAAGAAATGCTTTATAAACAATCTCCCACAGGAGGACAACAGAACGACAATGATACCATATAATAAGTCCCTAGCAAAGATGCTGTTATCCAGCTGTAAGTGCAATTTACCTGCCTTGTGTGATAAAGCCCCATGAAAAATGCTACTAGAAATATTCCTAACCTTTGTTGTATTTTAAGTATCAACAATTTTGCTTTCCCTTTCTGTCTTCCTCTTTTCTTCCTACATTCAGGTCACCTATACCACCCAACCACCCTGCTCCATTGCCCACACAACTGGAGACTCCCTCAGCTACCTTGTTTAGCTAACTCACTTTCCCCCTCTAAGTATATCTTCTTTCTTCCCTTCAGCTCCCCAAAGGACATGGGAAGAGAAACAGCAGCAGACATTTTTAAAAATCCCTGACATTTAAAAAATCTTCCTGGTCAGAAATTTTAGCTCTCGAAGAGCATTCATATCCTTGTAAAAGAGGACGTATGGTAGCCCTAATTTATATATTTCAGTAGGTAGCTTCTGTGTTTAAAATTTCACCCTAGTAGACCAAATCTTCATTTTTCTTTTATAAACAAATAGAACTTTCAGATGTTATAATAACAAAATACTGAAAAAGTCAAGACATGCTTAATCTTTCAGGTACATACTTCTGCCCCATTTGTTTCCCTGTTATTTCCACTTACCATCAGGTTCTGAAGCTAAGTGATAACGGTTTGCCAGTGACAACATGGAAAGTGTTACCGCAGTTTCTAGCCCGAGCTTGTGGTATATTAGATATCATTTGATATCAATAATTTGGCCTTCTTTACCCATTCCTCTCCACGTGCTTGCGAGGCCTCCGGACAAGCATGCGTACAGGCACGGCCAGTAATAGCTGATACATTCCAAACAAATCCAGGCAGGCCAGTAATTGCCTGACTGCCGCTTTAGGAGACCTCAAGGCAAGTACCTTTTAAGATCACATTATGTATGCATGCTGTTTACAAAAAATCCCCTGCCCCAAGCAGGCAGCTTGATGAGAGGACTACACAGCTCTCAAGCACTCCGCGTTTGCATACTGTCTACTCCATTGACAACGCTGTCATAATTCAATCATCTAAAGTACTGACCTTTCTGAGGCTTTGTCTCCAGCCCAAATCTCGCTGTTATCCCCAAGAACGGACTAGCCTGCGGCCACATTTTCCCCTATAAGAACCTCTGACTTTGAGCATCTCGTTGGATCACTCTTGGCTTCCATCCCGCCTTGCTGTTGCTTCGTCCAGCGAGCCTTCCTCTCAGCTCCTCGTGCTGAGAATCCTTACTTCCACGGACTTTGTCTTCAGACTACCGGGGCTTCAGGACAGGTGTAGTATTTCCCATACTAAACCTCCTCCTAAAATCCCTCTATCCAACTCCTACCTTTATTTCAATAGTTCTTCGTGTGAGTGTGTTGCATACAGGTATTTGACTGTACATCAATAAAACAACTATTATTATTTACTTTTGTTTGCTCATTGACTCGGCCCGACCCCGTAGACATTGGGTTCAAGATCTCGCTACGTTGCCCTGCCTCTCGCATTGCTAACTAGTGCTCTCAGCTAATTCCCATTTCCCATTATTTTGAGCACATTGAGGTGTCCCTCCCGGGACCCCCAGAAATCAGGGTAACAGAAGTTCATGACTGATTTGAACTTGGGTTTCTAAATTTACTAGAAAGCTGCAGTGTCTGGCATTGTTGACCAATCAGCAAATAGCAAGACTAGACACAGAAAACTGGGTTGAGTAAGGGCCTGTTTATTTAACCTCAAGCCTATTTAAACTGTGCTGAACCTGGAAAAGAGCAAACTAGTACAGGAACAGCTGAGGCACAAGTCACTCCATGACTTCCTCTCAGTCTTTGTTTGCGTGAACCACTCAAGTGGATTGCTCCCTGACTGTCCATCTGCTGGAAGACAGACCTAAGGAACATCACCTCCACATTTCAGGAGTTAAGTAAGGACAAATCGCCCAAGTCAGCCCCCAAAATAGTCTCCTTCTCCAGCGTCTGGATTTAGACCTAAAGAGGCAGTTCCAGAGCTTCCCCACCTTCACCAAAAGGATGGCAAGGTGTTCACCATAACTCTTATTCTCCCCTACTACCTACTATGTGATCACTTATTTAAAGACATTGCCCTAAGCCGATTGTCACAAATATTGCAAGGTACAGGGCAAAAAAAAAGTATAGATAAAAGGGATAAAAATTCCTACCTCAGCCTGAAGCATCCAGCAAAACTGACACTGTACTGGTGGCAGAAGATGCATTGAAGCATTGTCCAAAGAGGAAGTGAAGTGGGAGAAATGGAGCTTGTAAACTCTCTAGCTCTACCCCCAATGCCTGGTGTCATGCTGCACTGTGCCTTCCACCATCATTGCTGGCGTCTCCTCCTTTGGAGGCCAGCAAAAACAGATCCTCTCCCCTCAGCACCTCGTGCCTTACTGGTCCAGACCTGCATTCTCTTTTGATGGTGGCTGAGCAGATGCCTAGTGCTGGCTTCACAGATAGTAAATAGGGTGAAAGCATAGCACCCTCCTGTTTATACTCCCCAGTTCAGCACTCTACAAACTGAAGAACACACAGGAATAGATTATAGTAGGTTATTATTATATCAAGAAAACTACAGAGTGTCTCAGAGGTTTCTCATTCATAGGGTCATGAGTTGAAACTGCCTTGATAACAATTAACAACAATAAGCAAAACTATGATAATATTGTTGTTGTGTGTCCTCAAGTCATTTCCAACTTATGGAAACCCTAATGTGAACCTATCATGGATGAACCTATCACACACACATACACAAAGTGGGCCCAGTAGTTTTTATTGTGCATGCATGCACATGCATGCACACGCACGCACACACACAAGGATGATGATGTTGATGCCTTATTCACTGATTGTCTTTCTGATTTATGGGGTATAAATATTGCCAGACTGCTATGTTAGACATGTGTATGTGTATATATCTTTCAAGACTATATTTCAATAAGAAATGATACTGAACATATATAGTGACACCCCTCCATAAATGACAACACAACAGACCAAAGTCTTATGTGTCAATTTTAATAAACAATGCCATATTCTTAAATTATAGCCTTAGGACCACTTTCAGATCTGAACATCTTACATCTGTGACTTTCTTCTGGCAGAGCATCAACTGGCAACATCCACTATAGGTTTGTTCCCTACATCAACATTAACTGTGAAAGTGACTTTTATTTGTTCTGTAGGAAAACTTGTGCAACACAATCAATTATTTCTACTACAGTACTGAATTTTCAGAGAAATTATATATTGCATGTAGGTCTGGGCCTTTCATTTCTTGGTTATCTGGTTTTGCTTCTCAGATTTTAGATATTTTGGAAAGCATCCCTTTGTGTTTGAGATGTGGCATAATATCACTGAAATTGGTCTGTTGCTGACCACTTCAATATTAAGTGAAGAGACTGTTTTGCAAGGTGAAAGGTAATCCCTCTAAAACTAATGTTGAATTTACCATACAAAATTCACTTATGCTACCATAGGTGAAAAGATGGGATCAGTCTTTTTATTGTACACTTGCTGCATACACAGAGATGACGATGACGATGATGATGATGATGACGAAGGCAGTGATGCCAATGATATTCACTGATTGTCTGCTTCTGATAGGTGGGGTATAAATATTGTTAGACTACTATGCAGTGCTAGATGCTACCTTATATCGTGTGTGTGTGTGTGGGATTGCCTCATTAGGAGGGGGAAAAGGAGGGAATTTGGAACAGCAGCCAATACACGAGAGAGAGAAAGAGGGAAGTGTGATAGATGATAATGCTGTGATTGAGGAGCAACTGATTGTGCAGGGGGCCGAGCTAGTGACTGAGCAAGTCAACCTGCAAACATCCCCTGCACTAGAAGGTCAGACAGAGACTGAGTTGCCCCAGCCAGCTCATGACGGAGAGGGAACCAGCAGTGATGCAGAGGAGTTGCAGCCAGCCGTGCTCATCAGCTCTCAATCACACAAGGTGGAAACGGGTTGCGGAGAGGGAGCCTGCTTGGACTAGGCTGAGGAAACAATAATGAGCAACACCTGCTCACAGGGCTATTTAAGTCTGCTGATGTGGCTGCACCTTGCTTGTAGCAAATTATTAGCAAGCCCTCACAACCTTTGTGTCTCCTGCTCCCTGAAACCCTCCAGACAGATCTCTGCCTCCTGAACCTTTGGACTTGACGTTTACCTGGCTCGGCTTGTATTTTCCTGGTGTTTGGTATATTCGGACTTCCCAAGTGTTCCTGACCTCTCTCGTTCCTTGCTGCCTGTGGTCCAGCAGGGAGAAATTCCTGACATTGTTGCTGCAAGCCAACAGATACTTAATTGCTGGTAGGGAGTGTTTGTTTCCTCTGCTGGAAGGATGCAAGAATGAGAAGAAGAAATGACCATGAAGGGGGTAGTGGCTGCAAATCAATTGCTGACTCAGCAGGTGGCAGAGTTATCTGCTCAGCTTCAGCATTTGCAGGCTCAGCCTAGTGCCTCTGGGGCTGTTGTTTGGGTGAAGCCCAAGTGCCCTGTTACTACTCTCCCCAGGTTTGACAGGCAGATGATGGATTTTCCTCCCTTCTGGGCTCAATGCCCATTATATAAGAGTTCCCCAGTGACGCCCATAGGACTGGCTTTGTAGTGAGTTTACTCACTGGGGGAGCAGCTTGGTGGGCTCTACCTTTGCTTCAGCAAAAGAGCCCCCTGTTGGACAATTTCGTTGCCTTCAGCCAACTGATCCAGTCTGTGTTTTCTGATCCTGCCAAGGCACAGACAGCAAACCGCCGCATCAGAGAACTGAAACAGGTGCAGTTTTCTGTGGCTGACTGTGCCAGTGAATTCAAGTTACTTGCATGGAACAAGGCTGCTCAGATTGATCAGTTCCTAAAAAGCCTGGCCAACCCTATCTTGGACCAGCTGGTGCAGTTTGATACCTTCAACACCCTGCAGGAACTGACATGGCTATGCTTGCGTACCGAGGGGCGTGTGCTTCAGAGAAGGACCACACGTCCAGAATTGCTTCCAATGAGCCCACTTCCTTTGTCCACACCAGCACCACTGAAGGAGCAAGTTGTGTTGCTGCCTTCTCTGGCACCTGGACAGGATGCTGTGACTGCTGAGGAACCGATGCAGCTCGGCGGCACCCACCCTCACGTCTCCACAGCTGAGAAGTCCAGGAGGCACCAACAGGGTTTGTGCCTGTATTGTGGTTGGCCAGGACACTTTGCTGCCACTTGTCCTGCCAAGCGGGGCAGGCCCACCCTGGCAGGAAACTGACTGTGTCTGGTTTAGGGGTGGACTCTAAACGAGGGAGATTTGACTCAGATCCCAGCCTGCCCTTCCCGCTCCCCCTTGTTTAAGCACTTGGTGGTTGAGATGCAGCTCCGAATTCCCAGTCGGTCTTCTCTGCAGACATGGGCCATGATGGACTCAGGGGCTACCATGAAATTTATGGACCAGGCTTTTGCAGAAGCCTGGGACATTCCTAAGTTTCCTGTTGGGCCCCCTTTGCTTGTGGAGACTATTGATGGCCATCCCTTGCGCTCTGGCCCTGTGGCTTGGTCCACTGCACAGCTACGAATGCAGCTGGGCTCCCATTGTGAAACCCTCTGGATGGATCTTTGCCTCCTGAACCTTTGGACTGGACCCTGACCTGGCTCAGCTTGTGTTTTCCTGGTGTTTGGTATATGCGGACTCCCCAAGTGTTCCTGACCTCTCTCCTACCTTGGTGGCTGTGGCCCAGCAGGGAGAAATTCCTGACAGTAAAGAGGCAGGGAGGGAGTGAGAAGGAGAGATTTATCTGTGTACTTCCTATAGTTTTAACAAGTCTTTAAAATGACATTGCATTGGGGTTATTTACCCTTGATAGTTATTTCTGACTTTATTAAGAAATGCTATTGGCATTCAGTATTAGGGCCTTGAGGCCCATTAATAGTGATTACCTATGTGACAGAATTCTTACATCGTGGGTTGACCACTGTTGACATCTGAACGTTCACCACAGTTATTTCAGTTGCCCAATCATAAAACTGGGGGGGGGGGGGGTCAATTGCGAAGAAGGAGCACAATGATAAAAATACAACACAACAAATTTGATAACTCAAGATGGCATCATTGGTGGTTTAGTGACATTTATGCAAACTTTAAATGTTACAGTATTTGTCTACAAATTAAGACATACAGTGAAATGTAGAAGATCACTGTATAAGAGTAGTTAAATCTCAACAATGTGGAACTTTTCTCTGATATCATAATAGTAACAAGGGACTACTGAAATGAAAAGCTGGATTTCTGCAACAGGAAAGAGCATCAAAGATGTCTGAAGGAACTGAGTTTACCATAGGTGAACTAATGCCTGTAAATGTACAGTTTCTTCAGAAGAGTGTTTCACCTCAGTGTCCTCTAAAACAGAGAAATCTCAACAAGTGAAAATGCTTTGAAGACAGGTTCCCTAATCAGATTTTTTTATATATAAAAGAGAGAGATCTTTCATCACTCAGCCATATAGGGCAGCTGAATGCCAATTGGTAATAGCAGCCTTTCTGAAGAAAAATGAAATATCAATCAAAACCTCAGTCCTAAAGGAAGAAAGGGGGGGGGAGTATACATTTGAATCTAGTTTTGTTTAGAGCTGGAGGTGTTTCTTAAAGAAAAAAAAATCCCCAAAATACTGATTTATGCAACTGTCAGGTTTGAATGCATGCAACACAACTTTCTCAGATTGAATCTCATTGATTTTCTATAACCATGTCAACTAGTCAGTGCATCACAGCAGTTGTGGGACTGTAATAAATAATCCCTTTGGAGAGAAAGTGATTCTTCTCTTCTTAAATACATAGGTGAACATCTTGTTCTCTTGCTCATTCATGTTTGCTGTAGTTTAAGTTGCAGAGTTCTTGTTCTCAAAGACAGAAATTCTTTTATTCCCTATCTTTATTTTCATTTAAAAAAAATGCTTTGTTTTTCATGTGACCTTCTTGGGGCTTTTACCTCAGAGATGCATTCTTAGAAGTGGTTGTCATGTGATCTGTGAAATGTAAAGGGATGAAAAGAACAAAATGAATGCTTGTAAATTCATCTTTGAATAATTAGCAGTAACACATAACAGAGTGTGCATGGAGGGGATGCAGAGGTGAAAAGCATAAACCTAGTTTAAAAGATATATGAAAGGATTGCCTCAGAGAGTGGATGTTAGAACAACAATAACAGCAACACCACCAACAAAAAAGGATCACACCACCAAATTAATATTTCTAATGAGATCTGTTGGGCTTCTGATCCAATGCCAGTCATCACTATTTTTTGGTCACAGAATTAATTCTGGCTATTTGAGCTTAATGTTTATAGCCTCAGACTTCCGTTTATACATTTTGTTTTGATGTGTTTTGCACAACACACTAAATTTATTACTTGCTTTGTTATTGATTTGTTAGTCATTTGCTATTCTCTCTCATACATATGATTTAAAGTTGGTAAATAATTTAAATTGTGCTGAGGAGTTCAGTCAGGCACCTTCAGAAATAATTCTAAAACTCTTTACCACAAACAAAATGCCTAACTAATGCTTATAAGAAATGACATACTATTTTCAGTTATATGTTTCCTGAGGAAAGCTTTTTTCCCCCATAAACCCACAAACGTTCAATTGACATGCAGCACAGATTCTTTGAACTCTACCTAATGCATTGAAGGCAAGATGAAATTGAAAAAGGAATGAAAGAAAAGAGGGGGAGGAGTAGCCTTATATGCAACAAAGGGAATAAAGTCTAAAGGGCAGAGCATTTCTGTCTTTCACAAAATTTTCATGAAGTTTTTTTCTCTCTTTCCTGTTCATCCTGATAGTTGTTATCATTCAGGTGAGTGTTTGGATACTCATATCTAACAGAATTTCCAGCAATTCTCCAAACTAATATAAATAAGATACCAGAAAGTAGGATTTTTTTTTAAAAAAAGATAAGTTATAATGCCAAAACACAATTAAACAAATTATAACATTAAAAGGTTGAAAAGGACAGCACCTATACTTTAATATCCCTTTTGCAATAGCCAGTCGATTGACGAATGCCTGGCTGAATTTTAAAAACCTACTGGAAGAGGGACAAGAGGGAAGGCCTCCCTTGGGTAGTTCCACAGCAGAGGAAGAGCCACCAAGAAGGTCTTCTGTTCTTTCTCCAAACAAATGTGCCAGTGAGGAATGTAGAACTGAGAGAAGTCCTCAGAGCCGACGCAGATTTAAATGAGACAATATGGGCCTCTATTTAGAATGTCATTGTTCCAGAGATTCTTTGGGGTGAGGTTTAAATATTAAAACAGTGCAAGTTTATAATACCACTATAGGTTTAGGGTAGCAGTTGTTAACCTTTTCTTAACCATAGACCCCTTTTAAATATCTTTTGCTGCCATAGACAACCAAGACTTAACTCAAGTACATTAAATATTTCTTGAAATTTGCTCATCAAGGGTCTTCAAATTTGGAGAGAAGGGAGAAATAAGTAAATTTACATACTGCTGTTACAATTTTTAATTGGAATGATTTCATATAGATTTTCTTTCTTTCTTTCAACTGTAGAAGCTCATAGCATTTCTCCAAGCCTATATTGCCCCCCTGTGAGGTCATCGTACACCCATGGGGGTCCATGGGGACAGGTTAAGAACCAGTGGTTGAGGAGCATACTAAAGGATGCCCTTGTGTACACATTCACTTGTGTGTATCTCTAGTTTCTGTAAATAATCCAGAGTGGGAATGATTGACTGTGGTTATGTTGAAGAGTTTTTTGTTTCCTCGATACCATTTTCTTTGTGGGGGAATTGTCCCCATCTCAAACCTCCGTTTGGAAGAGAAGTTGCTGCTTGTTCCTTTTTTTCCTGGGACAGATAAGAGCAGGGTGTTTAAAAAAAAGAAAAGAAAAGATGGCATTGGGAGATTTAATAGCCTTCCATCCATATTGCGGTTCTCAACCAGGTGCAGGCTTCCACGGCTGCTGTTTTTTAAAAACAGCATGAAAGATATATAAAGACGATCATGCATCTAGTTTAGTTTGGCCCTTAGAAAATAGTGTTTGAAGCACAGATGAAAGGAATTCTATGAAGGAACCATGGAAGTGCCTTGTATAGAGTATGAATGTGATTGTATTGATGCCGAAGCTTATAGCTGATGGTAAATTGCTTGAAATTATATAAACTAATTCTAATTTCTGTGAATTTTTGTGTCACTCAAAGACTTTCAAGTGAGTTACAAGAAAATGGGGACTAGGAGTCTTTCAAACAAATGTGCAGGCATTTGTATTGAAGTGTCACAGGGTTTTGCCTCTTTCTTCTCTAAAAGCTAAGAAAAATGATGGAAGCCTGTTATCTGAGATACATAAAAACTGGACCAAACAAAGCACCATAAAATGCATTGTAAGAAGCAATCCTACAGCAACAGGAAAAGTGAATACATCTAATAGCTTTTTCCTCTCCTCCATATCTTACATCTATTGTTGGAGTGTGTGACTCTGCTTAAAATGATGATCTCTTTTAAAAAGGGGGAAAGTCTTTTATTTGAAACATGGAAAGGAAAAAACCAGAATAAATTCTATTGCTGGGGGGGGCGGGGATAGACTGGAGAAGCCAGTAACACATACAGCCTAGTAAATGTGAGTCTCAAAGTAAAGGGCTTGTTAAAATGGAAACATTAGTCTCAGTGCATTTGATTTTCCAATCTGCTCTTGCATGCAGTAGAAAAGGGAATCTTTAGAAGGCAAGCTGTGATTTCTTGATCTTGGAGAGGGCAATAGCTAAGGTGGACAATCTTCTGTTCAGACATAATGGGCACAGCTTCCAGCATCTAACAAAAGTTCTCACATCACAGCTCTGAGAGTCATAAATATGGGGAAATGAAAGCAGGGACTGAATTAGGCTGAGTTTAACTAACAAATAGGTACCTGCAGAGAGCAGGAAGAGCAGTTTTTTCTCTGCCCCATGTTGCAAACCAGTTACCACTTTGAAGTGCTGGGTAATTTTAGAGAATGACTCATTCTGAAATATAAGTAAAGGGCTGGGAATATTTCTACTTCGAGTCATGTATCCCTTAGAATAGTTTTGATAGGATGGAAGTTCTTGTAGATGACTTAGACAATTTCCGTACTACACTGTTATAGTGCTATTATTCTACTTTCAGCATCCTCTGGAATCCTGGAGTTTGCAATTTATGGAGGGGCATTTAGAATTCTCAGCTAGAGAGCTCTTTCGCTGCAGTAAACTACAAACCCCAGAATTCCACGGGATGTTGAAAGTGTACTTAGAGTGACCAAAGGAACCATAACTGATTTAATGAGCCATTGGGATGTTGAAAGTGGAATAATAGCAATATAACAGTGTAGGGTGGAAATGGCCTTAGCCTTTTGATGTGGTATCATGTATCATTTTCAACAACTAGGTCTATAATCAGTGGATACTACCTGCAAATTTAAAGGTTTCATTCCCGTAATTAATGTATCCTCTTGGTGCTACAGAGTCCAACATCTAAGTCTCACACCTAGAGTAAATAGCAGGACTGCTATGAATTGTTGACCAGTTCTAAGTCCAGTAGTTTATTTCTTTTGTGGCTCAATTAACACATTTTGTTAAGCAATTCTATAAAAGCTGGGATTTTCCCACTATTTCCATAACCACATAATATTCTTCCATCCAGTTTTATCTATTAATAGATCAGGAAGAAAGGTATAATTGTTTTTAATCTGTATTTGCTAGGAATCTTCCCCATAAGTCATAAAGTACACCCACGCAGGCACAGATACAAATATCACTCTTGCTCTGTCCCACCTGCACACACAGAAGAGCCAGCTTCTTTTGTTTCTCTGGTGATATTCTATCAGCCTGTGCTTTGCAGAGAAGCTCAGCACAGACAATATGGTTTCTGTGTTATCCTTTGTACGACAGTGCAGTAGAGGATTCCAAGGATTTCTTTTTTTTTTTTTAATGTTGGTTACAAATTGGTAGCAGTAGGGGGAATTAGGGTGCATAAATACATTGCAGGCTACAGGAAAGGTCCCCTGCATGTAACTTCTACATTTCCCAAGGATATTTATTCTGTATGCTTAGAACCTCTATACATTTTAATGATAGAGCATAGAGCATACCATACCAACTACTAGTGAAAGCTCCTCCCTCCATAGCGACTACCATTCCTCTGGCCTGTGAGAGAGACAGTTCTAGTCTCGGGAGAAACAGAAAATAAGCTTATTTGATCTTCAATTTGACATCCCTTCAAGTATTTAAACATAAATAGTTCAAAAACCGCTTGGTAGGCACAAGGCAAATAAAGCCCCCATGATGATGATGATAGTATAGGAGAAGAAAGATATATGCTGCTTGTTCAGGAAATGGATTGAATACCGGCTCTCTCTCAACTATTTCTCTCTCCAGACTGTTCCAAAATACCACATATGGGGGTCTATCAGTGCATTTCTGGGAACAGGATGATGTTGTTTTATTGGCCTTAAGGGAATAGTCCCCTCCTCACTTGTTCTTCTATATCACACTCAAAATAGCATTCAAGATCTCCATTTGCTTTCTTCCTCACATAAGTCAATTTCCTCCATTGTCTAAGCCAGGTAGGTTGTCATGTGAATCATTGTCATTCTTTCTGCATTCACAGTTAGAATAAAACATTTTCTTGCATAGTTTCAGCTCAGAAATATCCTCTCCATTTATTTTAGCTATTTCTCATTTCTATCATATACGTACATACAGACAGTCTTGGGGGAATGTATGAACTGATAGGCAAAATGAATCACCCCATGTCTGAAGTTCAAAGTTGTACTTTCCTTATATATTACAGAGTGTGAATAACAATATGTCCAAGTCTGAAGAGGACACACAACACAATAAATGATCAAGAGCCACGTCATTCTTTGCATGTTACTATTATCGCATAATATTTGTAAAAACATACCACTGCTAAACCACAGAGAGTAGACTTCTTTCACTCTTGAACAGGCATGTTGCATGGTTGAAGAGATGGCATAAGGTAAGCTTGTCACATGGAGAATATGTGGCTGGTAATGCACAGAGGAGCTCATCAGCCATCCTCAAATTTCTTAAGACAAGAGGAAGCCATTCTGTACCTGCGGCGCTCAAACTTTTTGAAGTCAAATCAGTAGCGCAACTCCTTTATGGATCCTAACTGGGACCCTTCCCAAACCCTGCACCATTAGAACGTGTGCAATCCAAATTTTTAAGATCAGCATTCCAAGCTCCAAAATGCATCTCCAATGCAACTCTGAGACTGGAGTCAGGCTTTAAGAAAGTGGAGGCCAGAGTGTAGGTAACTATGCTCAGCTACTGGCTTAGACTGTCCTTCTTTCCCACTGGCCTGGCTCTGTTAACCTTGACAGATGACTTCCAGTCTATGTGGAAACAGACAGTGATGACCAAAATCTCATCACTGAGTTTTTCCCCAGAGCTTCTGCTCAGCATGGGGTATGATAAGGCCAAAGCAGCTATCAAGCAACGGGTGGTAGATACAGAGTGACAACTGGATCTAGCTAGCACCTCAACCTTTATTGCTATTGATCCCAACAGATATCAAGCTTCACCTATGGCATACATAGCAAAACTAGAAGTGCCTAAACACCGGAGGGCCTTTACTTTAATATGATGTCATGCCCTCCCCTCAGCTGTCCTGGAAGGCTGATACAAGAAGATCCCCTTCTCAGACAGACTGTGGCTCTGGCCAAATTGAAACAACAGAGCATGTGCTTCTCCACTGCTTGTACTACAGGGACATCCGTCTCAGCCTTATTTCCCCCTCTCTTGCATAAATACCAGGGACACGCTGGAGAATTCTACATTTCTTTGTTAGTGTCTGGAAAGTAACTCCCATATAACATACAATGTTGCCAGATTCTGTGCAGCAGCGGTTAAAATTCATCAGGCACTGACCTCTGCAGTAGACTAGTTCCAAGCTTGTCTTGTTATATGGGAGCTGTGCAACCTGAAGAGGACTTTCCATGCTGTTTTTGACCTGTTTTTAACCTGTGCTTTTTTTCTTTTTTCTGTATCCCCTTTTTACCTGTGCTGGTCTATGACTGTAATAAAGATTCTATTCTATGGTGAGCTTGTATCTGTTGGGTTAAACCTAACCAGTCCTGGAGAGTCTGTTGAGACTTTTTTTTTTTTAATGGCAGGAGGTTAAGTGGCTGTTGTGTCTGTTGGTGTTAGTCGGCTTGTTTGTGTGAGGTGAGAATATGTTTGCTTATGTGTTTGTTAGTGATCTATTGTTCTATTGTGTTTTGGTGAGCTTTGGTCTGTTGGGTTAAGGCTGATTGTTTGAGTGGAGGCTTGACTATGTGCTCATTAGCGCTGTATAGTTCTACTGTGTTTTTATGAGCTTGCGTCCATCATGTTAAGGCTGATTGTTTGACTGAGCAGAGTGGAAGCCTGATTGCATTCTTGTTAGTGTTCTATTGTTCTTTTGTGTGTTGGCCCAGGTCCTCTGCTTGAGCATAGTCCTCAGGGGTGTGAGGCTTCTTCTGAGAGGAAATGAGTCAGAGGCTTGATTGGGAAACAAACTAGAAGACACTGGCTCTTCTTATAGCTGTAAACCCAGTCCCTGCAGCTTGGTAAACAGGAAAGGCCAATAGCTTTTTATGTGGACATTTATCACAGATATTTTGAGGTACAGGCTCTGAGTTCTGTTTCAGTGCTTACTTCACAGTACTGAATATGGATGTTGAGCAAACTGGTGCAGTCACCTGCAACAGCTGTGATATGTTTGTGTTCTTGCCAGAGATTGTGGGTAGCTACATCTGACCCAAGTATAAGTTGTGTGCCCTATTGGAAGACAAGGTCCAGCAAATTGATGCCCATGTATTTACTATTCAGCATATTAGAAGAAGTCTTCTTGTATAGAGCAGAACAAACTCCTTGATGAGGAACACGCAGAGGACGTTAATGTGGAGAAGGTCAATTTGCAAACACAGGAGGTAGACATTTGGAGGAATGTGACAAACAGAAGAAGGGCAAAGATCATTCTGTGAGTTTAGAGCTACAGAATCAATTCAAAGCATTCTCCCTTATCAATGAGAATGGAGAACAGGAACAAGAGCAACTATGTCAGTCCTCAGAGAATGTGCAGGTGACGTTGAAAGATTCAGCACATGAAATGACCCCTGCCATGTCCCAGAGGACATACGTGGTGTTGGTCAGGGACTCCCTGCCGAAAGGAACAGAAACAGTGAGTTGTGGGCCTGATAGGGTGTCTTAGGAGATGTGCTTCTCCCTGGGGCAAAAATCCATGATTTAACAGAAGCTGACAAGACTCTCAGGGACTGTTACCCCTTCATTTTGGTCCATGTGGGAATCAATGACACTGCAAAGCACAGCTTTCAGATTATCAAAAGGGAATAAAAAGCTCTGGGTAGAAAGATGAAAAATCTTGATACATAGGGTGTCATTTTGTTTCTTTTCCCAGTTGAAAAACATGGCCCAGGAAGGGAGAGAAGTAACCTCTGGATCTTTGCATTAATTTCCCATGCAAGCAAAGAGAAGCTCAAATTTCTATAACAAGAATTTTTACCATATATGGACTGAGAAATGTCAGATGTTCAAACCAAGCTCAGGAAAAGGAGAGGCATAGGGATCATATTGCAAACGTACATTGAATAATACAGCACACCAAAGAATTTCAAAAGAAAATCAGTCTGTGCTTTATAGATTATGGCAAAGCATTTAATTGTCTATACCATGAAGAACTATGGATTGTTCTTTTAAAAATTGTGTGTCACGACTTTTGATTACCCCAATGTATAATCTGTATTCAGGAAAACAGGCTACCATCAAGAGAGAGTATGGAGAAACAGAATGGTTTCCAATTGTCAAGGAAGTCAGACAATGCTGCTTTTTATCACTCTCTACATTTAACTTGTATACTGAACATATGATATGTAAAGCAGAATTAGACTGAGAGGCAGGAAAATTGAAGGAAGGAGCATCAATAGCTTAGGACATATAGTAGACACTTACTACAAGCAGAAATAGCAAAGACTTGGAATAATTACTGAAAAAAGTCAAGGTAGAAGGTGCAAAGGAAGGTTTACAGTTGAATATTAAGAAAATTTAAAAAATAATGGCCACAGATAATTTACATGGCCTTAGAGTAGACACTGAAGTTATTGAAATAATTCAAGGCTGTCCATATTTTGTCTCAGTCATTAATCAGAATGGAGACTGCAATCAAGAAATCAGAAGACTAGGACTTGGACGGGGAGCTATGAAAGAACTAGACAAGATCCTGAAGTGCAAAGATATATTGTGAACACTAAAGTTAGGATTGTCCATGCCATATTACTTCCAGTTTCTATGAATGGTTGTTAAAAATGGACAGTGAAGAAAGTTGTTCGAAAGAAAATAAATTAATTTGAAATTTGGTGCTGGAGAAGAGTTCTACAGATCCCATTGACTAGTGAAAAGAGAAAGGAATAGGACCTAAAGCAAATCAAGGCTGAACTCTCCTTAGAAGCCAAGATGACTAGACTGTCGTACTTTCAACAGACCATGAGAAGCTATGACTCAGTAGTAAAGACAATAGTGCTTGATAAAGTAAAAGACAGCAAGAAGAGAGGAAAACTGTGCTGCAGATGGATAGACTCCATTAAGGAAGGCACAGATCTGAATCTGCAAGCTCTGAGCAAGGCTGTTGATGACAAGGTGACTTGGATGCCACTATCAGTAGAAGTCAGGCTATCAACAGTTAACAACAAGAGACAACAATATATGTCTGAAATTTTCCATTGAGAGTATATGTGAAGGTTAGAGACCCAGGTGGCAAGCCAGCCCTGAGAAGGGAGAGGGAGAGATAGCAGAGTCTCACCAGGAGGAGCCAAAGCAAGCAATTACTCATAGGCAGTCCATTTACCTAAGCATGAGCGACAAGCAAAAGCCATAGTCAGAGTCCAAAATCCAGGGGCCAGGAGATTAATCCAAGGTATCAGGAGCCAGGTGCTGGAGGCAAGGAGAGGGCTTGTAGAAAGTTTGCCACAAGCAAAGGAAAGCTTCCAGGCAGTCAGTTATATAGCCCAGACACAGGTGTGGCCAGTCACTGCTTCTTGAACTTAATCAAAGAAGCCTCCCTTTGCTCAGCTCTCTTGAGTCTCCTCCTTGTTTGTGGGCTGATTGATGCAGGCTGCAGGGCATCCTCGGGATCACAGCTGGATCCCTGTTGCCCTAAAGGAACAGGCAGAGAAACATCTGAGCCTGCTTGGTCCATGGCAGTAGGGGGAGCTCTTGAGCTGCAGGACTCATCTCCAGCCAGAGCCACAGGGACCAACAGCTGCTGCTCATCATCAGCAGCTCTGACAGGGGCTTCAGTTATCACAGTATATATTATATATTGTCCATAGTACTTAAGTTTCATAATTTCCAAACCAGTTAATGGTGATTACTGAATCGTGGAATCATAGAATCATGAATCTCAATAGTCTCTGAAGTGATAAAAATAATTGGTCTTCAAAACAATATTCCATAGATCCATCTGGACCAGGAGATTTACCCAACTTAATTTTCTTAATAACATCTACAGTCTCATGCACTGAGATTGGAGCACTCACTATCTGTCTTTGTTCCTCTGAGATCTCTGGAAGCTCTTGATTATCCAAGTATTCTTCTATCCAAAAATTAAAAAAAAACCTCTTGCTTTTTCTATAATGATGTATAATAATGGTGAAATGACTTCTTGATGTTGGAACTGATACTATCACATTGCCTTTATGTATCTTTAACATATCTTTTTCTCTCTTTCTTTTCTCCTACCACCAACCAAGCTTGTTGGCAAATTCAAAATTGTTCTGTTTCATATATTGTAGCTTCTTCTCAGTTTTATCCACTGTCATCATTGATCATTTTTGTTGGGGTCTTCTTCAGGTCATCCAAATGTTGCTGCATTTTTCTTTTCCTCTTCTTTAATTCTGTACTTTGTTGTAAAGTACTGTAAGGTAGTTTGTTGAATAAATACAGAGGTATTTTCATAAATGCCTTATTGCAATCCATGCTACTCTCATAATGATGACTTTATCCAAATTATGTTCAAAAATTTCCACAGACTTTTTCCTATATGTATTTAAAACCTTTTCCTCTAGAAAGAAAGTCTCATTCCATCTCCAATTCCCACCCTTCTCTTAAAGCCACAGAGTTATGATCTGAAAATTTTTTAGATAAAATGTCAATTTTTGTTATGTCAGTGGTGAATGCTTTTGAAAACATGTTAATTCTCAAAAGAGATTGATGTATTTCTGAGAAAAAGTAAAATCCTTTGCATTCCTGTACTTAAACTTCCAAACCTCCATCACTCTCAGACTATGCATCACATCAAAAAAGGGTTTCAGGAGTTTTATCTATCTGATCGTAATCTTTTCCTCAGATGTGTGAACTACATGTGGAGATATCAGACCATTCCAATCTCTGAGAAGCAATCAATTGTCACAAGAAAAAAAAAAATCAATTCATCCATCACCTTCTCATAAAAAAAAACTCCTTTATATTCTCTACAGGCACAAACCACTATCACTAATATTTTAGTGTCACAAATATCAATTTAAACCCCCACATACCTGCCTTTCTGATCTTCAAAAGCAAGTTCTGCTGATAGATTGGGGTTCATGTAAATAATAATTCCATTCTTCTTGGCATATGATGCTGTGATTAATTCTTTACATAATTTGAGGTGATGTAGCTATTTGTTATCCTTTCTTCGTATGTCAATTTCTTGAAGCCATATTTTATCTTATTTCAATTTTTTCAAACAATGAAATATTTTAGTTTTTCTATGGAGTATGTTCATTCCTTTAACATTCCGTGTTATACATCTCACATAAATATCAGGCAAAACATTTTGAATACTCCACTCCCTTTATGCCTCCAGTTTCATCTAGTCCATCTGAAGATTTATCTTTACTCTTGGTCAACTTATCATCCAATATAGGTCCATGAGCCTCTTTTTCCTCTCTTTCTTGGTTGTTCCAGGTCTTCTTTATATTTCTGCACCAGGTCTTTTGACTTTTGTACTGTACTGTACACCATTTTTACTCTGCATAAAGTTGAAGTAGATGTTTTCTATTTTTCCCATCTAAATAATATCCCATTCTGTTTCAGCTTGTTGATCAGAAAAGCATACTTTCCTCTCTTGCATAAAATCTTGGTGGGTATCTCCTTAAATACAATCACCTTGATTCCATCAGTCTTCATTCTGTTCTTGAAGTGATGTTGTAGGACTTGATCTCTAATCTGCTAGCAAAGAAAATATACAATCACATATTTTGATAGTTCTCCCTCTTACAACTTGTGAATAAATGCAGTACACATGGTCTATTTACTGCTCTGCCTCTTCCTTTTGCCTCTCCAACATACCTGCTAGAACCACTATCATTTGTTCTTTGATGTTTTCATTGCTTTGTTCACAGATGGCTCTAAAGCAGAAGCAGTTTTCCTTTCTTGTTGTTTCATCAAGACAAAGATATCATGTTCACATTCTTAGCCCAATATGTACATTCTAGCCTCCAAATGCTTTTTTTTGTTGTTGTTGCTCCAGATTCTCTGTTTTCTCTTTGGACTTTTCATTTCTGCAGCCATCTGCAATACAAAACCTTTAATTTCTTTAATCTCTAGTTCATCTCCTTCAATTTCTCTCTCTCTCTTTCTTAGATTCTTCCATATCTTTTCCCATATAAGCCATCTCCACACTCCTCTGATTTATCTGTGTTGTACAAAAGAACTACAGTCTTCAAAAACATGTCTTTTTGAGACATGTCTGCAAATTTCAATGGCAGATTATATAACAATCTGTTTCTTTCTGTTCTTACTTTAGATCTTGTAAATTGATTCACAGATATAATAATTCATGATTATAAGAAGGAGAAAAACTCTATTTTAGAAAATAAAAATAAAAAGTTAAGTTAAAAAGAAAAGGCCGATTAGTTTCTGTAACTCCTTTTGGCCACCAGCTATCATGCCCTATTCAAGATTTCTCTATTCAGCTTTTGTTTAAGCATAGCATACAGAGCAGCTCTAACCATGAACAGTGACCACTTCTATGGCAATTGAAGATGTCAGGAAGGGGTCTCAGGACACCTATAGCAACTCTCCTGTTTCCCCCTTTGGTACCTTTAATTGTACTCCTCATCAATCATCTGTATGACATGGGAGAACCTACTGCACTGCTACTATTAGCATTGCATCTTGTCTCACAGGAGCACTCATTCCCATCACTGCAGAAAGGTAGAGATAACAGGAAATCTACCATATGTATGTATTGATTTAAATTAGATTCTACCTTTTTTCCCTTATGGGTCTCAGGTGGCTTCCACAAAACTAAAAACAAATCTTTCATACAGTTTTTTAAAAAACTTATTCTATCAAGAAAAACATTAAATTACAATAATTTCAAACACATTAAAGCATAGTGAAAAGATGAAAGGATAACACACACCAATGATTATGAAAGTTCTTTCAGTGCAGAATCAATTTCCACTCTCCACTGGATTGGATGAGGGAAAGCAAAATGAAATTAATCCAGAGAAGACATAGGTGCTCCTGGTCAGTCATCCCATTAAAAAAAAAAAAAAAAAAAAAATCCTTGTGTCACAATGAGTAAATAGCCAAGGACAGAAAGTCTTTGGTTTGCATCAAAAAGAGAGCGGACAGGAAGCCAACTTAGCCTCCCATGAGAGGGAATTTCACAACTTGGCTACCAACAATGCACTTTTACCCTTCATCACTAAACACATATGTGGTGGTGTTGTGATGGAGAAAGAACCTTCTCACAAAGATCTTGAAAATCAGACAGACTTGCAGAAGGAGATTTGTGCCATTCAAACAGTTTGGACTCAAGTCATGTAGGGCTTTAAAAGTCTTAACTAACAATTTGAACTGTGCCCTACAATGGAGATATACTATTGAAGATGTTTCAACGGTTATGAACATTTTCCAAAGGCGGCACCACATACAGTATTTTCTAGTAATCCTAACAGTATATAATCAAGGCATGTATCACCGTATCCAGATCTCACATCCCCAGGAACAGAAATAGCAGACTAGTTTTATCCATGAAAACTCATTCTTGGGCAGTACAAGATTACCCAGCTGTAATCTCATCCAGCATAGGCTAAGTCTCTGTTCCCTTATTTGTCTTTTGATTGATGAGGAGCACTTATGTCTTATCTGGATTTAGTTTCATTTTTCTTGCCCTCATCCAACATTGAGAGTGGACATTAGAAGTGCATTGAAAGAACTTCCACAATCATTCATCAAGTTTTTGTTCATGAACATGAGGACAATGCTATGAACTAAGGGAGAGTCTGCATTGTTCTAATCCTTCCCATCGAAGGCAGAATGAAATGTGGGTCTAATTAGTGGTAGGCAGGGAAAATGCATGTAAAGTGTCAACGTACCTGCAGCTTTGAAAGTGTCCTCCTCCATCTAAGTAGGCAAGCTAAGTGCTAAATGAAACCAAGGGTGTGAACATTATGACTTGCTCTGAGGGAATCAATGTGGGGATCACCACCTGCTGATCCATTTCCAAGCTCACTCCATTCTCTTCCATTTCTTTCTTCTTCAAACAAATTTTGTGGTATGAATAAATGAATGATTTCACATATGCATGTATTTCACTTGATAAACAGTGAACTGAATGGGTGAATGATCCTTCACAAATCAAGTACTTTAGCCAAAACAATCACATCATTTTATATTATTTGAAACACAATGATTTTCTTTTTTAAAAAATCATTTTATTCAAAATTCTCATTATAAAAACATACATATTCAATTGTCAGCTTCATTTGAAATATATCTGATCTTCCATATTGATCTAGATTCCATTTTCCAGATTTCTACAAGCTTAAGATACTGTACAACATTATACTGTTAGTTTATCTGATAGTTCTTACATTTCATTCTTCATATTTCCGCTTCATGATATATATCCTGTCGCCCACACGTAATATAACTTTAATCATGAATTACGTATTTCCAGCTGTTAAAACCCAGCAATTACCCATTACAATTTGCCATTCTTTCTGTATCTCATCGTCTGATTTCCCCTTTAATCTCTGGGAGACCATATCCGCATTTTTATTTTCAATAAATGTAGCCCACCATTGTTCTATTGTGGGTATTTGCTGAGTTTTCCATAACTTTGCATATTCAATACGAGCTGTTGTTATCATGTACAATAATATTCTCCAATGCTTCTTTATGCCAGCACCCTCTATTATATCAATCATATTTAGCAAATACAGTTCAGGTGTCTTAGCAAACTGACCTATCACTAATGTACAAATCACATTATGTACTCCATTCCAATATTTCTTAGCTTTTGAACATGTCCACCACATATGATATATCGTACCGACCTCCTTCTGACATTTCCAGCACTGTCCAGTAACTGTATTATAAATCCTTCTCGATTTATCTGGTGTCATATATCATCTGTGAAATAGTTTGTAATAGTTCTCTCTCAAATTCTGGGCTACTGTAAATTTCTGCATTTTTTTCCAACTCTGCTCCCAAGACTCTAATTGAATTGAATGGCCAATATTTTGAGCCCGTAAAATCATTGTTTCCTTTACTGTTTCTTCTTGTCTCTCCTGCTATAATATCTCTTGATAGATTTGAGCAAGAAGGTGAGGCGGATTTTCAAAAAGCCATTTAACTACTCCAACTTTCTCTTTTGGTTCAATTCCGTAAGTTTTTATGTCCATATGAAACCTTTCTGTTAATTGTCTATAAGGAAACCAACTCAGTCTTATTCCCTCCTGTTCTAGTTTTTCCCTTGTTTTCATCTTAAGATTGTTGGACGCTGATGTCTCGATTACATCGTCATTCCGCAACCATTTATCTGTATTGGTCCATCTGCCAAAAAAGGCCTCTTGCGGTGAGACCCATGTGGAGAGCTGCCTCATGTTTTGACTTTATAATCATCCCAGATTTTCAAAAGCGATTTTCTAATATAGTGATGTGAAGAGTCCTTATCTATTCTTGCTTTATCATAAAACATATAGGCATGCCACCCCATCCTCAAGTCAGCGCCTTCCAATGCCAGCGTTTTCATATCTTGAAGGTCTATCCAGTCTTTTATCCACATAAAAGCCGCTGCTCTGTAATATAATTGAAAGTCTGGTAGTCCCATTCCTCCTCTACTTTTTATATCTGTCATAATGTTCCATTTTATCCTAGGCTTCTTCCCCTGCCATATAAATTTAGTTAATTCTCTCTTCCATTGTAAGAAAGGTTTCATATTTGTTATTATAGGCAGGTTTTGGAACAGAAAGTTCATTTTTGGCAAAACATTCATCTTTACTGCTGCAATTCTCCCCATCAATGAAAGGCGCAAAAAAGACCAATTTTGTAGATCTTTTGTTATTTCCTTCCATTTTTTTCCTGTAATTATTTTGAAATAACTCATTATTTCTTTTGGCTATCCAAATTCCTAGATATTTTACCTTTAGTCCTGTTTTAAATCCTGTTTTTTTGTACTAGTTCCCTCTCTTCTCTTTCAGACATGTTTTTGGTTAAAAGAACTGTTTTCTTCTTATTAATTTTGAAACCAGAGAATTGTCCATATTCTTGCATTGTAGAGTTCAATTTTTCTATAGATTTGCATGGATCGTCCAAAAAGAGGACCAAGTCATCTGCAAAAGCTTTCAATTTATAATGATATTTCTTAATTTGAACTCCTATTATTTCTTTGTCTTTTCATATAGCATTGTTAAGTATTTCCATTGTCAAAATGAACAGCAAAGGTGACAAGGGACATCCTTGTCTCGTCCCTCTACGGAGTTCTATCTTTTGTGTTCTTTCGCTGTTGATGACCAATCGAGCTTATTGTTGTCTATATATTTCTTCAATCCATGCAATAAATTTCTCTCCTGCCTGCATCTGTTTAACCACTGTCTTCATAAACGCCAACTAATCATATCGAAAGCTTTCTCCGCATCAACAAAAACCATGGCCAATTTCCATTCATTATGTTTTTCATAATATTCAATTATGTTTAGAACTGTTCTAATATTATTTCTCAAAGATCTTTTAGGTAGGAAACCATTCTGATCTTCGTCAATTATCTCTGGTAAGACTTTCTTAAGCCTCTCTGCTAATATTGAAGCGAAGATCTTATAGTCTGTATTCAAAAGTGAGATTGGTCTATAATTCTTAACGTCTGTCAAGTCTCTTCCTTCCTTCGGAATCAAAACCACATTGGCTTCCCTCCAGGTCTCTGGTATTCCATCATTCATTATTTCATTTATAGTACTTTGCAAGGGCATTGAAATTTCATGTTCCAAAATCTTATAATGTCTTGCAGTAAACCCATCAGGTCCAGGAGTTTTATCGTTCTTCAAGTTCCTAATAGCCTCAACAACTTCCATCATAGTAATGGGATTATTCAAAATTAATCTCTGGTCCTCATTAAATCTCATTCTGTTCGTCTTCTTCAGATATTCTTCCATTTCTTGCTGATTCTTCTTTTTTGGGATCTTGCTCATCAGTTTCACATAGTATTTATGAAATACTTGTTTTAATCTCTCTTGTTTTGTAATTTTTTCTTCTCCTATTCTAATCTCAGTTATAACATTCCGAGCCCTTCTTTTACGCAACATACCTGCCAACAGTTTGGACGGTTTGGTAGCTTATTCAAAAAAGTTATATTTCATTCTCCTTGTCTGTTGCTCTGTTTCTTCTGAGTTGAGTTGATTTAACTGAGCTTGCTGTATCTTCATCTGTAGTCTAATCTGTTTATCTGACGAATTTTGTCTCAACTGATGTTCAGTTTCTTTCATCTTTTGCAAAATTTGCTGCTCAGTATTTCTCTTTTCTTTCCTGATTTCTGCCATCCATCTGATAAAGTTACCGAGCATGACAGCTTTACTTGGGTCCCAGATAGTTTTCATCGGAAGTTCCATCGTTAAATTCTCATTAAAATAATTAGTTATCTCTGTTTTTGCTTTTATTATATATTCCTCCTTATTCCAAATCACATCATTCAATCTCCATGTTCTTTCTCTGTCGTTAATCTTTATCTTTAGTTGTATTGGATTATGATCAGAACATGGATTAGGAAGTATATCCATATCTGTAATCTTCATCAGAAGTTGTTTAGATACCAACATCATGTCTATCCTTGACATAGGCCTATGTCGATCCGAATAGAATGTATGTCCATCCAACTGTCCATTCTTGTATCTCCAAGTGTCATATAAATTTAAAGTGTCCATCATGTTAAAGAAGCTCTTAGGTAGTTTGCCATTGTTTCGGGGAGATGACTTTTGCATTGTCCTGTCAACCTGAGGATTAATTACACCATTAAAATCCCCAAGAACAATCATGTTGGAGTTTCCAGTTTCATTAAGATATTTCAATATCTCTTCCTGTAGTGTAGGGAAAAATTCACCTTTGGCTCCATTTGGTGCATATATCCCGATGATTAATATTTTGTCTTGTTTCAGAGTAACTTCTACTCCTATGTAGCGACCATTTGTAGCCTGAAATATTTGCTTTGTACCAAATTTTGAATTTACATATATCAAAACTCCCCTCTTCTTTTTATTAATCGTAGCTGCGAAGCAGCTACCTAATTTCGGATTCCTAACATATCTCAAGTCTTGAGTCCGAATTCGAGCTTCTTGCAGACATATTATATCAATTTTCTGTTTCTCTAGATGGTGAAATATTTGTCTTCTTTTGTATTCAGAATTAAACCCTTTAATGTTCCAAGAGTAAATCTTCAAATCCATTTTGCTAATTATATTAATTTTTTATTAATGTCATTTATCTTATTTCAACAGTTCTTCATCTACCTCCCCTTCTTCTTGTTCCCCAATTGCTTCCTCTTGTTCACCACCTTCTTCTGCTCCCTGTATTTGTCCTCTTTCCTCCCTTGAAGCAACTGTTCTTGCTCTTTCTCCCCTTCAGAGGTATCCTTCTGTAAGTCCTTCAGTCTCTCCATCATTTCTTTAGCTTTGTATATTGAATTAATTCTGTATCTCTGCTGTCTATAAATGAAAGACAAATCTTCAATCCTTTCCCATTGATAATTAACCTGGCATTTTAACAAAAGGTTGGCCAATGGTTTATATTCTTGTCTTTTCTTTAGGATTTGATAAGGTATGTCTTTAAAAATTCTCACATCTTTATCTTCAATCTTCAATAGTCCATCATAGCTTCTCTGTAATATTTTGTCTCTAATCATAGTCCTCTTAAATGTTATAATAATGTCTCTTGGTAATTTCCTCTCTCTCGCAACTCTAGAGGAAACTCTGAACATTCTATCGATGTATATCTCCATCTTTTCTTCTTCCATGTCTACAAATTCTGCCAAGGCCGGTAGCATTTTTTCATAAAGGTTCTCTGATGAAGCCTCTGGAACACCTCGAAATCTAAGACATCTTTCCCGATATCGTAACTCCTGCTGTGTGATTTGAAGTTCATCTTCCTGTTGTTTCCCCTTCACCTCATCCATCTCCTTTTCAACTTGTTTAACTTGTTGTTTTATCTCCTTAGTTTCAGTCTTTAACTTTGTCACTTCCTTTGATATATTTTCCAATTTCTTCCCCAATTTGTCAATTTCTTGTTTCATATCAGCCCTCATCTCTTTCCTTGTTTCTTTTATGTCACTTCTAACCTCTTCTCTCATACTTTTGAACTCTTTCATCATCTGTAACATGAAATCTTGCGATTTCTGGGGCATATCCACGGATGTACGTCTGACTGCCTGGGATGCTGTCGTTGTGGCAGCTGCTGCCGCTCCTCTTCTTGTCCTTTGATCCATTTCTGATTTTTTATCTTCTTCTTTCTCTTCTCAGTGTTGGAATTGCTTTGCTGGTTATTTAAATCACTCTCAAATATGTTTACCAATGTAATAAAAGAACACTTGCTATTTATATATTATCAGTTCATAGAATTCATGTTATTATTTCAATTCAATGCATTTATAAATCATTTAAAGCAGTCCCATATATCCCCAAGTTCAATTGATTGATTTATCTAAACATTAAACCACCTACCCAGTCAACATTTCAACAATATAGAAATAAAAATAAAAGTGATTATTATATTTAGTTAGTTATAAGAGTTCCTTATATACCAATCTATATATATAGAGTTAAAAGATAAGCTTATATGTATACACAAATCCACTGATTAATTCTATGAGATTATATATATATATGTAAAAAAGTCTTATCATATACAACAACTTAAAATCGTCAATAATATACTTGTTTCATTCATCAAATTCAACAGTAATATCATGTAATAGGCTCATTCAAAATTCTCAGCTAGCTGTGCCTAGGCCCATTTTCTCCGCTTCCCCCTCCCAGCAGATACCAAATCTTCTCTCTCCTCTGGAACTGTTCCCTGACCTTAACTGTGAGAACTTCTTCTCCTTGCAGTGCTGATATTAAAAGTCTGGATAGTCCTCTGTGTGGGGGCGAAGTCTCTCTATCTTCTGTCCTTCCAGCACAGCCACAGCAAAAAAGCTTGTAAGCAATTTTATTCCACAGAAATGTCCCAGTAGCAAAGCAAAATCCTCTAATTCCGAATATTAAATGTTTAGTTCATGAAACAGAAGAAAAAAAAGAAAAAGAAGAGGAGAAGAAAAATAATCTCCACTCTGAAAAAGTCTCTTCTTGTCACCAAACAATACTGTACTCCACAAGTTGCCAAAAGCCACGTCTGTCCCGGAAACACAATCCAAATTGTAACAAACTTCCAAAGATCAAATCCCTTCCATCCGTTTACAAACTGTAACAGCTTGATACTATAAAGTTGTCTTCTCTTCTCCTAAAAGTACTATAATCCTCTACATTGAAACCACGTCTCCAACACTCCCAACGTATACTTATAAAGTCCCAAATCACCCATCGAAAATTTACAGCAAGATCGCAAAACTCAGTCCGTTTAAAAATCAAAACCAGGAAGAGAGATTAGGACCAATTTGTCTGTCCGATGTCAGTCTTGTCTTTACAAGCAAAAACAAAAGAGGCAAAGAAAACAAAGTAAAAAAAAAACAAGGCTGAACTCGAATCCCATCTCTAAACTCTCCACTTTTACTCATCAATCAAATCTGATAGGGAAATCCAACACGTCTGTCAAGTCTGTCAAATCCGTCAAACCATCTGTCAAATCTGTTAAATCTGTCAGATCTATCAAAACGTCTGTCAAATCTGTCAAATTGTTACAGTCCCTCTTAATCAATCGTAGCCTTAAGAAGCTATCCTCCACCTTTATTTACACAAGATCAGCTGGAGGGGGGGAAAAAAAGTCCCCCAGCTAGTATTTACTCACGATCAGCAGGGTCACGTTATATGTCCATTCCTGTTCACTGCTGTAAGTACTTTATTGTTGCTGTATTTATGGAATAGAAAACTAGATCAACAGCTTGTTGTAAATATTTAAGTGAGTCTTCTTTAAAAGTCGGCGGCGGTGCTTGTGCCGCAAAAGCGGCATCCCAGCTGAGTCCGTCTTGGCTCTTCGGCTCCCCTGAAGCCTCTCGTTCCCTCTTGACAGAGGGAGCTCGATGTCAGTTCCGGGGCCCCCTTCGAGCACCTCCGCACCCCCTTTACCAGGGGGGTGTCGAACCGCTAATCGGTTGTTAAAAAAAGCGGCTGGAATCCAGCGGGAGGTAGCACGGAGTTCACGAATTCACTCCGTGCAACCACTCGTGCCCGCCATGCGACCAGAAGTGAAACACAATGATTTTCAATAGTAGTGGGGACCCTCTTGCCATACGATACTAGTCCAAACCTCTTGCCTTCTAAAATGATCACATCTCCTTCCCCACAACAGCATAATCTTGTAGTTTTGTGTAAATTTTATGTTCCAACTCTAAAAAAGTTTGCAATGTCTTGTCTAAGGCTTAATCAGTCAGAGTAAGAACTTTAAATTACCCCCCCCCTTCCTTTTCTTCCATGGTTTTGCTTATGGCTTGCTCCACTGCTGGACCATGCCTCACCTCAAAAGCCTTTTCCAAAAAATAAACTCAGACCTCAGCCTGTTTTTCATGATTCCCTAACTGCATATATGCTTTTCACTGAGAAAGCAAGTGCATCTGATCTAGAAATAGTGTGTGCTCTTTATGGAATGCTCTTGACATACAGTACTATTGCACTGCAAAATTCTACAGTGATTTAATTATGTGGTATAGTTTGTGTGTTTGCAATTATGTGTGTTTGTGTGTACATACATATATTTTAGATTTGGCAAGATACACAGTTTTTTATTGTTTTACTTTAAGGCACTATGTAGGTATATGGCACTATATTAATCATCATCGTCATCGTCATCGTCATCATTCGCAGAACATCAGAATTCCACATTGGTTTGTGACTGTCACAGAAACCTGTCAATTTTATTTTATTATTATTATTTTATTTTATTCGGTTTTTGGCTTTGACTCTACCTATATCGCTATTTCAGGATGAGAGCATAAGAGTGAAACTATTCTCTGAACACAGAGAACACAGCCTCATCAAATCGAGCACAGACATTCCCATATTTCACAACTAGTTTTAAAGTCCAAAGGCTTAAATCATCTGATTTAATCTAAATGACTAGCAGCTTTTTGCCTCCTTGTTCATAAAAATGATTTAACGCAAAGTATAGGGCTCAAAAATCAATCTCTTACCAGTCAAAGAAGCCTGTGTAGTATTGTCCTTTTTTTTCCTTCCAGAAGAGAGTTGATAGTGCTGATGTCTTGAGAACATATGAATTGAAGCAGAAAGAGAGTATTTTTTCCCCTGAACTAATCATCTTTATATTTGGCTGAGAAATAAATAATCCACTGTTTTACTATACATAAAAGAATACACTCATGAGGAAGCAAGGCTTGCATACTCAACTGTACAGAACATGTATGTTGATTCATGTACCGTCATATTGTAGTATGACCAGAATGAGGAGGAAAGTACTGCTATCATAACTGATGGACTGAAATAGAAGTGATTGCTTACGAACTAGAAAATAATCAGACCAGACAATAACAGGGTAACTAAAGTGCCACTTTTATTTACTATTTAACTATTTGAATGTATAGTCTCTTTTCCCACCCCCGGGTCACCACAACCCACAAAGCCAAGGTAATAGACATCCTTTTCACCAAATGGACACTTAGGAGTGCTCACTGTTTCTGGTCCTTCAGATTGCACCTCTTCCCCCCGCCCACCTTCCTGCCAATGATCTCTTACTAAACTACCATACCCAAGGCCAGTTATCTAAACTGCATACACAGCAGGGCAGAGTAGGAAAGGGAAAGAAAAAGTCTCTGAGAAAGAAAAGTGTAATGCCCCAAAAGGCAACCAGCATGCACTGCCTACAGGGTGGCTGGGTGAGCCAAGAAAATCTAAAAAGAAGGAGAGTTAGGGGGCTATAAACTCTTCATTTTTACTCATTCATCTTAGTGCCTGACACTGCACACCAGGATGCTACCGTGAAACACCTCTCTGGTCTCTATCCTTGCAGGTCAGCAAAAAGTTCCTTTACTGCAGCTGAGTTTTGCTGGATGGGAATAGGTTTGAGTTTGAAATTGGGCAGAGTTTGTTGTAAAATCCAGTCCCTGTTCCAGATGTTCAGTGTATCTAGAAGGTAAATTCTTCAAAGAGGAAAAACCTTTTTGTCTTTGTGGTCATGGGTAAGTGGAGGCATTAAATATTATGTCCTATGCTGCCCCTTTCATGAAGTAATAAACAGGACAATCGATCAGATTATTAGTAACCTCATGGGCTCCTAGCTGTCCACCACATTTCCTTATGTTAGCTCTCAAATGGCCATTTTTTTTAAAGTGCTGTCTTTAAAAGAAAGAAAATAGTGTCAACTAAACCTGCTAGACATCTAGATAAATTGTCATTTAAAGATTAATATCTGTCATTTTTTATTGGAGTTGTAGCTGCTACTATTATATATGATGCATTTTATAGTTTTATATATGTTATATGTGTATGTTTTGAGTTGTTGTTCAGAGAACATCAAGAGATTCAGGGAAATCAAGGTTGAAGAAAAAAAGCTGCTGGATCCCTCTTCTCAATCCTGCAGGAGGAGAGAAGGGTAAGAAATGTCCAAGTCTAGGGCTTGTGACGACTCTTTCTTGATCACGCATGTGTTTCCTCCACCATCGCTCATGTTGTATCACTCTGAAAATCTGGCCACTTCACTGCTCAAACTAATTCCAGCTTATTTATGAATATTAAAAAGACTGGCTGCAATACAGATCCTTGGGGGCTTCATTCTTCCCATTGGTAAAATTGTTAGTCCATTCCTACTGTTTGTTGTGTTGTTGTGTGCCTTCAAGTTGTTTCTGACTTATGGCTACCCTAAGGTGAGCCTATCATGGGGTTTTCTTGGGCTAAGACTATAATGTAATAGTCATTCTTTTGGGTAAACGGAAATAAAGAAGATTCAACTGGAGAATATAAATACGGAAGTGGGATGGGGAGGGTGTGATATATCTCTCAACAGGGTATATCCACTCTGTTTTTTATGCAATTAAATCTTTAATAAAAATATTTTTTTTTAAAAAAAAAAATAAACATAACCAGTTATAAGTCCATAGATGTGTCAGTCCTTTTAATCCCATGACTTTGGAATTCATGCAGCAGCCTTTAGTGATAGGTTTGTTAAAACTCTCTAGTAAAGAAAAATCTTTGATTATTACACTATATTATAGTTTCCCAAGTGACTGTAGTTTACAAAACACTTCCATACTGGCATAGTACCAAAAGAAATTGCAATTTTAAAAGCATTTTGGTTTTTTTGCAACTGTAATTTATGAAAACTCATCATCTTAAAATTAAGCAGGGTGCCTTAGAAGATTTTAAAATATGTCCCATTGTTTAATTTATTGTGGACTGAACAGCACAGGAAGAATATATCAGCAAGGGAGCACTAGAAGCACAGCAATGGAAACACTCTTTTATTACATTTCTGATTAAATGTCTGAATTCTTGTCAAGAGTGAGTAATGTGACCCTTATGAATGCCAAGGGAAGGCATTTAAATACTTGTAGATATCTTGCAGTGTGATCAGCTGTTGACACCTTTTCTTGATCCATCCAAGCACTGATCTGTAGAATAAATATGGGGGGGGGGGAGAGGGGGGAATAATTGTACAAATAAAATTTACCATGATCACATTATACTGGGACTAACCAAATCTCCTGAAACTAATGTTTTCGTCTTTAATTAGAACTCTTCTGTCTTCCCACAAAACTCCTCTCATGTTTTGCCAAAGCTGCTGCTTCCGAATTTATCTCAAAATCCACTTTAGAGAGAATTTTTAAATGACCTACAAAGATACCATTTTAGATGGTGCTGAAGTTTTCTGTGAGATTTTTCCCCCTTTAAATATGAACATTCAGGTTTGTCTCAGATATTCTGTCTGGGAAACCTTCCCAGACTGAGAGTTTGTGCCATGTGAGCCATTCTAAAATTACATCTGCCAATCTATCTGGGTATTCAATAAAACTCAGTGGGTTTGATTCCAGTAGTATGATTTAATGCTAATGCTTGCCTCAAAGTGGTGAGAATTGTAGAGCAGGTGAGAATTATAAATCCTCCAAATTCTCTTGTTTTGCTTTAAGATATGGTTCCACAGATTAAATCCCTCTTGCCTTTCTAAATCCTAAGGTTTTGATCACATCTGGGTCTCATTTTGCTATAGGAAGCATTTGCAACTGTGAGTTGTGTGATCTTTAAAGTCTCCACAATGCAGGATTTCAAGGTCTGATTTGTGCATCCTAGAAACCGAGAGTGGGCAAAACTGTCATTTGGTGGACTGTTTGTTAGCTTCACAAATAGCTTCACAAATGCACTGGTAACTTCCAAATTAGACCACTGTAAAACACCCTGCATGTGGCTACACTTGAAGACAACCTGGAATCTATATCTTGGTTACTGACTGGAACATCATACAGAAACCATGTAATCATAGAGTCATAGAATCATAAAGTTGGAAGAGATCCCAGGGGCCATTGAGTCCAACTCCTTGCTATGCAGGAACATCCATCAAAGCACTCCCAACAGACAGCCGTCCAGCCTTTGCTTAAAAACCTCCAAAGAAGGAGACTCCACCACACTCCAAGGCAGCATATTCTACCGCTGGACAGCTCTGACTGTCAAGAAGTTCTTCCTGAGGTTCAAGTGGAATGTCCTTTCCTGCAGCTTGAATCCATTGCTCTTTGTCCTGGTCTCTGGCGCAGTGGAAAACAAGCCCACTCCCTCCTCGACATGACAATCCCTTCAAATATTTAAATATGGCAATCATGTCCCCGCTTAACCTTCTCTTCTGCAGACTAAACATCTCCAGCTCCCTAAGCCGTTCCTCATAGGGTATGGCTTCACCATTTTGGTCGCCCTCCTCTGAACATGTTCCAGTTTGTTGATACCCTTCTTGAATTGAGGTGCCCAGAACAGTATTCTAGATGAGGTCTAACCAAAGCAGAATAGAGTGGTACCATTACCTCCCCTGATCATACCATACTTCTATTGATGTAACCAAGAATCACATTGGCTTTCTTGGCTGTCGCATCACACTGCTGACTCATGTTCAGCTTTTGATCTAGCAAGACTCCTAGATCCCTTTCACATGTACTGCTATCCAGCCAAACGCCCTCCATCCTATATTTGTGCATTCCATTTTTTCTGCCTAAGTGTA
Source organism: Cyclura pinguis (assembly GCA_030412105.1). Classification (NCBI taxonomy): domain Eukaryota; kingdom Metazoa; phylum Chordata; class Lepidosauria; order Squamata; family Iguanidae; genus Cyclura; species Cyclura pinguis. The sequence continues at coordinate 148,739,022 of CM059601.1, read as the reverse complement.
GGACCTGGCATTTCTCTCTGTTGAAATTCATTTTGTTAGCTTTGGCCCAGCTCTCCAATCTGTCAAGGTCATTTTGAAATTTGATCCTGTCCTTTGGGGTTTTAGCAACCCCTCCCAATTTTGTGTCATCTGCAAATTTGTTGCCTCCTATTTCATTCCAAGATGCCAGTAGGAAAAAAGGGGACATAAGTTTCTAGCAGTTCCCTGTCCCAAGGTAAAGAGAGCACATTTCATTTGAAGCAGGAACATTTCCTCTGTAGCCAAAATATTACACCAGTGAGCTAGACCACTTTAGCTAGCTACTTGTGCCTCCTTGTTGCCTTCTTTATCTACTTGAAGGAATAAGTTATTTATTAATTGCTGTCCTCTGTGCATGCCTTGCCATTTACAGAACCTATAAGTGAGCTTACTTTATATTAATTGTCATGCTCTCATTAACTGCTTTCTCAATCCATATCTGTGCCAAACAGGTCAGCTCTCAGAGCAGCAGCTTGCTACAATTTGTGATCCTTAACTGATTGGCTGTTGCAACTTGTAAAAATTCACCAGAGTGTCTTTGTATTTACTTAATCAGCTTCCTTCTCTCCTCCAGGTCCATGTGGCACCAGGAGTCACCCTCTAATCTATTCTGCATCCACCTTCTGACTAGAAGCAAGTAGTTTAGGTTAAATATTCCCTATTTTGAGGAGAAACACTCTCTGCATTTCACCTTGATCTGGGAATAACCCCTTTAGCTAAGATCTCTCTCTTAGTTTCTCAAAAGAAAAATATGCTCTCTGTCTGTGTGTTAGAATGACAAGTATCATAGAATTCATAGAATCATAGAGTCAGAAGACACCACATGGGCCATCGAGTCCAACCCCCGGCTGTGCAGTAACCCACATCAAAGCATTCCCAACAGATGGCCATCCAGCGTCTGCTTAAAAACCTCCAAAGAAGGAGACTCTACCACACTCCGAGGCAACATATTCTACTGCCAGATAGTTCTGACCATCAGGAAGTTCTTCCTGAGGTTCAAGTGGAATCTCCTTTCCTGCAGCTTGAATTCATTGCTCCTTGTCCTAGTCTCTGGAATGGCAGAGAACAAGCCCACTCCCTCCTCAATATGACATCCCTTCAAATATTTAAACATGGCTGTATTGGTCTTAAAGGGACTGTACTGACCGGCATTGCCCTTCTGACCTGAATTCAAAGTGCTGATGATGATACCCAGAACTCTAAATGGTTCGGGTCCTCAGTTCTTTATGAAGTGGTTCTTCCTATGTATACCTTCCCAAGGATTGAATTCAATACAAGAATGCCTCCTCTGTGTCTCTTCTGTCAGGGCAATACACCATGGGATGATATGGGAGAGAGTCTTCTCCTCTATGGCCTCAGTTGTGGAATAAGCTTTGGTGCTTATTGTGCTATCATTCTACCACAAAGTAAAAGCATGGACTTTTATTTAATAATAACAACAACAACAAATTTTACTTATTACCTGCCTCTCCCCAAGGCTTGAAGCAGGGTACAAAATAGAAGGAGTTAAAAGTTGCAGTTAAAGTCTTTAGAGACTGATTTATTTTTTATCCAAAACTGCATATCCACAATGGTTTTCTTGAGCTGTTTCTGTTTATCAAATGGTTTAAAGAACAATCTCCAATGATTTTACAAATGATGGCCCCTTAACATCTGATACATTAAACATCAAGCACACTCATTCAGAATATGTTGTTTAAATACTTTAAACCTTACCCTGCATCTATCAAAGGAAAATGTTTATATGTACAAATCAGTGCTCTCACCCTGAAATACTTCCTCCCCAGCATGAGGACCACAGATGTCCAGGCACTGAAACCTAGGCCAGGAATTGAAATTTGGGGACCCCATCCATGACCCTCAGCTGCAAATGATTTCCATAGCATGGAGAAGTCCCACTATACTCTTGTCTTGGACAGTTGCATGGGAACAGGGGAGTGAGGGGGACAGTGCACCCTGGGTGGCATTTTTTGTGGGCGCTGCCACTCCTTGCCTGCCCTCCCATGTGTTGTAGCCCTACCCTTGTGTGCCTTAGCCCTGCCTCCATGCCTCTGCCCTTTCCCCACTCGCACCAACTATGCCACTGGCCTTGGCTGTGCTGTGTTTTCGGGCAATGTGACAGTTTTCAAGCTTCTACCATCCCTGGCTGCCACTGATAGCTTGCTGTTACACCAGTGTAAATCACCAGTTAGCTAAAGTTAATGGGAGATCTAGTTGTACTTATGGAGAGGTACTAAGTTGTGGAAGTTTGTTTTGTTGTCATTCAGTAGAGCTTTCAAAATGCTACAAGACCTGGTTAAAAATGATAGCTCTAGACTAGATAAAGAGACGGTTAGGTAACCAAATTATAACTGTCCTAGAGACAAGCTGAAACATGTCCTGATTTTGGCTTCACTTTTCAACCAAATAAATGCAAACAGTAAGGAACTCATTTGTTTACAATCAATGATTCCTTAACTTCTACTTCTGTATTTATGTTTCAATTTATACATTAGGTAGGTAGGCAGGCAGGTAAGTAAGTAGGTAGATAGATAGATCTTAAAAATAAAACAGAGACAGAGCATTTATACATATGAACATGGACATAAGAGCATTTTGTGATGATTAACTGTATAATATAATAATGAGAATATTAATTTGCAACATGTGCTTAACTTGTCAGAAAACACACACAAATAAATATTTGCAGGAAAAAAACTGTTTCCCAAAGTGCTCACTGATGGATCCCATGAAGTATATTGGTAGATTACACTTTGCCTCTTATTCATTTGAGAAGGAAGTTAATTTCATAGATAAAAATGTGCCTGAGTCTTTCAATAAATGTAAACACATCAGATGTTTCACAAACTTTTTACAAAAATGCCCAGAGATCAAGGGAAGGGGGCAGCTGGAAGCTGGAAGCAAAACATTGCACAGTAGTATAGAGATCAAAGTCAGTGCTTCACATTTCTGTTCTGAGACACAAATAATACTTGTCAAAATTTCCCTGGGGATACTACTACCAAATGAATTGCCAGATGCATTGTTTGGCAACAGATGGATTTTCCAAGGGGACTTTAGGGATAGTCTCCATACAATGCATTGGACAAATGCCATCCAGTGGGGAGATCAGCTAAGTAGGAGATAGTGTTGAGGAATCAGAGAAATATCCACATAAGTGGTACAACAAATATAAGTAAAAAAGTGCAACAAAAAGGTTTTTTTTCCCCTAAGTCCAATGGTGCTAGACTCTCCTCTATTCAGAATGTTCACTCTTATTGTATCAAACATTTATATTTATGAGTATTAGCCTAATCACGTTAGCCATAACATCAACTGCTTATTTACCTGCTCATCTTTTAATACAATAAATCTTTTTGTTTGCTATTGATTAGCTTCTGCATTCTAGAGAAGCAAACAGATCAGTCTCTATTGGGAAATCTATAAATGGAGAGAAATCTGACATCAGAAATGGCAATATTCAGAAACCAATAGGGCATCCTTTCAATTCACTAGGATACCCTGTTGCTTATCTTAAGGTGGTTTGATTTCCACAAATGAATTCCAAAGCCATTACTTAGGTGACCGTTGCTAGCACATATTTCTTTGGATCTAAAAAATTACTACGCTTAATTTTCAAACATTCAAACCATAATTAAATTATGGCTGTCTGTCCGCTTGATTTCATTCTCCTCTGCCCTGGCAATGTGTATGATATATCTGCAACTGAGACTAATATGTCATGTGTTTGATAAAATGGATTTAAGTCTATGAAACCTTAACCTATAATAAATTTGTTAGTAATTACAGCACCACAAGACTCAGTTGTTTTTCCTGCAATGAAAGAATTTCTTAGGAAATTCTTGCATTACTTAGCCCTTTATAAAAACACTTATTTTTTTTTTGTCATTATCTTTGTTATTGTTTGAATATCTTGTGTTCTGTTGAAGAAGCTGCTCATCTCACTTTTGCATGGAGCCTTCATAAAAAATGAAAAAGCTTCAATAATTTTAAATCATTCGGCACTGCTCTGATTTAAATTTCAGTACTAATTTTTTTATTAGCACTTTCATTTGGAAGGTACCAGGCTTCTACAAGATTTAAAATTATTGGAGCATTTCAAATTTTTATAAGCTTTTCAGTGAAGATGTGACTGTGGTTCTGGGCTTGTAAAGTGTAGCACAATTTAAATTTAATCTAAATTATTTAAGTGCTTCAGACTTCAGGGAGATGTTCAATCTTTCAAACTGGAACTCATGTTAGGAGACTGAAGCTAACTTATAATGTGAAGTGCTTTCATCATTTTAAACCCCCTTTGGGTAGTATTCAGAGTAAGTCTTTTTTTTCCCCCTTAGTGTCAGTTTGTTCATTTAAAATATTTGTTTTCCTCTCTGATAGATGCAGAAGAAATAATGGAGCAGCAATGTATAAAGGATCTACTGCACCATCATCAGAGATGAAGGCAGAATGCAAACCTACACAATGTGTGACTCAACAGACTGTATTCACACTACAACCCATGTGGTTTGGTCTGTCCAGTGCTTCCTGGCCCTTCTCTTTTTACTGTTCCTCTAGGTAGGATTCACTGAAGTTACTTATGGATTGGGATATTAATGTCAGTTACATTTTTATAACATTTCTCATAATCCTATCAGTATCTCTGCCTCATCTCAGTTGTACATTGACTGTGAGATATTTTACCCTGATCTTCCACATGCAAATGCAGGAGATCTGTATTCTAATCCATATACCCCAAGGTGTGCACATTTTTCCTAATAAATACATTTCATACCTATTTTTCTTAATTGTGTAAGGCATGTTTGTATGCATTTTTCAAATGTGAACATTTAGAGTTACACTCATTTTAGAGACATATGGTTTTGTGTATATTTTTCTCTCTGCAATGTATTGCAAGCTTTGGAAATATATGGGTCACTGAGGCAAAGGCATGCAACATTGTTTTGCCATCCTGAAATGTTCCGTAAAGAAGAGTGAACCCAGCCTATTGTTCACCAGGATGAAAGCTGAAGGCCACCAGGAAAGGCAAAGGAATGTCTAAATCTCCTTCTTCGTGGGAAGATCTTAATTAAAGTACTCTTCAGTCACATCTCCTTTGGCTTTAAAATGGTGCATCCAAAAGATTTCAAGGACAAAAGTTTCAATCAACCGAATAACATTTTTTTATGGAAAACAAATTAAAGGTGCTTATTACCTTTATTGGAGGTTTGAAAAAAAATGAAGGTTATACAATTCAAATGATTTTAAAAATTTAAATTAAATTCATGCTAGTGTGTATGGGTTTAACCAATCTGATTAACCTATCCTAGTTGTCTCAGTTCAACCCTTGACACTTAGGGTTAGGGTTATTATAATTGTTAAGATTAGGTTTCACTGAGAGTTTGAGTTAAAGTTAGAGGATGCAAACAATGGTGCTACCTTTCTGTGGTGGTAGGATAATGTTTTTCTGTGAGACAAAAAGCAATGCTGACATTAGCAGTGCTGATGGTATCCCATGTCAGACAAGCTTTTGCTGAGGATCCAGACTAAATGTGCCAGTGGGCAGCAGTGGTGGGTTACACTAGCAGAGGAACTCTCAGAGATAAGGTCAGTGTCACCATACCTAAAACTAGTACTGTATAGAAGGAGACATGGTAAACCCTCTTTGAATGTCTTTTATTTTGCAAACCCTGTTATGAAACAACCCAAAATGAAACAAGAGCTGAGGCCAAAAGATAACACTCCTACGTCATATAGCACTCAATGAACTACTGAGGCACAGCAGAGGACAACTATGAATAGTGCTGCAGCTAATGATGCAACTGGATTCAAACTGAGAGGATGTTCAGCTGTTGACATGCTCAGAGGTAAAAGTCTGAAGCTGTACAACACATATTATAGGAACATGGAATGTGAGAAGTGTGGATCAAACAGTAAAACAAGAAATTGATGCTTAATCATGGAATAAAGAGACCAGACACAAAGTTGGGTTAACTAAGGGCCACCTTATTTTGACCTGTTTTATTTAAATTGTATTAACCTGAAAGATACAATGTGAGGAGCAACATGATACAGGCCTAGCTGATGCCAGGATCACTACATGACAACCTGCTCAGCCTACTCATGGGCAATAACACCTCAGCCCTGGAAAAATCCAACCAGCTTTGGTTGCTACCCAGTCCAACATTTTGGAAGGTAACCCCAGGGACTGCCTCCCAAGCCACAGGGCTCTAAAATTGAGAGCCTTATTCCCACATTGATTTCTTTTGCTAACACCCTAGGATGAAGGGCCCTAAAGAGGTAGTTCCAGAGCCCTACTCTACACCAGAGGGGTGCCAATAGGTGATCATCGAAGTTTTGTTATCCCCCATTATCTGCCAAAGGGCAGCCTACTTAACTACACCACCCAGAGCCAATTTTCCTAATTCCTAAACATTGAGCACTGAATGACATGTATAGGTGTGAACTGCTTCACTGTCTCCTTTGCCCTGTCATGTGTCTTGATTTGGCACCTAGTGCCAATCAAGCGTAACACTCTGTTCTCACTCCATGGAGACCATCAAAAGTTTACCTTCCCTTGCAGTGACATTTGTTGTGTGAGTCCAGGTAAGTATTGAAAATGTAAATATTGCAATATTTGGGGTGAATAAGTTAAAGTGAACAAGAATGTGACATTTTGAGTCAGATAATTGCACTATGTTTTACTCAGAAAATGAAAGAATAAGAAGAAATGGGATGGCATTAATAGTGAGGAGAAATGTAGTAAAAGCCATTAAAGAATATAATGCAGGGAAAACCCAGCAATATAACCATAATCCACATTTATGCTTCAACTGCAATAGCAGAAGAAGAAATTGAAGGATTCTATGTTGGAGTTCAGGATAAAAAAAACCACACACCAGAACAGGACTTGTTAATCATATTTCAGCAGGCATTTAATATGTGATTATTGTGAAGAAAGGTGCTGGTTATTTTAATTGTGATTTGTTTGTTGTTTTTAATATTTTTAACTTGTTTTAATTACTACTGTTTGTTTAATGTCTGTTTTAACTTTTATATTCATAGTTTTAACTATGTTTGCTTTTCAAACTATTGTAAGCCGCTTTGAGTTCTTTTGAGGAAAAAAGCAGGATATAAATAAAGATCATCATCATCATCATCATCATCATCATCATCATCATCATCATCATTGGCTATTGGAAGAATTCTGGACTGAAGCCAGAGGCACTGTTAGGGAGGAATGCAAAAAGACATTATCTTTTTGCCAAAAAAGCCAAAAAGAAGGAGAAGCTTCAGTGGATGACAGATTAAACTCCTCAAGCAGTAAAGGTCAGATAAGAAAAGTAATAGGAGACATAGAGTCAGAATTCCGAATGCAACTGTTCAATGACTTGTGCATAAGGACAAGAAGCACTATTATCATAACCAATGAAGAGAAATAGAAGATGACAACCAAAAAAAGAACAATATCTGAGATCAAAGGGAAATTTTAACAAAGAGTGAAGATGCTATATGACCACCAAGGGAACACATCGCACGACCAAGGAGAAATAAAAAGCTGGTTGAAATAATACATTGAAGAACTATTAATAGAGATGAAGGGATGACACGTTCATTGAAGGAATAACCATTTGAAGATGAACCTCCAAATTTAAAAAGTGAAGTGGAAGCTTCAGTCATGGCATTTTGGAGAAATAGATCACCCAACAACATACAACATTCTAATAGAGCTGCTTCAAGATACAGAATCAGAATACACTCTAGTTCTAACTAAAATCTGTTACCAAATATGTAAAACAAAACAATGGCCCACAGACTGGAAATGTTGAATCTACATTCAAATTCCAAAGGAAGGGAACACCAGAGACTGCAGTAACCACAGGACCAATTTATTAATTTCCCATAAGAGGTGCTCAAAATGTCATATATGGAATGAAAAATGTAAGATATCCAAGCTCAGTTCAAGAAAGGAAAGAACCACTAGGGATCATATTGTAAACATACATTGGATGAAAGACTGCACCAAAGAATTTCTGAATAATATCAGCTTGTGCTTTATAGCTTATAGCAAAGCCTTTGCTCATATATATTAATGATTCCCAAACTCTGCTTTTCTAGGTTTTTGGACTTCAGCTCCCAGAAGTCCCAGCTACCTTGGCCAATGAACAGGGATTCTGGGAGCTGTAGTCCAAAACAACTAGAAGACCAGATTTTGGGAAACACTGGTATAGATCACGAAAAACTATGAACTGCTTTTAAAGAAATGGGTGTGCTAAAATATCTGATCGTCTTGGTGCACAACCTGTACTCAGGGACAAAGGACTACCATCAGGATATAATAAAGAGAAAAGGAATATTTTCTAACTTACATGGCTAACCTATATGTGCTTCTCCAGTGGAAGACTTGAAGCTCTATCTTTTGCCCTGGTCTCGTAACAGGATAAAAATATGCAAATTTGTGTTGTGTATATATTGCCCAAGCCCCAAAAGCACTCCATCCTAACATGTTATATGACAATTCCCCAGAAGCACTTTTCTTACTATGTGTTGGAAGGTCTGATTTTACCTGGCACAGAGCAGAACTAAACACTGTTGGGCAATTTGGCCTAGGATCAAGAAATGAAGAGAGTGACTGACTAAATTTTGTGAGGCCAAGAGATGATTCATTGCAAACATATTTTTCAGGCAACCAAAAAGACAACTGTATACATGGACATTGCCCGATGGCTAATATAGAAATCAAATATATCAGTGGAAACAGAAGATGGAGAAGCTCAATTCTCTCTGAAAAAACGAGACCAGGAACAGATTGTGGCACAGGCCTTGAAACATTAATGTCAAAAATTACAGTAAAGCTAAATAACACTATATCAATCATTGAACAAAAATAGATCCTAAAGACGGTCCCTGTATAATTTATAATTTACAGAATAGATTTGTACTACTAAGTCTAATTGACTGAGTCAGAAAAACTCTGGACCAAAGTCAAGGACATTGCCAATAGAGAATGCAAAACAACATTATCTGCAGCCAAAAAGAAAGAGGAACCTCACTGGATGATAGATGAAATCCTTCAAACTTTTAAGGACAAATGAGAAGCAAACGTAAACAGTGACAGAAATATGGTCAAAACTTGTGTTCAGGATTCATGTTCAGGAACAAAGAGAACTAATATAATAATCAATGCAGAGACATAGAAGATGACAACAACAACAAAGACAACAATAACAAGAACAAGAGGAGGCCTCTTATGCAAGATATGAGCTATCAAACATAAATTTAAATCAAGAGTGGGTTGTTAATGGCTAGGAAGAGAACACACTACATGAACAAGAAGAAATAAAAAAAGATGATGGAACAAATAATCTGCAGAACAATATAGTACAGATGAAAGGATGAGAGATCCATTCAAGAAAAAGAAATGAAGATGAACTCACAATTTTAGACAGTGAAGTGGCAACTGTACTCAACACACTAGGAAGAAATTAATCGCCAGGAACAGATGGCATAACAATAGAGCTCTTCCAGCTATAGACACAGAACCCACAAAATTTCTAACTAAAATTTGCAAATGAATCACAAAACAAAACAATGACTTACAGGATAGACGTCCTCAATATGAACTCCCACCTCCAGGAGAACAGACAGTAGCCATCAGGATATTGCAATAATTTCCCATGCAAACAAGTGATGATCAAAACTTAACAACAAAGACAATTTCCGTATATGAAGCAAGATATACCAGAAGCCTCAACTGGGTTCAGAAAAAGAATAGGGATCATATTTCAAATATATGGTGGATAATGGAGTGGACCAAGGAATTTCAGGACAAATTCAGCCTGAATTTGAAACATTATAACAAAGCCGTTGACTGTGTAGTTGAAGAGGAACTGGGGATTACGCTTAATGAAATGGGTGTGCTACGTTTCATTTTCCTGATTTGAAATTTATGTTCAGATTAAGAAGCCACTATCAGGACAGAGTATGGAAAAACAGAATTATTTTCAATTGGTAAGGGGGTCAGGCAAGCCTGCCTGTTTAATTTGTATACTGAATGTATCATATTTAAAGCTCAGACTCAGAGGAAGTAGGTATGAAAAGTGGAGGAAGAAACACACACAATTTAAGATATTAAGTTATTTTCCAATAGATGAAATAGCATTTTAAAGATTTAAACAACTTTGAAGGATTTCTACGAGCATTCAGGACTGAAAATTAACTATGAGAAGTCAAAATTGTTCTGTATAAATTCTTGAATGGAGGAAGAGAAGCAAATTCAGGTAATCTCAGGTTTGTCCATCAGCTACTCTTATCTTAGATACCTAGGTGTTTCTTTGAGAAAGGATTTAAATCAACGGATACTTTGAAATTATAATAAGCTATATTCATTTGTCATTTGGAAATGGAGCATGCCAGTACTTTTGGAGGACATTTAGAAATTAGCCAAGCTGCCCACATAATAACCCCAATTTTTTACTGGTCAACTGTAGGTCAGCAAATAAGCCAATATGGTAAAACTTGTCACACCAGTCAAAGAATGGGTTCTGGAAAAGATACAACCAAAGCAAACCTATGCCCAAGGCCCATGATTTATGAGCCATTCAGTTGTGTGGGCATAGATATTGTGTTTCTTTTACCACAAGCCCCCAAAACGCAAAATACTTGTATAAAGAAATGCAAAAGTTATTATGAACTCTTTTGAGTATGTGAAGATGCCAGTGAAGAAGGCTTGAAGAAAGCTTCTTGAAAGCTTGCTCTAAAATACCATCAAGATAACAGAAATTTTCAAAAAAACAACAGAGGCTTTCAAACAGATTGGACATGCTTATGCTGTTCCAAGCAATCCTGAAAAAAGAAAGCAGTATGACCTCACTGTTGGCACAGAACCATGCAATCATCCAATCATCCGATGGTAGATTTAACTTCACCAAGTACTGTGAAGCAATATTGATCCACAGAAACTTTCCAAAGTTTTCTTTGGAGAGGCCAAGGTAGTGTGCATTCCACCAGGTAGTGTGCATTCCTTTACCTATAGACAGTCTGGATACAGTAATCATAATAAGCATCACCACAGTAGATATCAAAGAGAAAAGGAGAGAGATGCTGGTAGCTTCTCTAGGTTCATTCATCCAATGCCAATTTTTGTACTGATCCTTGCTTTTTTGCTGATCAAGTTGATTTTGTCTCATCACCCCTATTCCATATATGCAAGATTGGGTTGAGGAGAGACCATGTAGATAAGACAGTCAAGAACAAAATGGAAACTGCAGTCAAGAAATCAGAAAAAGACAAGGGTGGAACTAGACAAGCAAAGATACATCACTGAATACCAAAGTCAGAGTTGTCCATATCATCATACTTCTGACTTCTATGTATGGTTGTGAACTCTGGACAGTGAAGAAAGATGATAGGAAGAGAATATGTTTATTTGGAATATGATGTTGGAAGAGAGGTCTTCAGATTCTATAAACTACCAAAAAAGACAAACAAATGGATCATAGAAAAAAATCAAGCCTGAATTCTCCCTAGACGCCAAGATGACTAAATTGATATTGTTGTACTTTGAACATATTATAAGAACCATGCGACTCATTAGAAAAAACTCCAGTGCTTGGTAAGGTGGAAAACAGTAGGAAAAGAGGGGGGACCACAATTCAGGTGAACAGACTCAATCAAGAGAGACACTGCCTTGAGTCTGTAGGATTTGAACAGGGCTATTGATAACAGAGTGATTTGCAGGTCTCTCATTTGTATGGTTGGCAAAAATCAAAGTTGAGCTGATGGCAATCAACAACAGCGGTATTACTGCTGTTGTCTCTGACAGAGTCTCTGTCCATGTTATTGCCACTAATGCTTCCATGCTGTATCTGTTTGCCACATTTAGTGTCATTCCTCAGCAAAAGCCTGTCTGATGTGGGAGACCTACTGGCAGCAGTGCTACCAGCAGCATAGCCTCCACATAGCTTTCACAGGTACATAGAAGCGTGCAAGTCCCATGGAAAGATAGTGCCAACGTGGGCAGTGACAAGGTGGGACATGTATTCATGTGCTTAAAAAGTCTACTCACCCTAACATTTACTCCTTGCAGTGAGGTGCTTTCACTGAACCTCAGAGTAATTTGCAAAAACAAACAGCTGCAGAATGGGGAGCTTCAATTTGACTTGAATGTCAACTGACCTGATCAAGCTTTGTAAACAATAAGCATTGTGCTTGATTGTTCTGGACAGTGGACATGTACCAGCATTCTTCTGACTTGCTAAATGAGACAGTGAAAATCATTTGCATCTATAGCTATATCTATATCTATTTTATGCTTAATATTTTCTTGGTAACATTGCCTACCCCCTTTTCTTTGGATACCTAAATTGTATTTCTAAATGGTAAATGAACAAAATTTGGAGATACTGCAACACTAGATATTTGAGAACTGAAGAAAAAATTAATTTGGGGGCAGAAGATTCCATATCTAGGCTGGCCCCACAGTTAAAATCCTTGGGCTATCATTTACCTTGCCCTTCTACCCTCAAGATCCCTCCTTGGATCTAGTATTGGATTCAATGTGACTTGAATAAGTGGTTGTGTGGTCAGTGAGTTCAGTGTGGTAAAGCATGACAAACTTTGTGTATATACATATGTTCCTTCCAAGTTGCCTGTTGACTTACAGTTACTCCATGAATTTCATATGATTTTCTTAAACAAGAAATACTTAGATGTGGGTTTGCTGGTTTCTTCCTCTGAAATATAACCTACAGCACCAGGTATTCATTGGCAGTCTCCCATCCAAGAAGACAAGAGATGCAGAAAATAAAATAAAATAATAATAATAATAATAATAATAATAATAATAATAATAATAATAAATATTATATAACAAATAAAACAAGCATTTCGTCTTATGCCAGTTTTGCACACCTGGTAATCCTTGGCCATTTCTGCACGAGGTGAGGGAATCGCTCTGTGCTGTAATTCACCAGATCTTCTGGCTCCTCGGTCTGGTCCAGGGTGAATTGGAGCAGTGCGAGGTCTTAGATCCACACTGCTCCGGCTTCCAAAATGGCGGCTTCCAGTTGGTTGTGGGTGCCGACCAACTGCTGAAGCTCGCCATGCCTAAAACCCACCCTCTGCAGATCGCAGGCTCGCATTGGTGCGAGCCTGTGAATCTGCACAAGGGAACAGGTACACAATGGCGCGCTCCAGAAAAATGAGAAACCTCCTTTTTCCGGCCTTTAAAAAGCACGCTGGAGGACCAGTTGGGGGCATTTCAGAGCGGACTGAGGTGTGGATCTCCAGTAAGTAGTCCGAACCTAATCCACTCCAAGGTGCAGACATCCTCTGTGGAGGACGCACTGCCCCATTTTAATTCCCCCGTGCGGAAATGGCCTTTGTTTCAAATCAAGTAATGCTTGTCCCCAAACTCTCCCCACATTTGCAAGTTCCCAAAAACCAGTTCTGATCTCCTCCACTCCGCTTCTTCCTGGTAGCCCTCACACTCTATTTCTGATTCTCTAACATTACTCTTCCTCTCTTTTTCTCTTTAACAGACAAGGCTCTAGGTTACATACTTTCCCCCGTAGGCCTCCATTCACAGCATTCCTAAAGCTGTGATTGGCTGGCTGTAACCAGATTAGCCCAGCTTCTTGCTTGGTAACATCTAATTGACCTCAGTAGCTAGAAATGTATTTTACTATCTTTGGCTGTACTATCACTCATGGAAACAGATAATCTCACTCAGATCTATTTCTCACAACAGAATTATAGCATTGTGATATCACTTTATCTACCATGACTGCAGAGTATGGAATCCAGGGATTTGTAGTTTCATGAAGTATTTCAAATTCTGTGCTAGACCATTATTGTGCTTCACTAAATTACAAAGCCCAGGATCTTGTAAGATGCAGTCATGACAGTAAGGATGTGTTTAAATTATTTGTTCATCCATGAAAGAAATAATAATTATAACAACAACAACAAGAACAACAATTTTCTCTCCACTGTGCAAATCCCTTCCAAATCTGTAGTGTTCATGGTTCTCACATTGGGAGGGAAAGTCCCTTCAGCTGACTTTGTTCCTCACCATCACCACCTCATTAGACCATGCCATACTCTGGGGCCTCTGGAGCGCCAGTTGTGCACTCAGTATCAAAATGTAGCTGGCAACATTCTTCAGCTTCCCTGTGTGTTTCCCCTGTCAGCTACATGGCTGTGTCAGAGGTGAGCCAGAAAATACAAACCTGTACAGGAACAGCTTTCTGAATCTTTTCCAAGACAAGATCAAGGGACAAAAAAGAGTCTTTGAGGGACTCCTTGTCAAAGTATCACAACACTCAAGAATCCTTTCTGTTGCCTCCCCCCCCCAAAAAAATAAAATCTTCATGTATTCTTTGTGTTTGTAAAGGGTGGTTAAAATCATCCCAAAGTATTGTAATTCTGCTGTGTGAAAAAGATCTTTATTCTCTCACTGAACTAGTCTGCTACAATGCACTTCATATGAGGCTGTCCTTAGAGATGGCCCATAAGCATAAACTAGAGTAGAATACAGGGAACAGAACTATAATCAGTAGAGACAGGCAGGATCATATTACACCAGTTCTGTAGGTGCTTACTTCTAAAGCCTTAAATATCTGCAAGAGTCCCTCTCTAAGGGCCTTTCCGCATGAGATGCCAGAAATGCCTCATGGCGTTGTAGAAGCAGAGTTCATGGCTCTGTTTCTGCGGCCCTTTTTGCACGGCATTTCTGATGCGAAAGGGCCCCTTGAGTGTCACGCACAGGTGAGGAGCGGTCCACACGATGCACTCACATTTGCGTGACGCTCAAGGGACTGATGTGGACCACACATTCATTTTTTTCATTTTCGGCTTGAAGCCGAAAATACTGCGTGGTCACGCATCGCTCCAGGGCCCCGTGCACACTTACCTTGTGTGCGGAGTCTCAGGATCCAGGCCGGTCGCGCTTCCTGTCTCAGTGCAGCCTGGGAGGTCCCAGGCTGCACTGTGAAAGGAAGAGGCGGGTCTCTCGCGCAAGCAGGAACCTCATGCAGAGCCGAAGAAGCAGGGAAGTGAGAGCCTTTCTCCAGAGGCTGCTTGCAGGAGCCCCGCACCCCAGCACCATGAAAAGGTAAGGTGCAAGAAGGATCTGTGACATTTCTGTGACACGGCATTCCGCACCATCCTCTGCTTGAGGAGGCGAAGACCACTTTCTCATTCCGCACTACAGCGTTTGTCACCACTCCCCTGCTCCACCTATGGCCCTCCCCAGCCCATTTCATTGGATCTCTTTTCTTTTTAAATCTTGGGAAGGATGTCCCTATGCAGACATGACGTCATGTGTGCTGAGCCGGGCCCACCCTGAACCCGCCCATTCCTGCAAGAATGCACTTCAACGATGCCTCATTTAGTTGTGGAAACATAGTAGAAGTGGTCTCAGGGAGTGAAAATGCATTTCTTTCTGTTACTCAAATATGATGCTTTAGCAACATGCAAAGGCACACCAGCAACCTAACATCAACTTAATAGTGATGACATCATGCGGATGCATGCCTCCTCAAGCTGTCGCAGCTACGCAGTGACTACACCATGTGGAAAGGGCCTGAGACTCTCAGTGAAAATTGGAAAGAGACAGAAAGAAGGGAGGAGAGAGAGAGAGAGAGAGAACCTCCAATTAGTTGTAACATCAAAACGACAGAAAACTGCCCCTGTGGAGATTGATTTTGTCTGTTTTAGTGTACTTTCTGCTTTTAATATGATTAAAGTTGTTGCTGTTGCTGTTGTTGTTTTATATACATTTAAACTGCTTTGGTCTCTATAGGGGAAGTTTTCAAGTGTTTTAAGTAGCATTCAAAATGAATAAGGATGGACCAACCGAATCCTCGAATCCTCAGCAAGGATTTGAGATTCACGAATCCAAATCCCTGTGCCAAAGCTTTCAAATCCACCAACCAAATAGTTTGTGGGAGCCCAGGACGCCTGAAAACCTGGGAGACAGACACACAAGGGGAGATGGCAAGTAGGTGAGTTTTTCCCTTGGACTAATAATGGTCTTTCCTAACAATTTCAGAAATTGCATCTGGGGTTATATTCTAATATATTTAAATTGAACATTTAACATTTAAGTTCAGCACTATTTTCTCTGCTGAAAATCAACGGCATGTATCAATTCTGGGGTCAGTGGGTCTGACAGCTATCAGAAGTAGTGGGGCAGAGGGCAAGGTCACACAATCTCATCCAGTGATTGCCACATGTAGGCCAGTGTACCTCCTTCCACAAGACCAGTGCCTGGTTGTAAAGCTATAGCTAGAATAGGATGAGAAATAAAATATCTGTCATGGTTTCTCATGAACCACATGACAAACCACATGTAACAGAAAGGAAAAATTGTTTTTACAAATTGGCACCTCCAGGGCCCACCAAAGGCCTGATTGGCCGGAAGGTACAGCCTTCTTAAGATTTCAAGGACAGCTGAAAGGACAGCATAGCTCCCTTGCAAACCTCTTTCATACACAATTCTGGGGTTTGTCATTTTAGAAGGTGTCACAGCCTTCTCTGCCAAAGTGTGCTATTGCATCATCAAACTACAAACCCCAGGATGACATAACGAGCTATGTAAAGAAACTCCAGTTTTGACCTGGATTAGCTCTCTGCTGTACTATGTGGCCCTGTTTACACAAGCAGGAAAATGTGGGGTTAATCCACATTTTCCTGCCTGTATAGAAAGGGCCTTCATGTCATTTTCAATCCGGGGAGATCCTGAGGCAAAACTATGACAATTGTCCTGGCCAGATTTCTTCAGAGGGAGGTTTGCCTTTCCCTAAGCTTTTGCTAAGGCTGAGAGAGTGTGTCTTGCCCAAGATTATCCTTCTTTCCCTTGCTTTTTAAATCCTTTAAAAAAAAAAAAAAAAAAAGGATTTGAAAGATTTGAGATTCTTGTGATTTGTGGATTCCCAGAATCTTCCAGGGATTCGGATTTGGAAAATTCTGGATTCATCCCATTCCTAAAAGTGAATAAATACAGGAGGTGTGTCTGTGTGGAGACAGGGGAATATCTCTTTCTGCAGTTGACTTTGAAATAGTGAATCATTTGTTGCCTTATGTTCTAAAGCTGAATTTTGTTTTAATTTTGCCCCCCCCCCCTTCATGCTATTACAAGTAAGATTTCCAGTGACTATCTTCTAGGGGGAAGCAAAACAAAACAAAAACAAAAACAAAAGGAAAAATTAAAAAGAAAAGCAAATACTACCTGCAACAATACACCACCTAGCATTTGGGTAGACTGAAATAACTGTAAGTACGTCCCTTCTCTTCTTAACTGCACCTTCTTTATATTATACTGTTCCCAAATGCAAAAAAAATATAAATGTATGAATGTATTTCTTCAGTTCTGAGTCCATTTTAATCAGTTCTATGTCATAATGTGCCAGCCTTGGTTTAGAAATGTTCCAGCCTTCACGAGTAGCAGCTGACTGCATGAATAATACAGAACACAGAGACAGTTGCAATGTCTGTAATCATGGCATTCAGTCCTCTTGGAATGTTGCAAAGCAAATCCCTGTCATGATTATTTTATCAGACCACAGTCTGTAAGAATGAATTAGGTATGTTTTGAATAAGGGTACCAAGTCTGCCATAGAAAATCACTATTAAAAAATCACAATAGAGATGTAGAGTAAATGGATAGGTATAGGAGGAGGCAAGGAGTAGAAGCTATCATAAATCCATAGGATTCTGAATATTTCATCTTAAATTCTGGTCAGATCTTAATTTAATATGCGAGAAACCAACAATTAAATGGAAAGCAATTGGAGAACAAGGAGAAAGAGAAGCAGGGAGGTATCCTATTACATTACAGATAATATTTTAAAAAAAAAAATCCCAAAATGCCTCGGAACATCTCAAGAAATGTGGCATTTTGCTGCTGCCTTCCTGAGACTGAGAAACATAGGAGAGGGGAGAAGGTTACCAAAAAGCTAGAAAGCCAAAACTACACAGCTGATACCAATTTTGCCAGCCTGATGTGTGGGGAAATATTCAAAGATTATATGCAAGCTTAAGACCCTTAAAACCCTTCTCCTGTGTACAGTTTAAGAATCAAGTCTGATCTTAACCAAAACGTTGAAGTGATGTGCTTCTTCTCTAGAAGATGTGAAAGCTTTCCAATGTGGACAATACTATATATGTGCTGTAAACAATTTCTGCTATTGTATTTACCGTTCACAACAATGATTTGCATTATAAAGAAAGGAATAAAGGATTCAAAGCTTTTCAGATAGGTACATAATAAGGATGTGATAGTGATTGAATTATTGTTACCAGCTATTAACCTTAAAACTGAGTAGATCAGCATATTATGGCCTATTAAGCATATCAGCATATTATGGCCCAGCATAATAAGTCGTATATAGTTTCAGTATAATACAGACACACACACACACACACACACACACACACAGAATTAATGCTGGAATCATAGATGTCATGGCCTTGAGCTCATCCATTGTCCAGTGGTTGGATAGCTCCCCACCTACCAAGCCACAGATGAGAAAGAAGGCTCTGTGTGTGCTTGCAAAACAATTGGCTGTCCTAGGATTTGGGTTTGCACCACCCTTAGGAAAATTATTGTTATGCTAGAGTAGTGTCTTCACAGGATCCTGGCCTGAATGCATTATCCAAAGGTACTTATGTGGACTTTTGGGATTTTCCCCACCTCTTGTCCCTATTATCCTTTTCCTGTCTCCTCAGGGGTTCCTCATCTTTCTGGCACAGTTTTTGAACATTTAGGGGAGTCCGAAGAATGAAAATTGCTCTTCTGGCTGAAACTGCACTGTTAGAAGAAAGGATTAATTGAATACAAACCTGTGTGTGTGTGTGTGTGTGTTTTCTTGAAAAAGAGTTTGGTGATTTCTAAATAGCATCTTGTTATTAAGTGCATCTAAAACACAATTAACTAAAAATGAAAACAAACAATACACTTAAAAATAAATAATATAACCTTGACAAGAAATTGTACATGCCTGTGAAACTTGCTACAATGGCTTGTATAATGTAATCTAGGTTCCTTTCACACCACAAACAAAACACTACAATTCCACTTTAAGTGCCATGACTGTATCCTATAAAATCCTGGAGATTGTAGTTTGGTAACCGGAGGAGCTCTCTGGTTAAGAATTCTAAATACCCATTTCCTAAACTTCTAATTCCTGAATTCTATGTGATAGAACCTTGAAAGTTACAGTGGAATAATATTGCTATAATTATATAGTGTGAAAGGGGATCTAGTGAGTTCATGATTGAGGTGAGAATTCAATTAGCAATTTTTTTTAACTAGCAAAGCACTATTTTTATCTTACATCATTTGTTTATGTTCTTTATTTATGTGTTAATAACATAATTAATTTAGATAATTAATTGATTACTTGTCAGCTGATGCTCAAATTACAGTCCCAAGATGGCTTACATAAAAATTTTCCAAGCAACTACCAATGCTATAAAAGTAGTTGTGAATACAACAAAGCAGCAATTAAAATAGAAGCAATTAAATTAAGGGATAAAATATTCAGTACAAAATCAGCATAGTAAAGGGGCAATTAAAAAGTGGGGAGGCTGATTTTTCACCTGAAGCTATAAAGATGTTAAGCTTGGTGTCTGACCTTCAAGTGGGGCCTCAACTAAGAACTTGCCCTCCTGAACACTCTCCATAGCAGTCAAAGCAATTTAAATTATTCCTTTCCTATGTGCACACCATATAAGGATCAATTAGACAATTGTATTCAGCTTCTTGTTTGTGAATTTAAGCTTGCATAAGTGAACAGCAGGGGTGACATTCTAATCCAATTTACAAAAGTCCCTTTACATTTGACATGCCCTGTTAACAGTGTTCCATTCTCTCTCATGCTCCAAAATGCTGGAAGACTAATGGTTTAAGGGGTTGTATAGATACATAGATAGCCAGTGTGGTGTAGTGGTTTGAGTTGAGCTATGACAGTGGAGACCAGAGTTCAATTCCCCACTCAGCCATGGAAACCCAACAGATGTCCTTGGGCATGTCATATACTCTCAACCCCAGAAAACACCGTGATAAGTTTGTCTTACGGTCACCATAAGTCAGAAATGACTCGAGGACACACGCCACCACCACCAGCAGCAGCAGCAGCAGCAGCAGCAGCAGCAGCAAAGATGCATTATTTAGGAAAATTTATGCTATCCTTTTGTTGTTCATTTCAATTTCAACATTATCTGAAACTGAGAGTTTAACCCATAATCAACATGAGCAGGTGGAATGAAAGTGCAACCTGCCTGTTCCTGGAGAGATGGAGCTGTACCCAACTCCAGCTGTTGTTTTATACCAAGGTGAGGGCCTTGTGGATGAAGACACTGAATACCTTTCTCCCCATAATCCATAAAAGTACATATTCAGGTAACACTCAATTACATCTGCCTATGATACTTATGCCATGGCTAGCTTATATTAATCCCTAGCCCATGTTTGTATATAATGCATTTCCATTATTCCTTTCCCTCTTATTTGTCTTTTTTGCACTTCTATTTTTTTTTTAAATCAAATAAAAGTTAAATTTATTACAGGACATTTCACATATAAAGACTGAACTGGAGGTGAACTAGTAACTGGGAGGAGAAGAATATATATATATATACACACACACACACATACATATATACATATACATACATACATATACACACACACACACACACACACACACACATATATATATATATATATATATATATATATATATATATATGAAAAGAAATCTCTGTCCTTCACTTACTCTTGTGAGTGATCATATCTTTTTTCTGTAGGTTTTTGTGCTTAACAATAACAAGTGTTCTACAGAGCAGACATGCTGTAGAGGCTTTTCATCTGTTTCTAGTTCTTAAGCAGATCTGTTGCAGCCAGCTTTCGTATTCATGTCTTTGGGGCCTCTGGGTATTGGAGCTCGTGTCAGAAAAAAAATGCACTGAGTAAAACTGATATTTTTATTTATTTACACCAAGATGCAAGAAGAGTTGGTGATAGAAAAGAATTTCAAGACAGAGTACTGAAATGAAGAAGACATCCATGTACTTAAGTTAAAGGTAACTATGAAAGAAAAATCCACTAAGAAGTAGGATATAAAAGCAGCTTCAGGCTTGCATCACTATGGGTGGCTGTTATCCATTCTATTTTTTTCTCTCTCAGATTTTTCTGCTTTAGAACACCTTCCATTTCAGTATCTGAGAAGGAAATCCTGCAAATAAGGCAAAGGAACATGTACAGAGAAAGAGAGAGAGAGAGACAGAAAGTATGCAGGGATGGGATGAAAATAGATTGTGATCTACTTATGATTATCTGGGTAATTTCAACTTGAACGACTTATAATAATAGAATAATGTGTGCATCTCAGGGCTATTTCATTTTTGATACCACTTATAATCACTCCTCCACGTGCTCCAGTATAGCATTTTTGGATTTGATTATTTACAAATTATTTTGCGTCACCTCTGCTGCTGCGCTACATCATTTTTTATAGAGGCTTATGAGTTTTGCCTCACATTTGCAGTCTCTCTGCAAGCCTCATGAGACTGAGAGAGACTGAGAATGTGAGGCAAGATTTATAAGTCCCTATTAAAAAATGACATTGGGCAGCAGCCCAGGAAGCAGCAAGCTCTGCAAGCTGACTGCCTCTGCCTTGTCAAGGAATCTTACCACCTGAAAGGTAGAACTGGGCATCTTGCATGCCCCCTATTGTGTGTCAGACAGGCTAAGCAGCAATTAGCAGGCTGGTGGATGAGGGTTATTATTCACAGCATGGAGAGAGAGAGAGAGAGAGAATAACCCAAGGCAAATCCAAATTCTAGCCCAAAGTCCAGAGTTCCAGAGTGTCCAAATCCACAGGAGCAAACCAGAAGCGCAGTCAGGGCACACAAAGGTCCAAGGAGAGTCAGAATTCAGGAAGCAAGGTATTAGCATGGGTTTCAATGATCAAGAAGATCGGTCGTCAATCATGGGAAGATAGGCCAGCTGTTTTTCTATTATAGGCTAATGACATTGACACAGATGTTCCCTCTTTAGCTCTTTTTTGTTGTGTAAGTGAGTTGAACATCTGAGCCTCTCCCTTTCTTGCTGTTGTTCTGCCAAGGCAGGTGCCTATGTTGCTTCTTCCTCAACTCTTGTTGCTGCTTGGCCCTTCAGTTCCCCTTGCTCTGGTCCCTGCTTCTGGTTGTTGTCTTCCTCTGGGCTATCTTCTTCCTCTGACTCAGAACTTTTCTCATTTTCAGGGTCTTCAAAGCAGAGCATGACATCCCCCACCAAGAATTCAAATGTATTCAAAAGCCTATAGATATTCACTGTTTTTCCAATTTCATGGGAGTCCTCTGCCTAAACCTCCATGAATATGGAGTGATGACTGTAATTAATTCTAATCAATGTTAGCTCATTGTTGTTGTTGTGTGCCTTCCAGTCATTATTTCAAGTTGTGATGCCCCTAAAGGGAACAATCATGGGATTTTCTGGGGCTGAGAATGTGTGATGCATCAGAGGTTTTCCATGGCCAAGTGGGGAATCAAACCTTGGTTTCCAGGGTTATAGTTCAGCACTCAAACGATTGCACAATACTGGCTGTCAATGAAAGCCTACCTCCATTCTAAAGCAATACACAAAGTGATAAGTCACTGGGCCAGTAGATAGTGGACAGTGAAATTCCTCGAATAGGGACAGGGAGCTTTAAAGATTAGTCCAGATGCTTGCTGTTTGTCAGTAGTTTGGAGTAGGGAACCAAAGAGGTAGTTATTCAAAATCCTGTTTTTGTTTTTGTTTTTCGGTTTGTTTGTTACAGCTAGAGGAATACAGAATTTATTTTTGTGAAATACAATTTGCTAGGGTGAACCTTGCCTGATTTTGACTCCAGATACGCACCTGTGTGCCTAGATACATCTATATAACAAGAAAGAATAAAAATTCTTCCTTCCTTGTGTAAGGAAGGCATGTGGACAGAGGAAAATGATGAGGTGGAAAAGCTGAATATTTGTTAACGGTGGAATAAAACAAGAACAGTGAGCAAGAAAAAGAGTGGATGGAACAGTTGCCATGTGTCAAGTTGGCCAGGTTTTACTTGAATTCTAGTCATGACACCGAGTACTATTTACATGTTTAACTGACCTGTATTCCCAGTTTTCATTTTAAAAGATAATTCTGTCTTGCTCCACTATACCAGTGTCATACTTTAATTATCATGCTTTTACCCAGAAATTTGTAGGGTTGGTAAGGTTTTAAAAGTGACCACGATATCCTGAAAACAGTGGAACTGAGAATTAGTTCAGTTTAATGCTGCAGTGAAGGCAGCAGTCAAGGTGTTTTAGAAACTATAGTTCAAGGTATTGAACTAAAGTCCTCTGGTAAAGAATTCTAACTACATCACCAAGCTTGAAATGCCAGGGTTCCTAAGAGTGGTGTCCTTACAAAGAAAATGGTATGAAACTGATACAATGGTGTTGCATAAGCACAGCTGATGTCTCTATGCTTTGTAGAAGCCAAAATAATGAATCAAAACTTGCAAACATTGTCTTGTCCATTTTTTTACAAGAAATGAAACCACTATTGCTTTCAATATATTTAACTAATGAATGAAACCACAGATGTGATTGATGTCATATTGAAGAGCCTTTAAAATTAAAATTGTAGAGTGACCTATTGATTTCTTTACTACAGTGGCCACCCTGGATGAGGAATTTAGGAGTTGTAGCATGGTTGGTTCATTAGTTCGAGCATAAAGAGTGTCTACATTAGTTCAGCAACCCCTCTATGTTAGTTCAGCAATCCTTACAACAATTCTGTGTTAGATCAATAGGATTGTTCCTATTCTTTTTTTCCAATGGGGTAATAAAGAGGCTATGAAGTGGAGCATAGGAAGTTTTGTAGTTTTAAATGTCTCAAGCAGGATTCTAAAGTCTGTGGTATCTCAATTTCTGGGAGGGATATACCAGTTGCATGTCTTTATCAATTTCAACTATTAAAAGCACAAAAGTTCTGTGATAACAAGAGGTGGCAAAGAAAAAAACCTTGTGCTACAGTTCATGCAACTCTATATTGCATCCAAAGATGCTAAGTAAACTCAACTTTTTGTTTCTGGTCTTCAAAACTTCTGAGTGGAAAATTAGTGTCTGTATGCTGGTCAGCCTTTCACAGTTGACCATGTGCTCTGTATAATGAGGAAATAATATGGAAAAGTGGCTGACTGGATTAGGAGAATTGTAATATGGAGATGAGGTTCTGGTGCTTGATAAGGTGAAAAGAAGAGCTTAGAGAGGGAAAAAGGCTAAATGATCATAAAGCAGGAAGGAAAAGAAAGACCAGCAAGGAAGAAAAAATAGTTTGGATTGGGAAAACGGGAAATAAAATTTTTAAAAAAATGGGAAGAGGAAAAAAAACAGGGGGTATGGAACTAAGGAATATCTAACCAAAGTATCAGCTGACCAGTAGTGGAAAAATAGTACTGGAGTGGGGGTGAGGGTTTAGCAGGTTTGAAACCAAGCAAACTATGACTTAATAAGGACAAAACTTTTTTTTAAAATGCTTTTTGTTTTCATACTAATTGCTTGTTTCTAGCCTTCATATTTCTTATCTGTAAAATAGGAAAACTAATTGTTCCTTTTGTTACATCTTTATTCAGCAATACTGAGTAATTTTAGAGTATTGTGTTAGCAGTTATCTGTTTATCTGAAAATACACATGTAGAACTGTACATCTATATACTTCACTTAACTAAGTAGACGTGTTTCTGGACATCAGGTTTTTAAAAGAAAATTTGTGCCAGAGGTAGAATTAATATGGAAAGAATGGACATAAGTTTCTTCTCCACAAGAAAAGAACAACAGTTCAACATGTTTCAATGTTTTTTGAAGTAAAAAAAACCTAACAACATGAGCGTGTGAAATGAAATAACTAGGTCAGGCAAGTCTTACGTAAGTTAGACACTATCTGAAAACTCCTTTCAAAATACATCCAGGGATGACTTTTTCTTCACTAGCCCCACTTTTCCTATAGAGAATAGCCTGTAGAGGGAAAAAAACTGTAGATTGTGAGTGACTACAAGTGCTTCCATTAGGACTGATCTTCCCAATAAGAAACTCCTCCTAGGTTTCCAACATATCTATAAGTTTCAAGAAAAGGAAACCTCCACTATGGTTCATGGACTTGCCTGGGTACTCTTTTTCTCTAAGTGAAGAGGATGGCTAGATGAACAGCTGTCTCTGTACTGCCATGTCTCTCATGGGATCCAAAGAAGTAAAACAAAATGACTTAGCGTTTTGTGTTCACAATCATTCAGGGTACAAACAGAAAGAAACTTTGTGTACCCTACAAAATCACTTCTGCTATAGTCTCATTTCATCATCAGCCTCGTAATGGATCAAATGACCCTGATCCATGTAGGTGAATTTATCATACAGGAAATGCAGAGGGACATAAAAGCAAAAAAATAAAAATGGAAGCAGTTCAAAAAAACCTCTCCAGGATTTTCTGCTTCTCATTCGTTAGTAAATTATGAAACAGGCAACACTGAGGCAAGAAACATATAAAGAAAGAAGTATCAGAAAATTAGAAAATAAAATTAAGGAAACAAAGTTTGTGTTAAGAAATGTTCAAGTCATTTTACTAGGCCTTTAAAAGTGAAAGAATAAAAAGAGTCATCTGCTGATGGACAGCCATTAAATATGTTCATTAGCTCTTTCTCTCTCTCTCTCTTTTTTTAAAGTGTACAGCTTTCCAGTTTCCAGAGATTTATGTTGCTGTGTCGACTGATAATTAAAAGCACAAGGATTGGTGGGGAAGCTGGCATGAACACTTGAAAATTGCAGAGGTGCAATAAACCCCAAAGGAAGCAGGAAATGAATTATCTCAACCACTAGTAAATAGATTTTTCTCCTTTGCCACTAAATAAAGGCAAATGCCTTTGGGCAAGAGGAGTAAAATATCCCCAGAACTATAAATAGACCAATAAATGACAGCTGTAACTTTCGAGGGACTGTCAATGTATGACCTTGAGAGAAAAGATCAGAAAAAGTACAACAGTAAAAGGAACACAGGATTGTTGGAAGGGTATGAAGGTTATGAGAGACCAAGAAAAAGTCATATTCTTTTCATTCAGGAGACTGTATATCTCACAAAACAGTCAAAGTCAAATTAGTGTGTTCCTGCATTTCTGTACGACATTTCTAGATCTACCCCTATTGTTTTACATTTTATGATACGCGCTAGTGGCAGCAGAGGAAGATGGTAAGAAGGAGAGTGTCAGATTGGGTGATAAACCCCTCCTGACCATCTGATCAAGTTCATTTCTAAGAAAAGTTTTATAGAGAATTACAATTGTTTTGCTGAGCTGGTTCTGAATCTTTATGGGTCCTTGAAGAAGCAATCATCACAGCACAATTGAATATTGTGCTTCAGACCAACATTAAAGATTTCAGGGGAGAAACAAAGAAGAGTTTTCACAACACTAGTAAGATCCTTAAGCAGTTTTTTGTCTTTATAACCCCTTTTGTACAACCCACATAC
Source organism: Cyclura pinguis (assembly GCA_030412105.1). Taxonomy (NCBI): domain Eukaryota; kingdom Metazoa; phylum Chordata; class Lepidosauria; order Squamata; family Iguanidae; genus Cyclura; species Cyclura pinguis. The sequence goes on along the minus strand of CM059601.1, from coordinate 148,712,483 downwards.
CGTAGTCCAGCTGTGTTGCAAACACAACATAAATCTTACCAGTGCATGATGCCATGTTAATAGTCTAAGATAGATGGCAAAAAGTTTCATGGAATGATCCAAGACCCATTATTAGATTAGCCATTGAATCTCATATATCACAAGAAGCTGGAATGAAATAGTAAGTTCCCAGGTAGAGGGACCCTGAGGAATTTTGCTGGAACCAAAAAAAAAAGAAGTTCAGTAAGATTATCAATATTCCTCAGGTCTTGTATCATGCATTGGCTCTCAGATGGCTCTTTTGTCCCAAAGGGAGGGATGTTAGGGGAAAGTCTGAGATGCTGATCTTTGAAATCAGTTGTACCTGTTCTTCAGCAGCAGCAGGAGCAGCAGCAACAACACAGTGAGTTATTACAACCAATGAGTAGCTTGACTGTCATCTACTTGTCTCATGTTAGCTTATATATCTCATGCTACTTTAACAATGTCACATGAGTCAGTATTCTTATGTCAATAGAGAAATACAACTGAGGGCTAAGAATGTGAAACGGACTGACTAATCTGATTCTTTCATTGTTATTTTAATCTTCATAATCACAAGTTCTATTAAGAGTCTCACTTCCACTGCAGTAAAAGACAAGACAATTATTGTTTGGGAAAGGAGTAGGTGAAAGACAACATTGACTGTAACACTGTAAGAAGATAAGGGGTGGAGCAAGAATCTGAAGATTCAGCAGAAAGAAGGCTGAATTCTGCAAACCTGCTTTTAATAGGAGAGAAGCAATTGTAGCAGGGACCCTGCTTTTGATTGTAACACTGGAAATTGCTGGCACAATGCGGTGGAAACATTAATCTGCTGCAACTTAACTGGGTAACAGACCTCATCACTAGCAGCAACTGCAGCTGGTAAAACAAGATGAGGAGGGTTGGGGCAGGAGATATTAGTTAGTTTTGTACCTAAGTGGCTCATCTAGAATCTCAGCTATAATCATTTATTTGTAGAGATACAATAGTTGTGATTTGAGTTATCATGATATTTTGAGAATGTGCTATCAGTTTTCTTCATATTGATGTAATTCTTTGTTACGTTTCTTCCTAAAGGAAGCAAATGAGTAATTTTAGTAATTTTTCTCCCACTGCAAGAAAGTCTTCAGAATCCATATCATTTTCAAAAACTATTTGCAATTTAGGATTCATTTTTGCAAAATTTGCATGTAGGTACTTTGTACAGGAAACAGCATGTTCTCTGCAGGATCAGAAAATACTGTTTTTGGCTTAAAACAAAAATTTCTGCTTAAAACAACCATATTTTCTGAATTTTTCACAGAATATATCTTGAAATCCAAGAGTTTCATTAGTCCAGGATTCTTCTCATCAGAATTTCTTGACACTCAAAAACTACATTTTTCAACCGTTTTTTTAAAAATAGCTTTTAATATTCTTTCCATTCATAGCATTTGGCTTTATTTCATTATTACAATTGGGTCACCTTGTAGCCAAAGCAACTAGAGTGACATATATTTAGAACTTTTACTTTACCCGAAATATATCCAAAAGTCAAATAATTGTTTTATAGAGAAGATATTCAACTCTGTCTCTGTTTTATGAATGTTTTCTTCCCAATAAAAGCCTAACTCACCAAAACTAGGAAACAGAGGGATTAGTCAGGTAGAAAAATCAGTTGAATAACTAATGAAGGATATCTCAAATGCCCCAGGACAATTTCCAAAATTGACTGACAATGTATCCTTGCTACATGTGAAGAAGGCAACTTCTCTGTTCCATTCGCCTCCATACAGAAATGAAGCCTACTGAACTACTTGGGTTCAATGAGTTTCAGCTGAGACAGTTAGCTAGTTATGTAGGGTTACACATGATCTTGTGGAAATGGCCTCTCATCACAGAACTATTTTTTGATACTGGAAAAATGTGTAGCTAAACAACAAGCAAGTTCTTGCTGAATAACAATCTGGAAATGAGAAGTAGCAGATGTTCTAGAATTCTTGTTTATTTTCAAATCTCAGAAGACTATGGGGCAGAGGAAATCTTCTGCCCTCCCCCAACAAATTTAGCATGAGCACGGTCTTAATGGGTGCACTTCTGTCGCATTATCAATGTAATAATCTTGTCAACTATTGCTAGTAAATAGAAGGGATCACTTTCAAGATTTCATACAGAGGAATCTGGAACCCTGTCCTTTCAATTCCTTCAAAAATATCCTCCACTTCTTACTCATGAGAAAGGCATAGAGATGACAGTTAAAAGCAGGCATGGGTAAATGTGGATCTCCAAATGTTTTTGGACTTTAACTTCTACAGTCATCACTGACTATCTCTTATGGGACCTGTGGGGCTGAAACATCTGGATGTACCCCATTGGCTTATACCTGACCTTATCCTAGCTAACAGAACCACTGAATCAATTGGATGTTGTTAAGCCAACAATTATATAAATTTTCCTGATTTAAGAGGTCTCGTCTGGTTTGGAATAATGACTGGATTAAGCCCAAATTTCTTCTCACACCAGAAGAATGTATTTTGAATGTTTTTAACTACATGTGTTATTTTGCAATTGGCAGAGTAGCAACATGCCTGGCTGAAGGAAGGTGGTTCAATCAAATGTCTATGTGGATATCCTTCTGCCTCACATCTATCAAGCAGTTGAATGTTAAGTTCTTATATGAAGAATTACTCTATTATACAGCTTTGCAAAGAAATACCTCTTCTTGTACATAATTTATTTGAAAGAAAAAAAAAGTAAAGTGAGGAGTAATAATGAGGACGCTAACAAACTGAACTAAGGGGAAGTAGGGAAGTAAATTAATAAATAGCTACATCATTCATGACTTGAGAAGATCACATATAGTAAACCAAGTGTATAAGTAATGAACGATGGGCCACAAATTAGAAATTGTTATGAAAGGACTTAAGATGCATTTGACACTATTCAAGCTATATATCTATCATAATGTTGACTTTTCTTTAAAAGATTGTAACATCATCACTAATTTTGTTTATAAATGTTATGTTATATATAATAAATAAAAAATGAAAAAAGAAAAGAAAAGAAATACCTCTACAAGAATAATACAAAGAAATTGACATATGTATAATAATGTAATCCTTAGCACTATGATTTCAGGTTGCTACCAACAGCTTAAAGAAATTAACAGAAAATTCTTCACATGTTTATCTTTTGTTCAGCACTTAGTTTTTAACTTACCATCTGTATTCCTGAAGACTTTTTAAAAATGTCTTCTTCTTGCTTGAGAAGATTAACTTGGGGCCAGGGAATTTCCAAAGAGGGAAAATAAATTAAAGAAATATTTGTGTAACCTCATCCTCTGCCATTCCCCTGAACAAAAGCATGTAGTTGGGATCCATCTGGACAGATTCCCCTACCATCTCATTCATATATCTAACAGATGTTTTACCAAAAATATCTTGTCCCTACAGTAAAATGTATTTGTGTATTCCCTGACCTGGTTAGTTTGTTGCCAAACAGAGCTTAAACTACAGGCTTGCAAGTATTTATTAATGTGTACAAGTATTCATGAATAAGTGTATACACAGAGAAGATTTAGCTTGGCTTCTTTGCTATTTTTGAAGTTTTGTAAATTGTCAGACTATGAATGTAAAGGAATACTCACCTTTTTTCTTCTGCTCATTAAGAAAAAAATCAAATAGCCTGTGAACAAAAAAGAATAAAAGAAAGAAAAAAAAGGGGGGGGGGATAAAGAAGAAAAAAATGTAAATTGCATTTCAAGACTTTTATGAGGTAGATAGAACATTTGTGCAAAAAGCACTGTTTTTGCACAAATGAACACAACAATAAGCTCAGAGAACAGTGTATTTTGTGTGAAAGACAGCTTTTTTTCACAAACTTTTTTGCCCATGAACAAATGCTTTTTCACAAGTAAATTTTTCTCAAAAAGCTCCTAAAATGCAATGCAATGCAATAAAAAAATTAAATGAAATAAAATAGAGTAATTGCAAAAAAATTGTGTACTCAGTGCCACTTAGTAGCAAGAACACTTTTGAAATTGTTTGGGGTTTTTTGTGTGAGAAACAAAAATAATTGAAGAATTACACCCTTATTTCATTCCATAAAATATCTCTGGTTTTTGGAGTGGTTTCTTAATAATTTGCAATGTTTCTCTTTGCCTAGAATGCATATCTGTCATTCATAGCAGTATAGTACAATGGACTTAACCATACTGTGTAATTCAGTCCCCCACCCCAGCACACTTTTGGAAAGTCTGAGAAGAGACCTTTTTGAAAAAAAAAATGTGAGAAAACATTAAGAAATAATTTTTAAGAAAAAAATATTCATAATGGCATGCTGAAACCCAGAACATTATTCTACTGCTGCACATTTGTGAATGGTTTTGGGAGACCATTGTATTCATTCATCCAAGTTCTTCTTCAAAATACAACAAAGAATATGGACATAACTGCACAATCGTACACACTAACCTATTTGCAGCTTACTGAATCATAGTCATTGCCCTTTCATCATAAGTCATTTCTGCACTACACCATTATAGTGCTATATTATTCCACTTTCAACATCCTGTGGAATTCTGGGGTTTGTAGCAAAGATTTTTCTAGATGAGAATTTTAAATGCCCCTCCCTAAACTGCAAACCCCAGGATTCCATAGGAGGTTTAAAGTGGAAAAATAGCACTACAACAGTGTAGTCTGGAAGTGGCCTTTGTCTTGTTCAGAGGTGTTAAAACTTTTCTTCAACTACAAACAGATCCTGAGAATTACAGGGCTAGCTTTCTTTTAAATAAAACTACAAGATTTTTAAACTAATTTTGGCAGACAGAATGAAAAAGATTCTTCAAGAGATTATACATGAAGATCATGTGGATTTCTACCAAAAAGGTTGATGTGGGAAAATACAGGATGATAGACAGAATATAATAGAACATCTGTAGAATGTTTTAATATGATGACCTTAGTATTGTTGGATGTGAAGAAGACCTTCAACAACATGAATTGATCATTTAGGACTGAGGTTTTCAAAAAGACGAATTTTGGACATAATTTAATTACATGGATTCAAAAATATACTCATCTTAGAAGGCAAAGATGGAGAGAAAACAAAAAGCTATAAGGAACAAAAAGAGATTAGACAAGGTTGTCTCCTCTCACTGTCATTTTTCATATGTACTTTAGAAGTCTTGAATGAGCTATTAGACAAGAAGAAAAAAAAAGCTATGGTGATAAAGAAACAAATATTTAAATTAAGGGTATTTGCTGGTGATCTAGTGATCTTTTTTCTACAGGATCCCTAGATTCAATAAATATATTGCTCAAGATTTTAGATGACTTTGGGAATCTGGACGGATTTAAAATAAAAAGAGATAAGACAGCTATGTGGACTAAAATTATGACAGAAGAAGTTCAAAAGTTTTTAACAGAAAAACAAGATTTAATGTAAGTGTTATTTTTGGAAAACAAAATGCAGAGTTGTTTCAGAATAACTATGTTAAAGTATGGAAAGGGATCAAGCAAGATTTACAAAGATGGTCTAAGATGAAACTTTCCTTATTAGATAGGATCTCAACCATAAAAAAATGAATGCTTTAGCAAAAATGCTGTTTCTATTTCAGACATTTCCTGTTGTGAATAATGATGTGCCATTTAAACAATGGCACAAAGAAATGTCTAGTTTCGTTTGGCAAGGGAAGAAACTGAGAGTTAGATTTAGGATTTTGCGGGATGGAAAATTCAATCTTTCAGATTTGAAATTATATTTTCATGTTTAATGTTTGGTTTGACTTACAGATTGGATTACTTCGAAAAGGGAAAGACTTCTACAATTTGAAGGGTTTAACATAGTTGTGATGGCTTTTGTATGTGTGTTCATGGCACAACAAACATAAAGCAAATGTAGATTTTTAATTATCATTATGTTAGACATGGTATATTAAGAGTTTGGAATAGATAAAAGACGATAATACATTGTAAAACGCCTTTTAGAATTTCACCACATGAAGCTTTGTTTATGTGAAAAATAGCTTTTAAAGATAGCTGGTTAACATATAGGGATTTATTAGCAATGGAAAAGAAGCAATTTAGAATGAAATCAAGTGAATAATTAATTCAAGAGGGCAATGACAGAGGTTAATTTTCTTATAGACAACCAACAAAATGTTTTAAAATGGGTAAGAATTTATTTGTCTTTAAAATGTATAATATGAACTTGAAGAACAGTTATGTACTTATGGGCATTGTTTAATTGCTAAATGTATAAGTTATTGTTGAAAATTGAAACAGAGGATGAACAAGTAAAAGACTGTATCATTACATGGGCACAAAATGTGGGTCCTCATATACAGATGGAACAAATGGAAAAGATGTGGAACAGAGATTTAAAATTTACATTAAGTTATGGCCTTGGAAAGAACTTTTATAAAATGATGTATATTTGATATTTAACAGCAGAAAGATTGTCTAATATGTATAAGGGTTCTTCTAATATTTGGTGTAAATATTATGTGAGCAGAAAGAAGGAATATTTTTGTATGTGGTGGACATGTGATAAAGCAAAGCAATTTTCTGTGATAGATTGATAGAAGACATTTTGATGGTAAAGATTCAACTGAAATCTGAACTTTTCCTATTAGAGCGGATGGATGATCAGACGGACAAGTTTGGAATAATTTTTAAATACAGTCTACCTTCCACATTCACTAGGGTCAGAGATGCCAGATGTCTGTAAAAGTGGAAAAATCACAAATATCAAAATGTGTGCTTGTGTCTTTGAAAAGATGGCCAAGGCATGATGGGGAGAACAGGAATCCAGGGTCCAAACTAGGTCAAGGAAAAGAGAGGAAAAGGGTGTGAGTTGGCATGGTGGACCTATATTTGCTCTCTCACACTTATCTTATTATTTGTGTGAGAAGGAACATTGGGAGAGTGTTTGTAGTGCCAAGAAATCAGGCTGTGAGACCTCCTTGGCTGACCAGGCAGTGGCTGCAAGAGGAGGAGGATCAGAGGTGGATTTTTAAAGGGCTGTGCAGCCTGATCAGAGCCACTTAGACGGAAGGTTCTCCATAAAAAGAAGGCTTTGAGGTGGTGGTGGGAACAGGGGTTGGAGAAATTTACAAATAATCAAATCCATGAAAATGAAACCTGACAATGTGAAGGGCTGAATGTATATGATTACAGCTGTCAGACTACTCTTTGCTCAGAAATGGAAGGACATAGCCACTCCATATCAAGAAGAATGGCTGATGAAGTTGCTTGACCTGGTATAAATAAATAAATTAACTATTTTAATTAACGAAGAATCACTGAGTCAGTTTAAGAAAGATTAAGATCAGCTGATTTTATATATAACAGTTTATGTGAGAGAAAATCAATTTTTGGTTTTGAAGACGTATAGAGTGACAGTTATTACTAATTTGAATAAGTGTGTTATAGTGCTTTAAGGTAGAAGTATGTTTGGTATTTTATCATGTAACAATAGCTGCAGAGTTGGAAGTTATTTGTACATTTGTAGCTCCTTTCTAGTTTAGTTTGGTTTGGTTTAATTTTGTAGTTAGTTTTAGGGTTTTTTTGTCATTTGTTTAGTTTTTAGTTTGTTTACTGTCTTTCTTATATTTCTTCACATGTTTTATATATTCAAGTCAAGTTCAAGTTTATTGCATTTTAGCAGCCAGCCATTGCACAAAAATGAAAAAATAAAATGAGAAAGAATAATCCAGCCAATTTACATGTAACACATAATCAACAATAAATAAATCACTATCCATACCCCTCCTTGTTCTTTATAGCACGTAACTGTAAGGCCCTAACAAGAAATTTAGATGTTCTGAAAGACACATATTTCACAGTATCAGATAACAGAAAACAAACTTTCGCGAAAGAGGAATTTCCCTTAAAAGACTTCAATAAAGGAAAAATATACTTGCTCCTGAGATCATTATAAATAGGGCACTCAAGTAGAACATGAATTAAATCTTCTACTGAAACAGAGTTGCAAGCACATACTCTGTCCTTCATAGGAACATTCTTGTACCTGCCCATCCGAATTGCCAGTGGGAGAACATTCAATCTAGCATGCAGAAAGGCTAACTTCATTTTAAAAGTTGGAAGATCAACCAGATAATGAGGAAGGGGTGAATTCAACGGGATGTAAGAAACAAAAACTGTATTAGATTGGTAGGACTTAATCTCAGTCATCTGGGATTGCATTGCTATATCCTTGAGTCTTTGGAGTATAAGTAATTTTGCTTTATCATACCCTTGAGTCAGAAAAAAAGGAACAGAGAACCCCAAATTCATGACAATCAATTGCATTTTATGCATCCATGAATTTGGACCAGGCTCTTCGAAAGACATCAAAAGGAGCTCAGATACCTGCTTAAAAATAATTTTCAACCAGAAAAGAAGGGCTAATCTAAGAGCCTCTGTTTTAATTGGCATTATACCTAACTCTGCACGGAGCAATGCTAATTTTGTAGAAATGGGAACTGCCACAAGTCTGCGTAGAAATTTATTTTGTGCTCTCTCTAATATATCTAAATTGGTCAGAGCCCACAGTGGTGCTCCAAATAGCAGTTTAGGCAGGACTCTGAGCCTATAGAGTTCTAAAGTGGGTTGAATCATATTGCCCCCTTTTGTGCGATAGAATCTTAATAATCCATTTAATGTTCTTTCAGCTAACAGGGTACTTGATTGAACCTGTGAAGACCAATTACCAGTCCAGTGAAAGACCACACCAAGATATTTAAAAGAGGGGACTTGTTCCAATTTATTCCCGTCGAGTAGCCAATTATAAATTTTTTTTGGATTTGCCGAATACCATCACTTTTGTTTTTTGATAGTTGATGGAAAGTTGTTCATTCTTACAATATAAACTAAACTGATTCAACAATCTACGCAGGCCTACTTGAGTATAGGAAATCAGGATAGCATCATCTGCATACAATAGGATCGAATATTTCCGATTTCCAATTTTAACTGGGAAAAATTGGTCACCTTTTAAGAACTCAACTACATTGTTTATAAATAAATTGAAAAGAAGGGGAGCAAGCAGACACCCTTGTCTTACTCCTTTAGAGACAGGTATCGAGTCTGACAGGTGTGTACCATCAACTCTGACTTTCAAGGATGTATTTGAATAAAGGGATATTATACATTTTAGAAGATTCTTATCAATACCCATAGTTTGTAATTTAACCCAAAGACGTTCCCGTGAAATAGAGTCAAAAGCAGCCTTCAAATCAATGAATGCTACAAAAATATGCTTTACAGTTCCTGCCAGATATTTATCAATAACATATTTCAACATAAAACAATTATCCAAAGTTGACCTGCCTAAACGGAAGCCAGCCTGTTCTGGGGCCAGCAATGCATGCTCTTCCACCCAATCCTCCAATGTATCTAAAAGAGACCTGGCATAAATTTTCCCAGAAACATCCAAGAGACTAATGGGCCTATAATTTCCTGGATCATTTCTAGGACCCTTTTTGTAGATAGGAACTACAATAGCGGATGACCAATTAGGTGGTGTAACTCCTACATTATTAATTAAAGAAAATAATGAAGCAAAAATTGGAGCCCACCAGTCTGAAAATGCAATATAAAAGTCTGATGGAAAGCCGTCTTCACCAGGTGCTTTACCTTTCTTTTGTCTTAATATTAATGAATTGGCCCTATCTATAGAAATATTTTCCCAGCTATGTTCCCATCTAGGCCCAGTATAGTCCGGGGGAATAATCTTAAGATGGTCTGAATCATTAAATAGCTTTCCAAAATAGCTTTCCCAGTTATTTTTAGAAATAGTTCCTTCTAAAATTGGAGATGACCTTTTTTCGAGCTTTGCAATTGTATCCCAGAATTTCGATGGATTCTTTTGCAGGAGTGCTAGGCTTAATTCCTTCCACTGTTCCCTGTAATATATCCTTTTTTTCTCACTAATTAATCTTTTGTATTTTTTACGAAGATCATAGAAATATGAGGGAATTTCAGTGGAGTTAGTGGATCGATATAATTTGATGGCTTTTCCCATTTTCCTTTTCAGATTCCTGCAGTCTTTGTCAAACCAAGCATTATTGCTTTTGGTTTCACAATTTTCTGAGTGGGATATCTTTTTTATAAAAAAGGGTCTGAGAGAGTTTGTTAATTGTGTATACAACTGATTTGCAGACTCGACATTAGATGCTTGAATCAGATCTTTTCTTAATTTCATAAATTCGTCAGAGTAAAGTCTCTGTTGCAAATCTGATTGCAACAGGGGATTCCATTTGATCCTTTTATCAGAGGTTAATTGGGCTTGTTCAGAATTAAGGTGGTGAGCAGTATTTATAACAGTACTGTTAAACCATTGCAAGGAAAATCTAAGTGGCTGGTGATCACTACCAGCAACTGGGTCAACTGTAAAAGAGAGAAACAAAGATCGATGCTCATGTGAAATTAACACATAGTCAACTGTACTTGCTCTAGAGTTATTTATAAAAGTAAACTCTCCCTTAGAATTATCAAGATGGGAACCATTTATTAAAGCTAAATTTAGTTTTGTCAGTAAAGTAAAAAAAATGCGGCCAAAATCATTAATCTTCTTATCTTTAGACTTTCGGATTTCTAAACCTTCCCACAACTCAGTTGGGCCTCCTAAAGCCCTAGCAATATCTTGGTTAGATGAACCTATGCGTGCATTAAAGTCACCGACAATTACCAATGGAACTAAAGGAAATTCATACTCTAACTCGCATAGATATTCTTCTAACTTATGCCAGTAGTTTGGATCATAATATGGTGAGGTGCGGGGGGGAACATAGATGTTAACAAAAATATAAGAGTGGTGTACATTTTTAATAAAAATGGCCATGGCACATGGAGCTAATCCTTTAAGAGGAATAATTGAAGCTGAAAGAGAAATGGATATCAATATAGCCAGGCCACCACTCGGTCTACCACCTCTAGAAGAAGAATATGCAGTATTTGAATAGGCCACATATCCAGGAAGCCAAATATCATGCTTTAGCCAGGTTTCTTGGAACAGCAAGACCTGAAACTGCTTTATATAGTCTAGAAAATCACAGTCCTCTAATTTGTTCCTCCAGCCTGCTAAATTCCAGGACAAACAGGAAAGTCCAGATGTCGAATATATTGATTGTCATTGTTGTGTCAAAACCTGGATTTCATTGGTTTCCTCTGAAATTACCACTGACCCATTTATTTGTGAGTGAGGGTTACAATGTACTTGATGTATATCTGCAAATATAGTATCTTTGTTTTTAGTCTTCCTTTCACCTAATTCATGAGGCTCCAATTTCCTCATCTCTAACCAATTCGCTGTTGTTTGGCGTACTTGACTAGAGATAATATTTCTATTACTGGGAGGGGATTCAAACATTATCAAATCATTCTGTTCCATAGGAGCTGAGGCTAAATCGAATTCTTCCCTACTCATCACAGTTAGCCTTTCTCTTAAGACACCCAATCTTGTTATGATCGCTTTTTTTTCAGTCAGGGGTAAACATTTATAAGAGTCTATTAATTGCTCTTCTTCACTGACCCTAGAGATATTAAATGGGTCTTGTGGACAGCCTTTCTCAAAAGAGTTTATCAATACAGGGTGTTGCTGCATACAGTGGAATTCTTTATTAGAAGAGAGCAAGGGTGGAACTTTTAAACTACAATTTTCAAACTTAAAAGTTGATTTAGAACCATGCTCTCCCCAAACCTTAGAATTATTCACTACTGAACAGGGTAATAAAGGTTTCCTCACTGTATCCAGAAACACTCGGGTAGGTACCACACCCAACCTAGAAACAGAAACTTTCCTCTTCATAAAGAGGGAAGGTATTCTAGCTGACCTAAATACTAGGATAAATTTTTGCATTTGAGAAGGGGCATGTAAAAAATTGATAAATGAAAGATCAACTGCCTTAATTGGTAAATGTAGTATAGTACTAATATGCTTCCTAGCACAGCTCATTGTATTCCACCGAGGAATAAATTGTCTATAAGGGAATATACTTAAAGCAACCTGATTAACCTGAAGGGAGAGATTCATATCCTTTAAAAAGCTCCTAGCTACAGGGAACGAAGGAAGCTGGCCTGTAGGAATGGTACCCGTAACTTTGATACCATCCTGCTTCTCAATGATCATTTTTGAAGGAAATGTATGACTTTCCCTTTTTATAGTGGAGGTAAGGCAGTCTAGTTTGTCTGAAATATTTCTTAATTCACTATAAACACTTTTTACAGTTACCGCCACCAGATTATATTGTTTTTCTAAAAGCATCCCATCATTAGAAGAAGAAATAATCTCCTGAAAGTCATCATGTCTACTCCCATCTACTAGGTTGCTTTTAGATATATTGTTTCTGCCTTGTAAATACTGAGACTCTAAGCTTTCCTCTTCTAGAGCATCAAACCTATTAGAGGTAGGAATTGCAGATTTAAAAACATCTAATGGCTGCCTATCAGGTTTAAAAAACTCATCAATCTTGGGCTGCTTAATTTTAGGGGGAGAAGAGTAAGTAGGACTTCCCCGAACTCTCTTTCTAGAAGTCATATTAATTAGCTTTCCACTAGAAATAAAAAAAAAAAAAACTGAATTAAGTAATTAAATAACTAAATAATTAAATAGCTAAACAGATATATATATATATATATATATATATATATATAGACTATAAAAATAGAAACATATAATTGACATATATCTGAAAGTCTAAAAGACACAAAAAAGAAAATAAAATCTAAAAAAAAAAAAACTGTTTTCACAAAAAAGGCAGTGCAGTTCAATTTTACAATCCTGAAGCAAATAGGCTGGGTAGCATATAGAACCCAGAGTGCACCTCTTGAACTCAGATCTGCATCCAGACTGTTGTAGGCAGCAGCTGTTTAGGCTCTTCTTTCGTCTTTGTTCACAGGCTTTATCAAAGTTTCACCAGAACTCCCCAGAGGTAATTCCTCATACTCAAAAACAGGGGTTATCAGCATTTATTATTGTCAATATTCACTGCTAGTTCAGTCTCTTCTCTACCAAACGCTGAAGGACCCTCAAACAAAGAGATAACAAACAGTTCGCAGTTCACAGCTTGTTGTCCCACATCATCAATCAGACCTTCATAGGATGGTAGATGATAGATGGTAGAAGGTCCTATATCCTCCCTTCCTCCTCCTCTTTGTCCAACCAACAGGTCAGTGATACAGCCTCAAGCCTTTGCTCACCACTTTAGCATTCCAGCTGTGAGTTCCAAATTATAGGCAAATAAAGATGATAGAAACAATGCCCAAATTGCAAACAGCTATGGAAAAGGACTGTAGTATATAAACTTCTTCAACTTGGGTGAGTATACCATCAGTGGTCCACAATCCAGACGAAAACAGCAAGACAACAGATCTTAAGGAATAGTAATAAATAGAAGTGTCTTCTCTGATGTAAACAACCCAGCTGTAATTTACCTGGGCTCCACTCTACCAGCACTCAGCTATCCCTCAGCTGGCCTTCCAAAAGCTTCAGGTAGGTTAATTGTCAAATGATCACAGCTGCCCAAATAAAGTCTTAAAATCTTAGAATCTTAAATAATTAAAGCTCTAAGTAATAAAAACTTTGGGGTTATTAAACCTCAGAGCTATACAATTTAATGTTTAAAAGATCCAATGTTAAAATGCTAAATGTTAAAAAGGTTAAAAAGGTTAAAAGGATTAAAAAAAAAAAAAATCAGCTTGCTCACTAAAATCCGAGTTAAAAATCACCATTAAGGACTAAAAACTACCTCACACAACAAGTTATTCCTGCAAATCCTGATTAACAAAGGCAATGCTCTGGAAAAGGTCCAGAGTTCAGTAGCAGGACATCACTTTTCTTTAGCGGGACTGCTAAAGCTAAAACCAGACAAGAGCCGAGGATAAATCAAAACCTTGACCGAAAACAAACAAACAGGCAGGCAGCTATATATTCAAAATTGTGCCTTAATATTTTTTTTAAAACTTTTCTTCAGCCACCATTGCTGGCTACAGCTGCTAATCACACAACTATTTTTTTTTCAATGTATCTGCCTATTTATTTTTCCAATATGTTGCTGTACTGTACCTATATCTACACCTGTCTTGCTGCATATACAAAATGTGAGTAAGGATTATGTGTTCTAGTTCCTCCCTCTTTCTGATATTGTAATTTTGCATGTACAGGCAGTTGTTTGCACAGAACAGCATTCAGTCATGTGACTTCCCTGCATATCATTTGAAGTGCTAGAATTCAGACACAGGTGTACTATGCCATCTGCTGAACAGGAGAATAGGGCAACATTATGAACTATCTGGCATCATAGGAATTTTTCCAGTTTTACAAAAGTGGATTAAGTAATAGCAAAATTTAATTCAAATGTGATGCAACTTAAATTGTGGTCCAAGTATAATACATGGAAATAAGTTACATATAGGGCAATCACAAATATTCTGAATTTCCAATTGTGGGGTCAAAATTATGAATTTTTCAAAGCACATATGTTGAAAACAAAAAGAAGCAATCCCCCCCACCCCCAATTATATTGTATCTGTGCTCATTTTTAGTCTATATTGTTCAACATAATTGATTTGTCTAGTTGCTTCTCATTCCTGAATCGATCAGGTCAGGGATTATTTCTAACTAGAGATCAAGTAATGAACATTCACATGATTCCCCCATATTCTGAAAGAATCCGTCAGTGGTCTGAGATGCCATACTTACCACTAATGCAAGGATAAGGCCATGACCTCAATATCTTCCATGTTGAAAGACTTCTGTGTCATTTGTATATTTGAATAGAATTTAGCTTTTCACCATAACAATAGATGTACATGGAGTGAAGAGAAACACTGATTCAGCCAGCACCTCTCATGGAAGAGCTTGCATGTACAGCATGGAGAGTCCTTTCCCACAATTTCTTGTAGTAAATCTTGTAGTAAACAGGATGGTAATATCTTTTTGTAACACAACAGCATTATCAACCTGATTTAGATGTAAATAATCACTGAAGGCAACTGAGGGCAACAAGTACAATATATACAAATGAGCAAATATTTTCACAAATGCTGCTACTTATCACCATTATTCCCCCAGAGCTACTAGACGCACATACAATTTTGAGTAATGTCAACATATACTCATTTCTTTTGAAATCAGTGAGACTGTTCCAGAACATAACCACAAACCATGATTCATATCACAGTGTTATTTATCAAAGATATTTTAATAAGGGATCTCACAGTTTTGTAGGTTTTGGTTGTCAGTGCCACCAGAATATTTGGCAATTCTAGACTACCCTCACAAAGAAGGCTATGGGAGCATCTTTTAATTGTACTAGTTATGATCTTAGACCAAATAGACTTTATTATCAAAGAAGGACATAGATTCTGCTACTTGGCAGACTTTGTCTGTAGGTTGGGTTTGTCTTCACAGTAAAAGTAGATTTCCATAGTATGGTTATTGCCATTTATATAAAGCACCTCTTAATACATCTGATGTCTAGGTAAGAACTAGCTTTAGAGTAGCACTTATGGGCCTTTAGAAATATATAAAAATACATCTTCAGTGGATTATTCATTGTGAGGTTTGCTGTATAATAAGCACAAAGGATCTACATAAAAAAAGAAAGTAGTAATAAGAGAAGGAAGGAAAGGCTGCTAGAAGAATAAGAAACAGAGCTGAGTGAAGCACAAAGAGTAAGAGAAAGCTCAACTCCCCACCTTCTCACAGTTGTCTCCCAGTGGGAAAGGTCAATTGATTCAAAAGAATGTTGAAATACATCTGATGCTCTGCTGGTAACTAAAATGGAAAGTGCCATGTTTTTGAAGTCTGGGAATACTGGGACAGTGTCTGTGTGTACTTAGCTAAAAGTGGGTACTGACAGAAGAAATGTCATTGGGAATAACCTCCTTTTCTGGTAAACCCATCTGAACAGTCTGTTCCTGTATATTGTCCTGGCATCCAACAAAATCATTAGTTTTGATTATCTGTTCTTGACCCAGACAGAAAAGAAGAAGAAGGAGGAGGAGGAGGAGGGGGGGGAGGAGGGGAGGGGGGAGGGGAGGGGAAGGGGGAGGGGAAGGAGAAAGAAAGAAAGAAAGAAAAAGAAAGAAAGAAAGAAAGAAAGAAAGAAAGAAAGAAAGAAAGAAAGAAAGAAAGAAGGTATCATGGAAAGACTACAAAAATATCAAATGTTTTGGATATAATCTGTTGTATGATTTGATGTCTGAATTATAGAATAACACAGCTTTACTTTCAAAATGTTAAGTTTCTTGCCCTTGTGGTTGAAAATTAAGATATTTGAAAACAGACAGACTGCATCTATATTCAGGAAGTGCCAGTTTTGATAGCATCTATCAAATATACTATATTTGTATATATACTATATTTGTATATTTGATAGTAACTTATTCTTCTTCTTCTTTTAACTTTATCTTAACATTTGTATGCTTTTCAGTGATTTCGTACTGTGCATTATCTTTTGTTTTAACATGATTTTAATTGTATTCAAAGTCTTATTGTTTGAGTTCTAGCTAATTTGTTTTGTGAGACACCTTTGGTCCCCCTTCAGGAGAAAGGTGGCATACAATTGAAAGGAAGGAAGGAAGGAAGGAAGGAAGGAAGGAAGGAAGGAAGGAAGGAAGGAGAAAGGAAGAGCAAGTCATTTCTCAAAGAATTCTTGGCTTCTTTATCTTAAAGAGGATGGTGCTATAGGATTTTGTTCTGGGCCCAGGATTTTTCAGCATTATTACAAATGACATTGATGAAGAAGCAGAGACAATGCTTGTCAAATCTGGAAATATGGCAAACTAGAAGGGGTAATTAATATTTTCATATATTAGATACAAATTAAACATCCAAGTAAAAAATGGGAATATCATTCTGATTATAATGCTGTTCCTCATTGCAAAGATTATCATGGAAGGTGGGACACTGTCCTGCATTGGTCATTTTTAAGCAGAAGCTGAAAGAACACCTGTTGGCTATTTTAGTTTTCAGTTGGACAAGATAATCCTTGTGCTCTTTCTCAACTCTACAGTCCTTTATAAAATGAGAAGAAAATTGCCCTAAAGCTGTTGTTGTTGTGCACCTTTAAATAGCTTCCAAGTTATGGCAACTCTAATGCAAACCTATCATGATGCTTTCTGGGGCTGAGAGTCTGTGGTGTACCCAAGGTTACCAGTAGGTTTCCATGGCCAAGCAGGGAACTGAAGCCTGGTCCCCAGGGTTATAGTCCAACGGTCAAATCACTGCATCTCAGGAGATCAGAAAATAGCGATATCATGGGAAAGGAGTAGGGGCAAGAGAAGTACCCCAGAAAGGCCAGATTAAGCCCTAAATCCTGAAATTCTGCATCATGAACCATCTTAATAAAGTCTGCATGAGTGACAATGGAACTCCAGAGTCACAGAGAGATGTATTTTCTAGGCCTGGAGAGATTGGTGCTAAAGTTCTCTGTATGTGAAATATATGTCTACTACTGAACAGCTAAGCACCATTCTACAACATGTAAGACTGCCTTATACTGTATTTGATCTCCTATAAAATCTAGGTATGTATTGAATATACCAAATATCCAAAATGTTGCATAAAAGTATTAGCTGGAATATCTTACATGAGCATTCTGTTAGAGCCCAGCCTTTCCTATACATCAGGAATTTTTTGCTTCAGAATTAGAGCATCTTCCTATGGTTGTCAAAATAATTCCAACTGAGCTTTTTTCCCAAATAAGAAAAGGAACATGTATTCAACTTCATAATATTAGATGGGGGAGGAGTGTTTAACACCTCAAGTAGGAATACCTCAATGGCCATAGGTTCTAAAGGCAGCATGCTATAATATCCCCCACAGTGTTATACTAATTAGCTAATCACTCATTAGAAATTTGAGCTCTTATTAACCCTCCCCCAAAGGTTAACATTTTCTCAATTCAATTGACCATACATTTATCTTTAGAATTCTGATTTGGTTATATTCTAAATTTTCCCATGGTCACCTTATAGAATGGCCATATTCTTACTACAAGCAATAACTTCTACAACAATGGATTTTTTTTTAATCAAGTGGCTGATGATGCACCATCTAATCCAATCTACAGTAGAACTCACATATCTATGCATTCATTATCCACAGATTCAATTGTTTGTATTTGGCTCCCCTCTGCTGCCACATTTGTGGCAGCAGCAGGTGGAAAAGGAGGGAGGAGTCTGGTATCACGCTTCTCACTGCCTCCTGCACCTCACCCCAGTCCCAATCATGGTGGCAGTGGGTGGGAGAGGAAAGAGGAGTGCAGGATTGTGCTCCTCGTCACCTCCTGCACCTTGCCCCGGGCCTGATCATGGTGGTAGGAGGGAGAGGAGGAGGAGCATAGGATCAGGGCCCGATCGCAGTGGCGGTGGGCAGGAAAGGAGCAAGGAGCAAGGGATCATGCTCCTCATTGCTTTCTGCCCTCCACCTGGGGCCTGGTGGTGGTGGGCAGGAAAGGAGTGAGGAGTGCGATCCGCCACTCCCCAGTCTTTTCCCACTGTGGCAGTGGGAAAACAGGGGGGAGCACAGGATCGCGCTCCTCACCACCTCCTGCCTCTGGCCCCAACCCAATTGTGATTGGTCCGGGGCAGGCGGGGGACAGAGGGTTCACTAGTATACACAGATTTCAGTATCCACCAGGGGGCCCTGAAACCAATTCCCCACAGACACGGGGATCCTACTGTATTACCCAAGAAAGTTTCTTAGGGAACTGTTAGATTTTTATTTGCATTTTAAAATCTGTATTGTATTGATGTGGAAAAAGAGAGTTGTTTGGAAAAAAAAATAACATTTAGAATGATGAGTGATTCTTTTCTGCTGAAGAACATCATGCAAAGAACAGGAAATATGATACCAGCATAATAAGTCTTAGACTACATAGATGAAAAAATATACAAAAGAATTAATGATGTTTGGTTGCTTTTCTTTCCATTTCTCTTTTCTAAAGGAATATTTTCCCCCAAACCTTTGTAATTAATTTTCTATAGAATAAGAATGTTGTTAGTTGCTTATTTCACAACATTTAGGGAGGTGAAATATGTGGAACTGTATGGGGACACTATGGAACACTAACATCATTAATGTGCATGTTAGATGTTTTCAGGCCTCATTTATCTTAAAATAATATGAAACAGGAGACCTATGCAGGTACTCCTTGGTTATTCGATATGTCAGGGGAAAGAGTGAGAATGAGCATAGTACTCCATGGGATAAACATTAGGTGGGGAGTAGCAATAAAAAAATAAAAATAAAAAAAATTGAAGATTTAGTTGACATACATTTTTCAAGTTTCAAGAAACTCTCAGGAATCCTAAATTGATAAGAATTTTCATAGCTTGGGAGTTCTTCTGCACAAAATTTACTCACATAAATATTTTTTTAAGCTGGAAAAAAAGCCTTTTGTGCAGAAAATCTGGTAATTGGGGATTTCTTCTATGCAAAATTTGAATGTGGTTATTCTGTACAGAAAACAGCATTTTCTGTGCAGGAAGCAGATCTCTGAAAAAATCTATCAAAATCAAACTATCTAATTTCCATTTGACTTTCCTCTGCACTTTGCATGAGTGTAGAAGTCTAAGTAAGTGTCATAGTCACGTGAACACAGCCATGTGAATATGTGAATATAGAACTTAAAGATAAAAGTGTGGTTCCTTTATCAAAATCCAACATTTATGGAAGTTAGCTAGAAAGTTCCATTTTCCCAAACCAAAGGAAATTTGCCACTTTCGTAAGTCATGAGAATACTATTTAAATCTAAATAGTAAAGAAAGCAGTGTGGTGATATAAATCTGTTAGATTTTCCAGCAATTTAAGCAATATTTCATGTATGCAGTAGTAGTAATCTGCATTTGTTCCTTGTGTAATTCTCGATGTCCTTACCTGCAAAATAATGACAGTGCATGTTTTGGGTTTTTTTCGTATGGATGCATTGTGGTATATTAGTATGTTAGAAAGACAAAAAAAGACAAGACAATACCTTAAGACTGCACAAGTGAAAAAAACAGTACAGTCAGCCGTCCATTTTTGTTGGAGTTATGGAGCTGGGCCTGATACCCCTCTGGGTTCAGGAAAAGACAGTGTGGATCATATCCAAAACATATATTGGATAATGAAATGCTTGTACACAGACACACACAAATAACTGTACTGGTGAGGTGGCTGGGCCTGATGGTGTATTCCATCACTCACCCACATGGGTGGGGGGGAGTGGAAGGGATGGGGGCAATAGGAGGAGAGAAAAGGTATACTCCTCCCATCCCTTTTCTCTCCTCACCCACATGAGTGAGTGAATGAGCAAAGGAAGACACATGCCACAAGGCCCAGCCACCCCACCCATGCAAGTGAGAGAGAGAGCAAATGTACATCTGTTATCTCCCTCTTCCCAATCATCGCTTTGCCTCTCCCACTCATTCAGGTGAGTAAGTTAGTGAACACATGTGTGCACCCTCCTCCCATCCTATACCCTTCGCCCTTCCACCCACTTGAGTGACCAAGTGAGTAAATCTGTCTGCCCTTCCTTCTTCTATGCTCTTCCCTCCTCCAGCTCATGCAAGTGAGCAAATGTGCATGCTGTCGTCCCATCCCATCCCCTTCCTCCGGTAATTTGAGAATAATCAAATTCATAAATGCAAATGTGGAAGGCCGACTGTAGATTATTACTTTGAGCATGGTCTAGAACAGGAGCAAGCAAAATGTGACCCTCCAGATATTGATGAACCAGTTTAGCACTATGAACATGTAACCATTTTAACTTAGCTTTGTATCTCAAATGTCACATGTTACCCAATAATCTTATATGCTCCGATTGGGTGTGTGTGTGTGCATATGTATGTGCTTTTACTATCATGACTTTCTCCTAATTATGGAACCAAAAGTAGCTTAAAATGTAAGTTAACACAAAATATAGCTAAAATAATACATACAAGTATTTTTAAAAAACTGTTAAAACATCAACTTAAAACAGTTTAAATTTAATTTAAATTAAATTAAAAGGTTAATTTAAAATGGCAGCCAGTCACGTTAAAAAATCTTTCTGTTCCAACCAATAAAAAACTGAAGATATGTTTAAATAAAAGAGGCTATATCTGCTGTCCAAAAAAAAAGGGAGGGGGACAAAGCTCCCTTGGCAAAGAGTTCCATAGCTTTCTGTAATATGTCTGTAGCTTTTAGATCTTGACAATCATATAATTTATGTTTTGAACAACTGTGGAATCAAAGGTACAAGGAACACAGAGGAAGACATAAAAGTTTTTGGTAACATGAGAAGGAAAAGCTAAAGAAAAAGTCTAGGTTAAACAATGACGTGTGAATGAACTCTCACCCTATGGACAGAGTGGCCAGAAACAAAGAACAAGAGTAGTCTTGTTTTTTTGTTTTTTTTCTGTGAATTGTTGTGGGTTTGAAGTTAACTTCAATTTGTAATGAAGGACCAGGAAAAGATGTCTGACTGATATCCTCACAGTTCCTTAAGTTCATTTAATAAAATAGTTCTTCAGCACATTTTTGTGTTAGTTTTCCATTTTCCATAAATCATTGGTGCACTACTGTGGCACACACAATTCCTGCATAAACTTGGGGTGGAGTGTATGGACCTACCAAGGGAAGTGCTACTGAAACTTAAAGCCTTAAAAAATTCCTGGCTAAAGAATTTGTCTAGTACTTACCTAACTGTGCCTCTGCAAGTCCTTGGTGTCCTTCCTACTTTGCATTCCCCCAAGACAGTGAAATTGGTTAGTTAATTAATTAATTAATTGGACCTTGTGACTTTTTCCTCACATAACAAAGAATCAAAAAATGGAGTGGGAGAAAGTCCTCAAGCTGTTGGAGAGAATTAATGAATGAAGGCTCATTTCAAATGACCTTGAGAAAATCAATTAATTTCAAATAAAAAACAAAAATAAAAACTGGAATGGAGAATGAGAAAAAAAAAGTTTCATAATTATGATATTGTAAAATGAGTTATAAAAAAGACATTATTCTTAAAAGTAGTTTCAGCATGTTTCTTCTGAGAATATCAGCCCCCCTAAATGGTTAGTGAAAAGGGTTTTCTAATAGCCCGTTGCTGTTGCAGCTGTTGTTACTTCTACTGCTGCTGTTTTTAATTCTTATTGCCACACATGAGAAGCAGTTGGGGAGAAAATGACTAAACCTGTCATTTTTGCACACTTATGCTCTGTTCCAGGTTTTTCCCTGGATGTAGGGAAGAATATACAGAACTGTGCAGTACATATTAGATTTACCCAATATTTTGTATTGATTTTGTATAGCATGAATAGATATAGGAGAATTTTCAGCATTACTTGCATCTAGGGTGTGTGAATACAATGTGCTTAAAACAAAGTGTTTACAATGTCATGCGTAGCCACTACAGGGGTGCCTTGAGCTAGAGACTTAAAACAACAATCACAACTTGTGATTAAGGCATGAACTAGCTTATGATTCTAGAGATGGCATAGAATATATTCTCAAAGAAAAATCAAGGCAAATTTGGAGATCTCTGCTTAGGAAAATCATCCCAGATATTATGACCAAGAGAAGGCAAAATGGAAAGAAAATAAAAATATGTGTTCTGATTTAATTAGTAAAAACTGTTAAGAGTTCACAATGCTTTGGGAGCATCCTGTTAAAAATATAGTCCCTTTCTACACCATACCTCAATAGCATATTCTTCTGTTACTGTCCCAGCATTGCCATTCATGCAATGGTAGGGTTAGGAATGGTCTCTTCCTCACACTTCTGCCTTAAGTTGATGAGTAGTGTTATTGCCACCGGTGTTCCATCTGCACTACAGCATCCTTGGCCACTCCCTTTCCTCACCTTCACTCTGCCCCACTGCTCCTGATTGGTCTTTTTTTTTTTTTTTTGTAAAGAGTACTAGTGTAGCCACATTGTCACCTCATGACACATCAGTACACTATTGTATTTGTGCACTATAACACTATTAAAAAAAAAACTCAAAGGAGAAATTTAAAATAAACATGGAGACATGGTACATTGCAAACTTGCCACAGCGTGGGAGTCACTGAGGGAAGGACAAGCTGGGCAGACCCACACCCCACTCACTCCTGGATCCCCAATGACAAGAAGCATTATCAAGCACTATTGCGGCACCCCACTGAGCTGGCTGACAGGATTGAAGCACTAAAGGAGGCTCTTAACAATTTTTTTCTGGAAATGGTATAAGGTAGTTTTGCAGTGCTTGGGGATAGGACAGCAGCTGGATAGTGATGATTTTATGTGGTAGCATGACTCCTGGGCCCTTTCGGCAATGCACCTTTTCATGGAGCTGGGATGCAGGGATTGCGTGAGCAGCCTCCAGCGAGAGGTTCTCGCATCCTGCTTCCTTCAGCTCTGCAGCTGCCACCTGCTCGTGTGAGAGCCCCACCTCCTCCTTCTGCAGTGCAGCCTGGGGCAGGAAGTGCGAGCGCCGCAGCTCTGGAGCTCCGCACACATGGCAAGTGCGCACAGGGCCCCAGAGCGATGAGCGATCGCACACCATTTTCAGCTCAAAGCCAAAAATGAAAAAGTGTGTGAGCTGCGCCTGCCAGACTCTGGAGCATCACGCAATTGTGAGTGTGTTGTGTAGACCGCTCCTCACATTTGTGCAACACTCAAATGCCATACAAAAAGGGCCCTGGACTGGAAACAAACCACTATTGTTGCGGGATAGCAACATCATGTGGAAATGACCATAGTCATTTTTAACATGTGAACTAGCATCCTCTTTATATTGTGGATCAAGGTGGACAATTCTGAAATACTGGAGGCCAGCATAACCCTCCCCAGAAACCATGGATGACTGTATCCCCCACTGCTTCCACCCAAATATCAATTTTTCAGCCTTCAAATACCTCCAAAGGGGATATGAGGAACATTTATTTCATGTTTTCTAGGCTTTCATGGGACATTTTAGGTGCATGAGAGCACTTTAAAAACAAAAAAAGAAGAAGTGATAAGAAGTAACTTCCTCTCCTAGGCCTAAAGTGGTCCATGGGGACAAAAAGGGTTATGAAAATGCTCTTATGCCACCTAGATGCTTTGTGAGGCTTTTGGGGATAAAGAAATTACAAAAATGCAAAAATGAGGGAACACAAAATGGTCCTGGGGTACACAGAAATGGCTCTGGTAGACTGCATATAACTCTCAGATCAAATGTTTGCTCCTCCATCCCACAGAGGATCTGATAACAATGATAACAGTCTGGGTTTGTTATGTTAGCAAAAGCAACGTGGAGAGGAAGCTAAAAGAAGGCACAGGCAGCAGGACAGTCTATGGGCAACATGCTTAGCTTGTGATCCATCAAGCCATCTTGAAGTCCACTAGCCATGCTTACATCCTGTCAACTGCTTAAAAATCTCCTTTTTTAAAAAAATTGCAGGCAGGAAACTCAATTTTTTTGTGCTTCTAGTGGAATGTTATTCATGACTGGTGGGATGTTTTAGCTGTATGGACCATAGTTTGTTTAGACTTATCCAGTAGTTCAAATCTAAGAAATAAAACAAGATTATTGAAGCTGCATGCTCAAAACTTGTACAGAAACCCATTCAGTAGCACTATATTGTATTAAATCGCACATCTTTCCCTATATACTTTGTGGCAGATGATATCTTGTTTTTCACTGAATAATGTCACTATACAGGGGAATTTCATATATCCTGTGGAATTTTGTAGATTCCACAGACAGTCCAAATGAATTATGGCTGCAAACAAACATTACCCTCTCAGTGAAATCAAGCTACAAATTTTGGACCAAACGATAGCATGTTGTACTCAGTTTTTCATACTATAAGTCAGGATTCTCTGCTGTGGGTCACAGATTTGCACTACAGTTTCTAGAAGGCATACTTCAGGAAAAAGCATTTTCTTTGAGATGTTGTTGAAGTCAATGAAAATTTGAAAAACACAACATGTAAGCATTTTTTAATTTTGTGTTGATCTGCTCTCACATCTCTATGAATCTTTACAGCAGTAGCGGTAGAACTAAATTACAGTTTGAGAGTGGAAGAAAAAAATTGGATGACACTTCAAATATATATGTGGTTGAGTAGGTAGCAAGGTAGAGTGCCTTCCTGAGAAGAATGATTTGGCTGCAATTGCCCAACAGCCATGAACTTATGAGTAGCCTAGGGTAAGCAATTATCTTTTAGCATTCAAACTCCAATATTCAGATAATTGTTTCTAGTTGTGTTGGTCTCAAATCTCACAGCTTCAGTAACTATGTTCCCAAAGCAAGTCTCTCCTGTTGAGGGTCAAGAGACAAGTTTACTAAGTGAAAATTCAATGATGGTAGAATTGAGGGGAAAGAAAATCATTACAGAGAAATGATCATTGGATCACACATTCCCACCAAAAATGCCTATGCAGTCAAATAACACTGTGCATGTGTGTTTTAGGCCATTTTCTCACTACACTGCTATATTGTTGTTATTACACTTTCAACATCCTATGGAATCCTGGGGTTTGCAGTTTAGAGGGGGGGGGCATTTAGAATTCTCAGCCAGAGAGCTCTTGGGCCTCATGAAACTACAAACCCCAGAATTCCACAGGATATTGAAAGTGGAATAATAGTACTATAACAGTGTAGTGAGGAAATGACCATGGTTTTATGGAAGAAAACTGAAAGAAGTTAAGTGAGACCAATCAGATGTGTTATCCTGCAAGAACAAGACTTTTACTCCAAGCTCAGCAGTTTCTTTCCAAAATCAAATTTGGTTTACCTGACAAAGCAACACCCATTCTCACCTTTTAATGTTGATGCTGATAGAAGATAGGATAAGCTTGCAAAAAAGAATGAGTGAGAAGAAGACTAGCTGAATATGAAAGTACTTGGAAGTAGGAAGGATATAAAGGGAACATGTGGGGAACAGACTCTCCACTAGACTGAAAATTGTCCTGCCTCTCTTTCCGGCTCAGAAGCACTGAAGGGACTCTGTCTTGTTGGTGCACAAGTTCAAATAATTTTTCAAGTCAGAGGTAGATACTTTACCTTGTCAAACACTCTGGGGCCCTTTTCGCACCTTACCTTTTCCCAGTGTTGGGCTGCACGGCTCACGCAGGAAGCCTTGGGAGGAACACTGTAGCATCCCTCCTGCTTCGGCTCCACAGCTGCTTCGTGGTCGTGCGAGCATCCCACCTCTTCCATTCGCAGTGCAGCCTGGGACCTCCTAGGCTGCACTGAGAAGAGGAAGCACAACCAGCCCGGCTCCCGAGGCTCCACATACCAGATAAGTGCACGCGGGGCCCCAGAGTGATGCACGACTGCTCGGCATAAAAATGCATGTACAGTCCACATCAGGCCCTTGAGCATTGCTCAAATATGAGTGTGTCATATGGACCGCTTCTCACATTTACGCGAAGCTCAAGGGGCCCTTTTGCTTTAGAAATGGCATGTGAAAAGGGCCTGGGTTCGGTGCTCACCAAACTGGCCAGATTTCCCCTCTTTATTTTTCATGGTGATGGAAGAGGAGAGAAAGAGTAGTAAGAAAGTTGCAAGTTTGTGCAGAGCAGTACAGGACATCTGGGGCAGGCCTATATGAGGTTGCCTCAAATACCACAAGACTAGAGCATCTCATCTCCCAAGGCTCCCATAAGATTTCAAATCATATGGGAACCCACAAACCCATGTAAACTTCACGATGGCAGGTCAACCATTGCCAATGAGAACTGTGCTGCTTGGCATCAGCCTGGCCAAATGGTGAGGATGAAGAACAATGCCATGACAACTACAAGCCCAGCAGATAGAGGCCTGTTATGTGAGGTACTATTGCCGCATACATAACTGTTCCTCAGGTGTCGGTCTGGTGAAAGTATGTCTGGTGTGCATTCTCAAATAAAGTATTTTTGGGCATCCCATATCATACCAAAACGACAGATGTTAGGCATCCAGATATGAATGATTGATAGAAAACAGAATGTCTAAGAACCCTAGAAGAAAGAAGGGAAAGAAGGAAGATCCCACTATTGATGATGTACTATTAGACGACAAAAGAGGAGGAAAGCAGAAGAGTCACATTAACACAGAGAAGCCAAACTTGACATCCAAACAAAACAAAACAAAACAAAATCACATTTTCTGTTCCATAATGAGACATATATTAGGTCAGGAAGGAAACACTGGTAAAGAAAACAGCAGGGAAGTCTTGACTGCATGGTTCGCTCACACCAGTTTCCAGAAGAGCATAGGCAGGTAGCTTCACAACAAAAAGGATAAATGAAGAAAGAAATGAGGAAAGGAAAGTGGACTTTAGTGAAGGAGCAGAAATTAGAGATATGGTACAAGGAAGAAAGGAAAGGTGGACAAATGGAATATGAACAGATCAAAAAATAAACCCAGACTCATGTGTCTACACATTCATACGCATACTCACATCCACACACTGGTGGCAACAGCACTGAGGAGAAAAAGCAACTGTCCACAAGAGGAACTTTACACAGCAGTCTAATCTTTTAGGGTATCCATATTACAAGAAAATAGATTCTGGAGAAAAAAAATATATTAAGAGGAATTTTCTGATAGTAAGAGCAGTTTGACAGTGAAATGGACTATCTTGCAAAGTAGTGGACTCTCTAATGTTGAAGGTTTTTAAAAAAGTTTGGATGTCAGTATCTCAGAAATGCTTTACCTGTGGATTTCCTGAACTGGCATGAAGTTAGAATAGCTGAACCTTGGGATAGCCTTCAACTTTACAGTTCTATGATAAGATAATCCTGGATTGGGAAGCCAGGAATTTGATCATCATATCTGCAAATCAATAAACAAGAGTTTTCTGTTCTGACCTTGAAATCTTAAGAATCCGTATTGTGGTTTGTTGTGTTCAGAGTTGACCCAGCAGCCTGACTTCTTTACCAGCCCCTAAACACCATACAATCCTAAGTGGCAGTTTAGAAACCAAGCTTTCAGTGAGTGGTGCCCAGCAGGTGCTGTCATATACAGTAATTCATTCCCTTTCCTGCACTCTCCATTCCCACCACGAACTACTTAATGATCTTCACCACAACCAAACTTCCTTTATGTCTTGTAAACAATCAGTATTGTGTAGGGGGAAAAAAACCCACCTTATTGTAGATTGGTAATTGTAGTAGTCTCAATTAATTTGTATGAATTAAAATTCCAAGCCTGACTTGGAATGAGGACACATTGCTACAGTTTGTTTCAGATCACAATTTTATTCTAATCAGAATTGCTAAGCTGACAAGCGAGCAAAGCTATAGCTTAGGCTCCTCCCAAAGTTTAAATAATTTGTTCTAATATCCTGACATCCTGGAAGTTGCTATGCAGTTTTATATAAGAAAGGAGCCTCAAATACACATTGAGTTGACTCATCCAGACAATTTATACAGTATTCAAAGGTTACAGAATAACACTAGTCAGTGATTTGGAGAGAAACACAATTCTCTGTGTACACTTCTATGAAGCTGATCTTATACAGATCACATAAAACAAATCAGAGGTGCACAAAGAGAAGTTAGCACTAGACTTGAGAGGAAATCCACTTTACAAGCAAAGTTCCAAGGTGTGGAAGACTTAACAACCACAGTGAGACTAGGTTCTTGTAGGAGTGACAGACAGTTTATTAGCATTAGCACAAGATTTTCCCTGAAATTGTATAAAAGATTTAGCAGAGAGGTAGCAGAAGGGGGAGTGTGGGCTTCATGTGGGCAACTGGGCCAATTTTTCCAGCCGCTGAAATATCTGGATCCCTCTCAGTGCATTTTAATCACGTGGAAGCCCTGGCAGCAGTATTAAAGCTAATTACTGCTCTGCTGTGACTCTATCATCTTCAGAGGCAAGATGGATTTGTGTATCCCCTGGAAGAAGCAGAAATGGTAAGCAACATTTCTGTCTCTTTGCACTGAAGTCAGGGGCAAAGTTGGAGGCCATGTAAACCTCAACTACCCTGGAACAGCCTTTTTCTTGCTGTGCACTTGGATGAAGAAGTTGCAAATGCAGAGACTTCAGGGTAATGGCAGCAAGTTGGGTAAGTTGTGGTGAGGCACTTACCATCTTCACTGAGAGTAGGGAGTTGGGGAACACGACTTAGGCAGAGTTCCCTTACTGCTTCCTGCAGGTCTCCTAGCAGCCTACACCCATTTTTGATACTTATGCATATTTAGTGTCCTGGCCTACACATAGTCAGCCAGAGGTTTCAAATACTTTAGCAGGACTATCCAGGTCCCTAAGATCCTGCCCTTTGTGTGTTTGTTACACCACAGAGATTATTTTGTCTTTCTGTGACACCAACTTACACCTTGGACCTATAGATCCAGAGTGGCTTGCTATTGATTGATTCTATTTGACAGTGGTCTAGCACATACCCTTTGATAGGTCTTTTAAGTGGCAAGGTCCTTCCCTTCTCTGACTAGTTTGTTGAACACTTGGTTGGGTGCTAGTTGGCTAACCTACCACATAGGGTGGGCAGTGACATTGAAGCTTGACTGAACCATCCTGCCTGACTGTGTTCTGCATTGTAAGACACCAGTGGTAAAATAAGATCATCAAGCCATACTAGGACTGGTGGGTAGCTCTATGGGCCCCATGACTACCCTCCATTGCAACCTTCCATGTTGGTTCATGTCTGCTCACCTGTAATCACCTGTTCATCACCAATGGGTGCATATCCTTTAGATGGTCCCAAAGCTCCTTGCACACACAAATACTCATCACAGATGTCCCTCTTCTTGAGCTTGGATGCTGAATCCTCTTAATTGGGTCTTGAGCCCTGTCTAGCCTGTTCTAAAACAGAAAGCTGCTTCAGAATCTTTTCTGTGATATGAGTTTGCTTCACTGTCCTGGTCACATGTGACCTCCCTGCCACCATCCCAAATTGATCTGGGAGGAGTAAGCCTAGTTGGCAAGTTATTGGGCAATGTCTTGAGGAGGAGGGTTGCCAAATATCTGGCTATAATGGAGGAGGCTGGTGGTGGCTTGTTTTGTCACAAGAACAGCACATCATTGACAAAATTCTAATCTTGGGCAGTAACTTGCAAGGCCCTTAAAATGATTGATGTGGGGGATGTGAAATTTGGGTTCTATTCATTCAGGATTGGTGCCCTTTCCATGGCAGCCTGTATAGAGATTCCAGCTCAGGACATAAAGAAGACTGATAGGTGGAAACACAGCATTTTAGAAGGTTCATCCCTATTCCAGATAGTATGATCTTACTGATGTCCATAGTTCAATGTTCTCTATTTCAGGTTTGAGAGGTTTGGTGGAATATATCCAGAGGAAAAAGATTTGGTCATGGTCTTATTGAGGCTCAAATCCTTGGCATATCCAGCTCATCATAAGCAACCACAGTCAGGTATACTAAGCAACCATTCAGGCCTGGAGCTCTACAGTGAGTCCCCAAATGAGGGGACCACCACAATTGACTGATTGGACTGGTATAGTTTGAAGTGGCCAGGCATTTCCTCTCTATTGCCGTAAGAAAAGAGGGGTGTGGCATCCAATATACTCATCACACATTTGAGGGGCTATGACTTCAGTCTGGTCAAAGGAAAGGCCTTGATTATCCAGGCGAGGGAGGACCCAGTAGAGCTACAGCAGAGATGGTCTGGGTTGGTCTTGGTTTGGTCAACCATCCTTCCAAGAAGTACTTGGAGTGGGAAAGGGGTCCCCTGGTGTTTGGACTGGACTAGACAAATGAAAAATGCCATGCCCAGAGGTTTTATTTTTATTTTATTTTTTTGCTGCATCTAGAATCAGGTACGGTTGGTCAGATATGAGTTTATGTCACAATGAGGGAGTGTGTCTGTCTGATGGAGGCAACAACATATTCTTTAAGGACTTGTGGCCTTAGGGTCACTCCTGGTGGCCTTATAGGTAAGTCCTGCCCCTGGTGGGTGACAGAATAATGAAGAAACGGGTTTCTGGTAAGCACTCCTGGAACATCTTCTTAGGTGAAAGGGGGCTACTTCTGTTACACTCTGGGTTGTACAGATCTTGCAGAAGAGTGGATGAATCAACTTTTGTACCAGCCTAAGTTGACTCCTCCCTAGCATTCCAAAGTTAAATGGCTTGGGAGATGTCATGAACCAGGACTTGGTTTCCCCAGCTGAACAGCAGCCTTGAAGGAGTACACACAGAAGCTAGCGCACCAGGAGCTAATCAGACTGGGATGAAAGCAGGCTGGCTCCAGCCTTCTTCAAGAAGGCACAGGGCGGTAGCTCGATACCAGAAACATCTTGATTCCTTGCTCATTGTCTGCCTGGATTTTCTGACCCTGGCCTGTCTGACTGTGTGATTGAGTGGATTACTGACCTTTGGACTGTTTCTGGATGACATTTCTTCCCACCGTGAACAGGCAAGCTGTACTGACTGTTAATGTCTCTGTTTGACTATGAAAAGCCTCCTGCTAACCCTGCACTCTGTCACCTGGCACAGAACCTGGTGTCTGTGACAGGGAAGGGATTAACTCAGAAGTGTCTTCCTAGACAGATTGGTCAGCTGGCCAGTATCTGCCTGTGGGATCTTGGGGGGCATTGGGGCCTGGGTTCTTGCCCATATTCAGCTGGGGAGGTAAATAGGAAAGATCCTTGACACCAGTTGATTTCCACGCTTAGCTGGCCCCACTGCAGATTGAGGAGAGTTGAGTATTAATAAATTGAGCCCTAGTTTATCCCATTACTGTTGTCTGCCTTGTTAGTTTCAGATAGGTGTGAAATTCCAGCATTCCACAGCAGACTATAGCAATACAGACAAGCACACATTCCTGATATCAATTATTTCTGCTTCACCTTCTCTCTAATTCCCTGAAAGCTTCTCTGCTTCTATTTCTCTCTATTAATCTTCTACCATTCCCATCTGCTTTTCTCTTCTTTTCTCTTTTATTTCACAAATATCTTTTACATCTACCTTCTCTTCCCTCCAGCCACTTCTCTTTGCAAACTTCATTCTATTTCATCCTCCTTCCCAATGGCTGCTAGTTTATACTTCTTATACTCTCACCTTCCTTGCAAATGCTCTTTTCAAGCTGCTCCTTTACTCTCCCCCTTCCTCGTCTCATGCAAGCTACTTGCTTCTGGCTTCTCTTCATGTATCTCACCCTGTCCCCATTTGCTTCCCATCTCCTTCCTTTCTCTGCAAGCATCTTCTAACTCTTGCTTCCTGGTTTTTCTACTGCTTCTACTTCTGTTTATGTCTTTCACTTTCTTAGTCACTCACAAACACTCTTTACAAGCTCCTCTCCTTCCCTTTCTCACTGCTTGACTTCACCACTTCTCCCTTTGCCTCTTTCCTTCTGCTTCTGTCTCCGTAAACACAGTGAACACTGTACAGTTAATAGAGTGAGCACATGAACATAGTTAGTGAGGCTATGACAAGGACTTGCTAGAGGGATCCTACTTTTGATGGTTGTAGCCTTGCTCACTGGCAGGAAGGGACAAAAACATCTTCTTCCATGTGCTTCAGTCACCACCTGAATGGACCTCTTTTGCCTGATCTCTCTTTCAAGGAATACTGTGGGTTGCCTTTGTGCAGGTTAACAGTAAGGTCATTTCTGCACTACACTCTTATAGTGCTACTAGTGTATATAGCTGGTGTTACCCAGGATTTTATTTTCTCATAGGTAATACTTGTTAGAAAGATTTGAGGTCCTTTGTCTCGAATTCCTCAAACTGCCTTGTCCAGTACATGTAACTTTTCCCCATGTTCCCCAATCCAATCTGTATTCAGAGATTAACATACACTGGTTGGGTTCGTGAGGGAATACATTGTCTTCCTCCTTGCTGCTAGGCTTCATCTCCATAGCAACTGGCCTATTCAAGATAGCCACAGTTGTCTGAGGCTCAAGAGCTCTTTGGCTGAAAATTCTGAAAGCCTCTCCCTAAACTGCAAACCCCAGGATTCCATAGAATCTTTTTAGCAGCAAATCATATGAGGTCTTCGCCTGACACAGACAAACGAACTTTGACTTTGTTGACATTTGCAGTCCAAGACGGCTCTGTCTGTGTTAAGGGTTAAATTGTGTTCTTGTTTACTGCCCTGTCCTCTCCGCTGAGGTCCAGCTGTTCCCAGCTCACAAAGCAGATAAGGGTTTTTTCCTGAGAGTCTCTTCAGCTTCGCTTCTCATAACAAAGGTAGTGTTTAGGCTAACAAACTTCCCCCTTCCATGGTGTGAAAAAATGTTGACAAGAGTCTACTTAAGAGCAGCCTGAAAACAGGCAGTGTATCTTATTTTCTCTTCATGTATTCTCTTTGCTACTGTTGCCTTTGTCCAGACATGGATTTTACTTAGATTTGCTGCATATATGTACTCACGCTTCCTTCAATAAACTGAGTAGTTTTTAGTCAAAACCGGCTGGCCTCATTCACTGGCAGCTTTATGGGACTGAACACATATTTTGTCTTGCTTTTAAGGACAGTTTAATTGTGGGTCATGCTAGAGATCTACAGCATGCTCCCCTGCATTTTCCAACAGACTTTTGTATATTAGATTATTCCACTTTCAACATCCTGTGGAATTCTGGGGTTTGTAGTTTACTGTGGTCAAAGAGCTCTCTGGGTGGGAATTCTAAAGGCCCTTCCCTGCAAACTCCATAGGATGTTGAAAGTGGAATAACAGCACTATAACAGTGTAACGAAGAAAGGCCCTATGTTTGTTAGAAGTAACAAACCAGAATTAAGCCAGTGAATTGCAATTCTGAAATTCCTCTTTTGGTTCATCTGAATTTGTCACAAGGCAGTAACTGAATTCAGCCCTTGGTATTTTTCATTGATTGAAAACAAGCCCTTTGCAGATGAAGGGTTTGAAAGAAATAGTGCAGTCACCATAGGAAGTGATTTATGACCAGACTAAAACTACAAGCTGCATCTATGAAAACATTGTATTTGATTTCAAACTCTTCAAAGGGTCACAAGGAATCATGTGAAGTAAAATAGGAGAAAACTATAGATCAGTCCCTCTGGACAGTCTCTGGCTGATGCCATGGAGGAGAAGGAAAATAAATTTGCTTTTTGGTGGATGTGATTTTATCAAAAGTAGAAAGAATATTAACTGTAGTGAATTTGATGCACTTTTCCTTGATTGCAGAAAGGCTCCTGTTTCCTAATCCTATGTGAATCAAGAAAAACTAATGCAACAAGCTTGTGGCATCCACACTTTAACTGCAATGAAATTCACACCTTATGTTCCTGTTGTTTGCTAATACACAAGCTGAACTACGCTTCAAAGTAGAGATGTAGAATGCCATTAAAGAAAAAAAAAGGCAGTTAATCATTTTTTTTAAAATGGAATGAACTTTAATCTTGCATAGAAGATACTATGTGATTAGCTGTACCTACATGGTCACAACATTTAACTACACAGTTTGCAGAGATCATGGACCAGTGGGTGCATGCCACAAAGTGTATTCCTGTGTGAAATTGGATTGCTTGGGATAATAGATGACTCATCCTGAAGCTTCCCTAAATTGGCCATCCATACGTATATTTGGAAGGAATGCATAGTGAAATACTCATGTGTCCCTCTGGCAAGTAACTGCTTCATAGCCCATATGTTTACAATTACTTAGGTGTATCTGCCTTCCAGTTCTATGCTGATATATGGCAATCCCCTGGATCTCATGGTGTTTTTTTAGACAAGGAATACTCGGAGGTGGTTTTGAAAGTTCTTTCCTCTGAAATATAGCCCACAACACCTGGTATTCATTGGCAGTGTCCCATCGAAGTACTAACCAGACATTACTGTGCTTAGCTTTCAAGAGCAACTGGAATCTGGTGCCTTAAGGTTATTCAGCCCTTGAGTTAATATATATATTTAAAAATAAAATCAAAAGTCTGTTTCTTCATGGACCTCCTTTCCATGGGAAATAAGAAATGAAGAGTGGGTATGGCAATTCTGTGTTTGCTCAGGCTTGCTACTTCACTTTTTAATGGATATATAGAATTTTCAGGGTGAAAATGCTTTTAATGCCTGTACAGCATCAGGCAGGTGACACAGAGGAAAGAAGAAGAATGGACCAAAGAAATGGAAAACTTGTCTGAGACAAATAAAGTTCAACAGACAGGCCCCTTATGTGGCTTCTTCCTCTACCTCTACCTAAACTCTTTCTTCTCCTCAGCAGTCGTGCCCTGGTACTGCTGGTACTCATATACCAGATTATTCATGTATGTATGTAGGGATATATAGCTCTTGATATGACTCTGATACTCTTTGTGTGCTAAAAGTTTTCTTGAGAACAACTTAAGATAGGCTAAAACTAGGAGACAGAGAAAGACTGTTGTGAGAAGTGAGATCAGAAACTACTGTGCACAATTTAGGTACCCTGGTCTAAAGAGGCCTCAAGCCAGGCACCGGTGTTTATATTGAAAAGAAAGGGAGAAGAAAAATTATGACCATCTATAATGTTATGCAAAGTGAAATATCTACTTCAGATGGCAGATGCTGCAGAGCACACACTGTACTGTATTTCTGTGTTCCATACAATCTGCTGTGTGCCTTCTAAGCAAGGGTTCTTTCTTTTTGTCACCTGTGTCAAAATAGAATATTTTTGGTGGCCTGTTTTTTGTTTCTTGATGGAATCAGTGGCATGATCCCATCTAGCACCTTGTCTCAGTCAGTAATGTATTTTCAGCTGCCCTGAAAAACATGGAGTCACTGTTACAGAATACATGTCTTAGTGGGCTTTTTGGGAGGAGGAGGAGGAGGTAGTGAAATGAATAAATTCAGGAAACAGAAGGGGGGGGAAATGTTGTTGTTACTGGTGGTGCTCTGCTGCTGTGTGCCTTTAAGTAATTTCCAACTTATGGGACCCTAAGGCAAAACTATCATGCAGTTTTCTTAGCAAGATATATTTGCTTTTGCCTTCCTTTGAAGCTGAGAGAATACAACTTGCCCAAGGTCATCCACTGGGTTTCCACGGCTGAGTCAGGATTTGAAACCCGACCTCTAGAGTCCTAGTCCACCACTCAAACCACTGCAATACCTAACCTTTCCATGCTGATATGGTTTTTGGAGGTGGAATCTTGGGCAATTGTTCAGGCAAGAAAAATAAAGATAGTGGAATATTAGAATTCCCAGAATGCAGAAGGGTTTGCCTAGGCCACTCTCTTCTTTGGTATAACAAAGATCTTTAAGATTTTTTTGATCTTGACAATCAAGCAAGGATGTGAAAATCTGTCACTTTCCCCTCCCTGCATTGTTCCTCATAGTTCCACCAACATTCCCCTCCCAACCCAGTTCCATGTGAGATTACCAGACTTTCTGCAAGGAAATTGATGTGCCTTTTTAATTTTTAATCTGTATATTTTGCACATTTGTTACCCAATCTATTATTTTTAATGCAATTTAATGCAATTTTGCCATTGACTAATAATGCACTTTTTTTAACACATGCACTTACATCAATGCACATTTTTTTTTCAAATGTACACATAAATGTGTGTTTTATTTGCTGAAATACAATCTGTCAATGTACTGATTCCCAGGGCAAAATGCACTTTATCTCACTGCCAATTTCAAGAGGTGCAAAATTAATTTTTCATAGGGAAATATGCACCCAATGGATTTATTTTCCATCTCTTGAACTGAGAACCTTTAAGTAAACACTGAACACCTGTCAGCAGGACACTAGCCTAGATAGGCAAGATGGAGGTACTGAGATAAATAGAAGATGACTTGACAACAGATAAATCATACAGTGAGTTTGGATCCTTCACCACAGGGATACCATGTTCAGTGTTATTCCTATAGTAACTAGCACAAACAGTATCCCGGCTCATAATTTCTCTCTTTCATATTAGTCATTGCTGGTAAATTTTCAAGATTTCACCATATTTCTTCTAGTCTTCAATCCCTTTGAACCATTCACATCATTTTCTAACTGCCACTCATGTCAGCAGGAACTCTAGAAGTTTAATTGGCCAGAAGCAGCAGGAAGCAAAATATCGACAGCTAAGGAAGCAGGGGCAACTGTTACCATCTGCTCTAGTGTCATAAGAATACACCCTCAGAGAGATAAGGAAAGAAATATTTTTTCTGACAAATGTATTTTTAAAAGCAGTTTTATGAAGCTGCTCAGTGGTTTAGAACATTATATTAATTCTTTGGAGAGCTAGATTAGTGGGTAAAGAACAAGTGAAGCCATCAAATATATGTCATAGATTCATTCATTATATGACTTGGCCATTGATTGCATGGTGTTTCCTACTTCCATCCTGCTACAGCACCAAAACAGTAGCATCTGCTTGCACTAGGGGCCAAAGTCCAATGAAAGGAAGGAAAACAAGCTTGTCTCATCTAACTGGACACTCTAATCCACACTTTTCTGGATTTTAGATTTTTCCTGAACTAAGAATGATGGATACCCATAGTTGGACCTCAGAGCTCCTCCTTTTCCTACAGACAGCAGACAAGTATTCCATCTTCTCTGGAATTTTATCATGTAATCTTCTGTTCCCTCTGTAGCACTGATCTCTTTTGTCTTGGAAATCAGTAAACAATATTTTAGCTGGCTAGCTTTGCACTGTGCAACCAAAGAATGAAATCCCTTGTCACATTTTATTAGAGTTCCATTTCTCCAAAGATGCTGGAGGGTCAAATTTTATACCAGAACCTTTCACCAGCCATACCAAGCAAGAAAGAGGAGAGGAATGCGGCAAAACCTGGAAGTGACTGAAATACTGTTTTTCGTTTTGATTCTTTGGTTTGGAGGAAAGCTGTTAGGCCATCATGCCTCCACTAAGTCCATGACCACTTCTTTTGTAAGCTTTCAGGAAGAGCAAAACATAAATTTTCACCAGTTTATTTGGTCCCGAGAGGGAATTGGCCAGCATGCATGGTAGGATAAAAAAGACAAGAAAAGTCATATGCAGCCTTGGGGAAATTCATACACCTCTTCTGTAGAGTCAGGGATGTGACAATTCGTTCACAAATCCATTTTCTTCAACCATAATATCCAGCAAGACAAGCAATTGTAGAAACTATACATATCTGCATGTGTTTCCTTAAAGTTAAATTCAATATTTCACAATAAAATACTTCACTTGAAAGGTCTTGAGAGGAGATTTCCATTTCATTTCCAGGCTAAATAAATAAATAATATAAAAAGAAGAATAAGAATAATGAATAACAGCAACATAGGTGTGCAAATAGTTAGGAAAACCCATAAGAAAGAAAGAGAAATCTGTGTGAATTTTGAACATTTTTCATCTTGGTGTTCAACATCCCAAACTGAAGAGGATCTATTCTTTCAGAGAAAACACATAGGGTTGGGGTTGTGAAACAAAATAAGTTCTGTTTTGAAAACAGATTTCAAGAGCAGAAAACAAGTTTGTTGGGGGAAAAACAAACATGTGTTTCTTGGCAGAATAATTAATCCATAACACTTCAGCATGGAGGAATGCACATTTTCTTCTCAGCAGGGAAAAAAAATCGCGGTCATCACACACAAGGGTGAAATAATCAAGGATGCACATGCCTAGTGTTGTGTTACCCTGATTTCTGGGGTCCCTTGGGGGACACCTCAATGTGCTCCATGTGATGGGGAATGGAAACTAGCCAGAGCACGAGCAATAGCAATGCGAGAGGCAGGGTAACCTAGCGGAGTCTTTTTACCCAGTTTTTATGGGATCAGGCCAAGTCAAAAACCAAACAAGAATGTCCAATAAATGATTTTATTGAATGAAAGTCTCATGCAGCAGCACAATCACTCATATGCTTACTCAAGACCTATTAAGAAGCAAAAGAGAGGAAACTGGATAGGTGAATATTGAAGGGGTACAGTTGGGGTAATACTGCACCTTTTCCTGAAGTCCTGGATCTGGGAAGGTAGCGGAGAAGTGGGGCTCAGCACAGAGAGGGCTGAGGGGATCACTCAACGGATGGAGAAATGGTCTGCTGGGGTGACTGGGAGTGATCCAAAGAACCACTCAAAAACTGGGACTATTTGTAGGGGAAAAAGTAGCTGGAGGACTAATACTTACCCAGGGAGAACAATGAGTGTTGGAGAGCTAATGAAGCTTACCATGGTAATTTCCTTCATGTGATGGGATTGCAAGGTGTTGCCAAAGTCTCAGGACTTTCGGCTGTGTTAGTTTGTGGTGTGACTTCATGTAAATGGTCCTTGCCTGATGGGATATTTGCTCAACTTGGGGCAGACACGCTAATCCCTTCAAGTTAGTCTCTTGAGGTTGAGGACCCTTTGGTTATTGTGGGTTTACACATCTTGAGGTTTCCTGGGGCTATGTGACAGGCAATTTACTGGCCTGACCTGGTTTTCGGTCTTTTGACCTTGCCTTCCTACTTGCCCCTTTGGGGGACCTCTCTGGCAAACGGAGCTATACTTTAATATTAAAATTGTAGACCCTGGGATAGGGGTTCTCCCTTGGAGTAACAGTTGAGTATATGCTATGAAACACTATGAAACTTTTAATACATCTAAACTTGGGAAAATAGATTTTTACTAATGAAATCTGTCAATTGTGCAATGATTGGAAACATGGGTTTAAAACCTCTTGTGATTTATCTATCATAGTGAAAGTGTTCATTTATTTGGTGTCGTTAATGTGTATACATGCCACCCTGACTGCTGCATACAGGTCTACCTGTGTCCCCAGAGGAGCCCCTGGTACTGTTATTTAGGCATATGTAATACTGGTTACATCCCACTAATTTTATATGGGAGCAGTTTGTGTTGTAGTCATGTCCAGGTTGGCTTTGGAATCACAGACTCCAAAGTCCCCATGTCTCCTCAGTATGTATAAACAAAGGGGTGGAAACCTTAGAAATGGCTTGCTTAATTTTCATCCCATTGATTTCAAGATGACAGCAAAGGATTGCATAGACAATGACAAGAAGGACAGGTTGCATGGGTAGTACTCTTTCTTCCTACTTGGGTCACTTCAATTTGCAGGCATAGGGAAAAGGGAGATTACCAGCATGGATTCTTACGCCATTCCCAACTCCATTGCATTGATTTACTTTTTAGCAAAATGCATTGATGGACAGTAGGAATATAGTAAAGTCCAAAAGTGAGCATGAGTTCAAAGTGCTAGAAACAGAAATAGATTCTTTTAGTTTTCTTATCCTTTTGAAGACACAGCTGGCATTTTTACACCTACACTACTTGTGAACCCTTAGAAGAATGCTGTTGAAGAAAATGAAAAATGAAACTTTGAGGGTTTTTTGTAGGCATAATTATAGTTGCCATATTTCATTGTTTACAGTGATAGTCTTCATTCAACTTTCTTTGTCCACCATCTGTAACAGATAATATGTTAATATTTTTGTATTTTGCTGTGGAACAAAGTAATAATAATAATATGATTACCACTAACAATAATGTTTTCATGCAACATTTTTGATATGTGTCACTCAATGAAATCTCCCTCTTGTTTATTCCAACAGAGTTAAATGTGTACTATCCTTACTGGAAATAAGAATCATTTTTCCCCACCCAATATTGCTTTCTCTTTGAAGATTTTAAGTGTTTTTGTTAAGTAACATATTTAAAAATTTCAAACACCTAAATAGAATTGCATTGATATTTTATTTTTTTTACTTAAAGATATTCTCAGTATATCTCAGTAATCAAAAGTTATCTCAGTATATGTTTTTATTTGATTTAATTTATTTTTCTCTGGCTAAAATAAGACTATATCCTCAGAGATGGTGCCAAATAAACCAAATTTGAAGGTATGTGTGTGTGTGTGGGGGGGGGCAGGCCTTTCGACACTACAGTTATAGTGCTATTATTCCACTTTCAACATCCTATGGAATCCTGGGGTTTGCAGTTTAGGGAGAGGCCTTTAAAATTCTCAGCCAGAAAGCTCTTTGGCCTCAGTAAACTACAAACCCCAGAATTTCACAGGATGTTGAAAGTGGAATAATATTACTATAACAGTGTAGGGCAGAAAGGTCCTGTGTATTCTTTTATGAATTTTGTCCTTGGATACATGTTTTGTGTGAAATTTACACTAAAGTATTGATTTTATATGTATTTTATTTGTTTACATTTGTAAACAAAAGCATAAGTTTAAATTTTTCTATGTGTGAATTGTTGGTTTATATGTTTTGGAGCTAAGAATTGTACCACACATTTTGAAGAAGTGCAAATCAACTATTCCGATCTGTATAATAGCCCAGGAACTGCAAATCAGACTGAATAAAATCCTCAAATGACAAATCACAGAGAGATAGATATATAGATAGATGCCTGATAGACAAGCTGGCAAATAAGTAGATGATTGACTGATCAATATCCTGTTCATAAAGATGGCACATTGGCAAATAATGATGAAATCTTCCATGATTCCAGCCCCTAAACACGAAGTCTCCAAGCACATTGTGAGTTCTCTAGCTACTCAATTAGGGTAAGCAACAACTTTATCCACAGAAATGCCTAAAATGTAATGGCAGAGCAATTAATGTGGAGATGTGATATTAAAAGGTAGCCAAAAGTTGATAGCTACTTTACTGTTCTCAGGCATTTAAGTTTTGACCATCTTCATCTCAATCTGCTGAGAAACTTATATACATATTCTTATTCGTTTTCCATTCCCCTGTATTTTTTGAGAGTGGTTCCCTCTGTGTGCAACATGAAAGAATTGATAAGATAGAGGCTACTGTCAGCTAGCCATAAGTGTCTCTTGAAGCCAGTAGGTGGGAAATGGAAAATAGCTGTCTAAAGAAGATTGGATGTCTGAGTTGTTTGATTCAGTCTCCAGTTGTCTGGCATTCATTCATCCACTATCCTATTTTGATTTTTTTTGCTAGTAGAAGGTGGGAGGT
This sequence comes from Cyclura pinguis, assembly GCA_030412105.1. Lineage (NCBI taxonomy): Eukaryota > Metazoa > Chordata > Lepidosauria > Squamata > Iguanidae > Cyclura > Cyclura pinguis. Next base: position 148,670,766 of record CM059601.1, on the reverse strand, counting down.
AAATAGGAAAGATTTCCCCTTTAGACCAAAATTGTGTGTATGTGAGTGCCCTCTCCCCAACTCCCAGTTTTGTGATGCATCAGCAATCCACAAGCACAACACAGAGACTTTAGACACATAGCACATATATCATCTTTAGATATTTCACTCTCTCACATGAGAATGACAAAATGTTTCCCTTTCCTGGATGATATGGAAATTTTTGCACATTTCTTGAAGGTTTTTTTACATTTCATACTTTTCTGTGAAAATATCATTTGTGCACAGGCATTACATTTTGTGTAAAATGCAATGGCCATGATTCTTTTAGTGTTTTGTGAATACACACTGGCGCAGTTATGCTGGACCTCACAGTTATGTAACTCATACACTTCAACTGACAGTTCAACACATTTGCATTGACACTGCTGCCTTTATTAGTATAGGACATGACACTCCATCATCTCTGGAATTTGCAGATCCAAAGGTTGCATATATGGAGAATCCACTCTGCGTAGATAGATAGAAAGATAGATAATTCTGACATTTAATCAGATCTGTCAATAATCAATGAAATTTGTAACTGAATTTGGAACTCCTCATAATCACTTGGATTTACAAATAAGTTTATGGTTCTTCTTTTATTTTCTTCTTTGGTAAGTATACTTACAGTATCTATTTTGCTCTTTTTTGTTTGTTTGTTTGTTTGTGTCTGTGGACATCAGATAACAATAAAATCCCCTCTCTTAGAGAAAATGGGTACGTATAAAATGGCACTAAGAAGTCCCATACATATTTAGTTGTAAATGAATCTCATGGAATGCAATATAATTTCCTTCTAAATCAACAAGGTAAATGTCATTTTAGGCCACAGGGTGATGAGCACATTAGAATTAAATAGTGGAATAAGTTTACTATGGGTTCACAGTCAAGATGGCTTCAAAGTTTTCCAAAGTCAAGAGGGGATTTAAAATGAGAATGTGGACCAATAAGCAGCTAAGGATGGTAGAATGATAGGGACAGAGGAAAATAGAGGAAGAAAGGAGGCGCTTAGGCAACAAGTCTTAAAGCAAGACCATGAACTAACAAGTTGTTGCTTAGAAAGTACTAAAGTTGACTTGAAAATACTTCTAGGTACAGCTACTCATGAGAAACCAATGGTTACCTAGAACTGGAGGCTCTAATATAACTGGGCTTCTATTTTCCTTCTTTTATATTACCGCCCTGAGTGTTTCATCACAAGAGCCCTAAATATCCAGATGAAAAGGCAGAGCCTGATATTAAGGTAAGCAACTGATAGATGTTACTGATTTTTTGACAAAATATAGACAATCTGTAGACCAGCCCAAAAGTTAATATTCTAGTTTTACAACTACAAAAACTTCTTCATGATACTTCTTCAATGTATACATCTTTGTACTGTACTTTTTGGCCAACTAAAGTTGAAATTGTAATACTAGGTCTCTTCTCTGCTATCTTTTTCTTTCCTTTTTTTTATTTTGCAAAGTCAATTAAACACAATAGTTGCTGAATCCCTTTGATCATAAAAAACATCTATTTTCCCTTCTTTATTTTAACACATTTGAATATAAATGAATAATTGAAGTGAAACTAGGTTTATATTGAATTGCCCTGGAGTAGGTTTTTTTTTATTATTATTAAATAGATTTTCTTAATATCCTTCTTGGGAAATATGTAACAAACCTATTGTAGCCTGCATTAAAGGAAATACAGAATAAGATACATAAATCGTATTATATGCTGGAATCAGATGCTTCTATTTCATCTACATTCGAGTGTGCTCTCTAGTTTTTATTGTCAGATTTTTTTTAATCTTCTGATGAAAATGTAAAAGAGAAGAGAGCCTCTAAACTCAATGAACCATTAAATATGTGAAAATCGTTTTGAAGATTTTTCAGAATTCTTAATTATCATAATATGCATATACTGACCTTGGTTAATATTATAGTTAGAAGTCATTAAAATTCTTATTTGATGTTCAAGAACTGTTAGTCCTAGACAATACAAAATGCAGAGTAGGTGATGCTGGTCTAGCTTCTACCAACAAAAAAGAATGAAAGAGTTTGAACCTCAGAAGGCAAAAGAAATACCACAGTGATAAACTAGCTTAAATCTGAGCATACATTGCTGATTAAGTTCATTAACAATGTAAATATTTTACTCATTAATGTCCTACCCAGCAGGCATCACAAGGTCAAAACACTGTTGATGATGGCACAGGAGGGAATGTTGTACTTAATTTTCATTTTATTTCATTAACCCTCTAGAGTAGTTAAATGTTTGTTTTGAGGCAAATAGTCATAAGATCTCCTTAAGGTCACTATAGATACTAGAAAGGATTTCCTGTTCATAACAAGCGTGGAATCTTTTAAGGACTGGGATAGATGAGAGATTTATGGGCTTCTCATTTTAATGTGATTTTAACCAATTCTTGCCTTCTACAAACTAACACATGTTGGACTGCTATTTATAATTTGAAAATGCAAACATTTCTAAGTCTGTGATGCAAGACCATTCATTTCGAGGTTTGTGGAAATTAATTGTTTTGCAATGCATGCATGTGCATGCATGGTACATGTACACACACACACTGTCTCTATTAAAAAACCGCACAAGGAAAGAATACTTACATTTGAAAACTGCATGCACATTTGCTTTAGCATATCCGGAGACTGCATACAAAATGTATAATTTTAAAAAAAATTTAAATATGTATAGAAATACATGTGAATATCTAAGCAAGTGAGAGGAAGGCTTGAACTCTTGTACAGATATGAGTCAGGATGAGTTTGGAGATGGAATTTATTTATTTATTTATTTATTTATTTATTTATTTATTATACCACTGTTCTTCCATGCAGGACTCAATATGGTTAAAACAATACAGGTAAAACTGATCCTATATATCCTAGATATGTAGTCCTCTGAGAACTACTAGAATGAAGAGGGTTGCATTGTCTAAATACTTTCATTCTTAAAAAGAGATTAAACACAACCCACTAAAAGCAAACAAAGAAACAATAATTTGAACAGCTAAAAATAAATTAAAGCCTGTGTGTTACACTACCTTAACTAATTAAAAGCTGAAGGACTGTTTAAATAATAAGGTCTTGTCTTGCTGGTGAAAAGAGGTCAGTGAGGAGGCGAAGTGGCCTCTTTTGACAGAGAGTTCTACAGCCTGGGAGCAGCAAACAAGAAGACTCCCTCTTTGATCCTCACCAGCCTCACCTGTCATGGTTGTGGGGCAGAGAGGGAATCCTCCCCTGAAGATCTTAAAACTCAGGTAGGCTCATATAAGAATATATGGTCTTTCGGATAGCCTGGACCTAAGCCATATATGTTTATAGGTCATAACCACAGCTTTCAGTTCTGCTCAGAAATGGACCAGAATTCACTGAAGCTGTTTCAGCAAGGATGTTTTATGGTTGTTATAACCAGCACTGATCAGCAGGCTTGCCACAGCGTTTTGGAGCTGCTGAAGTTTCCAAACAGTTTCCAAAGGCAGTCCTATATCCCGAGTGTTATAGTAATCTAAATGGGATGAAACCAAGACGTGTGTTACCATGGCTAGATCTGGCATCTCATAGAACAATCATAACTAGAACATTAGTTTCAATTGCTCAAGTGCACACCTGGCTATCACTAAGGCCATTTCTGCACTACAGTCTTATAGGGTGATTATTCCACTTTCAACATCCTATAGAATCCTGGGGTTGTAGTTTAGGGAGGGGCCACTTGGCCCCTCCCTAAACTGCAAACCCCAGGATTCCATAGGATGTTGAAAGTGGAATAATCACCCTATAAGACTGTAGTGCAGAAGAAACGTAAGACCTAGGCTCCAGGCTTTGAGTTGAGTCCAAAGGTACTCCTGTTATGTAAAAATGTGAGTGACTCAAGGGTCCCTGTGTCATGCCAGTACTTTCATATGACAATGGTGAATTAAGTTGGCTCAGTAAGGAGGCCTGTGAGACAGGTGTAACCTAATGAGATCTTCCACCAATGTTTATGAGATCCTCGCAGGAAAGAACCAGCCAGAGATTCCAAAATAAACTAAAATGTGTTTTATTTAAGAGTTCAACCACACACAAAAAAAATCCAACCACTCACACACTCACACAAGAGCTAACCAAATGAAAAAGAGAGGAAAGTAGTTGATTGTGGAATTTTAGGAAATGGGTGATAATTACAAATCCATAAAGTGGTGAGGAAAGCAGCAATGGGGCTTAGACTTGTGTCTAAAGACAGTACTCATTCAGAAATCAGAGCAACAACATGGCATTCAGCAAGTGAGATACTGCATCTAACTGCCCCAAATGGAGGGGTTTTATACCAAAAATCTGCGTGGAGGGCAAGGGTGTGAATGGCTTTCTGACCAAACAAACAATGAAGGTTGCAACTTAGACAATGGGTTCCAAATGTCTTGTCTGGAATAAGCTTCCATTTGTTTGCCTTCATCCAGTTCATTACTGACGATAGATATTGGTGAAGTGTTATTACAGCTTCCTTCAATTCAGATAGAAAGGAAAAATAGAATTGAGTGTCACCAGCATATAGAATCATAGAATCATAGAATCATAGAAATGTAGAGTTGGAAGAGACCACACGGGCCATCCAGTCCAACCCCCTGCCATGCAGGAACACCCTCAAAGCACTCCCGACAGATGACCATCCAGTCTCTGCTTAAAAACCTCAAAAGAAGGAGACTCCACCACACTCCGAGGCAGCATATTCCACTGCCGGACAGCCCTGACTGTCAGGAAGTTCTTCCTGAGGTTCAGGTGGAATCTCCTTTCCTGCAGCTTGAATCCATTGCTCCTTGTCCTGGTCTCTGGAGCAGCAGAAAACAAGCCCTCTCCTTCCTCTACATGGCATCCCTTCAAATATTTAAACATGGCTATCATGTCCCCTCTTAACCTTCTCTTCTGCAGACTGAACATATCCAGCTCTCTAAATCTATCCTCATAGGGCATGGCTTCCAGGCCCTTCACCATTTTGGTCGCCCTCCTCTGGCCCTGCTCCAGCTTGACCATGTCCTTCTTGAATTGAGGTACCCAGAACTGGACACAGTATTCAAGACGAGGTCTAACCAAAGCAGAGTAGGGTTGTACCAGTACCTCCCTCAATCTAGACAACATACTCCTATTGATGTAGCCGAGAATTGCGTTGGCTTTCTTGGCTGCTGCATCACACTGCTGACTCATGTTCAGCTTGTGGTCTATTAAAACTCCTAGATCCCTTTCACATGTACTGCTATCCAGCCACGTGTCCCCCATCCCATATTTCTGCATTCCATTTTTTCTACCTAAGTGTAGGACCTTACACTTCTCTCTGTTGAAGTTCATTTTGTTAGCTTTGGCCCAGCTCTCCAATCTATCCAGGTCATTTTGAATTTTGATCCTGTCCTCTGGCATATAAGCAACCCCTCCCAATTTGGTATCATCTGCAAATTTGATGAGCATGCCCTCTATTCCTTCATCCAAGTCGTTGATGAAGATATTGAACAGCACTGGGCCAGAAAAGAATCCTGTGGCACCCTGTTAGTCACTTCTCTCCAGGATGAAAAGCAGCCATTCGTGATCACCCTTTGGGTTCGGTTGGTCAACCAATTACAAATCCAATTAACAGTAGCCCTGTCCAGCCTGTATTTTACTAGCTTTTTTGCAAGAATGTCATGTGGAACTTTGTCAAAGGCCTTACTGAAATCAAGATATGCTACATCCACAGCATTCCCTTCATCTATCAAGCTAGTAACTCTGTCATAAAAAGAGATAAGATTAGTCTGGCATGACTTATTTTTGAGAAATCCATGTTGACTTCTCGTGATTACCGCATTGCTTTCTAAGTGATTAGAAACTGACTGCTTAATGATCTGCTCCAGAATCTTTCCGGGTACTGATGTCAGGCTGACTGGGTGATAATTATTTGGGTCCTCTTTTTTTCCCTTCTTGAAGATCGGGACAACATTTGCCCTCTTCCAGTCTGCTGGAACTTCTCCTGTCCTCCAAGATTTCTCAAAGATTATAGCAAGCGGTTCTGAAATGACCTCTGCCAGTTCTTTTAATATCCTAGGATGCAATTCTTCTGGCCTTGGAGACTTGAATTCATCCAGTGTGGCCAGGTATTCCTGTACCACCTCTCTACCTATTATGTGCCGCATTTCCCCTGCTTCCTCACCTGCTTCCCAACTACCAGGTTGAGTGCTTGTATCCTTCTGGGAAAAAACTGAGGCAAAGAAGGTGTTAAGTAGTTCTGCCTTTTCTCTTCCCCCTGTTAGCAATTCACCATCTTCTCTGCGCAGCGACCCTATCGTCTCCTTCTTTTTCCTTTTGCTATGGACATATTTTAAAAAGCCCTTTTTATTGTTTTTGATGTCTCTGGCCAGCCTAAGTTCATTCTGTGCTTTAGCCTTTCTGACCTCCTCCCTACCTCTCCTAGCTACTTGCTTAAATTCTTCTTTGGTGGTTTCCCCCTTCTTCCATTTCCTGTACATGTTTCTCTTAACACTTAGCTCAACTGAGAGTTCTTTAGTCAACCATTTTGTTTTCTTCAGATGCCTTCCATTTTTCCTCCTTATTGGCACAGTTTTAGACTGTGCCTTCAGTATCTCCCTTTTAAGGAACTCTCATGCCTCCTGAACTCCTTTCCCTTTCTCTATTCTTGACCACTGAATTCCAGCCAGCAGCTCCCTAAGTTTACAGAAGTCCGCTTTTTTAAAATCTAAGACGAGTGTCTGTCTACACTTATCTTCTCCTTCCTGCTGAATGCCAAATTCCAAGAAGGCATGATCACTCCCCCCTAAAGATCCAACCACTTCTACCTCATTAACAAGGTCATCCCTGTTGGTCAGAATCAGATCTAAAATATTTGATCCCCTTGTGGCCTCTTCCACCTTCTGGACCGTGAAATTGTCTGCAAGACAAGCAAGAAACTTGCTGGACCTTGCTGTCTTGGCAGAGTTTGACTGTCAGCATATATCCGGGTAATTGAAATCTCCTATTATTACTGTATCTCTCCTTTTTGAATGTGCAGTCATTTGGTTGAGGAAGGCATCATCAAAGTCCTCAGTTTGGGTTGGAGGTCTGTAGTAAACCCCCACCAGAATATCCCTATTGTTTCTCGCTCCCTTAATTCTTACCCAGATGCTCTCAACCTGGCTTTCTGGGTTTAAGTCAAGGATCTCTTCACAGGTGAAAACATCCTTGACAAACAAGGCTACTCCTCCTCCTTTCTTGTTTGGTCTATTTTTACAAAATAGGTTATACCCCTCTATTCCTACATTCCAATCATGAGACTCATCCCACCAGGTCTCAGTGATGCCTATCAAATCGTATTTATTTTGTTGTACTAGGAGTTGTACTAGGAGAAGGAATATGAGCAACATGAAACTCAAATCTCCAGACAAACTTTCTCAGCAATTTCTTGTAAATGTGAAACAGCATCAGGAAAAGAAACAACCCTTAGGGACACCACAGACCAATGGTGAAAGTGTTGAACAGAAGTCACCCAGCACAACCTTCTGATTGTGGCCCTCCAAAAAGAACTGAAGCCACTGTAAAACAATGCCTCCAGTTTCCATCCCAGAAAGGTGGCACAAAATTATACCATGGTTGGTATTTTCTAAAGCTGGTAAGAGTCCAGAAGAACTAACAGGGAAATGCTCTCTTGTTCAGTTCTCAGAATATGTTTTCCACCAAGACAACCAAGTCTTTCTCTCTCCCATAACCAGGACTGAAGCCAGACTGAAGTGGATCTAAATAATCCATTTTATCCAGGAACCCCTGGACCTGGGAGGCCACAACACTTTCCAACACTGGCCAAAAAAGGAATATTGGAGGCTGTTTGGTAATTGTCACTACAGTGGGGTTCAGGAGGTTTTTTTTTTTTGGAATGACTTCACTGCAGCTCCTTTTAGGCAAGATAAAATCCTGCCTCCCTACAGTGAGACATCCACCACTTCCCTAACCCACTCACCAAATACCTGTCTAGTGGCTTTAATGGGTCAAGAAGTTAAAAGATCCAATATACATTTGCAACTGTATCTAGCAACCTAGTCATTTTCCCATTCCAACAGGGATGACATTTTTCACTAAGTTTATTCTCAAAGGTAGCAATGATTAATTTCAGCTATTCTTTTCTTGCTCTGAGAAAGTCTTCAGAAACCACCAATAAGTCCCAATCACCAGACGAGGAGAGGAAATTATATATTTCTAGCAGCACAGGGGACTATTTACTTGGGTTAAATTGTTGCATAATTTAAATGGAAATCACATTCAATTGGGTCACTTTTCAGTTGTGAAAATGGTGACTGATCTGCCATGAGAAGAGAAGGGAAGGGGAATGAATTAGAAAATGTAATGAGGAAGAGGGAAGGAATAAAAGAAAATGGATGAACAGGAGTAATGGAAAGCCATAAAGGGTTGTCCCACCCCACCCCACCCCACCCCATCCTCAAAAATCCTCCCAAACTATTCACTCCTGTTCCTGTGATGTTTCATGTGCAATTGCTTTTCTTTTTTTTAGAAATATAAAACACACAAAAAGCAACACTAAAGATTCATTAAAATGGCACCATCTTATCTTAAAAGGCAATATTAAGGCAACAATCTTTTGTACAGCTACTTGGCATAAGTCCCATTACTCAAAATGAGATTATCTCTTTGTAAAGATACACGAGTTTGGGAGGAATGTGGGAGACCTACAACATGTTTATGGTTTATAGTTTATAATGAAAATAAAGAATCCAAGTTATCTTTCCAAATTAAAAAGGGGGGAACACTGCAACTGACACATCACCCACCTGCATTATTCTGGAGTATTGATGTTGAATCTTTACGAACCACCAAAGATCTATGCATGAAAATTAATAAGTAAATGCTTCCCTTTTATCACAATGGCAGCTGGGAGTTTTGGAAGCCAGTCCTCCATTAGTCAGTTTTGTTAATGACTGTCTTTATCCTTTTAATCATGTGCAGCACATTGACTGAGCTCCACGTAGTTCAAAGTGCCTTTCAGAAGCCTGAGCAGCATCTTAGTAGTATAAAACTTCTCAGAGTACAAAATAAGCAAAGTTAGATTTATCAGATTACTTGCAAATAATCTGTTGTCTAAAGATGATCCTCCTTTTCAAGTTACCCTCAAAAGTACACATATTTGCTAAGTAAAGTGATATCTAAGTGTAGTGAATGCACCACTTCATGGTAATATTGTAGTCATCTTTTGCATCAATGATTCATTATGTCTCAATTAGCAATAATCCTATGTCATTATCAGCTAATTTGACTGAAAATGTTCCTGCATTAGGGTGGAAAAAGTATTGGAATATTTTCTACACTTCTGCTTATTCTATTTCAAAATGGATGTTGTACAGAGTTAATTCCAGAGTTAGAAAAGTTCAAGGATGAGCAGAGAAAATTATGAAAGGGTATTCCTACAAGAAAGGATTGCAGCATTTAGATGGGAGGGAGATAAACCCAAGTGAAAGGGGCTGTTTTCATGTCCTTTTCCCCAAATGCTTCCCAAGTGAAATCTTGTCCCCTGCACAACCTTCCCTGATTGCCTGATGGGCGGCTTCTGGTTCTGGCTCCCTACTAAGGTTGATCTAGGCTTTTGGAGGGCTTCAGATGGCTTCTAGGGATGCAATGATTGACTGATTTTCTTCTTGAAGAAAGCAACAAGTAATTTTAACAATTTTCTTTGTACTTTAAGCAATTTTTATTTAAAAAAAACCTGCACAATTTTTAATGATTATTCACAGTTCCAAACTTGGTCTGCACAAAAGATATGTATGTTTGTTTTGCACAGAAAACAGCATTTTCAGCAAAGGAAACAGCATTTTGATGCAGCAAATATTATTTTATGTGCAGACTTTCTTTCTTTCTTTGGTTCTTCATTTATTTAATTTCTATGCCACTTTTATCTCAAAGTGGGACCAAGGTTTCTACCAGAGAGAGTCAAGTAAACACACACACACACACACAATAAAATTTAAAAACAATAAAAATACCACAAACTACACAAAACAGTATGAAATCATTTTAAAAACATACAAAAGTTTATGAAGACAAAACATATGATTTTTTTTAATTCATAGAAAGCACTTTTTTCTGTGCAGAACAACCATGTGAAATTTTTTTGTGTAGAATAGGACTCAAACTATGAAGAGTTTTGTGAATCCATGTGAATGCCATCATGATTTCTTGACACTTGAGACACATGTTTACGACCATTTCTGAATATTTTCAAATATTCCTCCATTCCTGAATGCTGTTCTTATCATGCACTATCCTACAGAGCAAAGTCAGGCCTTTCTCCTCTTTACCACCTCCAATTTTTCCGATTTTCACCAGCTTTATTTTCCTCACTAAGTGGGGCTAGATTTGTTCCTTCTTCCTTTTTTTGGCAGGGTTGAAACTCCTCCTTTCATTAGCACAGCACTGCCCACCTACTCCTGGGTCTACTTGATGGAGAGGAGACCAAGTGGAAACCTCAAGAACCATTGCCACATCTGCACACCCTTGTAGTATTAGAAACTGGGATACACTACTGAAGCTATATGGTGGGAGATTCAGTACAGAGAAGAATTATTTCACACAGTCCATAGTTTATCTATGGACTGTCATGTAGACGAGTCTATCGACTCAGACTCAAGTCAGACTTCAGTGACTCGACTCGAATTCAACTCGGCCATAAATGATGCACTGACTCGACTCAACTCGACTAGAGACTTATATTTTTTTAATGACTGACTTGATGCCCTTCGTTCAGGTAACATAACACATTCATCCAGAAACCTTACAACTTTGAACAATGCCACCATCTCTTTTTGCCTACTAGTCACATGACAATCCCTCTCAAGCCCAAAGTGTGGGTGCATTTCTCAGAGCAGAACAGCAAACAGGTTAGGCAATGGGCTTGAGGCAGGTTGAGGTCTGCTTGGCAACCTGTCCCCGCTGCATATAGGAGGAGCCTTCTAAAATGTTTCCTAAGAGTAGCAGACAAGACTCACCTGCAGAGTGCAGGGTACATTTCTCAGAGGGGATCAGCAAATGTGTCAGGCAACAGGCATGAGGAAGAAGGATCCTTCCTTTCAAAGCTTTTGAATCTTCAGTAATGGGGAGTAAGACAGGATCCTATTCCCCACTTCCGAAGCTACTGATGGCAAAATTGCAAATATGGAGAGCCAACTCCACTTGAATTGTTAAAACTGAATTTATTTCACTCTATCCATTAATTCTGCAATTTTGGTTGGGGTATAAAGTTCACTTTCAGACTTGAGACTTGACTTGAAAGTATCTTCAAGGACTTGGGACTTGACTTGAGAACTGAAGGTAGAAACTTGAGACTTGACTTGAGACTTGGAGTAAAAAACTTAAATACATAACTGATTTATGGTGCTTACTACCACAAGACATAGTGATGGCTACTAGAGACAAGAGCAGCAGTACTTTAGCTAATATTCATTAGTACTGTGCAAAAGAAGGCAATGGTAAACCACTTCCAAATACCTGTTACCTCAAAAACCCTATAAGTTATGGTTTTAAAAGAGGATCAGAAAAATTCATGAACTATGAGGCTGTTGAAAGCCATTAGTCATGAATGACTATATTTATCATCATATTATTTATTTAATTTATATACCACTTAGCTCCTGTGGTTTACAGGAAGGTTAATACTAAACACAATTAGAAATCTGATAACAAAGATTTCTTTTTTAAAAAAATCAATTAAAGATCATGTTAAAATACTGGTACATTTAAATAGCATAAATCCATTTTAAACAGGTGATCACAAAGATTAAAAATTCAGGACTTGCCTCCCATTAAAAAAACCTACTGACCAACTAATTAATTGCCAAATGACTATTTAAATAAAAAGGTCATTTTCTGTCAGTGACAGGACAATAGAGAGGGGTAGCCTAGATTGTTGTGGGAGGGAATTCTATAGTCTCCCATGCATATGTGTATGTGCGTGTGTGTGTGCGTGTGTGTGTGAGAGAGAGAGAGAGACAGAAAGAGAGAGACAGAGAGAGAGACAGAGACCTCCAGTAGCAGAGGAAATGTATTTGTGTATATCAGTTGTCAGAATAGACAAGTGGGAGTGGGTTGTAGCCCTCTTGCCCTGCTTGTAAGTTTCACATTGAACCTGGCTTATCACTGCATCAGTAGAATGCCAAATTAGAACTTGGATGTAAAGAATATTTGCAAATTGTGTCACTTTGAATGAGAAATGGTTTATCTGAAATAGATAATTGGCCCTGATCTCAATGAAGTTGCCTACATCTGACTGAAATGAACAAAAATCTTTGTGCCACTCTGTGACATTCCAATGCTAACTCATTGTCTTGTTACCATACCCTACCATCACTCCTACAAGATGTGTGATTGTTATAAATTAGTCATTGAGAACATGATTGGGGTCATGATGACTGGAGATTTGTTCAGGGTCATGATGATGGGAAAAGTCCAGATAGGATTATGCAGAAAACCCAACACTGATGGGTTTGTGCTAATCCCTTCTCTGCTTAAGGCTCTTGGAATTTTTGATCAAAATGAAGACAAATTGTGCAGATAAGGCAGTCAGAGACAATTGCTTGATCTTACCCTATGGAGATCTTCCCTACTTGACAAAAAATTAAGAGATTGTCATGAGTCCCATCAATATTTTGTCACTCTGGAGTTAAAGCAATCAGCCCATTTCAGACCCCTTTGTCAAGCCCATGGAAAAGTCATTACGGCTTTGTCAACACTCCTCTCCAGGGTATGAAATAGGGCATGAAAATACTAGCTTCAGCCCCACCCAATTGTAGTAAATAAAATGTAGTCCAGACTGTTGCTTCTCCATGCTACCCTCGTACGCTTTCTGAACCCTCCCCTGTGACCTCCTTCTTCAAGTCTGGTAACTATCACTCTTTCCACCCCCAATATCTCTACATCCAGCCTTTCTTGTCCCACTTTCTGATGGCCTTGTCTGGTTCTTAAGAGTGTCTGATTTCTTATATGTTTGTCAATTCAAATAAAATGCTTTATTTAACTTTAACTGGAGTACTTTCTACAGTTAGTACTGGTATACATAGGCAAAAATATCTTGTTGTTATCCTGCTATTGTGGGCCTTCTTTGAGCTGTAATTCCCCCAGATTCTAAGGAGATGCTGGCATTGTGAGTGGACCCCAATGTTCCCTACCTCTTAAGTAACAGCTTGTTACATTTCCTGGAACAATAACTTCCATATTATTCTTCCATGGTTATATCAGAAAGCTGCTCTGGGGAACTGAGGATGTCTGCCCAAGGATTTCTTTACTAATGTACAAGCAAGCTTATAATGAACTCTTCTTTGACAGAACATCTTGTAAATTATTGAGGTAAATGTGACCCCTTGCCACATTTTTCCTGAAATTCTTCTCTCACACACCGTTCCCCTCATATGAATAGCACTTCCGTCCTGAAAGACCATCTGAATTTTTCAGAACAGGTTCAATCAAAACATATCAAGGATGCAAACAAAGAAAAAACGGAGTCCAGAGAGAGAGGGAAAAAAACCCACATTATAAAGACTGTTCTTCTCTGTGTGTTCATTTGTGTCCTTGCAAGAGACAACTCCAAACAAAACTTGTTCATAAAACTTCTCACTATGGTTTGTGTTGGCTAGTTCAAACTAGAGGAAGCTCATTGAATCAATTGTGAAATGATGAGTCAATATACAGAGAAATCCTGCTGGTGAGGGCTAATATTGAGACTCAAGGTTAAAACTGCATTGATTCTATAATATTTGTAGATTCTATTTAGCTACCATGACTGACAACCAGTCTTACATTTCTAAGTTCGTTGGGTCCAAATGCTATTTGCAGGACCTAAATAAACATGAATACTTTTATTTTGTTATTGAAAAACAGGAGAGTGTGACATTCACTAAAGAATCAATATAATTCTTTCCTCACTCTACTCTTTTCTACTATAAATCACTCTTGCCTTCCTTACTTGCCATTATCCTTAAACTGGCTGAAACATCCATCTAGGAAAACCCAGATCCAAATGTCCTTATTTTGGTTTTGCTGTTTTTCTGAGCAGCAGGATTAGGTAAGACATTCCAGATCACTTCTTATGCGGGTCTCCTCTTGAGAATTGGTAGTTTAGGTCACAGGCATTTTATCCACAAGTTGTAAACTGTCCAGACAAAATGCAACATGGCATCCGTGCTGTGTGCCCTGCTTTTTTGCAGTTGACTCATTGTGATGGATTTATATCCCACCATCTGGTGATATGTAAGCCTGATATACAAAATATATGTATGAATGTGCTTTCAAGTTACCTTTTGCCTTATGGTGACCCCCATCAATTTCATAGGGTTTTTCTAGGTAAGGAAAACTTAGAGGTGGTTCTGATAATTCCTTCCTCTGAAATACAACTTATGGCATTTGGTATTGTTGACAGTCTCCCATCCAAGTCCCAACTAGAGTTGACTTTACTGAGCTTCCAACATCAGACAGGATATGGTGCATTTAAGGTATTTAGGCCATATATAACATGACCTCAATTAAATGATGAGAAGTTTGGAGAGAACTGAGCTCAGTGAATTATGAAAGGTAGAGCTCTAATGCTAAAGTCTGTGAGCAAGGATTGACTTTAATTGTCTCCTAATATTGTCCATCATATGTGACCTTTAGTACCATAATAATTGAAATAGTAAGGTGATGTCATTCTCTCTCTCTTTCTCTCTCTCACTCTCTGACACACACATACACACACAAACACACCATTCTACTTTTCAGTGTTGAAGTAAAAGCCCAAACAGCATCAGACAGGAGGTAACTAATGGCAATGCCCTACTGAAAGTTTTAATTATAATTCTATTTCACATTCATGCAGCATTTTTAAAGTCATTGGAAAGATTTTTCTTCTTCTTCTTTTTTTTATCCCTCAGCCATAATTGTGCCTCTTTTGTCTGGAATGTTAAAGAAATTAGCATAGAGAGAGTTCAGTCAAAAAGGATTCTTAGTTTAAAAGAAAGGTTTTGATAGCTGCAAGCTTTTCTGACTTCTTTTGAACATTTTGTTCTCAGGATGCAATTTAACCAAAGGATTATTAAAGTTTGTATTTTAATTACAGAGGGTTTTCCTAGGAGTATGCATAGATTCATTAGCATTAAGTTTATATAACACACATATACATACAAACACACACACACTGTATAAAGTTGGATGACTCCCACCAGTGTTCTTGAAATGATGATCCTCCTGTGTGATCATTCAGAAAGGAAATAGAACTGAGTGTCTCAACATGTACTGATACAAACATCAATCCCAAATGTTCACTTGTGGTGGAGAAAAAGATACTGTTAACAAGCGATAAGCACTCAGACTCTTGTAATTCTGTACTTACATTGAGAAATCAGCATCTATATTGTATTATGTTGGTAGCAATGAAACCTCTGACATTAGGGTAAAAATATATGGCCATGTAACTATATATTGAAGAGTTTATCAATTTTTAATACATTTTCAGAGCACTGATATTACTTATGCTTGTGACTAGCACTGCCATATCTTTCATCAGTTTCATATAACTATGTGCTGTCTAAGGGCAGTTCCCCCTCTCTGCTTCCCGATCACTCAGTTCTTCAGTCTACAGAAAAAGGTAATGATAAACCAGCTAGTTTGTATAGGCTAGGAACAATAAGAAGTTAATGTAGGATTATCTCTACTGCAATTTCTAGTAGGGCTGCGCATGGCCCCTGGATTTTATTTGGGAGCCCAATTTGATAATCAGGATCTGTGGTCAGTTTGGCCTGAATCACTCAATAAATATGATCCAGTATGGACCCTATATGATTCAGGTGAGATCCCAAACCAAAATGGAGATTGGAAAATGTTCACCAGTGATTTTGGACTCGTAAAACAAAATGACTGCGACTACTACTCTTTTGGTTCTTGTGGGTTTTTCGGGCTTTGAGACTGTGTTCTGGTTGTATTTTCTCCCGACATTTTGCCTGCATCTGTGGCTGGCATCTTCAGAGGAATGGTGAAGATGCCAGCCACAGATGCAGGCGAAACATCAGGAGAAAATACAACCAGAACATGGTCTCAAAGCCCAAAGAACCCACAAGAACCAATGGATTCTGGTCGTGAAAGCCTTCGACTCTACTACTCTTTTGTTTAGTCCCTCCCCCCCTCACACACACATACACATCTGTATAATCTTTAGAGACATGGTCAGTGTGAAAGAATGTATTAACTGAGACAAATTTCCTACAAATTTCTTGTTTCCTTCCTTGCTTTTTCTAAGGCATTTAAAAAAAAAAAAAGAGTTTGGACTTCTCACTCTGAGCAATTCATGCAAGTTTTCTCATGTTACAATTCCTATGGAATTTGGGTATCTTCCCAGAGCACTGAGAACAGGGTTGATAGAAATCATGACCTGTTGACTGCATGCAGCCTCAAGCTCGATTTATACAACCATTCTTAACAGCACCATCAAATCCTATGGTGGAAAAAAAATCCAAAAAATATGTAAAACTACTTCAAGAGTGTGGTTAAGAGTGGTTTGTCTCTCACTATCCCCAAACCCTGAAAAGGAGGAAAGAAAGAAGAGAAGGAAGATCTCTAAAGTGACCAATTTGTGGTCAAAACTGGAAGGAAAATATTATGTGACATTATTTCCACTTGCCTAGATGTGTCTGTGAGGCTTATCTGGGGATTGGAGACTTACCCTCAATGCAGTTGCCTGCCCTCATATCTTCAGCATCTGTAACTAAAAAATACAAAAGAAGAACAACAGCAGTGGGGGAAAAGGCAGATAGACATTTAGTAGTAATATGGACAGAAGTGGGAAAGTAGATGGACAGACTGGGAAGCAGAGCAGCAATTTTCAGATACTTTTCACTTCTTCAGTCAGGTTGGTAACCATATAAGCAGCAGTCAGCTAAGTCTCCTAACATTTTTCTCCTAGATAATGATGTTAATAATTGCTCTAATGAAATATCAATTTAGTTGAAGATAAGTTATTTTTGTTTTATTCTACCAACAACCCAAATGGTGAGATTCAATGACACAGCACAAGAAAGAAAGGAGGTAATAGACACTGATGATGGCCTTTAAGTTATTTGGTCACCTGGGCTGGCACAGGAGATGTTAATATTCTGGCTCCATCATTTCCTCACCCCATCTTAAGTTGCCTACATTTCTGAGAACAAAGAGATATCAAATAACACCAGGTGTTTTAGCACTCTTCCTCCTCCCTATACTATGCATCTGGACACTTCTGCTAGGACTTTTCTGATTCTGCCCTGAGCAGTTCTACTTAATGTTGTCAGTAGATTAGTTGCCTATAGTGAAGGTAGTATTTAATCCATTTGCACCTCAAAAACTTTGTATTTTCTGTGGTGGCTCAGAAAGTATTCATTTGTTCTAGGAAGAATAACTCAATTCTAAAAAATTTAAAAGTAGCCTAAGTAAAATCAAATTAATCTAACTGGGTGCAGGTTTGAGGATGAACTAAATAGTCAAATAAGCAAACAAATGCAAACATACAGACCATAAACAGAAGCTTAGGCTCTGAATCTGACACAGTGATATACCTAGGGAAGTCAAGGGGATCAGAAAAACATCACAATCCAGTCTCTTTCTACTGCTTCATTACATTGCATGATTTTTCATCTACCCCAAAAGGTGGGGACCTTGACCAACAGTGCCAGCATCTCCTTAGAAACTGCGGGAATTATAGCTCAAAAGAGGCCTTACTGAGAAAAGAAAAGAATCTTTTCACCTGTGCATATCGGGTAACTGTAGGACTTCAGTTAAAGATTTAAACAGGGTATTTTGACTGGAAATCAGCAGACACACACACACAAGAAATCAGTTCTGTTGAACCATACCAGGCTAGAGAAGGAAGAAGAAAGAAAGAGTGGATAGAGAGAGATTTTGGGTGTAGAGGGTGATATTTACTGTTCCAGAAGAAGGTTGAAGCAGACTGGCTCTGGCCACAGGCCGAAGGTAGCACAGAGCATGGGGATCTGGGGTCGAACATGAAGAGTAATATGCTAATGTGGGTCCAAAGTACTATGAATTGTTGGGGTTGGAGCTAGGGTTTAAATGCTCTTTTTTTCCTACCCTGAAGGTGTGAATATTAATGACTCTTTGGCAGAGTAAACGAAAGGGGTCCAGAATGGACTGATTGTTTTACTTTGGTGACAAAATATTGGTAAGAGCCTTGACAGCCTCTTAATGTCTTAGTTGGCTAACATGAATGGGAAAAGCTTCTGTAGATAATGAGCACAGCAGGGGTGCTTGCCTGCCATCCCTGGGCAGTTTCATTTACTATTGTATTCAGATGTCAGGTAGGATTACTGGAAGTCTATTAAATCTGGGCTTTCCTACCTAACTTTTCTTGACCTTATCACCTTGTCATGCTGAGACCATGCTGACCTAGCCCAGGCATACAGCCAGTGTCCTGCTTACTGTATGCTTCCTAGCCATAAATGCCTAGTTTTCATATGAAAATGATATTTCATGCCAATTTTGCTATCCTGAAGGATGGGATATGTAAGGAGTGGTAACACATCTCAACTTTTTCCTTCACACTACTTTCTTCAAATATTTCCCCTCCTTTTTTCTTTTCTATGCACCTCTATCAGGAATGCATACCCTCACTTATTTACTCTCAACTATATATATTTGTTTGGGGTGAAGCCTTGCCACATACAAGAGCAACACATCTTCACTGATCCACCTGCCACTTCTGTGTCATTCATGTATCCACATCTTTGCCACTCCACCCTTCCTGTATCTATGCAGGTAACAGTTACTTTTCATATACTGTATTTTTTTTGGGTAATGCCACCATGATACCATGTCACTGTGGTAGGAAAGAAATTTTTTAAAAAATGCCTCACATTTTCAAAGAAATACTCTACCTTGCACCAAAGTTTGGTTTGGGCCTGTACATTCATAAACTGAGATTAAGAGTTAGAACCCATTATGCAGTCAGTTACTTCACTGGTGGTGATCTAATGATTTCTATTAGCAGACTGTAAACCATGTTTAGTAAATGTAGAAAGAAGGAGGAACCGGGTAGAAAGTGGGGAAAGAGAGAAAATCTTACATCTATTACTACCAAAAGAACACGTGAAACAGCATGGTCATGTTGGAAACAAATTTAAGTTGAATTTCAAAGCATTCTTGAGTAATCACAGGAGTATAAGGTAGTTTAAATTTCAAGTGCTGGTTGTGATGGGAATGAAATATGGATCAATTACAAGAAGGCATGTGTCATGTCAATCAGAAAGCATGAGCTTTCTGATTGAGCCATCCTTACCAAAATTGTCCAGCCTGGATTCCTCTATTGTTCCAGTTATTTTCCATGGTATTCCACAAAAATGGAGCTCAGTGCTGTATGGTTGACTGCTACTGTTACAGCTGTTACTAACCAAAGAGTGAAGAAAATCAGGGAGGAAAATGGCTGGCAAATAGTTATGAAAATAAAAAAGTTTTCACATAGACTTTTTTAAAAAATACAGACTGATGTGGAAGTGTAATGAAGTAAATTTAACAAATGAAAAATTAAAAAAGAGAGCTGGGGAGGAAATGGATAGGTCTGTCCATCTCTCTGTAGTACCTTCCCATTATCCCAGCTGGAAGGAGGAGCATCACTATTGAAAATCAATAGTTAATATCTCCAATATGACCTTAGACATCTGGCTTTGCTGCAGCAAAAAGGGAGAAAATACTACAGTATCTTCTACTTTGAAAGTTACTTGAAAATATCTGCTTGGTTCCTAACCTCTGTCTGTACAATATTATAAGCACATATGGACAATTATCTGAGACACATGGTGTGGACTACAATATTTTATTTATCTAGTAACTCTATGTCCCAGAGATACTGCATACCTGAACCTTTTCTGAGCATTATTTCTATCATAAAATTTCAAAGGATTTCTTTTTACCAAATATATTGAAGTAATACTAAGCAATAAAACACATTTGTTATATATTTGCCGTGTGTCTCCATTCACCTTTTTATAAGATCGTACTTATCACATTTTCTATTTACTTTAAAGTAAACCTTAGACCTAATACAGGTGTTAAGAACCCCAAGGGGATAATGTTTTTCAAATGTGAACATAGAGAAATAAAATATACTACATAAGAATGTTTCTTTTTGCAGAGTGCATTTATAGGTCTGACTTAAAGGAATACATTTCTTTCAGACATCATTATGACCACCATTCTGAGCTTCAGAATTTTGTAGCTGAAAGCCAGCATACCAGAAAAAGGGTAAATGTTCTTACCATTTGTTTCAAAAGAAATCAAATTGCATTGTACCTGAAACCTTAAAAAAATGATGTGAGAAAAGGGTCACTTTTCTATGCATAGGTTTAGAATGAACATTCCACCTCTTTATTCTGGTTAGCATAGAAATGTTAGGTTTTAGCCACAGCTTGAAACTATTCTATTACAGATAACTTGTAGGCCTTTTATAATTATTTCATTTTCTAAAAATGAAGGAAATATTATTTAATAACACTTTTACCTTAACTAGGGATTATTTTATTATTTTTGAGGTGTAATTGTAATTTGATGTTATTTTAATATAGCTGTGAAGGTGTGCCCCCATTGTGTGGTGGTGAAGGGATATCACTTGGTTTAACTACTGACTAGTGCTATTCTCTTGCCCTGTTGTTGTGACTGTTGAAGAGACAATGAATGGATATGAGAAGACTATGGCCCTTTCCATACCTTACTTGGTGCCGTAGGTGTTGCATGGGGATCACGGGAAAAGCCTCGTCTGGGTGGAACTCGCATCCCTTCTGCTTCCTCTCTGCACCAGCTCCGTGCTGGCTGAATGGAAGTGTGAGCGCTCTGACCCTTCCTTCCGCAGTGCAGCTGAGTACTTTCCCAGGCTGCACTGGGGGAGGAAGTGTGATGGCCGTGCCTCTGGAGCTTCCACATGCAAGGTAAGTGCATGTGGGGCATGGGAGCATTGCACAATTGCACATCATTTTTGGCAAAAAGTCAAAAATGATATAATGCGTGATCGCCCCCTAATGGCCTTGGAAGCATTGCGCAATTGTGAGGATGTAATATGGAATGGTCCTTGCAATCACGCGACACTCTTGAGGCCATTTCACAACAAAACTGGCGTGCAAAAAGGGCCTATGTTTTGAATCTCAGGTCAGTGTCCTGTAATATTGTTTTTCTAAAAAGTAACTAAATCAATCTATTCAATTTTGGCAAATTTGGAACACAAAAAGTTGCTTTTTAAAATCTCAACTAAAATAACTAAGTACTTTGGAGGCCTGGAATTACAAATTTAAGTAATTCCTTTTTTTTTCTCTTCCTAATCTCTGTTTTTGGCCACCTTTCGCACCCATTTAATCAGGATCACAAACTGTAATTTTTAATTAGAAAAAATGATATGGCAGATATATTTTAGAAAACATTTTAACTGTGTGAATACTCAACTTGTGAGTATGTTGAGTGTCAATCATTTGTCATAGATTTAGCATCTTTACTCTCTTTTGCTATTTTGTAGTTCTCAGTGATGGCCCAGTCACTCAATTAAGGATTGCATAAAGTACTGTTTGATTGATATATCATTTTGACAACTCAATGGGTTCACAGAAGGAAAACTGAGGACAGGACTTTTTCATCTAGTCACTTTGGCAGTTTCATCAAACCAGAAATCATGAAGTAATCATGATTGATTTCACATCTTACGTATTTAAAATGACTGTATGATGAAATTGTTTGAAGATAATTGAAAAAAAGCTAGAAAAAAACAGGGAATGGATGTACACAATATATTTTTGATTGTGTTTTCAGTCTAGAAACTCCTATATTTAAAGAAATGAATCACCATATAGAGTTGTCAAAGGAATCACCATGATGTAGTGGCTTGAGAGTTTCAACCAGTTACCATCCACATAAATGCTCCCTTTTACAATATTTCTTTGCCTGTATGATTCTGACTTTTAAAGTGTTTAGCACCTCTCATCTTTTTCATTCCTGTGTTTCTCTAGGTTACAGATTTAAAGAGGCTTTTAAAATATGACCAAGGAGAATATGCATAGATCTAATGTTTTATCGTTACAGCTCTATTAATTAGACTCATTAGGTATGAATGACTATTGTTTGCTCAGCATCATTTCAGAGAAAGTTAGTCAAAGAGGTGATTAAAAACTGGCAAAGATACCACAAATGATTGTGAGCAAATACATAACGAACATTGCACTAATTGGATTAATCATGAACAATACTGTTTATGCAGAATTAATATGCTTCAAGTAGCTTATGAAACTACACAGAGTGATTTGTGAACTAGATAGCAAGCTTACCAAAGACCTTGACATGGATAAAATTGATTTTTTTTCTTCCTGCTATTGAATAAGGTTGTCTTTCCCCTTCACCCACAGCCTTTTCATTTTGAACAAACCTGAAGAGTGTCTTAGTATTTAAACAGAACTGCCAACCTTTACATTATCTCCTTCCATTTTAGGGTTCCCATGCTGCAGCCCAGGGTCTTAAACTGAATTTGATACAGTAGTCATGTTGCACAAAATGATGTCAAAGTGAAAAGTACTCTAGATGTTTCACTTCTAACAACAGCCTATGTTTATATGTGTTTTAAAATTATCCTCTACCATAAATTGTCTGGCTGTCTTCTGGCTGTAACAAGTAGCATGGGAGCAAATTGTCGGCTTCCCAGTTCAGAGAAACAAAAAACTGTCAGTTTTCATTTGGACTCCCTGGACCTTCTATTTGACCTATTCTAATTCATCCTCAAGCTAGTGTGTTTGTTGTTATCCCCAATATAACATTTGTTGGCATTTTATAATGCAGTTATACAGACAGGAATGATTCTGGAGGCAATTACCCACCCTCTGTTGAGGAAACACTTGCAATTGACTTCTATGTCTGAAGGCCTAATTCTTCCCCTCACTCCAAACAATCTGACCTAGAGAAAGATAAAATATACATATTGTTACTCCACTGGAAAACCTGTCCCAGGGTCTACAAAATATGATTCCATGTGCCTGAGAAGTCGCCCAGATCAGCACGTAGGCAGCAATGGTCGAACGATCAAAAAGCAGGTCAGGCCAGTAAAATCCCCCATCACGTAGCCCCAGGAGACCTCAAGCTGTGCAAACCCACAGTAGACAAAAGGTCCTCAGCCCCTGAGAAGCCGACTTGAGGGGATTAGCGTGTTTGCCCCAAGTTGAGCACTGATAGCAATAAAATCCTATTAGGCAAGGACCATCTACATAAATTCACACCACAGCCCAGTGCAACCAAATATCCTGAAACTTTGGCAACACTTTGTGATCTCATCATGCAAAAGGAGTTGCGATCGTGGCGCTTCTTTTCTGTTGGAATACCCATTGTTCTCCCCGGGAAAGGATTAGCCCTCCAAGTACCTTTTGCCCTACAAATAGTCCCAGTTTTTGAGAGTTTCTGTGGATCACTCCCGGTCATCCCAGCAGACCATTTCTCAGTCCGTTGTGTAATCCCCTCAGCCCTCTCCATGCTGAGCTCTACTTCTTCAGCATATTTTGTTGAACAAATGCTAATCAGGCAGGCAGGTTTGCAGTCTCTAGAAACAGAGATAGAGAGAAGCCTTTTGTTAAGTTCTCTTGGTTGACTCTAACTCCCATCATCCTAGGCCTCTCTTAGATCCTTCACCCTGCCTACACTGGTAAAAAGGCAATGCACTGCAACTGGATAGAGAAATAATAATTCCTTTCTTTGAGGATAAGCTTTGGTGGGTTTCTCAGTGAACCTAAATTTGATAGATAGGTATCGAAGTTATCCAAGAGAACCTTGCTTATGTTGGAACTGCTTTGAAAATCTATGCAGATTTTCCATTTCTCCTTCTCCTCTCCCTCATTTGTTCACCCTTGTGATCCATCTATTATCCTAACTCTTGCAAAGTTGGGCTGAACTATTTCAAACTCCCATAGCTCTTCATGCCTTCCTTTTCCATTTCTAGTATGTAGACAGAATGTAAATGTCACAAAAGTAATTAATCTGGGGATGACCATATCATTGCATTATGGAGGAAATAGCCAACTTATTTAAATGGAATAGTATGAAATAGGAGAGAGTTATTTTGGTTTGTTTCTCACCTAGCTGCCTGGTGGGTCACATAAACTCTGCTAATGTTTGTGCATGCCAAGAAGAGGCATTATTTGCATGGATATGGCTTCTGTGCTTTTTACTAATAACTAATTTCACATCTTGCAGACATGATGTGGAGCCCCAGTGTCCTTCTAATATTTTTTTTTTCAAATTTGTTATTTGAATGTTGGGCTTCTGTCAGCATATGCATAATTATATGAAAAATTGAATACCGGTTTGCTCCATGTTTCTGCCTCTTTAAGGCAAATTGAACTTCATCTCATCAAACTTTTACTTATAAGTGTCTTATTTCCTGAGGAAAAAGAAGAAAAAATGCAATGACATTATTTTTTTCTCTTTTTTATAATGAGCTGAACAAATGTTTGAAAACATAACAAAAGATGAGGGACTACAAGACTTGAAAAGGAAAAAAAATAATGATGAAGGGCTACAATGCAACATTAATTATGTTCTTTAATACCAATCCCTTTAAAAGAAGACAAAGGAGACAAAACAGAATACAGCCTAAATCCTTGAACATGCAAGTTATAAAGGCATCAGAAAGCAAACTAGAATTCCTGCAACACAAGTAAATGGAATATCTTATTAGTAAGTCTCAAGTTTTAGACAAATTGCCATCTCACTTGTTTTACTGTGCCAGAAATGAAACAAAACCAAAGAGGCAGTTGTGGAAAAAACATGAAGAAAGGTCAGAGTACAAACTAGAAGGGCTTATTAAGGGTTTCAGTAAAAGATGCTAGGTAAAATTGCATTCTCTGAAGTAGGAGCTTAGGATAATTCTTCAATGATATGCAGAGCCTATTGTATTATCTACTGTGTGTATTGCAGAAAATGTAGATTGTTATTTACCTCTTATTGAGGATTACTACTTCAAGAAACTTTAATCTCTGTAACCACTTTTCCAAGTGCTTCAATTAAAGCTGAATAAATCATATACAGCTACTCAGTGACATGGAGACTTTTGCTTATTTCCTTAAATAAGTTATCTACTTGGAACTTTTAGGAGTTTTAAATAAGGTGGTGGTGATGGCGTGTGCATGCATGCATGCATGAAGTAAAATAGCTCAAGAAACACATCCAGTTGTGATATATGATTTGACAAGTTATACATCTGTGTCCAACCAAGGCAGAAGAGTGTGTGTGGCAGGAGGGATGCAATTACCAGTATTTCAAGTGTGATACTACACTGTGTAGTTTAAATCTCTACTTACAGAGTTACCTTTTTTTTTTTTTTGGTATGCAACCCTTATATTAAATTGCAATGTTATACAACTGAACCAAGAAACCAAAATGTGCAATTGAATGTGCGTATTTATCTATGTGCATGTTTATCTATGTGAAATTCACACTTCTATGCATATCTATGCACATTTCATATCTGTGTGCAAGGTGCATCCATTCACAATGTTCACCCCATGCACAGCTGCTTTTAGAAGCTGATTTCAATGTAGGAGTTTCACATTAAACAAAAATTTCAAATGCTTCCATGGGAGGACCTGTACATACATTAAGACACTAACAGAATTATTTTGTAGCAGTGGATCTATTTAACATTGGGAAAAGTTAGTGCTTGTAGGGGGAACATTCCGAAAGTATACTGTGGCTCCTGAAAAACATAGTATTTCTGGCTAACTGATTAGCAATATATGATGTTGCAATTAATTGTAAGTAGGTGTATTGGTATGTGTATCAAAGGCAATCTATTGCTATAAAAGGAAATGGGAATGTTATCCTGTATGTACTTACTTTGGAATGAACACTGTTGAACCCAGAGAAACGTCTGAGCAGATTTATAGAATTTTAATGTAAGTGGCCATCTGAACGCAGTTTTAATAGTTGTGAAGCAGCAGCAAGAAACAATGGCTGGAATCCTGTTATACAACTACTTTATGCATACCCATGCCTTGTTCTGAGTGAAGGCCAAGTGCTTAATTGAACCCCATCCAAATCCACAATTCATCAGAGAGCTTTCTCTCCTCATGGGACCAACACTATGATAGTAGAGAACACAAGAATTGGATTGAGGGACAAATATCTCTCATCTTAGTACAGTTTGCTAGAGAGAGGAGATGAGGAATGGCAGTGTCATTATTTCTCTGCTTCTCTGTCTAGCAAACTTCAAGGGGATAAGACAGATTTGTCTCCATACTTCCTCCCTTCCACAATGATTTCATGGCCATAGCAACAGCCCCACAGGGCTTGGTGGGAGGGAGGATAGATATACATATGTAGAGTGGTTAATTTCCATTTGCCCCATGCAGGATCTTGGTGAAAAATAAAATCTTAAAACCAACCACTTTGTAAAAAAAAATTAAAAAAAATGCTATTTTTCTCCTTTTTGTTCCTCCTTCTGCTGAAATTGTGGTCCTAATGGCTGAGAGGTATGTAAATGAAACTTCACACAAATTCAAATATGCATATGGAAATCTTATATGAACGTGCAATTCTAATTATGTTTAGTCCAGGAACTTGCCATGGATCAGCACTCACTATAGTTTCCATGAAGATGATCTTTAGTTTAGTGGTAGAGCACATACTTTGCATGAAGAAGGTCCTAGATTTAATTCCAAAAAAGAGTGTGTAACAATCCTGCCTGAAACCACAGAGAACTTCTGTCAGTCTCAGCAGAGCAAGCATGGACAACTTATTCACGACATGTTGCAAGTGAACCTGCCATGGGCCAAGATATTTTTTAAAAAATGTTTCTGATCAAAAATGGCTGGAAATCTTCTTCTTCTTCTTCTTCTTCTGCCTCTTCCGCCTCCTCCTCTTCTTCTTCCTCCCCCTCCCCCTCCTCCCCCCCTCCTCCTTTTAAATGTAAATTTGAACTGTCCTGTCTAGTATTTCTAAAGACCTTCAGAAGTAGAAAAAATGATTTTTTTTTTCTGGAATGGGAATGTATTGGTGGGGACTTTCTCAACTGAGGGAGTACAGCCTGTAGAAATTGCCTTATAAATGACATGAAATTCATCAATGCTAGGCTAGATGGACACTGTTCTGACTCAGTATAATTCATTTTCTATGTTCCATCAGTGATGACTGAAACATCCAGTTTCTGACATGGGTTTAAATCAGGACACCTGCATTTTTCTTTCCCAATTCCACTAACTGACAGAATTATGTGTGGTAATTGAATCTAGATGCCTGGTCCTCATGCTAGTCTTATCATAATCTAACAGCTTCCTGTAATTAAAGTAATATTTGACACGGGGCTTGCCAGTCTCATGGCTAGAGAAACATATAACTGTGACATGTTTGCTAAGCACTTTGAGGATAAAATTGCTCACATTCATCTTGACCTGGATGCCAGTAATTCTGCAGAAAATTATGAGCCAAGACCAGACTGTCTAGTTCAGTTTTATGGGATAAATTTCACTTGTTGTCTCTGGAAGTTATGAATAAAGTGCTTCAAGGCATCCAACCAACCAGATGCCCGTTTGAGTCCTATACTCCCTTGATTATTATACTTAGCAGGGAGAAACTGATTGGTTGGGTTCATAGAGTTGAGAGATGAGGTGCTCAGGCTGATATGAAAACCATTTTCAGAATCCCTTGAGAAAATTACAGTACCAGCGCAATGGGAAAATAAAAAGAAAGGAGTAAAATACCTCATTTTTTTTTCACACCAGTGTCCAACATTGTTCTTGCAACCAGGACGAACAGAAAAAAGAGAGAGAGAGATGTTTCATTTTCTGGAAAGAATTTGGAAAGTTGTGTTTAAGAGATGACACACATTTTGGAGTATCAGTCTATCATTTGTTCATATTTATCATTCTTAAAAGTAACTTTTCAAACTTTTTTTCCTCTGTTGGATGGTTTTTGCTAATGAGATAAGCTGACAAACATGGACCCGCATCCTGTGTTAATC
Source organism: Cyclura pinguis (assembly GCA_030412105.1). Taxonomy (NCBI): domain Eukaryota; kingdom Metazoa; phylum Chordata; class Lepidosauria; order Squamata; family Iguanidae; genus Cyclura; species Cyclura pinguis. Next base: position 148,642,770 of record CM059601.1, on the reverse strand, counting down.
ATGTGTTAGTCACGTGTTAATCATAAACCTGGACATGTATATTCTTGGCCATAATGAAGGTTGGTATTGCCTCCTTCCACAGCAACCAGCCCCATCTTAGACATACCGTATTGCTGCTAAAGCCTCCTCCCCTAATCATTCTTGCATGGAGGATGATGAGGAGAATCACAGAATCCCTGTAGCTAGACATGAAATGATTGCCTCAATTACAGGACTCCAGTAGGACTCAGTGGATGACATAATTGCTTCACATCATATACCTTTCTGTGATTCCCTCATTTCTCCAGACATGAATAACCATGGGTGTTTTATCAACAGTATAGTAGGTTTGGGGCTGGCAAAGTCCTAAGTTTATAGTTCCACATGCTGACACATGAAAGATTGCAGCCATGGACACAAGTTTTCTTGAACCCTTAAACTGGCTGGGGAAAAAAAAATTGTCCAGGGGGTGTGCATGTATTTTTCAAAGGGGTAGCATTGTTAATTGGAGCTAAAGCAAAAACAAAAGAGAAACAAGGGTGAAAAAAGTCCTTGTGTGTTTTAAAGATTGTCGTTATTATAGTGTAAACTTTTATGAACTACATGAACTATAGCCTGTTCATGTTTGTGCATGCATACAAGCAAGATCTGTATCTTACCTTCAAGTAAATCCAGTTCCAGGTCTAGCTATACCGTTACTTTTAAAATCCTAAATGGTTTGGGATCTAGCCAGTTGTTTTCTTCCCTACCATGACCTTGCCCAACTTAAGGAGGTAATTTAAGGCTCTTCGGAAGCTATTTCCAAGGAAAGTGATGCTGTCCATGTTGGTGGCAATGGGGAAAAGATTCTGTCATAGTTGTTACTGTGGAATGGCTGGTTTCCTATTAACATGCACACAGTTTCTTGCAGCTATTATATACTGTCTTCTGAAACTGTAGTAAGGTGTATCTGTAAAGGTTCCCAAACCCATTCTCAACCATAACTGTGGCAGCAGTAACTTCTTGTATGACTTCTAGGTGGAGGATGTATTGCTTTGATGGAACCAGCCAGACTTGACCTGTTAGTTACCTCCTTTTTTTTCCTTCTAGGTTTCTATTCATGCCAGTTGAGAGGGGTAGGTGTGGAATAAGTATGGAAAAATACCCATTGTTACTCATTTTCCAGATGAAAAATGAATTTCATAGCACTTGGCAAATGTGTTCAGGAAGTATAACAGTTAGGAAAAACTCTGTGGGGGACTAATTATCCTAAAAGCACTAAAGCCTATCTGATCTTGAAAGCTAAGCAAGATCAGATCTGGTTAGTACTTGGATGGGAGATCTCCAATGAATACCAGGTACTGTAGGCCATATTTCAGAGGAAGGAACTGGTAAAACTACTGCTGAGTATTCCTTGTCTAAGAAAACCCTACTAAATTAATGGGATGACCATAAGTCAAAAGGTGTAGGTTTCTGTGCAAACCTACGAAAAAGATCTGAGTAATTTTTGCCTCGTATATGAACATCTGAAAGTGTTTTATGAAACTTTTATACAAAGAAACTCATATTTTTGTTCAAAATTTATGGATTTTGAGGAAAACATGATTTTATGCAAAAAAGGAGGGTGCTTCTGGAATGTTTGTTTCTGCAAAAAGTTGCGGTTTTGTGTGAGAAACGTATTGTTCATATTGTCATCTGCTTCCGGAAGCATACTATTTCTTGTGGAAAAAATGTTTTATGCACTTCTCCAAACTAATCATCATGGACTTTATACCAACCACTATGTTTCTGAAAACAGTGGTATTTTCTTGGAAAAACTGTACTTTTGAATACAAAATGCAGTTTTGTACAAAAAAAGTTTCAAAAAACACATTTGCCTTTTTGATTAAAAACAGAGTTTTTTTCTTTAAAAGCATGCACACAAAAAGTTGTTTTTTTACACTATTTTTTCAATTTTGTGGGGAAAAATCAGAAAAATGTGTTTCTGGAAATAATATTTTTCCATAAAAAAAAACTTTTGTGACACAATTTTCAGACAATTCCACCTGTATTTCTTTACGGAATAATTTCCCACAACACCTCAGGATAAGTGAAAAGTAGATGAAAATGGCACAGAAAGATTTATTTTCTCCCACAACAGTGAGAAATCTGTGGAAATTACATATTTGCGTGAGGATGGAATAGACAAAAGGTTTACCTTCCATTGTGGGATGATCCTTAATATGTGATTCATGACTCAGAGGGTGGACTATTTTTTTTTCCCTTTTGATGACCCTGCTTTTATATTTCTCCCAAAACCCATGTACACCTTGCTGTTCTACTTAACTTTTCATCTCTGTATCAAGAATATGTGTAAAATGTTTTTGCTTTGAACATTTAGGCTACTGTGGGGACATGGAATATTATTATCCTCTGTATCTATAATTTTCCTGGCCATTCCAGAGGTCGTTTATCTTCCTGTAAGCTTGTCTGTAAATAATATCTGATGAGGCTTGGCAGTGGAAATCCTGTGTGGCATGAACCATCAACCATTCTGTATTTGTGTATGATCCATTGATTCTTAAAGTATTTAGACATATTTTAGAAATATGAATGATCAGTTCTATGAATGTTTGGGCATATTTTAGCAAAGTACATTGTACAGTTTTCTTTCTTCTTTGTAGATACGTGTATTTCTTCCTTTGCCAAGTGGGCATGAACCAAACACGTTCAGACCATGAAAGAACTCAAACCAGCCAGAAAAAGGAATAGGTACGCCATGTTTGTTTCGGTTGCCTGGGTATTTGTTTCCTTACCACTCATTTGATGGTGGAGGTAAAAACATCTCCTTGTGGAGCAATTTGAATTAGGAAACCATATGGAGCTGTGTGCTTTTGCTTCAGCAGAGCTTGCCACAGAGTTCCCTTGGATATAGAATTCCCACAAGAAGTATAATTTAAACTTTCAGCTGTTCTTCACATGTTCACTGTTATAATAAGGGTGCCTTCTTACTGCACTAATAATGCTTTTCTAGCTAACTATTCACAATTTACTTGCACTTGAAAATAACCCACTCTAGGCTATCCAGCTGTTGTGATGAAATTTCATCTGTGCCTTTTTAGCGACCTTAATGAACAGATAATCATCTAGAATTCATTACCAGTTCAAGAAGAACAACAGAAAGGTTCATATATTTTGTTCACAACTGTTTTCCCTTCAAGCAGCAAATTATTTATCTTCTCATCAACACTTTGAGAAAGTTTTCTAAAAGATTTTGCAAACAGCATTTAAACTGTATACTGTTTTAATCATACACCATAACTTCTCAGTGTCTCTTCCAAGACCATATTAATATCCTATGCACTTTTCTTTCTTTTTTTCTTCTCCTCTTCTGTCCCCCACTTTGTTGTATTTCTTTTTTAAATATCCACTTTTTTCCCCAAAAATACAATGCTGACAACAATTTGGAAGCAGTCCTTGTTTTGAAAGAGAGTGAATTCAAGCTTTGGTTGTGCTTGTGAAATGAGGTACTAGAAATGAAGGCAGTAGTATAGACTATTGGATCACTCAATGAACTTGAACCTAGAAAATTTTAAATTAGGGTGAGAATCATGAGGCACATCCTCAAACTGTCTTTATTTTTCAAGAACTGTCCCAGTCAATCTTTTGTCTTCCCACTTTTTCAGCTGCTTTTTAAAAAATTCCCAGTTTTCCTCTTCCCCTCCACTTTTCTCCTTTGTCTTTCTCTTACTTCGGTTGCTGCAAACTGAGTTTAAAATGCAAAAGTAATTTGCACTCAATTAACGCAGCCCGGGAAGATGACAGAATCTTGCCCTTTACTCTAGATTTCGGCGAAAGCAAACTGCAGCAGCCTTTCCTAGCTTGTGTTTTCTCCCTCATCAAAAACATTTGCCGACTTGACCACACTCTAATATTTCTTGGCTTCAAGTGTCCCAGTTTTCATCTGTGAAATGTTGGAAGAGACGGTCTGGCTCCTCAGAAAATGTATTGCAGTTCCCAGCACTCCTTATCACTGGCTATGCTGGCAAGTGTTTCTGCGATTTGCAGTCCAATGACACCTGGAGGGCTGTATGATTCCTACCGCTGATTTAAATTAATTCTTATCCATGAAATTTGCTAAGTGATATTGGGCCTAATTTACAAAACAAGACTCCCTGGCTTTATATAGTTCTTCTAAGAGATATGAGAGAAGTTCATTCATGTTATCCCCCTCTTCAGGCTTGCTATGATAAACTCACAAAGAAATCACCAACCAAACTACAACTCAGCCTTATATGACCAACAGTGACCTTTTCTAAATCAAAGATTGGTGTGTATGTGTGACAGAGAGAGAGAATGAGAGAGAGAGGTGGGAATAACTGTTGTTTCATTTATCTTGTAAGGAAAAGCAAGCACAATTGGGTCAGAGAAGAAAAGCAGAGAGAGAATTCTATCAGGTTCCCAGAACTTGGAATTCACTGCTAGAAGAATGAGTATTTTCATCATTTTCTGCCTTTTCTCTCATCCTCATTTTAGGAATGAACTCAGATTCACTTTTTTAAATATACACATGTTTTGAATCGCAGATTTTCTCCATAAGATTTTTAAAGAAATGAGCAACTGGCAATAAGTCCTATCATGATCTGTACAAAATTCTCATCTGCACATATAAATTCAATAAAAACCTGATAAAGAAATTTTCTCAAAACTATATTTTTAGAGTTTCTTGTGGGGAGACTATTAAAATCTTCTAGGTAAATATGCCTTTACAGCAGCATATATGTTTATGCTGTTACCCCAAAAAGATGGGGGACCTTGAGGTCCTCCAGCAGTGCCAGCATCTCCTTAGAAAGATGGTGAATTATAGCTCCAAGGAGTCCTGCAAGAGAGGGGTAACCATGGAACCTTTTCACTTGTGTATACCAGTACTAACTGTAGGACACCAGTTCAGAGTCAAAATTGGGGGAAATCACAAACACATGCAAGAAATCAAGCAGTCTCAGAAACATACAGGACTAGCAGAAGGAAAGGAAGGAATGGTTGGGTAGCAGAGAGAATTTGGGATGAAGCAGGTGATAATTACCATTCCCGAAGTGAAGGATTAAGGAGAGATGGCTCAAACATGAAAGTTTGCGGGCAGCATGGAGCAACGAGAGTCTGGGGTGCAGAGTGACACCCAAAGAGTTAGCAAGAAGCCAGGGTATGAACCGGGGTTTAAATATCCTTTTTCTGCCCTTAAGTGGAGTGTGTTAATTGCTCTCTGGCACAGCAGACAAAGGGGTCCAGAAGGGGCTAATGGTCTTGACTTCAGGAGGGAAAACATTAATGGAGCTTGTGACTGCCCCTTAATGGCTGGGTGATGAGGAAACAAAGGGAAATTTCAGTAGGAAGAGGTCACAGGGTGTTGGTCATTGGTTGCCTCATCTGAGTTGCCTTGCCAGCTATTTGTTTCTGAGTTTGGGCAATTGATAGGATCATCTCAAACCCAGTAAGTCAGAGCTTTCCAGCTAATCCCCATGAACTTATGACCTGCCATTCTGATGCCATCTGCCTAAGTACAACATTCCCAGTCGGAGTCCCTTTCCATGTGACATTCAACTATAAGCATGCAATTTATATTTTACATTTAAATATATATTACATTTATATTTTGTGCCCATTAAATAATATTATACTGTATCATGGAGTGGGGCTGAACAGTCTGGTAATAATGCAGGCATCTTACTGTGCCCAGAGAGGTTTGCTTTCTAATCAGTATGTTTATGACTGAAGTCTTAATCTACTCCAGATGAAGTTAAGCAGCTACAAGAGCCATTCCTTCTCATTAGAGAACCCTAGGAAAGCAATTGATAATCAACCATGGAATAATGATTTTGGACACAGAAAACCACGTTAAATAAGGGCCACTTTTTTTTTTTTACTCAAACTATGTATGCTATTTTGGCCTGGAAATGAAGCAAGAGGGAGGAGCAACCTAAAGTCAGTCCAGCTGAGACCCAGATGCCAACCTCTTCACAACCTTTCCAGTTGTCTCTTTGGAGAAACAGTTTGGCCTTACAGGCCATCTAAAATAACTGTCCCCAAAAGTACAAAGTACAGTTTCCAGGATTTTAAGAGGAAATGCCTAAACTTGTTTGAATGAGCAGGAGAGAGATTGTGTGTATGTGGTTGTGTAAGAGAGAGAGATTTTCTCAGGCTCCTACTAGGGAACAAGGACCCTATTATGGTGACCTGAGGTGATCCTTCTCAGTGGTGGTGTCCCAGTTATTGAACTCTCCCTAGGGAAGTGTGGCTGGCCACACATTGCTAAATTTTGGACAACTTTTTTTTTTAATGTGTTTACTCGAGCTTTAGAGTTAAGGATCCTATCTCAAATTATGTATTGTCTTATATTGTTAGTTTAGTTTTTTGGCTGGTGTTTTTAATTGCATATAAATGATATGCTTTTTTATTATGCGTATACCAGCCTGAACTCTCCTGGTAGGAAGACAATGTGCAAATAAAATAAAATAAATGTAGCTACACCTTAGTTCTGAGAATTTGGATCACCCCACTGCTCTGCCCCTCTGAATTTACATGGAAAAACCTGCAATAAACTTGATCACATAATTAAGCTGATACATTTTCACTGTTATATAATTGTGCCTTTGGGCTTTTGTATGTTCTGTTATAGAGATGCAAATGATGTATTCTGCATATCACTTTTATAGCAATAAAGTAATTACTTTTCAGAAATGATTCATTATATTGGGCAAAATGCTAATTTTCATCGCCGAAGGATATACAGATAACTGGTGAAGACACTGAGATTCACAATGAGGGGATGGGTACCTTTAAATGTCATCTGAGCAATTTGAAACACCAAGCAGGTTGTTACATTTAAAAACTATGTCTTGAAAAGCTTGTCTGAATGCATTATCATAACTCACTGCAGTCACTTTCCTCAGAAGAAGTCCTGAAGGCTGTAAACCATTAAGTATTTACTGAAGAGTATCAATGAGAACCAGTGTGTTTTACTGGTTTGAGTATTGGACAAGGACATTGGGCGAACTGTGTTTGAATCCTTGCTCAGTCAAGGAAACCCACTGGATGGCCAAGTCACACACTCTCAGCTCCAGAGGAAGGCAAAGGCAAACCCCTCTGAACAAATTTTGCCAAGCAAACCCAATGATAGGTTTGCCTTAGGCTCACCATAAGTCAGAGTAGATTTGAAGCCAACAACAACAACTTTTAACAGGTCCTGCATCAAAGATATATTCATGATACTGTAGATACACTATGACCCCTATCAGATCATTTGGTAGCAACACAATGGATATTTGTGTTGCTGCCAAGTAGGGCACTGTAGGATGATGTAACCTGCCTGTCCCATCAAAGAGCAATGCTGCGATGACGTCCCTGCTTTTGCTTCTCACAATGTCACTTATTGGTGGGAGAGGTCAGGCACATCATCCTACAGCACCCCACTCAGGAGCAGTACAAACTTCTGCTCTATATAGCTGAATCTGTGCAGCTGACTGTACATACCTCTGCTCTATACAGGTTATTCATGTTTAAGGTGGATTTCAGAGTCATTTTCAGTCGTGGCAATAATACTACAATCACAAATGAGTATTCAAAGGTATTGCAATGTTCTAGATCTAACTTACAGCATCATAACTGACCAATGGGATGCCTACCTATATCATTAACTTGAACCCATCATCTCTTGGTCTAACCTAACCTAACTGACAGTGTTAAATATAAAAAGAGTGGGGGAAAACTGTACTTAGGAATTAAGGTAGGACATCAGTATAATGAATTAATTAATTAAGATGGGCAACAGCAGAATAAGGCACGTAACATACCTATTTTATCATACTTGTATCCCTTGGTTCCTTTGTGTTGTGTATGAAGTTTTCCTATTATAATATTACAACTCCTTTACTTGGTAGTTTAGGCTGAAAGACAATAACTTATTCCGGGTTTTCCACTAACTTACACAGTGAATGTGGACGTGATTTAAGGTTATCCAGTTCAGATAATTGACTGGCCTCATCACCAATCTTATTTAGGTATACATACATTTGAAACTAAAGAATGTCTGCAGGCTTGCGTGAACCACCTCTACAGCCACCACTGAGTTCAGCAGAACTCAGGAGACCTGGGAAACACATTCAGCTGAACATGGTCCCTAGTTCTTACGACTGGAAATCCTGAAATGGCGGCCAAACATGATTGCAATGTCCATTCAGACCCTGCCACTCAACTGAGGAAAGTCAGGGGTAGAGGAAATGGAGATGCCACTTGGTGTGGTCACTTCATGAGAAATGGTTTACAAATGCTGGATTTTTGTCTCCTATCCAATTGTATATGTAAGGAGTAAGATGTGTGCAGGGAGTGCTTGTCTGTAAATTTAAGCTAAGCTCCCCTTATCTGGTTGTTCACTTAAATTGCCATGTTCTGAGTGAGCCAAAATGCATTAAGAAGTGGTTTCTCATCACTTAGGCATCTTCCTGTGTAAAAGTGCTCCCAGACTTTAAAGTGAATGTGGAAAAGAACATAGGAAACTAGCTCTGTAAAAAAAACAAAACAAAACATGGAGATGTACCACTGGTCACCAGTGGTCTCAAGCAAGCAGGAGTATATATCCCCCACTCTGAGAATACTGTGGATCCTCTGTATATATGATCTCCAGATCTATGAATCTGAGTGATTGTGGAGCTTTGTGTCCTATACATAAAATGGTAGTGACATGAACACATGGTAGCATCAGAGTGCATGTTGCCCCCATTTAATTATATAGGATGTGATTGTTTGTGGTTTCTGCTATTTGCAGGGGGTTATGGAACTGAATGGAGGATCTACTACAGTTCTTGAAACTCCTCATGACTTTTCAGCAGTTGGAACTTGCCATGAATTTTTTTGTTATATTAGGTGAAAGTTAGTGTAGTGTTACATCATCTTACACAGAGATGTGGGGTTGTTTACCACATGTGGGCGCACACACCCCATGGGCAGCAAGATTACCCCTGGTGCAACTGAAAGAGATAACACATCACTACTGTTTCAGAGAGTTGGCCTAAATATGGTAAATTATTATGATTGTGTAGAACTTGTGTTCTGCGGGGAGTAGTGGGTGGCAAATAGACCAGACCAGTACATTTTTGTGGTGGGTTGGAAGGTTTGTGTATGTTTTTTTTTTTAAAAAAAAGCCTGGAAACCTATGGCCTTCAGGGAGGTTCAAGGACTGCAAAACAAGGTTACAGGAATCATATGCAGACTGTAGGTTAGACTTTCTCCAGTTCTGTCTTACACCGTTGCAAAAGAGTCCAAAAAGGAGCCACATGTCCTCCTCTCAACAGTATCTGACTCTCTGTAGAAACATATTTTTTTTTTTTTTTTTTACATTTTGAGAGTGGTAGATTGACAATAATAGGGAAGCACTTATGGCTGCTAAAGACTTCACAAAAAATATAGACAAATGAGGACAGTTTGGCATCAGCTTATAATTCAGTTTGTTTCTCTCAAACCATTATGTCATTCATTTATTTTATGAAGTTAGGCTCTTATCTTGTATAGTAAACTGGCTTTCCCCTAACTTGTTTTGCTTAGAATTTATATGCAAAACTGTAGGACTGCATAAGTCTACAAAAAGTATTGATGCTTAATGCTGGGGAATAACTTTGTATGGTTATAGCAATAGCATGTGTATTTCAATACCGCTTAACAACTAAGTGCTCTCTAAGTGGTTTACTATGTGTTAGCTAATTGCTCTCAACAAGCTGGGTACTCATTTTACCAACCTGTGGAAGGATGGAAGGTTGAGTCAACCTGGAGCCTGGCAATATCAAACTCACAACCTTGTGGCTGCAGTACTGGCATTTAACCACTGCACCACCAGGGCTCATTGACTTTTAAAAAGCTGGTTCTGTAGTAAGATTAAATTTGGAGCCAGAATTGTACATCACAATATGTACAATCACTGGAGCTGCAGACAAGGCTACCTTTGCTCCTCCTCTCCCAATTTATACTACACTTCACACAGAAGTATGGTTTGCACTGACGTGTTTCTAAGTTTGGATTTTTATCTTGTTTCCCTATGTTTTTAAAGTCTGAATGCTTCAACTCAAATAAACAATGTTTACTATTTTATTTAAACAACTATTTATGTAACTGTATATCATTAAATCATGATCTGCACCAGCTTATTCCTGTTGATCTTCCCCTTCACTCTCTGAAAATGTGGAAATGGTTGTGTTGGAAGGTTCCATCCAGCTTACCAAAAGAGGTGAGGAGGATGATCATCGCATGGTCAGAACAAAATTCCAACTCTCTGCAACAAACAAAAAAAGTAAGCTGTGATATCATAAGTGCAACATATGCCACTGTAATTCACCAACAGGATTTAATCCTTCATCTAATAAAACGTACACAACGGTGCATATGAATGTGCATAGCAAAATGCACACACTTAAAAACGTACAGGAGCAAATTTGAATTCAAAGTTGGGAATAACCTGGACCTCCACATGTCCGCAGTCTGTAAGTCCCAACAGCCCTGGTCTATATAGCCAGTAATGAAGAATGACAGGAGTTGCAATCTAACACATGTAGTCTAACATCACATGAACCACACCTATCAGTGATTGGATGTGTACAAACAATGCACAGAAATTGTTATGTACACAAATTACAAACACACAGAGAAAAGCTACAGAGATTTTTATTTTAAAAATTATTCACATTGAAAGTATGTGTACTAAACACTTCCAGTTGCATGGCGCGCTTGAGCGGCAGCTCGGATTGAAGCTGCGCAATTACGCAGCTCCAAACTGCCACCTGCTGGATTCCAGCTGCTTTTTTAAAACATCTAAAGTAGCTAGACACCCCTTTGGTAAAAGGGGTGCAGAAGAGGTCCGAAGGGGACCCCGCAACTGGCGTTTGGCTCTACCCAGAGGGGGAAGAGTGGAAAGCACCAGGGGATCGTAGGACCACGACAGAGCCAGCGGGATCGCTGCGAGAGTGGCACAAGCGCCGCCGTCACCTTTTAAAGCAAGAAACTTTTTCTGAAAAGACAGTAAGCTACCTGATCTAGTGTTTGATTTTAATAATATCACATCTGGAACCGACTTGCAACGGGGCACAGGAGCGGAGAAAAGAAAGGACTCAGAGCCAATGTGAGTACGTAATGGTGGAGAGTTCGTTTTAAAGGGGCGGCTGTTTTTCTTAAAGAGTCTGCCAAGAGGCTTTTCTGCCTTTTTTATTAGCGACTTGAGTTTTTTAAGGCTAAAGAGAATCTTGACTTGTTTGAAGACAGAGTTAATGGACTGGACTGGACTAAGAAATAGTTCTTTGGGAACTGAGAAACTGTAAAGCTGTGTGGATTAAATGATAAGACTTTTGGGATTTTTGAAGGATTTTTCCCTGTGCCTTTGAATTACTTTTGAAAGGGCTAGGTCTTGGAAAGGACTAGAAGGAATTCTGTGGTAGGAGAAGAATATTGTTTGGGATTATAGTTTTTTTTATGTTTTTTTATGTTTTTTTCCTGATGAGATTGGACTAATTTTACTTGAATATTGAACTTTTTTTTTCCCCTATCCTATTACTTTGGATTTACTTTGGACTTATTTTTGATTACTTTGGATTTGAGAAACTGGCAAGCTGGATTTTAAGACTTTGGAACTCTGATATTAGAGGTCTACAGACATTGAGAAGTGCTTTTTTAGTTCCTGGTGTTCGAGAACTGTTTTTGTTGAACTCAGATTGTTGAAACTGGAGAGCCTGTGCTGGAAGGACATTGCAAGCAGAATATCCTCACTCCCACAGATGGAGCGGCTCGGAATGTAATCGACAGCTGAGATACAGAAAGAACCTCAAGCAGCTCAGAGGGAGGAAAGTACAGAGAGCTTCAGTTGGAAGGGGGGAGTGAGAAATGGGGCTACGCACAGTACACTGAAGTGGAGAAACTGACTTTACTTTTAATGCTATAGTAATGTGTAGATAATTCATATGTAAGCATTTATATAGTTACATTAATAAGTCTTATATCCAGTATTTTATATATTTTATATATTTACATTACTAGGTACTAATCTTGACATTGACTTGAAATGCTTATATGTTTTGATTTCAATAAGTATCAATTAGAGTGATTTTAAATCATTAAGTCTACGTGTATAGTTAGCATATTACCATTTATATAAGTATTTTGATAATACTATACTGTTACAGTGTGTTGAGTGTGATATAAGATATAAGCTTAAATAGATTTTACCTGACAAGAGAAGGAAAACCAGGGAACAAGATATTGTCAACAGAACGGAATCCAGGTCAAGAAGAGGAGCAGCTACTGCAGCAACAACAACTCAAACTGCCAGACACTCATCAACAGATATACGCCAGAAATCTCAAGATCTTATGCTGCAAATGATGGAGGAGTTAAAAAACATTAGAGAAGATATCAGAAAAGATTTAAAAGAGACAAGAAAAGAAATGAGAACAGATATGAAACATGAAATTGACAAATGGGGAAAAAAAATAGAGAACTTGACTAAAGATGTAGCTACACTGAAAAAAGATACTAAAGAATTAAAACAACAAGTTAAACAGTTAGAATCGGATGCAACAGTGATGAAAGGTAAACACCAGGATGAAGAGTTTCAAATTACTGCACAGGAAATGAGATATCGAGAAAGATACCTTCGTTTTATGGGAGTTCCTGAGGAAAATGGGGAGAATTTGTACGTTAAGATGTTACCAGCATTGGCAGAATTTATTGACATCGAAGAGGAGAAATTGGAAATGTGCATAGACAGAATGTTCAGAGTAACCTCTAGAGTGGCTAGAGAGAGGAAGCTTCCAAGAGATATTATCATAACATTTACCAGGACAGTAAAGAGAGATAAAATATTACAACGAAGCTACGATGGACGGTTGAAGATTGAAGATAAAGATGTGATAATATTTAAAGATATACCGTTTCAGATATTAAAGAAGAGACAAGACTACAAGCCTTTAGCGAATCTTCTGGTAAAACATCAGATTAACTATCGATGGGAGAAAATTGAGAGCATCTCCTTCACATATAGACAACAGAGACACAGAATCAATTCGGTACACAAGGCGAAGGAAATGATGGAAAGATTGAAGAAAGATTTTCAGAAGACAGGTTTGGAGGAAGAAAAAGAAGAGGAACAACCCCTAGGAGAAGAAGAGGTGAAATCCCAAGAAGAAGACGACGAGGTTGATGCAGATCAAGAAGGAACTCAGCAGGAAGAAGGGGAATTAGAAGGAGATCAAATAAAGGATTAAGCTAACCTCAAAAATTATAAGTATTATTAATAAAATGGATAAAATGGACAAATTGGATTTAAGAATATACTCTTGGAACATTAAAGGATTTAACTCTGAATATAAAAGAAGACAAATATTTCATCACTTAGAAAAACAAAACTTGGATGTAATATGCCTACAAGAAGCTCGAATTAGGACTCAAGATTTGAGATCTCTTCGGAATCCTAAATTAGGGAGCTGTTATGCAGCAACGATTGACAAAAAGAAGTGGGGAGTGATAATATATGTGAATGCAAGATATGGTGCTCACCAGATCTTTCAGGATAGCAATGGTCGATACTTAGGAGTAGAGGTTACAACTAAACAAGACAAGATATTGATAGTTGGAATCTATGCACCAAACGGGGCGAAGGGTGAATTTTTCCCCAAAGTACACGAACAGATACAGAAATATATGAGTGATACTGGAAACCCGAATATTGTAGTGTTGGGGGATTTTAATGGAGTTGTCAATCCAAAATCAGACAGATCGATACAGAAATTGATACCCCGAAATAATGGAAAATTACCTAAGAGTTTCTTTAAGATGATGGATGATTTAAGCCTCTTTGATGTATGGAGGTACAAAAAAGGACAATTAGAAGGATACACTTTTTATTCAGATAGATATAAATCAATGTCCAGAATTGACATGATGTTGATATCTAAACCAATATTGTTGAAGGCGACAGATATAGACATTCTCCCAAATCTATGTTCAGATCACAACCCATTGCTCCTTAAGATGAAGGTTAAGGATAGGGAAAGAACATGGAGATTAAATGATGAGGTCTTCAATAAAGAGAAATACATAAATGAAGTGAAGAAGGAATTGATTATTTCAGTGAAAACATGACACCGGACTTGATGATGAAAACTATATGGGATGCAAGTAAAGCAGTGATGCGAGGCAATTTTATCAGATGGTCTGCGGAAATTAGAAAAGAGAGGAGAAATGCTGAGCAGCAAATATTGGATAAGATGAAGGAAGTGGAGAAATGGATGAGGAAGGATCCTTATGATGAGAAAATCAGACTACAGATCAAAGTATGCCAAGCTGAATTGAACCAACTTAACTTGAATGAAATAGAACAGCAAATATGGAGAACAAGATATAGGTACTTTGAGCAAGCAAACAAACCTTCAAAGCTTCTCTCTAACTTGTTGTGGAGAAGACAGTCTAAGAATATTATACCAGAGATATAAAGTGGAGAAGAGAGAATTACTAAACAAGAAGGAATAAAACAGGCATTTTATAAGTACTATGAGAAATTGATGAGTAAGATTTCCAAAGTAAAAAAACAGCAAGAATTGGAAGAATATTTGGAGAGAACAAATAAAATGAGATTCACTGAAGATCATAGAGTGATTTTGAATAAATCAGTTTCTGTGATGGAAATAATGGAAGCGATCAGAAACTTGAAGAACGATAAAGCTCCTGGGCCAGATGGTTTTACGGCAAGATATTACAAGACTTTACAACATGAGATTTCAATCCCATTGCAAAGTACAATAAATGAGATTGTAAAAGAAGGAGTACCAGATACCTGGAGAGAGGCAAATGTAGTGCTGATTCCTAAAGAAGGCAGAGATTTGACAGATGTCCAAAATTATAGACCAATCTCACTTTTGAACATAGACTATAAGATTTTTGCCTCAATCCTTGCAACGAGACTTAAAAAGATTTTGCCTGAGCTTATTCATGAAGATCAGAATGGTTTTATACCAAAAAGATACTTAAGAAATAATATAAGAACACTACTGAACATAACTGAATGTTACGAAAAGCATAATGAAAAGAAAATGGTCATGATATTTGTAGACGCGGAGAAGGTGTTTGATATGATTAGTTGGCCATTTATGAAGACAGTTGTGAAGCAAATGCAAGCTGGAGATAAATTTGTCTCATGGATTGAAGCAATATACAACTGACAAAGAGCTCGATTGGTTATCAATGGAGATAGAACAAAGCAGATTGAATTGAACAGAGGGACAAGACAGGGATGTCCTTTGTCCCCCTTGCTATTTATAATGACAATGGAGATATTAAATAATAATATAAGAGAAGACAATGTTATAAGAGGAATCCAAATCAAGAAATATCAGTACAAACATAAAGCTTTCGCTGATGATTTGGTACTGTTTCTTGAAGACCCTAAGAGAAGTATACAAAACTTGATTGGAATAATACAAGAATATGGAGAATTTTCAGAATTTAAGGTAAATAAAGAAAAAGCAGTTCTGCTAATGAAAAACATGACAGATAAAGAGGAGAAGGAACTAGCACTTGTAACTGGATTTAATAAAGTACAAAAAGTAAAATATCTAGGTGTCTGGATAGCAAAAAGGAACAATGAGCTATTTCAAAACAACTATGAGAAAAAATGGAAAGAGATAACTAAAGATTTGGAAAGGTGGACTTCCATGAAATTGTCAATGATGGGGAGGATAGCGGCCATTAAAATGAATGTACTTCCAAAGGTGAATTTTTTGTTTCAAAACCTCCCCATAATAACAAACAGTAAACCCTTCATACAGTGGAAGAAAGACCCAACTAAATTTATATGGCAAGGGAAAAAAACAAGGATCAAATGGAATATTATGATGGATCACATATCTTGAGGAGGAATGGGAGTACCAGATTTTGAATTATATTACAGAGCCACGGCATTTACATGGTTAAAAGATTGGATTGACTTACAAGATCCAAGAACGCTTGCTCTGGAAGGAGCAGATTTGAGGATGGGTTTACATGCCTATATGTTTTATGATAAAGCAAAAATCGATAAAGATTTTAAGCATCACTATATCAGAAAATCGCTTCTGAAAATATGGAGTGAATATAAGATTAAAAACATAAGGCAGCTACCCATGTAGGTATCCCCTCAAGAAGCTTTCTTTGGAAGATGGATGGAATCAGAGAAATGGCTGAGATACGAAGATATATTAGAGAAATCGACTACAAATATTTATAAGATCAAATCAAGAGAAAAACTGGAACAGGAAAGATTATCATTAAGTTGGTTTCCATATAGGTAGTTAAATGAGAGATTTCAGATGGACTTGAAAACATATGGAATAGAACCAAAAGAAAAGACAGGAGTGACTAAATGGATCTTTGATAATCCACCTCACTTATTGGCCCATATATATCAAGAAACTTTAACACAGGAGAGACAGGAGGAGACTGTGAAATCTGCAATGATTTTGTGGGCGCAGAATATTGGACATTCAATTCAATTAGACAATTGGGAGCAGAGCTGGAGAAGGACATAGAAATTTACAACGGCTCAGAACCTAAAAGAGGACTATTTTAAATTGTTTCATAGATGGTATATGACACCAGATAAATTAAAAAAGATTTACAATACAGGTACCGGAATATGTTGGAAATGTCAGAAAGAGGTGGGAACAATATTTCATATGTGGTGGTCATGTCCCAAGGCAAAGAAATACTGGAATGAAATACATAAAAAGATGTGCGAAATATTGAAGGTTCAATTTGTAAAAAAACCCTGAATTTTATCTGTTAAACATGACAAATGTTCTTGAGAATACCAGTATTAAGAGACATTGGAGATTAATACTGTATATGATAATGACAGCTCGAATAGAATATGCCAAAATGTGGAAATCTCAGCAAATATCCACAATTTAACAATGGTGGGGGACGTTTATTGAAAATAGAAATGCAGATATTGTTTCTCAGAGACTAAAGGGGAAATTGGATGAACAGATAAAAGCAGAATGGCAAATTGTAATGGGTAATTGCTGGGAATTGCCAAGTGAAAATGTCTGAATTATGGTTGAATTAAAAGAGGGATAACTGTAACATAACATGAGTGGATGAAGGAAATGCAAGATCAAACTTGTACGATGAACATAGTACTGTGATGCTTCAATGTAATAAGTGAATAGAAATTCAGAAAATGAAAACTAGATCAGAGTGGAAGAACAGAAATATTTCATGTAAAAGTACAATTTAAAATGATGTTTTTTATTTTTGAAACTTAATAAAATTATAAAAAAGAAAGAAAGAAAGAAAGAAAGTATGTGTGCTAATGCTGTGAAAGGAAGAAGGTCTATAGAAACAGTCTTAATGGGAATGCTGGAAATTTATTGAACCTTTGTTCAATAAAGGAGTTCATGTGCATGAAAAGGAAATTAAATTCATGATCAAGCAAAAGTGAAATATATTTAAAGCTGAAAATTATATGTAGATGTATATATTTTATACAACAAACCAACATATGTTATCTGTCTTTTAATTGCTGTATGGTGGTGTTACAGAATGTCCACAAGCTTTGTAACAAACTGCTGAGGTAGAAAGGTGAGTTGTGGATAGCTGTAAAACATTAGAACTAAAGTGGATGTTGTCTCTGAGATGAAGCTTGGGAACTGAACATTAGAAAGCATATAGACTGAGAGGAGGTTAGGAAAGCACAAAAGATAAAGATTTACAGGACCAAGAAGCAAGAAGAATTAAACAATACTGGCCTGAAGATGGTAGGACTTCATATTAATTTGAAATACACATCCAAGACACGTGGTTAACACATTTCTTTTTTTAAAAAAAACTCTAAATGCAGTAATTTTATCATATAAAGTTTTGAACTTGCCTAATCAACACGCTTCTATGGCCATTTCCACATGTGGCGAGGGAATTGCCCCGTGACGCTACTCACTGGACTTTTGGACTCCCCGGTCCGGTCCACACTGCTCTGGAGCAGAGTGTGGCCGCTGCTCCGCACTGCTCCGGGGATGAAAATGGCAGCTTCCGATTGGTCGAGGGTCTCGACCAACCGCTGAAGCTCGCCAGCCTAAAGCCCACCCCCAGCAGATCACAGGCTCGCACCAATGCAAGCCTTTGAATCTGCATAAGGGAGCAGGCTCGCACTGGCATGCACTGGCGCACTCCATGCTTTTGAAAAACCTCAAGAAACAGGTTTTTCAAAAGCACGCTGGACGACCACTTGAGGTCGTTCCAGAGCAGGCTGGGGTGCGGATCTACATTAAGTAGGTCCGACCCAGTCCACTCCCAGGTGCAGACGTCCTCCCTGGAGGATGCTCTGCACTGTTTTAAAAACCCCGTGTGGAAATGGCCTATGTTGTGATAAGCATCAGAAACCTGTGTTAGGAGTTGGAGAGAAACAGAGCCAATAAATTGTTGGAGAAGGTGGCATCACTTAATGGTGGGAATGAAGGGCACTTCCTTCACTGCCTATACACATCTACATTCTATCAAAGCAATTTTCAAGGAAGAAGCTGCTACTTATGTAGGCTTTCATGCTATCGGACCATACCAGTGTCTTAATAGTATAAAAATCCACATGTGTGAACAGTTGCACTTGCATGCATGGATGTCTGTAAGCAAGTTTGGTTTGGTCTGTAAGCAGGATTGGTACCAGAGGCAGAGCCTCACTCCTCAAAAGTTTCATACAGTGGCAGCTCATGGATGGAGCTGGATCCATGGTGTGTGGTAGTAACCTCTGTTCAGTCCATGAGCCACTTGGGGTCACATGATGTCCCCTTCATGCTAGTAGTGAGAAAGCATGTTCCAGTTCCAGGGAAAAAAAGTAGAAACTTTGCAAGTTAAACTGTAAAGGAGAATGAACAGAATACATAGGGCATAGCATAGGCAAAATTTGCATATTAGGCTTGAGAGGTTAAAAATAAGATAGCATTCTTATACTTTAAATAGTTATGTAGAAGAAAAAATTACAGGAGGTGTTGCTTGTCACACAAGTTCCTGATCCTGTCCTGTTTTTCATCTGGCACCCCATCACTCATCCCTGAATGGTACAGATCTTTTACAGTAAGTCCAATCACATCTACTCTGAAGTAAGCACCTTTACATTTAATTGGACTAAGTTCGAGGTATACGTGAAGAGGATTGCAGTCTTAATTGCCTAACCAAGGAGAAGCAGTTTAGTTTCTTCTTGACCCAAAGGTGCCTCATCACTATGAGTTCTGAATGAAGCTGATGTGATGCTTGCTGAGTTATTGTGGCATTAATCACATTTACTATGTGCCAAACTACAATCCTCTTGTTCTTGGGCACCACCCTTGGGAGTGCAAGGTCACTGTTATCAAACAGTAGCATCTGCAGCTGCTCATGCTGAGTCGAATTTGAAACCTACTTCCTTGACAGAGGTCAGAGAGAAGCAATTGAAGTTAATTTTATGAGACATCTGTTATATTTGTGGTTATAGTAATTTGTCAAGATTGCCCTCCAAGTATCAGTTGCAGTAAAAAATAGCAAAGATAGCAGAAATTCCCATTGTTGTTGTCGTTTCATGCATATTAGGTTTTCATGAATGGCTTAAGGAAATTATTCCTGAAATAAGTATATTTCCAAGTAGGAATGTATAAGCATACAGATAAAATGTGTCTCAGTAATTAACAAGTTATGTTTTCTATGCTAGTGTAATTCTGGAACCAACCCCACTGGTTTTTACTAGGTTAGATGATTTGTCCATGTAGCCCAGTATTACCAACTGACTTGTTACTCCCCCAACCCTGAATCCCAGGTAGAGATATTTCTTATAATCTCCTACTCTTTCAACTGGAAATGGCAGGGACTGCTGCATGATCAGTATATGCTCTCTCCCAAAATAAATAGATGGAAGGAGGAATATAGAGAGTTGATAAATATAAAACAGATAAAGGACTGTAATGGTTTTCTACGATGCGCAAATTGGTCAGAAAGAGATTTAATTGAAATAGAAATAACGTAGTAAGAGATAATAGACAAGCTATTAGTAGAGAAAATACAGATTTTTCTGATAAGAACCATTTTACTTTAGATTAATATACTGTTTATATTATATAAATTATGCAGCTTAATCCTTCCATGGGATGGGGGAATTTATGTTTAGTTTTTTAGTACATATGCTTAGTTGTAGTTTATATATTGATAGGTTTAGATTAGATTAGAATCTTTATGTAATAGGACGAAGTGATATGTTTATATGTTTTAGTTTTGTTTGAAGTTAGTTTTGTAGATTAGAAGATTATATATGTTAGTTTATTATTTGTGTAGAGTTTGTTATATATTGTATTGTTATATTGTCATATAGTTTGTGTTTTGTATTTTGTGTATAGTAAAAAAATAAAAAAATAAAAAATACTTTATGTCTGCACATTTTAAGGCCCACTAACTCAAGCATAATAAAATGTCAGTATCATAATGCTATAACAAACTTGGAATACTATATACCATTTTTGCAACAACAACAACAACAACAAACAACTAGTGTGGTGGTGATGGTGGAAGGGGGCAACCAAAATAATCATTGAGTTACTTGCAAAAAAACATGCAATGTTTAGGTCTCATTAATTTAGAAAAAAGGTGTGAATGGATGATGGGTCTATTTATATACACGTTCATATGTATGCACACTCACAAACATACATACAGATGATGATTTTTTAAAAATTATAAATGGTGTGGAGGAGGTACACAGAGAGTTTTTCTCCCTCTCTAACAATGGTAGAATCTATGGTTACCCTCTCTGGATGGTGGGAGATTCAGAAGAGATGGAAGCACTTCATATAGCTGTTCCCTAAACAGTAGAAATTTCTCCCCTGAGATGCAGTGGTGAGTGCCAGCTTAGAAAGTGTTAAAAGGAAGGTGAAAGGACTGTGACAGCTCCAGTATGAGGAACTTTGTATCTTCTTAGCTCCAAAAAATACATGGAAGAAGACACCAAGCAATACATGGAGTGGAGAATGTGCGGCTTGCCAATCAAGATGCATATTACAGCTAGTGACTTCAAAAGTGTTGAAGACAAAGATTTGAAAAGGATCCAGAATGTATGCAAATTCTACTAAAAATTGCCCAAATAAGGGGGGGACAATAGCCCACAGGTTGGAAACACTCAAATTTCGTTCCAGTTCTCCAGAAGGAGGACACTAGCGTGACCAATCATTACATTAACCCTGTGTGTGAAATTATGTGCTTGAGATTTCATATCAAAGACTTTTATCATATATGGAGTAGGAAATGTCAGATATCCAAGCTGGATTCAGATATGAAGAGGCTTTAGGAAACATATTACAAGCATATATTGGCTAATGGAGCACACCAAAGAATTTCAGAAGAAAAAATGTCTGTGGTTTATAACCAAGCACTTGATCATGAAGAAAGAAATTGTCGACCCATGACAATGATTGTCCTAATGTATATACTCAGGACAAGAGGCCACCAGCAGGACAGAATATAGAGAAACAGAATGATTTCCAATGCCAAAGGAGTCAAACAAGGTTGCATTTCATCAGCCTGTCTGTTTACTTTCTATGCTGAATGCATCATATTTGAAGCTGGATTACATTCAGAGAAAGGAGGGATGAAAATTGGAGGAAGGAACATAGAACAAATTAAGATATGCAGATGTCACCATACTGCTAGCAGAAATCAGCAAAGACTTGGAATGACTACTGATAAAAGTCAAGGAACAAAGTACATCTTATTGAAAAGCAATGTTATCATCATCTATGCCATTGTGTTTCCAGTTTCTGCGTATGATTATGAATGCTGGACATTGTAGAAAACTGACAGGAAAGAAATCAACTCATTTGAAATGTAGTGAAGGAAAAGAATTCTACAGATACCATGGACTACCAAAAATGTAAACAAATGGGTATGAGATAAAATCCTGAATCTTCCCACACTACTTTTTTATACAAAATAAGTCTCAACCCTATTAACACAGGTTTCCAGGTGAAAAGTTTGTGTGTATGGGGGGGGGGGGCAGGAAGAGAGAGAAATTTTGGAAATTAAAGGGTCTCATTTTCCCAACCTATTTTTTTAAAAAAAAAACAAAAAACAAAACCAGAAATGACATGTGGCCACTTCTCATGTATTTTCTGGAAGCCTAGCACAAAGCACTGTAGATTCCTAGAGACCTAAGAGGGAGGCACTACCTCCCCTAAAACTGCCTACCCCTGAGATAGAATGACAACCAACAATATAAAATTGTATTATAAAACAATTTAAAATTATACTCAGGCTAAGTATTGACGCCAACCAAGTGCTTGAGGACTGAAGGAGCAAAATGAGGAGGAATATTGATCTCCCTGTGGGCTGCAATAGATAACCAGAGGGCTGTGTTCAGCTTAGTAGCTCACAAATTTTGCCACTGTGTTTTAGATGGTTTGTTTCTACAGATTTAATGTTTGCTTTTTGAAGATTTTGTTACACACCATGAACCTTAGGGGGGAAATATTTATTTTTATCATAATTTATTGATTTCTGCCATACTTCAAAGGAATCTAGGGTGGTGTATAGAAAGAGTTATCTTGCTGTCTTCACAACACTCATCTGGGCAAGGCTGCTGGCTAATTGATTAGGCCTTCATGTGAATTTCACATCTAAACAGAGATGTGAAAATTCTCCTGCTGTTGCTGGGAGACCACTGCCTCTGCTTTTCTCACCCAGTGGCAGTTATTCCAGCAGGCTGCAAAGCAGAGGGAGACAGGAGGAGCAGGGCTATTTCCATTGCACCTGCTTAGGGGACAGCTGCCTTTGGTCTTTTGTGAACGGCCATCTAATCCTTGGTCATTCATACTGGAAACATGCCACATCGACATACAAAGAGTGGGAGATGGGTTGCCAGAATGAAACCTGAAGACAGGTCATTTCACTCTAATGGTTATGTAGATGAGGGAATGTCAGCAATTGTTGCTTGCTAACTGGTTGCATGACAAGCAACACTTGCTTAAGTTCCTTCTTCTGCATGTAAAGATACAGAAGCCATCTCCAGTTGTCACTCTGGCAATGGACTACAACTCTGGAGAACTGGGTTCAATTCCCTGCTCGGCCATGGAAACCCTCTGGGTGACCTTTGATAAGTCACATTCTTTCAGTCTCAGAGGAAGGCAAAGGCAAACCCCTTATGAATAATTCTTACCAAGAAAATCCCATCGTGGTGTCACTTTAAGTCAGAAACTACTTGAAGGTACACAGCAACAGCAACAACTTAGCATACTTGTTCCCCTTGTCCATTCCCAGGTCTTCATGTGATGAGTCTGAAAAGGAGTAGTAGTGCTACACAAAGAAGTTCTCTATATGGTTGGAACATTTTTTTCAACATCAAACCGTTGCATGGGGAGTCCCTTATGCAGCAGAAACTTCCCTGTTCAACTTATCACTGTACGTGTGAGAAGACTAAAAAAACTGAAGATGGAGGAAGTGAGACTACTGTAGAGATGGAAAACATACCAGACATTACTCATTTGTCAGCCCCCCCTCCACCTTTCATGAATGCTTTGGAAAAGCATTTGGGCAAAAAAAACAGAGAGGTCAGCCTTTTGTGAAGTTTTTGTCTCCTGTTTGCAAATCCCAAAGTGTTTCAGGAAGTTATGCTGTACAGAAATACACACATACACATGTGTTGTTCTGTACTTTCAGAAAGAGTAGTTTTGAGTCAAAATTGGAAAGGAAGTTAAAAAATCTTTTCTGGGCACACCCGATCTCCAGAAACATACTTTTTTGTGTGCAAAAATGTTTTTGTACCAAAAAAAAGTGTTTCTTGAAACAGATTTTAAGGCATAAGCAAAAACAAACATACAAACATCAGCATTCCCTCTCCCCTCCAAATAATATTTGCAAGCATTTCAGGGTGCACAAATGCTAGGCTAAAGCTACAAAGAAGTACTCATTTTCTTACCCAGTGAGAAGAAAATTATTTTTCTTCACATGGAAGGATGCAGTAGTCAAAGAAGTACCTTACTTAACTGGGCATTCTCCCCTCTGAGTTAATTCAACACATTCCAAAATGAGTTGAACAGAATTCTTGTTACATCTATTCAGGTTACGTGAACAATTTCTATGCAGCTAGAACTGTAACCTGGATTTGTGTGTTAATTTCTCCTTCTCTATTTCTTGTTCTTTGCATGATACCTTTAAATTCAGATTGTAAGTCTGAATGAATCTGAGTGAGAATAAGCCATGCTAAATAGTTTCATAAGCCATTTTGGCAGCATTTAGAGTGTGGTATCATATGCTCTCGGCCCCAGAAACTTATCACCTTAACGTGATAAGTTCACCTTAGGGTCTTCTTAAGTCAAAAAGTGCATGAAGGCATACAGCAAGAGATAAAGACTTTGTACAAAGAGATAAACTACAAACAGATTTTGTTCTCCCTGGCTGAAGTCAAAACTTTACAAAAAATATCATATGTCTTTAAATATATCAGTAGTAACTTCAGTTTACAGCCACTGTGGTGTAGTGGTTTGAAAGTTGGACTAGAACTCTGACAGACCAGGGTTTAGATCCCCATTCAGCCACAGAAACCCTGATCTTGGGCAAGTCATACTTTCTCAGTCTCAGGGGAAGGTGACGGCAAACCTGCTCTGACTAAGGTCATTTCAGTACGATGGGGTTCCGCTACGTCCTTCTGTTGCAGCCCCAGCAGGGAAGGAAGCACGCCAGAAGGCTCCCCTCCACACCTTGTTGGATCACTGTGGAGAGGACTGCACTGGCCCCACCTCTTCCCTTCTGAAGCCTAGCCAGGCACTTGCCATTGCTGTGCTGGGCAGAGAGGTGTTGCCAGTGAGCTCCCACCCTTCTGCAAGGCTGGGAAGGGAAGCAGCCCCATGCGATGATAGCTATAAAATTGATTTTTTCCCCCCATTTGGTAAATACAGTGCACACGTGCCACTTGGGGGTAAGATGGCAGCAGGCCAGCGACAATGTCCGCAGAAGCATGATCAGCTGACCACTGCCATCCTGGCCCCACAGCAGCACAGTCCCCTTTTGTGGAAAGTGCCTAAATCATGCCAAGAAAACCTTGGAATAGGTATGTCTTAGGGTTATCATAAGTCAGAAACAATTTGAAGGCAGAGAATAACAACAGTAACTTCCGTTAACTTCCTTTAAAGTGGGTTTAATGCGTGGTAGTTCTCTAGTCGAACGTGAATTGGAACATGTGAGGACTGAGGCGAAGTTTGTAATATCTTTGCTACTCTGTTGTCTCCTGCATCTGTCACAAGAGCCAGAAGCAGTGAGAGATGTCAGCAACAGTACAAAGAGGAAGCCAGGACCTGTGAGCCACATCTGGCTGCTTCAACAGCCATTTGCAGTTAAAAAGCTTCAGATGAAGAGTGACAATTGAAATACCTGGAAACTAAGGAGAAATGCATGTATCGTTTTGTCCCTTGACTCTTCTATCTTTCTTGGGTTTTAAATATAATGTAAGCTGCCACAAGAACTGTAGTGAGTAAGAATACTTCAAAACAAAGAAACAAACCAGACTGAGTCTGCATAACTTGCAACCTATCAACATCATTATACTATTATTTGCCTTACTCTTTTCTTAAAAACAAAGAACTCTGTTTTGTATTCCCAATCAGAAAAAAAAGTCTACTGGGACTCCAATGTGTCACCACACACAGCTGATGACTTTCATTGTCCCAGTGAGTCATAATTTATACACATTTAATCAAGCCAAGCTCTACCACATTGAGATATGATGTTTCAGTTGGATATGGGATGGGTTGTCAAACCTCTTGCCACATTTTGCTCCTTTTTCCACCAGCAAATTTTTTCTGTGCCAATTCTGTGCAGATGCTTTTAACAGAAAGACATATATGCATATTATTGTGCACATTTTTCAAAGGACACAGACTACGACATGATTATGTACACTATATGAATTTTAGAAATCTCTCTCTCTCTCTCTTTCTGTATGTTTCAAAAGTCACAGGCCTCGTTTCTGCTAGAAAGGTGACTGCACTTATACAAGTAGGACGGTACTCATTTGATGACCAGCCATGGGAATAATGAAACCAGACACAGAAAGTTGAGTTAAATAAAAACTACTTTAGTTGATCTAAACTATTTAAGTTGGACTAGAAATGGAGCAAGAGGGGAAAAGAACATGATGCAGATCCAGCTGTGGCCAGCTGTTACCCTATGACTACCTCCTCAGCTTTCCCTTGGGTGATACACCTCAGCCCTGAAGGCAATCCAGATACTTATGTTGCTCCTCATCTGACTGTAATTGGTAAGTCACCCAAGGCTCCTACCCAAGCCACAGTACTCTAGAAGTGACAGCCTGAACCCCAGGATAGCTTCAAGGGTAGTCTGCTTTTCCACCCCTTGAGCCATGGAACATTAAGAAAAATTTCAATGTCCTAATCTACACCAAATGGGCACCAAAGAAATACACCAAAGTCTTATATTCTCCTCTGCTACCTTCCAGATAACAGCCTATTTATCAACACCATCTGAAGCCATTAGTCAAAGTCTCCCAGATACATGTGGGGAAAGAAAAACAAAACCTTGGTAAAGGGCAGAAAATTCCTACACAGCCCTGGAGCAACCAATAAAACTCACACCGCACTGAGGGTGGGATGGTAGGACACACTGCAAAGATCCAAAGATGAAGGGGGTAAGCAGGCCTTAAATAACCTCTGGCTCCATACTCATCATGTGCAGCATTCCGGTACCAAGTGGTATCAAGTGCCAGACAAAAGACATCCTGGTTTCTTCCATGGGGGACATCAAACTCCTACCCTCCCCTGCAATGTTTGTCACACAGATCAGATTTGTTTTCTTCTAAAGTTTCCTACACCATGTTGACCATATCTTATTAAAAAGAGAGATGACAGAGTACCAGAAAATTAAGGAGTCTGAAAATGTATGATGCCCAGTCTTAGCTCAGAGACTTATAAACTTAGATGTATGATGTTTTAATACTATTACAGGCAATTATAAAAAGTTTTTTATGTGCTAGTGCTCTGATTTAACTGGGCATAGGGATCACTGTCTTTGTGCCAAGCTATAGATGTGATTGCATGCCATAGGGAATACTCACCTACATCTTGAACTGCCTTGTCACAGTTCATTTGTGTTTTAACTTTTATCTGAACAGTTAGCATCATTGGTTTTCCATTAGGTGTAGTAATGCAATCTTAAGGACAAGTAATTTTAGCATCTACCAGATGGTGGTCTGGACAGGGAAAAATGATAATGCAGAAAACTTAACAAGCAGCAGAATAAGCATGGACAGCAGGTACGTGACAGCTGACAGAGATGTGCTTGTCAAAGACATAAGGATAACTCATATTCTAACATTGAGGCATATACATGATTTGGTTGGAAATGAATGAAATGTATGGTTGACCAGCAAAGCCCAGTGGAATTTTCTTACCCTTCATTCAAGGTGACTTTGCAAATGCTTGCTTTAGGAATTTAACAAAGAAAGTTTGAGGAATCAAAAAATAAGATTATCGTATTATGGAGGCTATGTGTCCAAACTCTTGTGATACCACTGGGTATCAATTAAAGCACACTTTGGTGGGGAAACACAAAATAGTTTCAAGAAAGGCAATAAAAAATAAAATAAATAAAATAAAATTAGTCTGATTACTGATCCTAGGGTTAGTAAGAAGGATGGTAGAAAACTTCCCTACTGGCTCCTAGCTTACTCATCTCATCATTCACTACAGTCCATGCCCAACATCTTCTTAAAGATCATTTTCTGTTGATTCTGCTTTCACAATCACTAAAAGGATTAGCAACATTTTTTCATTTAGCTTATACACAATCACTTGTGGTTATACCTAGGAAAATGTGGGTGAAGTGATAAGCAACATTGTCTAGAATTACCTCAGTGGAAATTATTTGCTACCATATATAGCTTAATCCCATACTTGGCTGAACACACCAATCCCAGTACTAGCAGTTTCTGACTTGCATCAGTTTTGCTGGAATTCCCCTCAGAGGACAAATAGAAAAGTCCATTTGAAGTATAACTGTAACAGAAAGTTTATCATTTGCTCCAGCAACAGTACTTTTAATCACTGTTTCTACTTATCTAACACAGTGGCAGCTAGTGACCACTGCCAGTGCAGTGGTAATCCCATTTTGTGTTGTAGCTTGAATTGTTGACTTTATTCTTCAGATAACATTCAGAACCTTGAATAGTTCCTACTAATATTCAAAGCAGATTCTCACATGGAAGCCACCAGCTGCCACTGGCCCAATGGGGGACATGTCCATGTGAAATTATTTTTTCAGGAACTTGACTGTGAAAGACAAAGCAAGGACTGACTGTAAGGAACAGTCACTGTCATTGCAGAAAAGCTTCCTTGCCCCAATACTTCCACTCAAATCTCTGCTCAGTATTTTCTTAGTATTCTTAGTGTTCAAAGAAAATGCTTACATTCGTGATGAAATTTTGGAAGGATAAGGAAAAGAAAAGAGGAAAAAATATAATTCATTACCACAGAAATCTCTGATATCACAGTATCTGGTGCATCTGCTATGTCATGACAACTAACTTAGAAAGTCTTTCAGAATTTTCCTTTTTAAAAAGGATCACCATGAGTTGTGTTCACTTGTCAAAGCAAGAACACATACTTAGAATATATAGAATATAGAGCACAATCAATTTATTGATGCTTCACAAGGTATGATATGTCCCTGTGTACAACCCAAAATTTGAATTTTGGGAACATGAAAGATTGTACCTTCCTGCTTGTGTTCACCCTGCTTGTGTTCATCAGTAACTGACATGCAGAGACATACTGTCCCTGGAAGTGGGGAAAAATGTGTGTGAGGGAGTATTCTGTGTTTTTAAAATATACTTGGATTGCTTATTGAGCCAATTTTCTAGCATTAAAAACAATTTTAGAATGCAAAAACAACTTTTTAAATATGATTTTGCATTAAAATTAAGTCGAGTGTATATATATGAAATACCACAGAGATTTATTTTTTGTTTGAATGGATGGTTAAATTGGTTTGGTTTTTTAAGGATGTAGATCAAAGTAACAACTGAAAAGAAATTACTGCTTGTGCACACAGATGTAATTAAAACAATACAGGGGAAGGGAAGAAAAGGAACGAGATGAATGAAACTTGGAAGACTAGGTTCTCATCTGTTATACAAACTTTAACAGGTATGCTTGGAAGAGAAGAATTGGGGGAGGCAAATAAATATTGCTAATCTGTCCGACCATTATGTCAGTGTGATGTTATGGCTGGGTTTTGAACTAGGACACTGGGAAACCAAGGTCCAGACTCCAACTCTGCCATGGAAACTCACTGGGAGAACCAGGGCAAGTCTTACTCTTGCAGCTTAGAGAAAAGCAGTAGTAAACCTCCTACGAATAAATCTTTCCAAGAAAACCCTATGATAGGTTTCCCAGATGTTAGAGTCAACTTGAAGCAACACAACTACAACAACAGCTCTGACTAATCAGCTTTTCCTTCTGAAAGTAGTCCAATTCGCTCTCATTTGTGAAAAAGCAGATGAAGGTAGGTGGTAGCAGTGGTTGTTGCTGTTGTTGTTGTTGTGTGCCTTCCAGCCATTTCTAACATATGGAGACCCTAAGGTGAAGTTATCATCATTGTATTCTGGGCTGAGAGTTTGTGATGCACCCAAGGTCACCCATTGGGTTTCCATGGCTGAGCGGGGTATCAAAGCTTATTTTGCAGAGTCATAGTCCAGTGTTCAAACCATTACAGCACACTGGCTCTCAAGAGAAACATAATGGATGCGAAAACAGAAAAAGCCTTAATGTACTCCTCCCACAAAACATCTTTTAAATGGGAAGAAACAGGGACAAAATGAGAAGGGGAGAGTGATGGGAAAGGTAAAAAACAGTTTCCAGGCTGCTAATGGTGGAAATGGACAGCAAGGATCTGGGTAAAACTATCTATAATCTGGAGAAATCATGACTAACTTGTAATATGATAACTGTAATTCAGAATTACCACAAATCACACAAATCCCTTTCAGTGGTCAGCAGTAACAAGAATTAACAGGTTTTACTGAAGAATAGCCAAGTACATACAGCACAGTGGTGTCAAAAACCTAAACAAAAGGAACAACAGATATAGCAATATAATCAATATGCACAAATAACAGGAATAAAAAGGAATACAAACTACTAGCCAGCTCAGTTTAACCTCTCCTGTCTTCCCTCCTTCCTGAATTAATTGTGTGCTGACTACTTTACCACTTTAAACTCAATTTGTAGCAATTGAAGTAAGCTGAGAAAAAAGGGAACATTGGGAGGAGAGAGAAAAAAGAGAGAGAAAAATTGGGATGGTAAATAATTAATCAGCCAGAATAGTGCTGTTTTGCACCAAGGTGTGATGGGCCCACTCCCTGGCCCTTACTCTAGATTTTTGTGGAGATATAATGCACATGTGGAGATGTTTGCGCTGAGTCCTGATACTAGATGAGTTGCACCAGTGAGAAGATGGGCACATAGGCTTTAAAGGTATGCCATGGGAGGGGAGACTTTCTCCTCCTCCAGTGCTGCTCATTTGGAAATTTGTCTCCCCACCTAAAGAACCAGAGAGGCATAGCCTACTACTAAAGTTTTGAAAGATTATTTCAAATTAGTATATCATGTTGAACCTTCATCACTTCTATAGCTCTAGTTAATGTATATCTCTGTTTTCTGCCTGTTAGTTCCCTCTTTTCCTCCTCATAATTCCCTGTTTCCTCTCTTTTCCTTTCCCTCTTTCTTTTTTATTAATAAGATGACTCCATCTTACAACTCTCCTTACCAGAGTGGGCATATGACAGTTTGAAGAGCAGTCAGAATGTGCTTTACTCTATGAAGGTGTCCTCCATTAAACAGCCTGTCAGATCCAATTCTCTTTGAAAGACAAAGAAACAAATGAAAGGAGAGTGGTGGCCTTGAAATTGTCCATCCACAATTAGTACCTGAGCTGAAGACCGAGCAGGAACATAAGTCACCTGTTCAATCATAATCTTCTTCACTATGGTAAGATGCATTGCATACTATTAAATTATATCAATTATTTCTAAATTTGCATTTTTCAAATATGGAATATGGAATATTTATGCAATGCAGAATTTTTATGTGAAATGTGTAATATTTTTAAATATTTGCATGTGGAAATTCTATGTAGATGTGTATTTGTATTCTCCTCTGTTTTCTTTTTGGTAGTGCACACTTTTATACTTCACTCTCTTCACCATTCCAAGATCCACTGGTTCTTCATCTTCCCCTCCTGAGGAGGTGCTCTGCTATTCTTCAAAATATGACCATTCATAACAATGGGGGTGTGCCATGCTTCCCTGTGGCATTGGGGGCAGTGTAGATGGTCCCTGCTGTGAAAATCAGCAGTAGTATTTCTGCACCAATTTTTATCCTAGTTAATCAATATTTTGAAGACTTGCAACATGTGATCTTATCAGAGCCTTTGCTTTAAACCCTTAGCTTATAGAGGAATACTATTTCAAGTGGTATGACAATTTATTGTCAAGTTATCTTCCATTCTTGTCTTAGCAATTTGTCCACATGTGTGGCACTCATCAGTTGAAACTGATCCAACATAATCCTACTCACGGAGCTGCTGGACACCCTATTGTCACTTTCGCATAATGATAGTATCTAGATCAGCTCTTATCTGAGAAATTTTACCTGTGAAATGATTGCTGGAAGTGTCAGAGTTAATTGTAGAAGGCTCTAGAATTGGTTTTGGGGGAACATGAATTTACAGACACAATGCATGCAGAGAAGGCTTTCTTTAATGCACTTATAATCACTTTATAGAAACAAAGATCTTCTCTGTATCATGTCTGGCTGGATGTCAGTTGAGTTTTTCTGCAGTTGTTATCCTTCCCATTGCAGCTTCTTGAGGTCTTTTGTATACCAAGGAGCCTGATTAGTACCATGTCAGAGATGACATTTGGGAGCAATTGTATCAACAGCCTTGGTCAGATCTTGATTCCATCTACTGACCAGGGCTTTGACAAAACCATTAGACACTAAACATAAAACCTTCTAAGGCTTTCTGGAATCCTGAGATATTAATCACCTCCTCCCACAGATCCATCTAGTCAGAGCTGAAAGCATCACCAGGGGTGTGACCTACTGAATGTGTGGGTTCTGAGACCAACTGCTTAGGCCCATGTTTGTCATGGGTGCCATCAATTCCTGAGCTGATGAAGCTGCTGAAGGCCAAAAGTCTGGGCCATACCAATACATTCGAGACCAGTTCTGTGAGCTGAACAAGAAAATCTGATAAGCAGTGAGATGGTTGGTACACTAACAGAATCCCAAGTCTATCCCTGGGTTTCAGACTTAAGTGCACACATTCAATGTGATTCAAATCTTTAATAGGTAGTCTGATCAAAGTGATCTTCAGTGACCACAGTTATTCCCCCACCTCCCTCACACCTTCTCTCACTTGCTCACTGACAGAACATCCTAGTGAGAGGGCCTGAGCCCATGCCAGGTCACTATCATCTCCCAACCAAGTTTCTGTAAAACATGTTAGGTTGGCCTCCTCCTCCTTAAGAAGGTCAAAGAATATATGTGTTTTATTTTTAACTGACCTGGGATTACGAAACAACAGAATGAGACTTTGTGTGTGGCTTGTTTCACTCTCCAGGTTTTCTGAGATGTCAGGGTGACTGGAATGTAAGACATTAAGCATCTCTCTTTCTTTCGTGATGACACTTCACTCTGCCATCACCATATCTTTCTTTGCCTTAGACAACTCTTATTGACAATCCATTTCTTTTAAACATTTTGTTCAAATAAAACAATCCCACAACAAAAATAAATACAGATTACTTAATTAACAACTGACACAGTTTAACAATCACCATACAATGATTTCCATCTGTACATACTGGTTTGGTAGAACTGAGTAGTTGACCAATCTTATATAACCTTACTCACACTAAGGTAAACCTTTATAGCCAACTAGATGGTACTGCTAGGTTGTGCTCTCACCACTGTCTGGTCTTTTATCTGCCAATCCCACTAGCTACTGGATTTATAAGTATTATAATGACTGATATAAGTACCCAGTCAAGTAAAATTCTGATAATGTACTAAGAGGATTCTAACATACAACAGTACTACACAAGACACACAATACAATACAAACAGAATTATCCATTCACTTCAGTTTGGTCATGTTCACTCTTCAGACCTCCATCTCAATTTTTCTTATGTAATTTTATGTTACTTGCTTCCATCCCCCATCCAGTCAATACGCAGTTATGATAGGAACCCATCCAGATGCTGAATAGGCACCAACTGAGCAATACACTTTAGGACAGCTCTTTAGCCACTGCCCAAGGCTGCTGCATTGGGCTTCTGTTGACAAAGGCCATCTCTGCACTACACTGTTATAGTGATATTATTCCACTTTCCACATCCCATGGAATCCTAGGGTTTGCAGTTTAGAGAGGGGCATTTAGAATTCTCAGCCAGAGAGCTCTTTGGCCTCAGTAAACTACAAACCCCAGAATTCTGCAGGATGTTGAAAGTGGAATAATAACACTATAACAGTGTAGTCAGGAAGTGGCTGATAAAACTAGCTGGCCACACTTCTGCAAAAACAGCTGGTGCTTGGTAAGAGAAAAGTGATATTTTGGATGGACCACCTTTATAAACTCTTGCTATTACCACCAAAATGTTGTGGAGAACCCTTATAACCTCTCTCTTCCCCATTACTGAGAGCCCTAACAATAACGTTCCCAAACTTTTCCTCTTCAGTCCAGAGGGAGACCAAATGAATAGATAACAGCAACAATGGCCAGATTGATGGAGGCCTATTTGGAGTAGGGTCCCACAGAGACCAACCTGTCCTGTCTCCAACTCTGAAAATAACTCTTAGCCATGTACCTGAAATGTGCAGAACATAGCATTAAATCAGAGTCACAGCCAAAGCCCTCTAGAAAGCTTGAAACACTGATATTTTTATTTTACTTTTAAAATTATCCTTCTTTTTTGCATGCAAGCTACCAAGCCATAAGTGTAATTTTAAGTACATCTGAATCCATTTCTATTTGCCTTTCACTAAGATTGTTCACGATATACCTAACTTGAATAAAAACAAGTTTCAGTCTTTATCTATATGGATTGTTCTATAATAATCTGAGTGCAGGGAAAGTTGTTCATCCATTTGGTGTTAAGTGGCTGCCTACTGAGATGATTTTTTTTTCTTACCCTAGATTATTTTTATATCTGGCAAAGTGTTTATGGTAGTTAAATTTCTCAATCATGCTGCTGTGTCAAACGTAATGGAAAATTTTATAGGTGAATATTTCATATTTCATTCCAGTGGCATACTGAACATGGACTTTTCTCTCCCTCTTCCAGAAAGCAGAAAGACTTGATATTAGAAGGAATGATCACATACTTAGAACAGTGCCAACCATCACCTCATTTTAGTAAATGTCTTGTAACTCAAGTCATTTTTTCTTAAAAAAAATACTATACTCATCTAGGGCATGTAACAGATCATCTACTTTTCATCTTCTTACAGAGAGAAAAAAAAACCTGTCAGCACTTTTAGTGCTATTAACAGTATGCAGAAAGTCCCTGAATCTCTCCTGTCATTTCTCTGCCCTTTCTTTGCATGCTTTTTGGAAGCTAGGAGTGAGAAATGGCTGTGATTTATTTAGTGGCTGTTGTGTTTCAGATTCCACTAGCTGGGATAAAGTAAATGTCTGTGCAAAAGTACCAGTCAGCCAAACAAAGTTTCTTTTGTGAAGGTTGTTCAATTAGGACAAGACAGACTCAAGACTTATGAAGACTGTTCTGCTTAAAATAGATATAGGGAGGCCTTTTCCTTAGAAGTTCCATTGACATACATGGAAATGGAAGAAAGTGCCACCAATGCTATGTGAAACCAAAGTCAAAAATGGATGTGATTTACAATATTTCTGGAATACATGGCCTCCCACCATATCTCTACTTCTTCCCGCTATGCACACTTACACACTTACAAAGCGAAAGAAGAAACAATTTGTAGAGAAATAGTTTGGAACACATGTCTTACGATGCATGAACAGAGGGATAAGTGACAATGTTTTCCATAAGAAATTAGAAGAATGTTTTGTTGATACCTTTCAATGGAAAAAAAAATATAGTGAGGTGAAGGAAAGCTGTTACTTCCTTGCCTCTGTTAAAATAAACATCACAATCGCTAAGGCTCTTTTGGCACCATACCTCAATTGTGTGATGTTCTGAGGTCATTGTGGGATTCCCAATGGCGGATTAGGCCCTATAGGCAGGCTTTTTCCTTCCGCAGGCACCTGGGCATTCGTGGGACAGCACTGAATTGCATCTGGTGCCTGTTCTGCAGGTAGGCATCCGAGGACATTTCCAGGTCCCATCCTACCGCCCATGATTGGTCAATTTTTTATTATTTATTTATTTGCTGGCACACATGCTAACATTAGCACTAGAGATTGTACCCACAGACTATTGTGCTTTCATGCTTATGTGCTAATGGTAGCACCAGCTTTTCAAATAAAATTAAAGTTGATTGGACCCCGGGAACTGATGTCATTGTAGGAGTCGGCGGCAACGTCAACCCTGGGGTGGCCTTCCTGGCCTCCTCGCTTGTTTGCTGGTACAATGAGAGCAGCAGCCAGCCTGATGCTGAGTGGAGCTTCCCTTGGGAGTAGCTGAGGGAGGGACAGGCAGGGACTGTCTACACCCCACTCACTCCCGCGTTGTTCATGGAAGGACCTGGGATAGAGGCTCTGCATGGCCGCAACTCTCATGATTGCTGTGAGAGAGGTCGTTTATTTTCTGATTCCTCCTGAAAATGAAAAACAGTGGGATTAGCACTGCCTGCAGCTGGGATAGCATCTGATTGGTGAGAACATCATGCGATAAGGTGGCTCCTCAAGCGAGAGCCAAGCGTGTTTGATGTGAATTTAAGACACCACATGATTTTTGCTGGAGAAATAATATGGAATTTAATCATAGAATGATTTCATAATGCAAAATTCTGGAAGCTGAAACCAGCAAAATCTTAAAACAGATTTGCAAAAATTGTGATCCACTAAACCATATGAGCTAACTCATGGCAAGTTCAATAAACTTTTTTTTTTCCTGTTGACCTCAGAAACTGTAATTAGTCAATCATTTACTGTGAGTAAGAAATTGATAAAACTTGATCAGAGACTGCTAATCATAGCCTTCAAAATGCAGTGAAGGGGAATGTATGGGAGTGGGAAGTCTATTATCTAGAGGCTTGTCTGTTAAGGGTAAGATGGGGAAGGGTGAAAGTCAGGTGGTAAGGAAGTCAGATATAGAATATGAAGGCAAGTTAGGAAGAGAGACATGAAGAAAATCTGTATAGAGTTGGAGGAAATGAGAATGTGGAGAGTGTTTAGGGAGAAGCGTTCCTTGGGTTGAAACTGAAATGTTGCTGTGTATTGTGCTTGTGCATTTTTTACTCTCTCTCTGTCTCTGTGTAGAACCACTGTAAATAATTTGCATGTGGTTGTCCACACTGAAAGCTGCATTTTATATTCAGGAAACAATCTTTTCTACACAGAAAATGCTGTTTTCTGAACAAAATCATCATGTGGGAATTTTGTGTAGGATAAATCCCAAACTGTGAAGATTCTCATCAGTCCAGAATTATTATCAGGGGTTTTTGACATACTAGAAATGAATTTTTGAGCATTTTTTTCCCCTCGGATATTTTTGAATACTCTTTGTATCTCTGTTCAAGAGACAATGACTCTAAACTAAGAACAGGGACTGAAATAATTGAGACATACTGTGACTGAATCACAGGTGACGTAAAATTGTTCTCTGTTGTGGTTAAGAATGCCACAAATACCAATTATTTTCTTTTGCCAAAGTTAAAAACCAGAATTTGTGTTTAAAAAATCAGTGTGTGGGGGAGGGGTTGGGTGATACACTGTTGTTGCATGTCTTCAAGCAGTTTCTGACTGATAGTGATGCTAAAACAAGCCTATCACAAAATTTTCTGGGGTTGAGTGTGTGCAATGCACCCACAGTCACCCAGTGGGTTTCTATGGCTGAGCAGCAAATCAAACCTTGGTCTGTAAGGTCATAGTCCAATTCTCAAACCACTACTACAATTCCATGAATTGAAGTTAGGAGGTTTTTTGGTCTATTTGTTTTTTGTTTGTTTTATTTTTCCTTAAGTTTCTTTCTTTAATTTCCAGAAGTCTTGCCAGCTAGGGAATTCTACAAAGTACGTCCAAAATGTAATGTTTTCCATTTTTGGATAACACATATTCCCTGTTGCAAACAAATTATAGATAAAACTAATAATCAGAGGTATGGGGGAAAAGTAGTGGGGGTTTAACTGCACAAGGTGTTCCACTATCAAGTCAGTTCTGGAAGTAATGCATAGTAATAATTCAAATCTCCATACGTTCCCACTGCTTAGCAGATTGGTTAAACCAATTGTTGGGTAGATGAAAAGCAATGTTTCATATTAAGACTGTTGATTTCTGTTTTGAATGGCTCAGCAAGGATGGATGAGACTTTTATTTTTGATTGTGCTTGAATAATTTATCAGAGTTCCAAATTTCTTCATACTCCCAGTGGGGGCAGGAAAAAAAAAATAGGTCTAAAACATTCAGATACAGGAGAAAGCAAAACTGAGATTTTCTCATCCCTAGTGCTTAGTTACAAATGGCAATGGCAGAGGAAACAGTGAGCTAGACATGAATTGCCTGGAACACAAGAAAACCCTGGAAGCTCTTACATGAGCAGCCTTCTGGCCCCAGAAGTCCTAAAGCATTAACTGTTTCCAGGGAGCATCACGTAAATATATGTGGCTAGAACACATACAGTTAATAGAACCATATTCAATTATAAAGTGTGATGTGAATTTTTAGGTTCTGTAATGAAGAGGTGACATATCTTGTGGCATATTTGCCTGCTAAGTTGTGTAATGCTCACAGAATAAAGCATGCTTGTTATTCAAGAAATCATTTCCAGGGTCTCTTTGAGTGTATACAGAAGATCTTTTATCTATTGTGGAGTATAGTCCTACAATCTGCTGCTCATATGACCAACTACACTCCATTCTGTGTGATGATCCATATTTGTTTTGTCTGGTCAGTGTCATCAAAACAAAACAAAAACCTGAGACCAGGAACTGGGACCTTGTGATGTCATGGAGGTGAGAAGGTCAAAGTTGGGAGACAGACCCAACTTCTTCTGGGAGATCTGATGGCGGAAATTTGTATGAGGACAATAGGTCGATGATTTGAATTAAACTTGGCAAACCGGGTAATATGCAACTTAGGGTCTGTCCTGGGGTGTGTCAGTTTTCATTGGCTGTGGAGGTAGCTAGACACACTCAGTAGTCCCAATAATTGCTGTCATCCTCCCTCAAGGTTGGCATGCATCCCGTATGCACAAATGGCATGTCAGGAATATTCCCAGGTCCTGTGTTGATGTTAGGGCTTGTGGCAGGATCATCCCCAGCCCTCAGAGAGGTTTTGTTTTATTTCTTAGGCCATGTCCAAGTATTATTGATCTTGTATAACAAGTAGGCTCATCAGCCTCAATGTGGACATTTCACTCCCTGTCTTGCTCCAAATGACACAATGTACCCAAAGTGCATTCATGCACCATCTCTGTCCACATTCCCCTTAATCATTTTTACTGAACTGGTGTTGGACATGCACAACAAATACACATACATCTTTGTGCTATTCCAGAGAGTTTGATTCTTTCTGCGTCTCCTGGATTTGGGACAAACATAAGCAACTTTTTTTTTTTTGAGCAATCAGTTAGCCAAGGAATTTCTATGGATGCCTCATTCCCATTTACTATGGAAGCCACACTAAGAGCCACTAATGGATTCCTATGCAATGTAGGACGTCAGCATCAAACACATTCCATCTGTTTTGGTGCTGGCCATCTCCAACACCATAGCATTTTCACCTTATGGAAAAGAAAAGGTCTATCATTCCAGTGAGAGGAAAAAAAAACTTGCTAAATTAGAGAAGTGGACCTCTCAAAATGAAAAAAACAAACAAAACAAAACAAAAAAAACAAGCAAAACTTGTGTCTTTTCTCTTGAATCCATACTTTTCTCTCATTATTGGAGTAACATGTGAATTGGCCCTCATTTCCCATGATTACCTGAGGCACCTGTTCTGAGAAGATAGGTTCCAACATTATCTCTGTGGTTTGTTTCTGTTGCTGCTGGCTGCCTCCAGTTATTCAACACTCTTTTTATCAGAGCTCTGTAAACTGTGGAAACGTAAGAATTGACAGTGTTACATGGCATGCTTGTTATCAAGCAGGTTTTTCTTTTTCTTTTTCTTTTTTTGGGCTCAGACCTAGACAGCAAATAACTGTTGTTCCCTTAGCTGAATCAGGTCTGTCTGCAAGCTGTGCATGATTAAACTTTATATAAAAGAGGTTACATTCCAGTGAGTGTTACTTACGCATACTACATCAGCATTTTCCCTTTCTAAGACATGACAAAGTAATATCACTCCTAATTCCTTCATCATTATTCTGTCTCTTCCTCCTCCTTTTTTCTTCTTTAGGTAAAATGCACATTTAGCAGTAAACAGAGGGGAAAATACGATCATGATGCAAAAGCTGTTGCTAATGATATGATCTGCTCTCAGTCTCATTATTTTGCGAATAATAATGACAGCTAATTTAAGCATAATGCAAAAGCAATTTCTTAGAATATCCACACTAACAGTTTTTG
Organism: Cyclura pinguis; assembly: GCA_030412105.1. Taxonomy (NCBI): domain Eukaryota; kingdom Metazoa; phylum Chordata; class Lepidosauria; order Squamata; family Iguanidae; genus Cyclura; species Cyclura pinguis. Next base: position 148,603,050 of record CM059601.1, on the reverse strand, counting down.
GAGAGACAACAATGCCAAGGCTGAGTTCAGAAAGTGAAGAATAATTTAGCAGATTTTCAGCTCACTGAGCAAAGATAAAAATCCCTTTTGTAAGAAAACTATCCTGCTGAAAATGTAAAAATCATTCATAATTCAGCAGATATACAAACACCTCAAGTCATTCATTGTAGTGCAAGGCTGTTGTCTGATTAAATGTAGAACTGCATAGATCCAGTTCAACTATAGGGAAAGAAAAAAAAAACAGTTTTCTTCCTATTTGAACATTGTGTTTGTAATATCAGTTTCTACTAGATAAAAGTTAATTGTCATGGGGTACAGATGATAATTATAAAGAGGCCCTTCCAATGTTACCTTAAGTAGCAGAGACCTTGTGGCATGGCAATTTCTGGTGCCACCTGGTAACAATGGAATTCTATAGTGACGAGAGGAAAAGGATCCATGGTATGCATAACTCCCGATCAGAAATTCTCCAGGAATAATGGTGATATGGGACAGTGCTATTGGGGAAAAAGTAAAAGCTAAGTGTACCCATGCTCATCCGGTAAGATGCTGGACTGATTTTTTGAGGTTTTCCTTCCTTCCTTCCTTTTTTTCCACCCTTCTTTCTTTCTTTTAGCCTAATTTAATTTCTTGCAGTTGTAATAAATGTGTATTGGAAAGCAGCGTATTATAAACATAGACATGCTGGATCTATGCCTGTAGCCAACATAATTATAAACAAAAATAATTTTGAAAAAGTGAAGGAAAATGAAAGTAAGTGACTGTCTTATAATAATCCCAACAATAGAAAGTGACTGGCCTAAAGCCAGCAACACACCTTCATAATTTTGGTCAAAAGAGGATGACAATCAGTAGCTTTCAGCAAGAATAAACTTCACTGTAGGATGGTAACAACTCCTATTGAATCACGAGAGGAGTAAGAAATAAGATCTCTATTTAGATTAGGTGAGATGACTGGGCAGGAGTGGAGATCTTTTGACAGATTGGCTAAATGAGAGTTGGGGAGATTATAAGATAGAAGCCTTTTGAGCAGCAAGGCACCAGATGTTTCTTAAGTTGGTCCAACTCTGGGATGCTGTTGCCAAGTAATTGCTGATAATCTGAACTTCTACATGTGGTAAGATATTTTTTTTTCTTTATGAAGCTTGTTATTTAATGCCCAACAGAATGCTGGTGTGGAAATAAGGTTAAACAGACACAGTATGAGGGGGATTGTAACATTTTGGCCATTTCCCCACTAGAAGTCATTAGTATGATTATATCCTTCCAATCCTGGCATTGTCATTTGCGTGATACTGTTGGGTTAGGAACACTGTTTTCTGCACTCTTCCACTTTGTGGATGAGAGGCCAACAGGCTATCTGGAACTAGGTTCACAACACCCAAGATTTCTATGCCATGCAACAGGGGCTCAAGGCTACTGTCAAGCGCTTGTGGATGAGTAGTGGTATTATCACTGGTATTCCTTCTGCACCACAGCTTCCTTTACCACTCCCTGTCCTCACTTTCACCCTGTCCCACCGCCCGTGATTGGTTGGGGTTTTTTGTTCATTTGTTTTTCTTTGGCAGCCATACTAAACACAACAGTACACTATCACATTTTGATGCTATAACATCTAAAAATATTTTTTAAAAAAGCTTTAATTCAAAAACATGAAGAGGTGATAGATTTCAAAGTTACCACTCATGGGAGTCACTGATGGAGTGACAAGCTGGACACACCCACAGTCTACCCACTGCTGAATTCGCAGTGATTGGAACTGCTATCAAGCACTATAACAGTACTACACTGATAGGATTGGAGCACTAATGGAGACTGTTACTGCCCTGGCTAGTCCGAGCTTTGAGGATATTAAAAGATATCCCTTGATATCATAATTCGGCTGCACTTCTCTATTCCTTACCACGTGCTTGCGAGGCCACCGAACAAGCACGTAAACAAGCTCGGCCGTTAATAGCCATAATATTCAAACTACAATACAGGCAGGCCAGAAATAGCTGACTCACTGCTTTAGGAGACCTCCAGGCAAGTACTCTAACTAAGTATGCACGCCACTTACAAAAGAGCCTCCGCCCCGTGATGGCATCTTGATGGGTTAACTATACAATACCCAAGCACTCTGCGTTTGCATACTGGCTACTCTATTGAGAACCGCTAAGATAACTCAATCATTCAGATTCTGATCTTTTGGGGGCTTTGTCTCCAACTCCAAATCTATTGTTTTCCCCCAAGTACGGCATAGCCTGCAGTCACAATTCTCCTTATAAAACCCTTGATTCCGAGACCTTCCTCACATCGTTCCCGAGTTTCATCCCGCCTTGCTGCCGCTTTGCTTGGCGAGCCTCCCCTCAGCTCCACGTGCTGAGCTACATCGCACCCCAGCTTCGCTCTCTATTTTTGCTGGGCTTCAGGACAGGTGCAGTATCACCCAAACCAACAATCCCTCTAAAACTCCCTCTATACCACTCCAACCTTTATTTTCTTTAGTTAACTAGTATGAGTGTGTCGCATATACTGTTTTGCTTGTATTTAATAAACATCATTTATTATTTCAACTTCTGTGTTCTCCTTGACTCGACCTGACTCGTAGACATAGGGTTTAAGATCTTGCTACGTTACCCTGCCTCTCGTAACGCTAAGCAGTGCTTTGAGCTAATTTTCCCCAACTTTGGTTGAGCAAGTTTTGGTGTCCCTCCCAGGACCCCCAGTTCACAGGGTAACAGAGTGGTGGAGTAACGCAGGCAACCCCGGTACCTCAAATTTGAGAAGGCGTCACGAACCTCCTCGAATAAGGCCGATACTGACTTAGGTGACGGTCGGTCAAGTTGTTAGAGCACTGTTAGGCAGGAACACATGTGTGTGGAGTCTGTGTGTTTGAGCTCTAGAGCTATTCTATCTGGGTGGAAATCTGTTCCCCTTTCTTGCTTGGTTTGTGTATGTCAGCCGCCCCAGCGTGGTCACTAGCACTAGGCGGTGAACCATCGTCTGATAGCAAGGGGTGTGCACAAGCTGTCCTGGGAATCACATCCCTAACTTGGGGTCTATCGTGAGCTGGGATCCGAAGTGTTAGAGTATTAACATGGTAAAAACAGTCTACACTCATCAAACACCATACCAGTAAGGCAAAAATAGCACTTAGGGAAGAAATCCCCCCCCCGAGAGTTGTATGCGGGTGCGTCCCATCAGTTATTGTTGTTCTGTAGCTTTGAGAGTGCGGGTGCGTCCCGCTAGTAGTTGTGAAGCACGGGTGCATCCCGCTGTGTAATTTTGGGTGCGTCCCGAGTGGCTAGCCGACCAGGTGTGGGTGGTGGTTCCCGACCTAGCCTAGGGTTTAGAGGTTTTGCCCGTGGTAGAGGAAGGTACCCCTCACCCAGAAAACCAACTGGGACAGTTCAGTTTTGGTTCCTTGCCCCTTTTTGCCGGCTGTTTGGCCAGGTGGTGCTGTAAGTTCCACTGGGTTTGTTTCCCCCCTTCAGGCAGGCAGAGTACTCCTGAGGGTTCCCTGGGTCTAGGTGACTTCCCTGTCCCTGAACCGTTTCCTTGTCCTTTGGTCCCCAGTGCTGTTGAGGTGGAAAACCGGGCTTGGGAGTACCAAAGTGACTTTGTTTGGGCAGGCTGGAGATAGGTTCCCATCCCTCTTTCCTAGAGAAGTTCCGCAGAGTTTGTTTCCCTACAGTTCCCCAGGGGTCTAAGAGATCCTTCCTGTCGCTCCAGTTCCTGGTCCCATTTGTAGTTTGTGGTTTGTAGTTTGTAGCTTGTAGGTAGTGTTAGAGATAGCTGTGGTTTGTGCAGAAAATGGCAGAGAGTAGCAAGGTCACCATCAAGGACCTCATGTTGGAGGAAGAGGTCAAAGGTAAACTAGAGAGATGGATGTTGAGTAAAGGGAAATGCCCCTGGAAGGACACCATCTTCCAGATGGCCGATCCCTTTACCACACTCTGGGAAGCGTATGCCCTGGTGCATAAATCAAAGAACCCTTTTGGGCCATCTAAGGATGCTTTGGCCGCTTGGGGACTTTGGCTTACAGCCAGAGATGCTAATAGTGCCCTGGTAGAGACCAGAGAAAAGTTAGCTAGTGTGGAGAAAGAGAATGCCTGGCTTCAAGCTGAGGTTGAGACGTTGCGTGCAGACAAAGTAACTTTTGCGTCCGTAGCGCAGGTATCAGCCCAGAAGCTGAATAACATCACAGTAGTGGTGCAAACATAGGAAGAGAAAGCCCACGCCTTAGAGGCTGAGCTGGATCATGCCCAGTCTGCAGCCAAGTTCATGGTGGGGCAAGTAAGAGAACAGCAGAAGGCTGTTAGCCACATAGCTTGCCAGAAACAGAAAGCTGCGCTGGAGAGCCAGCTTCAAACGCGCAAAGCCTTAATTTCGGCTGTGTGCCCGGAGCTGCTCCCAACGTTTGTGGAGGACTTTTCTAGGGAGGTACTGCCAGAGGATGTTCAGGTAACCGTGCCCCACAACCCAGACTGGAGTGACCCTAAGGTCCCAGTCCACCTGGTAGAGACACGGTCCATGACGAGACAGACCACCCCGCTTGGAGAAGGCAGTTCAGAGGGACAAGAGACTCAGGAGACGCAGCTCACCGAGACTAGGGTCCCCTGGCGTGCTACTGAGGCCAAAGCAATTGCAGACCAGCTGGGTCCTTTAAACCGGTCCACCGGAATCATGTGGCTAAATGCGGTGATACATTCTTACCTGACAGCCAATGGTCAGGACCTAACCCAACTGGCCCGACTTTGCATGTCCCCTTCTGGGCTCACTACTCTTGAGTCAGCCGTGGTGGCTCGAGGCCTGGTTAGGCTTGAGACACACAACTGGATGAGAGAGGTAATGAGGATTTTGTGGCCCGGACAGAGTGCAGGTGTGCTCTATGTCATGAAGCAACAGGGTCCTCGTGAAAACCCTGAGGCTTACGTGGCATGGAAGCAGCTCCTTGCCATTCTGGCCAAGAAGGTTCCCTTGACGCCCTGTGGGTATAACTTTGACCATCTCGAATTCAAGATGCTCCTGTACAGAGGTCTTAATCATGAGACCAAGATGGCATTAGGTTTGGTGGATCCAGCCACTACTAACTGGGAGGAGTTTGGGAACAACCTCTGGTGGGTTTCCGACCTGCTGCATGAGGCAAGATTCCTTAAACTTCCCACTAAGGCACATAGAAAGGAACCCGGGAATTGGGAACCCATATCTGAGGTCACGTACTCGAATTATGGGCCCCATTCCCAACACCAGAAAACTGCGCCAAATTCGGTTCCCCGAGGGAACTGGACTCTGCGTCCAGTTCCCAGACAGGACAACTGGCAGTGGCAGGGAAGAGATTTCCGCAGCCAGCCCGGCAAGGCAGGAAGTCCCCCACAGCATCCCACTGTCCCCAAACAACTCTCTGACTCGGGCTCTCCTTGTGAGATGTCTGGCGGGTATGATCCCACGGCCTAGGCGTACTCCTTGGATAGAGTAAGAGTCTGGGGCATGCTCAGAAGGTTCGGGCTGGACATGAGCCAGTTTGATAAGCGGCCAACATCGGAGCTTTTGGAAGCTCTAGATAGGCAGCTTCAGGCAGGAAGTAAACAGCCGGTCAGGCCGTGACCAACGGCCCACCTCCGGCTGGATACTACCCTAACCTGGATCTGCAAGCATAGGGGTGCCCTCGGTCCAGGAAGCTTCCCCGCAATGTTGTGGCTAGGTTGAGGCCAGACAGGTGGGGAAGGTTCTGGGTGAAGGCAGGCATAGGGACAGAGAGAGATAAGACTCCTGCCACCTTTCTTGTGGACTCTGGTGCAGCAGTAAACGTGCTGCACCCCAAACTTGTGAGGTACGGTGAACCCACGCTCAAGCATGTCCAGCTTTCTGGATATGGCGGGGGGGGGGTCACCAAGCTAGGGCATGGACAGGCATCCCAATGTCTATAGAGACATTTCGTTTTCAGTTGTGGGCATGCGAGAACCGGGGAGAAGAGGACTGTCTTTTAGGCATCGGTTTTTTCCTAGGAAACAGGTTCACAGTTGATTATGCAAACGGGTTTCTATGGCAGCTAGATCAGGGACCAGTAGAGATTTCGGCAGTGCACCGCTATGCCGCCATTAAAGCTCCTGCCCCTATTCCAGTAACAATTGAGCAACAGGTATATTCACACCCAGAGGTGAATTTCGCTACCACCCCACCCTCCGTGCAGATGCTCTGGTGCCGCCTTGTCCTCAAGGGCCATGACACTGTCTTAATTGTGATGCTAGTAATTGTAAAAGGGGCCATGGCTAGCTATGGCTCCATCGCAGTTACCATTTGGACTAGCGATAAGGGTTCCCCGGAGGCACATGGATCCAAGATCAGCCTCCATATCACATTGAGAGTGTGGCTCCCAAACCAGGAGCAGGTATTGCCGCTCTTGCTGGTGGTTCCGGAGGCCCAAGAGAAGGATTGGAAAGGGAAACCCCCAGATGGGGACGCCCTTTTGTTAGCACGACAGCGTGGTGGATGGGCTTTGCTTCCCTTCATGGGATGGCAGCCCCCATGAAGAGGTGGTTGCTCCAGCTCCCCTCTCCTTCCCCCTTCCTTGTAAATAGTCCCTTTTTGTTGTATTAATGGAGTCCCCATCTCTGTGTTCCCCACAGGGAGATGGAATGGGACCGCTCCTGAGGATGGCAGTTTTGTTTTGCTTGAGTAGATGCACCCTTGGAACCTCTCCCAAATCCAGCCATGTTTATACAGATTGGCAGTTCAATGTACAGGCAGTGTGTTATTGGAACCCATATCCAGAGGTAGAAGCCTTATTGACGGGGACGCCGCTGCTCCCCTGGTTCAAGAAAAGGTACCCCTTCGAATTATCTACGAGTTTCCATATACACGCTAGGAAAAGATTGAGTGCAGTATTAAGAATGGCTATTGCCGGTGAAGAGGTTAAACTCTACCCCAGCATGGCCACAGCAGCCATTCCCATGACTGCCTGAATAGTCCGGGGCAACCACAGCTATGCATCTTTACTAGTGCTTAGCTTCACTTTTGACAACTGCCGCCCTACATGGGTATGGAAAAGCTACATGTTCCACTGCCAGAACGCCACCCTGACCCCGACAGGTTGTAAGTTTTCCTGTGGGAAGATGTGATGTCCCAATTCCAATACTCACACCCCTCCTCCACCAGAACGACACCCGGCTATGTATGTGGGTAGTTCCGTAGTTCGCAAAGACATAGAAATGGTCACTTAGTCGAATGTCCAGCCCGTAGTAACTAAAATGGTACTAAATTTGACGGTTGTCAACATCTTGAGAGTAATTTCAACTTGCTAACCGTACCTAAAACTTGCATGGACACAGTAGGAGCACTGTGAGAAACGATGGCTGTCTTTCTCCCACCCACACACTCACTCTAAGCGAAGTGTCTTAAGAACCGCTTTAGGCAGAATTGGAACTGGCTGCCCGTTCATCAACGCTATCGATAATGAGGTTTTAGCAAACAAATTAGGTGTAATTGGCACTAAAACCAGAGACATTGGAATATCCTCTGCTGCTGGCTCAACCAACGTAGCGAGAGGAGTAGATCTAATCAGTCAATTGCTCCCACAGTGGGTTGGCGTTGAGCGAGAAGTAGTATCTGACCTTGGCCGTGTTCTACAGATCACGACCCATAATTTGTCAGTAGCAATACAGTGCATGCAACTTCAGAGCAACGTGACCACCTTTGCCGCTCAGGTGATCCAGGCCAGCCTCATGGGGTTAATGCACCCTGAGATCCTGAGCGTACTCCGAGAGCGATACCCAGAATCGCTGGAACACCCTGCTGCTTTGGCGTAAATACGCCACGCCACATGGAAGAGCCTAACTCTCACGGTGGATGTTGCCCATGAACAGACTCCGGATCTGGTAATTCTACATCCAGTATCCCATTTAGGACTCCCCCTCATAGCCGCTAATGCCACTTTGCTGCCCCCACAGATGTACCATTGGTCCAATGGTACACACTCTTTTGATTTGGCTGGCTGCCTATTTAACCACCATTGGATTCAGTGTTTCCACGACCTTAATGGTCTCAGCCACGGCGATACCTCCGAATATTTGGTAATACCGGTAAATACCACAGTCATGGCCTAGATTAACCATGAGTGCTTCTGTTTAAGGACTCCTTGTACCAATTTGATAGTACTGCCTAGCGGTGCAACTGTAAGAGTAAACCGCACCGCTGGGAACCCCTGTTTTTGTTCACAGATGGTCCAAGACTGTTTTGGTCAGAACTTCTATCTCCAGTGGGAGCTACGAGATTATGAGTTTGAAAGTGCCTATGCACCTACTGAATCCGAGTTAGTCGGATTCCACCTTGAGGATGAGATCCCTGTGTCTTTATGGCTCAGGAATCTCACCAGTTTGTCACAACGAGTAAAGGAGGTCTCGCACTCCCTCCACCAAATTGCCTTGACTGTTAACCATACTGCTCAGACAATAGTCAGCACCTCAGAGGAGTTGAAATCTGCCACGAAGCATTCGCGGTGGGATGTCTTTAATTGTTCCTCCACGGGCCAGGCTATAGCACACTTCGCTCTCCACCCTTTAGTAGTTTTGGTGGTGTTTCAGATAATTTTGGTAGTTAGTCTTGTTGGTTTGGTATTTTGGATAAAGAAACAGATCCTCATGTTAAAAGCCGTCTGCTTTTATTACGGGAAGAGGTTCCCCCATTTGTAAATAGTTGCTTGTAGAATGTATAGTGTGTTTGAGTCTATCCTTGAACCTTTTAAGGGAGGGTGTTTTCGTTTTTGGAGGAAACAGATTCTTGGGATGGCTGTCCCAAGATCCTCTTATCCTCTGAGGTAGATCGGGCCTACAGAGTCAGCCCTGAGACGCTGAGGAAGGTGAGTCGGACCGGAGTACCGACCTTTTCCCACTCCGAACGTCGGCATTCTCTCACTCAGAGGGATCGCCTTGTGCAAGGGCGTTCTGGTGAGATTAGGACGAGACGAAGGGGGTCTCACGACCCTCTCAGGAGAACCAGGTCTGACTCTGGACTCCCGGTCTACTGCTCAGGCATGCCCCTCATCACATTGAGGGCCTCCTCCCCTCTTCTTTCATGTGACTGGATTGTTAGGGTGAGAACAATCACTGCCACTATTTTGCTTGTTACTCCATTCAGTTTTGATTTCACCAATTTAGAACCACTCTCCGATGCCCTGTAAGGGCTGGAGACCCACACAATTGGCCTGACGCCCGGCCCCGGTGCATTGTGTCTAATTTGTATATGTTAGTGGGACATTTGCGTACGTGCATCCATCCAGCTGGACCAATCACAGAGGGAGTCAGGGTCCGCTCTGGCAATGAGCAAGCATACACTCGCTTGTCTCTGATTTGGTTTATTCTGTCTTTTGCACCAGTTTGGGAGCCCTGCCACCAAGCAGAGCAAAAGAAAAAGAAAAAAAAGGGGGGGTCAGAGCCTAACCTGGTTCAGTCTGAGCGGGCAGCAGGTACTCTTCTCATATCACATCATGATATTTGTTGCAGGTCCGGTCTTATTCAGAGTGAACTACAGTTAGGAACTCGATTCCCCAAGCTCTGGCAGACGTGTCACCAGCCCAGGGTGACCATGATCTGCAGTGGCCTTAACATTGCCGCTCCTGGTATGGTTTTAAGATCTGGTCCCATCCTGTGTCCACCAGCTGCTCCCAGTAGAGCTCCATCTTCCAACAGATCTCATTCCTAGTAGGCTTTGAGCCAGCCATTTGCATTAATAGTATACATTGGATAATAAACATGTCAGTTCTTCTGTTAAAAACTCCAATAGGTCTATTGCTACAGAAGACTGGGAAGATCCCAAGGCCGTACCATCGCCCCCGAGTACCGTGTGTGGGGGGTGACGAAGAAAGTTGCCGCTCCATCTGATGGCTGAGACTTGGAGATTCCTAGTTCTTCGACGACACCCGTGACTGTGAGGGAAGGTGACCATGCAGCCTTCCATGTGACACGATGAACCTTTGCCATTCCTGCTACTGGCTGCCGACCCGAAGAAAACCTATGGACTATTCCAGGTTCCAAATTCTGCAAAAACTCTTTTGCTCCTGAACTTGCAGCAAGCCAAGCTGCACTGATTTGGACATTTTTGTTGTTCTTCCTGCTCCGTTGCCTGTATGGACTTATGTTTTGCTTGCCCGTTCCAGCTAAAAGACTTTTTCCTGTTGCAAGGGGGGGTGCCTAGACTTTTGCTTGAACCTCACCTCCCCAGACTGTGAACTTTCACTCCACATTGAACAGTTTGTTCCTTGGATTGCCTTCATTGCCAGACCATGCATTGGATTTACTGTATTCCATTGAGTGCTTCATTTTGCATTTGCTATTTTACTGCCATTGCTCATGTTTCGATAGTTCCCTATTGACGGGACATTGGACATTGTTCATTGTTTAATTGTTTATTATTGCGCTATTGTTTACATTGGTGTGTGTGTGTGTGTTTAGGTTTAGGTTTTAGTCAGGAATATCTCTATAAGATAGTAATCCTTTGCTCTTCCCGAAATTCCCTTTCATGAGGAGTGATATGGCTACCAACCTGCAAGCGCTATTTGGCTCTAAATTGATTTTTGCTTTTGATTGGAAAATGTCCGATATTGTCCCCAACATCGCCCATTTTCAGGAGGGGATTGTTACTGCCCTGGCTAGTCCGAGCTTTGAGGATGTTAAAAGATATCCCTTGATATCATAATTCGGCTGCACTTTGCTATTCCTTTCCACATGCTTGCGAGGCCACCTGACAAGCACGCAAACAAGCTCGGCCGTTAAGAGCCGTAATATTCAAACTACAATACAGGCAGGCCAGAAATAGCTGACTCACTGCTTTAGGAGACCTCCAGGCAAGTACTCTAATTAGGTATGCACGCCACTTACAAAAGACCCTCTGCCCCGTGATGGCAGCTTGATGGGTTAACTACACAATACCCAAGCACTCTGCGTTTGCATACTGGCTACTTTGAGAACTGCTACGATAACTCAATCATTCAGATTCTGATCTTTTGGGGGCTTTGTCTCCAACTCCAAACCTATTGTTTTCCCCCAAGTACGGCATAGCCTGCAGTCACAATTCTCCTTATAAAACCCTTGATTCCGAGACCTTCCTCACATCATTCCCGAGTTTCATCCCGCCTTGCTGCCGCTTTGCTTGGCGAGCCTCCCCTCAGCTCCACGTGCTGAGCTACATCACACCCCAGCTTCGCTCTCTATTTTTGCTGGGCTTCAGGACAGGTGAAGTATCACCCAAACCAACAATCCCTCTAAAACTCCCTCTATACCACTCCAACCTTTATTTTCTTTGGTTATCTGGTATGAGTGTGTCGCATATACTGTTTTTCCTGTATTTAATAAACATCATTTATTATTTCAACTTCTGTGTTCTACTTGACTCGATCCAACCCCGTAGACATAGAGTTTAAGATCTCGCTACGTTACCCTGCCTCTCGTAATGCTAAGCAGTGCTCTGAGCTAATTTTCCTCAAATTTGGTTGAGCACGTTTTGGTGTCCCTCCCGGGACCCCCAGTTCACAGGGTAACAAGACTCTTAACAGAGTTTTTCTGGAAATAGAATATGGCAATTTTGCAATGCTTGGGGATGGGATAGCAGCTGGATGGCAACAATGTTGTGTGGTAGCACAGCTCCTTACCTAGAAACAACCCGCTGGTATGGCAGTATAGCAACGTCATGTGGAAATGGCCTAAGTTGATCTAATTATTGGATAGGACCGGGTTTAGTAAACTTGGGAGCCTAGGTGACCAACACAGCAACTCTGAGAAAATAAAAACAGATTCAGATCAATAGATATAAGGCAAAGAACCTTCAAACTTCTACAAAATACAGAGTAGGATGGACTGTGGCTCTGTCAACTCCTACATTCAACATTTTGCTATACAGTGCAGGAAATGTGTTACAATATATCCTAACTGGATTTATGTTCCTCTCTTTCTCTTAATGTCTTCAAGATGGTGCATGTGATATCCCAACCTCCCCACTTTATCCTCACAACAACTGTGTTAGGTCAGGTTGAGAATGTCAGACCAATATAACCTAGTGATTTTCATGAGTCATTCATGGGGGAGGGGTAAGTTGGATCTCCCACATCCAGTCTAATAGTCTTACTACTGAACCACACTGAGACCATTTCCATACTACACTGATATAGTGCTATTATTGCACTTTCAACATCTTATGGAATTCTGGGGTTTGTAGTTTCTTGAGGCCAAACAGCTCTCTGGCTGAGAATTCTAAATGCCCCTCCCTAAACTGCAAACCCCAGGATTCCATAGGATGTTGAAAGTGAAATAATAGCATTATAACAGTGTAGTGTGGAAATGTCTTGAGTGTTATAGAAACAGCCATTCTACAGTTGTTCCTGTGCTATTGGGTGTAGCATAGGAAGAAACCATATATTTATTAACTCCTTCTAGGTAAGGATAATTGAGTGGCTAGCTGACTCCTTCTTTGCAGATTGAGCAATGGGATGGGATTCCAGATAACATTAAGTTTCTTTTCCTCATATATATCAGTGGTTTTTTTTCCCTCTTCCTTAAACTGCATTTCAGATCCATGTACTTAACATATTTCATTTGGATCAAGTGCAGCCTATGGGCTACAATTCCAAAGTATACTTATTGGTACAGATACAGGCAATGTACTCAGAACATCTTGGTGGAAGGTACTGATACCCTTTTGGGCAAACCTTTCAGTGAGCAGCCTTTTAAAAAACTGACAAGAACGGTGTCATTTGTTAATTTTCTTTAAAACAAAAGCCCTTATAGTTGAAAGTTTAAGTACTCCCTTTTCAATAAAGGATAAATTTTGAATATTTACGGGGACCGATAGTCTATTAAGAACAACCATTCCCCGTGTGCCATGCGTCCTTTTCCTCTTTTTCATCTTCACATACTACTCAACTTTGCCAGAATGTTGGCATCATTCCAGACTTCTGCAAATAAGCAGGGTTTATGCCTTTCAAATACCTTTCAGTCACCTGTTCAACATAGTGGGGAACACTTGTATGTGTACTATGTAGATTTTTTTCTTTCCTGACTTGATCTGATCAGGGCCAGTCCTGCCATTATCAGGCAGAGTGAAGCAGCCATATCAGGTAGCAGATGATAGTGTTAAGATGGAGAGGACTGGAGACTTCATGAAGATATAGCTTCGTGAGCCACATGAGCAGGCCTGAAGCACCCTAAAATAACATGTTTCCCTCATGTGCTTAGGAATATATTATATTGTTAATGCTGTTGAATTAAGTTTCATTGGCCAGTTTCTGGATGTAATATGGGTGTGGGAGCAGATGCTGGCTTGCTTGCTCAGGCAGTAAAATTATTTGAACTAGTCATGGCTGTGAGGATTTCCCAGCAGCCATAATCTACGAAGAAATGCCTATGAGACAACATGGGCCATCTAATAAGTAATTCCATCATTTTATTTTACTTCTTGGTTTGGTACAATTGAGTTTTTCTCATGTCAAATGATCTAAAGTCAGAACAGCTGAACAATGTTTAGAAGGAAAAGCTTAACTTTTAAGTGGGAAAAATGTAGAGGTTTTGCTTTAAAAAAAAAAACTTTTCAGAATATTCAATTAAATCCTGAACCACAGCTGAAAGTGAGTGGCTTAATATGTCAAGAGATAACTTCAATTTTGCTATTAGAAGATAGATATAACACATCAACTATTAGGAGATAGACATGGAAAAGAATATATTAGCAAATCAGTAAAATTTGTAGGCCAGTGTTTCAAAAATGTAGGTAGTGTTACATATATTTATATGTTTGAAAAAATAATACACACAGGTCAGAAGGTATAGTTGTGATGTCAAGGGTGAAGTGATTAGAAATATCAGGTTCAATTTTCACTTTGTATTGTGAAACCCATAAATTAGTTATGGTAGAAGATATCCAGAAAATTCATAAATCAACCTGTACCACAGTGAGACAGAATCAAAATCAGATGTTGTTGATGCCTTACACGGGTACCCATGATTCTGAAGGGAGTACAAAAGGGGAAAAAAGATGAAGTAAGACTATTTGAGCTTGTGTTAATTGGTAAAACTGGTAGACATGGGGAGGGGAGATTATAGAAAGATAAGAATCATAAGTAATATCAAGCAGAATTTCTTTGGACTAAGAAAAGGTACATATAGGCTGGCCTTTAAAAAAAATTGCAAAGAGAGTAGTAATGCAGGACATTTTCAAAGGGAGTTAAGAGAAGAGTTTATTTGTAGTAGAAAATACCTTCACATTGTTAGAAGCTATAAACCACATTTTAAGACTCAAAAGACTCTTAAAGCAATAGAGGCAATGATGGAATAAAATATGGTCATAATCCATTTGGAAAATTCTCTTGTGAAATCACATAGAAATAAAGGGGAATTGTGCAAAAAAAAAAAAAAAAACCAACCCAAAAACCCAATAATGTTAATGTTATCTGGGAACACCCCAAAAACATGAACCTATCACCCTCCGTTTCATCCTTGTCAGCCTTTTGATGCATAGCGGAGGAAACTGAGAACCATTTAGGAACTGATAACCATTGCAGCAAGAAATCTCAAATGGTATTATACAGCAGAAAATTATTTAAATCGTTAAGGGTTTCTGTGAATTCAAAGGATTCATTCACAACATTTAGCCAAGCTAACCCTTCCATTTCTTCATGGCTCTCTGCCTGCCCTGCTTCCAGTTAGGAAACATGGTTAGAAGAATGATTAGCATGCATATATGTTTAAGAAAAGGACAACTAGTTCTCATTTGTCCATGTCCCAGTATTATATTCTGCAAAGATTTACCACTAGAGTGTGCCTCTAGTTTAATTCCAGGAGACAGTGTGGTTGAGCTTTCAGAGGTTTGGGAAACCTTAATTAGGGCAACAAAAAGTGTAAATCTGAAAGTGATGGCAATTTGTGAATTGCTTCAGTATACTATATGACTTTGAGAAGAGGGGAAAAGAGTGAATATGAATTCATTAATCATTCCTAATGGACTTAAAAATGAAGCAATCATTATTTTATGATTAATTCCTTAAAAAGGTATCAGGTGATAAATGACAGTACTGAACTTTTGTTGTAATTGAATAAGGATTAACTCATGATGTCCTAATGAATTTGAGTGAAGTCATGTCACTATATTCATAATTACTCAATTAAGACACAAATAAAATATTCTTAATTTAAAAAGGGAATGTTTTCATGTAATAAAGACAATGCTGCCTATAGTGGCACAGGGCAACGCAGAATTATTTGTGTTTAGTCCATATTTGTGTTGTCTTAAAGATTAAGAAGAAAGGAATGTGTAGTACTGGAATAACAGGGCCCCTTTAATACTCCTCTTCCTGGTGAATTTTGCTGCTGTTGCTTCTTGGACGCTAGTCCTTTGTCCTTGCCTCCCCATAGTAATTTCAGAAAATAGGAAGCCAATAGACAATGTGATAAATATTGCTTGAAAGTTCATTTAATGAAACAATTCAATGAAGCAAAAGAGAATGATTTGGGTGGATAGCAGTAAATTGATGTATTTTATCTGAGCTTCAATACTGCCCCTCTTTTTTAAAAATATGGCAACTGCTAAAATACCAGTGTTACCCATGTTGGCTGTAGGTATTCCACAACAAATGCATAGCCTTCCCTCAACCTAGCTTGCCTGCCTGTTCAACAAGGTGCTAGCTACCTGTCATGAAAAGAAAGAACATGTACCTTATTTTTTTCTAATTTACGAAGTTCTGTTATTTTTGTTTTGTTTTTGTTTTGTCTGTCTTCTGGAGATGTTTCTGATCCCACCTAGGAAATGGAGAGGTGACTGTTTTTACAGGTCCATTATGTACCATATCACCTTTGTTATAAGTTAATTGCTTCCAGCTAAGCTCACAACTACTATAGTTGTGAATTAATTGAATTAAAGGACTTATATTCAAGTTTCCATTCAGTCTTGAAATTTACTATAGACCAATCACTATTTCTTAGCCTTTTTTTACGTCTCTGAATTTGTGAGGATAAAAGGTCTAGCAGAAGAAATGTGTATATCATCTTCAACTTCTTGGGATAATATATGAACTGTAGTAGTAGGTGTAGTAATAGTAGTTAGAAACATTATATCAAGAGCTTTGATCATTGCATATCTGCAATAATAAAAGAAGAAGGGAGGAAATATTTTGTTGATTCCCCTTTTCTTTAGTGGAATAGCACTGATCTCAAGTAAGTAATATTAACTCTCTATTCTGCTTTGGTTAGATCTCACCTGGGAATGCTATGACCAGTTGTGGCCACCACAGCCTAAGAAGCATATTGGTAAACTGGAACATATCCCAAGGAGGGCAACCGAGATAGTAAGGAGTTTGGAAATCAAAAGGTATGAGTACTAGTTGTTGGAGGTTGCAGTCTTTGCATGCTTATGCTCACTGGTTGGTAGGTAGATTGCATGTCACTCTCTAGAAGCTTAGGCACAGAGTGTTTATGACTATTCATGTTTATTTGTCCACTCTTTTCCTGCATGATGTAGGCATTCCTTTGTTCCTGGAGGTCTAATCTTGTTACCCCAAAATGTGGGTGACTCAGGGGTACACCCGTGATGACAGTGCCTCCAAGTGATGGTGGGGAATTAATTAGCTCAAATTTAGGAGACCTCTGAGAGGAGGATAACCTAACAAGATCTTTCCACCAATATTTATGGGGTTTTGCAGGAAAGAATGAGACAGAGATTTCAAAATAAGCTAAAATGTGTTTTCTTGAAGGTTTCACATGCACATACAGAAGATCCAAACACTCACACATTCACTCAAGTGCTGGCCAAAGGATAAAGGGAGGAAATTTGTAGATAGAGGAATTTTAGGGTTTGGGTGATAACTACTGATCTGGAAAGCAATGACGTAGCTTGGAGAAACATCTAAGGACAGTACCTGTTCAGAAATTAGAGTGACAGGGTGGTGACTAGCAAATGAAGTACTGAGTCTGACTGCTCAAAATGGAGGGTTTATATACTCAAAATCTACCCTGCAGGTACGGGTGTGGATCGCTCTCCTAGCCAAATGAACAATGGTAGTTGTAACACAGACATTGGGGGTTGGACAGAGTTAATGGTCTTAGTCTGTAGGTGACAAAGAGGTAATGGCTGTAGTAATAGCCCTGTATTGTGGAAAGATTCAGAGGACAATGCAGGGAAACATCCAGGTGTGAGGGAACAGTGTTGAAACAATCATTGTTTTGGTAGGAGCTTTTGTTGACCATTGTATGCTCCACTTAAGCCTATTGTCTCCAGAGTTGCTTGGTAATCTGCCTGACAATGACTATGCCTAGGTGGGGTGTTGGCTGACCTTCCTTGCAATCACATTTTCAGTCAGTAATTTTCCTCTGCCCAGCTTGACCTTCCAGTCACTTCAGATTCCATTTTATATATGTGCCAATTAAATAATATTACACCAAGTAAATCATATCAATCTTGGGGTGTGTGCGGAGCCATAACAATCTGCTCTCAGTTTTGACTTCGTCTCTGCATGCTGACTATGAAGCATGTGCTTCAAGAGCTCGAACTCTTGAACTGTGAGGCTCCAGTTTTTGATACAATATAGTACCTTCTTTTTCTTACTTTTTCCAAGAAGATTAATGTGTGTAGATTATACACAAGTATTTGTGAGTAAAACTACATTTATATATAATTTACCAAGGAGACTAAGTTTGATTTATTTCTCTGCTAGAGTTTTTTTTTTTGGGGGGGTGGATAGTGGGATGGTTATTGTTTCAATTCTTGCTTAATGCTTTCAGATATTCTGCTATCTTATTAGGCTATCTCTCAATAGCCTAATAATGGGCTTGTTTAGTTTGTGGAAGAGAAGACTGAGGCCTTTTCCAAAGCACCCTCTGATCCTGCCATGAGGACAGGAGAAGAACAGGACGCAACACTTCTCACGTCATAACAGTCCCGTCCTTCTCCCATCCCCAGGAAGCATGATCACCGTAAATCATTGATAGGTTTTCCCTGTTAATGATACACAATCACACCACCATCCCGCACTTACCTGTCCTGTGGGTGGCCAGGAAGCATGATGGTGGCATTTTCTGCTCCAGCACAGCTTGGGAAGTACCTGGCTGAACTGTGGAAGGAAGCAGTGTGTCCATTGAATTCCCTTCCACAGCCACCCAGTCCTGTGCAGAGGGGAGTTCTGCCATCACACTCCCCTCCTGGCAGAGCTGCTGCCAAGATCGCCACTTGATGCTGCTGCAAGAAGGGAAGCTGTGGAAAGGGCCTGAGAAGTCATACTGAGAAGGCTCGTTACGTAAAATGTGGAGACAGCTGTTTTCTGCTGATATAGAAGACAGGGTCTAAACAAGTAGATTCAGGTTAAAGAAAAAGACAGTGGTTCCCAATCTAAGCTTCAACTCCCAGGAGTCCCAGCCAGCTTGGACAACCATAAGGAATTTTTATTGTTGCAAGGAATTCTTACTGGGAGCAGAAGTCCACAACATCTGCAGGACCAAAGGTTGGGAACCACCTCGAAAGTCAATTCTATGAAAAGGATAGAAAGAACTTCATGGCAGTAAGAATACACTAACTTGAAAGATAGTGAGCTCTCATTCATTGAAAGTTGTCAGGGATGCTTTGACTGTATTTTCCTGAGCTAACAAAGGGTTGAACTAAATAATCCTTGCGTATACCTTTCTTTGATTCTATAAACCAAATTTAGCTCAGTAGTATTAGGAGCAAAAGTCACAACAGTAATATTAATAATATACTGACAATAATATGCTGTATGCACTTGATATTTTTTCAAAGTGTTCTCAAATTGACAGAGGGATTTGTTTTTATCATTTTTACTTTTCTTTGAATTTATTGATGTCTGAAAATAGTCTTTTATTATTGTTTTCAACCTTAATTGCCATGACTTTGCTTTTGCAGCCATAATATGCTTTAAATTACTTTATTGAATTTCACTGGGAAATTACATGTTAGCCACTGTTTAATTACCGCGTATATAGTGTGGATTTGGTCAAGCATTACCATGCTTAGAATTTATCATTCTTAATGGTCTGTTGCCTTCCAAATTTGCTTTCCAGTTCTTTGCAGTGTTTTCTTTAAAGGAAGTTTTTTTAAAAGCTTCTTGGATCTTACCATTTCCTAAAAGAATGTAATAGAATCCCATTGATAAGCAGCCCCCAGTTTATCTGAGGGTGCTAATGCAAATTTAGTTTTGACAGAAATTAGCCTGCAAAGCAATGTCGTGCAACTAATAGACCTAATCAAAGAAAATAAGAGGAGGTCTAAAGAGTCATCAGCTGGAATATACAATCACCCCTTGGGATGAATTTCAGTCTTTTACACTGAATAGAAATCTTTCTATAGCTGATCTAAATGCATTGATATACCTCAATTCATGAAGGTCACATCATGATCAAGTCAATATTATTTTTGCAACTTACCATATTGCTAAATAATAAAAAGAGAGAGAGAGAGACACCATTTTGGAAAGGAAGAAGACACAATTCTTCAAAAAAAGGAAGGAAGGAAGGAAGGAAGGAAGGAAGGAAGGAAGGAAGGAAGGAAGGAAATGTGATCGTTCCTTGGAAATCTGTATATCTTTAGGAGACCTAGTGGTTCTGCTCATTGGATTGCTGTGTTTGCAAACAAATCTATGCCCCCATGCAGTGGCTATGTATGAGGCAAAAATCATTTGAGCTTTTTAAAGATGCAGGACTGATAGATCTATCTTGATGACTGTGCTATACCTATTGCAAGGGTGAAAACTACATCGCAGATAATTCTAAAATAACCTGAATTTGCTAACCTTGGTAATATAAAAATTACTAATGAATCTCTTCCTAATTTCTTTGCCATTCTGACAACTGAAATAACAAAATGAAAGCAATGCAAAGTGTCTTAAGACCATGCTACACCTCCTTTAATCGAGGGCGGGGAGCAGTGGTGTCATTGCTACCCTCCTGCCATGGTAGATGTCCTGGAATATGTACTGTGCAGATAACTTGCTGTGGAGACACCTATAATTTAGATCCTTCCTGTTATCATCCAAAGATGCCAGCATGATGGAGGAGACAAAGAATTATCCAATCTTATTACTATATGAAGGGGATCAGGCTGAACACTGAAAAAAGGCCTAATGTGGCCCAGAGTGGTTCTGGAGCTTCACCATTGCACCATTGCCATGTTACAACTTCAACAACTAAGGAAATGTGTAGCATAGCTTGAGGTGTCATAGGCCCTTTATTCTGCCACAGGTATGCCACCTAGAGTGCATTGCAAATCAGTTCTGGTTTCCACAGCAGAACCAAGAGTTTCTACAGATCTCGAATAGATAGGGTGACTGTATTTAGAAAATGAGTAAATAATATATGCAATGAAAGAATAATGTCAGTGGATGTTTATTGGTCTATTTATTAAACTGCTGGTCTTGAATTTTTAAAATGAAGAACGCAGGTATCTGGAACCTTGTCTGTATAACTCATATATCCCCAAAGGGAGAATAGATATATATTTTAGAGGCCAGACTACTATCAAATTGGTTACAGTGACATTAAACCTCAAGCCAATGATGGTTAATTAACAATCCTCAGTGAAAACATAATGTTAAACATTTTATCAGGCAACCTTTTCTTGAACTCTTGTTCGTCTCTTTTCTCATCCAGATAAAACATACTTGTTTGCTTTGGTCTCACCTCATAGGTTATGCCATACATTAAGTATTTAAGACAGACATTGCTCTCACTGGAATTTTGATTATATGTTTGAGCAATCTAACCAATTCTCTTAGCAACAATCATCACATGAAAATGAAGTAGCTCTCCGTCATAGTTAATGATGGCACTTTGTATTACTAAAAAGCTCAGCTTGAACAAGTAAAAGAGGGATAGATTAATATTGCTTTATAGCACCCTCAAAATCCTTGAAAGCTAGTTCCTCTTCATATCATCCTGTTTATTACAGGCAGACTCATCTATATTTTGTTTAGCATAATTAGGCCATCAAGTAACACTAGTTCAAACTAAATTATAATGACTATATATTTCAATTAATACGCTGAAATTGAAGCAAGTTCGTGTATTGGTTAAGGCAGCAATTCTTTTTATTTCCGGAACTGGAGATCTCATCCCCAGAACATTTTACGACACTTTAACCAATTGAATTTTCCTTTTCTCACAATGCAGCACTTTCTCTTGCAGGATTTTTTTAAAAAAATACTTTTCCATTTTGCTTTTGGTTAAAAATAGTGACAGTGCATGGATGTATGGACAATAACTATGTATGGACGAAAAAGTTCATTAACCTTATTAAAAGCATTTGCTTTCCGTTAGGCTTTAAAAGCAACCATTGTCCCCAACAGAGATTTTTGAAACCTAAATGGAGGAGCCGGGGCTCTTCTGTGGAGGAAAGGATTAACTTTCACTTTCCAAATACTTTGCCTCCCCCTCCCTGAAAAAATATTCATCCCCTACAGGGATGAAAATAATATTCAATAGGTTTTGAAAATAATTGACTCAAGTGTCAGAAAATGCTGTTAGGAGAATCGTACAGATTTGAAAATATTTGTAGTTACGTCTTATTTTGTTGCCATGGCCTACAGAAAACAGTATTCTTTGCACAGAAAAGAAAAAGTTCCCCATCCAGAAATAGATTTTTCTGCACACCCATAAAAAATTGTGCAGAAAACAAATTTCCTGCACAGAAAAGAAGCTCCCTCCAAAGAAAACACGTTTTGCATCTAAAAAAGTTTTCTATTCGAGAATCTTGTTTCCTGTGCAGAAAATGTTTTTTTCTTCTAAAAAAGTCTCCCTCTCCCTTTTTTCGGTTAGTTATTTTGTTGAAATGAATAAGTCCCGAAATGGAAATGGAAGTAGTATTTACTATGTAGGGTTGTTGTTGTCATTGTTATTATTTGACAACTTCCTCACCAATCAATTTTATGAGATTTGTTACCGCTGTTTCTAGCCCGAGCTTGTAGGATATTAGATATCATTTGATATCAATAATTTGGCCTTCTTTACCCATTCCTCTCCATGTGCTTGCGAGGCCCCCAGACAAGCATGCACACAGGCGCAGCCGACAATAGCCGAACCATTCAAATCTCGATCCAGGCAGACCAGTCATTGTCGAATGCAGCTTTAGGAGACCTCAAGGCAAATACATTATGTATGCATGCCACTTACAAAAGATCCTCTGCCCCGAGCAGGCAGCTTGATGAGCAGACTATACAACTCTCAAGCACTCCGCGTTTGCATATTGGCTACTCTATTGACAACTTTGTCATGATTCAATCATCTAAAGTATTGACCTTTCGGAGGCTTTGTCTCCAGCCCGAAACTCATTGTTATCCCCAAGAACGGACTAGCCTGCGGCCACAATTTTCCCTATAAGAACTCCTGACTTTGAACATCTCGTCGGATTGCTCATGACTTGCTCCCGACTTGCTGCCTCTCCATTTGACGAGCCTTCCCTCAGCCCCATGTGCTGAGAACCTACGCTCCCCAGCTTCTTTGCTATTACCGGGCTTCAGGACAGGTGTAGTATTTCCCATACCAAACCTCCTCTAAAAATCCCTCTATCCAACTCCTACTTTTATTTCTATAGTTCTTCATGTGAGTGTGTTGCATACACGTGTTTGACTGTGCATCAGTAAAACAATTACTTTTATTAACTTCTGCTTTATCATTGACTCGACCTGACTCCGTAGACATAGGGTTCAAGATCTCGCTATGTTGCCCTCCGTCTTGCATTGCTAACTAGTGCTCTTGCTAATTCCCTCCCCATTGTTTTGAGCACATTTAGGCATCCCTCCCAGGACCCCCAGAAATCAGGGTAACAGAGTTGTGAGAATCAAATTTATGTGAGAATCAAATTTATGAAGATTTAGATCACTGTTCCTCTGATGGATCTAAGCTTTTAAAAACATCTGATGGTGCCAGTGGAGATTTTTCAAATCCTGGTCACTGACTGAATATAAGAAATTTTCAAATCTCAAGGAAAGGACATTGCAGAAGTTACTGCTTATGATGGGATATGGTGGGCTGGATAAAAAGACCTCGGGTCAAACCCAGCTCACAGACCAAAGTCTCCTCATCTTTATGCTAGTAACATTGTTGCTATTAGATGAATACATTCACTTATTTCCAGTCTGTGCCAATTTATCTTCACTCGTTAGCAATGTTCACCTCTCCTCTGCTTTGATCTGCAGCTGTTTTTAAAGAAAACTGTATCAGATTTAAATGAGTGTTTAATACTTTTTTATAAAATGTGTATTTCAAAAAAAAGTAAGTCTAAGAATATTTTGAAATTATATGTATACTTGAAAACAATGTGTATGCATCTTAAATGTGGATATATGATTATAAAAAAGCGGAAAATTCTTCTTACAAGTGGTACGTTGCAGTGAATCACTAGATATATATTTGCTTGAATGATTAGCAAACAGAATTTAATAATTCAATTCAAAACCTTTAGGCTTTTAGGCTCGATATTTTAATTCAGAATCTCACAACCTATCTGAAAGTTGCTCCTGTTTAGAACTGATATTGCATCTTATTCAAGCATTTTAGACAAAAGGGAAAATTTCTAGATCATTAGACCCAGGACTTTAGTACCATATGGTCTCAGCCTAGAAGATAATACATCATCTGTTTAGGAATGTAACCTATCAAGTGTTCTAAGCTGCTACCCTTACTATAAGTTCACTTTTATTTTAAGCAATTGGGAAAATTGAAGCTTTCCAACATAGCTTTATTCCCAACAGAATAACTCTAGCATCCAGACATGCTTGAGAACAGAGAAACTTCTGGATCTGCAGACTTGACACTTGTCATATGGCCTTAATTCAGGGGCCAATGTTACTCTTACTACTGGCACCATTCCATGGAATTCCATCCTTAGGTCCTGGAGATTTGACAATTGCCACTGGATGCTTTTTATTGCCCCCATTCCAGTGAACATCATCAAGGAATGGGGAGGTTGAAAGGTTTGATATTCTATTAATTTTTCCAATTGTTTTATTCAATATATTTAATGTTATCCTTCTGGGGTCCAGATTCTAAGGAAAATGGATTCCTCCATTGTCCATCCTTGGGTTTTACAGCATGGATACATAATTAGGTTTGATCAGATTCATCCTTTATGACTACCATAACACAGTGAGCTAGGGTGAAGACTTTGAAATATACTTTGGGCAGAAATCTCGTCTATATTGTGAAATTTTTGGGACAATTTAAAAAAAAATACCCGTTAAAATGGATTTTTCCCATCGGCTTGTTTTAAGAATTGCTAAGAAAATGACTATGGAACACTTAAAGCACATATCATTGAAGTCTATGCTGGGTTTAATAATAACATTAGTCCTTATGAGAGTAGAACCATTGGAATGAATGGAACTTGCTAATCTCTTTGGATATGGAACAGAAATAATGAGACTTTCCAGATTTTGCTGAACTGCAATTCCCTATAGCCCCAGCTAAGTGGTGAACCTGCAATCCAACTACATTTGTAGGGATGCTTAAATTATACTCCTGATATCTGCTAAGTCCCATCAGTTTCAACCTTATTCTAGGTAAGACTGACTTTAAAGTTATTTCACTTACTTGACTGAGTACATTCTTTACATAGTTCAAGACTGTCTGCAGCGATTGATAACAGCTATCATTGTTTTGAGACAGCATTTTCCCCTCAGCCCTGCATATAGGTGTCAGGAGTTGAAACTGGGACTATTTGCACACTAAATGTGTACTTGTCTCTGAAGTATGACCTATTTACATATACTGTTGTACAAAATACTGTCATGACTTTTACCGCACAATGACTATCCACCAGTGGGTGCTTACATCCTGAATATCGGTGGAGTTTTGAAGCCACTCTGAATTAATCTAAATTTCAAAGGAGCTATCCAGCATGCTCAACCCCATTCCCAAAAAGTTCAGCACCTTTATAATTTGAACTAAATTTCACCATCCTACTAATATTTAGTAGTACAAACCTCCACCACCCTCCAATTTCCTCCATGCATGCACAGAATCTGAATTTAGTTTAGAAGCTCACGAGACAAGTATTGGCAACTGTGACCTTCCAAATGCTACAGGATTACAACTCCCATAAGATTTAACTTGCACAGAAGACAAGAGGTCTTAGGAGTTTCCTTCCATCCCATTCAGAAGGTTAGAGTTGCCAAATCCTGTCCTTTGGTTATGAAGCTCGGTTTTCCTTATGATTTCTCACAGTGCACAATAAATATTGATGGTGATTCTGTACATACAAAGTGGTATTTTTCTTCCCCCTGGAATAGGCAGACTGTTGTTGTTGTGTGTCTTCAAGTCATCTCTGACTTATAGAGATACTAAGGTGAACCTATCACAGGGTTTTCTGGGACATGTGATGTGCCCATGGTCTCTCAGTGGGTTTCCATGTCCGAGCAGGTAGTCAAACATTTTCTGGACCAAATCAAACCTTAAAGGTTGGACCAAACCTCAAGAAAAATACTTTGTGATGTAAGTGTAAATGTCATGTTGCTTTCATTGCTTTAATTGTTAAGTGCACCTGTGGAAAGGAAGGTGACTCGAGCTAGTTTGTGCTGAGTCATGCTGATGAGCACCAGGTGCAGACAATGCAAGGGTTGGCCAGGATTGGCTAGGTGTCTGTATAAAGGTAGCACAATCTCAGCCAACAACTGCACATGTTGCCTGATACATGTTGCTGGAGGCTCTGCTGGAAAGAGCAAGCTAGATATGCTGGATTGCCATCTGGACTTTGTAAATATTGTATATATTTTGTAACAAAGAATAAAAAGCCTCCATATTGGAAGATTACAAGCTGAGTAGGTGAGTGTTACTGGTTTAGTGCATTTGCTGCTAAAGGTGTTCTCTGCAGCTTGGCATGCTTTGACAGCTGTGCGGAGCTATCTCTGCTTATCTATATAGAGTTTTTCTTGGCTGGCTTTTCTTTGTTTTTCCCCTTGTTCTTGGGATAAAACACTGGTCTCCAGGGTTGTAGTCCCATGATCAAATCACTACACTATGATAGCTCTCAAAACGCATGCAGGCATTTTAGGTGCATTTTATATTTATTCTTCAGTCTGGTGTAAGTGTTGGATCTAATATAAAGTGAAATGATACTACTATAAAACATCATTCTCCTTGTTTATATTTGGTTTACTGGTAAGCAGTATTCAAACAGAATAGCATATGTTCTTTTTATTGTATAAAATGTGTGTGCATTTGATGTGGGGTTCTTTTTTCTTGATAAGTCTCATTATTACTTAAGGCCAAAATAATTTATCAAAAAGACTGATGTATTATTTAAGGGCATGTGATGTTTCAGCAGCTGCTAGTTCTATAATACTATACATGCTTCATTGTCTATAGAGGGTTTGAGGTATGTGTATGGGGGGTAAAATACTTCTGTTCCAAGCCAATAACCATTAATTTACCTTTGTCTTGCCTTTTTTTTTGTTTATTTCACTAGAAAAAGCTATACTTACTAGCTTTGTACATTAACTATTTTTGACAAAGTGTTTACAGTCAAGCTGAATTGTAATACACTCATAATATTAAAACTATACATTATAGTGTGTTTAATTTAATTACATGGGGGTGGCTTTTAGTTTAGTCCACTGTTTGTAAGGCCTTGGAAGACATATGGCTTATATAGATCTTACAGTTTTGAAAAAAATCACTGATCTAATTGTTATAGTCCAGAAGACCACCAAGGAAACCACAAAGGCAGAATAGTGACAGAAAAACTTCTAAGTATTTTCATTAAAAAGAGTTGCTGAAATGTTCTGTATGTCTGGGCAGAAATTTCATTTCATTGAATTTCTGACTGGAATTTACTAAAAGTCATGAATTTCTTCAAAAGTAAAAATAACTTTTAATATTTTATTTGAAAAAAATGAAACCAAAAGTGTGAATTCCTGGCACAATAACAAGAAAAGTAGAAATACTCTGGTAATCCCCATGTGTTGTTGACTTATGCTCTCATCAATCCTTTTTATTTAGTCATGCAGACTGGGACAGGCAGGAGTTATAGGCCAAATCATCTGAAGAGTATCAGACTGCCTAGTTCTATAGTAGAATATGAGTGAATTAGAACAAGCCTCACACATATGGTCAATAGATAGAGATACTATAAGTGACGTTGATATACACTGTGTCTGCAAGACTTCAATTATATGG
The DNA here is from genome assembly GCA_030412105.1 of Cyclura pinguis. Taxonomy (NCBI): domain Eukaryota; kingdom Metazoa; phylum Chordata; class Lepidosauria; order Squamata; family Iguanidae; genus Cyclura; species Cyclura pinguis. The sequence goes on along the minus strand of CM059601.1, from coordinate 148,575,919 downwards.
GTATAGACATTTCACAGCTCACCCAGAGAAATTCTCTTTAGAGGTTCAGAGCTACAGTTATATTCCAACTTGAGAGATCTACACGAGATGGAGAAATCAAGGTTCTAGTTGGCTGCTGATTTCTGAATACACCAGAAGATGGCTCAGAGATCCCCCTAAGTGCTAGGGAAAAATGATACCTGAAGTTGTGGGATGTCACAGCCCCACTAAGATCAAGCTTAACACTCTGATAAAAGGTGCCTTGGGAGTAATCTGCCATTAGAATCTATAGGCATGTCAAGGAGTTTCCAAGCCATCATTGTATATAAATATTCTGTTTCCAGTCCATGAAGAAAACAACACATAATCTTTGCCTACCTTGACTACTGTTCTCAGTATTCCTTTGATTCCCCTTTGGCTGATATCACACCAAGCTGATCTTGGCATCCTCCTCTTCTAGCTATTCCTTGTTCTGGATGATAACCTGTTAGAACTCTGTTCTGTTATCAACTATCTGCTGACTATTACCTTTGCCTGCTCATTTGAACTGGTATGCTTAGGCTAAGCTATCTCTGTGCCTAGAATACTCCTTAGTCCTTCGGGGCACTTACAGCCATGGACCAGGGCAAACTTGATGTTTCATGATATCCCACTTTTTGAGACAAAATGTTAAAAAAAAAAAGAGTCATGTATCATGTTGCAGACATGGGAAGCAAATAGTCAGTGTATATACTCCTGCAGCTCCACCATGTGCAAGTGAACTAAATTATTGCCATAGGAGTTTCCAAGACTGACATTTTTTACTCATAAAGCACAAATGAATACATTGGAGACTTATGATTTTTGATCATAAGTCAATCAATACAAACTGTCAGGTAAAGCCCCCCAAAACAAAGAACTCATAATATATAAAAATGGATTCCGAACTGAAAAAAAGTAACAGTTAAGACATTGTAGAAGAAAGTCGATGGAATGCAGAGTAATTTGGTTGTGAAGACACTTACAAAATAAGAAAGAGACAAAAGAGTTCAAATTACAGGAAAAATGCAGACCAAATGGCCTATGATAGACAGCCAAACTTCCTGAAAATTTCCAACAAATTCCCCACTGTTTCTCTTGGATATTTTCAAAATACATGTTGGGCACTTGATAACTGAAGTTCTCTGAGTTTATTTAGAAATAACATTAAAAAAAATACAAACAAATACTGTGTGCAGTGCAGAAATAGAGACAGGGTATAATAAAAGCAAGATTAAACCAGCAGCATAGAATAAAACTTCCAGCTTATAAAACTTAAGAAAACCAGAAACAGTGACACAATAGAAAGCTGCTATAGTATGAAAAGACTCACGGCAGGTCTTAAAATGCTAAAGAGAATAAAAGTTCTTCACATGATGCTTAAAAGACCATATTGTAGGTGAGGTTCTCTGGTAAAGGTATTCCACAGAATTATATCAAAAATCAGCACACGAATGTGCTTTGAGAGAAAAAATATAGTTCCCCACATGCATCAAGGAACCAGGCAATTACTGCAGAAGTAAATTACAGTTCACATAGCAGGTAAGTAAACTGATACATAAAGAGACCTTTATTCAATGCTGTCTTGATGGATCCAATACCAAAACACACATTAAGACAAAATATTATTAAAATAGTTAGGCACGGGGCCCATATCCTGCCAAATGAATTTTCCTTTGTAACTTCCACCATGATAATGTCTGTGCATACAAATTTGTAAACTAATGACGGGTTGTGAGGAGAAAAAGTTAAGTAAAGTCTTCTTTCTGAGTGGGATGTGTTGGAGGTACTAAAATATTTCCTACACAGTAAAATAAGGTCAAGGTTTTGGCTGTTGCTGGAAAATGAGAAACATTTTTAAGTTACAGATCCCTTCAAAGATGTTTTCCTCATCACACATAGAAAAATAAATGGGAAAAGGAAGAACATGACCTGCGGTCTTGTCAGAAAGAAAGGCCACACCCTCAGGCCTTATCAAAAGGTAGTCACTGTGTCATGCTTTTATTAAAACCTGTGATTGGCAGTTTCGTTGTTAAAAATTACACCTCTCTAACTGTCGCACTTGCTTGATATTGAAAACATTATTGATTGAATGGAGAAAAACATGTTGCATAACACTACTTTCAAGTAGCTGCCAAATTTCGCCTGTACAGGAATTTTAAGGGCATTCTGAAGACTCCTGGTTATGTGAAATATCTGAGGAGTTTTGGCAAAATCAAAAAGATGTTTAAAGTGGATATATCACTGAATACCAAAGTCAGGATGCATACCATAGTATTCTATTTTCCTATGTATTGTTGTCAATATTGGATAGTTAAAAAAGCTGACAGGAAGAGGCTCGATGCATTTGAAATGTTGTGCTGGAACAGAGCTGTACTGCATGGTACCATGGACTGCAAAATGGCCAATAAATGAGTCCTAGAGCTAATGAGACTCAGCGTAGTGAGGTTTGAGTATTGGCCTATGACCCTAGAGACCAGACTTTGATTTGCAGCTTGTCCACAGACATATCCCACACAAGCCATTTCTGCACTACACTGTTATAGTGCTATTATTCCACTTTCAACATCCTATCCTAGGGTGTGCAGTTTAAAAAGGGGCACTCAGATTTCTCAATCAGAGAGCTCTTTGTCCTCAGTAAACTCCAAACCCCAGAATTCCACAGGATGTTGAAAGTGGAATAATAGCACTGTAACAGTGTAGTATACAAATGGCCTATAGTCAGCCCCACAAAAAATCCTGTGGTAGTTTTGCTTTAGGGTTGCCGTAAGCCAGAAATGATTTGAATGTATACAACAACAACAATGGAAATAAAATCTGAACTTTCCCCTAAAGCCAAAATGATGAACTTGTGAGTGTTATATTCAAAACATATCATGAGATGACACAAATCATTATAAGAGATTAGAATGCTTGGTAAAGTTGAAGGCAGTGGAAAAGAAGAAGATCACTTTGCAGATATAGACACAGCCTGAGTTTTCAGGACATGAGTAGATGTCCAGGAGGTCTCATGTTGACACCGTCACCATAAATCAAAACCAGCTTGATGAAAATTAAAAACAACAGGAAGAGGTTTGATCAGATTTCTGTTACTACCTAAAGCAGTCTGAATATTCTTACGCTGGCAAATTTTACTTAAAGAGAGATGTTGGTATAAGTTTGGAAGCTGTTCTTTGAAGCTTCATTTAGAGTAGGAAGCTACTGAAAGTATACCCATACACACAGAGAGAGAGAGAGACTCAAGCGGACAGATTCACTTAAAATTCTTATGTGCTAATTTATGCATACAGATGACATTTAAAACATAGTTACTATATTTATATATAAATTCAATGCATATTACTGTAGTGGCAAAATCATGACAAAAAAGATCTGTTTGTCTGCTCATTCTGCTGTCCTGATATTAATTATTGATCAGCAACGTTAAAGTCCTTGCATTCCATTCATATAGTTTTACATTTTGAGATTGAATTTGGACTGGACAGGCTTTCATAGAGGATGCACTAAAGAGAGATTTGTCTTTTGCAAGTTAGGGCATACAACCACACTAATTCTGTAGAAAGCAAGCATTTTTTTTAAAAAAAAAAACTAGTGAAGATTCCCACAGGACTACTAACATCTCTATGCAAAGTATAAATACAACTGTATCCTCATTTCTGAATTGAGGAATACTTGAATTTGTCAATTTTCACTCATAGGCCCTGCTGAGAATCAAATAACCAGCACCTTTAGTTACAGCCTTATACAAATAAACAACTGTTAATTAATTCCCAGCCTGGCTGAGAACCAAATAAGCACGTCAAAAGTGATGTCGTGGTAAAACTACTAAATTCCTTTCAATATTGGTCCCATAAGAATTGTTGTATATTGAACCAAAAATGGTGAAGAGAAAACATCAGACTGAGAGAATTCAGTCTAGTTGTTATCTTGAATTAAAGTTACAAGTTGTTTACTACACTACGGAGATTTTAAAAATACTTTTCTCCCAGTGCACTTGGACTCTGATGTGACACATTGAAGGAAGACACACATCCATTAGGCTTCTAGATTTAGATACTGCATAAAGTTATTAATGACTTTATTTTGTAACAAGTAAAATTTAGAAACAATAGAAGCCTATTTCTCTAATGTGATGATCATGATGATTTGATTCCATAGCCATTTAGCTATTCTGCTTTTGTGTACAATGAGCATACATATACATGAAGGGTGAGAATGCTAGCTCTTTTTGTCCATCAACCTGTCATTATGTTCTGCATGTTGAGGCATACGTTCTGAAAGGGAATAGGATCTTCTTTTATCCATTGAAGCTTCTGTTAGGAATTTTAATAATAGTCACAAATGATCCCTTTATTGATGAAAAAATGCATCTGTGACAGCGTCTTTGGATGACGTTGTATTTTTCTTGAAGCAACAGGTTGTATTTGGAAATTCTTCTAGACCTCCAACCCAGACTGAGGACCTTGATGACGCCTTCCTCAACAAAATGACCGCGCATTCAAAAAGGAGAGATACAGTAATAATAGGAGATCTCAATTACCTGGATATATGCTGACAGTCAAACTCTGCCAAGACAGCAAGGTCCAGCAAGTTTCTTGCTTGTCTTGCAGACAATTTCATGGTCCAGAAGGTGGAAGAGGTCACAAGGGGATCAAATATTCTAGACCTGATCCTGACCAACAGGGATGACCTTGTTAATGAGGTAGAAGTGGTTGGATCTTTAGGGGGGAGTGACCATGCCCTATTGGAATTTGGCATTCAGTGGGAAGAAGAAGATAAGTGTAGCCAGACACTCATCTTAGATTTTAAAAAAGCGGACTTCTGTAAACTGAAGGAGCTGCTGGCTGAAATTCCGTGGTCAAGAATAGTGAAAGTGAAAGGAGTTCAGGAGGCATGAGAGTTCCCTAAAAGGGAGATACTGAAGACACAGTCTAAAAGTGTGCCAATAAGGAGGAAAAATGGAAGGCATCTGAAGAAACCAGAATGGTTGACTAAAGAACTCTCAGCTGAGCTAAGCGTTAAGAGAAACGTGTACAGGAAATGGAAGAGGGGGGAAACCACCAAAGAAGAATTTAAGCAAGTAGCCAGGAGATGTAGGGAGAAGGTCAGAAAGGCTAAAGTACAGAACAAACTTAGGCTGGCCAGAGACATTAAAAACAATAAAAAGGGCTTTTTTAAATATGTCCGTAGCAAAAGGAAAAAGAAGGAGACGATAGGGTCGCTGCGCAGAGAAGATGGTGAATTACTAACAGGGGGAAGAGAAAAGGTAGAACTGCTTAACACCTTCTTTGCCTCAGTTTTTTCCCAGAAGGATACAAGCACTCAACCTGGCGGTTGGGGAGCAGGGGAGGAAGCAGGGGAAATGAGGCACATAATAGGTAGAGAGGTGGTACAAGAATACCTGTCCACACTGGATGAATTCAAGTCTCCAAGGCCAGATGAATTGCATCCTAGGATATTAAAAGAACTGGCAGAGGTCATTTCGGAACCGCTTGCTATAATCTTTGAGAAATCTTGGAGGACAGGAGAAGTTCCAGCAGACTGGAAGAGGGCAAATGTTGTCCCCATCTTCAAGAAGGGAAAAAAAGAGGACCCAAATAATTATCGCCCAGTCAGCCTGACGTCAGTAGCCGGAAAGATCCTGGAGCAGATCATTAAGCAGTCAGTTTCTAATCACTTAGAAAGCAATGCGGTAATCACGAGAAGTCAACATGGATTTCTCAAAAAGAAGTCATGCCAGACTAATCTGATCTCTTTTTATGATAGAGTTACTAACATGATAGATGAAGGGAATGCTGTGGATGTAGCATTTCTCGATTTCAGTAAGGCTTTTGACAAAGTTCCACATGATATTCTTGCAAAGAAGCTAGTAAAATGCAGGCTGGACAGAGCTACTGTCAGGTGGATCTGTAACTGGTTGACTGACCATTTCCAAAGGGTGCTCACCAATGGCTGCTTTTCATCCTGGAGAGAAGTGACTAGCGGTGTGCCATAGGGTTCTGTCCTGGGCCCAGTGCTGTTCAATATCTTCATCAGCGACTTGGATGAAGGAATAGAGGGCATGCTCATCATATTTGCAGATGACACCAAATTGGGAGGGGTTGCTAATATGCCAGAGGACAGGATCAAAATTCAAAATGACCTGGACAGATTGGAGAGCTGGGCCAAGGCTAACAAAATGAACTTCAACAGAAAGAAGTGTAAAGTCCTACACTTAGGTAGAAAAAATGGAATGCAGAAATATAGGATGGGGGACACGTGGCTGGATAGCAGTACATGTGAAAGGGATCTAGGAGTCTTAATAGACCACAAGCTGAACATGAGTCAGCAGTGTGATGTGGCAGCCAAGAAAGCCAATGCAATTCTCGGCTGCATCAATAGGGGTACGGTGTCTAGATGGAGGGAGGTACTGGTACCACTCTACTCTGCTTTGGTTAGACCTCATCTTGAATACTGTGTCCAGTTCTGGGCACCCCAATTCAAGAAGGACATGGTCAAGCTGGAGCAGGACCAGAGGAGGGCGACCAAAATGGTGAGGGGCCTGGAAGCCATGCCCTATGAGGATAGACTTAGAGAGCTGGGTATGTTTAATCTGCAGAAGAGAAGGTTAAGAGGGGACATGATAGCCATGTTTAAATATTTGAAGGGATGCCATGTAGAGGAGGGAGAGGGCTTGTTTTCTGCCGCTCCAGAGACCAGGACAAGGAGCAATGGATTCAAGCTGCAGGAAAGGACATTCCACCTGAACCTCAGGAAGAACTTCCTGATGGTCAGGGCTGTCCGGCAGTGGAATATGCTGCCTCGGAGTGTGGTGGAGTCTCCTTCTTTGGAGGTTTTTAAGCAGAGGCTGGATGGTCATCTGTCGGGAGTGCTTTGAGGGTATTCCTGCATGGTAGGGGGTTAGACTGGATGGCCTGTGTGGTCTCTTCCAACTCTACATTTCTATGATTCTATGAAACCAGAAATTACATGCTCAGACAACACTTTGTACAAATGTGTATGGCTATTGTGTCTTTTCTTAAAGAACACATATCCACTCTTATGTTAGAGCACTATATTACGTTTTGAACTACCTTAAGAGAAAAACTGTTTCATTGATCTGTTTGTTGGTCAGTTCCTGCAGTTATTGGCCAGGCATGTTGCAATATGATTCTGCTGAATGAAAGCTATGGATTTTGGATGCCTAACTCCTGTGAAATTCCTTTCTTCACTTATAAAATGAACAAGTGTGTATCAATTTACAATATGCATTGTTTTAATAAATTCCTCCCAAAATGGAGTATCAGGAAGGTTTATATAATTGAGAGATGGGGAACCCTTTTCAGCTGAGCTTGAATTCCAATTAGTAAAGGGTCTCAGATGCTGCATTTGAGCAATGTCCAGTCTCAGGCCCTTTCCACACCCTACCTTCTTTTGACATCCTCCTGTGGTGATCTCAGGAGCTGCTCTGCTGGGAGGGGAGCACAACAGGAGCACTTCCTTCCACACTGGCTGTCTGCATGATGAAGGAAGCCCAATGGCCCTACCTCTTCCTTTTGCAGCATAGCCAGGTTCTTTCCATGGCTGCACTGGGGCAGGAATAGCAGCCATTGTCCTTCCGGACCCTCTACAAACCAGGTTAGTCTGTGATGGTGATGTGATTGTGGGTCATTGGTGAGGAAAACTTGTCAATGAATTACTCCATGATTGTGCTGCCTGGAGATGGGAGAAGGACGAGACCATGATGACATCATGCATAACTGTTGTTGTGGTCCTGTTGTTTTCCTCCTGCGGAAAGGGCCTCAGGGTAGAAGATTGGGCCACAGCATTATAGGTGAGACAAGATGTAGTTCTTGGCAGTTTGAGGTCATTAGAGAGGCCCTTCTCTCAGTCCCACCAACATAACAAGTATGGATCCTGGGTACATGAGAGAGGGCCTTCACAGTGGCTGCCTCTAGACTCTGGAACTCCACTCCCAGATAGGCCAGAATAGGCCCCTCCTTGTTGTCCTTCCATTGGCAGGCTAAAATATTTTCATTCAGACATGCTTTTAAAACAGCAAGTTTTTAAAGCTTGGGCTGGGGTACTGTATTGTTTTAACTGAACAATTTTTATAAGATTTTATGTTTTAATTGTATTTTATTCTTTTAATTTAAAGAGTGAATTATTCTAATTTTGCAAAATAGTTGAATTATATTTCAACACTCACTTTTTATAATGTTTTGAACTGTATTCTTTTAAATTGTGAACTGCTTTGATTCTCAATTTTGGGAAAAAAGCAGGATACAAATAGATACAACAATAACATTTTGTATGCTTTCCTGCCAACCATTCAAAACACAGTTCAATTATTTGCATGATCACTCAGGAGTAAGATCTAGTACAGTAGTTTTCTGGTTCATAGAGTATAGTTCAGTTCTGTGTAACAGCCTCTCTCACTGCAAAGTACAGTTAAATTCCAAGCAACAATTTCCTGGGTTGCAAACCAGAGCAAAATTCCCTGCAATATTTCATAGGCTGCAAGCCAGAGCTCAATTCTGTGCAACAGTTTTCAGACTTTAAACAGCGTTTTATCTCTGATCACCGATCGGCTATAATGAAACAAGTTTGTATGCTGGATGTGGAATCCACATGCACTACATTTGGACTGTAACTCACAGGTTCCTTATTCCTAATGTAAGGAAAAAAATATCAAGATGAAGCATTATAGAATTTCATACTGAATGCAATGGAAAGGCCAAGCAGCAGAATATAATTCATAAAGTACAAGGTACTGTGCCAGAATAGCATATCTCCATAAAATAAACTAGCTAGCTTCTGAATCTTGGCATCCAGCTGGCCTGAGCCATCTCCCTACTCAGGGAATTCTATGATGACAGTTCTTATATGTAATAGGCCAAAATACCTTAAGACTACTTGTTCATTTTCAGTTTGTACAGGTACGTGGATCAGGACATTCCTAGATGAGTTTAGAATAAGGGGAGATACATATGGGAGGGGTTTTTGACCATCATGCCCAGATGAATATTTGCTCCAAAGGTTAATGCAGTGATAGGTATTAACTACATGAATATGCAGTGAAGCATGACAGTTATCTTATTTATTTAGATAACAATAACTATTCTCATATTTTGAAGGAAAATTTTCACCCACTATTGGATCTGTGGTATTCATCCTTGCAAACTAAGGCAAATTGCCTTGAATTAATCAATTTGCATGAGCAATCCATTTTGCGTGAGCAATCAAATTTACTGATTCAATTGATGGCTCATTAATGTCCTTTTAGAGCAGGGACACTCACTAGGGACAGCAGAGTATCACAAATTTGTTCTTGGATGTGTACAGGAAATAAATGTTAACAAAGGGAAATACATCATATGAAATGTGCATAGCTGAGTACACACAGAGGCATGATAAATCTATAGTCTTCTCTCCAAACAGTTTGTCTTCACCATGTTCCGATTATAACAGCCAAAGCCGAATATATTTCCTATATTGTAATTGCAAACATATATATTTTTTAAAAATGACTAAACTCAAAACAGGTTAATTTTTTTTTATAGTTAAGTTCAAGAAACATAGAGAAAGAGATCATTTCTGGGAATATAACTTGAACACAACTTTATTTATTTACAGGTGTAGACAGGTTTAATAAGCATGGTGGGGAGCAGGAACTGTGGGAGTCCCAAGATTGTTCTCTATCCAGCTGATTTTTAAACTATGGCTTTTTAACTCTTAAATTTTAAAGTATGCACTGATTTTATATGATGTTTTAACTCATGTCATATGTTTCATAACTGGTTTGTGTGGTTTTAACTGATGTCTTTGTTGTATTTTAATCTACTGTTGTTCCCTGTCTTGATCCATAGGGAGAGTCAGCTAATAAATAATCCAGCTTGAGACTCTTTTATGTAACATGCTTAGGAGCAGAATATCTGAATATTTCAGATCTGAATATTTCAAAATCTGAATATTTCATTTTTTTTGTTTGTTTTTTTAGTTTTGGTGTGTTTTTTTTAATTTTTTGGATTTTTTTGGGGGGTTGGAATACAGTACTTTGTGTCTTGTTCATTTGCTATCTGTGTGGTACGAGACACAATGCTGAAGATTTGCAAAATGACAGAATTCAAGCATTGACCTCAGCATGAATCTATGCCTCTTGCCATCTCACAGATTCTAGGTCTCTCTCTTTGCTTCCAGCCTCTCACTTCCACCTTTGAGGTGGTGGCTGTGGAACTCTAGTTTTGTGGCACACAATAGTTTTATCTGTCAGATCTGAGAAGTGCTGCAGATGCCACTTTGAAGGTAGAAACAGTCAAGGCAACTGCTGACAAAAAAAAGAAAAGAAAAGTAAAAGAAGGAAACAAAGAGAGAGAAAAAGGAAAAACAGAGAGAGAGAGAGAGAGATTGAGGATCTGAGAGACGAACAAGCAGAAGTGCCACAGGTGCTGCCTTGAAGGGAGAAGTGGGTGGATGGCAGCAAAAAGTTTTGGGTTTTGGCAGATTTTAGATTTCCAGATAAGGAAGGCTCAACCTGTAATTATATCACTCTAAAGCAAAGTGTGTTCCCACTTTACAGCAGTTGGTCAAATTTTCCTTGAAGTTATTCAGATGTGTTCCAAACTTCCTAATCAACCTGTTTGCTACCTAGGGAGATAATTCTTCACTTCTTTGAACAATGAAAAGTACCACCCTTTCTCTCCACTGGGCAAACTGTTACCCCGTATTCTGGAGGTCCCGGGAGGGACACCTAAATAACCATGCAATTACACAAATTGGGGAAATTAGTCAAGAGCACTGGTTGGCATAATGAGAGGCAGGGCAACGCAGCAGAATCTTGTAACCCAGTGTTTACGGGTTCAGGCCAAGTCAAGAAGCAGACCGGTTTGAAAGTAATGAATGATCTTTATTAAAGACAGGCACACAATGTAAGCAACACACACACACACAGATAACTAAGGAAAATAAAGGTGTGAGTAAGATAGCAGGATTTTCAGAGGGATAGTTAATTCGGGTGATACGAAACCTGTTCCTGAAGCCCAGAAGAAGATGGAGAGCGAGGCTGGGGTTCGATGTATATCAGCATGTGGAGCTGAGGGGAAGCTCGCTAAGCAAAGTGGCAGCAAGGCGGTCTGGAACTCGGGAGCAATCCGAGGAAGCGCTCAAAGTCAGGCGTTTTTATAAGGAGAATTGTGACTGCAGGCTAGATCAGACTTGGGGAGAACAATAGATTTGGGGCTGGAAACAAAGCCTCCAAAAGGTCAGAATTTGAATGATCGAGTTACAGCCAAATTGTCAATAGGATAGCTGGTATGCAAATGTGGAGTACTTGAGTGTTGTATAGTCAGATCATCAAGCTGCCAGCACTAGGCAGAGGATCTTTTGAAAGTTGTGTGCATACTTAATGGAGGTACTTGCCTTGAGATCTCCTAAAGCTGCGAGTTGGCTATTGCTAGCCTACCTGTATTGTTTTAGAATATTATGGCGATTATCGGCCGAGCCTGTATGCGTGCTTGTCTGGGGGCCTCGCAAGCACGTAGGAGGGAATGGGTATGTGAAGCCGAATTATCGATATCAATAGATATCTTTTTATATCCCCAAAGCTCGGGCTAGCCAGGGCAGTAACAAAACCTTCCAGAGTGTTTATATATGTTCACATTGTTATTCCTTGTTTGGAAAATTTTGGAGAAAGGAAGTATGTTATGATCAGTGTACTCTTTAAATTATATATATGGGAGGGGGGGCAGAGAGAGAGCATTAACTCATTTTTCAGCAAACAAGTTTTTTTTTAAAAAAAAAGTCTTCAAATGAAAAATAAATAAGTAGATTATAAGAAATCTCATAGCATTTTATAAAAGCAATTTATCATTTCATGTAGAGTCTGATCATGTCCCCACCCATTTTTTTAATGGAAAATTTGCAAGTATTCTGTATTTCCCGTTCAGTTCTTTCATTTGTTCTGGGCCCTAACTGAGCCATTATTTTCTTCTAGCTCATCATTTTGTAACCAATATATTTTATACTTCTCATGGTACTTACTTCTAGAGGTGTTACCTGTGAGGAAGGCAAAGCATGGCAAAATGACTTCTGGTAAACCAATACATTGCTCAGCAAAATAATAGATAGATTTTATATGCCTCAAAGTCAGTGGTTAAAAAGAAGCTGAGCCACTAGAAGTCACCTAGTCTATAGGGTTCACCACATCTTCCATTTTTGTGTGAGATATCTAAACAAGGTGTCTTGTGATATTTCCTTTCTGGAAATCTTCAGTGAGTGGGATTGGAGGGCATGATGACAGTTTCCAGGTTTTGTGATGGTGGTGCTCTTTTCTTTATTTCTTCAAAGACGTCTAAGGCAGTTACAGTTGACAAGAGGCTGGCTGGAATTTATATTACAGTAAATGCTAACAGTGGCCCTTTCTGCAACTTATTTTTTCTCGGCGCTGGGGCGCAGGGATCACGCGAGCAGCCTCTTGTGAGAGGCTCTCGTGTCCCCACTGCTTTGGCTCTGTAGCTGTTTGCCGGCTGGCAGGCAACATGAAAGCTCTGCCTCTTCCTTCCACAGTGCAGCTGGGCATTTTCCCAGGCTGTGCTGGGGGAGGAAGCACGAAAGCCACAGCTCTGGAGGCTCAGCATGCACAGTAAGTGCCCACAGGGCGCTGGAGCGATGCGCAATCGCACACCATTTTCGCCTACAAGCCAAAAATGAAATAGTGCGCGATCGGTGCCTGCCGGCCCAGGCAGTGTTGCACAATTGTGAGGATGTTGTCTGAAACGCTCCTCGCAATCGTGTGACGCTCCGGAGGCCCTTTCGCATGGCAAATGCGGTGCAAAAAGGGCCAGTGTCTTGCAGCTGTTTTCCATGTCAGATGAGCTTCTTCAAAGTCCAAAAACCCATATTTCTATTCCTGTTTTTCAAATATACAGTGAATACTGACAAATGTACTTCAGCGCCTGTTAGCATTCACAAGTATATTTTTAGATAGTACTATAGAGTCAGCATGGTCTAGTGGTTTGAGAGTTGGACTATGACTCTGGAGATCGGGGTTCAAATCCCTGCTTAGCCATGGGAACCCACTGGGTGACTTTGGACAAGTCACACTCTTTCACCCTCAGAAAAAGACAAAGGCAATTCCACTCTGAACAGCTTGCCAAGAAAACCTAGTGATAGGGTTGCTTTAGGGTTACCATAAGTCAGAAAGTACTTGAAGGCACACAACAAAAATAGAACATAGGTATCAATCAGGACAATCAACATGCATATGTAAATTCATCAAATTTTCTTATATTCATTATGTGACGTTATTTTTTTCTTTAAGTCTCTCCAATATTATTAAATAAATAATTAGACCTGCAGTCTGTCACTGACAGCATTATCTGCATATTTTGTGTAAATGAACAGCCAGTACTTATAGGGAGAAAGTAAGAAATAATAATACTCAGAATGAGCTCAGGCTTGCTGGAAAAATTAAAATGATAAAAATGTGGGATTTGGCTGTGTTTGGTGTAAGAGAGAGAAAAATGAATTATACATTTGCAGCAAATGTTAATATTAAGGAACAAGATGCAGAAGATGCTGGTATGGGACAGGAAGGAGGAAGTGTTGAGTGCCTCTGTCTTCTTCCAAAAAGAAAACAATGCTCTACCAAGTGAAAATAGAACAAAGGATACAGAGAGAGAAAGAGAGCGAGAGAGAGAGAACACATTAATTTTGAATATCACTCTTATTTCCAAACAGCCTTCTTATTTCTGAGGAGACTTGGGTCTGCCACCCACTAACCTAGTGATTTGATGTTCCCTTGTGACTCAATGTGTTATTGTGCATTACACAAAAGAGTTTTATTAATTAAAATTAATTACTCTATTTTAGAAACAAAATAATTGGGATGCAGTCCTTCAGGGCCTGTTTAGTATGCACTCCAAGTTTCAAGTGTCTACCTCTCATGGTCTTGGAGTTATGGCAGAGACGGACAGATTCACACTCTTCTTTGTTACTGTAGACAGCACTAATATTTCTTCCTTTGTTTTTGACAAATGAAAAAGAGTTTGAACATCCATTTTGAATATGTCTTTGTCCTTGTGCAGTCGCTTTTAGCTTTTTCAACTTATGTTCAGTATTAAGTATTCATTGATAAAAATCCTCACTGTTATTTTTTTCTGATCTCTCTGCCATAGCTTTGATAACTGTAGAAGTGCTACCTCCAGTGCTCTCAATGCAAAGACTACTTCACAAGCACACTAGCTTCTGTATAAAATCCATCAGCTCCCTTGGGGAGTCACTAGCAACCATGAACATGTCACAGCCTTTAACAGGTCCCAGTGATTGCAAGTGGTGTGTGCTTTACTGATCTCTCCTACTGGGATTTCTCCAGCAATTCACTCCAGACTTAAGGATCCTAGTGCTGTAACCATAGGCAAGGAAAAGCAACAGGAGATGAAACTTCTGATGAAATAGGAAGACTAGAAGCATATGCCATCTTTCTTTGATTGGGGTTATGAGAATATGTGACATGGGGATAACTTTCTAAACACTAACCATTCTCTCTCATTGCATTTCTAAAAGTAGTTCAACAAAATCCTCACTTAGCAACTTTTAAGCTACCTTGATTTTAATAAACTGTTTGCTTTTATGAATGTTCTGTGATCTCTGCATTGCATGAAAGGAAAAAAAAAAAGTAGATTCAAAAGAAGTGGAATTTGACCACACTGCTCACACACTTTTTTCTCATTAAAGCTAGCAGCAAACTGAAGATGTAAAGTTGAAAGCTTTCACAGCTGGAATCCATAGGTTGTTGTGAGTTTTTTTGGGTTATGAGGCCTTGTTCTAGTAATATTTGCTCCTGACGTTTCACCTACATCTGTGGCTGGCATCTTCAGAGGATCTGGAGACATGGAGGTGGAATGGAATATATATACTTGTGTGACCCGGGTGGGAGGTACTTGCATTTGTGATGCATTAGTGATGCAGGTGGCCTTTCAGATAGCCCACTGTTGAGTGGACTAGCCCCCAGGGTTGCACAAATGTATCACAAATGCAAATCCCTCCCACCTGGGGATCACACAAGTATATATACTCCATTTGACCTCCATGTCTCTAGATCTTCTGAAGATGCCAGCCACAGATTTAAGTGAAATGTCAGGAGCAAATACTACTAGAACACAGCCTCCTAGCCCAAAAAGCCACAACAACCCACAGCAAACTGAAGGTTTGGCAGGGTGGTAAGCTGATTAACATGGTCTACCCCAGGAGGCTTATGGATCCAAATGGATTCTAAATTATTCTTGTGGAGTTTCCTGTTATCAGACAAGATCATGCTATCAAAATTCTCCATGATATCTGGAATGGAGATATAGCCAGGACAGTGTACTGAGCATTCCCTTCCACAGAGTGGAGTCACAAGTCCTCTAGCTCACTAGGGAGCTGGTGGCAATGAAACAAGAAACATTAAAGAGTTGTTGGCAGAAAACTTGGAATGTTTCTGACCAAACAGACACAAGAGCCCATTAGAGGGCATACATTAGGGGTGCATGCATGTGCAATGCCACCATTGCATGTGCACAGGGTAATACAGTGTATCTGTATCAAGTAGCTAGGGGCCTTCTATGCTGCTCTCCCTCACAAAAGAAAATAGACAACTCAACACACTGCTGTGAAGATTCTGCAGGACACTTTGAAATTAAAGTCCCTTTGATCTGTTCTGACTGACTGAGTGGATGATATAGTTGACACAGTCCAATGGATGTAAAATTGGCTCTCTTTTTTTCCCCCCATGTTGTAGGATACGTAGGAATTTGTGCAGCTTGAGGATATACATAGGATTCTTGGAGAGGTGAAAGTTACCCCATGTTCTAGAAAGATGGAAACCACAATATACAAATTGCCACCTATGCTGTTTCTGGCTCTTAAAAGCATGCAGAGGAAAACTAGCTGAATGGGCAGGCGGATGTAGAAGATCCCTACCTGTAACAAGAAGTCCCATCATACCTGAAAGAGGCTATGGTGAGACCATTACTGGGAAAAAAAACCCCTAAAACTCAGCATACTAGAGAATAAAAAATTAATCTTCAATACTAGATTGTGTGGTATTCTCCTAGCTCCAGAAGTTTATGAATGAAATTGATTCTCTAGATCCATTTCAATCTTACTTCAGGCTTGGCTGTGGGGTAGAGATAGGTTTGGCTGCTTTGAATTAATATGGTCTACACTGGGAACTGGACAGGGTACTATGTTGGTCTCCAGAGGTACTCCTAATCCAAATGAAGAGGCTATCTTTAAAACTAAAGAGAGGCCTAGAATGCCAAGGGCATTCACACACTTTTCTGTGTGTGAGAACTTATTTTGAAGTCAAAGGGCCCTTTCACATTACAGTTGTAACATTGTAATTGCATTTTAACTGCCATGGCTGCATCCTATGAAATGCTGGGGTTTACAACTAGGTGAGGAACTACAGTTCTCTGTGACTGAGAATCCTAAATATCTCTCCCTAAACTGCAAATCCCAGGATTCCATAGGATGGAACCATAGCATAAAATGCTATGATTCTGTAATATGAAGAGCACAAGCTCTGTGAAAATGCTTCTAGAATAAGTTGTCTGATGTATCTGAAATGGCTGATGTTCTTAAACTGGATCACTATCATCTTTGAGGAATATTTTGCCTATCACTGCTTCCTGAGTACTCCATAACACTAAGCAACAATATAAAAATCATGTTTTGTAACTAGAAAGCTATGTTTTCTCCACCATTATTGTGTCTTTAAATTTCAGCATGGAGATTTTTTTTTCCTGCATGCTAAGGGCCTTGTATAATCTAATGGAATCCTTAGTTCTATGCAGTAACATATTTGTCAGATGCTTCAAAAATACTTATATTCACTATGATCTGAATATGATAATAGGGCCTTTCCACACTACACTGCTATAGTGCTATTATTCCACTTTCAACATCCTATGGAATTCTGGGGTTTGTAGTTTACTGAGGCCAAAGAGCTCTCTGGCTGAGAATTCTAAATGCCCCTCTCTAAACTACAAGCCCCAGGATTCCCTAGGATGTTGAAAGTGGAATAATAGCACTATAACAGTGTAGTGTGGAAATGACCTTGACAGATAAAAATGAGAAGGACTCAAAACACCATTTAGTTGAAATTTGTTGAATGGCTTACAGTTTTTAAGACAGATGAAGTAGACAAGATATTACCACGGGTCTGGCCAGCCGCTAGCCTACTCAATCTCTTTCCTCATGGCCTATTTCACAAAGCATATGTCTTTTTGGTTGAAGACCAAGTGGTTTAAGCACTGGACTATGACCCTAGAGAGCAGGGTTTAATTACCCACTTGACCACTGGGTGATGCTGGGTGTGTCACATACTCTCAGCCCAAGAAAACCCCATGCTAAGGTAAGCTTAGAATTTCCATAGGTCAGAAATGAAGTATTATGAGTACTTCTATTGTTATTTAATTATTTTGATGTTGTTGATAACAATATAAGTTGTTTACTCATAAGTTTTTTAAATAAGTAAATAAGGTGATGAGAAAAGGAAAAGAGAATATTAGGCACAGAAGCATATCTAGGGTGGGGCAACAGGGGTGCATGCCCTGGGCACCAATGCCAGGGCAGTGCAAAAAAGCCAATCTCCCCCTTAACTAGACCTGTCCTGCTGCCACCCTCCACTCCCACTGAGCTCATTCCTGGACTGGTGAGGAGGCAGCGACAGTTGCCTCAGACCTCCCACCCAGGTATGGGCCACTGTCCTGCCCTCTGCCCTTGCCAGGGTCATTTCTTGCCTGGGCCTACTGCCACCCTCACCAGGGTCATTCCTGGCCTAGTGTGGAGGCGGCAGTTGCCCCCTGTCCCCTCCAGGGTCATTCCTGGCCTAGTGCAGAAGCGGTGGCGGTGGCGGCAGCAGCCTTTCTACCTGGGCTTGGCCCACCTCTGCCCCCTGCTTTCTGCACAGAAAATTATATTTGCTGCACATGGAATTTGTACTCCATGAAGAAATATATATATAGATACATATTTTCCTACAGAAAATGTCATTTTCTTTGCAAAAAACAGACTATGTGTTTTTGTGCAAATTTGTACCAAATGGCAAAGATTCTTGTCTCGTCTCCCTCTCAGGTTTTCCAGCAGTCAGGAAAGCCTGTTTTTATCAGGGATTTGAATTTTTACAAATATCCTTTTCATCCCTACTGAGCTAAACTCTTGTCATGGCCTGTCAAGAAACTTCTTAGGAATTTTGGAGATGAAATTTCAACTGAGCTGAATCTGTTTTGCAGTAGCTTGTTTTCATGTGCAATAGTGGCTGTCATAGAGAGTACCTGTAATGTAGACTATGACTGAAATCCAGACAAGACATTAGGTCTTTCATGTACAAGGAATACATGGGCCTAAGGTTGTAACATGTTTCCTAGCCTCTGTTCCACCCCCAGAGTTCAGGTAGTTAAATTTTAAAGTAATTAATTACTATAATAGTTCTGAACTTCACTCAGTTATTAAAGAGTTTTGTATGTACAATTTTAAAAACATAACTTCTCATGATTCTCAAAGTTACATTTTCAAAAATAGCTACTTTTAGCTACTCTGAATACTACAAGCTGCTGGTACAAAACCTATTACTCTCATGACCACCTTATTCTCACTGTAGCACCCAAGTAGTACAAACAGCAGCAGGAGACCCGACACAATCCAGCATCATGTGATATCCCTACAACACCATTTATTTAGGCCATCCTTCCCCATAAATATAAAAATAACTGGAAAGAATGAGTGGGGTTATCTCTTATTAAGCTGCAAAAGGAATAAGACATAGGCCATTTCCGCACAGGGTGAGGGAATCGCCCTGTGCCGCTACTTACCAGACTTAATGGCCCCTTGGTCCAGTCCGCACTGCTCCAGGGATGAAAATGGTGGCTTCCGGTTGGTTGAGGGTCTCAACCAAGCGCTGAAGCTCATCAGCCTAAAGCCCACCCCTGGCAGATTGCAGGCTCGCAATGGTGTGAGCTTGCAAATCTGCACCGGAGAGCAGGCACGGAATGGCATGCTCCGTGCTTTTGAAAGACCTGTTTTAAGCGGTCTTTCAAAAGCACACTTGACACCACCTGGGGTCATTCCAGAGTGGGATGAGGTATGGATCTACATTAAATAGGTCCGACTCAGTCCGCTTCCAGGTGCAGACGTCCTCCCTGGAGGACGCTCTGCACCGTTTCTATTAGCCCGTGCGGAAATGGCCATATTTAATTTTTCCTATAATCTAAATGGACTGTTTGAAAATTAGTAGTTATTTGCAACTAATTGCATTTAAGGCCATTTCCACATGGGGTTTTTAAAACGGGGCAGAGCGTTCTCCAGGGAGGACGTCTGCACCTGGGAGTGGACTGGGTCAGACTTATTTAACATAGATCCGCACCCTAGCCCGCTCTGGAACGACCCCAAGTGGTGTCCAGCGTGCTTTTGAAAGACCGCTAAAAACAGGTGTTTCAAGAGCATGGAGCGCTCCACTGTGAGCTTGCTCACTTAAGCAGATTCGCAGGCTCGCATTGGTGCGAGCCTGCGATCTGCCAGGGGCAGACTTTAGGCTGGTGAGCTTCAGCAGTTGGTCTAGACCCTCAACCAACTGGAAGCTGCCATTTTCAATGCCAGAGCAGTGCAAAGCGAGGAGCACGCACTGCTCTGGAGCAGCATGGACTGGACCAGGGAGCTGAAAAGTCCTGTAAGTAGCATCACGGGGTGATTCCCTCCCCCAGTGCAGAAATGGCCTAAGTTCTACCCGCTCCTTGGATTGGTGGGTTTTAGATGCATAGACATAAAGGAACAGATTGTATGTGAACATTTGTACATATGTATGCACTTCATGTAACCAAGAATCCCAAATGCAAAAAGTCATCTGGCATAAACATGTCAGGTGCAGCTGCTCACATATACACCTTCTCTTCAGAGGTCCACACTAAAAGTTAGGTGGCAGGTCTCAGACTGCATAAATGTTGGGGATGTGGTGATCAGTACATCTATATTCCAGTTTCAAGCGTCCCTTACATGAATGAACCTTATAAGTGCATTTAATGACACTGGTTCAGATTAGAAACGTAAGTACACATGACTAAAAGCTTCTCTACAGAACAGTATTGCACTACAGAGAAAGCTAGTTGTCAATGATAAGCATTCAATCAAAGCTTTCTTCCTGGGACCCTTGCTGCTAGTTTTTCAATGTGAGCAACTGTTTGTTTGTTTGTTTTTTGACTTTTTTTTTTAATTAAACACGCAGCACAGTGTACTAGCTGGTTTATTAAATACATCTGCTGTTTGTGGGAACTAAGCTACAGAGGGCCCTTCCTACATTCATATAACACCCATCATAATGATAGACTTTTTAATAGCATTATTTGGAACACCAGCTTTGAGTGACATTTTCATGTGACCTTTCAGGCAAAATTAATTACATCTTTTCAATTACATTAACCCTCTGTAAGGGTAACTTTGACATAAATAAGTAGCAAGTAGAATAAAAACAAGCAAATAAACTAGGCCAATATTTTTCCCACTAAAGGAAGACAAATATCATAGAAGATGATCAGTGCCCAGATTTTACAATGAATGTTTTTTTCTGACCTCTCAAAATAACATCATTTATTATCATTATGCTGCTGGCAGAAATGTTTTGAAGGCAGGTTGCATTTTACAGTTTCCAAAGAATGATTTAGAGTATCAAGTCTATGTTCTTTTCCTACTTCACTGACAATTAGTAGGTTAAAGAAGCTCTAACCTTTTTGGGAAACCTAATTTATTAAATACTGTGACAACAAGTCTGGCATCCTATGTGGAATAAAAAATGCATTGAAAAGCTTTGTTCAGCACTTTCTATTCAACAAATTATGCGAAGATGCCATTTTGTTTCAATAGAGAAAAATGTGTTATATTAATAAAGCATTTGTCATTCATTTAAATTACTGACACTATGCTGCCAATATTATACATCATTTCTAAAAGGAGGTAAAGAGGTGAAAAAACAATAAGCGTAACTCACTTAATTGTAGAACGACTGGCTGAAGCAGATAAGAGAAATTTGGGTATCCAAACTTCATAGAGGATCATACTGGTTAGAACTGAAATGAATATTCACAATCATTTAAGCTTCACTAAGATTTCAAATTTTACCACTTCAGAATTTTGAAATGTCAGAATTCAAATTCACATCTACATTTTGAACTGGGCATTGTACCATTTCAGAATTTGTGTTTGTATCAACTCAGGTTGTGTATATTTCTCAACAATTTGATCTTAAGAGGCACATAATAATAATAATAATAATAATAATAATAATAATAATAATAATATAAACCTCATGAGCTAATCATGAACCTCAGTTCTGAAACTAGTGTAATTATGATAAATCACAATAAAAAAAAACCCTACTGAATCCAATGAGGGTTATATTAGTCATGAGTCATCTGTGGTAATGCTCAAAGTATGACTGAATCTGTATTCAAATAACCATGTTTGTTCTGGAGTTCCAAATTGTGATGTGGTCCTCTTGGGTCTCAGAGGAAAGCTCATTTCAGCATTCAGTATGAGATTATAGAAGTGATCATCAAGCATGGAACATACATCATGCATGAATCAACCTTAATTTATCAAGTCATTTGCTATTACCACACCTTAGGTATTAAAACAGCGGGAAACCAAATGGGAAAGTTCATGCTTAAACGTACCTGTTTAGATTTTGCTATTTAAATATAGCTATTTTGTTTCATTAAGTATTTATTTATTTTATTTAAGGTATTTCTATACGAATTTTGTATGCATAAATAAAATAAACAAAAATAGAACAGTATTAACGTTAAAGTGTAAGGATAGGACAAAGCCAATGGTTACCTCCCAAGCCTACCTTCTGGACACAGCCTAACAGGAAGAACATGTGGAACCTTCCCTTCTCCAAACTCTTAGTCAACCTCTCTTAGATCTGCAAGCTGTAAATAATTGAAGCCAACTGGACAAAATGTTAACATGGTTACATTTCAGAAGTGCTGCCTAGCAGAAAGTCACCAACATCCGATCCTATTCTTTGCCCAATAAATAAATAAATAAATAAATAAATAAATCATAGTTACACACATTTTGTGAGGACTACTGCAAAGCTATAATTTCCCTCTTGCTTCCCCCCCCAACATCTAGCAAACAGTATACTGCTCCAAAATAAGAGAGGCTCTGTTTAGCTATCACAGTTATTGATTAGCTTGTCCTCCCAGCATTTTTCTAATTGCATATGCTATGACAAACTGCTAGTATGACTGGAATGTTGTCTTTGAAAGAGCGGTGTAATAAAGAAGATTAGGTTACTTTTCAATGACTGTCAGCATAGCAGGTGATGCTAACAATGTTCACATATTTCAGAAGATTTCACATAAATGACAACAGTTTTTACACCACACCTACCAAGCAAAGAACAAGAATATTATGCTACTAAGACAGTGCAACAGGTGCAGGTAAGGTGGTTAAATATGTCAATTGGTGAGACAGATTCCTGTTCTCTAGAATTATGACACATGTGACATGTGTGGTATGTGTGTGTAATCTCAGTGGAAATACCAGTACAACAAATATAGAAAAGAAAAATAATTATTATCTGCTTGACTTATTAGAGATTATTTTTTACTGAACATGCTAGGTCCTGCTACATAGATATGCATAGAATATAGATATGCATAGAATAATGTTATAAAAGCTATTGTGGTTCATGGAAAGAAAGTATTTTCAGGTTTCCATTCATATCTTGTTGTCTGCCTACAGGCCATTTCTGGCTTATGGCAAACGTAAGGCTAATCTATCTATCGTGGTGTTTTTATTGGCAAGATTTATCTAGAGGTGGTCAGCTATTACCTTCATCTGAGGCTGAGAGTGACTTGTCTAAGGTCACACCATGGATTTCCATGCAGAGTGGGAATTAGAACGCAAGTCGCCCAATGTCCTAGCCCAGTATCAAACCACTACACCATAGTAGTTCTCAGGTGTATCTTACAAACACCTAGATGCCATTTTTTTTCCATGAAAGGGTACACACAATAGTCTAGGTGACACCTATCCACATAGATTATTATTATATAAATAAAGCAGAAGAAACCATAGTTTGTATGATACCTCCATCATGAGTCATCTGGAAATTGATAGTTGTTTCTTTTTAAGTTGCTGGAGTGTTGATTACTACAAGAATTGTAGTTGTAAAGCTGTAAGAGAAACCCTATTCAGACCTATATTATTTTGTTCTTCTAAGGCTGTATGCATTCCTTATCACTCTCCCATTTTATTGTGTGAAGTTGAGAAGTTATTCTATGTTTTTTTACTTTCTATTTACTTAAAAAGTCTTCCTGGTTACAGCATATTATTAATCATTCAGATTTTGGCAAGCCTTTCCCTAGTCCAGACTACCAACTCAAAGCTGATATGATCTCTTTAATAGAAAAATATTAATAAAGCCATCCACACATCTTATAACTTATTTTTTCATACAATAAAATATTGCCTTGATAACTTAAATCTGAAACATGCCATAAAGAAAATCTGATTCAACAGAATGTTTCTCACCATAAATATTTATCTGGGATGACCATATGTTCTACTTTACAGTGGCTATTCTCTTCCAGTTGAAACAATTTCATAGGTAACTCCTATATTTGAAGGTATATTCTATCTGAAAAGATGTTCCATTCAAATATAAAATAGGAATAAAGAATAAAATAAATCACAGGATTGACATTGATATATCAAGGAGCAAGTGGTTGTGGTGGTGTGCCTTCAAGTGGTTTCTGACTTATGGCAACTCTACGGCAAACCTATCATGTGGTTTTAGAAGACATCAAGTGCAATTCGCTACAGATTGCATAAACGGCATACTTTCCTACTTATATACTTAGGAGTTCAGGCACTCCATGCTCCAAAAAAACAGGAGATGGAATTTCACCCAAGAGGAGTTTCACTAATTTGTTGTTGCATGCCTTCAAGTTGCTTCTTGCTTATGGCAACCCTCAGGCAAACCTATTACAGGATTTTTTTGGCCAAGATTTTTTTCAGAGCAGGTTTGTCTTTGCCTTCCTCTGGGGGTGAGACAATGTGACTTGCCCAAGGTCACCCAGTGGGTTTCCATGGCTAAATGGCGATTTGAGCCCTGGTCTCTACAGTCACAGTTCAACCATTGCACCACGCTGGCTTTCCTCACCATTTATAAGACTGTAATTGAACACTTGGAAAATGACTCTAAATACCTATATCTTGGACAAAAACTGGAATATAGGGATCCACTCCCTGTGTAAAACAATATCAACAGTTTTAAAAGGGTACACTGTCAAGGTGGCACACAAGTTGTGTATCTTACCAACTAAACAAAATTAATCAAAAAATATTTTTGTTGTCAAGAAACACAAAAAAATATATGTGATGAGGTACTGTGTTGGTAGTAAATATGAGCAATGGGAGCAATCAGTGTAAAGATTCTATACCGTTGTCAATTTTTGATGGAGGGAATGAAAATTTAAAACACTAAGCACTTATTGGAATATTTTTAGGTACAACTAGAGCAGTGATTGCTCAGAAGCTGAAAGATCTTCATAATCTTTCACTCTAAAAACAATTAGACAAAATACAGTCTGTAGCACTGGCTGAGTAGCTGACCTATAGAATCATATTAGCCAGGAATGAAATAACAAGAGGATGAAGTTGAAAAAGTCTGATTACCATTTCTTTATTTTATGGACTTTAGTTCAATGCGGGGTCCACTGGAATACCTAGAATTCTGGCAAAACAGATTCTGCTACAGTGCACTGTATTATATTGTAAACTAGCTTGTATACCTGGTGCTGCCTGGAATTTTATTTTCTCACAGGTAATACTTGTTAGAAAGGTTTGAGATCCTGTGTTCTTAATTCCCCAAACTGTCTTGTCCAGTGTCTGTAACTTTTCCTCATATTCCCTAATCCAATCTGTATTCAGAGTTATTAACACACAGAGGTTGGGTTCATGAAGGAATACACTGCCCTCCTCCTCCTTGCTTCTAGGCCTTGTCTCCATAGCAACTAGCCTTTTCAAGACAGGCACAGTTGACTAAGGCCCAAGAGCTCTCTGGCTGAGAATTCTAAAGGCTCCTCCCTAAACTGCAACCCCCAGGATTCCATAGAATCTTCTCAGGCAGCCAATCATATGAGGTCTTCACTTGACACAGCTAATCATATGAAGTCTTTGCCTGACACAGGCAAACAAACTTTGACTTTTATATATTAGACGATCAAAGTGGATACTAATAATAAGAATTTTCTAGCCTATTGAGATAAAGAGT
This sequence comes from Cyclura pinguis, assembly GCA_030412105.1. Taxonomy (NCBI): domain Eukaryota; kingdom Metazoa; phylum Chordata; class Lepidosauria; order Squamata; family Iguanidae; genus Cyclura; species Cyclura pinguis. Next base: position 148,550,625 of record CM059601.1, on the reverse strand, counting down.
TGAACAGTAATGAAGAAAGCAACAGACTGTAAGATGGAGTGATAAGAATTCTAACTATAGGTTGTACCTTATTGCTGAAAATCCATATTAAGAAAATGTTTTGTTTAGTTTGAAGACTAACACCAGAAAAGACAGGTGTTAAGCATCCATTGGCACCTACATACAGAGACAAAAGAGTTTCACATACCAGTTTTCACTGCTATGGAGTGACATCTTCTACTTATCTTTAAATGATAGTCATTATTTCTAAATTGATGTGGATGTGCGTGTATGGGTGAATGAGTGCATGCACATTTGCATATGTGCTTTTATGCACACCTTGTGCCAACTGCTACATTATTCCTCTTCCTTGTCCTCCTAGTGATACATTTCATCTTTTGGGAGGGGGCCACAGCATAAGTGACCATCTTCCTTCCCTAGGAACAATAGCAAGAAAAGCACACATGGAAATTAAAGGGTGATAATGACACTGTCAGTTAACAGGCAAATAGTCTCCCACTGTTCTCATTTACTGCTAAAAGCAAGTAGTAAAACCTTTTTTTAAAAAAAAAGCACTGATAGCAAAAGTTGCAGTAGTTGCATTCCTGTCGGTTATGCAGTTTTAAATGCCTTGAAAGAAGGGGAAAAAAATAACAAGCTTAGTGGAACAGAAACGAAGATACCAAATACAGCTAAAAACAAGAAAAGGAGCCTGGTACTGGCATTCATCCCACACATGGTGCTACCCTCAAAGAAAATTGGATGCTATTTGTTATCTTGTACACATATTAAGAAAATGCCATTTTAGCTCCATGACATCTATAGAGATGTGACTTGTAGATGTCTTTCTTATTTTAATTATGCCTTCAGAACTGTAGCATGAATCATGAGTACTATGTGAGTGTTAAAAACAACAAATTATTGTGTCATTTGTGTAATATATATTTGTGGAAAACACTACCAAAAATATCACACTATTGTTCAGTTTAAATGTTCTGCCATGCATATGCTTAACAAAATTGAGAGGAATAGGTAACAGGAGTAACACACTTACTTAATGATTTCATCATCTGTGATTACTTGCTTAGCTGACTGCAGTATTATGAAAAATTCGTCCAGCAAAATAGCCTTACTGAGCAACAGTTTTCCTTATTATCTTAGAGAAGAGTCTAGAAAAAACAATAATCAGGAGAATCTTAGTACGGCTTACTTCTGAGAAGTTGTGTAAGATTGTTCATGAAGAAGGCCTCAAAACCATGTCTTGTGATGAGTGGCTTAGGGATGTGGGTATGTTTAGCCTAGATAAGAGAAGAATAAGAAGTGACACAATAGCTATGTTTAAATATCTGAAAATATCTGAAGGGATGTCATGTGGAGGATAGAACAATCCTGTTTTCTACTGTTTCAGAGACTAGGGGCCTTTCTGTTAGTGCTATTATTCCACTTTCAACATCCTGTGGGATTCTGGGGTTTGCAGTTTACTGAGGCCAAGAGCTCTCTGGCTGAGAATTCCAAATGCCTCTCCCTAAACTGCAAACCCTAGGATTCTGTAGGCTGTTGAAGTGGAATAATAGCACTATAAAAGTGCAGAGCAAAAACCCCCCAGACATGACACAATGGCTTCAAATTTCCAGAAAAGTGATTCCATCTAAACATTTGGAAGAATTTCCTGATGGTAAGAGCAGTTTGACAGTGGAATACACTGCCTGTGTGGTGGAGTCTCTGTTTTTAAACAGTGCCTGGATGGCCATCTGTTGGGAATGCTTTGACTGTGTATTCCTGCATGGCAGGGGGTTGCACTTGATAGCTTTACTGGATTTCTCTGTGGATATTTCCTGTTCATGGAATAAGGTGGTTATAATAAAGGAAGCCATGATGCCTGTGTTCCCTCCTAGACCTCCTTTTCAATTTTGAACTTTTTGCTTCTAAATTTCCACTCTAGTTAGGTGAGAATGATGGGGAAAGTTTTTCAATACTTTGAGTAGCAGCTCTGGAAAGAAGGAAATACAATGAATGGAGTCAATGGCCATTTCTACACTACACTGCAATGGTGCTATTATTCCACTTTCAACATCCTGTGGAATTCTGAGGTTTGTAGTTTACTAAGGCCAAGGAGCTCTCTGGCTGAGAATTCTAAAGATTCCTCCCTAAACTGCAAACCCCAAAATTCTATAGGATGTTGAAAGTGGATTAATAGCACTGTAACAGTATAGTGTGGAAATGGCCTGTATATCAATATGCATGGAGTCACTATGGAGCTTGCCAACCTGCTTTGGCATAGTGGGTAAATATTAGCTTAAGATCAATCTTGCCCTCCATGCTGATATGACATATATATTTATTAGTACTAAATTTGCTAGAAAATAAGCTGTCTTCTCTACATAGAAAGAGATGCTGCACTCGCTATACCTATCTTGATTGTTTGCTTTTTTCCTGTATTGGTGATGCTATCTTTCAAGGCTGCATATTCACAGTGGACAATTGTCATATATTTAAGTCCAAAATTATAACTTCTAAGTAGATCCTGTAGCTAGAAGACCTCAGAATGGAGGTCAGTGTTAAAGCAGACTTTCATCAAAGCATAGAAACACAGGATATACTTATAAGTCCCTTTCTGCCAGCATGCCATTCAGACTTCACTGCATTCCTTCTGTAACTTGAGCACTACATAGGTTCTGTCGATAAGTATAAAGGAAGAACTAATCAAGTGCTTGCTGAACAAATACCTGAAAAAATTGAACTAGCTTAAGTGAGCTCAAGTCAAAAATCCAAAGAACAGCAGATGTTTGTAGGAACTACTGTCAAGGTCAGAGACCCGGGTGGTGAGCCAGTAGGGAGAAGGGAGTGGGAGAGCTAGCAGAGTCCTGCCAGGAGGAGTCAAGCAAGCACTCACTCAAGGAAGACCATTTACCTAAGCCAGAGCAACAAGTGAAACCCGTAGTCAGAGATCCAAAAGCCAGGGGTGAAGAGCCAAGAGATCAATCCAAGGCATCAGAAGCCGGGTGCTAGAAGTAAGGAACAGGCAAGGGGAAGGCTTGTAAGAAGTTTGCCACAAGCAAAGGAAAGCGTCCAGGCAGGCAGTTGTATAGGCCAAGGCACAGGTGTAGCTAGTCACTGCTTCTTGAACTTAATCAAGGAAGCTTCCCTTTACTCAGCTGTCTTTAGTCTCCACCTTGTTTGTAGGCTGATTGGCACAGGCTCCAAACCATCTTCAGAATCGGATCCCTGTTGCCCTAAAGGAGCAGGCAGAGGAACGTCCAAGCCTGCTTGGTCCATAGCAACAGGGGGAGCTCTTGAGCTGCAGGACTCATCTCCAGCCAGAGCCACAGGGACCGACAGCTGCTGCTCATCATCCCCACCCTGAGCAAGAGGGACCAACAGCTACTGCTCATCATCAGCAGCTCTGACAGGGGCTTCAGTTATCACAACTACTATAGTCTAAAAAATAATGTTGGCAACATTTAAAAAAAATGATGAGGAAAAAAGAATGGTTAAGACTCATTGATGGTCAACTATGAAATAACAAGACCAGACACAGAAGGCTGTGTTAAATAACGACTACTTTATTTGTCCCATTTAAGTTGTGTTAGTAACTTGGAAAAGGAGCAATGTGAGTAAACAACCTTATGCAAGTCCTGCTGAGGCCAGGTGTCATCGTATCACTAACTCCTTAGCCTTCCCTTGGGTAAAACACCTCAGTCTAAAGAGCAATCCAAATTATTTTTGCTGCTCCACAGACTGGGATATGGGAAGGTAACCCAGGGACTCCCACCCAGGTAGCGAGAGTCTAAATCCCAGGATAGCATCAAGAGTAGCTTCCTTCAGCACTCCCTGGGATGCAGGACTCTCAAGAGGAGATTCCAGAGTCCTATTCTACCTTACACAAAAGAGTGCCAAAATGTGGTCACCAGCATCTCATATTCTCCTCTCACTACTTGCCACAGACAAGGGACAAGCATCTACTTTAATCCCTTTCCTCCACCGGGCTGACTAAAATAGCCCCCATTTCCTCTTGCAAATTCTCCAAGAACAACCTTTTCTCGTCCTCTGACAAATTAATACCATGAGTTCTGTAGAGCACTGAAAGATCCAAAAGGAATACATGCAGGGGAGATCAGCTTAAATAGCTTCCTCTTCCACCTCTGTCATGTGATGTGACCTGTTGGAAGGAATCAGCCACCTGTAATACTGGTCTCTGACCTGGAGACCACCAATAGTTACCCTCCCCTACAGCGCCTTACACAATGCAGATCCAGGTAAGCATACTAAGGGCTTCACTGTAAATCCAGGACAGACAAATTGAGCTTGCAGAGCTTATCAATGGCATCACAGTGGATAAATCAAGAATGAGACTATAGTCTACATGTACTATCAGTTATTTGTAGCTCATTGCTTCAGAGGTCTTGTAAGCAGCTGGTGCAAGAAAACACCCTTCTCAAAGATTAATTGATTCCTTCATGGGCACAGAGAGAATTGACACATTATGGGAAAACGTTCACCTTTGCAGTGTTTGAGAGCTTAGAACACAGTAATCATAGAACCTAAGTGAATGAGCCTGTAAAGGAAGATTTAGCTTATTTAGCTTAAGGGGCATTTGGCTTATTAGTTCACTTATGTCTGAAGCTTTATTCAGTGAAGTTCTGCTAAATCATTTCCTTCTTTAATGGGAGCACAGTTGCTAAGAGGAGAAAAGGCATAGTAGAAATGGAAAGTGAGGTAAACCTCATGAATGTATAATCCTGTGCTCTTAAATTAAATATAAGAGATAGAAGGTCTTAAGGGCCTAGATGGGAAGTAAGTAAGTATATTTTTACTTTTACTTTTATTTTCATTTTAGTGCAGCAGCCTGTTACTTCTCACTTAGCCTCTCTGTGAAAAAGATCTGTTAAATTCTATTTTGATAAGTACCAGGATGCCTGCCAACCTGCAAATCTATGACATATTTTAATATTAATTAGAATTAAAAAGCCAAACTTTTAATAGCAAACTTTCATCTTAAAGAAAGTGATGGGAAGATGTTTCCATTTTTGGAAGACTATATATCAAAAGAATCATAAAGCTGTTAAGTGACTTAACATTTTATCATTATTTTTTTTAAAAAAGTCTGCCTCGAAAAAAAGTTTTTAAACTCAGCTTTTTAAAGGAAAATTGCTCAGAAATATGTGAAATATATATTAATTTCATTTTAAGCAGCACCTTGACATTGTTTTCACTTTTAATTAAAACAATGCTTTTCAGCTACCAAATATGTACTAAAAACTTGATTCTTACCTTGTTCTTATTTTGTTCCTAGAAACCTATTGACAATTGACTACGCTTTTGGGAATTTTTTTTTCTATATTGTACAGTTCTCAACATGTATATTATCCAAAATATGTAGGATTTATGTTTCTGTTGTCTCCACATGTTCTTCAAGAGTCTTATCACATGATCTTCTTCCTCCTCCTCTTCCTTCTTCTTCAATGTTTCTTTGCTTTGAAATATTTCATTCTGTTCTTAGTCCAGCAATCAAAACTGAGCCTGATGAGTTATGTGATTTCAAGTTATAGGTCCAGCAATATGCAAGATAACATGCAGCTGTATCAAAGTTTTCTGTGCTTGATAAATACCTTTATTCCTTTCTGCATGTGAAAGGTCTTTTGTGTGTGTGAGTTTGCTTGCTTTTGGCAACAGTATTCCAGATGACTAACTGAGCTGTAAGAAGAAACAGAATAGTCTAAAAAGCCATTCTTTTGTAACATCTAGAGGATCAACAACCATGATGCCAGAATGAACTTCAATACATTAAAGAAGAAGAGGTCACTGAAACATGCTACTTGGTATGAAACACATCACAACAATGAAAGGTCTCTCTCTTGAAATGTTGATGGTATTCTACTACAACTGTTCCTTATAAGAAGACAAGGCCAAACAAGAAACCGTGAAAGTATCTTTCAATAGACACCCACTTGCCCACACAAGGTCACACATTCCTATTGGAAAATCTTGCCAAGAGTGAATTACCTCACTGTCTGCTATATATTTAGCATTGTGTTACTAATATATGTTTCACATTCTTCAGATCTTCCTTCCTACTACATAAATGCAAATTTTCTTACACTTGAGAAAAAAAATCCAATATTTATCCTGTTCAGAAAACCAACCAAGGTTTAAAGTCCTAATAGAGTCAATAGTAGCAGCCACAGTCAAGGTTTACAAAATCTTATCAGTCAGTTACTGTTCTTGTTTCAGCAGTCCAGGTTAGCAGTAAATGCAGAGTGTCAGTGTCAGTTCAAGGGAGCATCTAGCAGCATAGTCAGCATACAAAATGAGGGTCAAGGTTGTTCAGGAGCATGAGCCGAGGATCAAAAGAAGAATGTGCTCCTTCCACTGGAAATGGCAGTTATCTGCAGCAGAGTTCTCCCCACTCCACCTCTGGTATTTATTTGCCAGCAGCCTCTCCCAGCAATTTGTCAGATTAATAAGTCTTCCCTCTATAAGTGTTCTGAGTCTTGTGGGTTTTTCCTTTCTTATCTTCGCTGGGCTGCAGTAAATATTGTCCTGTTCATGTCTACATTTTGTGGCTGTTAGGAAGGATGCTGTCTGTGTTTGCACCTGAATCCTGGGGCTGATACATGACAATATTGCAATTAAATAGATTCCCAATTAGTAACACAGTTTTAACCATCTTAATTCAGATTTAGGCAGCATTTATTTCTAAAGGACTTACAAGCATGCATAAATAAGAGAGCACTTTTTTAATGTGTTGAAAAATGGCCCAATTTTAGAAATGGCTATAAATATTCAGGATAATTCTTCATGATATGCACAGGAAAAGTATCTGATGCAATTGATCATTTTGCTTAGCTCTCATGATGAACTAATCTCTCAGATACTGGCAGGATGAATTTCTCAGTGGAAACCTTGGTTTCCAGTCCAGTGTATTGATACTTAGTGAGGGCAGCCAGGACAAGGAACTAAGCAGATAAGAGGACAATGTATAAGGAAGCTGAAAAACAGTAACAGGGGAAGCTAGATTTGAGCATTGGACTACAACCCTGGAGGCCAGGATTCTATTTCCTGCTGGTTGACCTTGGGTATATCACACACTCATCCCAAGAAAAACCTGTGATAGGTTCAACATAGGGTTACCATAAGTCAGAAATGACATGAAGGTAGACAACAACAACAGATAAGAATGCATTGACAGAACAGGCTGGCATATCTGGAGAAAGTCCAGAGATGGGCTGTATCTAAGGAAAAGATGCAAATCTTTTCACCGAATATTTATAGGCTAGCTGGTTCAAAATATAGGCAAGCTGGTACAATATTCTGTTTCTCAAAATATTTCAGTATTTTGCTAAAATACTTTTTTAAAAATATTTTTGTGATCTATGTTTTTTTTTATTACTATTATTCATGAGCCTGTGCCTCCTGTTGTTTGCCTATATATATGGCATAGATTTTTGACTACTAAGTATTTATATCATCGATCTTGAAAGGTTTTCATTTTTTTAATGACTTTCCACAGGCTGCTAGTTTTGTCTTCTTTCTCATATTTTAGAATTTTGAGATGAGAACTCCAGCAAACAACTACATCTTTTCAAGAGTATTATACACTCAGACATCAGTACTATTTGGGAAACTCTTCCGTATTCACAAATATTTAGTCGTGATTGCGACACTATTACCATGATCATAACTCTCTCCCAACGTACTTTAGTGGGCATCAGCCGCATGGGCAGAAGGAAATCCATTCTGCGGGTGATCAGAACATGAGTGAATGACATTTCTGTCTGGTATATGGAGGGCCAGGCTAGGACAGTAGACTAGTATATGTGATTAAGTAGCTGATTCAGAATACTGGCCCGCCCACACAGACACACAGACACACACACACACACACACACACACACACATATATAGCTATATCATATAGCAGATCTGGTCTCTGAACCTGTATGTTTACATTTTGAATTGTTTGCTCTCCTCCTAGACTGTCACTATGCCTGCTAACCACATCCAGCTCTGATAAACGCTTGGGGGAAAAAAGTTATAAAATGCTTGTTTACTTCCAGAGATAGACAGAAACGTTTGACTTTCTAAACTGAAATCCAAGTTAAATTGGGAGACCTCCAAATCAGTTTCTGTCAAATCTGGTTATTTTCCAAACCAGCATTTTGGAATCCATCTTAAATTTTGTTGATGCATATGCCTTAAATATATCTTCCCCCATCCCACTCTCCATTAATTGATCTCAGAAATAGCTCCACCTGAATAATATTCTTCCCAGAAATATACTTATAAAGCTGATGTCAATCCAAACCATATTGGAATTCTCTCTGTGTACGTCTTTTAAGTGCAGCTCTTCAAGACTTATTCAATGACTTTGCTTTGGAGCCGTGCTTTGAGGATGGCTTTGCTAGATGACATAATCATTTTCCCTGAGGCAAACAAGATGGCAAATTCATTCAAAGAGAAGCACTCATTATACACAAGGACTACTTCCTTCATTTATCTTACAACTTTGAAGTATCTCAAAAATAGATATAATGACCTATTGCTGCAAAGGCAGTTTCACACTGGATGGTTCCAGATCAGCCCTAATCCTTGCCAGCTGTGGTTTGTAAGGTGTCTGCTTCAAGCATTTGTAAGCTATATTCATTTGCTAGTACAAAACAAGAACCAACTTTTCTTTTCTTTTTTTTTTCTTATCTCTATTTATCACTTCTTCAGAAACATATCTATTTGGGAGTAGAGAGGATGAGTTTCTGCCAGTGTGAATGCTCAGTCAATTAGTGTTTTCCCTGCCACTGAATAAAAGTCAAATTACGGCTTTATTTTAAAGTTTGCATATAGCCTCCAAATCTGCTTTCTTCCCCTTCCTCAGCTGTCTTTGCCAATGTCAAAATGAATTTTGACAGTTTCTTGGGAGCAGATATCTTTTAGGGTTATGAAACTTGATTGGACATTAACTGTTACTTTTATATATTTGAGCAGTATGATAATGGGGCAGAACCTTTCAATCTCATGGCCATTTGGTTCCAAGTTTTGCCAGCTATTAATTGTTTACAACTGCATATATTTGTGATGACTAATGATATTATCTAGTGCTAAAAAATATAAATACTGTTTATAAATAAGCTTTAAAGTGTCCAAGTCTTTGGCTAGAGCAAGCTATCACGGTTACTCCTCTGAAGACTTTCCATGAATTTGCATTTATATATATGCAGATGGAACATGTTCTCTTTCAAAAATGAAGCTTTTGAAACACATTAAAAACAAACAAACACACACTCAACACTCAAGCCAGTACACCACATTGGCTTTCTTATCCCAAATTAATCAAATACATTAAGATTAAATTATTTTTTTTCCCCCAGAGTCAGTATTTGGAGCTTCATTTTGGCATACTAAGAAATGTGAAATTCAATGGAGAGCCGTGTGGCAGTCTTCATAAGAAATGTCAGTCAGGCCTGTCTGTACTGGAAATGGAAAAAAAATAGAATTTTTCAGACAAAGATATTTGAAATAAACAGAAAGAAAGAAGTCAGTGTTTTTACTCAGACTAATTAATAGCACTAAGAATTAGGTGTTTTTGTTTGTTTGTTTTAAATAAATCATTACGCTGGTACCGTTTCGGAACTAGTAGTTCCTACCTGTATTCTTAGTTGTTTTCTATTAGTTCCCCTTATACACTTCTGAAGAAACTAATATTAGAAAAGCACTAACAATTTCCAGTATCACTAACAAAAAGATCAACCTTCTAAAGTTCCACTTACGTTTTCTTTCACTTGGGGAAATATGCAACATGAAATAGCTACCTCTTTCCCTAATTCCCTCAATAAGCAGGAATTACAAAGACGAAAAACAAATGTAAATAAACAGTCAAATTTCTTGCGACACGCAAATAGGGCTAGCTGTTTGTTTGCAAGGTATAGAGACATTCTATTGCCATGCAATTAGTCTAGTACTGCAGAGAAGATAGCATTGAAATAGCATTGCTAATTAATTGTTGATAACCTGCTGGGAATATAACCAAGGCAGCCACTATGGTTTGAAACTGGTTATAGAGTGTGGTGGAGCAGAAATGATTTAAATGTTTTAATCAGAATTCCATGTATAGATCACTCCTCCTTCCCACTAGCTACCTACTACAACAAACAGGAGAGAAATTATCCACCTATAATGGGATATGGAATCAAAACCAATATGCTTATAGCATTCACTTGGTGAGATACAGCAAATTAATAATCACCTGGGGGTACAAGGAGAGTCAATTGCACATAGCTGTTTATAATTAGTAATTAGAAATCATCAGGAAGGCACTGATTAATGAGATCACCAATGGTTTCAGATCTGTGGGGGAGAAAACAAGCTTAGTTGAACAGATAAACAGAAAATAGTACATACAGGCACAGTGAGTGCTTATTTCTGAAGTTGTAAATGTATGATTTGGCTTCTCTCTGCCTTTAGGACAAACAGATCTGTATTTTTCCAGTCAATGTCACCCATACATATGTTCATTCCTATTTCTCTTCTCTCCTGTTTTTCCATTAATGTGCACTTTTGAAACAACCCACATAAAAATGCACATTTTAAAGTGCACTTTATCACAAAATATGTATTTCCTAATAGATTTTAAAATGCATTTTGATATTTCTTTTTGAAAATGAGAAGTGCAGTGAACATTCTGGAAACGAGAAAGTTTGGACGATAACTAAGTTCTGATCAGTACATTTACCTGGGAGGAAACTTTCAGGTCTATTTGCCTCAGGATAAACAAAGATTACTTCTTTTTTTTAAGTTCATCTGTCTTGTGTATAGCAATCCTTTTTCCCCACTCTGTTTTCAATACAATTGTTAGAGTTGATCTTCAGAAGTCTCCCAGAATGTGTCCACATAATATTGTGTCTAAGTGCCTAACCAATTCCAGCTAAAGGCTGTAGAAAAGCATACACATTTTAAGACCATATTTTAAAATAATCACTTAAACAAGGTTCTGCTAGAAGGAAGGGGGAGTGAATCTCAGCAATAGTAATAGTTACAATAGTTTAGAAAGGAGCTCACTATTCTTTCAATATTCAACTCAAAGTTGACACATTTTTCAGAAGACTTACTGTTCAGGTTAAAAGACATATAACATGCCAAAGAATTTCTTTTGAGGCTCAAAATAAAAATAGTTTCTTGCACCAGCAGAAGGCAAGCCAATTAATTTCCTCCAATGGCTTCTGTTTGGTTTTTTTTAAGATACCAAAAAACAACAAAACACTAATTGATAACTACACTTAACTAGACTTCTACCTACAACTGCAACCCCTGCTAACCCAAACCACCCCCCTAATAACCTACACACTTAGTAATAAAAAAGAAAATTGATTTCCATTTCCCCTAACTTAAACTTTAAGTCAAAATTAGCTAAACAACCTCTGATACTTGAATATTATAAAGAACATTGCCTCCGTTACTAAGTTTGCAATGTCTTCACCATGCAAAAAGCATGTTAGCAGATGTGAATCTTTCAGGAATCTCTTTGTTCTTCTTTCCTAAGTAAAAAGAGTCAATTTTCCCATTTCTGCTAAGTCCATCAACTTAATCAACCAATCTTCCTTGGTTGGGATATCTTTGCTCTTCCAGCTCTGAGCATATAATAATCTTGCTGCTGTCACTATGTATCATAAAATTCTGCCATGCTTCATTTCCAGTGAGTCTTCCATTAGACTCAGACAATAAAGATCTGGTTCCTTCTGAAAATTTATTTTCAAAATCTTTTTCACCATAAAATGTATTTGATTCCTGGTTGTTTTTTTGTTTTGTTTTTTTGGCTTTACTAAATATCCACCACATTTGTCAAAAAGTTCCCACATGTTCACATTTCTGACATTTATTTGGTGAATGTTTGTGTATTTTGGCCAGTCTCTCTGGTATTTACACAATATCTTATAAAAATTTTTCTTTAACATCTTAAAACAAATTAAATTTTAATCTTTCTGACCACATTTTTCCCATTGCTTCAACATGATATTATGTCCCACATTTTGAGCTAATTTTACCATACAATCTTTTGGTGATCAACCATGAAATAATGAGACAAGACACAGAAAATTGGGTTAAATAAGAGCCACATTATTTGACCTCTTTGACTTGAAAGTGGAGCAAAAGAAGGGAGCACCTTGATGTGGTTCAGGTCTGATTTCCAACAAATCATGATAAGTCAGCCACCTTTTCTTGGCCATCATCTCTTTTCTATAAAAACCTTCCAGTAATCATACCCAGAGTGGCATTTTTGGGCAAAGCCGTGTTTTGCTTATGTTCTATACTTTCAGCAAGGTTATTCTCACATAAGGATTATTAAAAGCAGTAGTAACTTTACTTTTTTATATACCAAAGATATCAGTGCCAACCAAACCATAATTCATGTCCCTCTCACTCCAATACTCCCTTGTTTACTAATATTATCCCACCTTGAATCAACACCAAAACACATGCAGCAAAACATAACTTCAAATCTGGTTACTCCAGACCTCCTCTCTGTTTGGCGTATTGCATTTTTTATAGTTATTTCTAGGCTTGTTTCCTTGACAAACAAACTTTTTTAAATCATACTGACCTTCTGTCAAAATCAGGATTGTTTGAAGTAAATACCTCATTCTAGGCAAGACATTCATTTTTATCCCTGAAATTCTACCCATTAGTGATCAATTACTCTTTTCCCACTTTTGTGAATCTTTCATAATATCATTCCATGTTTTAATATAGTTATTCTTCAATAAAATAAAATTACTGTTTGTAAAAATAATGCCCAGATATTTCACTTTTTTCATTTTAAAATTAGATTTTTAAGTTGTCTTGTTCTACCTTCATCATAGGTTTTTTTCAATATCATTTTGTTTTGGCTGCTTATCTTAAACCTAGCCAGTTTCCCAAGTTCTTCTATTCTATCCAGCAAGATTTATATACATTCAATAGGATTTTCTAAAAATATCACCAAGACATCAATAAAAGTTTTTTTATATATATATTCTTCCTTTAAACTCTTATTCCCTTAATTCATCATTACTTATTCCTCTACTCAAAACTTTCAGAGTCAATATGAAAAGCAGGAGAAAAAGAGAACATCCTTGTTGAGTGGCCTTTTGAAGCTTATAAGGCTTGCTTGATTCTCCATTAATCAAAATATGTGCAGTTTGTTCCCTATAAATCACTTTTATTCAGGTAGTGAAATCATTGCCAAAGCACATCTTCTCCAACACACCAAGCAATCCCAATTCAAATTATAAAAGTCTTTTTTCTGCTTCTAAAATTACAAGCACAGCTTGTTTTCATTATGGTGCTCTAGATATTCTAAAAAATCCAAAGCCCATCTTATATTATTCCATAATTTTCTTTTGGGTAGAAAATCCACATGATTTCTGTGGATAATCTTGCAACACTTGATTTAATCTCTCCACCAAAAATGGTTGTAAAAATTTAATCATCATTATTCAACAATTTCAATAGGCCTATAATTTTTGTTTGTTTGTGTCAGTTAAATCTTCTCCTTCCTTTCAGATTAATATCATCATGGCTTTTATTTAACTCCATTCCTATTTTCCCACAATATTAAATTCTTGAAGGGGTGGTTAAATAATTTCTCTAATAACTTCTGATGAAAAACTTGCCTTTTTTTCTCCCATTGGGGCATAGAATCCTACAGCAAGAATTGTACTTACACTATCCTAAATTTGGACTCTGATCTACTTGCCCTCTTGATCATCCAACTTCAGTTCCAGTTGTAAATTAAGATTAATATATAATAATGTATAACAACCTCAGTTTTTCATTGAAGCTGAGATGAATCTTTGCCATTGCAAATATTTAGATTTACTCTTTCTAGCATGTGCTCCCTCCAAACAGACTATATCACAATTCATTTTTTTCCAAATAATTTAATATTTTTGATATATTGGAAGGAATATTCAGACCTTTAATATTCAAAGTTACACACTTCAAATCCATTCTAATCATTAAGTTTAGTATGGTCCATGGCCACAGTATCTCTCTTTTTCATCCTCCAAACCCTTCTCCTTTTCCTTACCTTCTTTATCACGGCTTTTGTATTCTCATCATCTTTCTTTCCTTTGTCCATATCACTTGTTTTTTGTAAAAAAATATTTTTTGAACTACTGCATAGAATCTTTAGTTCTCTATACTGAATTCACTACAAAACATTGCTGTTTAAACTGAAGTGAGACTCCTTCCAATAGTTCACATCTGATTGAAATCCTTTTCTTCTTCAGTTTCTCTATTAAGAAATTGCATTCTCACCACTTTAGAATACTTGTAGGAATCTCTTTAAAAATAATAATCTCAATTCTATGTATCATAATTCTTTTCTCAAAGTGGCACTGTACTCCTTGAGCCTTGGTCTGTTTTCTCAGGAATATATGATATCCAGAGAGATTCCTCTGGCTAGAAATTCTTGAAGAAATTCAGTAAATTCTGTCACTCTGATTCTCTGTCTCCCCACTATCCATTTCCAAGTAGTCAGCCAGTGCTTCTATAATTTGTTCTTCAATATTCTCATTTGTTTTCTCAGATGCAGATTTAGATCTCAAACATTTTTTCTCTTTTTCTCACCTCCATCAAAGCAAAGGCACTCAGATTTGGTCATGCCAATGAAAGACAAAGGTCTTGCTTGCTTCAAGTTCCTGATAAAGGTGAGGGAGGAGAGGTACCACATGACATTTTCCCAGACCGAAATAAGTGGTCTGGTTGATTTTCACTTCCTGGACAAAGGGGAACATGGAGAATGTGTGAAAGGGGGAGCAGGACTTTCCAGCTTGCCCAGTCATGCAGGTCTGCTTGCTCATGAGGAACCACAAGTTCTCCTAGCATATCTCTTTCAAGCAATCAATTACTTTTAAATTAATTTGTTTTCTCCCAGGTAATAGGAATATCAACCCTCCACACCCCACATTTCAAACACACACACACACACACACACAAACATATACACCAGGCCTTATGAAGCTGTCATGAACTGTTGATTACTATCTCACATGGTAAATCATGTTACTACTGCTTCTAAGTGAAGAAACTTCTTGATTTATTATGCCCAGGCTGACTGCTGAGCAAGAAGAAATATAAGACCTTGCTTTCTTCAGTGGATCTTTTTTCGTACAACATGAACTGGGGTTCATTTCTGGCTATGTTTTCTGGGACTGTGTTTTGGATTGCCCTCTGATACTGATCACTCCTCAATCTGGATTATCTTCTGTCCGGTCCAGACAGTTGTCCACAGCCCAATCTGACAATTGAAAATACATAAGCCATACCAAAAATAGAGATGTATATGACATAGACCCCTACCTTTTTTTTTTAATTCTCAGTTCAATATAATCCTCTTTTCCTTCTCTTCTCCTACAGAGTCACATCTATACCACTTCCTGCCCAATTTCACTTCCTTACCTCCCACTGTCCTTCCCACAGATTGTCTAGGCTTGCTGCTAAACACAGTGCAGCCCATGTTTCCAGCACGAAGTGTCTTCTTTCCCCAGACAGTCTCAGAGCTCAGATGAGCTACAGGATGGCCAGCTGTTCTTTGTCAAAAAAACAAAACAAAGAAGCTTAAAATGAGCTTCAAGGGGAAGGGGGCAGTGGTACACTGCAGCTGTATAAGACTGAGGAGCTGTGTCATGAATCTCCATCTTAAAAACTAGGAAATAATGCTGATGACAAAAGGTTAAACAAGCTCCCTAATCTTTCTTACTTGAGGGCTTCAAAGGGTCCTACAATGAAGAAGATCCAGCTGAACATGGCTTAGATCTCCATTGAGTAAAAGACAGTGGAGTCTGGAGAACCTCACTGAAATGTGAAGCTAGATTGAAGTGATGTGGTGGCATATGAGAAAAAAAATGTTTGTAGAGACTCATTTTATTTCTAGCCAAATGTAATACAATATGTCAAACGAGAATGGTGTACCAAATACACTGCTTACCATTTTCAATATGGCTAAGGCCATACATAAGAGGAGGGAACTCACTCTGTGTTTCTATGTGATCAAAATGGAGCAGCAACTGACACTTATAATTAATATGTCTGACAGCATGTGAAAGTCAGTGTGATGCAGGGGATGCAATGTTGGGCTGAGACTATGAAATCTTAGTGAAATGTACTTAAGGACTTTTCTTTGCTAAGCATTATTTTCAGTATCTGTCTGTTGCTTTTCTGTACACACAGTACCATGATCAATTTTGTCTTGCTTTAGGTTTTGCTTTGGATCTGAAGAACTTGCTGTGTAAAAAAAGGTACATTGGTTTACTGTGGGGGATAACAGTTAGCCTCCCTCAGCTGTCCCTCCTTCCTCCATCTCAAAGACAGCTGGGATTATCCTTCAATATTCTGGAATAATTTTTGTTGTGAGGACAGCCAGAAATAGAAAAAAACAGTTATTTCCCATAGAAGTGAAATCACCTTTTGTTTCCTATGCAGACTCTTTGAATCTAAGCCGGTCTAACCCTGTTCGCCTTGTCATGCAGGCTAATTTACCCATATGATGTATTCTGACCACAACCAGATTAGAATAATGTTAAGTTACTGCAATCTTTGTGTGATACTAGTGGTATATACTAACTTGGATATTTATATGTCTACTGCACCACTGAAGCACCAGTTCATATTCACAATGTGTTGAAACAAACCTAACATGACCATTATGCCAGTTGTGTTTATTAGGATTCTCCAGGTGATAATCACAAGACCAACTAATATATGAGGAACCCTAAGTTAGAACCTATCAAATGAAGACAGACATCTGATATAAAAGAGAAAAAAAATTGCTTCATTACATTGTGACTCATTAAGGTTTTACAAAATTGCATCAATGTGTTCAATTCTAGAAATGGATTCTAATTATTGCCATTCACATTTATTGTTGTTTGCTTGCCATTTCATGTTTCTAATTAAAATCATTAAAAACAATTACCAGCCAATTCAGTCAGAAGTCAGAGTAGCTTGTCAGTACAAAGATGAGTTTTACTGTACCCAATGCAAAATGCACAGAAATATCTAGAAAGAAGAAACTAGTATTGAAAGATACAAAGTAATGGTTTACAGGTGGCCTAAATGATAACCTACTTTTTAATTATATTACCTGTTGAAGTACATTATGATATTGCCATCCCCTAGCTTCAAAAAAGGCACCTAAAACAGGGCATAAAGATTCTCCTGATGTGTATACTATCTAGGACAGTGAGGAATTCCCTTAAAAGATTAACTTACCATGAAATTGTACAGCTTTGTGTCTTCATAGTTCTGAAAAGATGTGGCAAACTGGCTTCCCTCAATTCCATATTCTGAGCATAGCAGATGGATAATAGTTTTACTATGTCTCATGGCCCCTGTGCAATTGTTTCTCAACTAGAAAAAAATAAATGAAACAATCAGAAAGCAAATGAAAATAGCATTGTTCCATATCCTGTGATGCATATACTCCCTCTTTCATTTCACAGTGTCTATTGAAACTTATACCATCTTCAAAGCATAAAAGGAAGATGAGAGAAAACCATTTCACTCCAACTTTCTCATCATTTTTCCAAACTTTCCACCAGAGGGATAGCAGTGGTTCAGAAGGATAATGTATGTCACTTGGATTCTTCTTAAGTAATTGTTTAACATGTAATGGTGATCACTGAAGGTATGAACGTAATCCATTGAAAAAACTGTGTTCGAGATGATGTGAAGGGAAATTAAAATTCTTACTGCATGTCTACAAATTGCTGCTATCATCAGTAAGTTTATTCAGGTTTGATTTGGACTGGACTGACTTAAAGTGGAGTAATTTAGTCCTATATTGAATCTGTATGAATTTCTTTTTAGTCCAGCAATATCCAAGCACCAGCAATTCCTTTACTCCTGATGCTGTTACAGAACATTTCACTTTCCAACCTCTCCTTTCTCTGGGAAAGATAAGGAAGTTTGGAGGATCCCTTGATCTCTACCATTATCCCTCATTGATCTCATACCTATTTTTTTTAAAGGTTGCTGCTGCTGTTAACTGGAACAACTTATAAGAAAAAAAAAAGAAACTTATAGAACAGCTTATAGAACAGATCACAGGAATTACATAGCATCCATTTTGAAAGAATAGTGCTGTCTGCCAATATTACTGGTCTGAACTCAAGAGAGTGATCATTACTTTTAAGTTATTTATGAAACTTAACATTTGAAGAAGTATTTCTTCTACAAGATCCAGCATAGTGTAGTGGTTTGAGCTCCGGTCTATGATCCTGGAAATCAGGGTTCAATTCCTTGTTTGGCCAATAAACCCAACGGATGACTTTTGGGCACATCTCATATTTTCAACCCTGGAAAACTCCATGATAGTTTTTACCTTAGGGTCACCTTAGGGTCGCCATAAGTCAGAAATGACTTGAAGACACACACCAACAACAAACTTCTGCCTACATTTGTCTATCTGATAAGTGAAGTCTGCTTGAACATCCCTTCCCTGTGTCCCACTAGTGGGAGCAATGTGTGAGTCCACTGCAGTGTCAAAATATGAAACAAAGCCTCAGATGCTGAATCACTGCCTGAGTAACTTCAAAGATGGTCCTTCAAATAAGAAGTTCACAAGTCATTTAGCGATTTATATGTAACACCTTTAAGTAAAACTGAAGATGAATTCAAAGTGAATGAAAAGTAAATGTGCATACGTGTTTGTTTGTTTGTATGTATGTCTGAAGGTTTATGTAAGATTTTTCTCAAAAAGAATATCAGAAATCAATGTTTTTTATTACTACATAGGATATAAGCATGGTATATGTGTTGCATATCCTTCAACATTTCACAGATGAAAACTAGAACACATGTGACCAAGCAACATAAGAATGTGTCAAAAGAATGTGGCTAAGCAAAAAGAGGGCCAAAGTTATAAATGAGCAACACAGAAAACTGTTTTAAGAAAATAAATTATGGAATCTATGGACTAAGTTTAAGAAATATGGGAGAGGGGAAAAGATATATTTTGTGTATGTGTGTGCGTACACAGAATGTTTTATAATAAATATGTGATCACATGTATTACACTTTCCCTCAGCTTTACTATATTAACTCCATATTCATACTGACCCCCTCAGCCTGATGTATATTATAGATTTTGTTAAATTCCAGCTTCTCTATTACCTAACACTCATGTGGTTGGAATAAAAATGGGGTGGGGAAAATAAAATGCACTAATTTTACCTCCAGGAGATGAAGAAAATGCAATTAGTTAAGAAAGATAAAGTTGTCAAAATATAATTGTCATAAAAAAATCCACATATTCCAATGGCTGTTTAGAATGTCTTAGACTGCAGCCCTTTAAACATTTACTGAGAGGTACCTCCCAGAAGAACTAATTAGGGCTTACCTCTAATTAGATATATGTACAACTGAATTGTTAATGGAAATGTGACCATTCTCTCAGGAGGTGGGGAACCCTCTCTAAATAGTTCAGGAAAAATCTCTCTTACGTTTGATCTTTATGAGTCAATGTTTCCTTTCTGTGGCATTGTGAAGTTCCTGAACACATAGAGAATAAGTAAATCAAAATGAATGGTGTGGAGAAAAGAAAACCAGCAAAACTAAACCTAGAAATACAAGGCTTCTACATATCAAAAATGCAAACAAAAATCATCATTGAAGGGAGGAGGAGAACATACAAATCACAGGTTTCTTTTTAAGATTTGATCCTATTTTAGAGAAATGAAAGCTGGTGGGATCTGTGTATCTGTATGAAAGAGAGGCCGAGAAACTTCCTGGTGCACAGTTCTGAGGGTGCTGCAATTCAAAAGCTATCTCATCAAGGAAAGTCTCTTGTAACTGGCAGGGGTCTCTCTTTCACCCGCTTTTTATAAGATACATTTATTCCTTTCGTTTACCCCAAGAAACGATTTTGAATCACACAGAACAATGCGAGCCTGCGATCTGCCAGGGGCGGACTTTAGGCTGGCAAGCTTCAGCGGTTGGTCAAGACCCTCCACCAACTGGAAGCCACCATTTTCGACACCAGAACAGTGCGGAGCAACGAGCACGCACTGCTCCAGAGCAGCCTGGACAGGACCGGGGAGCCATAAGATCTGGTAAGTAGCGGCACAGGGCGATTCCCTCGCCCTGTGCGGAAATGGCTATTAAGTGTACTTAACAACAATCTGTTCTGTATGTTTTTATCTCATTTCAAGTTAAATTCTGCAAGTCTGGTTCTGAAGGAAAAGACCAGTCTCTCACTCCTTCTCTCTCCTTCCTTCACTCCCTTCCTACAGTTTTGAACCAGTGATTAAATGTATGTACATTACCATGCAATTTCAATACAGGTGCCTTTTTTTTTTCATTTAAAAAGCCCTGAGATATTTGGAAAACAACCTCCAACTCCAGTATTTTTGGAAACAAAACAAAAATCTTATATACCCACCAGTCAGCTAACCTATCAGCTATTCCCAAAAAACACAGAAACTTTTAAAAAGTGGTTTGCATTTCTTTTAAGACTAGAGAGATACATCAAGTTTCCAACAGTGGTATATCCTTTGGCAGTGCCAAAGAAAGCTAGCATATGAGGGCTTGATAGGAAAGCAAGACACTGATTAGTTAGTTCATTTCTTTAAACCTGGAAATCATTGGCAAATGAAACTCTCTGATTCAGTCCTTCTTGCCTTTTAACTGAGCGTTAATGATCGGACTGCACTATTCTATCACATACTACTAATTCCAAAACAGCTGCTGCTTTTGGTCAGAGCTGCTGTAAATCCATAAACATGAAGTGTCAACACAATTCCTATAATTAATTAAGAGGGGAAAATGTGCAGATTCCAAAAGGACAGGCACTGCAGAGATATTGAAGGTCTCTATCTCAGTTCTTCATAAGCTGAGAAATTTCTTTTAAATGCAAATTGCGATTTATGAAATATGACATCTTAGTGTCAGAACGGTAACAACATATCAAAATATGTGGCAGCTCCAAATTCATAATTCACTGATTTTATTTTTAAGACACTTGGCATGATACATAAAAGGAAATGGCACAGACATTGATATGTGCCTGAGAAATCAATATTAATCAATCAGTGTCACTAGCTTGATTGTTAAACTGTAATGAGTTGAAATAGAATGTATGCTTTATTTTCTGTTTAGATTTTTGGGAAGAAAGGGGGGGGAAGTCTTTGGATGTCCAAAGGCCTCCAGGCTTGTAGCTAGTCACATGCATTATAAATTATGAACAAGAGAATTCTGTTGATGAATACCCAATTGTAGATAACCCCACTTTTTCACTGGAATGAGAATGGTTATTGCAAAGATATAGTAGCAAACAACATCAGCACTACTTCTCTCTCTTTCCCTCTGTATACATGTGTGTGGATGCTTAAGCATGTCCGTGTGGGCATTGCTGTCATTTTAGGCATAAGATGTCAAGTGGCTCATATGTCCAGAGACTGTGGGTAAGGAGAGTCTACTGTACCTTCTGTGTGCTGTCATATGAAATTTCACGGTATAAATTTCCTCGTTCCTGTTCAAAAGCATAGGCACTGTTAATAGGTGAGAGGAAACTTTCAGCATGGTTCATGTTCCTATTATAGACTGAAATACTTCAGTATTCTGATACGTCTTAGAACAAGAAATAAAAAACCTACTGTTTCCATTTTTTTTATTTTGCAGAATCAAAGGCTGCCACATATCTGCTATAATGTGTAATTTGAGACAGAACCCAAGATATTTTGCTTCTTGAGAGGCTGCTCCTATCATGCAACGTACAGTCACAAGCCAACTAGAGTAGCTGTTGGATCTTTCTTAAGCTCTGGTGATAGGACAATATTCTCCACCACAACTAAGCAAGTGTAGTTTAGCACCCTTCTGCACTATACCATTCTAGAACTATGAGTTCAGTTTTACTGGCATGGCAACATCCTGTGGAATCCTGAGATCTGCAATTTAGGGAGGAGTATTTATAATTCTCATCCAGAAAGCTGTAGTGCCTTACCAAACTAAAGAATCTAGGATTCCATAGCATACAGCCATGACAGTAAAAGGGGAATCATAGTGCTGTGATTGTGTAGTGTGAGACAGCACCTAGGAAATATTGGTCTGACTGCCTGGGACATATACATCTGTCTTCCAACATAAGAAATGGTCAGGGGAATGCAGGCTCCATAACATCTAGGATTTGTTGTGAAAGATGATTTCTTATGCAGGGCTGAGAGTGACTCATTCCAGCTGTGGTAGAATTTAACAAATGATGTTCTATTGATGTTACTGAGGAGACACATCTCATGTACATATTTTGGACACAGAAGGCCAAAGTGGGATCTGTTATACCTCTAGTTGAATGATCTCAGGCAACTAAGCTGTAAAAGAACTCTGCCTCTGACACTGGAGAAGACCTATTGAATTATACAGTATGCTGAGCTAGATAGACTAATAGTGGAAAGGACCCAAGAAGGACTTAATGTTGGAAAAAGATTAATCAATGATGACATTGCTGATGACCAGGGGAATTACCCAACCTGGATTTCTTCATGCCACTAGATAATTTATGGCCCTTACTTCTAGGTTAGCTGTGCTTTCCCTCAGGGCAAGGTAGCAGCCACATGGGAATGAGTATTTTTATAGAGCCGTATGGATAGTCACTTCAAAGAGTTATATTTTTTTTTCTCGTGTCATTGATAACACTTCCACTGAATTGTGATTCTTTCTTTAGTCAAATCTGGTGGTAGTGATTCCTCCCTCCTTCCTGTACTCCATACCTCTGTAAACTGTTTTGCTGGTCTGGAAAACCCTCTGCACCAAGTTTTCAACATCACAAACAATTACACGTAGAAGGAGAGAAGAAAAAAAAATCCTGATTTAGTAGCAGAAAGTTATGAAAATACACCATTGGATCTGGCCATAGATCTCCTCAGTTCATGGAGAGAATTCCAAACAGAAAGTAAAGAGGAGATGGAACAGTCTACACCTGCTATCATTCAGCTTTATACCTCTATGTCTTCTTTCAGAATTCTGTTTCATTTCTTCATCTCAAGTTCTTTACATGGGGGCAGGAGACATCTTATCCTTCACCTCAGCCATCATCAAGTGTTTACTTGCATGAATGTGCCACTACACATCTAACAGTATAGAAAAAAAAATAATGGTCACATTATTTAACAGCACTACAAGGTGACCTCTAACGCATAATATTTCAAAGTGGAAAGTGAATTGTTTGGAGTAAAAGAAGCTGCACAATTTTCAGTATGCATTTACTATTGATGCAGGCTATGGAATAGAGCTTTTCTTAGTGCATAATTTGGTTATTTTGTCACAAAATTTTGTAATTTTTTTTGTAAATAAAAAATACTCACCACATTTCTCTTAGAGCAGGCCTGCACAAGTTGAAGGTAGCTTACCACCCATGTATACTTGTCTATTGAGGGTCAGTTTGTCTGCCTGTCCTGAACTGCAAATACATGTGTCATGAAATAAGAGAAAATATGTGCTCAGTTTCATTTTGTTTTTATTAGATTCATGTTTGTCTCAAAATCTTCACACTCCTGGTTAAGCATTCTTCTGCTGTCATTCTATTTATTTATTTATTTTACCTTCTAGAACTTCATAAGTTCCCTGCATGCTCTGAAACTTGTCAGCTAATAATCTTTGCCTTATTATTGTTCTCTATATCTCATAGAGGATATTAAAGGAAATAGGAAAATATGAGTTGGCTTCAGTCTCATATTAAGCTTGAATAATTCTGATTCTGGCAGATGCATTCACTCTATTTGACTCATGCTTTCCCTGTATTTTCAAATCTGACCTCTTTGCCTACTATTGTTAGTCAAAGTGACAAAACAAGTTGAACTCTTTGCCTGCCTAAACAAGGCAACTTTTTCTTTCTTTCTTTCTTTTTTTTTTCTTCCCTAACTGGTTATATAAGGAGTTCAGATGAAGTCTGGCTACTGGTTATGCAGCAAAGAGTGTATTGTTAATATTTACTGCTTCTGATGTAAGTGAATGAGGATGATATATAGTATTTGGGGAAGCAAATGGAATTCAGAACAGTCCCTGTTTAAGCCAGCAGAGGTCAAACTTTGGACAGCCTGCTGTGAACAATTTGTTCAGCAATTTGCACATGGCTTGGATCAGTTCTGATTTGGATGATTTAGTTGACTCTGGCCCAATGGATGTTACTTTGGCCCTTACTTCTTCAGTGATAATGGATACTTTTAAATTCGTATAGATTGTGGATATTTTTAAAATCTTTTAATCTTCTTCTTACCATTTTTAAAATGTGGGATGTTTTAAATAGCTTTTTTAATGTTTTAATGTTTAACATGTGATTATACATATCTGCTTCATTTGCTTTCATTTTGAAAGCTAATTTGAATCCCTGTGCTTGTTGGGAAAATGTGGAAGAAATGAGATGCTAAACCAACAAGCCAACACATAAATGATTCAGATCTGGCCAATATAATTTAGTTTAACTTTTGATAAGAGTTCACCAAAATCTGCCACTATCTTCACATTTGTGAAACAAGGACTTTGAAATTTTAAACACATGAATATAAGATTCAGATTTACCATCCTAGATGAGAGTGTTTTTAACTATAAAAAACCTGGGATTGAATTCCTACATAAACTGTCTGAATGCTGATTATGGTCTGCCACTTTTCTGACAGACTCCTTATCCTTATACCTATATATAAGGCAAATATAAACACCCTGTTTTTCAACCTGAAAATAGCTGCAGCTATTCCATTTAGCCTGTGAAGATAAAAGAAAATTTAAATTAATTTTGTTTTGGAAAAATTATCCAAAATTTACATATTTCTTCATATCCAGAAAAGAAGAAGAATTAAGTTTTTAAAAATTAGAATGTAGGAGAAAGTGAGACTGACTGATGCTTCCGTTCCTACTTTCGAAGTGCTGGCAAAGGAACGATGGTAATATATGGTTCCTAGTTCATTACTGGATTTTTTTAAAGTTAATAGTTCACTGTTAAAATTACTAAGTTTAATATCTATTGTTGTTGTTATTGTTGCTGCTTTTGTTGTTAACAGCTGTAACCATCCCATAGGAAATTATGTAAATGTGAAGGAATGGACTGATGGAATTTATCATGAAAATTGTTCTATTTTTGTTGTTCTTCTCTTTCTCTTCCTCCTTTTGCGACTGCTTAGAAATTATCATACGGGGATGGCATTTTAATCTTTATAAAGAAAAACATGCCCTTGAAATAATTCCTATGGAGCTTTTAATACTGTAACATGCTTACGTAATACAACTACCACTTTGTATGTCTACAAACATTCTGTGGAATTGGTACTATGTGATATTTAGAAGGAACATTTTATAAAGACTCCCTTTGAATAAACATCTTTCTCAAACACAAACAGACCTATAACAAAGAGACAGGTTGTAGATTCCTTCATAACGATAATTTATATCACCCCTTCTGCAGTGTGGGTGGGTATTCTGTCCATGTTCTTTGAACTTCTGGGTATGATTTTAGTCCCAGGAGATTTTTTTTTCCAACAGAAAAGTTAGTGGAATGACCTCCCCTGGGCTTAAACTGACCCTAGAGCAAAAGATAATAAAAATCAAGACAAACTTTATTTTAAGATCCACAGACCAAACATAGTGAACCATCCAATGGCACAGTATAGAGAAAATACACCTACTAAAAAGAAGATATAAATATAAAAATAGGATAGACTATAAACAGAATATAAAAGCATAAAATAGGATATAAATGCATAAAATAGTATAAAAATACATGAAGTAAATTAAAATCAATAGACAATATGGATTATAAGGTAAAATATAAATAGGCATTCATTAATTCCATCTCATTAGAAAATAGAATTGGATTGATGTTAAAGTGCATTGCTAGTATCCTGCCATGGTTTTGATGTGTCTTTCTCTCTGATCTAAATAGCAGATGACAGAAATTTAGCAACTGATAGGGTTACATTTGGATATATGTCCTCCAATGGGACTTTTACGTAGAATTAGAGCAAATGATAATGCAAATGTCCCCGTGCCCCCTAGAGCACATTTTGCAGTTTTTTTTAAAGAAACAAACTGGGAACCACTTGCAACCAGTGGTCTTCACTTTGCTCACCCTGGCTCTAAGGTGAGCTTGGAGGGACCCAGTTGCCAGCAGTTCTGGCACTGGCATCTTGAGAAGAGTGCAGAGCAGCAGCAAATTCAGTCTGGACTGTCCACGAGGGGAGGGGGGTTTCAAAACCACAACATTGGGTTTCCACTGAGGATCTTTGGAACCCACCTTGCTTCTGCAGATGTCAGAAGCAGATGAGAAACCCAGGTTTCCCACCTAATTGGGTGAAGAAGGAGGGGGTGACAGTCTTGAGTTCAAATCCAGAAGAGAAGAAAAACAACTGAAGTGTGTGTGCACACACAAGGGGGCATGCCCAAACTCTAGCTCCAAAGAGATGAAAGTCTTGCTTCCTTTGGGGAGCCAAGCCATGTACAGCCTCAAGACAGGGGGTGCACATCGCGTTGTATTGTATCTTGTAAAAGAGTAAAGAAAAAAAGAAAAGAATGGGATATAAAAGATGATGATGATGATGATGATGATGATGATGATGATGATGATGATTGGGAAGTCTCCGCAGTGGATTGGGGTTGTGTTGGTGGTTTTCCTGATACTCACAAGCTGGGGACTGAGAGTGGATATCCTTCAAGATAGCTGCCTGTGCTAGGTTGGAAAACAGTTATAGTATCATGAGCTTCTTACTACAGCTACCAGCAAGCTTCCTCTTATAGTTTTTTGCCAGCCACCAGAACTAATGAGATTGCTGGTAAAAGCCATCCTGAAAACACTACTCAGCCATACTGGATCATACCCTGTGATTCTGAGCATTGCATTGGCTACATGCATCTTAAGAAAACTTTTAGGAGCATAGTGACTAGCAGGGCATAGTATATCAAAGATAACCTCACCTGCCTGTCCTGCAATATTATTTATGTGATTGAATAAAAACACGCAAGATGTCATCTGCAATGCATGGGGAGAACAACTACAAACCTGTATACTCACTTCAGAACTGGAAGTCTGCAGTCTTGAGCAGGAAACCAGAGCAAATAGGGGACAGACATTTTAACCCAAACATCACAGACTTTCTCATTTGTCTCTTTTTGGAAATGAGGTGTCATCTCTTTCAAGCATTTTAGACAAAAGGGAGCACTTCAGGATTCATAGACTCAGGATTATAATACCCAATGGTTTCAGACTGGAAGACAATTCATCATGCACTTAGGAATGTTAACAATGGAGTCTTCTAAACTGCCACCTTGGCTACAAGCTCACTTTTTTTAATCATCTGAGAAGGGTGGGAGCTAAAATGTTTGATTTATTAATTGATTTATTAATTTTTGTTTGTTATATATTTAATTTCAGTGATTAATTTCATCCTACCAGGATCCAGAACAAATTTGTAGGAAGTGCTGTTTGTTTACTTCCAACTGTCCTATCATAATGTAAGGTTTACATAGAAGGTGTTAGATCCAGCTTGGCTCCTATTTACAAAGGGTTCACTAAGGCCATTTCCACACTACACTGTTATAGTGCTATTATTCCACTTTGAACATCCTTTGGAATCCTGGGGTTTGCAGATTAGGGAGGGGCATTTGGAATTCTTAGCCAGAGAGCTCTCCAAACCTCAGAATTCCATAGGGTGATGAAAGTGGAATGATAGCAATATAACAGTGTAGCACGGAAATGGCCACAGACCAGTCAAATTTAAGTCAGCAAGCATGGTATAATGGTTTGAGAATTGTTTTGAGACCCAGAGCTCAAATTACCTTTTGTTGTTGTGTGCCTTCAAGTTGTTTCATTACCTTTCTTTATGGTGACCCTAAGGTAAAACTATCATAGGGTTATCTTGACAAGATTTGTTCAGAGGAGGTTTGCGTTTCCCTTCCTCTAAGGCTAAGAAAGTATGACTTTCCTAAAATCACCCAGTGGGTTCCCATGGCTGAGTGGGGATTTGAACATAGTTTCCAGAGTCAAACTACTAAGTCATGATGGTTCGCCTTAGGGTTGTCATAATTTGGAAGTTACTTGGAGGCGCATAACAACAACAATTCACATGATAACTTAGTCTTACCTGAATATCAAAAGTACGAGACTCTCACCTGGAGGTGAACATGGTAGGGGGTCTTTCAAGCACCTAGCAGCCTGCAAATACTGGCTAATGGTGCCCTGTTTTCAATCTGGTGCATTACAAGCTGTGCTAATGGAGTTAAAAGCTCAAAAATACAGTTTACTCAGTTTTGCTGCAAAGGCTGATGGCCAACTGCTATCAGGACAGAGAGACAAATAAATAGCAAAATGATTCTTTTAAGCTTTCATATCTGGCAGCCATACTTGCAACAGATGCTTTAAAATCAAATTTCTTGTAAATCAGCTATCTTATTTGTCTCTTCTTTGGCCTTGCATGCTTCACCCCTCTAGCAGATAGCTTAATGAAATTTGACTCTTAACCTGTCTGCTTCATTCCTGTAGAGTTGGTGTCATCTGCTTCACAGCAGGAATGATAAATCTTATCCCACAGCTGACTCAATACCCTTTCCCCAGCAATTTAAATGTACTGCTGCTTATGTACAGTTGCACACAGCTTATCTGTGAGCTGTTCCTTTCACTATCACTAACTGAATACATAAAGATAGCATCATGCCACTCCAAGAAAGTGGGAAAGTTAAAGGAGAAAAAGAAGGAAATGAGAAAAAGAAAGACCTTCTGATTATCTCAGAATGGTCAGGTAATTGAAGAAAGACTAACAATAGGCTATCACCTGTCTGTGTTCTAGTGAAGAGGGAGTATATTTCAAGATAAAGCCCGTTAAAAAGCATAAAGGTGAACTGAAAGGCATTTCACCTGCCAAAGCCTGAGTTAAATGTTCCAGCCTTGAACTGCAATGGTTATGACAAGATTGTCACCTGCAGTGAAGCAGCCTCCAGAGAGATCGTTTCCTGTATTTCTTATTCTGTTTTAGGTGTCCTCCTTGTCATCAATCCAAACCAGTACAACATACATTTACAGACATAACTAGACAAACTAGAGGAAAGAAATACAGTTTTTTTCTTATCAATAACACACACTGTGTTTATTAATTTTAAGAGATGATCAGGTTTTTCAGAGAATATACGGTTAACTCTGTGTTCCCATGGAGTTTCCATTTTGAGTTTCACCAGCAGTAGATGTCTTATACCCTCGGACAAATACTTTGAAAGTGGATGTAATAACCTTCTACAACTTCATATAGTGAAAAATGAAGAGTGGCATTTTGGAATTTTTCAGGGGAGAGATAGTAACAGCCACTCTATGAAGTTTCTCTGTATACACTTTTTTTTTTGGTTTTTTGTTGCTTTAATTTTCAATATTACTAGAGCAAGGGACTAAAGTAATGCAATTCTAATTTATGATAACAGTATATGATTTATGATAACAGTATATGATGACAAATGGAAACAAATTTGGCAACATCTGGCTATTAAGACTTTTACAAGTACCATTATCCCCAGGATTTTGCAAAAGATCATGATAGCAATGAGAAAGGTAAGCTGCTAAATTTCACTATCAGTGAAATCAGAGAGTAAGCTTGGCATGCCTTGCTTAAGTGACTCATCTGTAAAAATACTGTGTAACTTCTAAAATTTACTTTCTGTGAAAATCAATGACAATATGACTTTGCAAAGAATGCTCAAAATCATCTTGCCTCTTTTACCAACAGTTATCTTTCAGTATTTTTCACTGTTCCTCTTGAGTGGTGTTTACCAGTTCTACTGATACACTGAGGGTTCCTGCTGCCAATTACTGTTTTACAGAGCAGCAAAATGTACTTTAGCATCTCACTGGTGGGACTTACTTGCATGATAAGTACACTCTTCAGTGTGGAATTACAGCTGGTCTGAAACAAGCTTTTTAAGTACTGCCACTCTGATGTCATATCAGCATGAAATGCTAACTTATGCTCTATAACATTTGCCAAATTGCAGTGAAATTCAGGGGCTCAGAGGAAGAAATGTTAGATGTTAGAAATGGTATTCCATTACTCTTAGAATGCTAAATCAGTATATGATTCTGAGAGTCATTTGGACATAGAGAAGAAGCAGAATATCAAAGTTCACATGTTGGTTTATTAATATGGGGAAAATCCAAACATGTAGAGTAAAGCAATGACTTTTATTGGGACCAGGAAAAAATTCACAAGGGGAAGTGAGTTATTCAAGCTATACAAGAACACCTTTTCAAGGGTTCAGACTGCTAACAAACACTTTTTTAAAAAATAAGGGAAATATATGGTAGAAGAAAATGTAGAAACTAAAAGATACACATTTAAAGTGTCCAGTTTTCATGTTTCATCATCAAAGAAGGAAGTGAGGGTCACTCTCTTTTTGAAAATATATAAGCTAACATTTAGCACCCATTCATTCAATTGACAGCTATTCACATGCTATTCATTGCTAGGATATTCAATCACTTTGGCAGGTGTAGGACTTCACTGATGTCCCGAGATTGATTAAGATTAAGCCATGGATCTATTTTTCATGATTCCCTCTCCTCCCCCTCCCCTCCTCCCCCCAATATTTTAAATATTAAAACCAACAATAATAACTTTTTTAAAAATAGAGCCAGCATGATATAGTGGTTGGCACATTGGGCTATGACCTTCAAGACCAGGGTTCAAATTCCAGCTCAGCCATGGAAACCCACTGGGTGAACTCAGGGCATCACACACTCTTAGCCCCAGAAACCCAGTGTTAAGTTTGCCTTCAGGTCACCAGAAGTCAGAAACAACTTGAAGGCACACAACAGCAATAACTCAAAATTGTAATGACCATTCAAAACACAAATAAAAATAAATAAAAACAAGCTGCAAAATTCAGATCACTTTTCTAGCAGTAACAATAAAAACATTTTGCAGGACATAATAAAACATTCAAACATTATATAAAAGAGCCATATGTATAAAAAGCAAGCTATTGTTGTCAATTTTAACTGAATTTGATTTATGATGACCCTATAAATCTTTTTTTCTATTCATTCACACAATCCCAATAATATGTTTACTGCAGCTGTAGTGCCAAGCTCTGCTTGACACACATCTCTCTCTCTCTCTCTCTCTATAGTTGAGCAGTGCTTATAATGCTATTGCTCTCTTCTAATATCAAAGGGGGAATATATTCAGAAGTTTTTGCCTTGACAATCAAAGAAGTGTGCTGTTCTTCTACTAGTTGTTCAACACACCTTGTGATTCTAGACGCACATAAACTGACACAGCTAATGTAAGATAACTCATTAGGGCACACTTCCTCCTATACTTTAACCATGAATTAGTTACAAATTCACCATCAGCTAATGGTCTCCTACTCTCAGCAATCCATTCAGCAACATGATATCTGGCCCTTACAGCAGACAAGTTCTCCTCAAAATGCTTTCTAAAACTATTTTGCTGCAGAAACATTGTTTTTAAAAGATATTTTATCTCGTTCATTCACACTTCTCCTTGATATATCGAGTAGTCCTTGTGACAAGATTCAAAGTGCCTCTTAACATTGTTCTTCTTTAATACCAAGACAGTTTCAAGGCATTTCAAGCAAATTGCTTTGTCCTTGTTTAAAACAAAGAAATAGTTAGTAGTCCATTTGTTGTTAAAGGCACAGTGCTCATCTTCAATTTTTTATTTCTTTGTAACAGCACTTCATGCCCGGGCTCTTACTAACAGAATATTTATCAGGAGGAATCTCCTACAAGCTTCTCTATTTGGAGATGCCTCTTCCCCTATAAACTGAGGGACCACCTACTGGGTCGAGTGGACACCTGGTGAGAGAGACTGGAAAAGAGGAGAGAAGTAAGCAAAGTAAGAAGTCAGGCAAAATAGCTTTTGTGGAGACAGATGAATGTGTTTGCCTGTGGTAACAAATACGTTACCAGAAACCTTGGTGGCCATGTTGAGGAGTCTAGGCGTTCACGGTGCAAACCACTTTGTGCTCTCATTTTTTGAAAACAACAACAACAAAATGCATCTCCTTTTCTGTTCTTTTCTCACCTTTTTGGAAAAACCATGTCAGCTCTCTTTCTGTCCTATTTTAAGGACCCTCCTTTCTTTTCTTTCCTTTTCCTTTCCCCTGTTCCTTTTCCTCTTCCTCTTTTCCTTCTCCCCTGCCCCCCTCAGTCTCTCTCTCTCTCCGTTTTAACCTTTCTTACCCAACATGCACAAAACCCTTGTATGACATTGTGAAAAAACTGAGTAAATGGGTACCTGAATTTGTTGGCTGGCAAAGCTGTCGGAATAGGCAAAATGTTAATTTAAAGTAGAAAACCGTGAAGGAAATGGCAGAAGCAGCCATGGAGCTGCATTGGAACCAGAGCAAATCATGTAACTGTAAAGGAGAGGAAGACAAGAACATGGTGCCACTTGGGACAAGGAGAAGCAGTGTAGAACTGAAGGTAAAAAGCCAGAAGGATGACAGCAATGGTAAAAGAAGCCTGGGGAAAGAACTCAGGCCGTTTCTGCAGCCTACCTTGTTCCAGTGACATCTGATGCAGGTGCTGGTGTTGTCTCTGCCAAGAGGGAAGCATGACAGGAGTGATCCCCTCTGCACCAGCTGCCTCCATGAATGAAGAAAGTGCAATGGTGCCTCCTCTTGCTTGTGCAGCACAGCTGACCACTGTCCCAGGCTGCACTAGGGCAGGAAGCACAGCCATTGCGCTTTGAGGACCTCTGGACCTTAGATAAGTGGGTTCATGGCAGGATGGTAGTGTGATCACCAGTCACTGACGGGTAAAATCTGTCTATGGTCTGTGGTGCAATCACGCTGCCCGGGGACAGGAGAAGGATGGGACCTGGACAACATATGTAGAACCATTGTCTGGGTCCCATCCTTCTCCCATCCCCAGTGAGGGATGACAACATCCTGCAGAAAGGGCTTCAGAATCCACAGAAAGATTCATAGTGTACATCTTTAAAATGACCACCCAGATTGCAATACTATACAGTGCATATAGTATATATAGTATATACTATACAGTATATGCTGTAATATACTATGTACAGTTTCCTTGGAGCAAGCCCCAAGGAAGTATATTGTTAGTATATCATTAGTATATTGTTAGTATATTGAATAGCATTATAAGTATATTGAGTAGCATCATAATTCTACTCAGAAACAGATAGAATTATGATGCTATTAAATATACTAACCAAATACTCTCTTGCAATAACAGGATCAGCAGCAGCAGCACAATGGAAAGTGGATGGAGGTCAATAGTACAGGAGAGGCATGGAAAGACATACCCTCCAGCTATCCTAATTTAACAATATCTGTTAGTCCTCTGTCATCTTATTTTTTTCAGCTGCTTTTAAAGTGTGTTCTCTCTCATCCTATTTCCCTCTTTTTCCTCAGATTACATCAAAGTGGTTCAAAGTGACTATTAAGTGCTAAAGTAATTTTCATTCAATTAATTCAGCAGGGAGAAACCAGAGGATGGGCATGGTTTTGCTGCTCCCAGTGGACTTATGCAAAAGCAAACTGCAGCAGTTCCTCGTAGCTTGCATGCTCTTCCTCATTAATAATGTTTGCCATCTTGTGTCCCACTTTTCATCTATGAAATGTTGGGGGAAAGGGAAGAAATATTCACAGTAATTCCAGGCCAACTGTATATATATCTATAGTTTCCCAACAGTTAGAAAACTCCATTGGACATGACAATTGACCAGCAAGAATTCTGCATAATTCTATCCTGCTATATGAATGTTTCAAAGTATTGAAGGAAATTACTCTCTGGAGAAAAACATGGATGTTTTAAAAAATGCAAATTATGCTATTTTCTCTGCAGGAAACCTCCTTTCTACACAGAAAATCCACTTGTTTTTCTCCACAGACTGATTTCTCTGTAACACTTTACAAAATTCAAATGTGGGAAGAATACTGAGGAAGAATATTAATTTTCTTCCACAGTAAGGAGAAAATTCCCTAATTGTTTATCCTTGCGTGCCAAGTTTTACATCCCTGAAATATATAGTATATGCTATATGACAACTCCTCACTTTTGATTTCACCTCCAGTTAAAGGTGATTAAATTGCAGCATGCTAAAAAAAAAAATGCAGTAGCTTCTGTCTGAGAACTTATAGAGAAGACTTGACCAGTTATGTGACTCATTATAATTATCTAAATAGGTTTATTATATCATAACTTTCAGGTCATTCCTAATTAATTCATATGAAAAAAAGTCCCTACAAATATTGGCAATGTATTTTTTTTTTTAAAAAAAAATGAACCAAAATTTTTTCATGTTCATTGGGGATGTTTTTCTAATCATATTTTATAGTTGCAGCCATTCCAGGATGAAGAACGCCATACTACACCTGTCATATAGCCGTAAGATAAGTAAGCTTCCACTCTCACCCCACTCAGAGAATAACCCTGATTGAGCCCTGAAAAATGATTATATATAGAAAAAGTCTATGCCAGATTATGCCAACTGTATTTTTTTTGTTAACTTTTTTTTCTATTAAATCTGTGTGAAAACTTTGGAAAATTCTTGTAAAAAACCCTCAATAAATTAAATATACTAGGAGATGGAATAGTAGTTTTGAAACATCTGCTTTGGGTTAATTTTCAAGTGAGATTTTTTTTTAATTATTAGAGAATTACATTTCACTTAAAATTACAGTTGACATTTCTGCCCCATCTTCCCATTCTAAGCCCCAATTAAGCATTCAGTTTTAAAGTAAGCAACAAGAGCAATGTCTTTGAAAACATTTATTGATTTTGGTTGCAAGCTCTTGTAAATTTACCTGCAGATAAGGCCCACTGCACACTTTGTCCAAGCACACTTGCATTATATTGAATTTCCAATAACATAATGGACACAATCCAGACAAAGGTATGATATGTTTCACTGAATTAAATCTTCCCCAATAAAAATGAATGAGACCTTCAAGTGAATAGCTTCTATTGATTGTCTCCATTTTTAAAGACTGGGCAAATGGAACAAGTCCCTCGTATTATCCTCTTAAAAACACAACATGCTAAAATTATTATTCATATGTAGATTTTTCTTCTCAATAAAGATTTGTGATGTTTACCTGTAAGATTTAAATTATGCATGACTGCAAGATGTAAAAATAAAATTGTTATTAAACCGCTTCATTTTATTTACTACTACTACTTTAAAAAAAAATAGACACAGTAAATAATATGCTACACTTTAGGAAATAGACACACTGAAGTTTGAAATATCCTCAATGTATTTTTTTTTAAAAAAATCTCTTGTTAATATCAGCTGACAGCAATTAATATTAACCATTGATGTATTTACTGAAGAGGCAATGTTCAGGCAGAATTTGGCTCAAACAGATCTCATACTCACTTAGATATCTTGGCTCAGCCATAGAAGAAGACATATTGGCCATTTCCGCACGCAGCGAGGGAATCTCTCCCTGCCGCTACTCACCGGATCTTCTGGCGGCCTGGTCCGGTCTGGGTTGAGGTGGAGCAGTGCGTGGTCGTAGATCTGCACTGTTCCGGCATCCAAAATGGCGGCTTCCAGTTGGTCGTGGGTCTCAACCAACCACTGAAGCTCACCAGCCTAAAGCCCACCCTCCGCAGATCGCAGGCTCACATTGGTGCGAGCCTTCGAATCTGCATCAGAGAGCAGGCACGCAATGGCGCGTGCCAGCATTTTGAAAGACCGGGAAAATCAGGTCTTTCAAAAACACGCTGGAGGACCACTTGGGGTCATTCCGGAGTGGACTGAGGTGCGGATCTACAGTAAGTAGTCCAGACCCAGTCCGTTCCAAGGTGCAGACATCCTCCGTGGAGGACGCATTGCATTGTTTTACTTACCTCATGCGAAAATGGCCATTGTGATAGTAATCTGATAATAGGGAAAGGAAAAAAATCCCTAAACATTTGAAAAAAACATTTCCCCAATGTTTAGAAAGATCGTACACTGGAATCCTCTATCATATTTTGCTTAGTATAGCTTTATGCATATTTACCAAACTAGCAAGGGAACTAAGAATTGTGAAGATGTTTATCAGGACACCAGTAAGAGTGCCCCATGTGGACTGGGACTGATGTGCGCCAGTGTATGATGCACACTGCTGCACAAAGCACATCATGTGTGATGCCCATCCGTGTGCAATGCACATCAAACACTTTGCTGGTTTTTCTATATAGTAGTGTAAGGATGGCTGTCTACTGGATGCACATGCCACAAAACTGACCGATTCTAATTCCATCATACATGGTTATGAAAACGTAAATTCTGTACAAGAATCCAGCCACAGTTTTTTACAAAATAAAAAAAAAATGTAAATTTCCTGCAGGATACATCCTGAATTGCAAATAGTCTTAAAAAATGTATAATTTTATATAATTTTGAAGACTTTTTTTCAGAAGGAAAAAGTCCTTAAAACTGTCATTGCTCTCTTTGAGAATGAAATTAGCAAAGTGTTACATTCCTATATGAGGAGCAGAACAGGACCTCTTTAAATAAAAGATGTAATTAAAAAAAAGGAGTAAGAAAATGCTTTTCACTAGAGATTGCTTGCTTTTTTCCATCTATTTTGTTGTTACTGTTTGTTTCATTGCATTGATTATTATAGTAGTTCTTTTATTCCCTGCATACAAGTTGTTGAACAGTTCCATTCAGAGTTCTGATCTTTTTCTGTTACCTTTTACTTTTATGTCTCATGTGTTCTTAAATGCTTGAAGAGTTTTATTTGTCCTCCATTGAGTCTTTTCTTTCTTTTTGGCCACAGATATTGTCTTTTTGCATTTCTCCCTGACAATATCCCTGGCTTCAGTTCAGAGTTCTTCTGGCTTCCATTCGATTAGGCCTAATAGTACAAATCTGTTTTTCATGTTATCCTTAAATTCTTCAGGGATGTTCTTCAGCTTGTATTTCAGCATGATGGTTATATTTGTGTTCTTCTTTAGCTTTGCTCTAATTTTTGCTGTTAGTAATTTATGGTCAGTGTCACAATCTGCTTCTAGTCTTGCTTTTGCAGAGAGGAAGGAGCTCCTCTATCTTCTGCTTCTGATTATGTTATCTATTCAATTTCTCTATTGGCCATCAGGTGATGTCCAGGTATGTAGTCATTTCTTGGGTTGCTTGAAGAACAAGCTGTTGGTGTAAAAGCTGTAATGAACAGCTTGTAATGAACAAGCTGTTGACCTCACAAAATTCACTCAGTTGGTATTGTGCTTTGTTTCTTGGTTCTAGGTCAAATTTTCTGCTGCGTATCCTACTTTTGCATTCTTATTGCCTGTGATTAACAAGAAGTCCTATTTTAGTGTATGATCAATTTCCTCTTGGACACCTGTAGAGAATCTTCACTGAAAATAATAGAATGCACAGAAAATCCTGTTTCCAGCACAAAACAATAATGTGTGATTTTTGTGCAAAATAAGTCTCAAATTGTGAACAGGTTTTATCAACTGTTTGTTTTTCAAATATTTTCTGAAAGTACAAAAAAGTTGTTACATTTTCTCATTGTTTCCTTACAGACGTAAATCAGTGAAGAATTACATCCTTAGTCTACTATAATTGGAACAAACCAACTAAATTCACAGCAGAATCATATTGAATCTCTTTTCACATGGTACTCTGCAGTAGTTATATTCTGTTGATAACTAGCACTTTGTATAATGTTTGGGAATGTTACCAAAATGCTATAACTGAGTAGTATAAAAGACACCTCGATACATTTACTGGTACTTCAGATACAATAAATAGTAGGCACACAATCACCCAAGGTGCTTTTCACACTGCAGAACTATAGGACTACAATTCTATTTTAACTGTCATCATTCCATCCTGTGGAATCCTAGAATTTGCAGTATAGGGATGGTTTTTATAATTCCCACAGAGCTTTAGTGTTTTCCTAAATGACAAATTCCTGGATTTCAAAAGATGCAGCCATGAAAACTAAAATGGAATCATAGAGCTAAAATTATTTAGTATGAAAGGAGCCCAGTGAAGAGTATCCAATACTAGCCATTTGGTTGGCTTTCTCCTTTAGGGCTCAGGGCTTATGGGGAAGACCAATATGTTCAGGCAACCTAAAAATAGTCTGGTTGGAGACAAACTAGAATGATTAGCTTGTATCTGGGGGTCAGAAATGGCTTGCACTTGACATGCTGGAGGGGAGTAAAGATTACACCTGCTTAAGGAAACACACATACTAAACAGCCCTGCTGAAGGACAGAATTAAATAGCTGATAAATTCAATCTTAATTTATCCCTACATTTTTGGTATCTATCTCTTTCTTCTAACTGGGTGGGCATTAACTAACAATTGGCTGCCCTGTAATGTTGGTTGCCCTGTAGCAAAGGACTCAATTCAAACTGGACATTGCACATTCCTTATTGAAATGGCAGGGGACGTGTATATGTAGATTCTCTTATTGGATGAAAAGAGATTTTTTTAAATAACAATTGGATTATGAAGTGCACATGCAATCTATTTTTTTTTTACTTTTTCTTACATAAATTGTTCATTTCTCTTCTTTTTTGTGTCTTTCTTGATCTCTTCTCCCTTGCCTTCCAGATGTGTCTTGTTCTCCATTTTATATATTCATAAAAAGGGTGGATAAAATGTCAGGGCTTTATCTCACTCTCTGTGTCTGATTAATTACCTTTTCTTCTATAATGAGAATAATATGAATTAGCAATTTTTAAAATGTCATTCCATTTTTTAATGGAAGAAGCAGAAGCTGGCAAAGAAAAGGTGCCAATTTCACCCAGTCACTTTCCTAAATAAATAAATACCTTGTGCACATGTGTACTGGGGTTAAAAAGTAAATGTTAAAAAGGCCAGTTTCAAGGCCCACCATCTCCAAGAGTCCATATAGGTATTGGCTCACTATCCACTTAAGACTGTGTCAGTCAGCATCTTTTTTTTTTTTTTTTAAAGTATGGAGTCAAATAAACCATGCTTTGATCAACTGAGAGTGTGGTAGTGTCATAACACAGCTGTGTTTCCTTCCGTTGGGATCGTGACACTTTGGTGACCCTAGTGTTGCTGAACAACAATTCCTGTCATGTCTCACCATGATCCAGGCTGGCTGGGACTCAAGTGAACTGGAATCCAGTAACAA
This sequence comes from Cyclura pinguis, assembly GCA_030412105.1. NCBI lineage: Eukaryota > Metazoa > Chordata > Lepidosauria > Squamata > Iguanidae > Cyclura > Cyclura pinguis. Next base: position 148,511,546 of record CM059601.1, on the reverse strand, counting down.
CAGGAGAGTCAAAAGTTTCTCAGCCCTGCACCACATGGTGGTTTTTTGTTCAAACAATTGGCCCTATAAGCTGAGACAGGAATGCTCAATGCATTTCAGCTGTACCCCAGTTGCTTATAGTTTTAATTAAAGAAGGAAACTGTGGTTAACAGATTCATAACCAGTCATAGTGCATTCATAGTTTCTCACTTCTGACAAAACAGGTAATTATATTTAACTGGAAAACCTCCTAGCTATTTAGGCACACCAAGAAGGAAGGATGGAAGGGTTGGTGCAAAGATGTATTGCCCTCTCACCCAAATGATAAAACCAGACACAAGAGTTGAATAAAAGAAACCCACAGGTTTATTAACTTCAAGAATCTGCAACACAGCAGCAAATGGGGTGTGCAGGAATGAATTTGTATGTGGGAATCCTGTTCAATTGGACCTCACATCCAGAGACTTCTAGGCATGTAACCTAGGATATAGATCTTCTGGTTTTTCCTAGCCTGAACCCCTGAAGTGAAAAGAGGGACTCAAGGGATGTTCCCTCAGATGCTGCTCAAACCAATGAGCAATGATAGGGAAATGGCTGATTTTTTTTCACTTTGCCATGCCACCAAAAGCTTTCAGAGAGAGCCAACTGATGCTATGTGCCTACATTGCACCACCAGAGTGAGTCAGAGTGACCTCACTTACCCCACAGACCCATCAAGTGCCAGAGGCCATGCTACAGATTCCCAAGATACAGATCATCGCCTACTAGTAATAAGTGAACAACATCTCTTGAATAAGATGTGACTTACCATACGTAATGTTCTGCTGGAAAAGGTAAGCCCCCCAGCCTGCACATCCCCTAGCTCTATATATTCTACCAGGGTTGACAACACTCCTCCATACCTGTAGTCCCAGTTTTAACCAAAACTAGGATAATCCTAGGATATGCAATTTAGATATGAGCCAAATTATCTTGAATAGTGTGACTAATGCCATTTCAGCACTACACTATTATACTGCTATTGTTCCACTTTCTACATCCTGTGGAATTATGCGGTTTGTAGTTTAGGAAGGAACATTTAGAATTCTGAGCCAAGAATTCTGAGCCAAGAATTCTGAATTCTTGGCCTCAGTAAACTGTAGACCCTAGAATTTCACAGGATGTTGAGGAATAATAGCATTGTAACAGTGTAGTATGGAAATGCCCATAGATCATAATTTGTAACACACACCAAGTCATTTTTGCCAAGATGCAGAAGCAAGAGGTGGAGAGGGACTTATTTGGCTGATAAATGCTGAGGAATAGGGATCAACTCAGACCTCATCCCCCTACTCCAAAAACCAAGAAACTGAACAGTGGAGATGCAACAGGAGGGGAGACACAAAGCCAAAGACTACTGTGTGCTTCCAGAAGATAAGAAAGTATCCCAAGAAAGCAATCTAGACCTTGACAGGCCTTTGTCCCCCACCCAGAAGAAAAGTGGAGAATTAAGGTCATTATCTTATGCAATCCTTGAACATGGCAGACCACCACCTGCCAATGTGCTCAATTTCAACTCTATTCACACCAGCCCTAAAAAGAGAAGAGGCAATATCTATGTGAAAAAAGTGAATATCTTAAAGTGCAAGATCCTGGCCTGCAAGAAGTAGTGACTTGCAGAGCATCCAGAATTCGTAATGAGTTAAAGGGGACTCAGCAGTTTGACAGAGGGAAAGACCCTGCCCCTTGCCCCTGACAGACAAATACTCTCACAATGGTTAAACCACATAGCAGCCCAGGGAGGCACCTCTGCTAAGCTTAATCAGCTGCTCTTGCCACATTGACCTGTCTTCAACCTACACAAGGTGGTAGACAATCAGCTTCTTCAAAGCAGACTTTATGGGAAAAAAAACAAAAACTTTCCTGAGTCATTGCATCCATAAACAACAAGAAATTCACTTGGGCATAGGGCTGCAAAAATGTCAACAAAACAGCCACGCAAAAAATGTAGGATTTCATAATAAGAAAAGAAAGCAACTTGAAATTTCAAAAGAATGTTTTGCAAGACATCAGGTGTGAATGGCTTTCAAAAATCAGGTAAGCCAGGGTGCAGGCATGCCCAACCTTCCAACATTTTAGGAAACTACAAGTCTGATGTAAAATCAGGCAAGCCCTGTGATTTGGCCTTAAATGTAAGATCTGTAAAATCCCATGAAATGGTTCCCATTACCAAACCCTTATCTTTCAAACAAAGGACAAAGCATGACAAGTGCTCCAAAAGAAATTGTCAGGAATGGAGTAGCTGAACAGCTGTTCAAAAGCTTTGAAACTTCCTGAGATGCCTGTTGTAACTGACTCTAATGCAGTCATCCAATAAAGCGGTTATTGATCAACCAGATTCTAATCTCTGGGGTTCTGTGGTGTCACCAGAACAATATTCTGCTTGTCCCTGGCTTCTGGTGCCACAATTCTGAAGTGATCCATCTTGGAATGAGAAAATGTGTATCCATTAAAATTGTCATTGCTGGCAAGGTAATGCAGCTTGAAGAGGATGTTGCAGCTAAGGCACTATAGAACAATACTTCTCAAGGCCCTCGTAACCTGGGGGGATTGAGAAGTTTGGGAATTGATCACATGTACAGTGGCCTGGTTGTCACACCAGAAGCAAACAGTGGCAACACACAAGAAGTAGGTTAGCTGTACATTGCTACTGCAAAGGGAAAGAGTTCTAGGAAGGTGATGTCCCTAGTGGTACCTTGCTTGTATCAGGCAGTTGGCTCCATGGGCAAGATACCAAATGTCTCATGAAATAAATTCCCAAGCTCCAGCAACCAGAAGTATGTGAGTATATTTGAAAATCTTTCTTAAGGAAGAGCTTTCTGCACCATAAAGAAACTACACTGAAATGTTCCAAAAAAAAAAAAAAAAATGACCCACATTAGTATGAGGATATGAGGCAGAAGGTGCCTGAAGAGCATTGCAAAGGCAATGTAGAAAAGCCCACTTGGCACAACCACCCTACAAGCAAAGAAGTTCTTGCAGTTGGCAAAAGCACACTTCCTGGCTGACAGACTTGCGGCTAATTTTTCCTAAAGTACCTCAAATTAAGCTTCCAGAAGCATGCAAAACTGAGCTACAGCATCTATTTCAGTGCCCCAAAATACTAAGGATGTAACAGGACACTCAGATTTCTCAGGAGCTAGTGAACACCCAAGTAATCAACAGAGGTTTGAAATCTGTTCATCAGCACAGAGCATGCATTGGAGTGGGCAGGATAATGTCATCAAGATAATGTGATATGGCTATTGAGCCCACCAAATCATGGTAAGCCCACTCCAGAAATGAACAGAAGGGCTCAAAAGTTATGCATGATATAATACAGTCCATAGAGAGACAGTTGTCCACATAGAATTGTCCTTGAAACTGAAAACTCAAGAAGTTGAAGTCATCAGTATGAATGGGAAGGAGCCTACATGCTTACTTTATGTCAACCTTTGCCATAAGAGCCCTGGGGCTTAAGCTGCAGAACATAACAATGGCTCCATTAAGTTTGTTTAATGAATAGAACTCATCAGGATAACACTGTTCACTGATGAACCCTTGGGAAATGAACTGCTATGAAAACATTCACCCTCAGTCTTCTTGGAACAATGCTCAATGTGGAAATGTATAGTCTCACAAGAGGATATCTTCAAAAGGGCCAGCTAAATGGCCAGCACTCGCCTCCTTATTAATGTTCCCCAATGTGACCTATTCTTTTTTTTTCTGCTCAGAACTTGCATCTCATACTGCATAGCAAAGTCCAGCTTTGGGAAGAACATGCTTTTGCTGGTCGGTAGGACTAGAGAGAGCCAACATTTGTAGTGGTTTGACTATTGGACTATGATCTGGAAGACCAGGGTTTGATTTCCCATTCAGCCATGGAAACCCATGGGGTGACTTTGGACATGTCACACACTCTCAATCCTCAGAAAACCATGTGAAAGGTTCACCATAGGGTTTCCATAAGCTGGAAACAACTTGAAGGGACACAACAACAGCAACAACAACAGGAATAGGAGTGGAGACCAGAGTAATGAATAACGGCTTTCTCCTAGTGCCAGACACTGAGATGAAGGGAATAGAGACAGGACTTAGAGCCTTTATTGCTCCTCCATTCTCCTTCTCTTCAGTGCTGCTTGGCCTACTCACCCAATAGGCAGTACAGATAGTTGCTGGTTGCTGCTGGGTATCAAGTAGGAATTTTCTTTTCCTTTTCAGGAAGGTCTCCACCCCCCCACCGCATGCTGCACTGTTATATATGAATATTGGCCTGGGTATGCAAATAGGAGATCACTGGCAGGTAGCTGGGGTAGGAATCTTAAGGAGCAGTAATGCTTCTAGGCAACTATTTGGTGAAAGGAACACCTCCAGGCTTGCTTCTGTGGGTCACGGGGCTCTAAGGAAATTATCCTTCATACCACTCTGGGGCATGATTTCCATTTATTACAGAGAGTGTGGGGAGGGAGAAAACTTGAGAGGGTCGCACTTGTTGACACTTGGCTGGGTTTGCACCTAAAATAGTGGCTGGCAGTCAGATCCTGGGTATGTCACCCAAAGATATCTTGGAGGAAGTTGTTGCCCTCCTGCCACAGCTGCAATCCACTTTAGGCTCTCACCCTGCAGATCATAATATTTAAAGTTCAATAGTTCAATAATTAATAAAAGTGCCCCTTTAGAATCCAACTCTGTTGTCTAGTCTCATTATTTTCTAGGTAGCAAGGTAATATTATTTTGCTGTGCATAAAATTTCACATGTATTTCTCATGAAGAATTAAGTACCAAACTGCAAAGATTCTGTCCTGTCATAGATTCTCCATGTCAGGGGCTCCAGGCATTTGAGAAATTTGAGAAACTCATTTTTCTACCATGTTTGGAATATGTTTTTTAAAAACATTTTTTTCTATTCTAGCCTTGTCTCTCACTTTCCTTATCTAAAGCGAATTCTTAAAAATGTAGAATGCTCACAGTTTCATCAGAACAGCATGTGCATAGTATTAACTTCTGAATCAGCCTATGGAAATATGTACCTACACAGCAGTCCTTTAAGTATGCATTCTCTGAGAGGAAAAAGTTGATATTGTTTATTGTTATGGTTATGGTTATTTGGAATACAGCTAACAGAGTCCCTACATTTTCCAGGTTCTGCATTTTCTTTGGTTGGTTCACTATCATTGACCTCTTAGGCGTGCGCGCGTGCGCACACACACACACACACACATATCTCAGATACAGTTGCAATAAGAATGCATGTGTAAATGGTTTGCGTTAGGTCTCCAAGCCACTGTGGCAGTTAATAATTAATTGGTGCTGCCAAAAGTGGTGTCAGAAAAACAAAAATAACCAGAGCGAATATCTTTTGTTCCAATCCCCTGTCCACTAAATCTTTCCGACATAACTTCCTATGTGGAAAATTTATAAATCCCGCTTCCTCCTTTAAAACAGTAGGTGTCCCTTGTATGAGCTATAACTCTTGCATAATTGGGCATACTAGGCCTCTTTCCAAATTTTCTGTGACAGGAATAATTTTTCAAGAACACATCTGCCATAAGTTTAAAAGTGAAACAACAAAAACTTGGAACAATTATCCACGAGAACTAAATCATGTGATTTATGCTGTGCATACAATATGAGGTAAAATGCTCAGCATGGATTTTCATGCAACTTCCACTTTGATTCTTTTGAGGCTGCAGGAAAGGGGAGTGTTAAAAAACAAACAAACAAGCAACAACTACTTGTCTGATGTCATCTACTTCTCTATGTTATTAAGAAATTGACATGTGTAGAGTTATATAAAATGGCTGTGATATATGCAGTGCAAATATATTATTAGATACTTTACTGCCATTACAGGGAAATGGCAACAGCATATTCTGTGTAACTATTAAAGTGAATAATAAGAACAAGAATTAACCATGGGTTATGAAGAAAAAAAGGACTCCTACTCATTCCATGAATTGACGGAAACATCTGCATAAGCATCACAAAATATTCTTTTTTGTCAAAAAAAGAAAAAAAACCAACAACACACACATACACAGAAAGAACATGTCTGTATCCACTCTGCCTATGTGGAATAGGATCTTGTGCAAGTTTATTATTGTAAACAGATGCTTCAGATTTGGGATAGTAAAGAAATTACTTTGGTCTACACTTTAATATAACTTGACCTAATTCACACTTTCCCAAATGAATACAGAAAATGGAACACAATTATCATTCACTTTTCAGACTTTGCAAAATGCTGTGATGCAGTTCTCATAAAAATGCCCACAACTAAGGAAAACTTCCTTGTCTGTTTCATTGTGGCATCTGTTTATATCAATTTTCTGGGGCTTCAGGAAACAGTGGGGTGATTGTGTAATTGCCTATGTGCACAGCTTGAAGAGTTACAAATTGGTCAAGCTCAATATGAACTGATGCATATTATTTTTCAGCCTTTTCATTGTGTCCACTGGTTGACTTCTGTCTCTCTGGTTAGTTCTGTTTAATTACTTCAGTTCCATTTTCTTCTATCGCACCAAGGACAGCTTTCAGTGTGCGATGTATGTTAATGCAAGTTTGAAAGCAGAGGACAGCAAACTGGAAATCAAAAGTGCTGTATTTTCTAGTCAATGTTGCTTTGGTTTTGTTTTGGTTTTTAGTTTGTTTCAGTGATGTGGGAAATGCAATATATAAACCACTTGTGAAAATACCTTTAGTCCAATGTTCAAATACATATTTATTTATTTGAAATATTTATAATTTTCCTTTCTATGATCCTCAAGATGGTTTTCAACAATAAAACAAATACATTTAAAGATAATATAATATCATGAAGACCGCAAGAAAAGAGCCTGATATAAAGTTATATTTGGGGTGAGAATCATGTTACTTTTCAGATGCTGGACTGTAATTCCCAGCATTCCTCATCATTGACTATGCTGGCTAGGGCTCCAAGAACTTGCAGTTCAACAACATCTGAAGGGTCACATGGTTCCCATCCCTGCTACATGTCGTAGAGCGATTGTGAACCATGTTAACTGGAGGCATGTAAGCATGTAAGTTTCCACCCAGAACATGGTACAACATTGTTTACAGCCAGTCTTTCTGATACAGTTGCGTTTGTTCAGACACACAAGACAGAGACTGTAATCTCCTGGATTTACAACAGGCATTTCTCATGCTACAATATTCTCCTATGGAGGTTAAATAAATAAAATCATCAAGGCAGGATTAGTAGTACCCAGGAACAATCCACAGTCTACTATAGGAGAGACTAAAAAGGCAAAATGACAGAACATCTCTAGTGGTCCCTAGCGGTCAACTACAGTCTCCAGTTCAGCCCACTCAAAACACATAATCAGTGAGCTATAACTTGTCTGGTGAATAATACAGCATTCTCACAGGCTCTGGGGGTCAGGCCTACAGACAGCCTACGAATTGTAAAACAGCTGTTCACTTACAACCAAAAAACATAGTAATACAGGGACAAGATCCTGCCACAAACCCAGATGTCTACTCTGTCCCCACATCTACTCTAAGAGAAATGTTACAGGGGTCAATAACATTACTCGCAACACTGAATATTCCTTTACTTGTTCTTCCTCCAATATGATATATGCGATATTATGCCAGCAATGCCCTTTACACTCTATATTGGACAAAAAGGACATTCTCTGTATAAGAGAATAAATAGACACAAATGTGGTATTAAAAATGTCCATTCCCCAAAAGCAGTTGCGGAACATTTCAACTTTCCTGGACATACAGTACAGGATTTAAAGGTTGTGGTCCTTGAACAAGGAAATTACAATGAAAGAGTAGAAAGAGAATTGAATTATAGTTAAAAAATAGACAGAGATACAAAGAAAGGCAATAGCTTCATTGCACGTTACACATATCAATACAAGGAGTCCTCGCTACTGTAACAAAAGGAATCTTAGAAAAGGCTTTAGCGCTAGGAAACTAACTTGTGGTAAACAGATTTATTGCTTTCATATGTCAACAATAACTAATTACTGTAAAGATCTAAAAGACCTGTATCACTTTATGCAGACCTATAAAAATTAAAGGCAAGGATCAAGGTTTGCTTCCTTCTAGATCATATTACATTCCACCCCATCCCTGAAAATGTGTGAGTATATGTTATACCTGAGCATTTATTATCACTCTGTATCACATCCGATGAAGTGAGTTTATATCCAGGAGGGCTCATGCAAAAGAAAAACCATTGGCAATAAAATTACAAAATCATTTCCAGCAGCAAAGTAGCTTTCATTGACATCTTGGTTATCTCTGTCTTGTGCAAAGATAAGTACCCATTTCTTAAGTATCACTGTTTTCTAAATGTATCTCAGTTTCCTGGATTTTGTTGTATTTGGCTCCATTGCCAACATAGCTACTCCTGAATATGATTTGTGGCTTTTTTTTTTTAAGACAGTATTGTACATGATCTCCAAAATGGGCTCATGCATACCCACTGCTTGTGTGAGAACCACTAAATGAATGAACCCAGCTGTGAGCATCAGACTGCAGCAACCTGCTACAGGAATCATTTGCCAAAAGCCAACACTGTCCTGCCATGCAGTGAGAATACATCCTATTAGTGAGCTGTAAATGTGGTTAAAGGAGTGAAAGGTATTTAAATATCTCATTTTTCCACAAGAAGAAAAAAAATGTGTGTTAAGTAGCATGTCGTGTAAGAGAAGTTTGGTTTATTATTATTTTTCTACTGAAGTATAGCCATGTTAAATGGGAGTACCAGCACATTTTGGTTTCATAGACATCAAAAGAAATTGAAATTCAAACACTTCCTTTTGATCTACCTTTGTAAACTGGAAATGAAGGATGCATTAATTCATCTCCTTTACACCAATCACCGCCTGTGAGCTTTGACAACCAAGTGGCTGTCAAGTGGATTGATGAATGGGGTTACTTTATGAGTTCCAATTCTTCCCTATTTCCCTGGAAAGTGAGCATGTACACTCTGATTTTCATAGTGCCACTATGAAATGTCACTTAATAAATTTAGAATCTCTGGGAGAAAGTGGCTTATGGGATGATGATGATGATGATGATGATGATGATGATGATGGTGATGATTCTTGTTCCAGAGTGGTCAAAGCATAGTCCTCTAGATGTTATTGGAGTGCAGTTCCAGCTTTCTTCTCTATTGGCTGTATTGGGTAGAGCTGATAAGGAACAAACTGTTGATATTGCAGTTCAATAAGTATGTGGAAGAGCACACTTTCACCATCCCAGTTTTAGCTCTGTCTGTGGCAATGTCTAAAATCAGTATGATGCAGGTAGGTACTGATAAAAAGATTCACTTTTAAATCTCATTCAGAGATCTAGACAACTCAGACTGATTTAGAGGCTTACCAATTTGACCAGGGTTAGGTTTATTGGAAGCATTATCAGTAAGATTAGCCTCTTAAAGGGATTAGGAATGCTAAATAACAAATGTGTACACACAAAGAGTTTTGTGCTGTATTCTTTAACTTTATTTTGTTGGTATTAGCGGCCTTGGGCCAAATTAGCTAGGATGATTTTCCTTTCGGAGATGACCAAGCCACTAAGCTTCAGAGGAATAGGTGCATGGAGTTTTGTGCACGAACAGCCTTCACAGCGTGTAAGTTTCCAAAAACGATGTCCCTGTGCTTTTAAAATCTTGTGCAAATGTTATGAAAATGACATATAAAATAAAAATAGCCTGAGTATTTTTTAACAGAAAGCCTGTCAGCACTACTAAAGACTGTGTTTTTCATTTCATTTATTTCTCCTTCATTATATATACATATACAAACACACACACACACACACACACACACACACACACATGTATATATAAAGAAATACAGAAAATTAAAGAAGATAGGTACAGTGGCTAGAGAAAGATGGGAGAAAAACAACTTAAGACTTTTTCTGATGGACACCCTTTCTTCTGCACATTTCCTCAAAATGCCACTTTCATTATTTGCCATAAGACAGGATGATTAGATATGGAGTACACAATGAAATAGGTAGGACAGTAGGTCATCGGAAGTGTCCCCAGTATGGAAAAACACTACTGTAGGAAAAGGGTGTAAAGCAGGAATGGCTACTAACCACCTACAGCATGGGAAAGTTCTTTTTTTGGATTTGAACTCTCGGATTTTCTAGATATTGGGGGAGTATAATAAAAAGTAACTTTTTCTTATCTCTGCTGGTATCACAGCCATAACAAGAGACCATACTGGACTGTTTGATAGAAATCTGAGAGAGGTAAACTGACAGGTGAAGAAATATATAGGGAGAGAATGATTAAGTGAAAAGAACAGGAGTCTAAAGGCAGGCTGTTGTAGTTCCAGCTGTCATTTCTGTCCATGAACTAATTCTCCAAGAACTACTCTAAAGTCATAATGGTGAACATATTGACAGGAAACTGGTCTTCCTCACTGCAAGAAAACCTATAGTTCTCTTGACAGCAGGACATGTAAAAAAGATACTGGAAGTAAAGAGACCTGACAATATATGTGTCTTAGAAGCTGTTCAGACTGAGCACTATGAAGAATGAGGCAACCCTAGTAGTAAGCAGGAAATAGAATGGTTGGAGATCAGAGTCAGATATCCACAGAACTAGGATGTCCTGTTTATTTATTATTATTATTTTTTATTTATTTTGTTTAGTGGATATAGAATACTTCCTACTTCTCTCTTCTTCATTATTTGCTTCTGGCAAAGCAATGGCAAGAATATTGCTAGAGTAGAAATGGGCAAAACTGTTCAGTATCTCCATAAGACAGATGCATTTTTTTAAAATATATATATATATATATATATATATATTGTTCTTGTGGGGAAGAATGAATGATTTTGCATTTTTTCTCACCTCTATGAGAATGGTTGCTGCCCAACTTACTGGGTAGCAATGTTGCAGCCTGGGGAGCTCCAGCAGTCACATGGTCTCCTCTAGCTTCTTCTTTCCCAGCATTTGTCATAACTTCATGGTTGGCTGCATCCAGGTATCTTCCCTGGCAGCCAATGAGTTTAAACCTGTGGCAGCGAATGAGTTTAAACTTCAGGCTTAAACTCATTGGCTGACTCCTTCCCTGGCCAGAGCCTCCTGCAGTTTTCTCCCTGGTCAGGGAAAGGGATTTATAAGCTGGCCCTCCTTCGGTCAGCAATCACTTTGTTCCAGACATCTCCCCTCCCCTGGTATTATGTGATATCTGTTTGTATTTCTTTCTTACAACTTTGGGGGTGGTTGGCATGAGTCCTGGATCCAGGACTAGTATGTTGGTGCTTCCAATGTGAGGTTATCCTCAGGCGGTACAGGGGTGCAATGGGTGTTGGCAGGTCAACAGATGTGGATGCCACCCCTGCACTCAGCAGATTGGTGGTTTCAGCACCTGCCAACTCTGGGCAAAGCAGGTGCCAATCAGTTGACTCATTGGTCAACAGGTGGGTTGGCTGATGCCTGGATCTGGACCCACCCAAATACCAACCCTTGTAACAACTGTAATCAAATAAAGTTGTGGCCTTTTTTCTCCCATATTTTTGTGTCTGATGTTTCCTCCTTTAGTGGCCAGTATCTCTCTCCTCTGAGACCACAAAGGGGTTGAAAACTGTGCAGTTCTCAAAGACTGTTCACAGGTTAAGTCTTGTTCATGGTAAAATGATTTGCATTTTTTTCATAGAAAATTGAACTTTCTGCACTGAAAACAATGTTTTGCATGACACACAGATTTTTTTAATGCAGAAATGGTATTTTCTGTGCAGAAAATGCTGCTTTCTGTGCAGGAAACTTAGGAAATTTCCACACTACCCTGCTATAATGCTATTATTCCACTTTCAACATCCTACGGAATCCTGGGGTTTGCAGTTAAAGGAGGGGCATTGAGAATTCTCAGCCAGAGAGCTTTTTGGGCTCAGCAAACTACAGACCTCAGAATTCCACAGAATATTGAAGGTGGAATAATAGCACTATAACAGGGTAGTGTGGAAATGGCCCTAGACAAACACACACACACACACACACACACACACAGAGAGAGAGAGAGAGAGAGAGAGAGAGAGGTGTTTTCTGAAGAGAAAATGTTGTATTCTCTGAAAAATAAAACTTGTGATTTTTTTTTCACACCAAATGAATTAAAAAATCTGAAGAATGTGATCCACCTAGAATTTTCCACATCAGAGTTACCCAAAATTGGAGAAACTTGTTTTTCAATAATTTGGAAAGTATTTTCATTTTTTAAAAATATTCCTGCTCAAAAAATAACTTAAAACAGAGATAAGAGAACTTTGGGATGACTTTTTGTGGGTCTTTTGTTGTAAACAGTACAGTGAGACTGTAGTGTATGTGACTGATTTAAAATGTGAAATATTATTCCTGGAGATTAATTTTTAGCTATAAAATTTGTGTGAGAACCAAATATTGTCTATGGTCAGAGTTCATGTAAAACTCTGAGTTATTATTTGTAGGTCTTGCAGACATATTGTTTCTCAAATAAATTCTGCTTGATTTTCAGATCACTTAGGCCATTTCCGCATGGTGTCGCCATCCCACCATGGGGATGGGATGGCAGCGGCCTGTGGGTCATGCTTTCACACAACGTCATTGTGGTCCCACTGCCATTCTGTCCCCATCCATCATGATTGCAGGATATTCACATAATAGAATAAATCTGTTTAGCACTTATGATCGTGCAATTCTTCCGTCCTCCCCAGCCATGTGGAAGCGGTAGAAATGAGATAGAAGTGTTTCCTTCCACAGTGCAATATGGGGGAAAGCCCAGCTGCACTGCATAAGGAAGACATATGCTGCTTATGCTCCCTTCCTCAGGAAGCAGGACAGGTGCAGAGTGGAGCATTACTGTAATGCTTCCATCCTTGCCAAGGTGCTGCTGGGATTGCAATGGGACAAGCACTGGATCAAGTAAGGTGCAGAAATGTCCTTAGTAAGTACATATAGTGCTTTGTTTTATATGTATGTAATTCTATTTGGTTTAGTTTATTTTCTTAAAAGATTTTATTTATGCATAAATTAATGTGAGCCATATGTGCACATACAGGTGTTTTAGCTCCTCATTTCATTTCTTGCTTATAATTATTTATGTATATATGAACTATTTTACCCGCCTTTTTCACAGGTGATAAAGAAGGCCATACAAATATTTCCTGGTTGAAGCACTGAGATTTTTCTTGAAATAGTAGCTGTTTCACGTCACAAGAATATTTATATACAAACACACAGTCATGAAGTTCACCCAGATAGCGGTGGGTACCCCACACTTATTTATTTCTTTAAATATACACCTACATTTTCCACTAGAAATAGCACTCAAAATACTAACAGATAGAATACCAAATTATAACAAAAACATGAAAGCAAATAAGGCCATTTCCGCATGGAGCGAGGGAATCTCCCTGTGCTGGTACTTACCAGAATTCTTGGCTCCACGCTTGGGTCCAGGCTGGTCTGGAGCAGTGCGTGGCCGCCACTCCGCACTGCTCCAGGGACGAAAATGGCAGCTTCTGGTTGGTTGAGGCTCTCCACCAACCACTGAAGCTCACCGGCCTAAAGCCCACCCCCGGCAGATTGCAGGCTCGCACTGGTGCGAGCCTGCAAATCTGCACCGGAGCACGGGCACGGAGTGGTGCGCTCCATGCTTTTGAAAGTCCTGTTTCAAGTGGTCTTTCAAAAGCACACTGGACGACCACTTTGGGTTGTTCCGGAGCGGGTTGAGGTGCGGAACTACACTAAGTAGGTCTGACCCAGTCCGCTTCCAGGTGCAGACGTCCTCCCTGGAGGATGTTCTGCACCATTTCTTTAAGCCCGTGTGGAAATGGCCTAAGTTACATTTGCATCCATAAAAAAGAACCTTCACAGTTAAAATCTACTTGATTAAACAATTTAAAATCCAAGAATCTGCCCAAATATAAAACTTATTTGTTTGTAAGAGTGCAATTAAAAAAGATGGAACTAGCTTGATCTTCCTTGGTGGGACGTTCAAGAGTCTGGGAGCAGCTACTAAAAGGCCTTGTCTTCCATTTCTGCCAAATGTTTGCCCAATGGTGTTAGCACAGGCTGAAGTATGTTTTGAAACTCTCTCAGAACGCAAGTGGATTTATGTAGAAAGTTAAATCTTTCAAATAACCTTTTCTTCCCAAGTCCTGTAGGACCTTAATCATAGCTGAAAACATTGCTAACACAATATGGATCAGTCCTAGTAAGAGGGTCACAAACTCATTATAACCACTTCTCCCCTTTTACTGAACTTAAGTACATTTTGCACACACAGAGCTGTTTTATGTATAGCAATGTTCTCATCTAACTGTGTTTTCTTTTTCTATGTCTGTTAGTGAAAATCCTCGAAGAAAAAGATGAATACCTCAACCACAGTGGAAAACTAAAATGTGAATCCAGTCTCCTATTTATCACTTCCCCTTTTTCAATATACAGAAGACAAGTAATATAAATACATGTAGAAACCGACCCAAAAAAGCATAATTCTCCCTCCCATTCTCTCTCTCTCTCACATACACACACACCACACACATAGTGTGTGTTCTGTGGATTTACAGCAAGAAACAGTGTGACTCTCTCCCTCATTCAGTCTGACAGCCGACCTGAGAGCACATATAATTTCCTGCAATTTGACAGTGTATCCATCTATTCTTTGTTAATTTAGAGTTGGCTTTCTTCCCAAAGTAACTAGTATTCTGTTGTGCTTGTAGCTACATAATATTTTTAGTAAATAACTCCTTTTCTCATTATTATTTCCCCAAAAGATCATGTCACTACAAATGCTTTATCTTTTTTTTCCCCCTTTGGCTTTGCAATGAGTAATTTTAATGCTTTTAAAAAGTTGTATTCCAATCCCTAAATAAGACAGAACTTTAGGTACATAGGTACATACTTTAGGTACATACTAATTTCAGTCTAAATATACTTTCCTTTCTTCTTCTTTTTTATAGTGCCCTTAAGTTCACAGGTCTCTCTCAAACATATTTCCCCAAAATTCTGAAAACATCAGCAGACTGCGTAGAACTATACTTACAGTGTAGTGCTGTCATATCCTGCTCTCAATTTCAGTAATATTAACAATATCAACACTAACAATATTAATTGTTAAATGTACAAGACCTACATTATCCATGCTCAGATACATAATAATATGAATAGAAAAGTGATCTTTATTTGTATTCCCAGTATAGGTTTTTTTAAAGAAAATGTTTGCAAAGTCAGTGGGAAAAAGAGAAGAACTTCGCTTTTTGCATGAAATAAAGCCTGAGATAGAAAAAAGAACGAATACACTGATGCTGCTTCTTGTTTTTGGCTGGATAAAAGAACCGTAAGGGAGAAAAAAAAATAGATTTTTCAGTTAATTTCTATGAGTAATAACCATTGCTTCACAAAGTTAGGTCTCAAAAATTGGTCTGTACTTATATATGTATTGAATTGTTTATGTTGTATCATCTCCCTTATTCCTGGCAAGGGACCCATGGTAACTTACAACAGAAATTAAACAGAATACAGCTAAAAAACTTAGTGTTTTTTTTTCCCCAAAAATAATATAAAATTTCCAATTAGACCATCACTTGCTTCAAGCAGGATAGCAGCATGTTAAAGCATAATAATTAGAATAAAATACATCAGACACACTCCTTTTCAACAACCTTATATGCATACACCTTGTTTAAATAAAAGTCCTTTATGTTACTCCGATGGAAAAACCCTATCCCAGGGTCCACAATTTGGTATTCAATATGATTCTCTGTGCTTGAGAGGTCACCTGGATGAGCACGTAGACAGTCACGGTCGAATGACCGAAAACCAGGTCAGGCCAGTAAAATCTCCAGTCACGTAGCCCCAGGAGACTTCAAGATGTATAAACCCATAATAAAAAAAGGGTCCTCAGCCACGAGATGCCGACTTGAGGGGATAAGCATGTCTGCCCCAAGTTGAGCAAATATTCCATCAGGCGAGGACCATTTTCATGAAGTCACACCACAAACTAACACAGCCGAAGATCCTGAGACTTTGGCAACACCTTGCAATCCCATCACACAAAGAAAATTGCCATGGTGGAACTTTGTTATCCCTCCAACACCCATTGTTCTCCCCGGCAAAAGATTAGTCCTCTAGGTACATTTTCCCTTACAAATAGTCTTGGCTTTTGAGCGTTTCTTCGGATCTTTTCCGGTCAACTCAGCAAACCATTGCTCTGTCCATCAAGTAATCCCCTCAGCCCTCTACATGCTGAGCCCCACTTCTCTGCTGCCTTCCTGGACCCAGGACTTCAGGAAAAGGTGCAGTATTACCCCAGCTGTACCCCTCCAATACTCCCCTACCCAATTTACTCTCTTTTGTTTCTTAATAGCTCTTGGGTGTGTGTGTGCATGATTGCGTTGGTGCGTGAAACTTACATTCAATAAAATCATTTATTGGACATTCTTGTTTGGTTTTTGGCTTGGCCTGACCGCTGTGAAAACTGGGTAAAAAGACCCCGCTAGGTTACCCTACCTCTTACATTGCTATAGCTCGTGCTCTGGCTAGTTTCCATTCCCCATCACGTGGAGCACACTGAGGTGTTCCCCAAGGGACCCCAGAAATCAGGGTAACAGATAGCTGCCAGCAGAAGGAGAACAGTCAGGGGCCCAGGCTAGCATCCTGTGGAAGACAATTCCATAGACTGGGAATACCCACTAAAAATAACCTCTTATGTGTCCTTATCAGATGGACCTGTGACAATACGTCCTTTGCCAAACATGAGATCCTGGCTCAGGGCTAAATCTATTAGTATATCCAACTTGCAAACCTAGGTTTTCAAGGGAACTATAGCCCCACCCAAGACAGGCTGAATTCATGACAAACTTTTGACTAACTGGGGTCATTTCTGTTTTTTTCTGAATTAAACTTCAGTGAACACATGAGACAAGTCTGACCAACAGATGCATCAAGATATAAATGGGTGACCCTGTTGCCCTTTCACATATTCAGTGAATGTAGAAGAGGATTCATACGAACACTCCTAACATGTATCTCAGGCCATTTCCACACTACACTGTTATAGTGCTATTACTCCACTTTCAACATCCTATGAAATCCTTGCATCTGAAATTTAGGGAGGGGCATTTAGAATTCTCATCCAGAGAGCTCTTTGGCTTCGCTATACTACAAACCCCAGAATTCCATAGGATGTTGAAAGTGGAATAATAGCACTAAAACAGTATAGTGCAGAAATGGCTTCAGTCTCTTGTGAGCTAATATGAGGAATGTTCTGTAAAAATCTACATAAAAGCAGCTAAAAAAAAAGCCCTCCTTGTAAAATAAGGAGAACATTTGTAAAAGCCTCGTGCCCACTAAAGAGGTAGCAGTACCATTTCAAATTGCATGGAGCAGTCACACTTTATTCAGGTTTCCCCCAAGCGAACAAACAAGGGGGGGGGGGAACCTTCTGTAAGTATGAGGTATTGATGTCAAGGAGAAATACAGACCAGAAACTTTCCTCCACACATCTGTCTCCCCGCCTCTCGCCATGTGAAGGAAGTGTTTATTTTTGTCTTGCTTTGTTTTGTTTGCTATGGAGAAGTATGCCCCCAACTGACAACTGATGAAACACACCCCAGTCACAGATATACAGCTTCCATAGAACCAAATTCAATCTAGTTCAATGTTTAGGAAAACTTTGAGGCATATGGGTAGAATATATTGTTTCTAGATTTAAACATTTTCTATCTTCATTTCTGTGAAACAAGAAACATCTACTTCAGCTGGTATTCACTGAATATCTACCTGGATTTATTTCAGTTGTTAAATTAGACTACATGATGATTAATAGAGATTAATTTCAAACACCTTCCATGCCAACTGCCACTGCTCTGGACACGGATGGAGAGAATAACAGCCAAACACAGCACCATAGTGCCTTCATTCCAGTGGCTGAGGAAATGTCCTCCCCTCATACCACCCGCAGCCAGTATTCTCTGGGCTTACTCCCTTCTCCTACTTCTACCCCTCTTTCCTTGTGTTTTGTGTCTTTTTAGTTCTTTTTAGACTGTAAATCCACTGGCAGGGAACTGTCAAAACAACAATTTGTAAGCTTTTCTGGGAGATTTTTTGGATGAAGGACGGGGTATAAATACCCTAAATAAACAAACAAATAAAATATTATTCCTCACAGATAGCCAGTTGGTTACTGTTTACTTAACAAAGTTGATGTGATAGTGCTTGTATGTTTGGAGCAGCAAAAATGTTATTGAAAGTATTTTTGACCAAGGTGACTCTAACTATCTTCAAAAGAAACTGTGTAGAGGTCACTCTTTCTCAGGCTATTTTTGGTGTGGACAGAATGACTAATGCAAATGGAGAAGAAACAATGATATCAATTTGTCAGCAAGAGCTTGAGGGTAAAACTAAAGAGCAGAAGAAATGAAATCTACTGGAAGATGCATGCAGTGTCAATACACATTATATATTAGAAAAATCTTGGACTTGTTTCTGGTCTGGTATGACTTTACTCAGTTATTAGCACCAATGCATATGAAAAAATACTTGAAAAAAAATCCTAGGAGACACCATACACAGATTCCCTGCCTGCCATTCCCAACAGTGGATTGTTGTTCTTGCTTCCAAGTCATCTCTATCTTATGCTGGCCCAGGAACAAGGTTACTTTGACAAGATTTATTTAGATGAATGTTGTCATTGCCTTCTTCTAAGGCTGAGAGATTGTGACTTGCCCATCACTCTGTGGATTTCCATGGCTGAGCAGAGATTTAAATCCTCTTTCCCAGAGTTCTAGTCCAGCCCTCAGACCACTACTCCATGCTAGCTCTTCCAGTGTTTATTAGGGATGTGTAAAACCTCCCTTTTATTTCTTACACATTTTCACTCTTCCCAGCCTGTGGTCTCAAATTTCTGCAGAATCTCTCTGAAATCCTGTGCTGGATGCCCATCCCAGTGGAGGTTCTGCCCATTCCTCTCAATGAGATGCAAATCTGGATGTGTATTATTATTCTCTAAATCTCCATACTCAAGTCCTAAACATCTTATTATTTTTTGGAAAAAAATCAATGGTCAACCTCTTCACTGCTTTTTTTTTCCAGATACTTTAAAATTCAGCATACTAGAGTATAGATTGTCATACAACTACTAAAAGAGAAAAAAATCAGTGAGACCAATTAAATCTTCAGCCTCGGAACTAATTTGCTAAGCCCTGTTTCATGTTATTCAGATCCACATATCAAATTGCTATCTGGAGGTCTGAGCTAGTCTTAGGTCTTGGCATTCTGGTTCAAACAGTGGTTTAGAGTTATCATACGTCGGACAGCATAGATCTGAGTGGTTTACTCCAAAACCATACTGCATTATTCTTTTTCTTTGAAACAAATGCCTCTCCTCAAAATAAAAGGCAAAGATCAATAAAATGAGCTAAATCTATCCCCATTGTTTTAAATGTGGATATGTCATCTGGACTAATTCCACACAATTTACATTTAGAGAGTAGTCCCTACTCAGTCTTATTGCCAGATAAGTCTTATTGCTACTCAGTCTTATTGCTTTTCATTAATCCTGCTTATTCATCATTTTTAAATGCCAGTCAAACAAAGAATCTTCCATCTAAAATAATATATCTCTACACTGAGGAACAGACAGAAGAATCTCTAGATTTTAGAGTTGCCACTTCATTGAGGTAAATATACTGCACTCAGACCATTTCCACACTACACTGTTACAGTGTTATCATTTCACTTTCAACATCCTATGGAATCCTGGGGTTTGGAGTTTAGGGAGAAGCATTTAGAATTCTCAACCAGAGAGCTCTTTGGCTTCAGTAAACTACAAACCCCAGAATTGCCCAAAATGTTGAAAGTGGAATAATAGCACTACAACAGTGTAGTGCAGAAATGATCTTCCTTTCTCAAGAATACATCAGACTAAACTGTGGAAGAATGGGAGTAAGATATAGTGGATACATGGTAGGAAAATACCCAATCCATCTGATTGTGCAAATGAACCAGACTTGGGTCTAGTTAGTACTTAATTGGGAATACCGTAAAAAGTAACAGGGATTTCCTAGCAGAAGTTTTGCTCCCAGGCCTGTCTCCCAACATGAGAAGTGTTACCCTCTATTCTGGGGGTCCCGGGAGGGACACCTAAATAACCTTGCAATTACACAAATTGGGGAAATTAGTCAAGAGCACTTGTTGGCAGAACGAGAGGCAGGGCAACGTAGCGGAATCTTGTAACCCAGTGTTTACGGGGTCAGGCCAAGTCAAGAAGCAGACTGGCTTGAAAATAATGAATGATCTTTATTAAAAACAGGCACACAATGTAAGCAACACACGCACACAGATAACTAAGGAAAATAAAGGTGTGAGTAAGATAGCGGGATTTTCAGAGGGATAGTTGATTTGGGTGATACGAAACCTGTCCTGAAGTCCGGAAGAAGATGGAGAGCGAGGCTGGGGTTCGATGTATCTCAGCACGTGGAGCTGAGGGGAAGCTCACCAAGCGATGCGGTAGCAAGGCGGTCTGGAACTCAGGAGCGATCCAAGGAAGCGCTCAAAGTCAGGGGTTTTTATAAGGAGAATTGTGACCATAGGCTAGGTCAGACTTTGGGAAAACAATAGATTTGGGGCTGGAGACAAAGCCTCCAAAAGGCCAGAATTTGAATGATTGAGTTACAGGCAAATTATCAATAGGATAGCCGGTACGCAAATGTGGAGTACTTGAGCGTTGAATAGTCAGATCATCAAGCTGCCAGCGCTAGGCAGAGGATCTTTTGAAAGTTGCTTGCATACCTAATGGAGGTACTTGCCTTGAGGTCTCCTAAAGCGGCGAGTTGGCTGTTTCTGGTCTGCCTGTATTGTTTCGGAATATTACGGCGATTATCGACCGAGCCTGTATGCGTGCTTGTCCGGGGGCCTCACAAGCACGTGGGAGGGATATGTGAAGCCGAATTATTGATATCAAAGATATCTTTTTATATCCCCAAAGCTCGGGTTAGCCAGGGCAGTAACAAGAAGGACCAAAGTAACAAGCTTGGATGAACCCCTACAAAGATATTGCTGCCAGTCTGAACTGACAATACTGAACTGATTGATTCTGACCTTATTAATTATAAACCCATTTCCTGTGCTGGAGCTTACTTTAGCACAGTATAGAATAGTTTTGCTGTGTAAGAATATCATGCTATTTGTGCTTTTTCAGAAGTGACCTTGACAGTATTTAACATGGTTCACTTTGAAATCAATGGGTTCCAGAGTGCATCTTTCATGTATCAAACAGACATTGTTCTAAATGAATGATTTATTTTGTTTCATTTTATGTTTTGCTATACTAAAGTAGGATGTATATCTTAAACACATAATAGCAGAGAGCAATAGCTAAGTAATGTTTTTGAATTATGTAAATCTGCTGAGAATATGTAGACTCTAAGAAAAATCCCACATAACATCTTAAGGACTGTTTAAACAATTCTTAGCTATCTGAAGTTAACCAAATAAATAAAATAAAATAAATAAAGATGCAAAAGATTTCTAAATCTCTTGATTTTTCAATGGTTGACAATTAGTGTTCACAATCATCCAAGCATTCCACAGAGCCAGGGGCATTGCAAAGTTAACCAATGAAAAGTGCCAAAGCACCAGATGCTGCTTTTGGAAGAATAGTTTCCAAGCCATGGCATCTGGGACCTATGATGCCATCCAAATTATTCATATGGAGTTTAAATGCTCACATTTTAAAGCAACACATTATCCATATTAGCTAGCCATGATAAAGAAATCAAACACAATTTATATTTAATGCAAGTTTGGCTTTGAGGTGTACAGGAAATTCAGAGCTCAGCTAATATGTCCTAGTAACTGGAAGATATTTGTTATGCATAAAAACACCCCTCTTTTCTCTTAGTGGAGCATATTTTCGTGTAACTCATATAAAGAGTATTGAAAGAAGATGGAAGGGTGGATGGGTGGATGGATGGATGGATGGATGGATGGATGAAAAGTGGCCATTCAGTTGCTAAGGTGTTTGGAAAGGTGTTTGCATTGGTTTGGCTGTACATTTCTTTGCTGGATCCTTGCCTCTTTTAACTTATTACATCTAGTAGAAAATAGATGACCACCTTCTCTCTCTCTCTCTCTCTCTCTCTCTCGCTCTCTCTTTGTAATATGGATGTGTCACATTTAATAAATAAATGCTGCATCATACCGGTAGATCATAACATCCAGTGAGAAGTCTTGTTGCCCTGCGTTACTTTTTTTTGGCTGGGAAATGAATAAAGCTGAATATTATTCCCAACTCAAAATACAGGCCCATAAAGTTGTTTTGTCCCTGTCATTTTTTCATACAGTAAATCCTTCTGGGAAAGCATGATGAAGACTTCCAAACATTAAGGAGGCTGGGATACTGAAACAAAGCACCTGCTGAGATTGCTTTGTTTCCAGGCCTTCCCACATGGAACAGAGGGTCAAGAAACAAAGCTCGCTTCATGGGCTGAGTTCAAATTTCCACTTGGCATATTGGCTAGGCAACCAGTGAAATCATAGGATGTGGCCACACACCATTACATCATTCATACCATGTAGAGTTATGGATACAGAAATAAAGCTACTTATTCAATTTATTTTTTCCACTTCTGCTTAGGTTGTAAGTCTTTCTTTCAAATACAGCCTTGTCATCTTTTCTTTTTCTTTCTTTTTTTAAAAAAGATGTTTTGCAACCTTTTAAAATGTTTCTCTCCTCCTCCTCCTCCTCCTCCTTTGGCCATTTCCACATTACACTATTATAGTGCTATTATTCCACTTTCAACATCCTATGGAATTCTGGGATTGCAATTTAGGGAGGGGCATTTATAATGCTCAGCCGGAGAGCTCTTTGGCCTCGGTAAACTACAAACCACAGAATTCTACAGGATGTTGAAAGTGGAATAATAGCACTATAATAGTGTAGGGCAGAAATGGCCTTCTTCTTCTTCTTCCAGATATTTTGCTTGCAGTCTCCACCTTCAAACAGTCCTAACACATACCTTTTAAATTCTTCTAGTCACAGCCTTGTTGCCATTTTGGAGGAACCCTTGTATTGGTGTTCATCTAAAGTGTAATAGAAGTTCTTTCACACTGAAACTCAGAACACAAATCAGCCTAGTCTCTTCCAGTTCTTCTGATTACTATAAATAACTGTTACAGGTCATTAACTGTTCCAGGTGCCACTCTGTTCAACAAATGTAATCATGGCTTCTGTTAGCAGTCAGGACACCATTATTTATGTGTTTTACAGAGATCTAAGGCCTAATAGGACAAATTTTTTACATCATATTTTATTTTCAACTGAGGTATTTAGCTATAATTCTCTAAACATCTATTTATTTACTTTTTGCATTAAGTAATTAATTGTTTCTTTACATAGTCCATTCGATCCCTTCTCCTTTATGGAGGTAGGGCCCCACTTTTCGGAAAGCAGTCATCTATCTGAAAACATATTTTACCTGAAATACTGTTCAGTCCAAATCCGGTTTATACAGAAATGTATAAGAACAGCAGAAGCCTTTAAGTTAACTGTCAGTGGTTATCACCTGAACAGCAGAGTGAGCAGGTCCCAAGGTCTCTTGGTTGTAGCTGTCCCAAGGACAGTGAAATGCACTGTATTTCTATTTGAGTTATAGCAATTATTTCTAAGGCCTAAATCCAATTACTAGTCTCAACTAGAATAACCTGTTTGAATCCATTTATCAAAGGGTTTTCCAGAAATCTAATTACCATTCAGCTACTGATTCAGCAGATTTTCTTTAGTTAGAATTAGCAAATGGAATGAGGTCTACAGCATATGTGCACCTATGCCTATTAGCATTTGCAAATGCCTGCCCTCTTTTGATCAATATGAAAAATCCCACCTCTCCTTGTGGCATATGAAGCAGGCTGTGATCTCCAGATAAACTTTCAGTCCTTACCTGGGTTCTTGGCTCCTGCTTTTTTCTTATCCGGAAAGGGGATGCCCTGAACGGAATACATACATACATACATACATACACACACACATATATATATAGACACTGAAGGACAAAGATATCCCCTTTCTTTGCAACACACAGCCAGATATTACTGTGTTCTGTGGCTACCTTGAGAAAGGAAAAAGCTATTTCTTGACACCCCAAGTGTAGAGTTTCAAGTATGATACTCTGTACTTTTCCACTGGACAATGTGAACTCAGATACATATAAAGGATTACAGAGTGTTAATTTAATTCTGCTTAAAGTATTCATCAATTTATGAAAGACAAAGAAGGCAATTTAGAGATAGTAGTACTACATGTATGAGACGAAAACAAAGATGCTTATATTTACTGAGAGGGAGTTGAGATGCTGGAGGGGGCAAAGAATTTTGTTTTTCAGTCACTCACATAGTAATTGTGCATATCTTTTTAGAATGAAGTGGATGGTTTTTCCATATCCCTACATTCATATTTTCAATCAGTGAATTCAGTTATTTAGATTATTGGGGTCATACTTCAAACAGCATGGACTGAGTAAAACAGGCAAATTAAAGGTAGTCTAAATCATGCTGTGGTTTAGAAGTGATGTAATCCTCCAGATGTTCACGCACTTTCCTACTTATCAATTTTTTCCTAGGGCTGGGGTGCCCTAGTCCTTTCAGCAACCTTAACTGCTGACCGTACTGCCTAAGAAGGTGGTAGAATTACCAGATCATAGGATATCAATGCACGCTCCTGGAAATTGTTTCTGTTCTCAAGGCCCTGGGGAGAGGGAGACAAATCTCAGGATGAATGGGAAATGGAAGGGGAGTAAACCAGATATTTGTATGTGAGGTTCCTTTAAAAGCTGCACACCCATCTCCACCCATTCTCAGGTAGTGTCTTGGCTGTTTATTTGTGCATTGTGCCTGTGTAATACTCATGCATTGACAAGCTGGGGTGCAGAATAAAGAGAAAAGGAGGGGAAGAATGGATACTTGCATTTTGTTGTGCGCGCACTTTGTTGTGTCATGTCATTTGTAACAAACGAAGGAGTAGAGTGTCAGCACTGAAATATATTATTCATTCATTCATTCATTCATTCATTCATTCAATTTCTAGCCTGCCTTTCTACTTTTGCAGGATCCAAGATCACCTACAGCATTTAAAACACAAGATACTGTTAACACATTTTTATACAGAAGTTTTTAAAAATTCCATAACTACAATTAAAAAAAAGATTAAAACAATATAAAAACACTGATTAAAAAAAAATAGAAACACCCAAGCACAAAACTTTTCTGTCGTGTAACTTTTCAGCCAAAGGTCTTAACCTGCCAGCAAAAGGAGAAAACAGAGTTGGTCAAATGAACTTTTGGCAATCTGGGAAGAGCTACTGAGAAGGTCCTCTCTAAGGTCCTCACCAAAGAATCCTGTTATAGTGGTGGGACCAAGAGAAAACCTTCTTCTGAAGATACTAAAAGATATACTTATACTGTAAATTTGTGTCTTCAGGGGGAGTGTAACCCCATGCAACATCGGCTGAATCCTTGTTCCCTGACCTTTATTTCAACTGACCAGCAGCACCTCTGTCTTGTCTGGATTAAACTTTAGTTTGTTTTCCTTTGTCTAGTCTATTACTGATAGCAGACACTTGTTTAGGATCAAGACAGCCTCCTTGGATGGGGTGGAAAGGGCTAGTAGAGTTGGGTGTCATCTGCATATTGGGATATTGGACTCCAAAACTTTGGATGATCCCTCCTAATGGTTTCATGTACATGTTAAATAACACAGGGAACAAAGCAGAACTCTGAGGGACCCCATAGGCCAATAGTCAGGGAATCAAACAGGAGTCCCCCCCCCCACTTCTTGGTTCACCATTCCACGTAGGAACAAGGTCACTTTAAAACATTGCCTCCAAGACCCATCCCAGTGAGGTAGCCCAGAAAGATACCATAGTCAGTGGTATCAAAAGCCACTGAGAAGTCCAGCAGAACCAACATGAACATACTTCCCCTCTATAGTTCCCTTTGCAGGTCATCCACCAAGGTGACTCTGTCCCATAACAAGGGCTGAAATCAGATTGAAATGGATCTAAATCTATTTCATCCAAAAATCCCTGGAGTTGGAAGGCTACTACATGCTCCAATACCTTGCCCCAAAATGGTATGTTTGGCACTGGCCAATAATTATCTATTATGGAAGGATTCAGGAATGGCTTTGTCAAAAAATGCTTCACAGTTGTCTACTTAAGCAAGCTGGAACTCTGCTTTCTTGCAGGGCAGCATTGACTACCCCCTTCACCTACTAAGCCAGTCCCTCTCTGGTCTTTTAACAAATTGAGAAGGGACAGAGTCTACCATATATGTGGAAGCTCTCACCTTTCTATCCACATCCTCAGACTGCACAAACTGAGCATACAAGCAGCAATGACACAAACTGCTGTGGAATTGATGAACACATTTTTCTGTCTCTTGACATTTGAAAAGATTTGCTTTCTCTCCCTGGCTCTTGGTTGTCATAATGTTAGCTAGATATAGCTGGTTCTTACCAATTCAGCACCAAATTCAGCCTTTATGCCATTTTCTACAAGCAGCTCATCTTGAAGCAATCCTGGATTACCTTTATTATCCAGTCCCTGTGACATGATAAATAGTCATCTTCCATGGCATGACAAGCTCACCCCAGATCACAAGTTTCTGGTCTACAGTCCCAGGCAATAAGATGTTATGGACCTGGGACCCCTGTTCTAATAATGTCTAGCAGATCACATATTCCAGGAAAATAAGGCTGAGAGGGAGCAACCCGCCTAAGAGAGTCAATATACATATTAGGCAACTTTCTTTCCATTCCCTGCTTCTTTCCCTGCATGATTCTGAGGAAGCCAACTGTAGAAGAGCAATATGCTTAGTTAATGCAGCAGTAGAGGAATTAAATTTCAGTTCCTTCCCATCTCCTTGCATTCTGGAACAGCAAACACAGTAGAAGCACTATGACTGGTTAATGGAACTACTAACACAGTACTCTTCAACTGCATTTTCCGTTTTTATTATTGGAACTGCCAAAGCTACACAATCCTAATTAGAGAAGACTCTGCTGGAATGAAAGGGTGTTCTTACCTCTGTTGCCTGGATCCACAATATAACTATCTTCTTTAACTATACAAATATAGATAAATATAGAGAGCATACAGTTGGATTCAATATTTTCTGTAATCTTTTACAGACAGATATGATATAGTGCGTGAGGTAAGATTTCCCTCACTGGATTCCATTTTCCCACTGGCCTGCTCAGCTCATTGAAAAATAACTCACTTGTTCATAGATAAGGTTACTCATATGGTAAACTGTCACTTTTAAAGAGTGCAACAACTTCATTTTAGTAACATATTCTGACTGAGAAAAACTGATAGCTTTTTTTTTTCCACTCGCATTCAGAGTTTTTAAATCTGTAATTGAAGTCATGCTTGGTAAGGGTACAAGAGAGGGCATTTCAGGCTATGGAACTCCCTTCCACAGGAGGCTGGACGTGAGGGCAATCTGGCTGCAACATCTGTCACCCCATTGATAATCAGAGTTCTGCTGATTTGGCTGGCTAGGTGAATGTCCCCTTCATCCCTCACCACCCCACGTGCATCCCTTCCAAAGCTGCATGCTTGGAGGAAGAGAACAGCCATCTCAGATAGAAGGAGAGTACCATGCCTTGGTGAAGGGTATACAATAGCTGTGCTCCTCTGCTTGAACCTCCAAACAGACTCAAGGTCCATTTGTAGGAGAACATAAGGTAGTAAAGCTCTTCCACAGGAGGCTAGATTGATTCCTTCTTTCCTCTCTTTCCACCAACAAGCAAAGAACTGTTTTTTTAATTTAATTTAATTTTTTTTTTTTTTTTTTAATGCAAGCCTTTGGTTATTACTTGGTTGTTACATAAAGTTTCTTTCTCAATAGGGGATGTTCCATCTTTATTCTCTGTGCTATATTTTATTTTATTTTTTTAAAAAAATTCTTCTTTGTTTTAAATTAGTGTTGTATTAAATAGGATAGTTTATTTAACTGCTTTTAAAAATCATTTTACTATAATGATTTTTAGAGTTATATCTTGTTGCACTCTATCGGTTGAGCCAAATTTGGTCCCATGTTATGATGGTACTATATAAATTGATGATGATGATGATGACATCCAGACTGATTGAAAGGTCACAGATTTTGTTCCTGTTCTTTCTGTATTTATACCAGCCTAAAATAAACAAGCATGGGGAACTGATATAAAAAGTATAAGTTGGTATAAAAAAATCTCTAATCCTGGGAACTGAAAGAAAATATTTTGGGATAAACAAAAGATGTATGGATCTCCAAAATAAAACTGGAAAAAACAGGAACACATATTGAGAGTTTATAGTATTTTTAATGAGTCTGGATGTGCCCTCAGTTGAACATTTTCTTTTTTGTTATCTAGACAATGGCCATATTGCAATAGAGAACACTTCAGCAGCTCCTATGAAACAAATGGAAAAAGGTTGCTGGTAGCCTAGTCAACATCTTTCTCTCTCTCTGTGGCTATGTTTTGAATCTCCTTGCTAATGCTTTGTTGCCTTTCCTTTGCTCTGCCCTGACTCCCTTTGATCTCTGGCTGATCTATTTGCCTGTTCTCAGCCTGTTTGTTCTTAGCTTTTCCTTTATCCAGTTAGTGATATTGGGTTTTTGAAATCACCCATGAGCTAAAGATAAGTGGACATCTGGGATGAAACAGAACAAGATAGGGGCAAGTTTCATTTCTTGCAATGCTCAGGGAGGGAACAGTGGGTCAGTTTCCAATTCAAAATGTGGTAAGATGAGTCCTTTGTGAAAATGAACTGGGCAGATATTTTCTCATGGTTAGGTACCATGAGAAAAAAAATACAGTCTTAGTTGCATGGTATCTTTTGCTGGCCAGGGGCTGAAATAGATTGGGTCTTCCCACTCAAAACTAAAATCTATTCATGGGTATCCCTTCTGTGAGTGAAAATGAGAGAAGGAGCCCCTCAGCCTTGGAAGATGGAATAGCTGCCAAAGAACATTCAATATTTCTCACAGCAGTAAAGGTAAGCAAACCGGGAAAAAATTCTGAGAGAAGAACCTCAGAAGAGGAAAAAGAAAAGAAAGAAGGAAAGTTTGAGGACTACTTTGTGTTGTTTCATACATGATATGATAGAAAAGCTATATTTGCCAGCAAGAGTACACTGGATAAACACACACACACACACAGAATTCCACTTCTCTGATGAATGGACTGCTGTGGCAATATACGTTTGCACACATATGTTTAGTCCAGTTTACACGTATGCATTCTAAGCTATTTAATTAAATAACACATTGCCATTTGACTTTGGGCGGGATGGGACAGGAATTTGAGGTATGAGAGAAATTCACACGGCTTTCATTTCAATATGAAATTTTCCATTCACATTTCCTGAGGCTGAAAATCCATCAGAGATGAAGTTGGCCATCAAAATCTATACCTTTCCAAAACCTGCAATACACTTTAATCAAATGCCACCAACAATCATTCATATATTTAAAAGTGGAAGAATAACATTTTGAAGAGTAAAAAAAAAAGTTTTTATTTTTTTAAAATGCTTTCTCAGAAAAGGCTTTCATATTAAAAAAGCAAAACAAAACTATTTTTTAACAGGGCTTTAAAAAACGCTTACAAAGTATATAGTTTTTAAAAAAGATTTTCTTTTAAAAATATGAAAATGTATAGACAAAATTTCAGACAGAATTTTTTTAAAAAACCAACACAATTCAATGTGAGAAGATGATGGAACAGATTTAGCACTACAAAAAATGTGGCCCCTGGGTGAAATTGAGCTTAACAGAATCACTAACTCCTCAATTTAATTTTGTTTAGATTAAAAGCAGGAAAATCTCAACAAGCCAGGTTTGCAAAAAGATGAGGAAGTATGGGAATATAACAATGGGGCAGCAACACTGTCCAGATTCTCTTTGATAGCCTAGTGAATAAATTACAGCAGTTCTGGAACAAAGTGCCCTTCTTTCTGTAGTAATATTGACATAATTAAAGAAATCAGTTTAGTGTCAATTCTTTGGTAGGGTTTTGTTATAACTTCATCTCCACATTGATAGAATGACCAGGAGAATGTGTGTGAGTGTGTGTGTGTGTGTGTGTGTGTGTGTGTGAGAGAGAGAGAGAGAGAGAGAGAGAGAGAGAGATCTTCTCCTGCCATTCTCCATACTTTTCAATTTTTTTCATTTTTTGATGAACAAACCAAGCCAAAAGATAGGTGCTATGACTGCCACCTGCTGGGCTTATAATGAAATTACTTTTGTGTTTCTATACTCAATTTTTCTCTGCAGCCTAGCTATGTTCTCGTAAGACTCATAATTTACAAAGCACCTAAATCATTTTAGCCTAGAATTGGAAACATGCAGATTATCTCACAGAAAAATCCTTTTTCTGTGATTTACTTCCTACTCCTGGACTTTACAGTTTGAGTTACCTAGGGATCCTACACATTTACTATCTGGGATCCAGGGAAAACAGTAAGTCATTTCCATAGTAATAGTAGTCCTCTGCAGCAGAAAAAGAAAAAAAAATCCCAGCAAAGAGTACTTTGCTAAAGATTACCAAATTTATTTTGGCAAAAGCTAAAGTGTTAGAAAAGCTGTGTTTTGAATCTCATTTGTTTCTCACCGCTTCTCACTAGCAGTGATTATTCTGTAGGGAGCCAGGGTCCCTATCTCTCCAACAACACCCAGGGCTAGAGTTGCCACAAACATTTTTTTTTTCACGGCAAATTTGGAAGTTCTTTATTGGCAGAAGAAAAAGAAGGCGATATCAGGAGAAGCAAAACAGTGTTAGCAACACTAAATTTCTCAGATGTCCCGGTGTGAATCCTGAAGTATTGTTACTTCTTCTTCTTCCCTGTCTCCTTCTTCCATCCCCACTCCTTGTCCTATTCCTGCACCACCTTCAAGTTGACTCTGACTTATGTTCACTATGTCAAAGGGTTTTCTTGGAAAGGTTTATTCAGATGGTATTTCCCATTACCTTCCTCTTAGGCCAAGAGAGTATTACTAATCCAAGGTCATCCTGTGGGCTTCCATGGCAGAGCAGGGATTTGAATACTGGTCTCCCAAAGTCATAGTCCACACTTAAACCTGTATCCCACACTAGATCAAATCTTTAATTACAGTCCTATTATTGCATTGCAATGATTGGGGAAATCTACCAGAGGATCTGTTGTTGGATCCTCTGTTCCTTCTGCAGATCAGCTGTGGAAAGGGTGTCAGTAAAATCTGGAGTAGATTTGCAACCCCAGTGGTAGATCCACAGGCTGCATGTGGTACCATCCCTTGGTCAGAGAAGAAGCAGAATTACATTTTCCCACCCCTAACATCTGTTTTTCCTCTTCCTTTCCCATTACATTTTATCTATATATTAGAATCACAAAGTTTAAATAAATCTCAAGGGACATCTAGCTCAACTTGCTACCATGCTGGAATGCACCACCAAAGCACCCAGAAGAGATGGCCATACGACGTCTTCTTAAAGACTCTCAAAAGAAGGAGATTTCACTATTACCCCAAGGCAGTCTAGTCTGATCACCAGGAAATGATGTTTAAGTGGAATGTTCAGATGGATATTTATTTATTTACGCAGTTTGAATCCACTAGTTCATGTTGTCATCTCTGGAGCAGCAGAAAGCAAATTCACTTCACCTTCCAAATGGTAGTTCTTCAGATATACCCATACTCAAATGCTGAACATACCCAAATACCTAAACTGTTACTCATAGGGCTTGATTTCCACACTTTTTACTATCTTGATACCATTGTCTAGACACATGGTAGCTTGTCAGTTATATCTTCTATTGTGATTTTCAGAAGCAGAGACAGTATTCCGGATCAAATCTAATCAAAGCAGAGTGTGATTATTTCTTTCCTCTATTTGACAATGTTCTTCTCTTTTCTATTCATTTGAAGGATTGGAGTGCACTCTGAAGGGGGAAACATTTTTGAGGGGTAGATATTAAGTGTTTGTGGTAGCAATTAGAAGAGATAGAAGAAGGAAGAGAAAATGAAGAAGAGGAAGAGAAGGAAGAAGGGAGGCTTGGTCCAATGCAATATAGTGATAAAGAAATCTATTTAATTTCAAGTATTTCACTTGCTTGTAGACAAGGTCATAGCCGCCCTGGTTAATTATCTTTTGGCATCATTGATTATTAGCAACATTTATGATTATGCATTTGGTGTCTGCCACATGAATAAACAGCAATCACATCCAGTTACAGGTCAGTCAGAGTAAAATCATAATCTAGGGACAAGACTGTTCATCCAGTCTCTCAGGAATCCACTTCCCCTATGAGACTCCCATAAGCATTTACAAAGCCATCAGCATACCCAGCAGAAAAGTCACAGATGCTGCAGGAAGCCAAGGAATTGGCAAAGGGCTTTTTGACATACACAGATGTTGTGCTTAAAAATTCATTCCAGTCCTTGGCATCTGCATCACTTGTCTGTCAAACACATCCTGTGTGTGGCCCCAGCTGTTGAGTTTGCTGAAAGAGCACAGCAAGGGAGGGGCACAAGCAGGACATAATCTGGGTCACCAGAAACAGCATAATGTCTAATTGAGTTAACCATAACACAAACACACACACCTACTTCAGGTCTATGTAAATGTAATAGACTTAAAGCACATACACTATTTGCATTTCAGAAGACGAGCAATCCAAAAACCTACCCATATATTTAGCACTCTGATCAGCATGTCACTAGTCTGTGTAGTAGCAGACTTGTGCAATGTGCAGTCCACAAATGTAAAGCAGTCTGCCAGCCAGAGATAGGTGAGAAATTACTTTTCTTTAATTTTCAGTCAGAATATACTGAAATTTGCAGATTCCAGTTATAGTAGAAATCAAAAGACAAATCTTCCCACCTAGAGTCTGCCATAATAGCCTGCTTAAAAAGGGAACACCTCAGACCATCTGCCCTGCTAAAAGGACATCATGCTTTCTGACACTTCACTTGCCAAATTTCTTAGACAGGGAGTGCTACCTTCTGATAGGTTATGGCTGCTGGTTAATTGCTTTTCAGCCAAGTTCCTTCACCTCCATTTGCTATTGTGAGCCACCTTGAGATACAGTTACAATAAATCAGTAAATAATTAATCCAATCATTGAGATGGAGCTGCTCCTGCAGGAGGTTCATGGGAAAAACATAGGGCTACATCCAGAACTGAAACTCTTTCTGAGATGAAATGGACACTGTCGCTAAAGGATGATGTTGTACTTGCATGTACAAGGCAACATAAATCTCTCTGATCAAATGGAAAGTTCAAGCTGAAAAGAAATAACAATTTGGTCACAGGAAAAAAATGGATTGGGTACCAAAGTAAGCTAGGAAAGGAGTGTAATTCTAATGACAAGAAAACAAAACCAGAGTGTACAACTTTTCATAATAGTCATTCAGATCAGGCATTGCATAACTTTGTTAAAAATCTGTTAACACAAAATTAATTTACCATTTCTAGTGGAGTGGTGGGGAGAAAGAGACACAACATTTCCTGCTTTATGAGAGTTAACAAAATATATTAGGTCAGAAGGGCCTAGAAATCCAGCTCAATTATGTCACAGCACCAAATATATTTTCTGTTTGTATGCAGAGTTAAAATAATGCCCTGATCAATAATCAATTTTATCTAAAGGTCACTTTTAGGGTGGAAAAGATTAATAATCTTGGGTGCTTTTAATCACTCAGTATACACTACCAGGATGCCATTCTGTCATCCCACATTTCTCTTTGCATTGGCAGAGGGAGGCAATCAATGGTACATAGGAAGCCTGATTTCACTTTGTACTAATCTAAAGCTTGTATTTTGTTGGTTATAAAGAGATTAGGTAATCTCATTATTGCAACTCAAATGTCAGCTGGATGACATCATTCCAAAGCAAGCTGTACGGTATTTCTTGACAATGCATTTAAAAGGAAAGCTAAGCTGTCATTACACAGAAGCAGCCAAGATTCATTCCCTTCTGCTGCTACCCCAAGAAATGAACAATCTCACTCACCTCTACCCCTTCACAAAATTGGCCGCAATGTACAGGATGTAAATTATTATTCATCATGAATCTCTCTCTCTCTCTCTTTTCCTGGAGGGTGAAAACCTAAACCTATAATCATTACTTAGAGCAAGCAACATTCAAAGCAATTAGTGGTGCTATAGGCTGCAGAAAGACTAGTTTGTAGAGATTCTTAAATTGGCACAGCAAAGCCAGATCCTGATCCAAGCTGTAGAACAGTGTTATTCATAATAAATGCCTCCACACATCTTACCCTCTTCAGATCCAAAATTGCTTGGCTTACATTGTTCAACATCCTTCAACAGAGCAGAACCTTTACATACGAGGGAAAAGGATCTTTCTTTTTAAGACCAAATAAAAGGTCATAACTCAATGGTAGTGCACATGCCTTGCAGAGAAAAAGAAAAAAATCATCTTAGAAGATCTCCAAGGCAGGGGTGAGGATAGGGGAATCCTGTTGCAAACCCTAGAGAAACATTGAAGTCAGTGTTAATGATGTTGGGTAAGATGGACCAATAGTCTGCCACACTATGCAACAGCTCCCTATGTTTTAAGGAAGAAGAAAGTGTATCTACTACAGGGTGGGTGAAAGGAGAAATTGAAATAGGTCAATGGTTATTTTGCAGTACAAAAGACTTAAATTCATTATCAATGGCTGTGGGGGGGGGGCACAGCAAACAAGACTGTGTTTAGCAGATGTAGACATTTTAGAAGTTAACAGAGGTTCAGCAGGAGATGAAGCCCAGAGGTAGAAAGCAGTGTAGTGGTCAGAAAATTAGGTTGAGATTTGGGAGCATCTAGGTTTCATTGCTGGATGTAGTTATACAGTGTTTTTCTGAATTGTTACACTCAAAATGCTTCAGAAGGGCAATAGTCCAAATGCACTGAGCCTAGTGTGTGAGTGTGTGTGTGTGTGAGAGTGTGTGTGTGTGTTTTTCTTTTCCATCATCTGGATCCCCCAACCCTTCTAGAAATGCTCATTGATCCATAAAACTTGCTGGCAAAGTCTGAGCCAATCATTCTCAGCCTGGGCTACTTTGAAAGATAAAGGACCTTTCTACACCCTACCTTGTCCCATTGTGCTCTGGTGATGATCCTGACAGCAGCTCTACTGGGAATGGATCAAGATGGAGCACTCCCCTCTGCATCGGACCAGCTACCTGCAGAAGGGAGCAGAATGGACATGCTGCTTCCTTCCACTGCACAGCAAGGTACTTTCCCAGCTGCACTGGGGCAGGAAGTGCCGCTGTCACACTTCCTGTCCTTCTGCAGGACATGTAAGTGCAGAAAGGTGGTGCAATCATGTGTCATTGACAGGGAAAATCCATCAGTGATTTAATCTTGAATCAGGCTGCCTTGGGATGGGAGAGGAGTGGGACCATGACAATGTCATGCAGAAGCATTGCTGTAGTCCTGTTCCTTTCCTGTCCCCATGCCAGGATAGGAGGACAGTGTGGAAAGGGCCAAAATAAGGAAGACAAAAGCCTTGATCTTGAGCTCATTGCAAGAAAGATGCAACTAAATGCAATGAAAGAAAGAGAAAAGGAAAGGAAAGGAAAGGAAAGGAAAGGAAAGGAAAGGAAAGGAAAGGAAAGGAAAGGAAAAAAAAAGCACAAATGTTGGAACATTGATCTGACCTTTGTCCAGCAGCAAGTGCATCAGGCAAATCAGAAGTGATTGAGTTGTGCCCCCTTTACACTGATCTCAAATCTGGAGTACCTGTAAGTAATTTTCCCCCGACATCCTCAATCAGCAGTGCATGACAGGGAGAGATCTGAGGAAGGGGTTCTTCCATTCCTTCTTCTGCATGAGTCTTCTTGGGCCAAGAAGAGACTCTGGAGATTTGCTGCTCAGCAGGACTGCTAGTGGACACACTCACAACTTTCCCAGAAGCAAAGAAAGTTAGATGGTGGGCAGACAGGGCACGGGGAGAGTGAGTATGTCATTTGGTGTGGAGGGTGGGGAAGCACAGAGGACACTCTCTGGTACCCTTTGCTCCCATGGTCAAGCTGTTTTATATGGCAGCTAAGGAGTTCACCTTTATGCTTTGCCTGTTGGCAGTTTTGAGCCCCTGGTTGTCTGGCAGCCCTCCATGACACTGGTAGACTAGATGTAAATCTTCACATAAGCACACACATTGTATATATTTTTTTTAAATCTAATTTATCGTTGATGTCAAAAACAATTTACAAATAATGATACTGCTGAGAAATAACAACACACACACACAAATATAGTTAGGCCCTGGACTGCTTCTGGATCATTGAATCCCAGTACTTCGTACCAGATTCCCCCCTGCCATTGGCCTGATTACAGTAAGAGAACTTATCTCATCATTTTTGTGTTAATTTCCTTTTATCTCTTCAGTAAATAAATCCCACACAAATTCAGGAAATGTGTTTTCATCTATTTTTATTATTATTTTTTTATATGGGAGAAAAGATGGTGATGATGATGAAGATGATGTGGATTTCCAACCTTTTTTTTACCAATAATGGGACACAAATTAGCTTAGAAATTAATAATGCCAGTAGATTAAAATCCATATAAAAATATCAACATATATGTGTGTGTGTTGTGTCATGCGTTCTTTTTTTTAAAAAAAATATAGAGAGAGCTAAAATCACCAAAAATATTTTTTAAAAATTAAAATTTTAAAATTTAAATTAAAATTTTATTATTTTATTTTAGAAATTTTCGAAGCTGCACAGCACACCATTAAAAGTTCATGACAATCAGTCCCTAAATGCCTGATGGAACAGGGAAGTTTTTATTTGCCAACAGAAGGAGAGCAAGGAGGGAACCATCTAAGCCTCTCAAGGGAGTGAGTCCCAAACTCTTTGGGATCCACCAAGAAGATCCTCTCTCTTGTTCCCACCAAACAAGATTGAAAAGGTATTGGAAAATTGAGAAAGGTGTCTCCCAAAGAACAATTCAAACAGGCTCATATACAGAGATATCATCCTTCAAGTACCTGGACCTGAGCCTTAGAGCATTTTGTAGGTCAAATCAGCACTTTGACTTGTGTCTCAAAACGGACTGGCCACCGTGAAACTACTATAACAGGAGAATAGGATATTCCCTATAGCAAGCCCCAATTAACAATCTGGCTGAAACTCTTTGAGCCAACTAAGGTTTTTCAGAACTTTTCAAATCAGGCCCCATGTACAGCTCATCACTGTGATTCCAACAGGATGTAATCAATGTTGCACCACTATGCCCCATGATTAGCATGGTTTAATTGACAAATGTTATTTAAGTGATGCTCTTAATTGGCATTGATAAAAATAATACCTATGATGACTGGGAAATCATTGTGGAAGAGGCATATTACTGACTGTAAATGTGAGATTGCAAGGCAGGTCAGCCACACGTACCTCATAGGCAGAAACCAAGTCATTTTAGGCAAATAACATGGACCCTCTGAAGACAATAGTCTTAAAAGATAATGAGCCAGACATCTCAGAGCTGAAAGTGGAAATCCCCACCAAACTGTGATTGTCTTAACTCTGACCTCAAACACCTGGATGTTTCCTTATTATTCCCCTATATCTTCACAATACTTGGCTATTACAACAGCTCCATCTGGACTTCATTGTTTGTGTTGGAACTCCCATTGTCTGCTTGGCTGGGAGGGTGATTCACACCCGTACCTGCAAGATATTTCTTGGATATAAGAACCTCTGATTTCAGGCTGTCCAGTGCAGTCTGTCACCATTCTGAACACCATGCTGTCCATCAGATTCCTAAACAAGAATTGTCTACCTAAGACACATTGTCACTCCTCTTTGCTATTCTACACACTAGTAATTATCACCCAAATCCCTCAAATTCCTCTATCACAACTTCCCTCTCTTCTCCTTCAGTTAATCCTTGCATGAGTGTGTGGGTGTTTTAACCCTTTACATGCTTGTGTGGATCTTGTCAATAAAAACACATTTTTAGTTTCCATTTTAAATCTCCAGTTGGTTCTTTCCTGCATGACACTCTAAACATTGGTAGAAAAGATCTCATTAAGTTGTCCTCTTCTCACAGGCCTCTTATTTTTTAAGCTAATTATTCCCCATTTCTGAGCGGAGGTACTGGCATCGTTGGTGTGTCCTTGAGGCACTCATGTTTATGGGTAATACCAAAGCATGCAACCATGTCCGTATCAGAAATCTCCAGGAAAAGGTGCAGGTGGCACACTATTTTTAAATCTGCCAGCACTCCTGACCACCACTGAAGTTGCTGCCATTTTCCTGGATAACCAGAAGTCTGGGTTAGTTTTACACCATGAGAGGGATGCATAGAAGCAATGACTACTTTGCTTATTTCCCCATTCCAAGGATCAACCAGGGCTTTGACAGAATCACCTTAAGAAGCAACAAGAAAATCTTTAAAAGTCATCTGAAAATCATTGAGTGGACCATCCTAATTATTCCTCCACTCCTACAGAGGCTCCAAGTCTCAGCAAGTCTGATATTGATGATCTGTCCATGACAATGAAACAATAGAAGGCTTCTCCATTCCCAGATCACCATAATCCCATCTAGTACAGAATGCCAGGTCTGGAGTGCCTCAGCAGCATGAGTGGGACAGATACTACATGGGACAGATCCATGGTTGTCATTACAAACAGACTACTTCTGACCACAAGCTACAGGGAGACTTCAGTATCCAACATAACCTCTGAGATCACCCTGGCTAGCTTAGGAAGGGAGACTGTTCAGCAACAAGGTAAGCAGAACACCAATAGAATTCCTTATCTGTCTTGGTCCTCCATCTTCAAAAACACACAGTCAGATTCTGAAGACTGACAGACAAGGTGCCTGGTCAGTGGATAGACCAATAGACGACTTTAACCACCAGTTTAATGTAAGCCTCAATATCATATCAGTCCATGCAACTTCCCATAGACATATCACCATCGCTATAATTATGGGTCCATTGATACAGTTCTAGCAATATAAGTGTATTATTATTGATATTGTTATTAGCTTTATTTATATCCCATCTTTCCATCCTACAAGCAAGACTCAAGAAAGCTTACAAATTAAAGTAAATATACTGTAGTCAAGATATACAAAAGGAGAACATTAAAATGTAACGGAACTATCAATAACTTCAAAAATGATTTAACATATGCAATGAAAACAATAAAAAGGGAGTTAAAAACAGTACAATTAAATATATGGTCACCAATAAACTGGTTGCACCAGCAATATTCCTGTTTTTTTTTCCTCCCTCCCCCCTCCTCCTTCTCTCCTTCATTTTTTCCTCTCCTCCACATAAGTAAGGAAGTATGTACATGTAAAATTCCTTAGAAATTTTGCTGACCTACTGACTTTTTTTTGACACCCACTGTCCAAGCAAGCAAGTAAAGTGTCATTGCTAGTTAGGTGATCAGATTCAGTTGTCCTGATTCTTGCATGTACTTCCTTGTTGTCCATGAACCATGCTTTCTCTGCAATCTTGCATCAGTGGAAACTGATGATGCAAGAATAAATTACACTTTTTCTCTATTATGGAAAGTTAATCTGAGCAAAATTGCAATTGTTTGATTTAGCTCAGCATAGCTATATCATTTTAGGTGCCACCAACCATGCTCTGAATCCTTGAAAATTGTCAGTTATAACAATAGGCTTGGTTTTATACACACTTCAAATGCACTACAAGAGCCACTAGAAAGAGGGTAGTATTGGAACTATATTTGAATCTAGTTCAGGTGACACATAAGTGATACCACTTCAAATAAATTTTAATGCTAAGGCCACCTGCTTTTGGAATAGAATATATATGCCTGCCATCAAAAGATATCATCAAAAAGAGGAGGGAAGACCTTTCCCAACACAGCTAAATCACAAATAGTGCAGACATATCATCATTCAATTTAAGAAAATCCAAGATGACATCAAAAGTTGGATTTCACAGGCAGTCATAAGCACAGAGTACAAATGACAGCCCTGGCAAGGTCAAAAAGAGACCAGGTGTCTTATATTGAATTGCTACCAGTTCTGGGCTCACAACAGCAAAAGCCACAAGCTGTAAAGCTACTCATCTGGATGACAATTCTTCTTGATTTATTCCTAAATTATTTAAAGTGATAATAAAAAAAATGTCCATGCACAACTGCCTTTTGAATTCTGCTGGCATGAGGTTAGAAAGTACAGCCTCCTGTACACATCAAGCATTTGTCAACATTAGCATTTCATAGTGTCCTAAGAACTATTTCATATATTCTAAGTAAGTTTAGGAGTGGGAACTCCTCATAGGTAGCAAACATTCTAAAAGTCTCCTCAGATTTTCTGCCCAGATACTGATATTATGAATTACATGATTTTTTTTTAAAGTGTGCTGGAAACATCAACAACAACAACAACTTTGCACAGTAAAAAGCTAGACATGATCCCCTTCAATTAGTCACATTATTTTCAAACTTCTGTATCATCAATATAGCAGTGTATTGAGCTATAAAACCCTACCTTCTGTCTGTTTTACAGTATTTAGAAGTGTATTTGTGTAAAATGAATTTTAGTTTTGGAAGAAGTCTTGGAGGTTATCTAGATTAACCGAGGAGGCAGAGGCAGCAGTAGCGGCCGCCTTCTGGACAGTTACCTGTCAGGATCCAGACTCAGCTTTCCAACAAAAGAGAGACCTCAGTATCCTAGTTTATTTGAAAAAAATGCATTGGTGCCAATGATAACTTTAAAAATAATCTAAGTAACCTAGTAATTTGTGTACATGTTTTTGCCCAATTTTCAAGAGCTAATCTGGGGAAAGAAGTGTTTCATTTTCACTTACATGCTGTACCACGTCATTCTCTAATACACATAATCATTTGAAAAAAATTAAAGTCAAAGCTGTGCATTACAACATTAAGTACAATACACAGTTTGGCCCATTGGCATACAAATTTTTTTATAAGGTTTATAAAGTTTATAAGGTCCCTGTTGGGCTGTCTTTCTTGACTGATTATGCAAGAGAAAATTCACTCTGATTTTTAGCCTGAATTTTAAAGAAAGTATCTAATATGCAGTATGCAGGCTAAAATGTTTCTCATTTCATAGAATCATAAAGTTGGAAAAGACCCCAGGGGCCACCCAGTCCAATTCCCTGCGATGCAGAAACACACATCAAAGCACTCCCAACAGATGGCCGTCCAGCTGCTGCTTAAAAAGAAGGAGACTCCACCACACTCTGAGGCAGCATATTCCACTGCTGGACAGCTCTGACGGTCAAGAAGTTCTTCCTGAGGTTCAAATGGAATGTCCTTTCCTGCAGCTTGAATCCATTGCTCCTTGTCCTGGTCTCTGGTGCAGTGGAAAACAAGCCCACTCCCTCCT
The DNA here is from genome assembly GCA_030412105.1 of Cyclura pinguis. Taxonomy (NCBI): domain Eukaryota; kingdom Metazoa; phylum Chordata; class Lepidosauria; order Squamata; family Iguanidae; genus Cyclura; species Cyclura pinguis. The sequence goes on along the minus strand of CM059601.1, from coordinate 148,470,201 downwards.
TGACATGACAATCCCTTCAAATATTTAAATATGGCAACCATGCCCCCCCTTAACCTTCTTTTCTGCAGACTAAACATTTCCAGCTCCCTATGCTGTTCCTCATAGGGTATGGCTTCCAGACCCTTCAACATTTTGGTTGCCCTCCTCTGAACATGTTCCAGCTTGTTGATATCCTTCTTGAATTGAGGTGCCCAGAACTGGACATAGTATTCTAGATGAGGTCTAACCAAAGCAGAATAGAGTGGCACCATTACCTCCCTTGATCTAGACAACCATACTCCTATTGATCCAACCAAGAATCGCATTGGCTTTCTTGGCTGCCGCATCACACTGCTGACTCATGTTCAGCTTGTGATCTACCAAGACTCCTAGATCCCTGTCACATGTACTGCTATCCAGCCAAATGCCCCCCATCCTATATTTGTGCATTCCATTTTTTCTGTCTAAGTGTAGGACCTTGCATTTCTCTCCGTTGAAATTCATTTTGTTAGCTTTGGCCCAGCTCTCCAATCTGTCAAGGTCATTTTGAAATTTGATCCTGTCCTTTGGGGTTTTAGCACCACCACCACCACCCCAATTTGGTGTCGTCTGCAAATTTGTTGCCTCCTAATTCATTCCAAGATGCCAGTAGGAAAAAAGGGGACATAAGTTTCTAGCATTTCCCTGTCCCAAGGTAAAGAGAGCACATTTCATTTGAAGCAGGAACACTTCCTTTGTAGCCAAAATATTACATCAGTGAGTTAGACCACCTTAGCTAGTTACTTGTGCCTCCTTGTTGCCCTCTTTATCTACTTCAAGCAATAAGTTATTTATTAATTGCTGTCCTCTGTGCATGTCTTACCATTTATGGAACCTATAAGTGAACTTACTTTATATTAATTGTCATGCTTTCATTAACTGCTTTCTCACTCCATATCTGTGCCAAACATTACTCATGACCTTCAAAAATATGAACACAAATCCACTCCCTTCTTTAAGTATAGTTATATCACAAATGATTATAATCTCTGACCAAAATCAGTCTGAATTCTTGTGCTATGATTTCAGATTTTAATAGTTGCTTGAGGGGAAAGTTCACAAAGAAGTAAAGCACTGAGAGATTACAAGTAGGTCTTCTTTAAGTAAGACAAAGTCTTTACAAACTGGATGTAATACTCATGTTCTGAACTGGGACTGCGGAAATGTTTTCAGTTAATATTAGCATCTGGGTACATTGGACATATATGTATCATGTTATTTCTTTTCAGCCACTTGACAGTTTATGTTAAGCAGATTTGTGCAGATACTTTGATATTAGGTAAATGAACTGAACTGCTAATAAAATCTAAGAAGACGTTTTGGGAAGATGTATTGTGAGCCACCTTGGGTCCCACTCTGAGAGAAAGCTGGCATGTGCCTAAATAGCAATCAAATCCTGTCTAATCTTGGAATTTAAGCAGGATCAGCCCTGGCTAATACTTGGATGGGAGATTGCCAATGAATACCAGGTGCTGTAGGCTATATTTCAGAAAAAGGAACTGGAAAAAAAAAACACTTATGAGAATTCCTTGCCTAAAAAAACTTATGAAATTCATAGGGTTGGCATAAAGTGACAGGAAATTTTCTCACAAAATAATGAGTATATATAATATTTTAGCTCCACTTTGAGAAGAGTTTGGAAAGTTACTTTTTGAAAGTGATGTGTTCTTACTAGACATTATAGTGTTTGAAGAGTAACAATTATTTGTTACAATATTAGAAAAGTAAATCATCACATTGCTACACTGCTTATTGATTTTCTGTTACTTTCTGTTACTTTTTGAGAGCTCTAAGACAGTAGCATAAAATTTGAAAAATTCCTGCCAAATACCTCTAAAATGATTATTGAAACCAAAAGCAGGAAAAATAACTCATTACACACCTCCTTCAAGCTTCTATATGACAAACTATAAATGAGTATTGCAAACACATTCATAATGTAATTCCAAATAATTCACAAGAATGTACGTGTGTATGTACCTTCTAGTTGTCCATTGATTTACAGCAAACCTATGAATTTCATTGGATTTTCTTAGGCAGGGAATTCTTAGAGGTGGTTTTACCTGTCCTATCCTTTGAAATATAGCCTATAGCACTTGGTATTCATTGGTGGTCTCCCATCCAAGTACTAACTAGGGCTGACTCTGCTTAGCTTTCAAGATTGGACAAGATCTGGTACCTTTAGGCTTTTTAGGTCTCTAACAATAATACAACAAATTCTTGGATGCATGAGATGCATCAACTTGGGAGAGAATTGATATGAATTCCATTTAGTATATAATTTGTTGTTTAAACACATATAGCAGATTGTTTACTAAACTGAATACACATCAAACTGTACCAAAAGTTGATGCATCCCATGCATGCAATGAGGTGACAATGCAGGACTTGACTGTAGGGCTCTTCTACATTTACTGCTCAATAATATTGCAATTCAGGAGGAAAACCTTAACGCCTAAAATAAAACCTAAAAATTAGATACAAATGCATAATATGAATTTGACTATAAGTAATTTACCCTTTTGTCTCTTGTTAAAAACATGACTGAAAATTCTGCTACCTCGTTTAAGGTGAAAAGAACCTGAACCTCACCCCTGGCAGCTACTCTCCAGCTGTCCCTCACTGTCTTTATGAATTCAGCTACAAAGAACAGCTCCTCGTCATTAGCAGTTTCTCACCTGCTGGAACAAATAAACTAATAATTCACAGGGCTTACAATTGCATTAATTAAGTAACTTTATTGCTGTTTTATTTTTAATAAAGTAACTTCCTAATGTTTTACTTTTGAAATGCAACTCTTTTACACAATCTTTACTGAGAATTAACTAGTAACAGATAATTATGTTACTTGTGATATATTACATCCATGGTCCAAGAGTTCTGGTACAATTTGGTACTGCAATTTGGAAAGAAATCTGTATATCTTAATTACTCTCATTTCCTCTCACTGGTTAGTCCAGTTAATAATTTCTCACAGTGAAAATGAAAGTTACAAAACACTTTTAAATTTCTGTGTGCACATGTCGCTATAGAAGGAACGTAGGGAAAGTCTGCTCACTTGAGCCTTAAGCTGCTTTTCTCTTATTTGGACTGAGGTATCCTGGATCCTACAGAAGAGGAACTGTATCCAGTGTGATTTTGCTTGCTACATATTACTGTTTCGACAGAGAAATGCAAGCAGCCATCTTTCACTTACATTTTTGAAGAAATAAGCTGTTGCTACTGTTCTAACTATTATTTATGTAAGAATCTACATCCCAAAATTAACAGGTGCAATCAATTGTAAGAACAAATTGGGAAAAGAAAGATGTGCTTGCAATTGATTGTACTTGCATAATTGTGCCTGTAATTGATTTCTAGTGCAAAATTAAAGACTTGGTTGAAGCTTATGTCAATTAAGGGTAAGTTTTTAGCTGAAGATTTCTCATAAGAAAAGTTTGTTCATCATAATGATACATTGATTGCAACAGGTTTTACTGGCATTATCTTTGAGGCCATTTCCTCACTAGATTGTTTTAGTGCTATTATTCCACTTTCAACATCCTGTGGATTTCTGGGGCTTGTAGTTTACTGAGGCCAAAGAGCTCTCTGGCTGAGAATTCTGAATGACCCTCCCTAAACTACGGGATTCCACAGGATGTCAAAAGTGGAATAATAGCGCTATAACAGTGTAGTGCAGAAATGACCTGAGTCTGAGTGGAAGTAAGTGCATCCTCATATTTCTAGATAATGCCTTTTTCAACAATATGGTTCTAAAATCAAAGAAAATCCCAATGGACCAATCTTTTTGGATGGCTGCTTCTTGAAAAGATCATTTGCAATGCATCGGTGAAAGTGGGTAGCAGCAAAGTGGGAACAGAGGTCTTTGTAAAAAGTAACTTTTATAATACTAGCATGTTGCATTACTAGTAAAAAAAGAAAATAACCTGAGCGACATGAGGATTTTTATTTGAGAAAAAATTACGCATGCTTATGCATCCCTACTGAAAATAATTGTCACTGAGACTAATAGGACTCACACTTAGATAAGTATACACTGGTGGGAAAAAGGTACGTTTGAGGTAAGGTAACCTGCAAATTGTTTTTTAGCCTGTGTAATGTAATAGCTTGAATGTTGGAATGGAAACAGGAGCCAAATATTTGAATTCCTGCTTGAACACGGAAACTCACTGGGTATCCCTGAGCCAGTCACATTCTCTCAGCCTTAGAGGAAGGCAGTGGCAAACCTTCTCTAAATAAATCTTGCTAATAAAATCTGTGAGTAGGGTCCTCGTAAGTGGATCTTGACTTGGAGGCACAAAATAACAACAAAGCCAAAATAATTTATTGGAAGGAGACGGCCCTTAAAACCATTCTCATGAGTGCTTTGAATGAGGATACCAAGTACTACAATAGACAATCCTTTTTTTTCACAGATTTAAGTACCCAAAATGAATGTTGATATAATATATTCATTTGTTGCCATTGTTTTACATATTATCTGATCTTTACACTAAAACCATAGATAGTGCTAAAGATGGCCAACAACTTCACTTAAAAGAAACTAAAGCAAAATCATTTGTCAAAAGAATTAAGCCATAAACCCATGAAAATTAATAATCAATAATGCCCACAATTAAATTTGTGAAGAATCACAAATCATATACTATCTGAAACTGAACACAAGCTGAGTGGTGAAACATGCAGGAGAGAAATCACAGCTCTGTTCTTAATTATAATTTAATTTACTATAGCGGGAGGAACCATATTTTAATGAAGCGGCTGACTGTTCCATCATCAAGCCCTGTATCAGGGTTTGTGGCTATGCCTCTTGATATCTTTTGGCCCTCAATCTGTAGCCAGAATGGTACTGGTGTGGCTTTTAATGTCATAGACCTTCTTTCATTAATAATAATGTATGGCGGGCAAAACACTAAGGGGGATCCAATCAGCATTTTGGAGTAATAGCAAGATCCTCCTGACTTCCTCTTGCTCCCCTTTCCAAGTAGGAAGTTCGTCATCATGTATATGTGTTTGGAGGGGTGAATTTCTCTAAACCATGAAATAGGGCTTAGGAAAAGAAAGAGCTTGCAAAGAACATACTATGGCCCAGAATGGGAATCCCCATGGTACAAATTAGGCTGGGAGCTGGGATTTTCACTCCTATGCTTCATTGCTTGGTTCTGTTTTCATAGTATCTTATACCCTTCCAATGGTTTGTTCATTTTACATAAGGCTAGAGAACCAACACATGTATTTTATTTTACAGCATTATAAAACTCCACAACCTTATTATTCCTACATCATTCAAGCATTAAAAAAAAAAGCACTGCTATTGAGGGCTGGACATATTATGCTATGAAAGTTGTATCTCAAGGCAATATCTTTGACTGTTGCGTCAACACTTATGTTTATTATTGATAAAAGCCTCTCACAGATGCTTCTCTTTCTCTTTTATTGTGTTTGGATAGCACAATGCTAAATTTAGCCAAATGTTTGATGTCCTTGGCTTTGTGATGTATTTCATCTGTATGGATAAAAAACATATATTATTTCCCCCCCTGCAAAAGAGTGAAAAAAACAGTTTCAAGAGATGGTTTCTTGTATAATGTTTTACCTACCCTTCTTATGAAGCAGGTAACCTGTGTCCATCTGAGAGATATTAATGTCTGATCACACTGGAGCTTTTAATCAAAGTATAGATGAAAATACTGGATTGGGGGAGTTCTTATGGCAGATGGTGGTGAGCTGTTCTACATCAAATCCATGTGCCCATTCTAATCATGGACAGCCTGGTCTATATGGCTTGCTCAAGGAGATGCCCTCCACATGTTCAGTAGATGGAGAGATAAATATATAGGCAGAGCAGGCCTGCTTTATTTCCAGCTAACATTTAAAGTACATTTTCATGCCTTTTTATTTTTATTCTTTGACATAACACTTACCTAATACCATAATGGAAAAGTTTCATTCCTGATCTTGCTGTGCTTCGTTGAGGCTAGAATAAAAAAGGAAAGGAAGAAAAATAGCTAGTAACAGATTGTGAAATAATTAGCAAGAAGGGGGATATAGGATGAAAGACTTTAAACTACCTTGCCTTTTAGGAGAAATGACAGTCTTTAATTGGTGTTTTATTTTTAAAGATACAAAAATATATGGAGAAGACAGTTTTTGCTCTACTAAAATGTCAAGATCCCCCCTTCCATGGAATGTTGAACATCATGGAAAAAATAATAGACAACCATATGCATGCCAGGTTTAAGTCATGTAATCTCTGAATATGCAAGATATCTATCCTGAGCACATAGAGTTTTGTAACAAAATTCACTGACAATTTTTGAACTCCTGAACAGGGATTCAGTTTCCAATGTCTTCTCAGATAGAAACTAACTAATTAAAAATCAATTAACTTATTAGTTCAGTTAGAAATGGTCTCATATAAAGAGACGACTTACATATATTACATATTAACTGAATTGATCGCCATTAGTTGAATTTTCAGCATTAAATATTCCATAATTAATTTAATGCAATTTAATAAGGAAAGACAGAGAGTCAAAATTTAAATTGACCAGTTCATTCCTTAATACAAGCCAACTACCATCTTTTAAAAATAAATCTTTTTAAAAAACCATTCATGATTATAAAATAATAGTTTACTTAATTTCAAATTTTAAAGATTTTTAAGCAAAAAAGTAAAAAAAAATTAAGTAAGAGCAGTCTGAAAGTGGACTGGACTTCTTTGAATCAGGTTGTGAACTGGACACTACACAGAGCTTCCTTATCTGCTCCAAGAATGGAATTCTGTAGCTGTACAATCTGAGACTTTTGCTGTGATATATATGGGAATCAATATGTTAGAGAAAGAGAAAGTTAAGGAAATAAGATTGCAGAGATAAAGAAAGGGAAAGCAAGAGAAGAGTTTCGGGTGACTGGTTAAGAAATGGGGTTTTCAAAATATGCACTAATAGTTTATATTTCCTTACTCTAAAATAAATATAATTGAGTTAAATTCCTTAGCTCATTAATGAATAACTCAATACATTAACCATTGTCTACTAGATTTCTTAGTCCTGCCGGTTCTGTGCATTATAAGTTCTTCAAAAACCATGTCATGTATATATTTCATAGAACACTGAACACAAGGCAATAAGCAAATCTTCAAAATTAGTATTAATAGCATTGTCAGTCAGTCAATCATTTATTTATAACATTCCATAAGTCCATCAAAGGAAGGGCTTGAACATAAAACAGAACATGTACAAAATATCTGAAGGAAAAATCAAAACAGTAAGACAATCATAATCAATTGTTATCTAATACACAGTGAGCTCTAATCCTGCCCACCTCTGTGAGAAATTTAGCAACAGCCAAGGTCACTTTTCAGGACTGGTCTTCCAGCAGGAACCTAATATAAAATTCATCTGAACTTCTAGGAAATTAACCAACAATGGGGTAATTAAATAGTGAGGAACCTGATTATAGTATCTACAAGTCAGAAGAATATGCTTCATTGAACTAACTTTCCAATTATCACAAGGGCACCATCTTTCCATATAAGGGACACCTGCAAATCTACCTCTAAGCAGTTGAGTAGAAAGAACATTGTATCTGGCCTTTGAAGAGAATTTGCGGTACTTAACCACCAACATAAAGGAAGTAACACCTTCTAATGCCTAACATGACAGGTCTTTTAACACTTATAACAGTTTTGTTTGCTGTTTATTTTATATAATTACCAGATTTTATCTTGTGTTTTTAGTCTCTAAATGAAAATCCAGCCATATCTGCTTAAAAGGTTGTGCACAGAGAAGTCTTAAATGTTCCCATTGCTCAAAGTTCTAGTAATCAAATACAAGCCATCTCCTCACTATACAGTTATAGTCCTATTATTCCACTTTCGACATCCTATGGAATCCTGGGGTTTGCAGTTTAAGGAGGGGCCTTTAGAATTCTCAGCCAGAGAGCTCTTTGGCCTCAGTAAGCTACAAACACCAGAATTCCACAAGATATTGAAAGTGGAAAAATAACACTATAACAGTGCAGTGCAGAAAGGGCCTTAGGTATACTTAGTTCTTCTCTTGTATCAAGTCGTATAGCAATTGTGTGTGTGTTTGTTTGTGGCAGAGAAACATATACAGGTTAATTCGGAATTAGTTTGTGGTTAAGGAGAGATTATCTAGTCCCATTTCATTCTTTCTTGGGGCCTTTTGATGTGATAGAAACCATTGGTTGCTGCAGTGAATGACCTACAATAGGTGATGAAAGATATACTAACCTTCTTGGTTCTGTTGGCCTACAAATCACAATATTATTCTGCATTACTATTAGGGATTTAAATCTTTGCTTGCAAAAACTCCCAAACTGAAAAAATAATCTAAAATGCACAATCAGTCTCATAAGATGTTGAGACATGTAGAAACACAATCACTCTCTGTGTGAACATTGCTTTTGAGGAAATAAGAATGTACAAGATGGACAAGGGAAATTGACTCACAAATCATAAGCATCTCAGGGCTAAGGCCCTGAGGGCCCTTTCCACATGTGGAGGGGGAAACGGGGGGAAACGCACCGAAAAGGAGCTTACCGGCAGCCGGGTAAGTCCGTCACCATGCGGAGTAGTGCAAACTGGCTGCTCTGCACTGCTCCGGCATCCAAAATGGTGGCTTCCGGCTGGCGGAGGCTCTCCACCAACCGGAGAAGCTCGCCAGCCGGAAGCCTGCCCCCGGCAGATCTGCAGGCATGCACTAGTGCGTGCCTGCAAATCTGCACCGGAGCGCGGCGACGGAGCTGCACCGGGCTGCGCACTCTGTGCTTTTTAAAAACCTCTGTAAAGAGGTTTTCAAAAAACACGCAGCGCCGCCAGTTCCAGTCGCTTTGGACCTGATTGAGGTGGAGAACTACGAAAAGTAGTCCACCCCAATCCACTCCACGGTGCAGATGACCTCCGTCGGAGGTTGCTGTGCACCGTTTTAATACCCCAGTGTGGAAAGGGTCTAGGAAACAAGTACTGAATATCTTTAATCAGATTCCCAGTGTCTTCCTCCTAATTAAAGCACACACATATACGGGGCAAAATTGAAGACAATTTTGCTGCAGCACTAAGAAGAGTAAGATGTCGAACCTTTCTGTCCATGCTTTTTTGAAGACTGAAATCACTCCCTGCAAACATGAAAATCAGTGGTGGAGAAAGACTATGTTCAGTAGGCTGGAGTTAAGGTGTTCCATTTATAAAACAAAATGGTATAATGTTTTGAAACCACCGATCCAGTGCCATAGTTTGGATTAGAGATTAAAGTCCTCATTTATTATGGTTTGTCACAAGGTAACAAAATATTTCAGAAGCTTTGTCCCCACTGAATGAAATTACAGGGGAGAGGTGCCTTTCTTTTTCTTTTTCTTTTTCTTTTTCTTTTTCTTTTTCTTTTTCTTTTTCTTTTTCTTTTTCTTTTCCCTTTTTTTTTTTTTGTATTCAGGAATATATTTTGTGCAAAATAAATGCTATTGTACAGAAAGCAACAAAAGTATTAAAAAACTGATATTTTTAGTCTTATAAGCAGGAGTGGAAAGTTTTACAAAGATTGACAAATTTTTAATTGAGGGGAATGGGAGAGAATGTTGAGAATGGGAAAAATGTGAAACTCCTCCCTGCCCCCATCCGGTATATCTGTTCTTAAACTTTGAATATGCAATTGATAATTTAGGTGCTTGTTTTAATAACTACTATGACACGTTAAAGCATTCGAACACTGTTTTTTCCAAGGAACCGGTAAGTATCAGAACAAGATGCTCTCCTGCTTCTACAAGGGAAGGTGATATAAGAAATAAAAGGAAAAAAAAAACCTTGTAAAGTAGGCATCCTGACTTGCATAATGAGGCAGGTGTGTCACTATGGATGGATGGAAAGAGAGAGCAGTGCCTAAGGCAAACAGACTTCAAGCTTGTGGATTTGCATTCAAACAAACAAACAACAACAGCAACAACAATGAAGAAACCCAAAACAGAGTTCTGGGATCAACCAATTGAAACCAGGTAGAAAACACACAGTTAGAATTAATGAATGCTAAGCCTAGCAGTTTATTCTGAATATCTGTATATACTGTCCTTGTACACAAAAATCTAATCTTTATTAATAAAACTTTTATCATTTTAGAGTATTTTAGTTTGTGTGTAGAGATATCAGCTTGTCAGTAAATTCCAGGATCTCCTGGGAGTTCATGACATGCTTCTACCTCACATCTATTCTGTTTCAAATGCCACCTAAAATTAAGTGTGAGAGAAGATAACTGTTCCTCCACTTACAAAAGAAGAGAACTCAAAGAAGGAGAAAGAATAGTTTCACACCAAGTAAGGGAGATTTTGGAGAAGAAACACAAAGCAGAAAGAAAGAAAGAAAGAAAGAAAGAAAGAAAGAAAGAAAGAAAGAAAGAAAGAAAGAAGGAAGGAAGGAAGGAAGGAAGGAAGGAAGGAAGGAAGGAAGGAAGGAAGGAAGGAAGGAAGGAAGGAAGGAAGGAAATTAGAAAATATTTATGTTCTGAAAAAGTACAGAGGCTAGGAAAAAAAATATTATTCCCTTTACAGTGAAAGTTCAGAGTAAAACTTTCATCGGCACAAGATACGGGTTACAAAGTACAAGATCTGTATTCTATTGTGCACTGCAGAATCACTGTCTTTCATACTTTGGATCTGTTTTACTTCAAGATAATTTATTTCCCAAATGAAAATGCCATTTTCCTGTTCAATTATGCTTCCAATGTTTTATGCATGTCATTTAATTTTCCTCTCATTGCAATGCTTTTGGCACGTTAATTTCATTAATATGTAGAGTTAACTGATATCAGTACACAGTTTGGTCCTAGACTCCCCTGTTACCTGTGGATAAGTTAATAGCTGTGTAGTGACACATGATCTGACGTGAACTGAAGTGATGGAAAGCATATTAAGGGGTAATGAACAAATCTGATCATAAATAGATAGGTGTCACATTTAGTATTTCAAAATGTATTTCATAGCACATTTTCCATCTTCATCAGAATACTATACATTTGGTAAGCTTGTTTCCGCTTGTTTCTGAAGTCTATTATCTAAGAGCTAAATCAGGAAATCATGGTAGAGATGCAAATTTAAAACTCCCAGGGGTCTCAATAAATTATAGCATCATTCTTCATTTGTCTCCCGTGTCCCTTACCCACCATTGGTCAATGAATGGCTTTGGAGGGGCAGCTCCTGCAGCTAAAAGTTGGGTTCTGGGAAGGGGGGGGGGTTGATCATTTAGCAAGGAAACAGATAAATCTGACATCTGTAAAGACTAAGGCCATTTCTACCCTATACTGTTATAGTGCTATTATTTCACTTTCAACTTCCTATGGAATCCTGGGATTTGCAGTTTAGGGAAGGCCTTTAGAATTCTCAGCCAGAGAGCTCTTTGGCCTCAGTAAACTACAAACCCCAAAATTCCTCAGGATGTTGAAAGTGGAATAATAATATCAGTATAAAGGTGTAGTGTGGAAATGATCTAAGAATGTAACATATGATGTCATAGGTCAGACTTGCAGCATTGGAAGCCACTAACAGGATGCCAGGCCCATCATGTTAGTAATATTGGTGAAGCACATTTTCAAATGAGAAAATATTTTAAGGCAGCCCTGGATTTGACTCAATGCTGCACATTGTTTTTGGAAGCACAGTAGATAGCATAGAGTAGAAATATCTTTTAACATCTTTGCCTGATTCAACAGCTGTGTCTTTTCAAGAAGAAAGTCTTAGTTGTTGTCATTTATGCTGTGGTTATCTTCAGACTGATATGATTATCTCTTTATTATGGGTCCAGTTCATGGCACTGTTTCTTACCTTTTTCTGCCTTGGGAAATAGATGTCTTAAGGCTCACCTTACTTCATATATCCATTTCCATAATACTTATTCAATATTGAAGAGTGTGCTCAGTATTCTCCCACCAGCTGAATTCTACTGAGTGTCAACATGAAAAAGAGCCCTTCCAAGTAATAGCTACTCACCATTTTGGCTAGCATGCAACTGTGTGCAAGTAAAAATGGAGTTATGTGGGATGATTCTGTGGGGAAATTGAGGTGTCATTTCACTGAATGAAAACTTACTTAATATGTACGATTATGATTATGGCAATGAAATGACAACATATTTGAGGAGAATTTTTTCTTCATTGTAACCACAGACCAAGTGAAGAAATTCAATGACATAGCACACATAGGGAAGTAACAAGAGCATGCTTTATTATTGTCAGCAGTTCAAGTAATGACAGCCCCTTGCTTTCCCTTAAGGTATTTGGTGATCTTGCCTGGTATTTGAAATTTTCTTCTCATTCTCCTACACTGTCCTATTCTCTCTTCCAGATTTCCCTGGCCAAGCTTCTTTTTGAGTGGGTGGAGGGGGGCTGAATCCTTTGTTTCTGTCCAACAAGAATTGTCTCTGATATTAGGCTGCTTTAACTTTTCCTCTGAATCTGCCCCAAGTAAGTGTTCTTGACAGTTGATGTTGTAAACTGTTTTTTACCATAAAACATCTAATACCTATAGTGAAGGCAGATAGCAAAGCTGTGGTACTGTTTCATCTCAGAATGACCCCAGACAATGCAGTGCCTTTTCTGTAGTGAATCAGACTAGCCACGTTCATCTGACATTGAAACAAGAACAATAGTTAGAATAAGAATGAATTTCCTTAGTTAAAACATATATTGATGGATTAAACAGACAAATCATGCATAGACTCATTAAACAGACAAATTAACAAGACAGAAAGAAAACTTAGACAGACTATTCAGCAGAACAAATAGAAATTAAACAAAAACCCAGCAAGGCTGTTGGTTACCTATCCCTTACCATAGTTCTTTTGCAAACATTTCTCTAGCATTTTCCTGATAATTTTAATGTCTGGACATTCAGATCATTCTAAAGAACTACAGATAGCTCTAGAAGCAAATGGGGTTAAATAAATATGTTCTGAAGCTAGTGATCCAAATCAGCCTAATTTTCCTATTTGCAATTTGGGATCACACAGTTCTACTTTAATTGTTATTGCTCCATTCTACAGAATCCTGAAATCTGCAGTTTAGTAAGCTAACTAGAACTTTTTTGATAGGGAGCAATAGGGACTTGTCTTAAATTCCAGTATTACAACTATCCAGCAAAGAATTCTAGCTACCTTATCAAACTACAAATCCCAGGTTTCTGAAGGCTGTAGTCATGATAATAAAAGCCTTATGAAACTTATATAAATGCATATTATAAATTCACTTTAAATTGTATAATTGCCTTGGTTTTTGTTCATGTTTCTTATGCATAGGTAGGAGGAGCCAATAGGATGCTAAAGAAGTAAGAAATAACAGCACCATCTCCAGGGTTTTGACAGGCTGCTGGCTTACTTACTCTGTAAGTATTGTCATTAGCTGCTCATCCAGTTTCTCAGCCTTGCTACCACTTCCTTGTTTGCCAAGCCAATGAACAAACAGGCAGTGGGATCTACTGCTTTTCTGGATCACTAACTTTTTCTAGCCTATAGTCTGTAGAGTGATTCAATAAAGATTTGATACTTTGAATTCACTTTTTCTAGCCCAAGGTGAGAATCAGATGAGCTAGCAATGGTGAAGAGGGGAAGCAGGACCAGAAGACTCCTGCTGGGATACAGGCAATTAGCAGATGCCCAACTATCAACACTCAGCAAGTACAAGGAGAAAATACCACAACAACTGAGGATTCTAGGGAAAGTGAGCTCCACTATAATTTTGTTGAAAAGCATTTCAAATGTTCAGATGTCCATATACTTTGGCACCTCAAGTTTACCGGCTGGATAGTGACATAATGACTATGTTAACTGGCCTGGTGACTTCAGACATTCTGTGGCCACCATGATGAAAATCTGCTCACTTATGCACTATACAGTTATAGTGCTATTATTCCACTTTCAACATCCTGTGGAATTCTGAGGTTTGTAATTTACTGAGGCCAAAGAGCTCTCTGGCTGAGAATGCTAAAAGCCCCTCCCTAAACTGTAACAGTGTAGTGTGAAAATGGCCTAAATGATTCTAAATCTGAAGGCAAAAACGATGCTTGCTTCCATTCCTAAGCTGTGCAGTGGAGGGACATTTTTTTTCATCCTTGCATAGTGGGGTAAGTTTCCATATCATTCACACACTGGTCACTGTAAAAATTGCATGTGCATGTCTATAATGAGACAAAAACCTTATACATAGTTGCATGCTGAGTATCAAACAAACATCTAAGTTGATGCTTATTCATCAAGAACACAAGCCAAATTTCTACCAGAGTTTGTTGCCAAACGTGAATCTCTGTTTACTAGCTGGAATTGTTTTTCTTCTACCAACTGTATATTTTGGTGGTGACACACATATTTCTTAAGGTCAATATAGTGGACAGATCCACACATAACGATCTAGATCTTCTCCAAGATCCTCAAGTTCATAATTATGTCTCCTTCGAAAAGACATTAACTTCCATTATTTCAGTTTCTTACCTTTGCGTAGGAATTAAGTTAGACTCATTCAGCCATCAAATACCATGGACACATAGACCAATAAAGTGTATTTTTATAGAGCCACTCAAATCTGTGAAAAGATTGCATTTGTTTCCATGATAAAGACATTTTTTAATGATCCATTTGGTAGATAGTTTTACAGTTTACAGAAAACCTTCAAGATCATAAGCTAGTCTTAGTACTTCACTATAGAAGCTGGGCAACTGGCTATCACCAATAGGATTGGAAAGAATATTGAAAACTATTTTAAAATGGTGGAAAGACATTTACCAAAGGAACTGAATGTCACTTTGCCCCCACTTTCCAAAAGCACATTCTTTAAACAATGTCTATGAATATTCATATGTTAGCCCTGTGCATGATGGAATAATCACTGGAGAAGTTGCACTGCTACACATCTATGGTAGCAAATTTTCAGAAGCTACAAATTATTAAGGAACATCTTCTGAAGAAAACACAATTCCTTCCTCAATGTTTTATGACGAATTGGGCAGACAAGCACAGTGTGGCAGGAAGAAATTGGCCCTGGGAATTCAATTCCAATATGAAAGGTTGGACCAAGTTTATGCCCAGTCCATTGTGTACTTTGAATATTGTGATGTATTATTGAAAAGGTTAAACTATCTAAATAAATGTAAATGAACACACACACACACACACACACACACACACATATATATTATTTGTATATAGTAAATTAATGCAGAAAAGGATAGATAGAAACATAAAGAACTGACCAACTGATCTAGATTGATTCATTAATTCCTAATGTAGCATCGGTTGAGATTCCCAGCCCACTTTCTTCAGTTACTAGTAAATATTTTGTGTTTTGTTTTTGCATACTAGTACCACCTGAATGAATGAAAAAGTAAAAAGCTGGACTTTTCAACTATGGCAGCAGCAGAGTAGCCCAATCCATGAGAATAGGTATAGTCAGGGCAACATTAACATTTTCATAAACCTTTGTATTTTACTCCTCACCTCACCTCAACGTACCACTAGGGGTGAAAATATAAAATAGCTTTGTTTTGAATATCTTTTTTCCTTTCCAATTCTGATGTGTCTGTATGTGTGTGTATGGGTTAATCCTGTTTTCATAGGCCCCGATTTTTGTATAGGCCCTAAGCATTTTGCCTAAAGTGCCTAATGGATAAGGCAGCCCTTGGTATAGTTACAATCATGGTGACAAAGGAACTTCAGAATCTCAACATGACTTCAACACTAAGGATTTTTCCCCCTCCAAATATTTCCCTATGTCAAAAGTTCAGTAATAACATTAGTATAATATGCTCTGCTCAGAGCATTTCAAAGCTTCCAATATTTTCTTTCTTTTTTTTAAAAAAAATTTTTTTTTAATTTTCTCTTGCGTGAGTCAGCTCCACAGAGAGTTATCAAGGATTTCCTAGTATATCATTGATCGAATATTTATTATTAACCACCTCCTATTTCAGAGTTGACCAGTAATTTTATGGAACATCATTTAAGAAACAGTTTTGTACATAAAAGGGACACATATGTGCTGCAAATATCAAATCGTCGTCAGCTTCACTAAGAAATTCAACTCCTCAAATGATAGAATAGCCTCTTCTGTCATCAGTGCTCTTGCCATTCTTTACAATCATAGTTAGTGATGATTCTATCAAGATGATGGCAAGAAGTAGACAAATGAATGGCTGTGGCAGTGTGACATATAAGATATACCTTAAATTGATCGCATTATAGTTCACTCATGCTAGTACTCATAAATTGAGTTATTTTTTTCTGAGTTTAGCTGCTCAGACAATTTTCTTGACAACTTTCAATCCCCACCCCCTCAACTTTCTATTGATTGCCAGTGGAATTATGACCTATCTGATCCATGGTGCTTGAACATGTTGTTCCTCCCCCCATATGAGGATACCTGTCTCATACAGAGAAGATGGAGTACAATCAGAAAATAGAAGACAAAGAGAACAAAGAGTGATGGGAAGACAGTACTTTAGCTTTAGTGTGCAGACAAAGCTACAGAGGAAAATAGAAGGCCAAAGAGCAACGTATGTTTCTGAATTCATGGGTCCTTTTAAGCATCGTTTTGTGCACATAAGTCATCTGAATGGCTGGTATAGTTGCTGATGGAGGATTCTTTTGAGATTCTATATTAATAGCCCAAAATATTTGATTTATGTCCTCTTGTGGAAGCTGATTAACAGGAAATGGTTTTAACTCCAGGTAAACAAAAAAGTCTCTAAAAATCAGAGGCAAACTCAACATTCCTGTGGGTATTGCACACCTCTGTTTTCACTGATAGGCAAAAAATAAAGGTGCATATATGCATGTACTCCCGGATTCATACTCGTATTCTCTCTCTCTCTCTCTCTCTCTCTGTCCCCCTCTGTCTCCCTGTCCCTCCCTCTCTCCTTCTCCCCCTCTCACATACACACACACACAAACTAATGCTTACATGCACATTTTCCCTTTTACACACACATACACACACACACACACACACACACGCAGAATTGTGTTTCCCTCAAATATCATCATCAGGATTGCTGGGAATTGGGGAGAGACTTTGACCTCCCTGCTAGCATATTGCTTTTCCTGACCACTGAATTCTCACTGAAAAAAACCAGCAAGGTTAGCACTGTCTCTTCTCTGCCATTGATCCTGATGGGGATCAGTTGAAGAAGGCACAGAAGATTGCCTCCCTGACCTTAATGACCCTAATCATTCTCTCCTTAAGATCCTGTGTTGTACTATCATCTTTGTGCCCACAAAATCCAGTACTGTTCAGCAGCCATATACAGAATTTTGCCAGGTCCATGATCATATTCCTGCAATGACATTTCCAGATAGGCAGAAAAACCAAGGGGCTTTTCGGTCTTTGGTGTCTTGTTATACTTAGGAGTGGAAGAAATTTTTGATTTTTTTTAAATGGTTGATAAACATGTTTTCTACATACTAAGAAGTCCTGACAAGAAAAATCTTGCACTGAAAAAAGTCTTCACAGTTCAGAATTTATACTGTGCAAAAGATCACAAGTGTTGATTTGTATAGGAAACAACTTTTTCTCTGCTTGGAAAATGGACTTATTGCAGAGAAATAATATTTCTTCAGAGTTATACTATTCCTCACTTAAAAAAAAAATCTATTTCCAGTGTAGATAATGCTGCTTTCTCTGCAAAACAATCATGTGCAAATTTTGTCCAGAGGAATTCCTGAATTGCCAAGAGAAGAAAATTAGTGAAATTACATCCCTAATCATATGTGATTGGTGATATAAAGTCATCCTAGTGTGTCAACAGACAGTGTTGGCCTCTTCGGTTTACCATTCACATAGTGAGTCCATATTGTCATTTTATGTTGTATTCAAAAATTGTGTTCCCCTTCTAGTGCCTTGCAATTTTAAAAAAAATTTTCAGAGAATTGACAATATAGCTATATGTCTGCATCTTTGTCTATGTCTACATCTGATCTGAGATGGTAATATGATGAAAATATGGTAAATAATCACTGCAGTTATCATATGGAAAATATAACACGGTAAACTGAGAGTTGGAGCTATTTTTGATTTGTGTTTACTTGACATAGCTGATATCGTACCATATAGCTTCTGCAGATTGAACACAGACAGACTGAAACATTCAAACACACACACACACACAGAAACAAACAAACATGCACCTACCCATTCCACCAAAAAAATAAGTGCTGAAGATAAAGAAGTTTGTTCAGAAAAGATATTGTCTAAAAATGACACCATAGTAATGGTAGGAGCTCACTGAAAGTCTGGAAACTCTATTTGGAATGCATTCTTTGATATCAAAAACAGTTCCCTTAAGACAATGTTTGCACACCAGACTCAAAAATGCTAAATAAAACCTGACTCAAAAATGCTAAATAAAAGCTGAGATCTATTAAATATGGTAGCTGTTTGGTTTTATCAGCAACCAAGTTCATTAAAATGTATTGCTGGCCTGAAAATTCCCCCTCCTCTGCCTCTTTACTTGCAATTTTGTCCCAATTTCATTCAATTTGATGGAAAAAAAATTGAAAGGATAAGAAAATTCCAGTGAAATTCTAACGGATATGTTTTGGAATTCTGCACTTAACTTTACATAACCTTACTTAAGTTGATGACATTCGAGAAAATGCCACATAGGAACAAAAATCTTGAGCCTAGGCTTTCCAAAGACCAAGGCCTGTCTTTGAGGCTCTTGTCTTAACATCTCCCTGCCCCTTCTCCCATGGATGACAGACAAAAGATTGAATGTCCTGGTGGCAAGAGTATTCTGTCTCTTGCTCTCTCTCTCTCCTTTTTTAAATGCACTGCTGCTGCCTGAATTGAACTTAGTTGCTTTCTCTTGTCTGCTACTCCTGTCTTTCTCCTGTCCGTACTTAGAACAAAAAACTATCTTTCTACATCTCTGAGTGTTTTGGCATACAGGGTGTACACTTTCCCCAGTTACAGAGAATGGACAAGCTGGTTCTGTTCAGTTTACCTGTTGCTCAGTTTCCAAAAGGGACACATACATATTTGAAGTATCTCTGTAGTTAGTATGGCTGGGGGGGCTCTAACTTCTCTCACTTTTCCTGGCAGCTTTCCAGCTGTCAATGTCTCAGCTTCATCCAAGTTCCATCAGACTGTAACCACCAGCTATCTGTATCTATATGTGTACATCTACATCTATATCTAGACACATGTGGGCATATGGTTGAGATTTTACAGTGTGTTCATATACTGTAAACCTGCACTCATATAGTTAAATATTAACTGTTCTATATCTGCTCTTAAGGATACTACTGATGTTATACAACCAACTGCATATCTACTAGTGTGTTTGTATATTCCCCCATTATTAAAAGGGGGAGGCAAAAGAGATGTTTCTTCAATTCTTGTAAAAAAGTGATACCCTGAAAACACTGGCAAATAGTTGTTCAAGAATGAACAACTGCATGTGTAACAGTTACACCTGTGGAACTCTACTTAAACAGTTGTTAGCTGAATATGGATTTTAAGCAATGGTCAGGAAACTGTTGTTGGTGTTATTGTTGTTATTGTTGTTGTTGCTCTTGTTATGCTTTCAACTACCATTAAACATCAATTGGCTGTCAACTGTCTCTCACTCTCTTCATCTTTCTCTTTCTTTATTCATTTCCTAACCTGACACAGTAGTGTTCCATTGTATTATTTTTCATGGCATCACTCCTGATTTTGCACCATGACAGCCCATGTCTGAAAACAGTTTAAAATATTTTGACATAGAAGTGTTCCTGGACATGTGTTTTCCCACCATGTTTTTGTCAATCTTCTTACCATGTGCATTTTTTTTGTCTTGGGTAGCAGAGATTTAGTGAAAATTTAATCACTCTAAAGTGCACTTTATTTTGATTTTAAGAAAGAAAGAACAAGAATCAAAAAGCTGGTAGGAGCTGAATGGTCCTGACCTTCTGTACTTTGTCATGTTGCTTTAAATCACTTGCCACTTTCATTTTGGAAAATGTGAAGTGACACTTGGAAACAGGATGCATAAAATTTTTTTTCAGTATTCAAGATATCATACTGTAATTGTGAAAGACACTCTATCTGAGAAAAAAAACTGAGCCATTTTAGCACTCTTTCCAAGTGTCTATAAATAATACATTAATAAAATATTATAGAAGACAAAGTGCTCCTAGCAACAAGAGAAGTTTTGAGTTGTTCTCATCTTTAGTTACACAGCTAAGTAAAGTACTGAAGAATTTTCTCTGTTCCTTTCCATTGCCTTTAGTCAGCTCCTCCCCCCGCATCAGATCCCCATCTTGACACTTTAAAGGATATTATAAAAATGTTTAACAAGCATTCTTTCCAGCAATGACTATAGTCTTCAGGGAAAGTTTATGCAATCAGCTCAAATATGCTAAAGCAAGGAATTACTGGTGGTTTTTGTTCAAGGTCTTTCAAACCCTCCAACAAAATCTGACCCTCTGCTATAAAGAGTGAAAAAAAAAAAAAACCTTTGGGAGCTGATTTGGGCTGTCATCAAAGGTGAGCAAATGTTTTATTGTTGTTCTTGCTAAATCTTTTAAACTTCCATATAAGCAAGAATGTGATCATTGGATTTTCTGCTCCATATGCCAGAATAATCTATCTGTGGATACTGTGCACCATAATAAGTTAGCAAGGAACAGGCATCACTGCTTCTATACCTCAGGGAGCAAAATGTCTTTGGCCAGCCCTGCTCCACATTTCCTTGATTCTCCACAGGGCTACCCCTCACTTTCTGCTTTAGTTGAAATAGCAGAAGGCAGTTGATAGGTAAGTTTGTTTGTTTGTTTCAGAATGTTGGAGATTATAGCATAAAGTAATTCTTTTCCTCAGTGCCCATGTTCATCACACTGTAAAGTCTCATCAAAGGATATTCAGATCTTTTAATGTTCAAATTAATAAAATAAAAATGGCAATTTCTTTAGCAAAATTGAAAAATGAATCTACCGTCTTCCCTTCCACATTTGCAGATTTGACCTTTGAAAATTGTGCTTCTGCTCCCTTCCCCTCCTCCTATTCTCTTGCATTCCTTACCCCAGTCGTTTGAGGCTTGTATTTAAAATGGATGTATTTTCCTTTTTGGTGAGCAACTCCACCCCTCTGCTGCAGGCATATCCTCTCTGCCACATGGCTGCACATTCTGCTTTTTAACGACCACTGATTTGTCAGGTACTCCCTTTGCTCCTACTCCTCTTCTCTGGGATGAATCTCCTTTCTCAAGATGGTAGCTGGAAGTAGCTAGAACATGAGAACTCAGCACTCTGCTCTTCTCTGTCTGAGGTGAAAGTACCAGTAAGCCTTTTACTTTGTCTGTTTTCTTACCCCTGGGAGCATGGGGGCCAGAGGCAAGGGAATAGGAGGGGGGAACTCGGGAGGGGAATAGGAGAGAAATTGCGGAGGGTGAGTTATCCACATTTTTTCCACTTTTATGAGGCTTTTGTGCCCTGAACCCTTGTGAATGTGGAGGAGACACTGTATGTATGATGAGTTTATTTTTTAAGAAGCAAACTGAGGTGAACACTGAATGATCTGACAAAGTAGCTGTCCCATAAAATTTTGTTCCATGTTATATTTCTCAGTATCAAAAAACCCAATATGTTAATTACATAACATGTAGATGACCCTCTCTTTACATTCAGAAAACAAAGCACTGAAGGATAACTGTTAAATTATGCAGTATCCCAATAGAAATTTTCAGTGGCACTTGGTAACTTCCATGTGAGTGGTATGGAGAATTTATACCATGTTTTAGTCCAGAGTAGAAATGATCTATCCAAAATGTTGAATCATATTCCCCAAACAGATCTTGGATCCCTTGTATACTAAAATCCAAAACAGATTTATCACCTCACTAACATAGGAGCCATCAGGCCCCACTGCAAATGTGATTTAAACAAAAACAAAACAGGAATAAAGTCCACTCAGTGTTATGCATTTATTGGGTAAGTCTGGCATTTCATCTTCAAAAAATTGCAGACTAACATGGCCACGCATTCAATTTATCACCTTGGAGAAAATATTTTTATCACAAGAACTATCTCTGGTGTAAACGTGTAAATAAAGTCAAATACTTGGTATCTAGGTTACAAATAATAATAACCAGCTATTTCAAAACAATTGTGTAACCTCCTGGAAACAAGTACAGAATGAGTTGGAGAACTGGAAAAGGTTAGATCTGTCTCTATTGGGTAGTGTTTCATTGTCAAAATGAGTGTTCTTCCTGTAATGTTGTTCTTATATCAAATGATTCCAACTGTTGTCCCCAATAAATGGTTTGAGGGCTGCAAAAAAGCCCTTCAAAATTTTTTATGGAGTGGGAAAAAACCAAGAGTCAAATTTAAAGTAATAACTGATTCTTGAGAAAGAGGAGGAATGGTATATCTGATTTAAGATTGTATTATGTGGCAGCCTGTCTGGTTTGGATAAGACTGTGGATATTGTTGGACAATGGAAGGCTTCTAATGTTGGAGGGGCATGAGTTATATTTTGGCTGGCATGTTTACTTATGATACATCAAAGCCGATGTACAGAAGTTACTTCTCAATCATGTAATTCGGAAATCATTGTATAAAATATGGATCAAGTATAAATTCTTTCTCTGTCCAAAATTGCCATCGTGGGTTTTCCCAGCTGAAGCCCTGTCAATAAGAGGGCTAAGAAGGCAAGGTGAATGGGTGACTTATGGAGAGAGAGTGCACCAAAGAGAGGAACAAATATTGTTGAAAGACC
The DNA here is from genome assembly GCA_030412105.1 of Cyclura pinguis. Lineage (NCBI taxonomy): Eukaryota > Metazoa > Chordata > Lepidosauria > Squamata > Iguanidae > Cyclura > Cyclura pinguis. Next base: position 148,447,441 of record CM059601.1, on the reverse strand, counting down.
AGTTGCTGTTGAAAAAGGAAGGATGTAATATACAGTGATTTCCCTATTTACAAATTAAAGAAAGATTTAGGAAGGACATGGAAACAGGAGGTATTGATCTGGAGGTGTGATAATGGGGCTTCCCATTATCTAGACTTGGCTGAAGGGGGATGCTTCCCTATTCAGGTAAACCAAGGGTTAATGAGGTGTTGGGATTAGGTTACATTTTTACTGTGGGTCAGCCTCACAGGTCACAGGGGGAGAATGGCCCAATCAAGGGAAGATAGGTGAGCATCTTCGAGATGCTTCGAGATGCTTCGAAGGAGAAGTTATAAAAATCCTTGAGAGGCCATGTGGCAGAGAGACAACAAAGGAACCTCCTGGAGATGGGATCTGTGCCAGCAGTAGGCTGCAGGCCCTAGGCCTCACCTCCTGGTCTCATTCCTCTCCTAGACCATCTAAGCCTGTGAACCCAAATGTGAGTAACTAGAATAAGGTAGTTAGTCGCGTTAGGGCTTTTTATTATTTTGGAGGTTGGCTGATCTTAAGAATGTATCTGTTGTTATAACTACTTGTAACTTAAGTGTACCTGGGAGGGGGGAGCCTCTCATGTGTATTATTGTCTTGTTTACTTGCATACCTTAAAATAAATGCTTTTCTGTAAAACCTCTGTTTCCTCTCCATTCCCACACCATTCTTCAGCACACGCTTAGATAGGACTTCTCTCACTCAGAAGGAGGAGGGAAAGGAAGGATCCTTAAGCATAGAGACTGGCAATTCACTGACAGGGTCCCACTGTCCTGTTCAGTTACCAGTATATTCAGAATTCAGTGGGTGGTGGCAGCATGCGAAATTAGTGAACACTGGGGAATTTCCTGCTCCTTTTCAAGGGTAGAAGTCAGGCTTGGGGGGGGCGGGCTGCAAGTAAACTCAGTATGACAGGAGGTCAAAGAGTCTGAAAGGTTGCTTCGTAAAGGAGAAAAACATCTGTTATCAAAGCTGTATACTTTGTTGTTAACGTATGATCTTGCAAACGAATCTGTTAAAGAGTATATGGTAAAATGGTGTAAAGATATCAGGCATCCAATCAGTTTCGATGAATAGGAAAAAAGTTGGAGTTAGGAACTACACTAGGAATTACACTAGATCATATGCGTGGCAGGAAAATGCATTAAAAATGATGTTCAGGTGGTACCTCTCACCAGCAAAAATGGCCAAGATGTTCAAGAAGATTAAGAAACAATGTTGGAAGTGTGAGAAAGAGATAGGAACTTTTTTTCATCTCTCGTGGAGCTGTAGTCATGCTAAGAAATATTGGTATATGATCCGGTATAGAATGCAGAGGATGCTGGGTATTAGAATCAATTTAAAACCGGAGTTTTTTCTATTGGGCATTTTCAATTTGGGAAAAAAATTGGAAGGAAAGTTAGATAGACTGATACAGTACATGACAACATCGGCTAGAATTGTATTTGCTAGATATTGGAAAAGTAAGTTGGTCCCAAAAGAAGGTGAATGGTTTGAAAAGTTGTTAGAAGTTGCAGAAATGGACAGGTTAATGCATATGTTAAATAACAAATCTAACGATAAGTATTTAAGAACATGGCAGCCCTTGACAGATTACCTACAAAGCCAACTTTATGGAGTCAACTGATAGGTAGATAAACATAGTTTTGATTACTCAAACTAAGAGTTTAGGAGATTGGGAAGAGAATTAGATGTAAAAAAGATGTCCACAAAAATGTTTCTTTTTTTTTTTTTAACATTGAGATGGAGATACTTGGGATATATATATATATATCAATTTCAAAAGAAGGTGAGTTTTCCCTCTTTCTGATTATCTTTCTCTTTTCAGTAATTATATTATGATTATAAAGCAAAGAGAAATAGTATTCAGCTGAGAGGTGGAGGCCATTTAATGATACTGAAAGTGTTAATGTGGGAAATGTGTAATTAGTAACCACCTGATCAGTAATCTCTTCATTACAAACTCCTCTCTATTTGTTTTTGGAGGGAGGTGGGAAAAAATAATGTGAACAAGCCATATTCTTCCCTGTAGGGGAAGCTCCTCCTCCTTTCTCTGTTTCCCTTTTCTTTTTTTTCTTTCTCCTTTTTCTATTATTCTTTTTTTCTTCCTTTCTTCCTCCTTGGGGTTGATATTCAGAGTACTACTAAGTGTATGTATGTATGTAAATGCAAGTATGTACGTGTATGTTATGTTTGTACAAATATTTGTGTTTTGTACTCTGCAGTTGCAGTTTGTGTGGTTTAAGCTTTTTCACAATAAAAATATACAAAAAAAAGAGCTATCTCTGGTAAAAATATTGTCATTATCTCATTAACAATTTGTGTGATGATTCTTAAGATTGTGGGTTTTTTTAAAAAAAAATCTATATGTGTAATTATCTTGTGCATTTTATGGTATATTTACATTAAATTGACCTATGCAGATTTGGGCAGATTTGAGATTCCCTGGGTCTGGGGAGATGGCAGTCAGAATCACACTAACTGCTCCTGACTTCCAGTTCGAGCGTGAGCTAAAAAGACACGATCTCTGAATGCTCCGCTCAGAGGTCACTGCTGCTGCAGGCTACTGGCAGCCTTGAGCTAGTCGGTTTGTCTGCACCCCCAACTGCAATCGGGGGGTAGAGCCAGACTACGGCCTGCGATGTCACTCAAGCCATTTCACCCTAGGTGCTAGACCCAGCACCATGGAAGAAGCAGCTGGATAAGCAGTCACCACCATTACTCTCGCCTGCCTTGGTGTGAAGTGGGATTTGGCCACCCTGCCAAATTCCTGCCACCAAATTTCTTTCCAAAGGTACGAAGACCTGTAGCAGTCTAGAAGAAACAAGGGTTTGGTTCCATCCCATGACTGTGGTAGCCCTCATGGACTTGGAAGTAAATAAAGAATTCTGAAAGAGCCCAGAACTTCCTACCTGTGGCAAGCAGCTTCCATGGTGGGACGTTGCTTTCCCTTTTCCCATATCTCCTACAGGGCTATAGTATCTACAATAATTTTGACCTCTGCTTTTTCACATAACGTTTTTCTCTGGGAGTAGCATTTGGATGAACTGCTCTTGTGAAAAGATGGAGTTAACTCCATTATTCTTCCCTTTTTTTTTTCTTTTACTTCTCTCAAAGATATAAAGGTTGGAAAATACAAAGAGACTCAAATGTGAGCTTTTTTTGTGCACCCCACACTTCTCCACCGCTCTCTTTTTTTCCTCTTGACTTGAGAGTATCTCCAGAGACTTGTGGTACGGTAGGCTAATGAATTCAGATGTCCTTTGCTGATGAATTACTCTGCAGTTTTATTAATATTGAGAAGAAAGAATTAAAGGACTCATGAACTTATGAACTAAAGGACTTGCAAACACATTGAATTAAAGACTAGTTGGACTGTATCCAGAGGTTTCCTCATAACACTGTTTCTTTATCTACAGAAAGACTCACTTACCACACCTACCAGACTACTCTCTACTGGTTGGAGAAGTATATTATACGAATAACAACTAGTCTGTAAGGCTAAAATAAGTGAAGTCTACACAAAGATACCTGGTTACAGAAACCGGTGATCCAGAAGAACTAACTATGGGTTACTGGTGATGCAATTGTATATAGAATTCCTAGTGAATTGTCATTTCTAAAAGAATTGAAATAACTGACGGTTTATTGAATTATAGGCCCTTTCCTCACCTTACCTTTTTCCAGCACTGGGGCGCGGGGATCACATGAGCAGCCTCTGGTGAGAGGCTCTCGGGTCCCTGCTGCCTGCTCGCGTGAGAGCCCTGCCTCTTCCTTCCACAGTGCAGCCTGGGAGTTTCCCAGGCTGCGCTGGGGCAGGAAGAATGACCGGCACAGCTCTGGAGGCTCTGCACACCAGGTAAGTGCACGTGGAGCCCAAGAGCAATGCACGATCATGCATTTTTGGCTTCCAGCCAAAAATGAAAAGGTGCATGATTGGTGCCTGCCAGCCACTGGAGCATCGCACAATTGTGAGTGCGTTGTGCAGATCGCTCCTCACAATCGCACAGTGCTCCAGGTGCCCTTTCGCATGGCAAATGCCATGTGAAAATGGCCATAGATGTATTGACTCATAAGTGTGTGTGTGTGTGTGTGTGTGTGTATGTATTTATAATAGATAAAGTGGGAATTAATTTACATAACTTAAGGGCTATGGTTGCACTATTATAAGGTAGGAAACTTATGAATGAACTTGTGAACTATAGACTGGAAGTGATTACATAGAATCTTAAACAATATATATAAAATACATATTTAAAGTCATTAAAATTATATAAGTTATGTAAGCTACATAAGTTATAAAAAGTTAGATAAAAAGGTTGGAGAAGACAATTTAAATAAGTTACAAAGCTGAGTTGAACACTGATTATTGATATTGAATATTGATTATTGATTGTTGATTATTGCTTACTGAAGACAGAACAATGGAATTGTTCATGGAATATTAACTATTGAATACAAAGTGTTGTATAATGGATTATTGAGTAATACTAAATATTAATTCTAAATACTGAATATCAGAGGGGGATTTTTAAATTGTGAATTTTATCTAATGAATGCTGAATGTAGATTACCAACTGTGACATATGGATTATAGAATATAGATTCAAAGGAAATTAGTGTGGAAGAACCTTCACATTGAACTTTAAGGTGATATCTAATGGTGCTAAAAGTTGGTAGTAATTGAAAAACCTATAAGATAATTTGTGCCGGAGATTCTTTGATTATATGTTTTGTAGTGCAAATTTGAGAATACTCCTTATATGATGTCTAAAATGAGGTCAGGGAAAATGAGAGGAGGGGATTCTCAAAGTAGAAGAGACTCTATTGATGCCCCACCAGAATACCCCAAGAAATTTTTTGGATAAAATGAGGGATTTTATGAAAGAAATCAAGCAAGATTTGTTTGATCTATAATCACAAGTGACTGAAATTCAAAATTCACTTGATCAAGTTACGAAAGATGTGGTGATAAATAGAAACGATATTGAAATTAATAAGAGAGAAATTCAAGAAATACAACAGAAAACAGATACATCTTCTGATATGACTGAAAAACAGCTTGATGGATTGGTATTTATAGAACAGAGGCAGATGGATTCATGGATTCACATTAGAGGTTTGGAAGAAGAAAATAATGAGAATATTAGAGAAAGACTGGTAAACATAATAGAGGAATTTATAGACTTAGAAGAAGATATTGTTGATAACAAAATTGATTTGGTTTATAGAGTCCAGTCAATATTGGCAAAAAATAGGAAACTTCCCAGAGATGTTGTAGTACAGTTTACTAAAAAAATCTACGAAAGACAGGATTATGGAAAAATATAATAAATTTCCCCTAAAAAATCAAAGTAAACAGCTTTCTGTTATGCGGGAAATCCCCACAAGAATATTAAAGAAGAGGAAAGCTTATGAATTTATTGTTTCTAAACTGAAGGCTAATCGAATTCTATTTAGGTGGGACTGTTTGGAAGGAGTGATATTTACTGATTAACAACAACGTTTCTGGCTAAATTCGATAGAGAAAGCACAAGATTTCCTTAGACGACAGGGACATAACCTGAGTAGATCCAGAACCATACCAAGTAAAAAAGAGCAATATACTAAGGTGGAAGACAAGAATACACTGTCCAAAAAGTGAGATGACTCAGAGTACACATCAGCAGCTGAGAAAAAGAAGATGTTGGACAAAGACCAAAAATTGGAACCAGCAGACTCAAAAAATGATGCGGATGTGAGTTTGATTGATTTAGAAACTGAGGACTTGGTTGCAGAAAAAGATAAGGGAAATGAATCACAAAATTGTATCTTGAAATGTGAACAGACTGAATTCGGTGGTGAAACAAAATAAAATCTCCCATTATTTGAAAAAACTACAACCGGCTATTTGCAGTTTATAAGAGACCCATATAAAAAGGCAGGATGAAAATGTGTTAGGGTTCCCCAGACTGGGAGAGACTTTCATTTCAGATACACTAGTTAAAAAAAGAGGTGTCGTTCTATATGTTAACCCATATATCCTTCCTAAATTAATTTTCAAGAATGATAAAGGAAGATTTCTTGGAGTGGAGATTAAGTTAAATGGCTTTGATATCCTACTGGTAGGCATTTATGTTCCCTGGAAAGAAAATAAGAAATTCTACAAAGATTTGCAACAATATTGAAGTAATTTCTCCTATGAACACATTTGTTTGATGGGGGACTTTAATGGTGCTGTAGATCCAGCTTGGGACAGGAACGCCACTGCTATTTCCCATAGTTATAGTAAGCTCCTGAGGGAATGTTTCCAATTGTTAGAAGAATTTCAGCTAGAGGATGTGTGGAGACTTAAACATCCTAGACAGAAGGACTACAACTTTTTTCTGATAGATACCAATCTTGGTCTAGGATATTTATGGTATGGATCTCTAAAAATCTATTTTACCTGACCAAAACAGCTGATATCCTACCCCAAATGTTTAGTGATCACAATCCAGACCAAATTCAATTTGAACCTTCCCCTGCCTGCAAAACCTGGAGACTAATTGAGAATTTACTTTTGCATGAAGGTGCTATCTCCTCTGGTAAGACTGAGTTGAGGCAATTTTTCAGATACAATTTAGACAATGATGTGAGCACTCCGGTGGTATGGGATACCTCAAAAGCAGTGATAAGGGGAATTTTCATTCAAAAGTCAAATGAATGGAAAAGAAAAAAGACCAAGGTTGAATGTGAATGACTGGAAAAAAATAATAATCTGGAAAAAAAAACTTAAACAAGATCCGGGAAATAAAGTGATCCAGGAGAAAATAAAGATACTACAGAAACAAGTGACTGTTAACATGACTGAGGAGATGGAAAAGAAGCTCAGATTCATTAAACAAGCACATTTTGAACATGCAAACAAACTGGGCCGATGGCTGGCATAAAAAATACATAAAGAAAGGAAAAAACATGTAATTAACCAAATTAAGGAAGGATCTCAATCTGTCTCGGCTAGTAAGGAAATCCAAAAAATTCTAGGTAACTATTTCAAGATCTTCTATTATCTTCATAACTCAGAAGAGATTAACAAGATTGAGGAATACCTCCAAGCAAAAACACTTCTGCAACTGGATCAAAAACAGAGAGAGTTCTTAGATAAACCAATATCGACCACAGAAATCGAGGAAGTGATTGACAGACTAAAAATAAACAAATCGCCAGGTCTGGACAGTCTTTCTGCCAAATATTATAAATGTTTCAAAGATCAGTTATCAAGCCATTACAAAAATTATTTAACATAATCAAAGATAAGGGGGAAATTCCAAATACATGGAAGGAAGCGAGCATTATACTCATTCCTAAGACAGACTCAGAGAATCCCACACCTAGTGAATTTAGACCCATACCTTTGCTAAATGAAGACTATAAAATTTTTGCTTCAATATTGGCTGAAAGATTAAAGAATTTTCTGTTAACATATATTGGTGAAGACCAAATGGGCTTCCTCCTAGGCCAACAGATGAAAGATAATGTAAGATTCATGTTGGATATCTTAGAATATTTAGACTATCATAATGAAAAGAAAGGTACTCTAATGTTCTTAGATGTGGAAAAAGCTTTTGACAACGTGAGATGGGGTTTCCTTTTTAAAGTTCTGGAAAAGATGAAGTTTGGTGTGGTGTTTATGTCTTGGATTAAAGCAATTTGTTTGAATCAATGAGCCCATTTGATCATAAATGCAGGAAGATCAAAAAGTTTCCCAATAGAAAAGGGCACAAGACAGGGTTGCCCTCTTTCACCGCTGTTGTTCATTCTGATCCTTGAGGTTTTGCTCACAGAAATTCAGCAGAGTTCCATCCCCAGCATAAAAATTGGCAAGGAACATTACGAATACAGAGCATTCACAGATGATGTAGGTATTTTCCTGGAAGACCCCCTGTTGCACATGGCTAAGTTAAATGAAATTCTGAATAGATTTGGTTTATTGGCAGGATTTAAGGTCAATAAATCCAAAACAAGGTTCTGACCAAAAATATGAGGAAAGCAGAACAAGAAAAGTTAGAATCAATATTGGGAATAAAATGTGCTGATAAAGTAAAATATTTAAGGATTTCAATAACCAACAAGAATAACCAACTGTTCTGTAATAATTATGTCCCTGTTTGGAAGCAGATTCATCAAAAGATAAGCATTTGGAAGAAACTGAACCTATCACTTTGGAACATTGTCCTTAGTTAAAATGAGTATTCTTCCAAAACTGCTTTTTCTGTTCCAAATTATTCCACTTGTAGTCCCTTCAAAGTGGTTTAAGGATTACACTAAGGATCTGTTAGATTTTTTGTGGCTGGGTAAAAAAACAAGGTTTAAACTAAAACCAATGACAGATCTTAGAAAAAGAGTGGGATTTTCTATGCGAAATATGAAAATTGACTATGCTACGTCCTGTTTAGTTTGGATAAAACCATGGATATGCTTAAACGACCTGAGGCTATTAGCCTTAGAAGGTCATGAACTTTTTTTCAGATGGCACTCTTACCTGTGGTATCAGAAAGTTTAAGTTCAAAAGTGTTTAACAATCATGCAATCTGACAATCCCTGTAGAAGATATGGATGAAATACATGTCCAAAAGTCCCATCCTGTCTTCCTCCCACTGAACTCCTCTTGATTAAAGGTCTTAGAGGTGACATAGATTGGACCACACATAAAGAATCAACATATCTAACAGGTGGGGTACTGCAGTTAAAAAGTCACCAGAGATTACAACAGGAAGGAATTATAGTACACTGGTTTCCATATCTTCAGATCCAAGAAAGATTTTAAAAAGATTTGAAAGAAGGAGGAATTGTCATGAACCCAACAGAATTTGAATTAGAGTTAAACAAAGGAAACCAAAAGTTGTTTTTTTAAAAATAATTTTTATTAATTTTCCAAAAAAATAAAATAAAAATGAAAACAAAAAAATAAATGTACATCATATAGTAATACATCGTGTAGTATTCAATTCTTTTTACAGCAATTTCATTTATGTACAATATTTCTTCCTGACTTCCTTATCAAAGCAAATAAATATTATTTTTCGTCTTATAAGTCCTCTATCTTCAAGTACGTCTTATAAGTTGATCCAGCATGTACATTATCTTGTCAATTAGTTGTAATCCTATTTCTTGTCATTAATCACCTTATTTACTCTAACTCGACTCTTTAGCATACATTAGAAATATTTACAATTATTATATTTGTTTATTTGTTTACTTTTTATCAAATTTTCTTATTTCTTTTACGTGAACAAGATAGCTTATGTAACTCTCTAGTTTAGAAAATAAGAATTTACAGGATCCCAATCCTTCGCAATCTTCTCATCAGATTGCCCTCAAAGTCTCTGCGTTAAACTATCTGCTAGCCTGATCTCATATAAGCTTTGTATCCATTGGTCAATGTTAGGTCTCTCTTCCTTCTTCCAGAGCTTTGCATACTCTACTCTGGCTACTGTTATCATATATAATAGGATCTTTGAGTACGTTTTCTGTATACTTTGATCTAGAGTGTGCAGCATATTCAACAAGTAGATTTCAGGTTCTTTAGAAAATTCCACTTGCAGAATTTCTTCAATCTTCTTATGTATGGTGTTCCAGTATTTCTTTGCCTGCTTGCACGTCCACCATAGATGATAGGTTGTGCCTACCTCCTCTTGACATTTCCAGCATTTCCCGGAGCCTGCTTCATAGATTTTCTGGAGCTTGTTCGGGGTCATATACCATCCGTTGAAGATCTTCAAATAATTTTCTTTTAGGTTTTGAGCCGCTGTAAATTTTTGTGTAGATTTCCAACTTTGTTCCCAATGTTCTAATCTTATTGAGTGACCAATAGTCTGTGCCCATTTAATCATTGCATGTTTTACCGTTTCCTCTTCTCTCTTATATAACAGAAGTCCTTTATACAATTTGGCAATTACATGAGGTGGATTTTCTTGCATGATTCTTACTACTTCATTTTTGCTCTCCCAAGTTAAATCCATACAGCTTTTGGTCAATCTGGAATCTTTCTGTTAGTTGCCTATAGGGGAATCAACTTAAAATTACTCCTTCTTTTCCAAATCCATTTTGTTCTTTATTTTTATTGCTCCGGTGATATGGCCTTTAATTAAGTCTTTGTATCTAAGCCATTTCATCGTATTCTTCCATCTACCAAAGAAGGCTTCCTGTGGGGATACCCACTTTGGAATTGAAGTGATAAATATTTGCTTGTAATTTTTCCAGGTTGTCAGGAGGGATCTTTTAATATAATGGTTGGCAAAGTCTTTATCTACGTTTGCTTTATCATAGCAAATATATACATGCCATTTCATTCGCAGATCAACTCCTTCTAGTGTGAGTAATCTTTCATTCTTTAAGCTGATCCAATCCGAAATCCACGATAATACAGTGGCTTCATAATATGTGTGGAGATCTGGTACCCCTGCACCTCCTCTGATTGTTAGATCGCTTCGCGTTTTCCAACTGATTCAGGGTTTCTGACCTTGCCAAATAAATTTACTTATGTCTTTTTGCTATTGATTAAATGGTTTTCTATTGGTTATTATGGGAAGATTTTGGAATAGGTACATTAATTTTGGAAGAACTGTCATCTTAATAGTTGCTAATCTTCCCATAAATGACAATCGCAATTTCAACCACCTCTCTAAATCCTTTTTTATTTCTCTCCATTTCTTATCATAATTATTTTCATAGAGTTCGTTGTTATGTTTAGCAATCCATATTCCCAGGTACTTTGTATTTTTTACTGTATTAAAGCCTGATATCTCAGTTAATTTTTCTTCCTCTTTTTTACTTATATTTTTGGTCAAAATTGCTGTTTTTTCTTTATTTGCTTTGAATCTCGATAGGTCCCCAAACTCACACATCACTTTAATAAGATGATTTATACTGCTTAAAGGTTCATCCAAGAAGAGTACCAAATCATCTGCAAAAGCCTCCAATTTAAATTGATGATTTTTGAACTGCAGACCTTTTACTTCTTTGTCTCTTCGAATTGCATTAAGTAAAATTTCCATTGATGTTATAAACAATAAAGGAGATAAAGGGCATCCTTGCCTCTTACCTTTTTTCACTATTATGGGACTTGTTTTTTCACCATTGATGATTAAAAAAAAAAAAGTTGTTATCAAGAATATACCAAATGTTGCTTAGATTTGATCTGGAAGATGAAACAATTAAAGAATATATGGTAAAATGGGCAACAGACATAGGGCATAATGTTGGACCTACAGAATGGGAAAAAGCATGGAAAAGAATAAGTAGATTTACAAGATCATATAGCTTACAAGAGAACGCCCTGAAGATTATGTTCAGATGGTACCTCCCCCCTTCAAGGATAGCTAAGATGTTCAAAAATATAAATGATAAATGTTGGAGATGTCACAAAGAAAACGGTACTTTCTTTCACCAATGGTGGGGTTGTAATAGAATACAGAAATTCTGGTTTGTGGTTCGAGCAGTCATCCAAAAGGTATTAGAGATAAAGCTCAGCTTAGATCCTAAACTGTTCTTATTAGGAATAATTGATCTAAAATGGAAGGGGGTGATTGCAAAGAGAGGCTAATATGGTATATGGTCACAACAGCGAGAATGGTATTGGCTAAATATTGATGAAAAGAATCAATTCCATCTAAAGGGGAGTGGTTGGAGAAACTCCTAAAGGTGATAGAAATGGACAAACTAATGTACTTGTTAGAAAGCAGATCTGATCATAAATTTTTCCAAACATGGCAACCACTCACAAATTATCTGCAGAGGGAATTGCAAAACAATGTGTAGGTATTAAGCATCTGTAATTGTGTAAAATGCACTTCAAGAAAAGGGAAAAAATATATTATAATAATGAGGGAAAGTTATCATTGGAGATAAGGAATAGAAAGGGTGAAATTAGAAATAACCATGGAAATGGAATTTTCTTAAGTACGAGACTGTTTTAATTGGTAATTGATTAGAAAATGAATTAATTAAGTGAGAGTTAATACATAATTAGTATGATGGGAATAAAGGAAAGATTCGGAATAACTACTAAAGATTAGCAAACAAGGATGGATTGATGAATAATTAACCCTAGAGTGTACCAAAACAAAATTGATATGAAAACCAAAAAGAACTTTGAAGGGTTTAGAATAAGATTTGAATTTCATCCAATCTGTGGCAAAGACAGCGTATGAAATCTTAATGCATTTTTTCTATGTACTGACCTTTTTTGTCAATTTTTTCTTGCTGTTTTTTATGTGATATTGTGATGTAAAAAGCTAACATTTGTCCCTACTATTTGTTCCAATGGATATTTCTGTTTTATATCCTATCATGCAAAATTTTAGAATGTGCTTGAACTGTGATTTTGACTTATGCAAATACGTTTGCTAACTTTATTACAATTCAGTGAAAATAATAAATATAAGTTTGAAAAAAAAAAAAGGAGAGATTCCTGGGTGGGGGAAAATATAAATGCCTCCAATAAGCCTGAAGCTTGTGTCTAAGGAGATCAACTACAGAGAGAATGGCACAGTGTGGTTGAGATAAGTGTGAAATTTCTACTTATACATAACTACTCAGTATATTTCATGCCTCATTTCCCCTTACACTTGATAACCCTTCTCGTGGCATCACCCCAAGTTCCTTGTTCTTTCTATTAATGCTTCCACACACTCTCTTTCTTCAATGGAGTAAGTTGTTCTTCGATATCAGGTATGAAGTTGTACCTGAAAGGACAGTGTTTCATATAACCCAAATGACCTGTGCTGAAATAAATATATATATATATATATATATATATATATATATATATATTAGGTAGCAGTTGTTGTGAAATACTTTTATTTGCTTGAGATAATCACTTCTAGTCAGAATATATGCTGCTGGACTTAGAAGTAGGAAGGCAATTTATAGTGCTATTGTTCCACTTTCAACATCCTGTGGAATTCTGGCATTTGCAGTTTACTGAGATTGAAGAGTTCTCTGCCTGACAATTCTAAATGCCCCTCCCTAAACTGCAAACCCCAGGATTCCACAAGATGTTGAAAGTGGAATAATAGGACTATCATAGTGTAGTGCAGAAAGGCCCTTGGTAAGCACATCATTCTTAATTAAAATGGTTTCCAGAGCACATTACAATAAAACACAAATAATAATAACCTTCCAGAAGAGAATGTTTTGTAAGCGAGATGCTCTACCAAAAAGGCCCTCTCATTGACCATTCTCTGCCTTACCTCAAATATCAGGGTCACATCAAGGAAATTACTTTCAGTACAGGCGTATATGTGTGTGTTGGTTCTGTCAACATGCCATCAGTATGAATATAGGAGGCTGGGATCAACATGTTGAATAATGAGAAAGTCATTGGTCTATTAGAACACTTTCTGAAGAAGAAAAAAAGATGGAGAGAGAGAGAGCGGGGGGGGGGAGAGGTCAGTATGCTATGCCCTGCTTCCTGGATCTAGACTCTGGCTCAGAGACTGAGACAGCAGAACCAACTGAGCAAGGCATAGGCTCTGGCTCAGAGACTATAACAGCAGAACTTGTTGAGCAGGAGGACACAGTACCACCACACACTGAAGAGAAAGAATAGGGGTCAGTGCCAGTCCCAGCAGGGAACCCTGCTCCTTCTGAGATGGAGAATAACTTACTGATACCCACCTTCACCCAGCGTAGGTACCAAAGGGAACTGTTACGCTGCTCCCAGCAAATTTACAGCAAATGACAATTAATCAAGCACCAGCTGCGCTGACCTCCAAACCTATAAAAACTGAGCCATTCCCTCCAGAACTTGTCGGTGATTACCTGACCATTTCCTGACATGTCTCTGCCTGTTATACCTGCTTGTTGTTCCTACCTGCTTTTCCTGTTTCCCTGCCATGTCTCTTACGTGGGATTGTATTGACTGCCTTTGATTTCTAGACATTGCTGGGACTGCTGTTTGCTTCATATTTATGTAAGACTGCTTCCTTATTAGAGTAAACCAAGTAGTTACTTTGTTGCTAGAACTGCGTGCCTCTAATTCTTATCAGCTGCCCTTTGGCTGGCTGCCCAGGCTGAGCCTGGACACAGTATTGGTTAGTGTACCATATATTGAAGAAACATCAGTTTTTTGTTCCCAAGCAAAGCAAGATCAAATAAAAATATTTTATTCCCTCTTGAATATACAACAGTTTTGCATATATAGTAAATGTCATCAATGCCCCAGGAACCTGTATGAAGATCCCATATGATTCATAAGAACAACTATGTATTTGAGAATGGAAAATCTGTGATCTTATTAAAAAAGGGATGGTTGTTGTTTGTGTCCTTTCAAGTCTTGTGACTTATGACAACCCTAAGGTGACCCTCTCACAGGGTTTTCTAGGACTGAGACTATATGATGCACCCAAGGTCAGCCAGTGGGTTTCCTTGCTTGAGTGGAGAATCCAACCCTGGTCTCCCAGGTTGTAGTCCAACAAGAGGATAATAATAATATGCTACACTCATCAAACTTTTGAACAGAACTTTTGAGTACAACTTACAAGAAAGAACTGACATATTTGTGTCATTTAAAGTCATGAAGCATACATTCCTAGGGGAGCTGGATTTGGAGGGAAATCTTAGTTGGCACTGATTTTCATAAGCACTATTTTTTTATGCATTTCAAACATTTGGAATGCTGCTGCTAAGATTTAAAGTTTGCCACCTACATGATTTCAGTATCTGTTGAGCACTGCTTTTTTCAGAGTGTTATAAGAGGCATTAGAAGAAAGACAGATAATAAGTTTAACAGTTTGGATGTGTCATTTATAATTACAAGCTTGTATCTAATCTTGCTAGGATTAGATATATATACACACACACGCACACACCTTTCTACTGTAGAAGTGATTATTCCCAACGAGCAGCACTGCAAGAAAAATCAGAATTTGTTTCATCATACAGAAAATAAAGATTCTGGGACAGAAATGAATTTAGAATGCATTTCCTAAAAGATACACTACAAACAAGCTAATGGAATTTGTGGAGTTCCCAGTCAAGATCAGGGCTGTATCTAGGGGAAAAGAATTTTAAGGCTTCTACTACACTCCCAGCTGCCATTTGCCTTGTTATGGAAGCTCTCACTGTTGGCAAAGGAAACTTCTTTGCAATGCAGATAGCAAGTTGGAGGGAAGAGTTGTTGATCTAGATCAGAATCCTAATTAAAGGAAAATGTTAAAGTTGCCCTGCCCCCCATCATAGTGCTAGTCTAGATTAATGCTCTCTGTGGCTACTAATCACCGTTTGTGTCAATGATTCCACAATTTACACCTTAGTCACTGTAGTTAAATAAAGCCTAATTCAGAAGCAGTACAACAGACAGAGAAAAACTCTTTTTCAAAGGATTTCTTACAAGAGATACCGAAAAATACATTCCATATTTTAATTACATATTTTAGCTGTTCCCTCTAGTTTAACATTTCAATACTCAGGTGGCAAGTCCAATGGCACTCAAGTTGCAAGAGCTTTGTTATTATTTGTAAATATGTTGGGTCAGAGGTGTTTTTTTTAATGCAGAAGTATTTTTTACATATTTAATTTGCACAATTATAGAAGCAAAACTAATGTTAAATAATGCTAAATAGCTATCATAAAATCATAATTCATCTGTCTTACAAGGAAAGTTTTAGTGAAAAACAACAGAACATGATTTTTTCATTAGTGATGTTTTATAAATAAAGTTTCTTCAATGTTGTTTTCACAAAAAAGGCAACCAGTCATCAATATTTCATTTTCTCTGTATTCCATTATGTATATCCTTCATTTTGAATAGACAGTTAAAATACTCTTTACCATTTTTTCTTCTTCTTTTAAGAAGAATTCACACAGCTCCAAAATTTTACCTCCTGACACTAAAAACATGACTTTACTTTTCTAGTACTTCCTCTTCGCTCACTCCCATCTATTAAGCATAAATCAGGTTTCCTATGATTCATCACATTGGACTAAGTCCATTAGGTGTATATAGAGTGGCCCATTAGGAGCTTTAAAAGTCTCCCATCAAGACTACAAAAAAGTGTAAGTCAAGTAAGTCACAGGTGACAAGTCACAGGCAGGATGACTTGGTGAGTAGCAAGTTGTAAAAACCTCATTTTAGCATATTTTTTTTCCTAAATGAGTGTCTTAAAATGCATAACAAATACAAGTAGTTAAATAGTTATACCTGTCCTCCTGGGATAAAATATAAGCATTTATGCATGGCACCCTTTTCCCTCACTTCTTCAGGTGGTCAGAAGTCTCAGAGGTGTCGTATTTACCTGAGATTTCATTTTCTTAGGAAAGACATTATTGGGGGCTTGTGATGTTTTGCAAGATTTAACTTCATTTCCAAATTGTTTATAGGTGGAAATGCAGTCTTCAGCCAGCCATATGAGCCATTTTAATCTCATGAAAGCACCTTTTGTTGCATAGTTCACACTGAACTATACTTGCAAAGTCGACATTTTATGACATTGTCATCTGAAGATTTATAAAAACATTGTCCCTGAGTTTCAAGCACTGGCCATAGACATGTTCCATTTTTGTCCTCAAGATAACTTTGTCCTGGTCAAAATAATGTTTTGGACAAAAATTCCCCATGACATTTTGTGGTTGCAAAATGAATCAGGGATGTTAGTGTGACTGCTAAGAGGAGAAACAACCTCTTCCCCTGCTCAGGCTGAGAGAAATTGAAAAAATAATTGTAACTTGCTACCTTTGTAAACACCTGCTGTTTCCTATGTGTCCTGTTAATGATGGTGAAAATATTTAATTATTTGTTTTTTAGCCAAGGCAAAGTTGGAATAAAGAATTCTCTGTCAGAGAGAGTCTTCACAGAGTAAATCATAGCTATCTTATCAACAATAACTGCGAATACTTCCAAATTATTTTGTTGTCTTCTGGATTGGATGTATGCATGTGATCAGTATGAATTAACACACACTAGTTCACAGTGGGGTGGATGAGTTAGCAATAAAAGTCATTTCCCACTGGCAGAAAAACGAGAGAGGAAAGTAGTAACCTAGAAACAGGAAAATAGGATAGGATATGGTAGGGTAGACTAGAATAGAATAGAACCATATAATATATGATCTTACTTTTTTTTTCTTTAGTCTTAAAGTACAATGAGATGAAGATGTTGTACTTTTGTAGTTCAGCATAATCTATGGAATGAGTGATCATTGAGCTTCTGAACATGAAGGCTCTGAGCTACCTGTTGAGAACTGCTCAGAATCTCTAGTCAATATTTCCCCAGAACACTTGTCAAGGACAAGAACAATTCAGAAGCAGCCTCTGCAAATCCCTTTATTTACACACGAAAGAGAAGGGTCTCATGTACTCATGTTCATCACTCAAGTAGCACAAACCATAGAAGTGGAAAACAACAAGTATTTCTTCACATGATTTGGTGAGAAAGGACCAAGTGAACATAATTATGTCATGGCAGGCAAAGGTACTTGTTGCAGACATCTACAGAGAGTTCACCATGGAACAGCTAAAGATATCATTTGAAGACATAGAAGGACAGAAACATAAAAACAGTGCTAGAAACCTTCTAGTTGCACTTCTCAGGAAACATAATTCACCACGTAATCCATGAAATAAATAGCGAGTTTTAGCGTAATTTCACAAAACATGGAACACAAGGAATCCTACCGAAGTCAAATTTGGAAGTCCTTTGACATCATTGATCTGAATAAACATATTAGCCTATTGAACTTGACAAGAGTTTATCAGGAACAGTTGTGGCATCCAGTCAAAGGATTGATGCCATTTCAAAGCAACAGTGATTCTGAAGAGATTGTACATACTAACAAGACACTTGAAGTTAACACGGAGGAAACGAGAGCAATATGCTTGCAATTAGTAATTTCCTAAGTTTTTTTTTAATCAGTTTTCCACGTGAATGGAAATATTAGGAAAGTGATTGAAACTAACAGTCCATTGTGGAATTGATTACTTTATGGTAATAGATTCAAGTAGTGAGCTTCACATGTACAGATTAAACATTGCAGATAGAATGAAAACTCCCATTCACAGCCTTGCATTCAGTATCATTCATTAAATAAATAATTATGTACCAAAACGCACACACACACACACACAAACAAGTAATATGTGGACTGGCTCTGAAAAGGTTGAGGGCCACCAAATTGCTTAAGTAGTTAGTATTCATTGGGATCAATAAAATAACTCAGGATTGTGTCTAGAATATAAGATATTCTAGCAACTTGAGTGCAGAAGGGTCGTAATTGCCCTCCCTCAGTGGAAACTCATCTTTTCATCTTGGATTTCATTCACACACACACACACACACACACACACACACACACCCTATATATAGTATATATAGTAACAGTATCAGAAATCATGGCTGCAGTTATAGTGGGAGACTGTATTGGAAAGCTATAAAAGTGCATACTCCGTGACTGATACTGCTAATTTAGTTAGAACGTCAGTAAAAGGCCTTTTGGGATAGAACAATTATTTCCTTTCATTATATGCATGGCTGGTAATGTAACATGTGATGCTGAATATCTTCCTGGGAATAGGACCAAGCTAAAAAGAAGGTAGTTTGTCACCTCATTACAGCTGTTTAGTGTGAAATTTGGAGGATACAGACATACCGTGAGCAGTTATCATTGTCATCTTTAGAGACCTACAGATAGGGTGATACACAACATCAGCCAGGAAACATATAAAATTGGTCAGGAATATCTACATATATCAATTAAAGAGAAATAAAAATAGAACCATATTATGTATATATAAAGTTGCTAGTTAAAATATTTCTGCTATATTCACAACACTTCAGAAGTAGGATGATTCCAACATTAGAAACTATTTCTGATTGTTTTATTAGTTTTGGTGCTATTGAGACTTCCAAATAATTTTAGGGAAGAATTATCTGAAAATCAGAATATATTTTGATGTGCTGAAATGTAAAGGAATATAATTCTACAGTTGCACAATTTCCATAATATGCTGCATTTTTACCAGCTCTACATTACTGTCTGAAGTTCTGGCATCCAGACAAGATTCAATGGGGTGACCAGAAACGCCAAACAATGGCAATCGTCTTTATTTCAGCCACAGTGAGAATTTCCACTACCTTGGGCCAAAGAAATGCTAGTGGCAACCACACTAGTTGAATCTGAGTGATAGAATGGTACCCAGCAGGACTCCAGTGGATAATGCTTCCTTATAGCACAAAGCTATCACAAATGGTTTCTGTGGGCTTGGAAGCTTTACAAGAGGGAGGGAGACCTTTTAGATTACATTTGGCTTCATATACTTCTTTCAGAGGTGAATGGCTAAAGAGGATATGCATTTGATCACTGTTGATGCTTATAACCCAACATGATCAAAAGGAAAGAGATCTTCTGAGCAAGACAGAGCATCTAGGGAACTGAGAATAAACCCCAAAGAGATTAAATATGACAATTTGAGAACTGAGAGAAGCGAGCCTAAGTATGCATGACCTTAAATTGTCAGGGGATGCTGATTAAAATGAAATTCAGAATGAATTTGAGATCTTTCCTTAGGTGAAATGAGAATTTCCAGTAGAAGCCAAGAGATCTCCATCTTCCAGGTGAAAGGAACATCTAGGGAGATGGCATGACTGCCAATAATTTCTGGTGCTTGAGGTGACTGCTCTTTCTCCAATGATAGTCAACCCTGACGGCTAACAAACTGAATTCAGCTTAAGTCACCGTACATGTACGCCTGTTGCATTGAATAATTTCACCTAGTCACATTCTTCCATTCCGTAGCAGAATCATCCTTCTCTTTACCTTTTTTTATTTTCTTCTCTTCCTTCCTCTTCTCCCTCCCTCTCCTCCTTCTCTTTTTTTGTAAGAACAGAGGATATGTCCCATAATGTCTATTTCCACAAAAAACCCAGTAAGGATTAAAATGTACCCAGCATGTCCTATTTTGTATATCATCCCTTCCCCTGAGCTATACTTTTATGGGTTTATACATATTCAGGACACATATATTTCTCATGTGAGCTTTAGGCACTGAAATGTTTATGGAGACATACACTTTAAATAAATAGTTGTTTAATGTTTGATTGTTCGAGAAAACTGGCTAATTGAGTTTAACACTGTGATGCTAGTGGCTTTGGGGCAAATGCATCTATTTCTAAGCCAAGCAGAGCCATTGAAAGCACATTTTCTTTCCATGGAACTGGAAAGATCCTGAGGAAATACACATTAATCTCATCAAAACATGTGTAGTGTGGAAACAAAAGCAGGAGTTGTATCATGCTCTAAGGACATAACAATAAAATCAGCATTTAGTTAGCTAATGGCTATATGGCCTCTATTAGGTTTGACAAACATTGCACATTGATAATCAACCACAGAATAATAAGACCAGACATAAAAATTGGGTTAAATTAGGGCCACTTTATTTGACCTATCCTATTGGTCTAGATCCTATTGGTTTGTTTGTTTGTTGGGGGGGATGTCCACTTATATAAGACTTACCTGACCTTGTTGTTTAATTTCACATGTGAAAATTGTTAGGGTTTTTTTAAATAAACAAAGAGAGAGAGAAATGCTGAATTCATCCATCACCTTTTTTTTTTTTTTTTGTGGTGCGTAAACCTATTCCTATTCTTTCCATATTATTTCTGTCTCTGGTAACAACTGCTTTTATTAAAGAAGTAATGCCTTATACAATCACAGGATCATAGAAACATAGAGCTGGAAGAGATCACGACGGCCATCAAGTCCAACGCCCTCCCATGTAGAAACACACACTCAAAGCATCCCCAGCAAATGGCCAGTCAGCCTCTGTTTAAAAACTTTCAAAGAATGTGACTCCACCACACTCCAAGGCAGCGTATTCCACTGTCAAACAACTCTTAGGGCCTTTCCACACTACACTTGTGGAAACTGTGGGAAAAAAAACACCACCCATCAGCACCAAGTGCGAAAGGCACACCCAAGCCTCGCGCTCAAGGCCTGCCCAGCCTGACACCTCTTTGCGTTCAGGTCTGAACAGCCAGGGAGATCTCTGAATCAAGCCAGGGCCAGGACAAACAGGTCTGCCTCAGTTCTCCCTCTCTGAGAACGCAGTCCCTTCCTCACTCTTGTCCCCCCTTGGCTTCTTCCTTTCAGGACTCTCCCCCTTTACTGCCTTCGCTAAATCTGCCCTTCTCCCAGATGTAAGGATCAGCAGTCATTTATATTTCCCAAGACTGTGGTACTGTTGGCACTAAGGTCAAGATGGTATTAATGGCAGCATGTATATTCCAGGATTCAGAATGAGACTCTGGGACACTGTTTTAAGGAACATAGAGCTTCAAACATTTATTGTAACACTGTTGCTTTAAATGTGTTTTGTATCTAAATGTTTATAAACAGCACACCATTCTTCTCTCTCTCTCTCTCTTTCAATTCATTCACTATCTCTCATACACCCAATTTCTCAGTTCTCTCTCCCACAGAGCTCTTCAAATCTCCCACCTCTCCAAACACACCACAAATCACACTCCTCTTCAAACACCCACCAGACAGTTAAAATCCGTTATTTTCCTCTTTCCACCAGCCCCTCCCCTGTGCTATCCAAGGCTCCATTTCACCAGCCAATCAGCTTAAACACTCTCAGTTGCCAAGGAGGCTCTGTTGTCAAGACCCCCTCCCATCAGGTTTGTCACAACACTGTTATAGTGCTATTATTCCACTTTCAACATCCTATGGAATTCTGGGGTTTGTAGTTTGCGGAAGACAAAGGTGCCCCTCCCTAAACTGCAAATCCCAGGATTCCACAGGATTCTGAAAGTGGAATAATAGCATTATAACAGTGTAGTGCAGAAATGACCTTAGTGTCAGGAAGTTCTTCCTGATGTTTAGGTGAAATCTCTTTTCCTGTATTTTAAGGCCATTGCTCTGTGTTCTAGTCTCTGGAGCAGCAGAAAACAAGCCTGCTCCATCTTCAACATGACATCCCTTCAAATATTTAAAAATGGTTATCATGTCACCTCTTAACCTTCTTTTCATCAGGCTAAACATACTGAACTCATGTGAACACGGGTACCACATTCCCTCTCCTCTGTATACACACTCACAGAGGTTGTTCTGCAAGCATTACAAGCAAAAAAATTTTTATAGTTGCATGAAGAACTACTATCACAGTATGTGTACATAAAAGAATCACACAACACAATAGGGAACATAGTAAATTAATTGCAAAAGGGTGAATCCTTTATAAAATTTTACAAGTTTATAAAATCCTTTTGGCTATTCTATGCCGTGTGCATAAACTTTACAGTATAAAGGTTAATATGTACTTTTCATCGTATCATGGATGAAGCTGTAACAGGCTCTGGCTTTGTCTCTTGCTCTTGAGTAGGTGAGGACACTTCTGAATTGTTTCTAGCTGCCACTACCCATGACTCAGTAATTTAGTAGCAAGTTACTGCCTGGTTTAATTTGCATTTTCTTCACCTCCGATTCTGCAAAGCTGGCCCATCCCCCTCTTGTGGGAGATGAGAACGCTATACACACACACACCACACACACCTAGCAAAGGCAAGTGAGGAGAGAGTGAAAAAGAAGAGAATGCTTTTATTTTAAGCCAGTAATCTGACATTAGCAAATGGGTATGTTGTAGGTGCCTTCTATCAGACATTACTAAGGAGTGCTTATGAAGTTACAAAACAGTCTTAAGTCATATTCTGCCAAGGTTAGAGAGGAACATAAGCTCCAATGTGACTAGCAGAACATTCTTACTCTACTCATGATATGGATGGTGTTCTGAGTCTTTGAACGTTGTTGGGAAACTGGAAGTTTTGTCCTCTTTGTCTAGCCTACAACCAAGCTTCCTTAGGAATGGCAGACAGCACCCCTACCTCTCCAGGAATCGCAAGGTTTCTCAAGTCTCTCTAGACTCTCGAGTCTCTCACTTATTCTTCATGCCACTGTGTTTCCATAATCTGTCATTCTGGAAGTATCTCAAAGCTTTCACACTTCACTCAAATTGGTCATCCTTACTGGACGATTTCTATCATGATCTCACACATGATGCTGACCTCCCAGTAAATGTAACTCAACCCACCACATCATTACTTCTTTGTTGACCTGAAGAAGAGACTATGCCCCTAAGCTGTGTTTGCCAGATAATGTTTGCCAGATAATATGTTTCATCTCAGAAACATATTGTGTGATTTGGGTGTCAAATGAGTAGAAAACAAACAGAGCAGTAGACTTTTCCCTTACTCAAAACAGTTCAGAACAGAACAAATCACCAGAATAGAACTTTAATACGTAAACTAAAATTACTTGTGTAGGAAAACTTCTGGAACATGTGCCATTTTGCACGAACTTCCCATATCTTCCTTTCCTACCACTCCTCCAAAAAACTTTAGACTCCTTTTGCACAAAATCCCCTTAGCCTGTCTTTAATTTGACAAGCCCATTATTCAATGCCACCCTCCTGTTTTTGCAAACCTTTGTGCTACACGTGCTCTAATCATACGGAAGATACTAAAAATGGAGTTGTGAAGTTCAGAAAATACATGCAATAAATATTAATCTGAGCTACTTTTTACAGTTTGTTGTCACTCTTGTTACTTTTCTCTTCCCTCCCAGGCTTACTGTGAAATTATAGAGTGGCATTTCAGAGGACTAGGTCTGTAATAGGAATATCTCTACATTACACACAAGTGACCAAACTACACCAGGGCAGAAATGTCATTGCAGTTTCCAAAATGTAAAGCATGAATGTGTACTTGAGGTGATGACTGAACAAAAATTCACAGTTCCACTTGCCAGAGGAGTCTTGTTTATGTGGCAGGCTTGAACATGTCAGATGTGTGACATTATTTTTATCTCACTGACCCTTGGCATGGAAGTGATACTTACCAGCAACAGCAAAAATAATCAGGATCAATGTCTAGGGTGGTGAGAGAAACTTTATTAAAAATATTCTGATGGAGCACAAGAAAAATACTGCATCAAAGAGAGAATACAGACAACCGGTTATCGAATATATCATATTACTGTGCCAATGAAGGAAGATGTACATATCTTTTGCATTTCTCATTATCACTTGACAGTAGGAGCAGGAGTAAACATTCCTTTTCTCTACAGATTTGTGGCACCAGACTTGAGGTCAGTTGTAGCTAAAATATTGCTCTAGCTTCCTTTTGGCTATTGCAGTGTAATGTTCATATGTGCACTAAAAACTAATCCCACACTATGCACATTATGTTCAGATGCAATTGGTCAGGCTTCTTCAAGGTTAATGTGAGTTGTGACCGTATATGTCTTTCAAAAGGGTGGGGAAACTCCAGCTGGCTACTTGCTGCAAGTTGTAAACTCTGAAAAACAAGGGTTTAATAGAAGTGCTGACACAACTTTAACTATAGAAGCATGAACAGCCGATAAAATGAGGCAAGTCCTTTCCTTCAGAATGTGTGTATTTATGTTGCCACTGTAGAAAAGAATTTATGTGGGAATTACTTGTGCTTGGTGAATTGTGTGGCAATAAAAAAATAAAAAAGACAGGAACAATTGTGATAAACAGAGGCCTAGGCTGAATAGCAGGGAACCAAACTCAATCTTCAAAACAATGGCCTTTGACAACCTTTATGTTTTACTGCTTACATTCTAGAAAGCTGCATGTGCTGTCATTTACCCATTTTGCATTTTATATCTGAACCTTTTCCCTAGAGACAAATCTTGTGTACTACATATATAGTGCCAGGGGGCTTTTTATTCACAGGATATCTGGTGTACATCCTAAGGCACAACGACAGGTAAGGGAATGTCAAAGATGTGAGCAGCACTGTGGACATGTGCTTTAAAGACAATTTAAAATGCCCACATTTTATTTCTTTGGTTAAGACTATATTGTGGTCAAAATTTCCATTTTTCACTGAAATCTTCACACTTTTTGAAGGACACCAAAGAAATGCTTTTGAATACACATTGAAGAAATGGAAAATGTAGCTAATATGCTTGCTAGACACGTAGAGATTTTGCAATAAATGAAAGACAGAACACATGCTTAGGCTTAATACACAAAGGTGTTCTTGTCCCAGGCCATGTGCTAAGTGTTATTTATTTTGACCTTCATCAAATCCCCCTATGCGAGATATTTTCTATGGATCCTCTCATACATCCCAGAATAGAGTCTGCCACAGGCTGCTTCCAGGGAACACTGCTACAAGACAGCTTGCATTCTGCTGTTTGATTATAAGGAAAAATATACAGCTTCATACCTTTGAGCGGTGTATTGCAAATAATATGAAGAAAGCTTGCCTTTTTCTCTTACATTTAGGAGTGACTTATCACAACGTATTGGCAGTGGATTCAGTACTTATTGACAGTGGGATAAGCTTTGTTTTGGATGCCATATCTTTTCATCATAAACTGGATTGATTTCTGTTGGTTCTGCTGGACTTCTTCATAGTTTTTGAATGGATATTGTGTCCTATACAACCATCTGTCCAGAATGGAACAGGCTGGATTTTGTTTGGTAGCTTTAGTGTTTCCTATACTAGGTGCTACAGAAGATGGAGCAGGAGTATTACAGCCTGTACCTTGGTCATAACTTTTATTATGTCCCATAGATTCCATTCTCAAATGGTCCATCATGCAATTTAATATCAACATGAAACTGCTGAAGGTGAAGCTTGTCTGAGATTACGTTTTTAAAAAATTAGGTGCCAGCAAAGATTAACAAACTACTAAGTACTTTACATATATTTACTAAATAAATAAATAAATTATGATGATAACAATAACAATAACAAAAACATGACCATGTCAGTTTTGAATGTATTAAGTCAATTTCATTAATTAATTAATTAATTAATTAATACAGTTTACATCCCACCTTTTTTCTTCCAAGGACACTTGGAAAATTTAAAATAACAATTAGCTACAAATATATTTTTACAAAAGTGTGAAAAAAATACAATGGACTATCAATACTATTTAAAATACATAGCCAAAAAGGTTTTAAAATACGTTTCAAATGTGATAAAAAGAACCCTTACAAAATAAAAACAGAAGAGTACTTCTTTGAACTGTGTTCTGTGATATGCATAAAATCAATCAAAGTCCTTCCTAAATAAAAGGTCTTAACCTGGCAGTAGAAACAGGCCAGGAGAGGGTAACTGAACCTCCTGTGGGAAGGAGTTTCACAGATGAGGGGCAGCCAGAGTGAAGGCTCTTTCCCATGTTTCCACCAACCACATCTGTGAAGCTGGTGGTACTGAGACAAAGCCCACCACCCCAGGTATTTTAGAACTTGGGTCTACTTATATGAAGAAAAAATGATTTTTTAAAATAGTCTCAACCTGAGCTACAGGTCACAATCTGTACTTTGTATTCTGCTCAGAAAGAGACTGATAGCCAGCAAAGGAGTTTTAACAAGGAGTTACATGATCCCTGTAACAAGCCCCAGTCAACAGCCTGGCAACATAGCTTTAACCCACTCAAGTTTCCAAGGACAGCTGTAGCATGACACACTAGCTTTAAGCATGAAAACACAATCCTGGCCACTTCTGAAATCTTTGGCATCCAGGTTTTCAGACCTGGATCTAGAAGTATGACCTATCTGTGAACCTGAGATTTAGGGGGAGTATAACCCCATCCAGTTCAGACTGAAGCCCTATTCTCTGGTACACCTTACAGCTGAGTGGCAACATCTCTATCTTGTCTGGATTAAATTTCAGTTTGTTCACCTTAATCCTATCTATAACTCACAGTAGACACTGTACAGAGACAGCTGCCTTGGAATTAGGTGAAATAGGTGGATAGAGTTGAGTGTCATCAGCCTGCTGATACTAAATCCCAAAATGCCAAGTGATATCTCCCAGCAGTTTTATGCAGATTCATTAAACAGCATGGGGGACAGCACTGAACCCTGGGGGAACCACAGTCCAGGGACCAGGGTGTCAGACAGGCATCTCCCAGCATCACCTTCTGAGTCTTCCTATCCAAGAAGAACCAGAACCATTGTAGAACAGTGCCTCCTACTCCCATCCCAGAGAGGCAGCCCCAAAGGATACGACAGTTGTTGGTACTGAAAACTGCTAAGAGGTCCAGCAGAACCAATGGGGTCACACTTCACCTTATCTAGTTCCCTGTGTAGGCCATTCACCAAGGCAACCAAAGCTGTCTTGGTTCGATAGCCAAGTATGAAGCCAAACTGAAATGGATCCAGGAACCCCACAACTGAGAGACCCACATGCTTTAGAATCTTGCCCAAGAAATGACTATGAGGTATTAGCTGATAGTTGTCCAATGTGATGGGATTCAGGGAGATGTTCCCTCTCTCCAGCAATGGCCTCACTATGATCTCTTTTAGACAGGATGGAATCCTACCTTGCTGCAGTGAAGCTCTGACTACTTCCCTTACCCACTTGGCTCATCCTCCACTATCTGCTTTTAAAAGTCAGGAAAGCCAGGGAATCAATATGTGTGTGGTTGCTCTCACTTCTCCAAGGATCTTGTCCACTTCCTCAAGTTGCTCAGATTGAAATATATCCAATAATGTAGGATGAACAAAAGCAGAGTTGACATCCATTCTATCTGTGTCAACTATAACATCCAAATCAAAATGGATAAGAGACATTTTATCCATAAAGACTAGCCTAATTTTTTCACAGCAGGCTGATAAGTGGTTTGCATGTTGCTCTTGTGGGGCAGAGTGTAAAAAGACCATGACCACTCAAAGCAATTCTGCTGGATAACACTGTGCATACACAGCAGTGGTTAAAAGAGAGAGTGGGAGAAAGAGAAATATTTGCTGCAACTAACAGGATAGGATAGGTTTTCCAAGGATCCTTAGAAAATGTTAATTAGATTCACTTGAAATCTTCCACCTTCACTGCTCTATTTCCTTTCCAACCTGTTTCATCATTGCCAGCTCCCTAGACAATCAGGGGGTTCACTTAGCTTCATTCTATAAAAGGAAATGGTCATGACAATTGCATCCATCAACCTAGTTTTTTCTTTATTCCAGAGGTCAGATAGGACTCCAATAGGAAACTCCCCAAAAGCAATCAGGAATCCATCCAGATCCAAGCCTCCTGGGCTAGACCATCTTGAATAAATCCTGTGAAGAAACCACTAGGACATTATTGCTGTTGCGTGCTTTCAAGTCATTTATGATTTATGATAACCTTAAAGTGAACCTACCGTGGGATTTCTAGGCAAGACTGATTGGGAGGGGTGCTTTTGCTTTCCTCTGAGGATGAGAGCGTGTGACTAGTCCAAGGTCAGCCAGTGGGTTTCCTTGGCTCAGCAGAGATTTAAACACCCCTTTTCCCAGAGTCCTAGTCCAATACTCAAAGCCTACATCAAGCAGGCAAACCTCCTATTATAGGACTGTTGTAAGTCAGAGTACAACAGCAACAACATATCTATACTGTATTTGTTTCATTGATGCAAGACATCTTGAGTGCTAGTTCTGGGGGAAAAGGAAGGAAATCTTTGTATTTATCTATCTAGCCATCCATTCATTCATCTATCTTTGATAAAAATATTCTAATTTTCCATTTTGTATCTATCATTTAATACCATCATTGCAAATAATATACTTACTGTACTTTATGTACTTTTTGTACTTTATGAAGCAACCTTCTTTTACTTTATTACAGAGCATTAGTATTCTTGTGCTAAAACCTGTCCAAAATCAATGGCAGTCTTTTGAATATCTATTTTGAAAAACAAATTAGGCAATACTTAGAAAGACATTTAACATTTGTTCATTAAAATGGTAACAAGATGTCTCATTCAATGTGCCTTAATTATCACTCATGCGTAGAATGATTGAAAAGCCTGATGACCTACTCCATGGATTTTTACTGCATAGGATGGCACTATGGGAAATTGTCTCTTATGTATCTACAGATATAGGATGGATACAGTGCTAGACTGAATGTTATAAACCATATATTATATGTAAGATCAGTCCACTCAAGGTATATCACATTAGTGGACACTTGAAGTGGTGCCCAGGCTCTCGATTTGTGCTGTGTCATGGAGACACCAGATTTACCACTCAGTTTGCTTAATGTGAAATAACAGATATAATTTGAAAGGTCCTATGAAAATTACATAAAATCAAAATCTGCTGGAATTCTGAAGGAAGATTTGTGAATTTCTAGAACATGGTAGAGTTTCTCAGATAAGTTCCTTGTATTTAGAGATCTTTTATATTCTTGTGTGCTACCACAGAAGCCAATCTGAATTGTAAAGTTTTTAAGGAATTGTTTTATATACTACTGTTATATGCATATAAGATCCTAGGTAGCTCACAATGACTGAAGACAAGGTTCTTCAGACATTCCTCCTTCTTCCAAAAGCACATGTAGTGATGATGTGAAAGAGGTTTCTTTGTGGGCATCTCCAGGTTCTGGAACTTTTTTTCGGTGGAAAGTAGACTGGCTTATTTCCTGCTTTCCTTTTGCCACCAAACAAATATCTCCAGCTCCTCATTCTCCTCCTCCTCCTTTTAATACACACAGACCTTTGGCATTCAAGTCAAAGGTTGTCTTTTAAAGGGATTACCGTGTTGGGTGTTGTTATTTTATTATTATTATTGAACTGTTTTTTTAAAAAAATGTGTTTAAAATCTGTTCATCTGTTTTGGTAATCTTTTTTTTTTTTAATTTGAGTGTAACTATTGTTAACTATCTTTCTGGCAAAATATGAGGTACAATTTAAAAAGTAAGGAAATGAGTAAGTAAATACTTAATATGTGTAATTAAGAACCTATTATATCTTGCTTAGCAGTAAAAGCAACGTGGATGGCTATTTAAAAAACAAAAGACAATAGTTATCCCTAAGCAAAGTACTCTCCATTTCAGGAATCAATATTCCTGATCCTGGTCTCTCTCTTCTTATGTTACTCTGCTAGCTAAACTTTCATCTATCGCTGTGACACTGACCCAGGCAACTGGAAACTGGAGCTGATAGAGAAAAAATTGCAAATGTAAATCGTAGGTATGGGAATTCACTCTTGTTTCTCATGAAACAATGGTACAGTATGGTAACTACATGATTTGCCCCATAGGGCTGCCTCCATAAGGGCTAGAGGCATTGTTGTCGTTGTTGCTGATGTTGCTATTCTTCTTATTTACTGAAACAAGACTAGACTTTGATGCAAACAAGTAATGGATGCATGCCGAGAAAAACTGGGTGAAACCTGGCCAACTAGATTATATGGCAACCTTAACCATGCAACACTTTGGGAAATTAAAGTGGAGGTGGTTCACATCCTTGCTACTGATTCTTGTTATTACTACCACCAGGATCTGCTGAGGTGAAGCCTAACCTTTAGAGAATAGAGGATTCTTGCTAAGTATCCTCAAATATACAATTGAGGATTTAGATTTGTATTAAGAGAAATCCCTGACTGTAAATTAAAGGGTGAATGGAGCCTGATCTATTTATGGAACACTATCCCATCTGGGTCTCTCCTCAGTCAATATATTCTTGTGTTATATGCATAGTGCTCTAGGGGAACATGAATTCCTGTCATCTCCCTTACAGACAGTGTCTGACTGTGTATGTACCACAGAGGAAGGAGAAACGCAACTGCAATGTAATACCAGACTCAGTGTCTTACATGAATTATTTTGTGGCATTTCTTTTCAGATGGCTGCACATTTTCCCATACAGAATTAGACTGAACAGGCATAACATGGCCACAGGATTTCACTTGTACACTGCTAAAACTGTTTATTCTCTCCCCATGTGGTTAGT
This sequence comes from Cyclura pinguis, assembly GCA_030412105.1. Taxonomy (NCBI): domain Eukaryota; kingdom Metazoa; phylum Chordata; class Lepidosauria; order Squamata; family Iguanidae; genus Cyclura; species Cyclura pinguis. The sequence continues at coordinate 148,416,719 of CM059601.1, read as the reverse complement.
GAGATTGGATTTTACAGAGCTTAGTGTAAAGAAAAGAAACCTCCAGAAAACTCAACAACATGAGTGTACAAGTTAAGCATATTTTTAAATAAATAATTTTTTTTTAAAAAAAAGTCTCAGTGAGTCAACTGCCTGGTCTGTATCTGAAAAATGAACATTTCAAAACTCCCACTGGATATTATTAATATTTAACTAATATTGACAAGGCAGAAACAAGCCAAGTGAAACAGGGTACATTGCTGTGAATTCCTGAGCATTGTGTGCTAGGTACCTCCATACTACAAAAATTATTCTTCTCTTCAACACCGTTTTTGAGCAGTTTCAAACAGCTTCACCAAATTGACATATGATTTTGCAACAGGCAGTATCATCATCAGCACATTGCCATATTCATTTCACATTAATATAGAATCTGGGGTGTTTTAATTAGAGATGGGATGAATCCAGAATTTTCCGAATCTGAATTTGGATCCGAATCCCTGGAAGGTTCTGCAAATCCATGAATCTCACGAATCTTGAATCTTTCAAATCCTGTTTTACAAAAGGATTTAAAAAGCAAGGGAAACAAAGCACTTCTACTGAAAAGTGTTTTGAAGCAGAATTTGACATCTTTGTTTAATGAAAAACAAATTAAATAATAGTTTTCACTTCCAGGAAAACATACCCATATACTTCTTATTAAGAATTACATGTAATTTGGAAGTAGCTCCAGATGTGGGAGGATGCTCAAGATTATGCCATCTCCTGGGATGACTATTACAAAAAAAAAAAAAAAAAAAGCAAGGATAATCTTGGGAAAGACACTCTCAGCTCTTTCGCATGGCGTTTTTGAAGCGAAAGGGCCCCTTGAGCGTTGTGTAAATGTGAGGAGCGGTCTGCATGATGCACTCACATTTAAGTGACGCTCAAGGGCCTGACATGGACCGTACATGCACCTTTTCATTTTCGGCTCTAAGCTGAAAATGCTGCGCGGTCACGTATTGCTCTGGGGCCCCGCACACACTTGCCTTGGGTGCAGAGTCTTGGGAGCCGGGCTGGTTGCACTTCCTGTCCAGTGCAGCCTGGAAAGGTCCCAGGCTGCACTGTGTAAGGAAGAGGCGGGGCTCTCGCATGAACAGGAAGCTCGTGCAGAGCTGAAGAAGCAGGGAAGCAAGAGCCTTCCTCCGGAGACTGCTCGCGTGAGCCCCGCACCCCAGCACCGTGAAAAGGTAAGGTGCGAAAAGGGCTTACGGGTGGCTTAAAAAGAGGTGGCATAAAAGGAAAGGGAATGGAGATAAAAAGGAAAAGAAAAACAGGGAAAAAAAACTTAGGCATAAGTTTTTTAGTGTTAGCATGTCCTTCATCTAGTGTTTTTGAAATGGCTGCTGGATCACATGTGTGGAGAGGTTATTGGAACTGACTTTTCAGTGTGAAAGCCCATTTTTATTCTCTGTCACATCCTCAACCTAATAGAATGATTGTTCAATATGTCAGTGACACACAATGTGTGAGAGTATAGATCAGCTACTTAGCTATGTAACTTCCTTAACTATGTAACTTCCTTAGTTACATAGCTAAGTCAAATCTCTTGGCCTCACCACCCTCTCATCTGGACTTAGTGAGCAGCCACTACTGTGAACAGAGGCCTATGCTCTTTTTGGTTGGAACATAGCTGACTGACGTTTCTACTTCCTCCTATGAGGAATCTCTGGTGTGACAGTAAGAATCCTTGTCATAAATCCTCCTTGCACCAGAAACTGATTGCGGGTAAGAGGTGGAAACGTCAGTTAGCTACGTCCTAATTGACAGGAGAACAGAGTCCTGTTGCTCACAGTGGCTACTTTTTGGTAAGTTTGGATTGGAAGAGTTTTACAATTTGTATACATCCTCCACATTATTGAAAACATAGAGATAATGAATATGAAGCAGTCATGAATGCTTATACAGGTTATACATTTGTAAATGTGATCTTGAATTCCAGAATATGCTGTTTTCTATGTGTAAATTGTATGTATAACGAATCCTCAAATTCATTTCTCTCTTTTTTCTTTTTTTCTTTTTCTTTTTTCTTTTTTTCACAGCAAACAATGTTTTCTGTGCAGAAATTAATAGTTCTGCCCTGAAATATTATTTTCCATGAAGAAAGGTTTTATTTCCTGCACAGGAATTGCTACAAGCACTTTCAAATTTTGCACAGAATAAATTCTGATATGTAAAGATTCTTATTTCTCCAGGATTCCTCTCATCTGGATTTCTTGAAACTCAAAAAAGTTTTTTTTTTAATCTCACCATTTTCAAATATTTTTGTATATTCTTTTCATCATATGAAACATTGTAGACCTAGGATACCATTTTGTTTGTTTTACCCTGGTTTTATGTCCAAGCATATTTAATTCAATATAATGTTATTACAATAAATTAGAGGAAGCACAAAATGTATCTTGTCTTTTTACAATAAAATAAAAGAACCCTTTTGGTTTTAGAGTGGAAGATTTTATTGTGGTTCTGTGTAAACTTTAAGTTTTTCCTTGTTAACCACATATTTCTATAGAAAATGCTACAAATCACTGAGATAGATCTTATTTTAAATAAACGGGAAAAAGAATGTCCCTGTAAGTTAATTGTTTTATTTCCTCAATAAACCAAAGTATCTTGTTGGAACCCTATTGTATACTACATCGCACTCTAACAACATTGCTACATAGTGAATTCTGGAATAACTGACCCGAAACCTCACTTACTGATAGCAGCTGCTGAGATCAAGAAAAGTCTGTTCCACTTTGATTGAGAAGCAGCTGCCTAACAATCCCAAAATTTCAAGTGCAACACACAGAAAACAGAACCCTTTGCAAATCTCCTTCATGCTGGTGATTGCTCATGGGGGGAGGGGGGGCGTAAGAACATCCGGCAGGTGATTCGTGATTGACAGGGGAAACAGACCCCTATTGATCCCAGTGGCTGCCTGCTGGTTAGTGAGATTTAGGGGACTTTCACATTCCCTGTGTAGCCCCTAAATGGGGGGCTATGTAGGGATCATAAATACATAGCAGTTGTGAATGTATAACTGTATGTCACTGTAGAAAACCAGATTGGTGTAGTAGTTTGAGCACTGGACTATGACCCTGGGGATTAGGGTTTGCTTCTCTGCTCAGCCCCAGAAAATCCCATGATAACGATCTGAATAAGTGAGAAATGACTTGAAGGCACACATCGTCATCATCATCATCATCAACAACAACAACAACAACTGTAGGTTACAAATATGCAGTTACCCATCAAGATTCTGACCTCTGTTTTTCTCCTCAGGTGCATTTTGTATGCTTAAGACCACATGCAATTCTTTACCTTGATGCATTTATGCTTAACCGCAAGGAAAGATCAATCTTTCAGGAATTATTAACAGAAGTAGTGTTTTCAAGAGGCCTATTATTTCTGGATTTAAAGCGGATGTGTCACATTTTGATGCATCTTGTCAAGTTTCATCAATCACATTGAGATAGTGACATGATCCAATTTTGCATCATCAACACTATTTGATTTGGCAAACTACTGTGCAGTAGTGAAGGTCAAATTAAAAACAAAACATAAGAAATATTGCTTAAAGCTGTTAAGGAATCTTGATAGATAGGTGGATGGACAGGTCAACAGATAGATAGATAGATAGATGATGTGCAGATTGGTTGCAGGGGTAATGAGATAGATGATAGATAGATAGATAATCTTGTTGCACATTTCTGATTATTAATTGAACTGGAACAACTGTTCTGCAGTTTTATCCCCCATCGGGCATTAATAGAGGACACAATCTGTTAAAGTTTCTGTACTCCAAAGTGAATTCGGTAACTACTTGATTAAGAAACCTGTCATTGGAATAAGTTAGCCTAGAGGAAGACATGAATTGAAAAGAGGGCTATAAAAATATTATACCTGTGCTATATTTTGTAAAGATATCTATAAAATAGCTTTTGAAAAATTATACAAGATGTTATTCTTATGGTTTAAGAAATTAAACTAAGTAAATAGCAGAAGGGCCAAACATACCTCTGAATAACTTTTAAAACTATTTAGTAAACAATAGTCATCCTTAAGGAAACATGGTTAGTAAAAAAATAAATAGATAAACCAGTTATCTCCTCGGTCTCTTTCTTCATTTGATAGAACTGTTTGGGGCAGATTTTTTTAAAATTGTTTTTCGCATGTTTCATGTTTTTTGCACATTTTGTTATGACCTGAACATTCTTATATGGCTTGGATCTAGACCTAAATACTTCATGGCACCAGATCCTGTCTGATCTTGGAAGTTAAACAGGGTCAGCTCTGGTTAGTACTTAGACGGGAGACTGCCAATGAATAGCAGGTGTCGCAGGCTAGGTTTCAGAGGAAGGAACTGGCAAACCATCTTTGAGTATTCCTTGCCTAATAAAAACCTATGAAGTTCACAGCTTCACTGTAAGTTGTCAGTTAACTTAAAAGCACATCCCCTAGACAAACTTTTTCACATTCTGGGATCTCTGGGCAAGATCCTTCTCTTAGTCCAACATGCATGTCTAGTGAGTACTTAAGATTTGCCCCTCTTGGAGGCTGTTCCTTGGCTCTGGAAGTCTTTTCACGGGGAAGCTCACTCACCTACCTCTTTGCAGTCCTTATGCTGGCAGGCAGGGATATCATCCAACACAACAGGCTTTCAGGAAGTAACTGTTTTAAAGAAAGGGCTTAAAGAAGATCTGAAAGGTAAGGTGCTATACTGTTTTTAACTGCTTTTGTTTATTTAACATAGTCTTAAATGGCTTTAATGTTATTGATCATTTAATTACATTTTCATAAACACTTTTGTATGTCTGTATTAAACATTTTGTTTTGACATTTTTATCACCAGCCCAGAGCACATAATCAACAAGAACAAGAGCAACAACAGCAACAACATGTTTTTTTTTCCTAACTTGCCTCTCCCCAAGGCTCGAGGTAGGATATATCTTAGATTAAAATCCAGCTATAAAAAAAACACATAAAACCATTTAAAATACACTATAATAAAATTCATAGGTAAAAATTAACTTGGTAGGCCTACCAGAAGAGATAGGTCTTTTAAAAATTCTTTTAAAATTCAGACAGTATGTTTTGCTGGTGAATTTCTTCTGGCCAGTCATTCCACAGTCTAGGGGCAGCCTATGAAAAGGTCCTCTGGGTGACCATTATCAGTCTAGCCCTGGCTGCAGTTACGTAGGGATGTGGGGGTGATTTGCCCCAGGCATCAATGTTTGCGGGGTATCTCCAGCCCATAGCCATGCCCCCACAAACCCTGGCCACACCCCTATGCACTGCAGCCACGTCCTTGCGCACAGTGACCATGACCCTTGCACCGTAGCCCTGCCCCCCCTGCCCCCCTCCCCACACGCCAAGCTCCACCACTGTCTGTCTGATTTAAGTAAATGGTGCCCCGCAGGACCTGAGGATATGGGATGGATTATATGGGAAGATACAATCCTGTAGGTAACTTGGACCCAAACCATGTAGGGCTTTAAGGGTAATAACCAACACTTTGTACTTTGCCTGGAAACCAACTGGCACCCAGTGGAGTGATTTTAATATCAGTGTAAGATGCTTACAGTTTGATGTCCCTGTAACCAATCTGGCCACCATATTTAGGACCAGTTAGAGTGTCTAGACTTGATACAAAGGTAGCCAATGTACAGCACATTGAAGAAGTCTAACCTTGAGGTAACCAGTGCACACGCTACAAATCACTTGGTGGAAATTTGTCAGAGGGATCTCTTTAGCTTGATCATTGGTAGAGTATTCTCTCTCCACTCCCCTACTTCTTTATACTATCTTATTGAATCTAATCTGCTGAACTGCAGCAAAAACACTGTCTCATCAGATAAAGCAAAAACATTCTTTCCTCCTGCTTGACAACTATTTCATTGTTCTTCTTTGGTGCTGCAGTGTAGTACTTCAGTGTAGATACTTAGGATACACTAGGTGCTATTGCATCCCCATTTTGGGGAATAGTGAGTACTAGGACAAAAGCAGCATGAACTTGCAAAACTTATTTAACAACCTGTAAAAACTGTGTGTGTGTGTGTGTGTGTGTGTGCGTGTGTGTGTAGGGGGAGATTTTGTCTTTGTTTGTTTGTGTGTGTGTGTGTGTATATGTGTTTTTGATAAACAGCAAACTTCGAACATAGGAATAAAATTTATAGTTTGATTTTATTTTTCCAAGGCAAGTCAGTGGCTGAGGATCTGCAATTTAGTTTCCTTAATCTCTATTTGGTTAGGGGGTCCTGATCATTTTGGATTACTAGATCAATCCAGAGTGAATTGGACTTGGATCCCTATGACTGCTGTCAAAAAACAAAAATAAAAACAAATACTTTCTTATGCTTAACTAGAGCCGCAAGGGCCCCTTTATTTTATTTTATTGTAGAATTTAATGTTCATTAGTTTTAACAGAAGATATAAACAAGCCAATCCATAACCATTCTGGCAGGGAGAGTGAAAATAAATTCTATAACTTTAGTCCCTTTTTTTCCTAAACCTCAGTTTGCACATTATGCCCAAAATTTGAGGCCCACTTTGTCACAAAGTCTTGTACAGGCTCATCTCCTGTCTCTGGTTTTAAAAGACATTTGCACACATTTTTGATTACGTGATTATCATCCTTACACAATTCTGAGTAACAATTGCTTTCTCCAGCCTCTTTTACTAGATTCCTCTTATCTTGCATAAATCTTGCTTTAAGTAGTAAATAAGCAAACCAACAGAGAACATCTCTCTTGATTAAGGCTCCCAACATTCTTCCTCCTTATCATTATAATGTAACCATTTTTTTAAATTTTTGACTCATTTTTTTCTCAATGCAAGCTTCCTAAGGTGAGATAACTAATGATATCATGGGGAGGGGGGGAGACTTTGCTTATATTTGGACCAAACTCATAAAGAGTGTCTTTGTTATAGTGATTTCTAAATCCAGCATGTGTCTTCACTTGATCATACCATCTTGTCCTTTTCCTCTGTAGCAAAATGTATTGGATTAGTCCTGTACTTTCAACAGCTAAATCATAAAAGAAGGAATGTAGCATAATGGTAGGGCCCTTCCTTTGCATGCAGAATGTCACAAAGTCATTTGTTTTCTCCAATGGTGGGGCAGGAAGTGATGTGGAAGAATAAGAAGACAATAAATGACTTACCTATACTGGAGCAATCTCACATGATTTGGGAGATCGAAAAACTGGGAAATACTATCTCCTCTTATCACCCATCAAAACTCCCCAGGTAGCAGAGTGCAAACAGTGCTAAAGTTGCCATGTCCCCCAGAAGACCACCCCCAGTTTATAGAGCTACTATTATACTGCTTGGCTCTACAGAGAAGGCTGCTTCCTAAATTTAGAAAGAGGAAGAGCTGGCTTTTAACTGTGATTTAGTATTGGGACAGAGTTACCACTATGGTCTCCTATCCTTCCTTCTTTAGTGGGGCCATGCTTCCATGTTGCAGGAAAAGCCAGATTCTCTCCTTCTAGGGAAGGTAGTGTCTTGTCAAAAGAGGATGAGGAAGGAATACAGGCACTAACATTATTTGGTGGTATGTACCTTTCACATCCCATCTCCTTCTAACTTGAAATACTACCCAAGCCAGACTCTGAAAAGAGGAAGCTGGTTACAGGCTTCTGAAGAGGTACCGATGGACTAAGCTGACTTGAAACTTCTGTCTTATCTCAGTCAGGACAGAACAGCGGATAACTCAAATAAACAAACCAAATAGCTCACAGCTTGTTACTTACTTTTATTCAGTAAGAAAAGGTCATAAATAGAGTCCAACAGAATTCTAAGGCAAGAGAGTCCAAAGTCAGTCAGTGTAATCCAAGGTCAGGCACAGAGTTCAGTAATATATCCAGCGGTCAGGAAGGTCAGATAAGCTCTGACAACTACTGGAGAGGAAGAATAGCCTTCATCTAGTTCAGCAGCTTAACATAGCTGCTACCTAGATAATTCCTGTTGGCTATAAATCCTCTGAGATTTGTGCAGGCTCTTTCTTTGCTGCCTGTGCTTGGCAAAGATGGGTACAGGTAAGTTATCTTCTGTTTCTGAAGGGGTGAGACTTTCTACTGGAGCTGGCTCTGCACCCTGTTTTGTTTGCGTCCCCCTATACAGCAAGTCCTTGCATGCCTCCTGTTTCAGACTCTGGTATGTCCCCTGTTTCAAACCATGAGTCAGAGTCCACTTTCTGGAAGCAAGGCATGACACCTTCTTTGGTTGACAGCATTGCAGCTATGACCCTCCCTGACATAGCTCTGCTTTTGTTGAGAACTATTTCTCTTCCATCTCCATGATCTGTACACACTTTATAAAGATGAGCAGCTACAATAGTGATGGGGGAAGATGACAACTGAGCTCTCTGGTGCAAGATCTCCAGGTGAATTCTATCATATAAAGTTAAGGGAGAGTTGCAAAATAATATAGATATCATTCAGATCTTCTTCCATCTGATCCTACCTAACAATGAGGAAAAGAAAATCAGAAGTAAGACGAAAAGAAGAGAAAAGACCATGGGAACAGGGCACAAGATATTTCATTTAAGTATTAAAGTTTCATCCAATTTGAGCACCATCTTGACTTTTCCCTGGACTATATCCTGGGGGCAATTTGACATGTTGGTTGCATATTTTCCATTTTTTTCATGTGCAAAAAGAGCTAGAAATTTATTTCTTAAAAAAACCCCAACAACTTGAAATTAGTCCTGTACTTTCAACAGCTAAATCATAAAAGAAGCAATTCAGAATGGGAATCTGATATGCTGTTATGAAGGCCAAAACTAAGACCCTTTCCACACCTTACCTTTTCACAGCGCTGGGGCATGGGGATCACTCGAGCAGCCTCTTCCAAGAGGCTCTTGCATCCCCGCTGCTTCACCTTCACAGCCACTGCCTGCTGGTGAGCAGGCAGCATGAGGGCTCCTCCTCTTCCTTCTGCAGTGTAGCCTGGGATTTTCCCAGGCTGCGTTGGGGCAGGAAGCACGAGCACCACAGCTCTGGAGGCTCTGCATGCACAGTAAGTGTGTGCGGGGCCCTGGAGCAATATGCGATTGTGCACCATTTTCAACTACAAGCCGAAAATGAAATAGTGTGCAATTGGTGCCTGTCAGCCCTGGCAGCATTGCGCAATTGCAAGGACGTCATGTGGACCACTTCTTGCATTTGTGGGATGCTCCAGAGGCCCTTTTGCATGGCGAATGTCATGCAAAAAGGGCCTAAGTGGCTCGTATCATTTAGTATAATGATAGTTCTCCTGCCAACTTATTTTTGCTGTTATTTCTACAAGTATTTGCTCAACATCAATGGTGTTTCTGTATATGTCAATGCTGCTAATCTTACTAAGTTACACAGCACGTACTAGGTGTCCAACCTGAACAAATTCCATTTTGCCTTGATTGAGTTGGTTTACACAGGCTTCAAAGGGAGTCAATAGGCAGCAATAGATTGCTATTTCAAGGAATGAATGGAGGAAATGTAGTCATGCTACCAGTAAAATAAATAATGATGATTTTGTGAGGATACACAGTGTCCTGATGAAGATAGAAAGTGATGGAATGACATGAAAGAAAGAAAGAAAGAAAGAAAGAAAGAAAGAAAGAAAGAAAGAAAGAAAGAAAGAAAGAAAGAGCAAATATACTAGCATCAGGAGCTTGAATCTACAAAGCCTCTGGGATCTGTGTGAATCTCCAATGCGGTGTAGCCAGAGGCAGAGCAATCTGATGCTATGATGGGTAAAGTGCAAGATGTACTGTTCAATTTGTGCCACTGTCAGGTTTTAGTCTCAAATTAGTCCTAAATTTCCAGGGGATCATTGGTCAGTTTTTTACAACCCTGTCCAAAAATAGTAGTGACATTTGAGTAGTATGTGACTAGCTTCAGTATTTTCAGCGTTGCTATGGGAAACAAATGCAACTGAACTCTAAGAAAAGTTCTGATTTATAACTGAATTGGGGAAGAGATATTTTCTTCCTTAAAAGAAAAAAAATCCTTTTTTTTCCTTCCAGAACCTATGTATAGCCCAATGTGTAAATCAAACTGATGCTCCTATTCCAAAATGGTTCTATGATGAAAAAATAAAATTCCTTTGTTTCATCTGCATTTGTAGAGAAGTGGTTCAGTTAAAACATATGCTGCAGCATTACCTTATCTACATGTGACAGTGAGTACACATGTACAGGAGAAACTCTGGAATTAGGAATCATGACATATTTCTAGCACAGAGAATTAGCAATGAGTCAAGGAGCCAAGATTTTGAGTATTTAAGTAAATGGTTTATTATAGAAATGAAATAACTATGTACGCAATCAGCATCCAGAATGGAACACAAGCATTACCCAGAACAGACCAGCAACTATTTAACTAGATGGGAGTAAAGCATAGAAGAGATATGTAAGTATGCAAATGAAGCAGGAAGAAAGAAAAACAGATGGATGCTAAGCTATAAGAGAAGAAGGCAAAAGAATTCAAAGAAATATGCTGCCCATATTGTCTAAATGACGCAGACTCTTCTGCATACTATGCAAAGTATTTATCCATCATTTGAGTCCATCATTTGAATTCACACACAAAGAAAGGAGAAATGTCTTAAGATGCCCCCCAAATTCTTTTCTAGAGAATAAAGACCTTTTTTTCACACCTTAAACTATTTTTCCTTTTTTCCTGTGGATTTCATTGGATACTCTCTGCTTCTAGGTTCTTTTGCACTTCCACAAAGTCCCTTTTTTAAAGTTCCCCCTCACCAGAAGACAAGCAAAACAGCAATTGGGGACTGATACCCTATTATATTTCTTCATTTCTGTTATTTTTCTTTATATATGATAGACAGTAGATATGATCATGATATGATAGATAGATAGTAGATAAGCAGATAAATAGATAGGTAGGCAGATAGGGAGAGTAATCTTTCTGTAACTTTGGAATGTAAGTTTTCTAATTGATTCTTTGTGTTTTTATGGCATGCATGAAGATAGCTCACATAATAAACAAAATTCTTTGCATTTGTATTTTATGTATTTGTTTATGTATTTTAAGGCAAAAGCTAACCCCAAAGTAAAACAGCTGAGAAAGATTGTTATCAAAACATATAAAAATCTGCATATCACCTTTGCAATTCTGATGTTCTGAGAAAACATGGGTGTATAAAGGTTGAGGAGTGTTTGTAAGAAAGAATGAGTTTGTGTCCTTGGCACTTGGAGAGAGAGAGAGAAAAGATGATTCGTCCAGAAGGAAAAGAAAAGTGAATAGTTCAAGACAGAGAGATGAACAGAGAAGTTCATCTTGATGCAGACTTTACCCCATCTCTGAAACAGCTGTCTCAAGCATTCTGTAGAAAGCAACTTCCAAATTATATCAGCACTTGGGACCCAAGATTTGAGAAGCCAGCCCAAAACTGACAAACTGTCAAAATGCAGACATCAAAGGAGCTGAAGGGAATCTTGTCATAACTGGAACAGTTAGTGTGGAAATGATGAGGACCACAAAAAGCTACATTGATTTTCTTCAATCTATGCACATTCCTGGATTGGCCTTCACTCAGACTTCAATAATCATATTGTTATCTCTCTCCCTCTCTCTCTGTGTCTGTGTGTGTGCACACATATATATGTAAGCACAGTAGGTAAAGAAAAATAATAAAAAATATTTGAAAAAAATATTTTCAGAATTATCAAAAAAACAAAACCAAACCAAACTGATGAGAGAAACCCTGGACTGACAAGAATGTTTGCAGAATAGGACACATTCTGAGAAAAATATGCATTGGTGGTTTTGCATAGAAGGCAGGATTTTCTGCATGGGAAACAGCATGTTATCTGCATAGAAATACTATTTTCTGCACAGAGAAAGCTGTTTCCCACATAGAATATGCTGCAATTGGGGATATTCCACTCAAAATTTATATGAGGTTGATTTGCAGAGAAAACAACATTTTCTACACAGGAAAAAGCATTTTCTGCATGAAAATGACATTTCTGTGTACATCACTTTCTGTACTGAAAATGCTGTTTATTGTGCAAAACAACTGTTTTGATGAAAGGCAACCCCATGAAAATTTTGTGCAGATTAAGTCCCAAATTGTGAACAGACTTTAAAAACTGAAAAGTTTTGAAGTATTTCTCACAGTGTAAAGAAAATTGCTAAAATCATTCATTTCTTCCTTCAAGAAAAAAAAGTGAATTGCATGCCTGGTATGAAGGGTTAGTGCTATTTGCTATCCTAAGCTAAAACTCAGCCTCCTACTCCCCTTTTGCCTCTTGCTTCTCTCTTCTCTTCAACTCGGATTCTACATCTTCTCCTAACTTACTCTCCTCTGGCAAACATCCTGCTGCACACACACACACCTTTTTCCTGATCTGGCATTTCTTTCAGGCTACATGTAACCTTTATGTCTACATATAACTTTTTCCATTTTCCCCTTTGAACTGTATCTATTAAGTCTTTAAAATATGCTGTACTCTGATTATTGTTTTAACCCTTTAAGATATATTCCATTTTGATATCATAAAGTGAACTCCATTTTAATTTCAGTGTTAGTCCCCTTAATGGGATGGGGAACACACCACACAGACACAAGTAAAAAGATCGCATAGTTGTGAATGGGAACAAAGTCCAGTTTTGGGAAGGATCCACCTGAATCTCATTTTTTTTCTCCCAAAAATCTCATATCAGATAACAACACTAGCCGTGTATGTATATCACTACTTTCTAAATTAGAATATATCTTCGTAGCACCCTTAACTGGTCTGTCTTCCCCTACAAAGGAGCTTTTCTGTCAATTAATGACTTCAGAGTAAATCAAGAGTCATTTCTGCTCCAACTGAAATAGAATTTTTACATTTCTATTTGCAACCTATGGTTGCTAAGTAGTGTGTGTGCTACTTTTCTTCTGCATAATTCCTATATATTGACAGTCATTGCAACATTATGCTAAATCTTCATTATTTGCACTGCCACCAAGCTTTTTGCCTGCAGCAAAATTTGAGATTAATTTGAAGGGTCCTGCTGAGGTGAAACATCTTCTGGAATTCTGATGGATGCTAAGTGAATTTCAATAAGATGAAGAAAATTTATCATGGAAAGTTCATACATCCTCTTATTAGACAAGAAATGCATATGACCTATACTCTTATTCAGCTGCTGTATGACAAGAGAAGGGAGGAGTTCATCAGCACTCCTGTCTCTGGTTCTATCTACACAGGTGGAGCATGCCAGATCTGAAGAGTTTTCTTTATTTATAGCTAGTGACTCTCACATGGTAGCAGATGTGAACCCTTACATGTAGCAGAAATGCTTTTCAGACTAGGCTTTCTCTGCATGTAGAAGAGCTGCATAACTGGAAACAGAGTGTATTTCCTTTTTTATTGATTGATCCACACTTCTGTATTGACTGAACTGGGCTTACCAGTTGAATGACTATGGAGGAATTACTCAAACAACCCATTTGTAGGAATTTTGAATTAAGTTTAGTAAATGTCATTAAAATTAGCAATGTTTCTCAAAGGAAGGGATTCTCACATTTCTAGATAGTAATAATATAATACAGAAAAGGTGTAGTATATGTGTGTGTGTGTGTGTGTGTGTATGTATGTAAAATAAAATGGTATGCAGTTGAGTATAGGAGCCCAGATGAATAGAAATTATTACACAGAGACAGTAAACATCATCTTGACATGGTCGCTTCAAGACCATGTGTTACATTTCCTTCACACTTGAAAGGAACATTCCATATGCTTCAGAGGATATTAGAGTTAATGTAAACAGAAATAATGCTTTCATTCATGTTAAGCCACAAATATATACACCACACTCAGAAATATGGAACAATGAGAAGGTCATATGCAATTTTCTTATGCATGGACACAAAGGTTGTTATTTTCTCTTTCCAGCATCAACACATTATTCTTCAGGATCTTGTCTCCAGAGATATTTCTCTACTTTTAGGGTGGCTTTCTGGTGTACTTCTATGAGAATATGCAGGAGGTACCCTTTTGGCAAGTAGGTGAGCAGACAAAGACCCTTGTATCTCAGTGATAGATTTTGACCTGACCTGCCATTTGATTACTGCATTGTCTGTCAATGGTAAATAAGTGTCCCTTCAATAAATGTTGACTGTGAATATTTGGCAGGGAGTAGTTTTACAGTTTAAATGTGTCTTCAAAACTGCTTCACTCTAAGTGGCCAAAAGCATACAAAGCTCTGTAACGGGAAAAAGATAACTGCATCTGTAAACCAGACAAGTTAATTTTTGGATTACCGGACCTAGAATCTGTCAGTTGGTATGGTCCATAGCCATAGTGGCTAGGAAGTTTTGAAAGTTGTAGTACAAAAATTAACTTCTTCAAGCTCTACAATAAACAAATTCTGCGATGGTTACAACAGGATGAGATCCTTTTTCTGTGTATTGTGGGAAACTGGGGCAATATGTGACATTGCTGACAGGCCACATATTGTGTCATTCAAATTCTTGCACTTATTATAATGGTGTTCAAAAAGGAAACTGTGAGGATTGTATAATTCCGTTCATGTATCTAAAAGCAATGCATTGACCATCTTCCTAGCTTATAGTTACCTAGAAGGGATTATTTCCTTTCATACTCATCTCCAATCAATGCCTGGAAAGTACATATTTAAATAGAGAGTGTGTCATGGCTCTAAGTGATCATTGAAAAGAATGGCAATTTAGTGGGTGGGATAGTTCTTGGAGAAATGATTGCTTCAAAACCTATTCCCAGAACACCTTTTCTCATCCAATATCAAACATGTCTAGTACGGAAATGATATACAAGACAGTGTGTTTCATAAAGGTAAGGATCTCTTTTTAATGATAATATTTAGTTCTTCATCATTCTGGAAAATGAGATGTTTGCATAGGCAATCCATACTATTTCAGCAAAACTGTCTGATAAAGGAGGGAGAGCAGAATGAAAAAGTATGATGCTTGAGAAAGGGGAATGACAATAATATAATACAAAATTCAATGACAGGGAATATTCATAAGAGAAAACAGCTGTAAATATGAGAAACTGCAATGAGAATACCAAGCACAGAATGTGAAACACCTTGGAGGACAGTACTTCATGGCTCCCTGACCTGAAATTAATTAATCAAAGTAAGGAAGGAAGTTGCAATGCAGGCTATGTATAAGACCAGACTGATTAAATTCTGATAATAAACCATAATAGGTTAACACAAAAAAGTGGCAAAAAATAGCTTTTGGGAAATTGACATTATAAAATATATTGTCATTCCATAGGAACTAGTACATTTTCACTCCTTGTAGTCTGTTCCTTCTGGTATAACTGGGTGCTTATAATTTTGCATAATGTACCCATTCAGAGGAGTTGAGAAATCGACCGTCATGGAAAGAGTACAAAATCTGATCTATCAATAAATTCAAGATTATGACATAACAAACACCAGACAACAATCACAAGGCCAGCCAAATTGAAAGAAATAAAAGCCTTGCTTATTTCAGAGAGAAATATTTCAGCAAATCTTAATTCTCTTAATTTTCTTCTCCAGAGAAGAACAGTGGTATACTGCAGCATCTTTGTGCACTGCAGAGAATGCTGCTCAGTACATTTCATGGTGCACATTTTTTTCGTGAGAAAGCCTTTATCCACAAGGTATTCTTAGAGCTGTGTATTTGTGATCTGGAAACTTGCTCATTGTGGCCCATGAGCCACCAAATGTGGCCTCAAACAGTGCATCACTCCCCCTGCCTCATGCCTTCTATCTAACACCTAAGTAACAAAAACAACTAGGGGCAACTGATTGCAGGGAGATTAAATTATTCTCCTAAAACATTTACACAGTCATCAACCAGATAAAATAACATGAAAGGCAAAAAGAAGGTTAAGCTCAGCTGTTAAAAGAGTAAAACAAAAATAAATTAAAAGAGGGAACAAAAACAACTCAGATGAAAATGGACACACACACACACTACAGCTATTTCATAATTTGCTATGGAACTTAAATAATTGATTATATAGCTTCAATGACTTCATATAATTTTACCCCATAAATACTGTGCCAGGAGACTACCTCAGTTTTTATGACACATTCTGGAAACAAACAAACAAACAAACAAAATACCCGTCTCCCTTTCCTATCTGCATCACACCAATTTGGTGCCCTCCTTTTATCCTTGAAACACAGAGTGTCAAGGTTGTAACTGAGTCGGAGTCTACCGAGAGGGTGAATGCTGTGAAAAGATGTTTTTGGTGTGGATCCATGAAGCATCTGTGGAAGGACTGTCTGGACTACAGAGGCAGTGTGCCAAAGACTCAGGGCAAGAAAGCCAAGGACAGAGGGAGTCACCAGCTGGCTTCAGCCATGGTTAAGGGCTGTGAAACTCAATGGGCTTTCTGGCTGCTAGACAGCGGGTGTTCTCAACATCTGGCTAATAGCAGGGGTATGTTTAAGACACTAGGCTAAGCAAACAGTGACTCTATTTCCCTTGCTAATGGGTCTAAATGCAGGGTGGAAGGCATGGGGGAAGCCTTTGTTCCTGCTCTGGGGAAATACCTTGACAATGTGCTTTATGTGCCCTCATTAGAGTTTTCACTGCTGTCAGTGTCTGAGTTGGCACTGAGTGGTCATGATGTTCTGTTCTCTGGAAATGTGGGTAAGGTAATCTGAAATGGGGCTGTGTGTGCAATCAGTGAGCTCAAAGACTGGCTGTATAAATTCTTGCCCAAACGAAATACCCACATGGTGTATAGCAATAAGCCCCAGCATAATAATTGCATCCACCTGTTGTGTAGGAGGATGGGGCATGACAGTTTCCAAGTTCTAAGAAACTGCCTGAGTGCTGTAAAAACTGCAGAGTTAACCCTTGTGATGCCTTTTTGGACTATGTTGCCTGCAAATAGTCCAAATCTAAGGTGCAGCCATTTCGTATGTCTAGTATCAGGGTATCTACGCAGCCTTTTCAGTTGGTGTGATGCTCCTGGTAGATGACTATGGCAGGTACACCTTCTGCTTTCTCCTGAAACAGAAATCCTAGGTGTGTGGGGTGTTTAAAAATGTGGAATGTCAAGTTGGGTAAGAGGTCAAGGCTCTCCAGGCTGCCAGGGGAGGTGAATATTTGACTGGGAGTTTTCAGCATTGGTTAAAGAAAAAGGGCATAAATCACAGGTTAACTGCCCACAGTTCTCTGGAGCAGAACGGAATTGCAGAGAATAATGGGGGAGTGATCCAGACAATAATGAGTTCCTTGTTGGCAGATGCTAACATGCCTCAGAAAGCTTGGGGTGTGGCAATGCTTACTGCCAATTACATTCGTAACATGCTTTGGAACTCCATCATAAAGGTAATTCCCTTCGAAAAACTATATGACAAGAAAACTTCTGTTGCTCATATGAAGGTGTTTGGGAGTTATGCCTGGGTGCACATTCCTAAAGCCCAAAGAAGAAAGGGGCAGCCCAAAGCCCACAGGTTGAGATTTGTAGGGTAATCCAGAGGAGGGTATCACTTTGATCTCTGTAATGGAAGGGTGGTGATATCCTGAAATGCTGAGTTTGAAGAGCACAGTTATTGGAAAAAGGTGCATGCAAATTCTAAGGTGCTTCTTCCAATTAGTGATAAAAGTGATGCTGACAGTGCAGCACAGCCATCTTCTCCTGCAGCTGGACCTTCAAGAGTTAAGCAGGAGGAGAAGACAGAAACTGAGCTGGGAGAAGCAGCTCAAAGTGCAGAGCAGTCTGATGGAGAGGAGAAACCTGGCCGCAAAAGAGGCAGATCATCTGATGATGAGGGAGAGTTACAAATACCTAGGCAGTCTGAGAGGAAAACAAAAGGCATTCCTCCACAGAGGTTTGTGGTGTAAAACAGTGTGAGGGTATGCCAAGTTTCCTGCAAGCCTGAAACCTTTTAGGATGTTCTGAGTTTGCCAAAGGCACAGGCTGACTGCTGGTTTGATGCTATGGACCAGGAGATGGAGTCCACGTGCAAACATGGGGTATTTATGTTGTGTAAGGTGCCGGATGGTGTGACTCCGGTAGGCTGTCGGTGGGTGTACAAACTCAAACCCCTGGCTTCGGGGGAGGTAAAACACAAAGCCGGGCTTGTGGCTCAAGGTTTTTCACAAAGGAAAAATTAGTCATTTGATCAAACTTTTGTGCCAATGACCAGAAGTGAAAGTATCAGGTTGGTGTTAGCTCTGGCAGCACGGAGAAATGCTTTGCTACACCACTTTGATGTCACAACAGCCTATCTCAATGCTGAGTTGCCAGAGACCATCTATATGCAACAGGCACCAGGGTATGAAACTGATAAACTAAATCTGGTGTACAGGTTAAACAAAGCCATCTATGGGCTCAAACAATCTGCTTGTTGCTGGAACAAGTGCCTGGATGGTGCTTTGCAGGGCTTGGGTTTAAAGCAGAGTATAGCAGACCCATGTGTGTACACCAAAGGGTCTGGGAAAGACCAAGAAATCTTGCTAGCCTTTGTTGATGACTTGTGTCTGGTCACAACAACAAAAGAGCAGGTAACAAGGTTTGCCAATGAACTGGGTGAAAAGTTCCAAATTAAAGATCTGAGTCCCATCAAATAGTACCTGGGTATTGAGGTACAGAGAACAGAGAATGGGTTTCTGCTTAGCCAGAAGCAGAAAATGTTGCAACTGCTGCAAAGGTTCAACATGCTTTATTGCAAAGGTGTGCAAACCCCCATGGTACAAGGGTATACAAAGTCTGGGGATGACAAAGTGTTCCCTGACAAATAAATGTACCAGTCTGCTGTGGGATCTCTGCTATATTTGGCTGGGTATAGCAGACCAGATTTGTCCCTGGCTGCTAACATTCTGAGAAGGGTAAATTCTAAGCCCACACAGCAACGTTGGCAGGGCATGAAGGTACGTAAAAAGCACTCTCGAATACTGTCTGTGTATGTCACCCTCAGGGAAATCTGAATTGTTTTTTTACTGTGACAGCGATTTTGCTGAGGACATGTGTGACAGGAGGTCAACCTCAGGAATCCTAATTATGTACAGTGGTGCACTGGTGCACTGGAAGACTAAAAAGCAGAGTTCTCTGGCCACTTCAACTGTGGAAGCAGAGTATGGAAGTCTCTCATATCTGTACAGTGAACTGATTTGGTACGCACAACTGGTAAGGGATCTCGGCATTGACATACCAATCCCTATAACCGTATTTGATGATTCCCAAGCATGCATCCACATGACCAGTAACGACAAAGCCTGGGGGTGAATCAAGCATGTAGATATCAAATACCAGAACATGAAACAAACAGTAGAGAGTGGGGTGATCAGATTAGAATATTGTCAATCTGAGGAGAATGTGGCAGATGTGCTCACAAAACCAATCACCACTGGGAAGCACTGGGACATACTCAGGAAACTGGGAATAGTTGAGTATGGAGTGTTAAGCTGCCAATCCACTACACAGGAAAAGGAGGGGTGTCAAGGTTGTTGCCAGGCAGGCAAAGATTTCCTGAGTGGATGGCAGAAGGAAGAGGCGGTGTGGCCAGACATCCAGGGGCAAGGCCAGCAGAATTGTTATGGCTATGTCTTGTGCATTAGAGAAGGCCACGTGCCAGAGAACTGATTGGGTCACCTCGCTTGTTCCAGGGTGACAAGGTAGCCTAAAAAGGCTGGTGTTTGCCTTGACCAGCTGCCAGTTAGATGCCCTAGCTGGACCTGCCATGCTATTGGCAGTATACTGTTTGTAAGGGGAGATGCTGCCCGATTTTTCTCCATTATCTTCTGTTATTCCTCTTTGTCTAATTGCTGGACTGCTGGTATGTTTTTCCTAAGCCTTATCTTAGAGTGTGGCAATAAATCAAGCCTCTAAGTCTCACTTAATGAGCCTCAGGAATTTTTTCTGCTTCACTGGGACTCTCTGCTTCGGGGAAGCCTTGCTTCACAGATAGCACTCTGCTTATGCTCAGAGGAGCCAAATCCTGCCACCCTGACACAGAGTATGCCCCCCCCGAACTAGTCTTTAATATCCAGACACTCAGATTGGTCCAAAGCACTTTTGGCAATGCCTGTTCCACTCCATAACCAAATTCTTATCTTCTATTCTTCTTATCTTCTTATCGTTCTATTCTCATCTGAAGTTCATACGAAGGTGTCCAAATCAGTTAAATCATTACTTATGATTCAGCTAAATTAATTGTATAGCCTTAATCCCTTCCTATAGAGTTGGCAGGTTAGTTATTCTGCACATCGTATTCCACATTGTAGTTTTTTAGCTTTACATTCTATTCCCTGTTGTATTCTAATTCTGCATTCTATTCTGCATTGTAGTTTTCTAGTCTCACATTCTAGTCCCATTGTAATTGGAAACAATATTTGAAAATATTTTAGAAATGGCCAAAAACATTTTTCTGAAGAACAGAACCTCTTCTGAAGAAGAAAACCTTCAGTGTTTGAGCCTTATTCTACACAAAATTAAGCCATGGTACTTTTCCATAGAGAACAGTGTTTCCCAGGTAGGCAAGAGCATTTAGTGAAGAAATTAGTGAAAAAAAAAGTCATGAATTGCATCCCTAGTAGTTACCAGTGAGTTATTAAAACCCGTTAGTGTTGACCCTAGATTTCTAGCTTCCTGAAACAAAGATCCCTTTGCTCATTCTACATAGATGAACTGATTATATGGTCATCTGAATCTCAACTCAGCAGTAGTGATGGAATAATATCTTCCACCACAATTAAGGGCAGAAGTTTAGGGGATGGGAACAGAGTTGTGTGGGCACCATGTTTGTGGAGAATGGAACAGAAAGGAAACATAGAAAAAAAAAACAGTAAAAGGATGGCTGCTGCTTCCAACAGTATTTGCTATCTGAGAGAACTGTCTAACTCCGCCTAAAAATAAGGCCACCTATGCAGCCCACTGCATGTCAGAAGCAGAATCCTGAGATAAAAGACAAAGTAGGGGCAATAGAGGGAAGCAAAGTTAGTGGCAGACATAAGAGGAGAAGAAGTGATTTTGAGAGCCACTAATGTTCAAAGGGGTTCTCACATCTAAGCCTGATTCATGTTACTGCTCAAAGAACAAAACTGGATATGGGGACATGGTAGTACACATAGGCCATACCTACTTTTTTTTTTTAAAAAAATAATTTTATTCATTTTCACGATTAAAACAAACATTTGTATTTGTACTTTTAAATGAACTATTTTCGATCTTCCACACTGATCTAGATTTCATTTTCTATACTTCTTTTACCAATTTACATTACTGTACCACAATACAATGTTTATCTTACATGATAGTTCTTACATTCCCCTCTTCAGATTCCAGTTCCATGGTAATTAACTGTCCCCCCTTCATATATTACCTTAACCATGAATTACTCATTTCCATTTGGCAGTACCCAGCAATTACCCATTGCAATTTTCCATTCTTTTTTTATCTCATCATCTGATTTCCCCTTTAATCTCTGGGAGACTATGTCGACATTTCTATTTTCAACAAATGTTTCCCACCATTGTTCAATTGTGGGTATTTGCTGAGTTTTCCAAAGCTTTGCATATTCTATTTGAGCTGTAGTTATCACATACAGTATTATTCTCCAATGTCTCTTTACATCAGTACCTTCAAATATGTTTGTCATATTCAACAAGTACATTTCAGGTATCTTAGCAAATTGAACCTTCAATACCGCACATATGTATTTCACTCCAATATTTCTTAGCCATCGGACATGTCCACCACACATGAAATATCGTTCCGACCTCTTTCTCACATTTCCAACACAGACCAGTACCTGTACTGTAAATCTTTTTTTAATTAACCTGGTGTCATGTACCATCTATGAAACAGCTTAAAATAATTCTCTTTTAAATTCTGAGCCATTGTAAATTTTTGTGTCCTTTTCCAGCTCTGCTCCCATGAGTCTAATGGAATTGAATGTGAACCTCATTTTATTCATTCTCTCCAAATATTCTTTCAATTCATGTTGCTTTTTCAATTTTGAAATCTTACTCATCAACTTCTCATAGTATTTATAAAATGAGTGTTTTATTCCGTCTTGTTTTGTAATTCTTTCTTCTCCAGTTTTAATCTCTGATATGATATTCCTAGTCCGTCTTCTATGCAGCAAATTGGCCAAAAGTTTTGAAGGTTTGTTAGCTTGTTCAAAAAATTTGTATCTTACTCTTCATATCTGCTGTTCTATTTCATTCAAATTAAGTTGATTTAGTTCAGCTTGATGTACCTTCATCTGTAATCTAATCTTCCTATCCGAAGGATTTTGCCTCATCTGTTTTTCAACTTCCTTCATCTTTGTCACAATTTGCTGTTCCTTATGCCTCCTTTCTTTTCTGTTCTCTGCAGACCATCTAATAAAATTGCCACGCATCACAGCTTTGCTCGCATCCCAAATAGTTTTCCTTGGCAGTTCAGGTGTCATATTTTCATTAAAATAATTAATTATCTCCTTTTTTGCTTCAGTTGTGTATTTCTCTTTATTCAAAACCTCTTCATTCATGCTCCATGTTCTTTCTTTATCCTTGATATTTATCTTTGCTAATAGCGGGTTATGGTCTGAGCACAAATTAGGGAGAATGTCTATATCTGCAGTCTTCAGCAATATTTCTTTAGATACCAACATCATATCTATTCTGGACATTGACTTGTGTCGATCAGAATAGAACATGTGTGCATCCTATTGTCCATTTTTGTATCTCCATATGTCAAAAAGGCTTAAATCATCTATCATGTTGAAGAAGTTCTTAGGCAATTTACCATTGTTTCAGGGGGTTAATTTCTGTATTGTTCTATCAACTCATGGATTCACAATGCCATTGAAGTCCCCCAGAACAACAATGTTCGAATTTCCTGTTTCATTTAGGTACTTCTGTACCTCTTCATGTATTGTAGGGAAGAATTCACCTTTCGCTCCATTTGGTGCATATATACTAACTATTAGTATTTTGTCCTGTTTAGTAGTGACTTCTACTCCAAGATATCCACCATTACTGTCCTGAAAAACTTGATGCACACCATATTTTGAATTTACATATATCGAAATTCCCCTTTTCTTTTTGTCAATCGTTGCAGCATAACAACTTCCTAATTTCGGATTTCGAACATATCTCAAATCTTGGGTCCTAATTCGAGCTTCTTGCAGACGTATTATATCCAAATTTTGTTTTTCCAACTGGTGAAATATTTGTGTTCTTTTGTATTCAGAGTTAAATCCCTTAATGTTCCAAGAGTATACTTTTAGATCCATTTTGTCAAATTTTATTATTAATTTCTTATTTCTATAGAACGAACTAATTAATCCTTCAATAGATCTCCTTCTAACTCCCCTTCTTCTTATTGCAATATTTCTTGTTCCACTTCACCGGTATCATCCTCTTCTTGAAGTTGTCCTCTTTCCTCATCTGGGGTTTGCTGTTCCAAATCTTTCTCTTCACCAGAAATAGTTTTTTGTAGATCCTTTTTAAGTCTTTCCATCATCTCTTTTGCTTTGTGAACTGAATTAATCCTGTATCTCTGCTGTTTGTGTGTAAAAGAGATGCCTTCAATTTTTTCCCATCGATAGCTAATCTGATGCTTTACCAGGAGATTTGCCAAAGGTTTGTACTCTTGTCTCTTCTTTAAAATCTGATAAGGTATGTCTTTGTAAATTCTTACATCTTTATCCTCAATCTTCAATGTTCCATCATAGCTTCGTTGTAATATTTTATCTCTTATCGCTGTCCTGGTAAAAGTTATAATGATGTCTCTAGGTAATTTTCTCTCTCTCACTACTCTGGAGGATACTCTGAACATTCTGTCAATGCATGTTTCCATCTTGTCCTCGTCAATGTCGGTAAATTCTGCCAATGCCGGTAAAACATTTTCATACAAATTCTCTGCTGTAGTCTCAGGAACACCTCTAAAGCAAAGACATCTTTCATGATATCGCAGTTCCTGCAGGGTAATTTGAAATTCATCTTCTTGTTGCTTTCCCTTCATCTCCATCATCTCCGTTTCTACCTGTTTAACTTGTTGTTTTATTTCTTTAGTATCTGTTTTCAACTTTGTTACATCTTTAGTTATGGTTTCCAGTTTCTTCCCCAGCTTGTCTATTTCATGTTTCATGTCTGTTCTCATCTCTTTTCTCATTTCTTTCAAATCCTGTCTAATATCCTCTCTTATGTTTTTTAATTCTTCCATCATTTGCAGCATCAGGTCTTGAGATTTCTGAGGCACATCTGTTGATGTTCATCTTGCTGTCTGGGATGTTGTTGTTGCTGCTGCAGTCGCCGCTCCTCTCCTTGTTCTTGAGTCCATATTGTATGTTTACTCCTTGTAAAAAATGTTCTGAAAGTCAAAGGTTTTCTCTTCTTTTCCTCTCTTCCCTCCTCCTCACCACTTGAAGAATTTTTTTTCTTATATTTGGATATAAATCATCTTTGTGCCTTATACAACTTGCTATAAACTCTTGATTAATCAAAATACTTAATACTAAATATTTTATGCTATAAAAATACAGTAATATAATATTGTAGTAAACTCAATTCATTGTATTATAAATTGTAAATTATATATTCTAAATTATATATATATAATCACATCACACAATGCTTAAATTCCCTCTATGTATATTACAATGTTATATCCCCTAAGCTACTTAATTTACACTGAATTAGAATTGCAAAACAAAACCCTTACATTGAAATAAAAAACAAGCAATTTCATCCAAGTATTTGAATATAAATTGTAAATATATGTAGATATATGTATATATATAAACTAAGCTAATATAATACACTTATATATAAAATATATGTGTATATATCTATTTCATACAAGAAATGTAACACTATAAGAATTCAGTTCTGGAAATTTCAGTAACTGTGCCTAGGCCAAAAGCTCTCCAACTCCCCCTCCCAACAGATGCTTGTTGTACTTCCCTCCCTCCTTCGGAGCAGCTTCCAGGACCTTGACTGTAGACTATCTTCTTCGTTGATGATAAAGAGCCCTAGCCGTTCCGCCACATGGGAGTGGGAATCTTGCTGTTTTTCCTGTTCTTTCGGCACAGTCTCAAAAAGCGGCAAGTCACAGTCTCAAAAAACAAGAGTCTCTTTAAAATGTCCAGCATTAAAGTTCTCAAAGTCAGAAGAAAATCAAGAAGAAAGTTAAATAAAGTCCATTTCAAGAATTCATACTGATTATATCCACACACATCTTTCTATAGTCCAAAAAAATGACAATTCCACAATTCCACGATTCCAAAGCCCACAGTCCAAAAAAGTAAGACTGTTATTTCACCGTTCTCAAGAAAAAAGAAAGAAAAAGTAAGAGAAAAACAACCTAAAGTGAAAACCTTTGTAATTACAAACACATCTCAATTCTGTTCTTCAGCCACGTTACGAAGTCCCAATATTCCAAATAGCCACCAAATAATCTCCAAACGGAGAAAGAAAAAGCCAAACAAGAAAAAAACACAAACTTCTCAAATCCCTCTTTAGCTTCCAGTAAATAACTTCAAGTCCTTTGATTAGTTGCCAAGTCCAAATAAATAGACAATAAAACGAAGCTCCACAGTTAAAGTCTTTCCCCAAATCATAAAAAAAAAATAGAATAAAAGAACATAACGATGATCCTCCAGGTATATTCATTTCATTGTCTTATCATAATGTTGGGCCGACTCTCTTGCATCTGTAGCAGCATCTGGCATGGCTGCACACTCCTTCTTCTGTGAGTGGATACAGGGACTGGATACAGTCCCAGTATCCAGGGGAAAAACGACTACAGGTGTGCTGTGGATGCTGTGCACTCTGGGTCTGGGCCCATAACCACTGTTGGGGGATGATAGGAGTTTCAGCCCCACAAAGACACAGCGGAAAAACCAGAAGGTAGCGAGCCAACAGCAGCAGCCATGTTCCCCAGTAAGGATATGCACACACGGAGGAGTTTTCTTCCAAACAGGAGGCACTTTATCTTGTAGCAACGTTCCGATATGTACACAACATGGAACAGACGGACAAAGGCTTGCGCTAGACACCGGTTTGGTCAACAGCCAAAGCATACTGGGGATTGCTTTCTTATATACATATTTACAACCAATCAGGTAGAGGTTTGCACACCTCCCTCTACCATATGCACACGACCCCAGTTTCTTAAGCAAACTTGCAATTACCCACAGCTGGAGCATGATGCAACAACTTTGCAGCCGGCTGATCATTTTCCCAGGGTTCCCTGCCTAGAATCCCTGACACATAATCAATTTATTTCAATCAAGTCCTTGTCCTTATTTAAAATCTTATTTTTATAAATCCGAATCAAAGTCAGGGGATTCAGTTACTGTTTAGGGGATTCAGTTACTGTTTGTAAAGATACGTTCTGGCTTCTGAACTAGTCCACAGCCTTTTTAAAAAAATTGTCAGCCATTCCAGTACATACGTACTCACTGTCAGCTGGGTCAATTCGTATTCCTGCTCCTGTGTACCGTTGCAGATCAGTACTTGTTGCGGTTTCAGTGAAATAAAAAACTAGATCAGGTTGCTTGATGACATTTTAAAGAATCTTCTTATTTTAAAAGTTGGCGGTGGCACTTGTGCTGCTTGCAAACAGGGATCCTGGTGGATTCGTCATGGTCCTGTGATCCCACCTGATGCCTTTCACTCTTTCCATCCAGAAAGAGCTAGACACCAGTTTCTGGGTCCCCTTCGGACCTCTTCCGCACCCCCTTTACCGGAGAGGTGTCTAGCCGCTTCGGATGAAAAAAAAGCACCTGGATTCCATCAGGTGGTAGTTCGGAGTTATGGAGCTTCACTCCGGACTACCGTTCACGCGCGCCATGCGACTGAAAGTCCCACATAGGCTGGAAGTCCCACATACTTACACTGTCATATGTGCTACAGCTTTCAGGATCCTTGCACATGGAGTGCCAAGATCTGCATAGAGTTCTTTAAAACCATACATAGAATTGAGTTTCAAAGTTCACAGAGTTCCCTGGTAGCCTTATCAGAGTTACCAATCACATAAACTGTGTTATATTCCATCAAAGGTACTTAGAGATTCATTCAGGATATTTCCACACTACACTGTCATAGAGCTATTATTCCATTTTTAACATCTCGTAGAATTCTTGGGTTTGTAGTTTACTGAGGCTCAAGAGCTCTCTGGCTGAGAATTCTAAATGTCCTTCTCTAAACTGCAAACCCCAGGATTCCATAGGATGTTGAAAGTGGAATAATAGCACTATAATAAAGTAATGCAGAAATGGCCTTAGAAGCATCAATACTTATTAAAGAAAACTCTTGAAAGTTGCCAGCTATGTGGCAACATTTGAACACAGAGTTACATCCACATACATGCCGCTCTACCCAGTTTTAACCTATATACAAGGTCACCATCTGCATAGGTCTTTAGAAAGTTTGAAAAAAATTGTGCTAGATTATCACAGGATCAGACTATCATGTTCATTGTACCAGTGCAACAGCCAAGAGTACGCTGCCAAATTCACCTTAAAAGCCAGGCAGGTGCACTAACACAGGGATTTCTGAGACACTAGGAAGTGGGATAGTGAATGAAGAAGTATACCATCCTCTCCTAGCAGTGAGACACTTTGCAAGAAGCATATAACAGCAGGACCCCACACAATGTCTCTGTGTCTCCCTGGGGGTCTCATCAGAAGACAGATACAGTGATGGAGCTCCATCATTATACCTTTGTCTCCTAAGGCAGCCTCTTGGACAACATACATTTCCTGAAGATCTGTCAATCCTCCTGATGTAGAAAACTTATTATATTTGATTGTCAATTATTTGCTAAAAAAATGAAAGTATAATAGTTAATTATCTTTCCAGTGTGTGTTAATGGGATTCTTTAGCTAAAACAAAACTCAAAAGTGAAGTGCTAAAGCTGACAATATGCATGCTGTTCTTCTCTAATCTTTGGGTTTTGTTCTTTTCTTTTTTTCAATACTGTCAGTTCTGAGACAATGAAGCTGTGCTTTTTTTGTGCTGTATCAGGGGAAGGAAACAGTCTGTTTTCCTAATTATGAACAAAGTAACTAGGCATCATGTATTTTCTTTCCCATTTGGTCTCTCTCCTTCTCCTCATTTAGTTTTTTTTTTAAAAAAAAGAATTCTAGCTGCAACTGAAATTGCTTTCTATTTGTTTATATTTCAGGAAATCTCCACCACTTGATATTAAGTAGACCACAATAAGTTTGGCTGAAGCAATGATGCTTCAGGAATAATTTCAGCACTACCCTGAAAATATGTGAGTGTCTTCTAACAACATAGTGCTCCATTGATGATAAGGCCACAATTAGAAAGAGTGAAGTCACTGCGTCAGGCAGCAGATGATGAGTATCAGCAGTGGCATCATTCCAACATTCTTAATCAGCTGTCTATCTGTTCTCTCTGATGGAGATCAAAGTATGAATACTCTTGTTCATCTAAAATAGTCAGCCTTGTCCCCACATATTGCTGTTCATCCAACTACTATTGTTAAAGTAAAGAATTGACTGCAAGTCCTATCATCATCTGTATATGGGTTGGAGAGAAGATATAATCTCTACTTGGCCCTCCAGAAGTTGTAAAAGTCTCAGGAGCTCTCATTAGCACCAGCAATGTGAGGAACGTTCAGAGCTGCAGTCCAGCAACATCTGGAAGAATAGAGGGTCCCAAACTCTTGTTTATACTTGAATTTTCTAGTGCCTTGACCAATTTCTGAATATATTCTAGATAGCAACCTGAAACTAAGGCAGAAAAAGGAAATAGAGAAGAAAATATTTAAAATACATATGACTTCCTGAGTCTGATACTGTCCAGATCTGATAACAACCTTTGAAATATTCTGGACCCTTCACACTTCTGAACTGTTGGATGGAATTCCTTACTGAAACTACTATAGGAAATTTGCTCCACCTAAACTGCTATAACCTTTCCTGTAAAGTTACAGTTTTTTAAAAAATAATTTGTATACCTTTTGCAAAGAAGTCTGTTTTATTATTTTGGTGCTATATAAATCAGTGGTGAAGAGGATGATATTTCTGTGTAAGAAGAAATTTCTGTCTCTGCACTCTGCAGTTTTGAGGCAAACACTCTTCAAAAGACTAAGATTTTTAGATTTGCCTGTTTCCTAGATAGAAGACATCCTAGCATAAATGTGTTGTGCATGCTGTTTGTCATTGCTGTGGATAGAGAATTTTCACATTCATTCTTCATCTGAACAGTTTAATACAGTGTGGAGTACCAAACTGTTGTACAGAAGATCATATGACTTTGCTTCCTTCTCCACTATGCAATTGGTTTAATGTGTGATAGATTGTGTAACAGGTCAAGGCTTCATGCATTTTCAGTGATCTTTGGTGATGTTCAATCAAAGTATTATATGGCTCTTTCATGAAGACAGCTTTACCACTCAACTAGCTGATACTGCTGCAGTTATGTCCCTGCTGTATGTTGATCAGATGTGTCAGTTTGTTTCACAGTTTGTCTTCACTGAAAACAGTTATGCTATCAGTTACTGGTTAACACGATTAATGACAGTACAGTTCTGTTTCAAAATATTCTGGTCAATCCTTGTAAAACAGAAATAGACATATTTAGACAAATGTTTATATGCCTACTATCTGAAGCTGGAGAGGAGGCATCATTCTGAAAGCTGCTTGATGGTTCTGTAGTAGATTCCACAGGTCCCTTTCTTTCTTCTGTGTAAGCAAATACACTGTAGATGTGTGAAATCTTCTTGAGAAATTTTGTTACAAAATATGACACCTCTAGAATGACAATGAAATATGACACCTCTAGAATGCCATCCTTCCTTGGAGGTTTCTGAATTTCTGAGTTTTGAATTTTGGCTACAAGTGAAAAGTGGTAATAATCTTTTTGTATATGAAATTCCTCTGGTTCATTTTTTGTAGTATTATTTTTAAAAATTGGCTTTCTTTGAAATTCTCAGGTATTCCCCTACTGAAAGCTACCATTTGCTTTCTTTTTCATTTTGGGTGACATTTTCAGTGTTAGCTCTAAAATATCTTTCCCCATCATATGAGAAGCTGGAAATGTCCACAAATGTATTGTGTCATATTTTGTGTCTCCTGCGGATGCAAGTGGTCTTCAACTGGGTGTGGAGAAAAGTATTAAAAATGCAAACAAATTTATGAGCCCTTTCATACAAAGCTAACATCTGGCAGTAGGTACAGTTCATGGGACTCAGAACATATCAGACTTCGGGTAAGAAGAAAAAAAACTGTGGTTCTTGGGGATGGAATTATTCTCTAATAAACAAGGGGAAGAAAAAAGAGCTGTTAATACCTTTATCAAACTGATAAAGCAGAATGTAATGCCAGTAACTGAGTAAATAGTGTGTTAGGATAATAGGGAAGTGACAGGACAGATGCCCTCTGGCAGAATCTCTCTTCCATTCCTGGAACATTTTATAGTGGAGAATTAAGTACTGTCTACCTCAGGCTTACTCAGTCAGAATATATTTCTCATGATGAGCTTGCTGATATGACAAGCAAAGGCACAGTGATGAGTCTTATTAAGTCTCAGTGCTCGCAGGCATGAGCCCTGAACACCGAGCAGGCAGGGTCAGCATTGCATTCTGGAGGGGGTAACAAAGAGAAAACACCAGAGACAAACAAAACAGTATTTGATGGGAAAATAAGTCAAGCATTCTACCATCATGTCTAAAGATGCTGTTGGGAAGCAAATCCCAGAAGGACCAACATAAAAAAATACATCAACAAACAGAATTGTTATGGGGGGAGCTATTTTGTGTGTGCAGTGATATTAAGAAGAGAAGGTAAGAGTGTGGCTTAATTTCATAGTAAGCTAAAAAGATTAGCAACAAAACATGATTGAAAAAATTCCATGTGAAATGAAGAAAGGTATAGGAAATTGTAATCGTCACAGAATCATGTCCTCAGAAAATTAGAGTGAAACATTTTTTGAAATCCCGAAGGTTTATTTCTTTCAAAAATATATAGATATATACCGGGCATAATATATTATAAAAAGGAATAATTTTATACTCTTTCCTTTTCTGAGTGTGTGCATACACAAAAACACATATTTATATTCTCATTTTACGTGAGAGACTGACTGGTAATAAAGAGATATGCAATGGAAAGAAAACGTGTGTGTGTATGTGCGTGTGTGTGTATGTATGAATGATGATAATGGTGATAATGATAAAATAAAGTCAAAACAAAAATAAGGTCAAAGCCACTAATACTAAAATACCCTGAGAATGAGAAACATAAAACAGAAACTTCTTCATGAGTGAAGTTTATAGAAATGGAATGGAAGAGTTTTGCACAGCATTAGCTCCACTTCTCTTCTGAGCTGGACACAACCATTTACCTCTTCACATCTGCTACTGGGCTTTCAGGGAAAGAGGAGTTAAATATCTACACAGTTGTATTGTTGCTATGTGTCTTCAAGTTGTTTCTGACTTACAGTGACCCTAAGATGAGTCCTTCATGAGGTTTTCCAGAGCTGACTGTGCATGATGTGCCCAAGGTCACCCAGTGGGCTTCTATTACCAAGTAGGGAATTGAACCCTGGTCCCCAGGGTTGTAGTCCAATGCTCAATCCACTGCGCTATGATGGCTCTCATCTCCATATCGCCACACTGAAAAGGAACATTCTGAATATTCTTTTAAAGGTGCTGAATGCTAAGAAATGAAGATTAGAGTTGGATCAAAACGTCACAGAATCCATTTCAGTTGTGGCAGCCTGATTTTGTGGTCAAGACATTTGAATCAGTCTGTCTCATCACAGGAAAACTTCACCCTGTCCATATTAGATAATATAATTCAGTAGAATTGATTGGGTTGGACCAGCTGGTTAGTAAATGCCTCGTTATAAAAGGGGGATGTTTCTAATGCCTTTAAAAAGACTGAAGAGGACTTCCTTGGGTATGCAAGAATGATTGTCCTATCACTAATTTTCCATGTTTGGGCAAGGTGCTTGAACATGTATTATCTGGGTAGCTTCAGATCTTTCTAGAGGAAACAGATTATCTGGACTCATTACAGTCTGGCTTCTGGACATGTTACAGTACCAAG
The DNA here is from genome assembly GCA_030412105.1 of Cyclura pinguis. Classification (NCBI taxonomy): domain Eukaryota; kingdom Metazoa; phylum Chordata; class Lepidosauria; order Squamata; family Iguanidae; genus Cyclura; species Cyclura pinguis. Next base: position 148,384,713 of record CM059601.1, on the reverse strand, counting down.
ACAGCCTTGGTTGCCCTATGAATTTACTCTGAGGTTAAGAGAAGTGCAATTTTGTTGATCTAGCTATATTTCTCAGTAGCTTTTGAACCATTGATTATGGCATCCTACTATTCTTCTTGTTATTATTGCTGTTATTTTTGTTTGTATCCCGCTTTTTGCCCAACATTGAGCCTCAAAGTGGCTTACACATTAAAACAATAAATAATACATATTAAAACAGAATTAAGCTATAAAAGAATTAAAACAGTTAAAAAGAGATTAAAATAATCTCATTTTTTAAGAAAAGTTTTTAAAAACCAATTAAAATTAAAACAGTACAAGACTTCCTAGCCTGTTCTTTAAAAAAAAAAATCTCAATGCTTGCATGAATAGAAAGGTCTTTGCTTGCTGCCGGAAGGACAAGGGCCCTTTTCGCACGCTGTTTCTAAAGCGAAAGGGCCCCTTGAGCGTCTCGTAAATGGGAGGAGCGGTCCATACGACGCACTGCCATTTACGCGATGCTCAAGAGCTGCAAGCAGAGTGGACACACACCTTTTTATTTTCGGCTCTAAGCCAAAAATGGTGTGCAGTCGCGCAATGCTCCAGGGGCCCACGCGCACTTACCTGCTGTGCGGTGCATCAGGAGCCGGGCCGGTCGCGCTTCCTGCCTCAGCGCTAGCCTGCAATTCCCAGGTTGAGCTGCGGTAGGAAGGGGTAGGGCGTTTGCACGACATTTGCGCGACCAGGAAGCCAATGCAGAACTCAAGCAGCAGAGAAGAGGCAGCGTTTCTGCTGAGGCTTTTCGCGCAACCGCCACCCCCCACCTCCGTGAAAAGGTAAGGTGCGGAAAGGGCCAAGAAGGGGGCTATTCTGGTCTCCCTGGTAAAGGAGTTCCAGAGTCTTGGGGCAGCCATTGTGAAGGTCTTCTCTCACATCCCCACAAATCATGCTTGCAATGGTGGTGTTACCCAAAAATATGGGTGGTTCAGAGGTCCACCTGTGATGCCAGTGCATCCATAATACAGCGGAGAATATTAGATCAAAGAGAAGGCCTGTGTGTGTGGGGAGTAACCTAACAGGATCTTTTACACCTGTGTATACCAGTACTAATGCAGGGGGAATTAACAATCACATGCACACAAGATTTAAGCAGTCTCATAATCACACAAGGCCAACTGAAGGAGAAAAAAATGGATAGTGAGAAGTTAGGGTGAAGTGGGTGATATTCAGTTATATGGAAAGAAAAGACAGAGCTATGTGGCTCAGACTAGGGTTGAAGCGTAGTACAAAAACATGAATTAGGGCAGCAGAGTGACAGCCTATGTCCAGAGTACTATGAGTTATCTGACTCAGAGCCAGATTTTAAATACACTGTTTCTGTTCTGAGGAGGAATGTGTTAATGCATATCTGATAGAGTAAACAATGGGGCCCAGAACAAGCTAAGGGCTTTAGATTAGGTGACAAAGGACTGATGGGAATCATAGCTCCTTAATGGTGGGGTAGGTGAGGAGACAAAAAGGGAGTTTTGGTAGGCAGAGGAAGAGGGTTAGAAACAAGTGGCTGCTCTGTGAATGTAGCTTTGGGTGCTCTTGTTTCTACAGGTGGAATCATTGAGGGACATTTGCAAGTTCATTATCACCTGGGCTTCCCTGACTATGGCCCTTTCTGCATCTTATCATCTTCTGGTTCTGGGGTGTAGGGATCGCGCGAGCAGCCTCCGGCAAGATGCTCCCACATCTTGGGTCCTTCGGCTCCATACGAGCTACCTGTTCGTGCAAGAGCCCCACCTCTTCCTTCTACAGTGCAACCTAGGAGTTTCCCAGGCTGCGCTGGGGCAGGAAGCGTGACCAGCTTGCCTCTGGAGGCTCAGCATGCCAGGTAAGTGCGCACAGGGCCTGGGAGCAACGCACAATCACACATCATTTTTCAGCTTCTAGCTGAAAAGGTGTGCAATCGCTGCCTGCCAGCCCCTGGAGTGTCGTACAATTGTGAATGCATTGTGCAGATCGCTCATCACAATCGCGTGATGCTGCAGGCCCTCTTTTGCAAGGAAAATGCCATGCGAAAAGGGCCTATGACCTGTCCTTGCTCTCAGGTCCTAATCTGACCTACTTTTCCATAGCACATGTTCAGCCAGTCCTCTTTTGCCAGCATAGTGTTGCAGCCATAGCTGTATATAATTAAATGATATTAAATGTTATTAGTTAAATTATATTAAACCATTTCATGGAGTAGGGGTGTAAGGCCAGTTAACAGTGGTGGTACTGAGACAAAGGCCTTTCCTGATGATCTCAGAGCATGGCCCAGTTCACATAGAGAGATATGGTCTGTCAAGTAGCCTGGACCTGAGCCATATAGGTCATAATCAGCACTTTGGATTGTGCTCAGGAACAAACTGGCAGCTAGTGGAGCTGTTTTGACAGGAGTGTGTTATGGTTTTTATAACTTTCCCCACTTAATGGTCTGGCTGCAGCTCTTTGAACTAAATGAAGTTTCCATCTTCAAAGGCAGCCCCAAATAGACCATGTTACAGTAGTTCAAATGGGATGTAACTAAGACATGTACCACCATGGCCAGATATGATGCCTCAAGGAATGGGCAGAGTTGGAGCACAAGCTTTAAATATGCAGAAGCACTTCTGGCCACCACAGCAACCTGGGCCTCCAGGTTCAAAGCTGAATCTAGGAGTAAACCCAAACTGTGAACCTGTGTCTTCCTAGAGAATGGAATACCACCCAGCACAGGCTGAATCTCTATTTCCTAATCTACCCTTCAACTGACCAGGAGTACCTCTGTCTTGCCTGGTTTAAGTTTCAATTTATTTGCCCTCACCCAGTCGATTACTAATGACAGACACTGGTTTAAAATCAGAATGACCTATCCTACTTGGCAAACTCTGTTGAATAGGAACAGAGCAGTATCTCGCAGTGGTTCCATTGCTGTCTGTGAGTCTGGTTCCAGGGAGAGGCATTGGGAAATTCTTGTTCTGTCCTGGCTATTGTACTGGTGGAGAGAAGTGCTACAAAATTCCATCTCATCTCTCATGGTGTTTAACATCTATATGAAGCTGCTGGGGAAAGTTCATCTCTACTTGTCTTTATTCATATGAGACAGGAGAGGCTGTGTGGGTTCTGTAACAGCACCTGGATAATTTATGGACTGGATCTGGAAACTGAGTAAGCCATCCACACTGGATGGAGTTGCACTATCCTGAGGAAGCAGGTGAATGCAACTCTGTGGGTAGTTGCCTTGGGGAAGAGGTGAGTAAGAAATAAAATTATTATTGTTATTGTTATTATTGTTATTATTATTAGTAGTAGTAGTAGTATATACCGGATCAGTTTCAATTGGTGAGTATTGATGACGTGGACAAGCTGCTGAGGCAAGTAAGGAAAATGACTTGCTTTCTCAATTGCTGTCCATCTTGGTTGCCCAGGGAGGAGATGCAATTAGACTTCAGATTATTAATGCATCTCTTAGGGAGGGGAACTTTCCACCTTGTTTAAAAGAGGCAGTAGTTAGACCACTTCTGAAAAACTCCTCCCTGGATCCCTGGACCTTAACAATTATAGACCAGTATCTAATCTTCCTTTTATGGGCAATGTGATTGAGAAGGCAGTTGGCTTCCAACTCCAGGTGGTGCTGTATGACAAATGCTTTCTTGACACAATTCAAACTGGCTTCTGAGCAGGATATAGAGTTGAGACTGCTATGGTTGCCTTAATGAATTATCCTTGTCTTAGTATCAACAGGTGGAGTGTGTCTCTGTTGCTGCTTTTAGACCACCCAGCGACATTCAGTAACATCAAACCATCGTATCGTTCTAGAACACCTGCGGGTTGGGAATCGGAGACACTGTATTGCAGTGGTCTCTCAGATAGGTTCCAGATGGTGGTACTTGGGGATAACAGCTCCTCAAAAAAAGGAGCTGTTATATGGTATACCACAAGGTGCCATTCTATCCCCACAGCTTTTCAACATCAACATGAAACCGTTGAGAGAGATCATCTGGAAGCAAAGGGCTGTGTGCTATCAGTACACTGATGACACCCAAAAATATTTTTCTATGTCTTCAAAAACAGCTTCTGCTAAGGATAGTCTGTCTCCTCTGAATGAATGATTGAAGGAGGTAATAGTCTGGATGAAGAAAAGCAAATTGAAACTGAATCTAGATAAGACAGAGCTGATTACTATTAAGGGTCATCATCTGGGGTTGGAAGTGTGTCAACCAGTTCCGGATGGGGTCATGCTTCCCTTGAAAGACTGTGTTCAAAGCTTGGGAGTGCTTCTGGGTCCATTCCTCCAAAAGTCAAGTCACATAGATGAAACAGTCAAGAGTGTTTGTTATCAACTTCGGCTGATATGCCAACCGCACCCCTTCCTGGAATTGGAAACCTAAAGATGGTAGTGCATGCACTGGTAACTTCAAGGCTGAACTTCTGCAATGTGCTGCACATTGGACTAACTTTGTACCAAGTTAGGAAACTCCAGCTGGTCCAAAATACGGCAGCCAGATTGATTACAGGAACAATGAAGAGTGAGTATATCACACCAAAATTAAAATCACTCCGCCAGCTGCCAATTAGTTTCCAAACAACGTGCAAACTGTTGGTTATTACCTTTAAAGCTCTACATGGTTTGGGTCCAAGTTACCTGCAAGATCTATGCACTCAGGTCGTGTGGGGGCCATTTACTTAAGCCAGCCAGGACTAGACTGGCAACAGTCACCCAAAGGATTTTCTCATTGGCTGCCCCTAGACTGTGGAATGACCTGCCGGAAGAGATTTGACAGCAAAATATGATGTATGAATCCAATAATAGTAGTAGTAATAGCAATAACAACAACAACAACAACAACAACAACAACAATAATAATAATAATATAAAAGAAGCTAGTAAAATGTGGGCTAAACATGGCTACTGTCAGGTGGATTTGTAATTGATTGACTGACCAAATCCAAAGGGTGGGCATCAATGGCTGCTTTTCATCCTGTAGAGAAGTGACTAGTGGGGTGTCACAGGGTTCTGTCCTGCCCAGTGCTATTAAACATCTTTATTTATAACTTGGAGGAAGGAATAGAGAGCATGCTGACTAAATTTGCAGATGATACCAAATTTGGAGTGGTTGCTAATATCCCAGATGACAGGATCAAAATTCAAAATGACCTAGACAGACTTCGAGAGCTGGACCAAGTCTAATAAAATTAATTTCAAGAGAGAGAAATGTAAGGTCCCACACCTAGGCAGAAAAAATGAAATGCATAAATATAGGATAAGAGACACCTGGCTGGACAACAGTACTTGTGAAAGGGAGTCTACTAAAGAGTCTTAGTAGACCACAAGCTGAACATGAGTCAGCAGTGTGATGCAGTAGTCAAGAAAGCCAAAGCAATTCTTGGTTGCATAAATAGGAGTATGGTGTCCAGATCAAGGAAAGTAATAGTACCACTCTATTCTGCTTTGGTAGGACCTCATCTAGAATACTGTGTCCAGTTCTGGGCACCTCATTTCAAGAAGGATATTAACAAGCTGGAATGTGTTCAGAGGCAGAAAACCAAAATGGTGGAATGTCTGTAAACCCTGTCCAATGAGGAGTGGTTTAGGGAGCTGAGGATGTTTAGTCTGCAGAAGAGAAGGTTAAGAGGGTATATGATAGCCATGTTCAAATATTTGAAAGGATGGCATATCCAAGAGGAAACTGGCTTGTTTTCTACTGCTCCAGAAAATAGGACAAGCAGCAATGGATTCAAATTAAAGGAAAAGAGATTCCACCCAAACCTCAGGAAGAACTTCCTGATGGTCAAAGCTGTCTGGCAGTGGAATATGCTGCCTGGGAATGTGGTGGTGTCTCCTTCTTTGGAGGTTTTTAAACAGAGGCTGGATGGCCAATGGTTGGAAGTGCTTTGATGTGTGTTCCTGCATGGCAGCGGGTTTGACTGGATAGCCCCTGTGGTCTCTTCCAACTCTATTATTCTATGATTCTAGTAGTAGTAGTAGTAGTAGTAGTAGTCATCATAGTCTGGTTCCATTTGTCTCCCTGAAGGCCCAGGTGAACTATGTGGCTTGGAATGCTTAGGGGCCAGTCTGCCAGCTGTGGACTTCCTGGACAGGGATAGCACACCCACAGTGGTCTATTCATTGATAACTTCCCAATTAGCACCCAATTAGCAACCTTACCTTTTTGTGGAGGTGGGGGGGTAGCGCTTGCGCGAGAAGCCTTCAGAGGAAGGCTTTCGCATCCCTGCTGCTTGGGCTCCGCAGCAGCTTCCTCGTCGCGTGAGTGCCCCGCTCACGCCCCACCTCTTCCTTCTGCAGTGCAGCCTGGGAGCTGTAGGCTGCACTGAGGACAGGAAGCGCGACTGGCCCGGCTCCAGAGGCTCTGCAGGGCAGGTAAGTTCACCCCAGGCCCCTGACTGGTGCGCAAGTGTGCACCATTTTTGGCTAAAAGCCGAAAATAAAAAGGTGCATATGCACTGCGCATGAGGCTCTTGAGCATCGCGTAAATGGGAGTGTGTCATGCAGACCACTCCTCCCATTTACGCGATGCTCAAGGGACCCTTTCGCTTAAGAAATGCCATGCGAAAAGGGCCTAGGTCACTGTAATGCTCTCTGTGTGGAGCTGTCAATGAAGATGACTCAGAAGTCCAAAATGGAGCAGCTGCACTGCTGATTTGGCACACCTTAAGAAGGCCGTATACCACCAATCACACCTGTTGCCAATATACTTGACCTGAATTAAGATGCTGGAGATAACATTTAAAATTCTAAATAGAATTAAACCTCAATTCTTGAAAGAACCTATTTCCTTTTATACATTCAACCAAGAATTGAGCTATATTGACAGAGTCTTCTTCTGTGTCCTACCAATGGTGGCAATATACTGTGGAAGTAAGCACTGGTATATTGGAGGGACACTTCTGTGTGTCCCAATGTGACAGGATTTAGGAGAAAAATTCTCTGCTGTGCAGTCCTGATAACGGAATGTCCAGCTCTTAACAGGCCAAGTGGCACTACCTCTGGTATCATTCTGGCACCAAATCCAAACATATTGTCTTCTTAAAATTAAAACCTTCTGGGCCTATTCATTTTTATCCAATTTGCACATATGTTGACATTTACATTATTTTAAATGGTTTTGACAGGTTTTAAATGCTATCAAATGATTTAATATGTTTTTAGTCTTTTAACATTTTAAAATTACTCTTACTGTTTTATTATTACTTTTATTGTTTGAAACTATTCCAAACTGATTTTATGGTATTGCACCCTGAAATTCTCAGATCTAGGGTAAGATATAAATATATTTAATTTTTTAAAAATAAATAAACACACGCTATAAAATGATTTAAAATGCAGTTGAAGTGTTTATAAAATACTTATAAAATATTTAGGAACACACTATAATATTTAACTTCCTTATTTTATATCATAAACAGATATCACTTAGTTTTTGACCTGTATTGAACCTCCATCATTTCAATAAATAGTCTCTATTTCTCATAGAAACCAATTATTTCTTTCTTATAATCTCTTAAAATCTTTTATTTTACCAACATAAATATATATGTAATATTCCTTCTTCAGACAACCAAATTTTCAGTGAAAATGCTTTATTATTAATTCCAGGTATAGGATTTAAAATACTTTCCATGCTTAATAGATTTTAGAATCATTCATTCCACGTATACAATACTTTCAAATAACTTGGTAGCCTCACAAGTGAGTCTGCTTAAATAATAACAATATTCTGCATAACTGTGAAGAGAATGTCAAGAACTATAAGAATCTTGTGCAGAAACAGAATCCATTTGAACCACAGTTTTAAAGGGTAAAATGAATTATTGACATATTGGCCCTTTCCGCACCTTACCTTCTTCCAGCGCTGGGTGCAGGGATTGTGCGAGCAGCCTCTGGTAAGAGACTCTTGCGTCCGGGGTCCTTTGGCTCCTCACAAGTTGCCTGCTCACATAAGAGTCCCTCCTCTTCCTTCTGCAGTGAAGCCCAGGAGTTTCCCAGGCTGTGCTGGTGCAGGAAGCGCGACCGGCATGGCTCTGGAGGCTCCACATGCCAGGTAAGTGTGCGTGGAGCCCAGGAGCAATGCGCGATGAAGCACCATTTTTGGCTTCTAGCTGAAAATGAAAAGGTGTGTGATCAGCACCTGCCGGCCCCTGGGTCATCGCACAGTTATGAGTGTGTTGTGCAGATCGCTCCTCACAACCACTCGACTCTCCAGGTACCGTTTTGCATGGAAAATGCCATGCGAAAAGGGCCTCAGGGTGGAAAAGACTCTTGTAAGAATAAAAAAAAACTAATAATGAACATGAAAGTGCTTCCTTTTGAAGTAGTCACAAAAATTGTTTAAAATAATATATAGGAAAGAAGAGTTCAGGTTAGATGGCCCTTGAACATACCCAGGGAAGAAATAAAATTCTAAGCTCATGAACTTTGACTTTTTAAGAATTGCAAAGTGTATATGTATGGGATAGAAAGGGGATGTAATTGTAGGGAATTTTCACCTACTTTTAAAGATGTCTTTTTTTATAGCTGAAGTCCCACTGAGGGCCAGTAAACCTATTGTGCTGCATTCAGCTGCTAAACACAGAAATGAATCCAGAAACACTCAAAAGGGTATAAAGTGCTTTCTTAAAAATTTGTTTGTTTCAAGTCAGATCTCTCAATTTTCAACAATGGCAAGCAATTTCAAAGCTTCAACTTGTGATAATTTATCTTTGTTATAACTCACCCTGAGGAATGAGATTGAGAGATTTATGACCTGGAGAGAACTCCAGCTCCAGATGATAACAGCTGCTTTCCAGAAGCCAGTCAGGAATGGGCAGCCACAGCCCTTGGAGACACTCTGCATAAGATGAACTTTTCTCAGCAAAAGTAGATGGATGCTGAGAAGAGACTACCTTCATTTGTAGTATTATATCAAAGCAAACAGACGCACAGAAAAAACCAATGCTTCTTGCATAGGAAACACTGAGAAACTAGTTACCCTGTGTCCCCAGGCCAAATAACCAGAAATTACCCAGCAGTTAGTGGGAGCTCTTATTTCAGACAACCATCTATCAATTTGGTACTCACACTGGTGTGCTTTCAGGTTACTTAGATTGTTACCTTAAGAGGTGGGGGATGTTGAGGTTCACCCGCAGTGCCAACATTTCCTAAGAATTTGGAAGAGTTAGAGCTCAAAGGAGGCCTGCAAGAGGAGGGTAACAGCAGGATCTTTTCACCCATGTATACCAGTACTAACTGTGGAGAGGATGCCAGTTAAAATTAAACAAACTGTTTTATTTGGATTCACAAACATATGAGAAATCAGACACTTCTAAGAATCATACATCACTATTGGAAAGTGAAGCAAGAAAGGTTGGATAGAGAGAGATTAGGGGTGAGAAGGGTGATAGTTATCAGGCTTGAAGAAGGAGGTCACAGTGGAGGGATTCAGATAACATCTGAGGGTAGCACAGAGAAGTGGCAGTCTGGACTATGTACTACAATTGGCTGGGGGTTCAAAACTAGGATTTTCATTCCCTAATTCATATCTTGAAAGGGTGCATTGACAAAGCCATAATGGCTTTCTCATGGGACTGACAAAGGGGTCTGAAATTGTCTGATTGCTTTAACTAGGGAATGACAAAACATTGATGGGATCTAAGACAGTCTCTTAATGTTTGGTCAGGAATAGGGAAGATCTCCATAGGGTAAGATTGAGGGATGGTCTCTGATGGCTTTATCTGGGCAGTTTGTCTTCCATTGTGATCCAAAGCCTGAAGCCTGAAGAGGTGAAAGGATTGGTACAAACCCATCAGTGTCAGGATTTTCTGCATACTCATATCTGAACCTTCTCAGCATCATGACACCAAACATATCTCCAGTCAGCGTGACCCTGATTGTGTTCTCCAGTCATTAATAAGTCCCATTTATGAAAATTGCATATCTTGTAGAAAGGGTGGTAGGGTATGATAACAAGATTCAAGAACCCAGGATTAGATCTAAATTGTACATCTCATCTTCTTTTTGCTTTATTTGTCATGGCTTCTGGCTTCACATGATTGATTTCAGAATGGTTCAGAGCTTGCTATTCCACCAACTCCTCAGTTGTAGAGAGCCCTCTTCATTACACATATATGTTCTGGCTAGTATGACTCACTTGTCATTGTTACAACTTACTAGAGTCTGATTTCCATAGCACTTGCCACCTCTAGTCACAGGACAATCTTAATGATTCTTTCGTCAGTCCCAAATTATTCCAGGACATGAGGCTAGAATCAAAGTATGTCACATATTCAGGATTCAGTTGGATTGTCCTCCACGTCCCATTCTTTACTATGGATGGGAAGAATATTAAAAAAAAAATGTGAAAAATTGTTAAAAAATATGTTTCTCAAGTGTCAAGAAACTCTTACAAGAAGAATGCTGTACTGACAAGAATACTACACAAAATTTTCATATGGATGTTTTGCACAGAAAAAAAGCATATTCAGTGAAGAAAATGTAATCTTATGTGCAGAAAATGATAAACTGCCAAGATGAACTACCAAAACATCAAAGAGAGGCCCATGGCGCTCCAAGGCCTTGCCCTTTAGCAAACCTAGGTCATTACCACCAAGATGAATGACCAACATATCAAGTGGAGGCCCACAACTCTCCTCAAGCAGCAATGACAACAAGCCTCTCCACTGCAGGCCTTGTTTACCCAGCCACTCCACAGTGGCTAATTCACTCTGGCCAAGCTGAGAGCCAACAGGGCAAATTTAGGCATGCTGTGCCATCCAAACAATCATGTTGTGGCCACAAATCAGGACCTGTTGTCTTGCCACACAGAACATAGAATTCAACAGAGAAACAGAGAAAACAGGAACAAGGTTAGTTGAGCAAAACAGCCTCAAAATTTGAGAGGATGCATGTACATCTTTGCAGTGGAAGATTTCCAGTGCCAATATGCTTGTTGCTTTGTGGACTGAAGCCTATCACAGACACAGGGGAAGAAGACCCAATCCTAAATGAATGAGTGCCAAACTTAATTCCGTGCAGGCCCAAGCGTTGTAAGGCCTTCAAGGTAACTGTCCAAAATTGATACCTGTAATGGTCAAAAAGTTATTGTGGAAAAACACAAACCCCGGTCTAACCCCCGAGAGCTTCACATAATGCATGAAAAGGGCATAAAGCTGGGTCAGAGCACAATCCCAACTGTACCTTCACCCCACCCTTTTTTGATCAGGTTTGAATCACTAAAACATGAGAAGAAGGCCCAGTGTGTTTCTCAAACAGAAGAAGCAACGAACTGCTCCACTGGAGGCCACTTCTCTTAAGTGGTAACATTGCTCAACCATACTTAAGCCCAAAAATGTCAACTCTGAGCCTGAAGCATCAAACAGTAAACCATGCTATGACCACATATGAGCACCCATCATCTTGCCAAACAGCACCTGAGAATTAACTGAAAATACAAAGAACGACAATGTTAGAATGTCATAAAGTTTTCTAAACCTAAGAGGATGCATGCACATCTTCTCAGCAGATGACCTCACCTACTATTCAGAACTTAAGCCCTTTGCAAAAGCCGTAGAGTGTAAGCCACATCAGCAGTCTGCCCTCTTTCCCTGATCCACCTTTCCAGAGCCTTGTGCACCCTGAAGTTACAGATGGTATCCTCATACTGCTTAGTTTTAGCAGCAAAAGCCAATGTTGACTAATGGCTTAGACAATCTCAGCCCTCCAAGGCTCCCATAGGTCTGTAGACATTAGGACAGGACTAGAGTCTGTGTCAGGAGCAAACTGTCTGATGTACTGCCACTGTTGGTGGGACAGATACACACCAGCAATATTACTCATGGCCTCACTCCATCAAGCCGCCACGATCCTGCTAAAAATTGCATTTATACTGCTGGACTGTCATGGCAATCCATCTGATTGTGAACTTTTGTTTACCCTTGTTGTATGTTCCATAGTGAACAAGACATTAAACTGGAAGCTTCTTCTGTGAAGACTTGGACCAGGCACATGACATTAGCGGATCGAGAGATGTTCAAATTAAAGACACTGACCAGCGTCATATTGTAGCCAAGAATGGATTGACAAGTTGTGAATTCAACCAAATTATCACCACATTTGGAAAAATTCCAAGATCCATATCTTATTCCTGACACCAAAATGAACAAACAAACCCTGGCACTGTTTCCCTGTAAAATAAACTGATGTGTGCAGGTTCCCCACAGCACCTCTAAAATGAAGTAGAAACTCACTCAAATCCTCCATATTGGCCGTTGTATCAGCTAGAATCCTGAGTCTATGGCGGAGCTTGTGCTGTCCCAGCCCTGATTCACAAAAACAATGCAGAAGGGCCCTACTAGGGGTATGCAAAATTAAGATGATCAAGTAGCTCCTGCAACCCTTGTAGAGTGACTTTCCTTAGTTCCTACAGTTTGCCATTTGTAAGGCAGCACTAAGCAGATAAGGCCACACAAACCACGCAGGCCTAAAAGGTACCATTTCATAGGTCTCTAATGGACTACATGGCAAACAGGCAAAGAAGGCCCCACACCAACAAAAGCCTGGTAGGCCTTGAAAGGCCCTATAGGTATCAAACTGAGCACATGGACAAGTGGTCGATAGGCCTCTGATGACAAGCTCAAAACCTAATGATTAAAAACTGAGGATCTTGACAAAAAATAAAAAAATAAAAATAAAAATCTTCCCAACAAGTGGTTAACATGAATAACACAGATTTTAAACCTTGAAACTGCTTCTACCTATCAACCTATGCACACAAACCCTGTCAGAACCTCAGCTAGAGCATCCTGGACTCCTGTGCTGTGAAAGTCATCCAAGACATATAGACAAGAGCAGGGGTGTGCTAGCTTCAAATAGCACAATCCCAGCCCTTATTCATGTTATGATCTGGTGTCATGAGCCAGTCATGCCCTGGTCTCTTCCCAGTGATGTAGAATCAAGAAGATCAACTCAAATGCAGGTCAGACTTAAGTCTCTTTTACAACTTGACTCAGACTCGACTCATCAAAAAATGATGGACAGACTCAACTCGACTTGAGATTTATATTTTTTAGTGATCAACTTTTCCCCCCCTCCCCCTCTAGCCTTTCTCCAATCAGCAGTGAGGGAATGTTATGCTGATGACCCAATCAGAGCTCACATTCTCCTTATCTCCAGCTCTCTGTCTCTCTTTCATTTCTCACCTTTTCCCAGAAACCGTTCATAGGAAAGCAAAAGAGCAGGGAGTGTTAAAAGGGGAAAAACAGAGCTTTGCACCTCTTTTTTTCTGGCGAGTGTGGGCAAGGAGTGGTCTCTGCATCTGGGTTGAGGGGATGGTTGGGGTTGAAATGTTAATGTGAAATCCTCCTCCTTCTTCTCCTTTCCCTTTCCCATCTAGCCAACTGGTTGTTCTGTCAGAAGCAGTTTCCTTCAGTCTGTCTTACCTATTCCTTGATGGCTGAGGGCTTTCTTCCAATCGTCCTTGCTTGAGAATACCCTTTATAGCCATGGGACAGTGGAAAGCAGTTTCCTTCAGAAGGGCTGTCTTGTTCTTTGATGGCTGAAGGCTCCATTACAATCCTGTTCACTCTCAACTTAACCCTCCCACACACACACACATCACCAGCACCTTTTTTTTTTCTGTTAAAGTTGGCTCCCATACTTGAGACTTGACTTGAATAATCTTGCAAGGACTTGAGACTCGATTTGAAACTTGAAGGTAGGGACTTGAGACTTGGAGTAAAAGACTTAAATACATCAGTGTCTTTTCCATGGAGACCATCAAATTTTTACCTTCTCCATTAACGTCCATCATTGTGCAGGTCCAGGTAAGTATTTTCATGGATAAAATAATACTAAATCTCAAAGCAGCAGTTGTTCAATTTCTTTCTCATATGCAGCTAATACACCTAAAGGAGCCTTTTTCTAAAACATGCTTAACAAAATGATGAGGATTTCATTAGGAGAAAAAAATGATGGGCTTGAGGAGCTTCTGTGGGTTTCTTGAAGCCTGTAAATACCCACAGAACCCCATAGCACATGCATACTGACTAGATGAAAATTTACATCTGGTCAGATGGATTTTGGCCTACAGTTTCCATCAGCTGTGGTCAGCATAGGCAATGGGAACAGTTCATGGGAGTTGCAGTCACAAACAGCTGAAGGGCCAGAATTAACCTGTTACCTCAAAAGCTGGGTGACCCCTTGAGGTCCTCCAGTGGTACCCACAATTTAGTGTAAAAAATGGGGAATTAATTACAGTAGTTCTAATTAAAAAGGTAGAAAGAAGTGGGGTAACTAGCAGGATCTTTCCACCAATGTTTAAGGGGTCCTTGAAGGAAAACTGGCCGAAGACTCAAAAGTAAACTAAATTGTATTTTATTGAGGAAGACTGAATCACGCATACATGCAAGATTCAGACAGTCACACATTCACAAAAGAGCAAACTGATGGAAAGGGAAGAAACCTATCGATAGTGAAACTTGCATCTAAGGGCAGTACAAACCAGAATTCAGAGCAACATAGTGGTGTTCAGCATTTGAGGTATCACAATTAACTGATCAAAATGAAGCATTTTTATACCAAAATCTGCAAGGAGGGCATAGGTATAAATGGCTGTTTGAACAAAGAATGAAGGTTGCAGAGTGGACAATGACAAACTTTATGTTAGTTGACAAGGGATTAATGACTACCATAACTGCTCTATAATAGTGGACAGGTGAGGGGACAATGTGGGCAAATGTCCAGGTTCTATGGAGAAGGATTGAAACAAACAGTGGTTTGATGAGCACTTCCCTTCACAACTGTTTGACAGCAGGGATGTTATAGCTTGGTTTAAGCCTATTATTTCCAGAGTTACCTGGTTATTATCCTGACAATGGCCTCTACTACACTCAGAGGGAATCTCTGACTTACTTTGCTGCACATCTGTTTAGCTAATATTTTTCCTCTGCCCAGTCTGGCCTCACAGGCACATCAGGGTTAATTTTATATTAATGTTAATTAATTCATATTGCCAATTAAGTTATATTTTGCCAATTAAGCCTTATCAAATCTGGGGGAGGGTGTACAGGCTGGTAACAGTCCATTTGCACCGGTTACATGTTGAATAACATCATGAGTATATTAATACAGGTAACAGAATAAATTGCCATAAGTAAACTGTTAGACCCAAAAATACATTGACTACTTTGTGAGTAGATGAATGTTATCTCAAATATGACTATGCTGTGTTTATACTGGTGAATGGAAACCACAGTTGTAATAAAAGAAAATCAGGATGTTATTGGGGAGTGTTCCACTGAAATCAGCAGAAGCAGCTTAAATAAAAAACTGAGTCTAGCAGGCTCCTGTCTGCAAATTGATTGTGCATGAGAATGAGGTCATTGTATTACATAAACACTTTATCCATTATTGGGAAAATTTAACCTAAAAATGGTTTTTAAAAGTTTTGTTTGAGTTAAAGCTTTCCTGAAATGCTTCTTGTTTAATGGGTTCACCATTTTCCTGCCTCAGGTGTTGTTTGTGTGTGTGTGTTAGAATATATCTTAACATAAAGGAAAGAATAAAATGGGTAACTTTTGCTGAGAAAATAGGTGAATGATGGTTTTGTCTAATCAATGTTTTCACACTGCTCTGATGTTTAAAAACTTACTTAGTGGAGGTTGAAAATAATGTTAAATGTATTGAGTTAACAGATTTGTATGAAAGAAGTAAAGCAACTAGTAAGGTACTTCTAATTGCCTTAATTTGGTAGAGTTCCTAGTGCCAATGAGAGAAATAGTTCAAAGCCAGAGTGCTGTGGGGGCAAGAAGATTAAGCAGCTGGAGAGAAAGAAGGAAGGACAGAGGCAAAGAAAGGGGAAGGAAACACTACTACAAAGATACATATACACATTTGAGAAAGGTGAAGACCTTCTCTCACATGTCTAATCTCAAATATAAATCCCTCCTCTGCAGCATTTTTTCAAAGAAAAATGACATGTTAGCTATATGATGTCCCTTCCCATCCTTAAACAAAGGTTCTAAATAATCATGGAACCTCTCACTTTTCATTTTGATTTTCCTCAGACTGTAATTATCCAGTACAAATCCAGGTCCATTTTAATTATGTTCTATGTGGATAGTATTAGTTACTGGATACCTGTAAAACAGCTGTGAGTGAGGACTGCCAGGTAAAATAAAGGACAGGACTCCTGTCTCTTAATGATTGTGTAAAAATGGGGAATTTCAGCAGATGAATTTTGCATGACAAATAATGCCTGCTGATATTCCTTCTTCTGTACAGTTATTAAAGGCACAGGAACCCTGTCCCTTATTTAACCTGGTAGTCCTAGGATGGGTGAGTATTGCAATTCATTCCACAGGATCCACAATCTTATTCCAAGAAACAGACAAATTTGGGTCCACCACTTTTCCAGCTGCAAGTTAGTAGTAAAGATGATGAACCACAGCATATCGTACCATATTCATACGGCTCAAATAAGGTATTGATTAAAGTTGTGTTCCTTAAGAGTGACCATTTCCTGCAGCTATCAGAATGTTGGAGTTTGACTGAAAGTTAAAAGTTCTTATCACAATATGTTACAGTGAAAGTTTTTTGTTTCTTTGCTTTAGGTTAGATGAATTATGTATTATTTAGAAAATATGCCAACAATGGTCTTGGAAGAGCGAAATAAGTAGAAAAGACCAACACGTCCCAAAGAAAACATTAAAGCAGGATTAGTTAAGTAATCCCACAGATGTCATCTCCTTGCCACTGATGCTTGATGCTGTATTTGGAATTCCATGGAAGTGAAGAGTCTCTCTCTCTGGAGTAGGTAAAACTGATAAATCCTGGAAGTAGAACTGTTACCTAGTTTCATTCAAAGGGGATTTTCTAAATGAACTGGAAGTTCTTTCTCAGGGGGAACATAGCAACATTTTCCAAGGAACCAGTAATTATTACAGTTTATACCCAAGTGTGATCTACAAAGAAAGCTGTTGTCTGTTTTGTACAATTGGAAGAATACTTCAGAGGTCTGAGGGTGTTCTGTTTCCTAAATGCTGTTTCTATAAAATGTATAGTATTCTGTCTTTTTTTTTCCCTTCAAAGTGATACAAAGTGATTTATATGATTAAATTCATTGAAGTATCTGATGTCAACAATTTAACTATGAGGAATTCTTGAGATCTTCAAGTAACACAGATGTTAGCACAAGGAAATTGACCAAGGAAAAGAAAGACAACCAGAGGCATGTCCTCAAGAGGCAAGTACCCAACTATGGATATCTATGGAAGTTTGATCCCAAAATGTATTGTAGTGTACCACTTTGTTCAGTTCTGTTAATTTCAAAGCATACATAAGCAATCAAGTGATTTGTATGCTTGAGATGGTTAATTTTCTTCCCATTTCTTATATGTAATTCACACTTTGCTGTTCTATGAAGTTTCTCATCTGATTCCCACATCTTTAGTGTTACCCTCCACTTTACCTTTCAAGCTTCGATTTGAAGGCTATAATCTATAATGGAAGCATGTAATAAATAATGCAAGGAAATCCATCTTGACTGAAATATAGCTGCTTCAACAAGATCCTTATTATTAAGACCCCTTAGCCCACCATACTGTACTCATGAACAGAGGACTAGTTCTTAGAAAGAGACAAGTCAAACTACAAACAGAAAATCATTTTAAGTTTTCCCATGTTGGAAAAAAAAAACACCCAAAGAAACTGCCTAAAGCTGAAACTGTCATTGATTATGATCTTCAACCCCTTTGTTTAAAATTGTCTCTCTAACTTCAATGGGACCCCCAGTCTTTGAGGGATTACTTCAGAATAAGTGATTTAATTGTGTCAGTCATCATTATTATAGTCCTGCCTGTCGCAGAAGACCAAGATCAAATTCTCACAGTGGGAAAAAATGCAGATGTATTGTGATTTCTCTCATTTAAATCTTCTGCTAGACCTTGACAATCAGTCGTTTCTAGGGGTTTGTGACAAGACAGTAAATACTGTTGCAGAAACTATGCTCTTGTGTCATTTTAACAAGAAAATAAAGAAAGTCATTCTGAATATTATATAAGAAGGAAGAGACAAAACAATAGTGAAAGAAAGCACTGAACAACACCTTTTGTAAAGTAAAATTGTATGAAATATATCTTATTTTAAACAACTGAGTATAAGACAAATCCTATGAGATTAGACCAAAGGCTTATCTATTTCTTGCCTGCAGCTGCCAATCAGATACTCTAGGAAGTCCCCATCAGCAGAAAATGATTGTAAACAGCCTGGTGATAACATATATCCATCATGATTAGCACCTAATATCCTTTTTCTCCACATCTTGCTTGTTTCATTGACTCACTGAAGTCTTACTAATTACACATGTGTTGGTAGACCCCTAGCACAAAGGACAGGAAAATATTTTGCCTAGTTATTAAAAAAAATCAAGTTAAATTTGCACTGTTGTTATGTAATTGATTCTTGAGGAACTGAGTAAAAAAAAAAGATTTTTTTTAATACCTTAGGACATATATTGTCTGTGAACATTGCATTTAACTTGATAGAACACTGAGTTGACTGAAGTTTAGGTATTCTCCTGTGATCAACTTTAAAGACATTTAGGCTAGAACAGCATACACACAATCCTCTGAGTAATGATTACTGAACCCAATAGAACATACAGTAGACAAATGTAGGATTGTACCATATGATCATAATGCTATAAACAGATTATTGGGAGAAGTCAAAGTCCCTTTGAAGCAAGGGAAGCTTACTCCTTAGTAGATGCATATGAGTGTGCTGTTAATTATGAAACTATTTCCTACAACAGATTCACATAGCAAGTTAATGGAAATGTAGATATTTGTAGGTCATTTGTAACTCAAGTTTTGACAGACTTGAACACCCTAGGGGTAGAAGTCTAATTAAAATGTAGTTTCAGAATTCACATTTTAAATTGGCAATTAATTCATAAATTATCTATTGACTAATGATTTTCTTGACCTGTATAATAATATCAATTCTGTGAGCAACTTAGCTCTCAATTTATTTGTTTTGTTTAAGATCGCCGAACTTGGGAGGAGATTTTTGAGTGGAGAAAAAGGAATGATCTGAGTCTGTAGGGGTGAAAGGAATAGCATAGTTGAAATCATATCATGTTACTGAATTTAAAAAAAGAAGAAGAAGAAGGGAAGTTTATCTTATAAGAAGTGACAGACAGACAGAAACAAAGAAAGAAGACTTAGCAGAATCTTCTAAGTGCCATTTATGGGCCAGCTTCCAATCAGCTGAATTCATTACATTTCTCTTCTGTTTTGGACTTTTACAACATAAATGCAAATTTCAGTAGTGATTAAGCGCATTATTATTATTATTGTTATTATTATTATTATTTCTTGATCCAACAACCACATGACTGAACAAGTCCTATGTATTTACCATATAGAATAGTCTTGAATGAATTCAAATACATATTTGTCAGTCTAGAGCATCAGACTAATAACTGAGGTAGGACAGACTCCCTCATTCTAACACCTCCATGGCGTGTGTTTCTGAATGTAGCCTGACAGTGCTGAATATCTTTCCAGCAGATTTCTAGGGCTGCTGTGAACAGTAAAGCTCTTGCTGGTACTTATGGACAGGCATGCAAAGAAGCCCAGTTAAATAAGCATGAAGAAAGGACAGAATATCTTCCCTGTGTTTTTATGGTAAATAAATTAGTTGTTGTTTTTTTCAGGTTATCAACAACAACAAGAAAAAAATCCCAGTGAAAACAAGTGATGAAAATAAAAAGAAGGAAAGGAGGGGGAGAAAAAAATGGAATGTAGCAGCACCTTTAAGTCTAACTGGCTTTTATCGTAGCATGAACTTCTATGGATATAAACCCACTTAGAAAGATAGAATCTCAGCCAAGGCATGAGAGAGACTTAATTTATTTAACTGACTTTCAGTTATATGACTATCTCCCTAGTAGATATAACTTGTGGATGTGTACTTGATGCAATTAGTCCCTGACCCTGAGAGAATAAATTTATTACCTTGAAGCCAAGGCTATTGATCTAAAGAAAGTGAGAAAAGTTTGAAGGCAAGAACTTTGGGTATGTAATATTGCCAACCCAGTCCCAATATGACAACTCCTAGGTCACCATAGAGACTGAAGAAAAGTGAAATATTCACTTAGAAGTGAGTATACCTGGGAGAATGAAATCAGACAGTAACCCAAAAGTAAAAATATTGTAGTCTTTGCCTTTTAAAACCCTATGAAATTAATGGGGTTGTCATAAATCTTCAGGCAACTTGAAGGCACATACACACAATAGGCAACCTCAGTTTTCTCTACAATGACTGGATAATTGTTTGTTCTGGTCATGGAAAATGTAACATTTCTTGATGCTCCAAATGAATTTGCTCTAAAATTGGACAGAAAGTAGATGACACAGAATTTAATATTAAGTACTGCCACTCGTAACTTAGTTTATGATGCATAACTTGAAATACTTAAAAGTTAGATATCAGATTTAACTTTTAGGTAAAAGGAAAACGGTAAAAACAGTTCAATAGATTTTGATTCCAAAGAGGAAATTTTGCCCAATGATGGAAATGTTAAACTCATAATAACATCAAGATCCATAATGATTCTATAAAAATTTCAAAACCAAGAAATTAGCTAATTAAGTGACAGGATGATAACAGAATTAAAGAATTAATAAAGAAGGAGAAGGGTACTGAAGAAAAGAATAATTAATTATTTTCATTTTTCACAGAAAACTTAGATGAAATGCCTGTGCCTGAAATATTTTGAGGAAGGGATTCTGAGGAAATTATTCAATTTGTTATAAAATATAAAAGTTCTAGGCCTAACTAATAAACTAAAAAGAATTTAATTATTTCAGATTGTTTGTTTGTTTTTTTACTTTTTCTTGGTTATTGAAATAATTTCCCTTTCCCCCAGTTCCCCTTGAAAGGTAGAGAGATGACAGAGAAGTAATCATTATTTAAGAACAAATGTGACAGTGCTAATTTTATAACAATATATAGATACATTAAATGTATGTTAGTACCAGAGAATTGAGGTGTGAACAACATTAAGCTCATTCACTGCAAAAATCTGAGGAGTGCTGTAGCAGTCAAAAATCCAAAACTCACATATGTGATGATGGGGGTCTGAACTGAAGAGGATTGACCAAGAAAGAGATCATCATGGATTAGAAGAATAAAAATATCAATCTGGCATGTGCATGCAATTTTAAAAGGGAAGGAGGGAGATTCTAAATTTTCCATAATTACAAAAGGTATAAAAACAAAACTGCTAGTGTTATCTTAGTTAACTCTGCTTTTGTATAAGACATTGGACCATTCCAGCAACAAAAATGTAACATGAGTCATAGTTGATTTTATCTAAATCTGCAAATCTGTTATGGTATTTAGTTGTTTTAAAATGTTCTGATTTAAACTATCCTGTTTTGACTTGTCAAATTGTTTCATATATATTTTAGTCTGTCCATTTTTAGTGCGTAATAATGTTTGCATTGGTTAAAATGATTTTATTGTTTGCCACTTCCAGATCATATGATATATGATGCCATATTTAATAAATACATACATATTTAAAATTACCACACGGGTTTATCTTTCTGTACTTGCTTATACTGTAAATGGCAGAATTAGATTAGATTTTATGATCAGAAATCAAAATACTGTGGTTCTGTTTTCACCACACCCTACTACTTCCCTTCTTTCCATAATGTTTAAGCACATTTATACATATATTACCCTGGCATCTTCATTATCAAACCAAAAATTGGGAATGAATCAAAATGGGATAATGACATTCTATCATGCCAGATATATGTTCTAAATTATTTTGAAAAATCTGTAGAAACTTTACACTAAACTTTTTTATTTTTTCCTCATCACTTTCATGTTTGACATGACACTGAGATATACTCTTAAAATACGGAGAAAGATGAACCACCTCATGATTTAAGGCAAATACCGAGGGGAAAAAAGTCTTATTTTTAACTTTGTGAACCAGATTATATGTCTTTGTTCTTGAAAACAAGAACAGTATGTTGACAAATGCCTGTGTAATAGCTTGATTAATTGTTCATGGATTCATAGAAGCTCTGATATTTGAAATGCTTAAGTAAGCAACAAAAGATGGTGAAATAGGGTGCAAATGTCAAATGAGAAGAGATTGCATTTCAGAAAGCAGAGACAGGCCACACCAATCCATTCTTGGATAAAGTCATGACTACAGGGTGTTCTGGAATGGACATTCTAATAAGTTTGAAACTCAATATTTTACACTTGCTCAGTTTTTGTGTTAATGCTCCCTTAAGAATCACCGCAGAGGTCCCAGAACTTATTTTTCTATCATGTATAATTTAAACCATGATTTGCTGTCACATATGTACCTCAAAGTTAAATCATGAATAAAATGCTGTCCTCCTACCACTATATCGATAACTGTCTGAAAAATAAGATGCTGCTGTTGTGTTGCTCATAGAGAGAGCTGAAAAATTTCTAACTCTGGCTCTGTCATTGCTATGGATAATTAGTGGCTCTAGAAAAAAAAAATTCCTATGGGTAACTAGACAATATATTTGCAAGGGTTTGTGTGTCGCATAATATTTCTGCTTATATCACCTTTTTATTGCAATTTCTGTCACAACTGTGTAGGGTAGATGTTGTGAGATCCATTTCAGGGTAAGCAGAGTTTGAGACTTCTTTTTGGTCTTTAATAATAGTGGGTTTCTTTCTTTGGCAGGGTTGGAGTATCAAAACTTCAGCCCTGTATTACAAGTTGATGTCATGTGGACACCAAAACTCCTACCAGTCCCAACATTAGGTTAATATGTGGTCTAGGGTAGAGTACCAAGGAGTCCAGTCATGTGAAATTCTAGTTAACTGTAATTAAAAATAGTTTTGAATTTAATGTAAGGTGATTTCTCTTGCTTTTTTGATCCCTGCTTCCAATATATGCAGTTGACTCAAATCATATTTTGGTTTGGCTTCCCATCTACCTCTCTTATATGTGAAACAGATATCAAAACTCAATTGAAGTCTATTGAAACTGGTCAGAAGAATATCATCGCAAAACTGAGAGTCAGGCAAAGACATGTTCTTTTTGCAAAATTAACCACCTCAGGTTTGCTTGAAATCCCATCACGTAGCATGTTAACAATCTTTTCTTTTTGCTCCAGTGTCATGTTCATTTTCTTCAGGCATCTACTGATGTTGGCTGGAATGAACAAGTCACACTCTGAAGATTTATTTTCAATTTGTCAAACAATTGCCCACTTGTTCTTTTTAGTTTTTCTTCAAGAAAATCTGTAAGTGGTTGTAACACTCAGACAGTTTTTTTTCCCTTCTAGTTTATATCCAGTCTTGGAAAACATTTCACAGCTTCAGAACAGAGATATGAGTTCCTGCAACATTTTGATTTTTCCCCCGATATCATCTCTTTAGCACTGGTTACTATTAATACTATTAACATTAACACCTTACACTTCTATACTGTCTTCCAGTAAATCATAATTGTGAGAGTTTATACAAAATTCTCTGAATCTTACTAATTCATGGATAAAGATGATAGACTTTCAGCTACAGACTCAGAAACACAAATAGTTGTATGACAAACACCTAGGTTTCAGAGATCCCTGCATCTAAACAGCCAAAATATATAAGTGTGTGTGTGTGTGTGTGTGTGTGTGTTTTCTTGTATCTTCCAGAGGCATTGTGAGTTCTTCCATTCATTTGGAAATTGTCTAAGTTTCAGTTCTTCACCTTTCAGATCTCCACCCCAGGTCTCTAGAATTGAAATCTTAGGGGTTAGTGCACTTTCAATGCACATGCATGGAAACAGACATGCATGAATGCTAACACATCTCATTTAATGATACCATTGAATAGACTGAAGTTAGTGACATTCATTTATATGTGTTAATTATTATGGCATGCTATGGTTAAAAATGCCAAACTTATTTTAAAAATAGTCCAACAAATTCTAATGTGCACTGAAACTGATAGGTTTCTGGTCCTCCTGGAAAGCAAATGTGTAGAAGCCAAATGACTACCTTTAACTAAAGGAGTTGGAGACGGATCCATTAGGTAGGAGGCATGGATAAAATGGCCTTTTCTTGACTAGACTTTTAATGGGAAGAAACACAAAGCCTGGCCAACTACACACTGCTGTTTACAAATGGTTAGCATTATTTTCTGTATCCCCCATTATTCACCCAGTCCACCCTTCCTAGAACCAAGCATGATTTGAGACTGAAAATTCAATACCTTTGCAAGCTTGGAAAGAAAGGAAGGAAGGAAGGAAGGAAGGAAGGAAGGAAGGAAGGAAGGAAGGAAGGAAGGAGAGAAAGAAAGAAAGAAAGAAAGAAAGAAAGAAAGAAAGAAAGAAAGAAAGAAAGAAAGAAAGATAGATTTAATTGCATGAGCTCATCTGAAAATTGCAAAAAATAAAAATCTGTGTACAGTTTTAAAATACTAAGGTTGCTGTATGCAAAAAAACAGTCATTTACAAAAGAGATGCAGTTATTGTACATTGTGACAAAAACACACACATTTTTGTGATGGAAAGCAAGGCCAACATAGAATGAACTTGGTTGAACACATAGAACTTCAATAAGATCAAGATTGGCAGATATGTTTAGCTCTCTTGACACATAGTCAACAAAAGAATGCAGAGGTTCTGGTCAAGCTTAGGCTGCTAGTCAAATAGAGGATAGTAGAAAAATAACTTTTGGCCCTCAATGTAGCTCTGAACTAGAATAAAGTGTCCACACCTTGGAATTGCACAAAGGATAAAAATCTGCTATTGGAATGAATGTAGACCAGGCAGGTTCATACAATATAGTAAGAAGTCTCCTTTGGATATCACTTTGATCACCCTTGGAATATCTTGGAATGAGCAACTAAAATGTTTTGCAGATGAGCACTGACTGAACAGTGTTTTCCCCTCCCCAAGATCTACTCTAATTTTCTGCCACTACTAGATTTGGGTTTATGGTGTCATTGATTTCTGATTAGGAATAAGAGGTGTTATGTGTTCAAAATTTATAAGTATGTGATAACTTACCAAAGTATACCTGTTCAGGAAAAAGCTCCAGTGTTTTCAACCAGTGGGTAGATGCTCCTGGCTGAAGTTCTGCAGCAAAGAGATCTTTCATGTCATAAGTGCAGCCAGAAGGATGTATGGCTGGAGAAACTCCTTTGGATTAAAGAGGGAAAAGAGAACTGTTCACTACTGTCCAGAATTCTAAGGAAGGACTGAAGGAGTGACATATTTTGACCTCAATGTGAAATGTAGCTTGTTTGGATCTGAGAATCTGACTACCCTATACTGGAAACCTGTCTTTTTAAAAAGAAAACTCTTAAATAAACCTTTGGAGTTATGAAAGTCAATAATTCTTCTGACTAAAATGGAACAAGGGAGCTTCTCCAGCCACTACTTCTTGCTGCAATCAATAGCCTAATGATTGTGTTTACCCCACAAGATTGGACAAATATGTTAGAAAATTAGGGGTTGACATCTTTAAAATAAAATAGTTAAGGATCTAAGCACCTATCTCATGAGTAGGCTGAAGTTCATCTTATTATAAGACTGTATTGGATCTTAAAATAGACAAACCACAGCATGAGAAAGTACAGACTTCATCTATTTGATGTTGACAAGACTCTTGCTGTTGGCATTTGATGAGATGAGAGAAACGTGAGTTAGATGAGAGAGAAGTGAGCTATTAATTCTGAAATTGCTAGACTGAATGAAGTATCCGACCAAATGAATTTTGACAGTTCTTTTTCCCATTGTTGGATCGGGTTATCATTTATGATAATTGGTAAATTCTGAAACAAGAAATTTAATTTAGGTAGGATATTCATTTTAATCGTCGCTATCAGACCCAATAAGGATAAACCTAAATTGGACCGTCTTTTCAAATCTTTTGCTATTTCTTTCCATATTTTACTATAATTGTTGTCAAACAGATCTTTATTACTTTCTGTAAACCATATACCCTGATATTTTATTTTCTTCTCGATCTTGAATCCAGTTATTTTTGTTATCTCTTCTTTTTCTGATTGTCTCATTTTCTTTGTCATTATGTATGATTTATTTTTATTTATTTTCAGATTGGCTGCGTCTCCAAATTTTTCTAAATTATGGACCAATTCTTTAGCTCCAGGTATTGATTCTTCAAGAAAAAATACCAAATTATCTGCGAAGGCCCAAAGTTTATATTCTTGATCTTTTATTTTAATTCCTTTTATTTCCGGGTCAGATCGGATGTTATTGTATAATATTTCCAGTATAGATATAAATAAAAGCGGAGATAGAGAACAACCCTGCCTTATTCCTTTATTGATACTTATCTCTTCTGCTAATTCGCCATTTATAATAAGTTTTGCCTTTTGTTCTTTATAGATCTCTTGTATCCAACTGATGAAATTTTCTCCACAGTCCATTCTTTTTAGTGATTTGATCATAAATACCCATCTGACTTTGTCAAATAATTTCTCGGCATCTAGGAAAAAGATAGCCAATTTCTTTTCATTTCTTTTGTCGAAGTGTTCTATTGTATTTAACAAAATTCTTGTATTGTTTCTCATGTGTCGATTTGGCAAAAAACCGTTTTGATCTGGATGTATTATTGTTTGTAAGACTTTTTAAAATTTCTCAGCTAATATAATATAATATAATATAATATAATATAATATAATATAATGGCAAAGATTTTATAATCAATATTTAACAGAGATAGGGGTCTATAATTTTCAGGTTGCATGTTGTCTTTTCCCTCCTTTGGTATTAATGTTATGTTTGCTTGTTTCCATGTTTCTGGGAGACCCTCTTAATTTCATTTAAGATTTTGGTTAGTGGTTCTAATATTTCTAATTTGAAAATTTTATAAAAGTTCGCTGTATATCCATCTGGACCAAGGGCTTTTGCTAATTTCAGTCTTTTTATTGTTTCTGTGACTACCATTGTTGTAAAAGAAGCATTTAAGATCTTCTTATGTTCCTCAGATATTGTAGGAATTTTTTGTTTGTCAAGATATATCTTTGTTTTCTTGTTTTCTAATCCTTGTGGTATGTCCTTTACATATAAATGTGTATAATATTTGTGGAAAATCTTCTTGATTTGTTTTTGATCTGTAGTCTCCTTTTATCCTTTTTTCATTTTAAATATCCTTTTTTCTTTCTCTTCTCTAAGTTTATAAGCTAACCATTTGCCAGGTGTATTTGAATGTTCAAAGTAGTTTAAATGGCAATATTTCATTTTCTTCCCGACTTCCACCATATTTTTTGCTGCAATTTGGTCTTGTAGAAGCTTTACTTCCATTCTTAATTTATGATTTGAAATATTCCATAAATCTTTCTCCTTCATTTTTAAAGTTTGTAATAGATTCTGCAGTTGTTGCTCTTTCATTTTCTTCTTTTGGGCTCTCATTTTTATCAGATGTCCTCTTATGACTGCTTTTCCAGCAT
Source organism: Cyclura pinguis (assembly GCA_030412105.1). Taxonomy (NCBI): domain Eukaryota; kingdom Metazoa; phylum Chordata; class Lepidosauria; order Squamata; family Iguanidae; genus Cyclura; species Cyclura pinguis. The sequence goes on along the minus strand of CM059601.1, from coordinate 148,357,253 downwards.
CCCATACTGTTTTCATTGAGATATCTGGTTTTATATTTTCCTCAAAATACTTTTGGATGGTATCTTTCAAACTTTTAACTTGTTCGAGGTCCTTCCCAAGAACTCTTTCAGGACTTTTTACAATGGATACAATGGAGCTGTGTGTGCGATTCCTAAACATGAAGAGGAATATGATAGAGGCCCTGAGGTATGACATTAGCAAGATCAAGGAAGATCTATAAGGATATGTAAGAAAAAAAGGGAGGTCACAGAAGTTAGCAATATGGAAGTGAAGGAAGTTGAAAATAATATGGAAACAAAAAATCAAGTTGAGCCAATGGAGGGAACAGGTACTCCATTGGAGAAGATTTCTGGCCAAGAAGTTTTTGTTTGTGAAAGAGGAATTACAGCTTGGGAGGCTAGAAGGGGGAATTTAAGCTGAAAATGATTTCTAATCAAACTACTTGGATGGTAGAATGAAACCAAATTGATTTAGTCTGTAGGATTAGATCTCCAGTTTTAGCAAGTGAAAATATTACACAATCAAGTCAGCAAGTAGCACTTAAAATTCATGTCATTTATCATGTAATATCATTTACCATGTAAAAGTAATGTGTAATGGAATGTCATAGAAAGTAATAGAGAAATACCATGCTAGATATGTTAAACTTTGGAAGAAAAAAAGTTCTTTTTTTTTTTTTTAATTTTGGTTAGCATTAATTGGGAAAGGGGAAGCAAATAAGTGTTGGATATTATCTTTGAGATGCTTGAATCAATGTATTTGTTGTAATCCATTTAAAGGAATAGTGGAAATCTATTCTTTTCTCTTTATTTTCCTTTCTTTTTCCTCTACTTTTAAATTTCTCATTCATATGTCTCATGTTGTCTTTATTTATTTTTCTTTTTCTCTTATGTGTTTGTAGCATTTTTAGTGTTCTAGTGTTATTAGTGTAGTGTGTTTAGTGTTTTAGCGTTATTTAGAAATTATTAATAAAAATAATTTTTAAAAAAAGGAAAAAGTGACTGTGCAAAGCTTTCAATAAGGCTATACAATGGAGTCAGTCAAATCTCAAATCAAATCAGGATAATTTATACCAATTTGTACCCACACCAGATTGTCCTAATTGATTCTGAAATGGCATAACATAATCTGAATAGATTCAGATTGTATTGGAGGTCTAGAGGGAAAAAAATGGGAAAAAGTCAGGCATTCTACAGTCACAGTGCTTATGGGGAGGGATTGTGCTGGCTCATTAAAATCAGATAGTTATCTCTTGCATTTCTTCATTTGTTTAGTATGTTTTGCTCTAAGTAGCAGGTCATCGAAAGATTTGTGATAAATGTATGGTGCAGGCAATTTTTGATTATCATCTGAATTTAATGTCTCTGAGTATTTCTTTTAATTTCTCAACTTCTCATCCTGCTGACTTACCTAGTTTGATCCTCTGTTCTCATTTCTTGATCTATTAATTTGAGTAGCGGTCTATGATTTTCGTGTATGTTTTCCTAGTGAACTTTTATTTCCACCTCCTGTGTGCCCATATTGCCCATAGTCGTTGCTGATGTCAGCTGTCCAATTTGGTTTTTCTTTGTGAATGGTTTTTAAAAGTCATCTTTCTAGTTTTTGTCTGTACCTGTGCCTGCCAACAAGTACACTTATTTAATTCACAACACACATGCATTATTATTATTCTGCATGTTTAATTTATATTACAAAGCAAATCAGTCAGTGACATTCTATTGCCTCTTTGGTTGGGCAAGCAAGCTTCTAATTTTCATTTCCACTTGATTCATTAATTCATTAAATTTGTATATGGTAGAATCCTACTCGTGAAATATACAGGCATAATGGCAAACTACATCTGCACTTGTACTTTTTTTGTTTGTTGTGGGGAAGAGGTATTCAGCACCTCCATCTGTAAAGATTGTCTCTTTATGCCACCTGCATGTCAATTGGCTATCCTATTGCAATTTTGTAGTCAGAATGATGGGGTAGGGTGACCAGGCAGCAGCTATTTGTGTTCCCATAGCCAACTGCAGCCAGACACAGAAAAGAACAAGTATCATCTTGGACCTAACAGAGGAACTCCAGACATCCAGCAGGATGATGTCAAACTCTTTTCTCTCCTCAACCTCCTCCAGCCCCTAAATGGCTTTCTTTTGTGGGGGAGGAAGCATACAGACATTTGACAGGTTGAACATGCAGGAAGGTAGATATGCTCTGTCTGTGTGATACAGATATCTTCCCACAGATATTTGCAGCAAGTAGTTACTATTATGACACCCTGAGAATAGTTTAAGTTAATCTAATATGAGTCATCTGTGCAGCAATAATCCAAACTCAAATGACACTTCTTGGAGGAAGGCAGACTGATTTATCTTCACCCTAGTAAGATATCTGAAGGTTCATGATGGAAGTCATGGGAAAAAGACAGCATCAGTGTGAGGGGAGCTCTATTACCTCCTGAAGTTCAAACACAGGCAGGATACAGGAGCAGTAGTGCTGCTACCATAGAGGCCATCCCTGAAATGGAAGACAGACAATATGAGACCCCACCAATCAGCCAGAAAATTATTTTGGACCACTTTGGTACAGAAGCAGATCTCATGATTAATTTCTGTTTTCACTGTAAGCAACAAACGGACATGGCTAAAATGTAAGGCTCAAGCATCAGTAGCTGCATTAAGATGCAGATGGGAAAGGCCCAACAACCTGTCAGCAAAGGGAAGACTCCTAGCATCATGAGATGGAACTTTCAAGTACCGGTCCAAATAACTATATACCTTAATCAGAAATAGCGCTGTTCATGGGAAGGGAGGCAAATTCTCCCAAGTTAAACTCATAGTATGATAGTATAGCATTCTCTTGTCAGATCCTACTTGAGGGAAGACAAATGCCAAGGCTGAAAAGTCCTCATTGGTCTTGAAAAAGTGCACCCCTCACACCACCACCCACCATCATACTATGTATAGTCCTCCCTCTACATTTGTGGGTTTGACGTTCACAAATTTGATTATTTGCAAGGCATCTGCTTGCCTCCCCTCCCCTCATTTTCTTGCTCCCTTTCCCTTGAATTCCTCATGCAGGCATGCCAGGCTTGCCAAGCTTGAGTTTAAAATTGATGTTTTTTTCCCCCTTTTTTTTGATAAGTAAAGTCCCCCTCCTACTGCTGGAGGCGTGTCCTCTCTCCCATATGGTTGAACCTTCTGCTATGTAATGGCTGCTGATTGGTCAGGTGCTCTCTTTGCTCTTACCCCTCCCTTTTCAAGATGACCACCAGAAATAACTGGAAGAGAAGAACTGTTCTCTTCTCTTTTTGAGGGGAAAGTACTGGTAAGTCCTTGTTATGTCTTTTTTCTTCTCTGTCCTGCAACACTGGGGTCAGGGGCAAAGGAATGGGAGGGGGACCTCTAGAAAGGAATCTCAGAGGTGGAAGTTATTTGTGATTTTTCCTCTTTTGCAAGAGTTTTGTGCCTCCAACACTCACAAATGTGGAGCGGCTAATGTATATACTGACAGACAGACAGACAGGCAGGCAGATAGAAAGCTGAATTACTTCACATGTTCCTAAGGATGCAGAAGGAATTTTGTTACAGATTTTTTTCCTCCACTATTTTAGGTATGAAGAGGATATTTTTAAAACAGCACATTGAAAATATTTTTTGAAAAAAAAAAATAATAATTAGGGAGAATTTTGAGAGTCTTGCAGTCATCAAGAATGGCCCAGAGAGGCTTATGTAGTATGTGGGCCATGTTTTGCACACTCCTACCCTACTTCTTTATGCTGTATCCTTGGTTCTTACAGCTAGGCTGCAGGTAGAATAAAGTAAAAACTCACTCCTCTCAATTAAACTGTTATTATACTACCATCATTATCATATATGATCATTAGTTAAATTAAGAGACTCATCTGACTGCTACACTATGCTTTCCATCCTGATTTACCATCCTGACTCAAAAAGGGGAAATGTATCTAAACACTGATATTTGGCCTCTTTGTAGATTTGAGATAATCTCAGATTGAGTTCAGACATAAATCACTGGGGGTCCCATGCACAGTCCTACCACATGACATAACTCTGTACTCAGGAGTAAGCCACAGTGCATCAGTTTCCTGGCATTCCAAAAGCCCAGTTCAGTTCCATTTAAGATTTTTCAGAAGACAATATTTCAAATGTAAATACATTTAAAAATCATTTTTCTTTCCTATAACTTACTGGTGTTAATAAAAGAAGTCTGTGGGACAGATAGGCACCCCCTCAGACACATATAAACACAACATGAGCAGAGTTTGAAATGGAGTTTCCCATCTCTTCTTTGCTATAATTGTAACTGTTGTTGTTGTATGCCTTCAACTTGTTTCTGACATAAGATGACCCTAAAGCAAACTTATTGTGGGGTTTTCTGGGGCTGAGAGTGTGTGATGTGTCCAAGGTCACCCATTGGGTTTCCATGGTTGAACAGGGAATTGAAGTCTGTTCTTCAGGGTTACAGTCCAACACTCCAACACTCAAACCACCACTATGTTGCTCTGACTAGAGTATGCACTTAATACCTGCAATTTAATAGTCTTTTCCTTTGTGATGTGCTAATATCTGTGAGTAACGGGGGAAATATGAATGTCTGAGCTGCTTATATTGTGTTCTACAGTTCTTCAAACTTTATAAAAAATTTGAGGGGCGTCTATGATTGTTTTGTATTATTCAAAAGGCTTCTGCTATATTTACTGCTTGAAGAGAATGAGTTCAAGAATGAAATAGCTTTTGAAATGCTGTAACATTTTTTTTAAAAAAAATCAATTATTTATAGACTAATTTCTGTTTGCTATCTCCTGGATGGTAACGTGAAAAGTTCACCAATCTGATCCACTGAAGCTTCCTTCTATGTAGGCTGGGCTATTGACATTTCTAGGTGGACTGACAGTAAATCATAACTCCCTAGGCTGCTCATTAACTTTTAGGAGTAGATATACTAACTTCTAAGTTCAGTCTCTCTTGGCTGGCAATGAATTCTGAGCACAGACGCTACACAGGTATATCAAGAAAATATTTGTGGATGGTGATAAATAATGTTGCCTCCAAGACTAAATTTTACTTTGGCAAACAGTGAACCATAATCACTGGTATTACTGTTTTCCTCTGGATTTGGCATTCGCACTGACACTTCAGAGACTTCAGGGATCAGTGTATTTGTCACACCAGATGAATTGTATTTTCATTTCAAGCCATGTCATTATCAAGCTGGTGGGCACTCATCAATCACCTTATGATCTTTAAGTCATGGATCACTGCAGTTAGGATCTTACTAGATTGTGATGAAGGGAGAAAAAGCAAGCTCTGAACCTCTTTGAAGGAGGTGACATTTTACCTGGAGAAAGATAATACAATAAGGGAAGCTATCAACAACAATAAATGGAGAAAGAATACACTTGTGGAACAAAGTCAAACAGCAAAAGAAAATAAAGCTTGGAGAAGCCACATGTATACTCAGAGCTGGCTGATTTGTCTCATTTTTAAGGATAAATTTGGCATATTATATAAAATTGTTACTTATCAGAGGTTCTGTACTACAAGACTGCTGGTATTAGAGGATTCCACAAGATGACCTTTATTGTCATTTCCCACTCTTTGATTTTATCTTAAGAACTCTGAGTGTCCGTCCCCCCCCCGACAAAAAAGCATTATATTGATTTCTTATCCCCCTCTTCCAGAAACGTGTCACATGTTTTAAATTAATGTTTTTATTCTGCTAGCATATGCCAGTCATATGAACATAAAGAGAGATGTGCTTCATTGGACAAAAAGCCTATCTAGTCATGTACACTGTTCACACAACGGTCAACCAGTTGTCTGTGAGAAATCTACAAGCATGACAATCATGTTTGCTTAGCAACTTTCATTCAGATGCATAAGGTTTTTAGCACAGGTGGTAACCTATAGTGATCATAATAAATAACAAGAGACATTTCAATATTCTATGAATTTGTCCAATTCCTTTTTTTAGCTGCATGCAAGTTGCAGCTATGTAATTTCTGGTAGCATTTTAATCATTTAATTATTCTTCTTCTTCCAGCTGTATATTCAGAATATCATTTTTTTAAGTGAGGTGACCACAACTGTAAACAATATTGCAAGTTTGGTCACAAATGTTTTTGTTTTGTTTTTTTCCTTAAAGCAAGTTTAACACACCAGTGATTTTCAGTCTTTGGCACTCCAGATATGTTGGTCTTTAACTCCCAGAAGTTTCTGTCAACATGATCAATAGAGATTCTGAGGACTGAAGTACCAAACATGTGGAGAATCTAAGGTTAAGATCTTTGCTATAAAGCAACAGAAAAAAACTTTGTTAAATTTTGAATTCTTTTGGTTCTTTTGACCAAACAAAGACAGTGATAAATCAGTGTTAATGTGATTTGAGGTCATGATACTTTTGAAACTGAGGCCTTTTAAGGTCAGCAGTAATGTGATGGTGACATGAATGGAAGGTATTACTTTAATGGATGAATGTACAAATTGCTCCATTTAGGTTTATGTTTGTGTAAAACTGGGGACAGGGTCTTGAGGGTATCCATAAGACCCAGTACAGTCACTAAGCAGCAAAACTGGCACAAAGCCAAATATAAATTAGAAAAACCTGGAACTAAAGCTATGGAAATATTTAGTGAGTTGTATAAAAAATAAATAAACAAATACACATATAATATATGACTAATAACTTATGTTAATATAAAACACTAATTTGTGAATACAAATACATTAGTACTATAAACATAATATATACACTATAATTAGTGATCCACTGAAAACAACAGATTATATAAAGGTCCTACATAACCTATGAGAGCACTGGTGTTCAATGTGTAGTCATGTCCCAGTGAATTATGTTCTCTGATCAAAACAAGAACCTAATGACTGGTAATGGACATCAGGTCCGGCACAGCAGTTACATCCTGTGCCAGCTGTCTGAAGTACTCCATCTTTGTGCTGGACAGAGCATCAGTTATGCTATTGTCCACTCCACCACATGGAGCACCATAAAAAATAACATAATCTCTGATGGGTAAATGCTCTAACCAGCCTCATAACTCTAGAAGACTTGGATGACAATGAGTTAATAACTTGTACTGTGGCTATCTTAGCACACCAGAAATGAATGGATGAGTTAGCTATTTCCTCTGCCCATGTACTGACTGTGATCAGAACTGGAAAAAGCTGCAAAAAATTCAAGATGGGATCTAATAACAGCCTTAATTCAATTGTCAATTAACCTATGACTGATACTAAATTTCTGTTCTTATAAGGATGACAGCTTCCTTGAAAAGGAATCCTAAAACCCACTTTAAACCCTTCCCTCAAATAATGTGCCCCTATATAATCTGAGTATAATTGCAGCAAAACTGACAGTCTCTGAAAATTAATGGGACTGGCCCATTTTGGAGGTGGACACATTTCTTGCCCTCATTTAACTTCTTGCTTGCCTCTGTCACCCCCTGATTGATCTCTCTCTTTGGGACAGACCCAAAAGAAATAGAAGTCTCTGCAAACTCAGCATTCATGCTTACACTTAAAGGGACAAGGTGTGTAAGCATCCTTAACCCAAAATTCTCAAAAGACCAATTTCTGCTGTTGCCCTTGAGCATGTTGTGATTGAACCGTAGCATTCCCTTGGGCTTTTCATAGAATACAAGACTATATACTCTAGTATATACCCGGTGTTGCTTAGAATTTTATTTTCTCATAGGTAATACTTGTTAGAAATACCTTAAGGTAGCTTTATGATTTTTGGAATTTCTGCACTTTTTGGATGAAAGGTGTTACTTACGCTTCCCCCCTGTCTTTTTTTCCCTTTTTTTAATATTACTGCTAACTAAATAAGGCATTTTTTTTCCTCCTAAGAACTCACCAAACTGTCTTGTCCAGTACCAGTAGCTTTCCCCCATATTCCCCAAACCAATGTGTATTCAGAGTTATTTTTTTTTCAATAATTTTATTCAAATCTCAACAAATAAAACAAACAATAATTTCTGCAATGTTTACATGTAATGTTTTTCCTTCTTCCTTTCCTTTCTGGATTACAATTATTGATATTCCCTGTATTTGTTTCGTATCGCAATAAAATGTTAATAATCTATAATCTGTTAGTTCCTGCTGTATATCTCTACTTTACTTGTTACATGATATTTCATTAACTGTTAACTGTATAATAATTGTTATCATGAAAAATGTATTGCCCTCTGTCTACCCCCAACCCAAATCTGTGACAATCTTCCACTCTTTACTAATGTCTTCATCTGATTTTCCTTTCAGTCTTTGTGTAAGTATATCCGCATTTCTGTTTTCCATGAAAGCTATCCACCACTGTTCCATTATGGGTGTAGTTTCATTTTTCCAAAGTCGTGCATATTCGATGCGGGCTGTCCTCAACATGTACAATATAATTCTCCAATGTCTCTTGGCTGGTGTTCCATCTAGTGTATGTGTCATGTTTAGCAAGTAAAATTCGGGTGTCATCGAGAATTGAATCTTCAAAATTGAACTTATTTTCTTATGTATTTCTTTCCAGTATTTTTGTGCTCTTGGACATGACCACCACATATGAAATAGTGTACCAAAGTTCTCTTGACATTTCCAACATTGACCTGTACCTGTCTTATAAATTGTCTTTAGTTTTTCTGGTGTCATGTACCATCTGTGGAACAGTTTGTAGTAATTTTCTTTTAAATTTTGGGCAATGGTAAATTTCTGTGTACATTGCCAACTCTGTTCCCACCATTCTAACTGTATTGGGTGTCCAACGTTTTGTGCCCATTGTATCATTGCAGTTTTAACTGTCTTTGCCTCGCATTCTTGTTGTAAAATTTCTTTATACAAACGTGCTAGTAAATGTGGTGGATTTTCTCTTAACATTCTCAATAAATGAATTTGTTCCTTTTGTTGTATTCCATAGGTTTGTACATCCATCTGAAATCTTTTCTTTAACTGTCTATAGGGAAACGAGCTTAGTTTTATTCCTTCAATTTCCAATTCCTCTCTTGATTTCATCTTCACACCGGAGTCATCTGTTATGTCTAATAAGTCTTCATATCGTAGCCATTTTTCTGTGTCTTTCCATCTCCCAAAAAAGGCTTCTTGCGGGGAGACCCAATTAGGTAACTGCCTTATATTCTGCTTCTTATAGTCATTCCATGTTCTGAGTAGCGATTTCCTTATAAAATGATGCATAAAATCTTTGTCTACTGCTGCTTTTCCATAAAACATGTAGGCATGCCATCCCATTCTTAAGTCTGCTCCCTCTAACGCCAGCATCCTCGAATTTTGAAGACTTAACCAGTCTTTTAGCCATGTGAATGCCGCAACCTTGTAGTATGTTTGTAGGTCCGGCAGGCCTAAACCACCTCTTGCTGTTGTGTCCGTCATGATTCTCCATTTAATTCTTGGTTTCCTCCCCTGCCATATGAACTTAATTATGTCTCCTTTCCATTGAACAAAAGGTTTAATGCTTGTTATAATAGGCACATTTTGGAAAAGATAGTTCATTTTTGGTAGAACATTCATTTTTATAACTGATATCCATCCCAGCAAAGATATTTTCAATTGAGTCCATTTTTCCAAATCTCGAGTTATCTCCTTCCATTTTTTATCATAGTTGTTATGGAACAGTTCATTATTTCTTTGTGCAATCCAAACTCCTAGATATTTAGCTTTCTGTCCTTTATTAAATCCTGTAATTTGTTTGAATTCAGCTTCTTCCTTCTCCCTCATATTTTTTGATATATATACTATTTTTTCCTTATTAATTTTAAAACCGGAGTGATCTCCATACTCTTGAATAGTATCCATCAATCTTTGAGCACTCTTGAGGGGATCATCCAAAAAAAATACTAAATCATCTGCAAAAGCTTTGAGTTCATATTGAAATTTCTTTATCTGGACTCCTCTTATTGCCACGTCTTCTCTTATATTATTGTTGAGTATTTCTAATGTCAAAATAAATAACAAAGGTGATAGGGGACAACCCTGCCTTGTACCTCTCAAAACTTCAATCGACGGCGTACACTCTCCATTTATAATTAATCTTGCTGTTTGTTGAGAGTAAATTGCTTCAGTCCATGAAATTAATTTTTCTCCCGCTTGTACTTGCTTAATAGTTGTCTTCAAAAATGACCAATTGAACATATCAAATGCCTTCTCTGCATCAACAAATACCATAGCCAGCTCTCTTTCATTATGTTTTTCGTAGTATTCAGTTATGTTTAAAACTGTCCTGATATTGTCACGCATCATTCTCTTAGGCAAAAAGCCGTTCTGATCTTCATGAATATGTTCTTGAAGTACTTTTTTAAGTCCCTCTGCCATGATGGTGGCAAAGATCTTGTAGTCCATATTTAATAGTGAGATGGGTCTGTAATTCTTTACATCCGCTATGTCTCTGCCTTCTTTTGGGATCAATACACCATTAGCTTCTTTCCATGTATCTGATATGCCTTCCTTCTTAATCTCGTTTATTGTTATTTGAAGTGGAGCTGAAAGTTCATGCTCCAAAATTTTGTAATATTTTGCTGTAAAACCATCAGGTCCTGGGGATTTATCATTCTTTGTGTTCCTGATAGTTTCTACTATCTCCACCATTGACACTGATTTGTTTAATGTCTCTCTTTGTTCTGTTGAAAATCTGATTTTATTCTTCCTCCCCAAATTTTCTTCCAATTCTCTTTGATTTTTTTTTTGAGGAGATATTGCTTAATAGCTTTGTGTAATAAGAATAGAATGCTTGTTTTATCTCATCTTGCTTTGTTGTCTTCCCCTTCTTCGTTGTAATCTCTGTTATTATATTTCTTGATCTTCTCTTCCTCAACAAGTTAGCTAAAAGTTTTGAAGGTTTGTTTGCCTGTTCAAAAGAAATGTGTTTCAATCTACGCATCTGTTGTTCTATTTCTCCCAGATTTAATTGGTTCAATTCTGCTTGGCACACCTTTATCTTTTGTCTTGTAATATTATCTGCCGGATTTTTCCTCATCTGTTTCTCCAATTCTTTCATATTCCCTAGGATCCTATCTTCTGTACGCTTCCTTTACTTATTGATTTCCGCAGACCATCTGATAAAGTTGCCATACATCACTGCTTTACTTGCATCCCATACTGTCTTCATAGGCAGTTCAGGTGTCGTATTTTCGTTAAAGTAGTTGATTAGTTCTGTTTTTGCTTTCTGAATGTACTTTTCCTTAGTTAAGATCTCTTCATTCATCCTCCATATCCTTTCTCTACTCCTGACCTTAAAAGTTGCTTGTAACGGAAAGTGATCTGAACACAAATTTGGAGGATTATCTATTTGATGGGTCTTCAAAAGTAACTCTTTGGTTACCAATATCATATCAATTCTAGACATAGATTTGTATCTGTCTGAAAAAAAAGTGTATCCATCCAGTTTTCCATTCTTATATCTCCAAATGTCATATAGCTCTAAATCATCCATCATCTGGAGAAAGCTTTTGGGTTGTTTTCCATTATTTTGCGGTATCAATTTTTGCGTTGTTCTGTCCGCAATAGGATTCACTATTCTATTGAAGTCTCCAAGAACCACCACACTCGAGTTGCCTGTATCCTGTACATATCTTTGTATTTCCACATTTATTTTAGGGAAGAATTCTCCTTTGGCTCCATTGGGTGCATATATTCCTACTATTAATATCTTTTCTTGTTTTGTGTCAATTTCAACCTCAAGATAATGGCCATTTTTATCTTGAAATTTTATTTGCCCATCATATCTTGAATTCACATATATCAATACACCTCTTTTCTTCTGATCAATAGTAGCCACAAAGCAGCTACCTAATCTGGGATTCCGTACATATTTCAAATCTTGGGTTCTTATCCAGACTTTCTGTAAGCAAATTACATCCAGTTTTTGCTTTTCCAGATGGTGGAAGATTTGTCTTCTTTTGTATTCCAAGTTAAATCCTTTAATGTTCCAGGTGTATATTTTGAGGCCCATTTTTTCTGTTTTTATTATTTTAATTTATACAGTCCTATTCTATTTTACTGCAACGTCTCTCCTGCAAGCTCTCCTTCCTCTTCCTTTTCTTGCTCTGAGTCTGATGTTTGTCTGATTAAATCTTCCGCCTCTTCTTCTTGCCTCTGTATTTCTCTTCCTTCTTTTTCTTCTTACACGATTTGTTGTTCGTTATCTCTCTCTAATATTGATGGCATCTGGAAATCCTTCTTCAGTCTTTCCACCATTTCTTTGGCCTTAAAGACTGAGTTAATTCTGTAATGTTGCTGTTTATAATTAAAAGAAATGCCCTCGATCTTTTCCCACCTGTAATTTATCTCATGTTTCTTCAATAAATTGGCCAAAGGTTTGTAATCCTGTCTCTTCTTAAGGATTTGAAATGGTATATCTTTAAAAATTTTTACATCTTTATCTTCCACCTTTAATATTCCTTCATAACTACTTTGTAATATCTTATCTCTAGTAACAGTCCGATTAAAGGTTATTATTATGTCTCTCGGAAGTTTTCTTTCTCTCGCCTTTCTGGAAGCAATCTGAACATTCTGTCAATACACATCTCCATTTTGTCTTCATCTACGTCTAGAAATTCTGCCAAGGCTGGAATCATTTTCCCATACAGGTCCTCCGTATTTGAGTCGGGAACTCCGCGAAAGCGGACACATCGTTAGCGATATCTCAATTCCTGGTGCAATGTTTGAAGTTCTTCTTCTTGTTGTTTCCCCTTCACCTCCATCATTTCAGTTTGTACTTGTTTAACTTGCTCCTTTATTTCTTTGGTCTTTATCTTTACCTTGGAGACATCCTTGATCAAAGTTTCCAACTTCTTCCCAAGCTTGTCAATCTCATGTTTCATATCTGTTCTCATTTCTTTCCTTGTTTCCTTTAAATCCTGTCTAATATCAGTCTCTATCTTTTTTATGTCTCCTCTGATGTTCTTTAATTCCTCCATCATTTGTTGCATAACGTCTGGGAGTTTCTGGGATGTATCCACAGATGTTCTTCTTACTGATTGGGTAGTCTTAGTCACAGCGGGCACTGCTGCTGCTGTGGCTTTTCTTGTTCTTTGTTCCATTGACCTTTAGAAAAATATAATGTTCTGTTCTACCTTCTCCTTTACCAGTAGTTATTTTTGAAAGCTTATTAAGCTGGCATCTTCAGAAAAACATATACTTATACAAATAATATACTTTAGTTATAAGCAATCTTAAATCACAAATGTACAAATGTAATCAATTGTTCTATGTAATGTTAAGAAGAAAAAAAAATACTAAATTTATGTACAGTACCAAATGCATCAATTGAGTAATCAAATTGAAAAGTAAATGGTAAGCAATTGATTTCCCTTTAACAATCACAACTCCCCCTCCCTTATGTACTTTCAGGCCGTACAGGCCTATTCTAATCACACAGATTTCAGAACCACAAATGCCATCTGCAAATTCAAACCGCTTTATACGTGGGAGGGAAGTCTGCTGTTTTCAAACCTGTCTTCAAGGACAAAACAAGCTGGGAAATCAACTTCTGTCTAAGTCTGCCACTGGATGTCTACTCCGTAGTCTATTTTCAGGTTTATCAATGTCCAGAATCCCAAGTCCCTTAAGCTTCATTCAAAAATAAAGATCTTGCAAAACAAAAATCCAGTGGTAAAATGTCCAGTTCAAAGTTCTATCAGTTCCTGTCAGTCCAGTTCAAACATAAACAGTCTTATTCCAAGTGTTATTCCACAGTCTTTTTGTCTGATTCTTCCCTTCCTCAAACCATAAAACAGTCAGTTGAATATTCCAATAGGTAATGAAAAAGAAGGATCAATACACAGATAAAAAAGAGAAAAAAAATCCCTCAGTCCTTGAAGGTCTTAGGTTCATTCAATGCTGTCTGTTTTAAATCAGTTCCCGGTGCCAGTTAAAAGCAATCCAATCCCTGCTGCAGCAACAGTTCAAAACGTGAATTCTTCTCTTAAAGCCCCAAAGTCAAAGTGATAGATCCAAGTAAAATGTAAAATGTAAAATACAATCCAAATAAAACAAAAATAAAATATATAATACAGCCCAAGTGAATAAAAATCACTCCATATTTTACATCTCCATATGCAGGTTTAAGAGTTTGTAACCTCCACTCTTCAGTCTCTTATAAAAAGAAAAGGGAGACATACTCTTCAACTTTTATGAAAGAATAGATCTTGTGCCAGACTCCAGTCTCCCATGCATAATTTCAGTTTAATCTGTACTGTTAACCTCCAAAGAAAAGGAAATTGAAGTCAGCTCACACTCACCAACGGTACTGTCCCTTTAAGAAATCCTCCATTTTGTTCTCTCCTACAGTCCTCGAATTCTTTCCAGCAACTTACTCTCTTTGAAGCAGGTACGTTCTTCTTACGATCTAAAATCTCTGTAATCCAAATCGGGCTTTAAAAAAGTCAGCTTTCCGAAATCTTGGTTTAAAACACGTTGGCAACGCTTGTGTCGCTATCACGGCAATCCTGGAGGTCCCGTCGCAGTCTTGCGATCCTGCACCCCCCCGCTCTTTCTCCTTCCAGAGAAGGCTCAGTGTCACTTCACAGATCCCCTTCAGACCTCTTCCACATCCCCCTTACCGAGGGGATAGCTAGCTGGGATTGGGTGGACTTATCCCAGCTGGAAACCTTCAGGTGGGAGTTCAGAGTTGCGCAGCGCTACTCCGGACTCCCTCTCTCATCCGCCATGCACTGGAAGTTCCTGTATTCAGAGTTATTAACATACAGAGTTTGGGTTCCTGAGGGAATACACTACCTCGTCCTTGCTGCTAGGCCTCATCTCCATAGCAACTGGCCTATTAAAGACAGATGCAACCCTCTTCCTTGCTGCTAGGCCTCACATCCATAGCACCCAGCTTTGTAAAGACAGGCACATTTGACTGAGGCCCAAGAGCTGGCTGAGAATTCTAAAGGCCCCTCCCTAAACTGCCAACCCCAGGATTCCATAGAATCTTCTTAGGCAGCCGATCATATCAGGTCTTCTCTGTCTGACATGAACAAATAGAACAAACTTTGACTTTTATGTATTAGTTGACCACTGTGCCTTGAGTCAGTCACACAGGGGTCATAATCTGCATTCACAAGGCCTGATTAGGGCCTAATCACTTGAACTACAGCTTGTCACCTTCCAAGGCTTGATCAGGACCTAACCACCTTTTCACAGATCCAGTCGGGGCTTAGCCATAGCACTTGCAAAAGCCAGACTGGGCCCTAATCATTCTGGCTATGGCCCAACTAACATGATCCAAGGCCTGATTAGGTCCTGACCATACTGGCTATGGCCCAACCAGCACCCCCCAAGGCCCAATTGGTACCTAACCATTCCAGCTATGGCCTTACCAGCACTAGTACCATGGACAATTTGTACTGATCATGGCCCTTTCATAAATTACGTACTCCTGCAGTACCCTAACCACCCCTACTGGGCCAAGAGGGAAAAAGCACCCAACCATGGTGAGCTGGACCACACAGCAACAAGGCCAAAATCCTCACTATGGTGCAACCAGGCTCACTCTTACAAACACTCTGTTGATCATTCCTTCAAAAATGATCCACTACAGCCTAATATCAATGTCTCAACGAAGTCCAGATAAAAATAGGGAGAGAAGAGCATGGCAGGAGCTTTTAAACCTCCAATTCTGCACCCAACACTCTCCATCAAGGTGTACAGTGCTTTGGTATGACTAAGCAGGGCTCTTTCCCATTAGAGGCCAGCAAACATGCCTTCCCCAACAGCACTGTGCAGTGTGGGTGAGACCTGAATTGTCTGTGTTTCTGTATGGAGAGAACATGTGATCATTTTTTTAAAAAATGTAACTTGTTTCTAAAATTGTCACCTGTCCCATAACCTCACAGAGTTTAAAGTCTGAATTCAATACCAGGAGTAGAAACTGAGTAATTCAGACCTGTTTACAACCTGAATGTAATATATTTCAGTTAAATGCATTGAAGACTATGGACCACAATGTTGGATAGTTAAAAAATAAAATCCAAAATCCACAAAATAATGATGCCTTTAATGGCCGAGCAAAATGCACAAAACACATCATGCAAG
Source organism: Cyclura pinguis (assembly GCA_030412105.1). Classification (NCBI taxonomy): domain Eukaryota; kingdom Metazoa; phylum Chordata; class Lepidosauria; order Squamata; family Iguanidae; genus Cyclura; species Cyclura pinguis. Next base: position 148,341,197 of record CM059601.1, on the reverse strand, counting down.
CTTTCAAAGCTCCGCTGGCTTCTTTATAAGACCATGAAGCAATTCTTCTTAGAATTTGTGGTGTCTCTGTTTTTTATGAACCCACAGGCTCCTTTCTTAGGGAGTGAACATTGAATTTCTCAAGAAGTCTCTGTACTACTACATCTGGAAAAAAAATGTAGGTGGTATATAGCTAAAACTCTGGCAATTATAGTCCAAAAGAAAGAGTTGGTAGGAGGTAGAAATTTCAGTGAGTTAAATATCAATCCTTACCTCTCTCTTGATTAGGATTCTCCTGTTGTGGCTAAATCCAGTATCTTCACTTTTGTGCTGCTAACGTCTTGGTCCTCACATGGCCAAGAAGGAAGTTGTAGGCTTGCAACTTCAATACCATCATTTTTCCCCCCTCTTCTATTTCTCTTGTATGATTTTTTAACGTCTTTTGCCTAATGAAGAATCCAATGGAGCTTTAAAAGCTTGCATTATGTGTTTTGTGCATTATGGTTGGCCAGTAAAGGTATCACTCTTTTGTGGATTTTATTTTATTTTGCTGTATGGCCAACACAGCAACCCCTGAATGTTGCCAAAAAAAAAAAAAAAAAAGATATCAATTTTAATGGGAACCAAGGACCACACTATTATGTATAATCTCAGCAAAATCTTTGAAACTTAGGTGCAAACATAGGACAGTTTGGGCCACAGGAATTTATCTGACCAATTTCAACAAGTATAATAAAAAATAAAAACGATATTTAAAATGAGAAGGCAGCAATGACCAAGCATTGCACAACCTATTTTTTTTTAAACTATACTGTTCTTTAAAACTCTCTCCATGTGAAAAAGAGAACAAAATCGCTATACTAATGATCTAGCAGACCATCAGAAGTCTGTGGAGCCTCCCTTTCTGGTTGACAGTACACTTAAACTGGATCTCAGGTGGCTGGTAGTGCTGAATTTACAGACAGTTGGATATTAAAAGATCATGAGATGTTACAGCTCCTCATAACTCAGTGGGCCATTATCTGTTGCTGAACAGGTGCAAGCTATTGTACTGTATATAGCCAAAAATAGCTCAAAGTTATCTCAAAATGATACATTCAGTCCTTTAAGTCCTTTAAGCTTGAACTACAGTTTGGCTGTTGATTTCTGTTGTCACAGATTTTCTGTTTAGCAAAAAGGGAAGGAAACCTGTTTGCCTTTGCATGGACATTTGTTATGGTTTAGTTGTGTAAAATGCTTTTACTTCAGTTCATTTGCATGTGATTTGAAATAGTGTGTTTCCACTATGAACTGTCTGTTGATATTGTCTTGGTGTACCTTCCCATCATTTTCAACTTAGGATGACCCCAGGGGAGACTTATCACCCAGTTTTTTTTTGTGAGATTTTTTCAGAAGATATTTCTTCCTAGGATTGGACCAAGCAGGGTTATAAACCTCGGTCTTCAGAGTCCTAGCCCAACAATTAAACCACTACACCAAGCTGGCTGATGAAAAATGAGACCAATAAAACCAACTAGAATAAGAGATCTCTTACCATACTGTACACCCTCGATCTTGTGAGATGTGCTATTTTCATAACTGGACGTATTTATAGCTGGAAAGCATGTTGCCAGGTCAAGCTGACCGGAGACATGTACCCTTTTCGCACCTTACCCTTTCACGGTGCTGGGGTGTGGAGCTTGTGAGAGCAGCCTCCGGAGGAAGGCTGTCATGTCCTGGGTCCTTCGGCTCCGCACAAGCTTCCTGCTAGTGCGAGAGCCCCGCCTCTACCTTTCACAGTGCAGCCTGGGACCTTTCCAGGCTGCACTGGACAGGAAGCACATCTGGCCCAACTCCCAAGGTTCTGCAAGCAAGGTAAGTGCGTGCAGGGCCCCAGAGCAATGAGCGCCCACGCAGCATTTTCGGCTTCAAGCCAAAAATGAAAAAATGTGTGCACAGTCCACGTCAGGCCCTTGAGCGTTGCGCAAATGTGAGTGTGTTGTGTGGACCGCTCCTCACATTTACCTGACACTCAAGGGGCCTTTCGTATCAGAAATGCCGTGCGAAAAGGGTCATGGTCTCATCATAAGTTCAGCAAGGATTTGACAGGAAACCTGGATACTCAGGGATTATGCTAATCCTTTCAAAACCCAAAAACAATGGAAGGTGAAACTGCCAGGTGAAGCAATCAGGGACTATCCCTTGATCTCACCCTACAGAAATCTTCCCTATGAGCCCTGCACAACCAAGACATTAAGAGATTGTCACACTCTCATCAATGTTTTGTTACCTAGAGTTAAGGCAATCAGTCCATTCCAGAACCCTTTGTCAATTCTGTGAGAAAGTTACTAAGTTACTACACACCCCCTCCAGGAAATAGGGTATATAAACCATAGCTTTGGCCCCATTTGATTGTAGTACTTAGATGTAACACATGGCTCTCAGACTGCTGTTTGTTCTTGTTACTATAAGATGCTACCTGAGCCACTCCACTTCAACCTTCTTCTTCAGTATGGGTAACTATTACACTCTTCACCTTAATTTATCTCCCTATTCAACCCATCACATGTTGCTTTACAAGAACCTTTTATGGTTCTAAGAGTGTTTGATATCCTGTGTGTTTGTTAATTCCAAATAAAATACTCTGTTTGACTTTTAACTGGAGTTCTCTCTACAGTTAGTACTGGTATAGACAAGTGAAAAGATTCTAATGTTACTGTCCTCTCACAGGTCTTCTGTGAGTTGTAATTCCCCCAAATTCTAAGGAGACACTGGCATTGTGGGTGGATCCCAACTTCCACCATCTCTTAGGGCCGTAGGTCTGCAAATTTATTCTTAAAAGGTCTGAATACAAAACCAAAGCAGCCCCCCCCTTTTTTTTTACCGGTTAGGACTTTCTTCAAGGTTTGCAGAACCTCATCAATACAAGTGGTCCTTTAAATAGTGACAGATTTTTTTTAATGGTTCTTACTTACTTTTGAGAAACAGAGAATCCTAGAATAGAAGAGTTGGAAAAGACCACAGGAGCTGTCCAGTCCAACCCCCTGCTATGCAGGAACACACATCAAAGCATTCCCAACAGATGGCCATCCAGTCTCTGCTTAAAAGCCTCCAAAGAAGAAGATGCCACCACACTCTGAGGCAGCATATTCCACTGCCGGGTTGTCCCATGAGGAAGCTCTTCCTCCGGTTCAGGTGGAATCTCCTTTTCTGCAGCTTGAATCCATTGCTCCTTGTCCTAGTGTCTGGGGCAGCAGGAAGCAAGCCCAATCCCTCCTCGACATGACATCCCTTCAAATATTTAAACATGGCTATCATGTCCCCTCTTAACCTTCTCTTCTGCAGACTAAACATACCCAGCTCCCTAAACTGTTCCTCATCGGGCATGGCTTCCATAACCTTCACCATTTTTGTTGCTCTCCTCTGGACACTTTCCATCTTGTCGATATCCTTCTTGAACTGAGGTGCCCAGAACTGGACGTGGTATTCCAAATGAGGCCTAACCAATGCAGAATAGAGTGGTACCATTACCTCCCTTGATCTAGACACCATACTCCTATTGATACAACCAAGAATCGCATTGGCTTTCTTGGCTGCCATGTCACACTGCTGAATCATGTTCAACTTGTGATCTACCAAGACTCCTAGATCCTTTTCACATGTACTGCTATTCAGCCACATGTCCCCCATCCTATACTTGTGAATTTCATTTTTTCTGCCCAAGTGCAGGACTCTACATTTCTGTCTGTTGAAATTCATTTTGTTAGCTTTGGCCCAGATTTGGCTCTCCAATCTGTCAAGGTCATATCAAAATTTGATCCTGTCCTCTGGCGTATTAGCAACCCCTCTCAACTTGGTGTCATCTGCAAATTTGATCAGCACACCCTCCACTCTTTGATCCAAGTCATTGATGAAGATGTTGAATAGCACTGGGCCCAGGACAGAATCTGTGGCACCCCACTAGTCACTTCTCTCCAGGATGAAAAGCAGTCCTTGGTGAGCACCCTTTGGGTTTGGCTGGTCAACCAATTACCAGTCCTCCTAACAGCAGCCCTGTCCAGCCCACATTTTACTAGCTTCTTTGCAAGAATGTCATGTGGAACTTTGTCAAAGGCCTTACTGAAGTCAAGATGTACCACGTCTACAGCATTCCCTTCATCTATCAAGCTTGTAACCCTATCATAAAAAGAGATAAGATTAGTCTGGCATGACTTATTTCTGAGAAATCCATGTTGACTTTTAGTGATTATGGCGTTGCTTTCTAAGTAATTACAAACTGACTGTTTAATGATATGCTTCAAGATCTTTCCTGGTATTGAAGTCAGGCTAACTGGGCAATAATTTGGGTCTTCTTTTTTCCCCTTCTTGAAGATGGGGATGACATTTTCCCTCCTCCAGTCTGCTTGGACTTCTCCTGGTCTCCAAGAGTTCTCAAAGACTATAGCAAGTGGTTCAGAAATGACTTCTGCCAGTTCTTTTAATATCCTTGGATGTAATTCATCTGGCCCTGGAGACTTGAATTCATCTAGTTTAGCCTACAAGTAGTTATAGGAAACCCAGGAAGACAGAACAAAACCTAGAAAATTAACTTATATAGGATTTAAACCAGTGCTTCTCAAACTTTTTAAATCTGTGACTCCCTTTACATGAGGACATTGTGCCCTCCACTCCACATCCCTCCCCCATGTCCTATCCTATGCCTCTTTCTTCCTCACAGGTCTCTTGTGCTACATAAAACTCTCCATTTTTAATGCTAAATTCTTGCCAGGTCGCTAAGTTTCCTAGTCTCCCTACCATGGAAATACTAACCTGTTGAATGTGCATCTTTGCTAACTGCTACTTTGTATTTTAACATTGCACAAATGGGGCTACTTTGTATCCAGGCATTCTGTGCAGAAATCCACAAAAAAATGGTACCTTTCTAGAACAAGCAACATACACAAAATACATAACACAAGCTTTTGAAGCTCCACTGGCTTCTTCATCAGGCAAAAGATGTTTAAAAATCGTACAGGAAAAGGTGGGGGGAGGAAATTTTAGAGTTGCAGGCCTACGTTTCATATCAGATGTTGTTTCCTTTGTAGTTCAGTTCACTAGTAGCAGTAAAATAACTTAGCTGTTTCTGTTCCTTGTAAAGCCTCAGGACCCTGGGGGAAAAATGTTTTAGGCGGTGTATGTGCAAAACTTGCCAATTATAGTCCAAATGAAAATGCTTTACCTTTGTTGGAAATGTTACAGATAGACCATTTCTGTACTACGCTATTATAGTGCTATTATTCCACTTCCAATATTCCATGGAATTCTGGGGTTTGCAGTTTAGGAAGGGGGATTTAGAATTAGGGACTATTAGGGTTCTCTCTGAGAACAGCAGTCTTCTTCCTAGCCCAGTGCTCAGAGTGTGGGCAAAATTACCCCTCCCAGCTACTGAACAGTTCCATAACTTTTACAAATCAAACTGGTATGGTAGATAATCCCCACACATTGAGGTATTTTCTTAGCCTCAGTTGATGAAGAAAAGAGCTGGCTTCTGATCTAAGAGATCCACTGACCCAGGATCATAAAGGGTCCTATATATCCTTGGAGACCAGATATATTTCATCTATTTTCAGCAGAAGGGATGTGAGATAACTTTATTTGCTATTGTTTTTTATTAATGCATCCACCAACTACCTATTTGTATTCAATAAAGTACACACACACACAAACACACACACGCATATATATATATTAGTCAGTGCTTCTTTTTATGTCAATGTGTCCTTGAACCTTGCTGAGCTAGAACCTGAGTGGAATAGACCCTGAACAGTATCACATGGTTCTTCCCCTAGAATGACAATTTCTTGAAAACTGAAGAAGCTGTCCTGTAAAGAGAAAAAAAATAGTTTTAATGTATCCTTTTGTTGTTATTGTGTACTTTCAAGGAGTTTCCAACTTATGGTAACTGAAAGGCAAACCTGTCACGGGGTTTTCTTGGCAAGATTTGTTCAGAAGGAGGTTTACCTTTGCCTTCCTCTGAGACTGAGAGAGTGAGACTTGCCAATGATCACCCAGTGGATTTCCAAGGCTGAGTGGGGATTCAGAGCCTGGTGTCCAGAGTTATAGTCCAACACTCAAATCACTACACCATGATGGTTCTTAATATATATATCCCTTAGGGATGCCTAACATCTTGTGTAGACTAGGAAAGGGGATATATTTCCATTTCACTTTCTTCTGTATTATAGATTTTTTTAAAAAAAAAATCTTGAGTTCTGTACATCTTGAATATGAAGAAATGCACAAATATTCCATAAAAATAATTTTCCAACCCCTCCCTCTGTTTGCTATAGGCAAATTCAGTAGCTATAGCTGTGTTCAGGATGGAGGGGACTATGTTTTACCTTCCTGATATGTATGTGTTCAACAGCTCTCTGAATAGAAAGGAAGCACCAATATTAAATCAAAACTTATATGTTAAATACTGATGGATTGAAATGCAGAGTTTTAATAGGCAATAGTCTCTAAAAGTGAAAATGTTGGTTTTGTACTCCCTCATATAATTTTCTTTTTCCCTAAAAGAAAACTCACCATTTTCCTTCTCAGATACAAAGACAGATGCAAATGGTGGCCAATTTGTCCAAAAAAAAAAAAAAAAAAGACTGAATTAAATCTCTTCTTATGTGTTACTAGCTGGAAAGATTTGTGAAGACTCTCAAAGGATTTTGAGTTCCCACAAAATTCTTTAGATGATTTCACATGAAGACAGTTGTGTGTTCACTTCAGGCTTCACTGTTGAAACAACCAACAACTCAGTCTGTGGTGCTTGATCCATTTTGTCTTCAGAAATAATATCACTTATGATATATTTATAATAATGGTGACCCAGCAGGAAAAAGATCTGGTAGGGAACATGGAAAATGCACAAAAGAGATTTTTGAAGCACATTGAAGTCCAATATGACACGCACACACATACACACACACATACCACAATTCAACATAGTAAGTAGCTGCTATAGAAAGAGTAGCATTTTGGCAGTTTTGCAAAGTGAAAAGCTAGCATTTGAAAATGCTATAAAAACTCTCCTGGGGAGCATAATAATAGTGTCTTTTATAGCTCCTCACTGGTATCTCTTAAAGCATCCATTTTTGGATAGCATGATTGTTAATACTAGACCTTAGTGTGTTGCTGTTATTGAACATACAGCATTGTGTGACATTCTTATCTGAATTTTCTATTTGCGCTGACTGAATCACATTCAACAATGCATATTTGATTGAAAGAAACAAAGATACTTAGAGAAAGGAGGACTTGATTTTCCTGAAGTTTCTCAATAGATAAGAAACGTAGCTTCTCTTTAAATTTTAATCTTACTTAATTGACAAAAGTGCTGTTGTTCCACCAGGGTTCAATTTGTTAGCAGACAAAGGATGTCATTATGGAGACCTGCACAGTGAGATCACATTTCTAGTTCATGGAAGGTAAATTTCATATTTGTATTTTGATGATAACTCTTCAGCAGAAGAAAGACGCTAAGTCAAAAAGGGAAACAAAACAAGCACTCCGCTGAAATATTGTTTGATAATGACATAATGAGACCAGACCAAGAAAAAATGGGTTTTAAAGGGGCTACTTTATCTTATCCAATACTTTTAGAGATTTGTTCACTTGGAAATGAAGCAAGGCAGGGGAGCAATGTGAAATGGTTCCAGCTGAGGCCTTACTCTGAGTGAAATATCTCAGCTCCAAAGGCTGTGTTGCTCCACAGCTGGCTGTAATTGGAAGATAACCCAGGGGACTCCCACCCAAGCCTCAGAACCCTACAGATGAGAGCCTGGATCAGGATGAACCTGAAGGGTGGCCTCCTTCCTCAGCTCCCCCACTCAGCCTTCAGAATCCTACAAAAGGAGACTTCAGAGCCCTACTCTAAACTAAAAACATGTCAAAGATGATCACCAAAGACTCATATTCTCTCCCCCTCCCCCGGCACAGCCTGCCAGGTGAAAGCCTATTTAATGACAGCACCCAACGCCAATTGTCCAAGTCCCATAGCTATAGTATAGGGTAAGCAAAAACTCTCCAGGTGAAAGGGGAAAAGAGATCTCCTTTTTTTTTAATCCTTGCAGCATGACCCACCCCACCCAGGGAGGGTGGATCATGCTGCAAAGATTTTAAAAAAAAAAAAAAGAAGGTGACGGGTGTTCAGACCTTAAATGGCCTCCAACTTTGCCTTTATCATATGCAGCTTTCTGACACTCTGTACCAGATACAAAGGATCCTGGTCTCTACCATGGAGGGTATCCAGGAAGGAATTCAAATAAAGATGACATATATTATTTTCTTTTCAACATCCAAGATTTATGGGATGGATTTCGTCCCCAATTGTCAAAGAGAGTTTTACCAGTATAATTTTGTGACAGAAATGTGGAAAATGCTTCATTTAGACATTTTTAATTTGTACTTACTATCTACGTCCACTTACTATGTACTTAATTGTTAAGTTTGATTGGCGTATAACTATATTATTCACTAGGTGTGGCTAGTCACCAGAGGGCACTGTTCAACAGCTCCCAGTGTGTCTGACTACTGGAGACAGCCTTGATACTGTTTGTAGACACAAAAAGGAATCCAGCTGTCCTTTACTATGTCTGTGTTACCAGCACCTAGAAACTTAGAGTTGGAATAGACCCCAGGGGCCATAGAGTCCAACCCCCTGCTATGCAGGAACACCCATCAAAGCATTCCCAACAGATGACCATCCAGCCTCTGCTTAAAAGCCTCCAAAGAAGGAGATACCACCACACTCTGAGGCTGGATATTCCACTGCTGAACAGTTCTGACCCTCAGGAAGTTCTTCCTGATGTTTAAGTGGAATCTCTTTTCCTGGAGCTTGAATCCATTACTTCTTGTCCTAGTCTCTGGAGCAGTGGGAAACAAGCCCGCTCCCTCCTCAACATGAAATCCCTTCAAATATTTAAACATGGCTATCATGTCCCCTCTTAACCTTCTCTTCTGCAGACTAAACACACCCAGCTCCCTAAGCCACTCCTCAAAGGGCATGGCTTCCAGACCCTCCAACACTTTGGTCACCCTCCTCTGGACACGCTCCAGCTTGCTGATATCCTTCTTGAATTGAGGTGCCCAGAACTGAACACAGTATTTCAAATGAGGTCTAACCAAAGCAGAATAGAGTGGTACCTGTGCACCACATGTAATTTTGGATCTTCATTGCTGAGCACATTAAGAAATTTTCAGCCCAGCTTTACTCAGAATGTTGTGTCCATCTCCTTTGGGGCACAGTTTCAATTTCACCATTCACTAGAGACATGGACAACTACAATTTTGCCTACTACCCCAGCATGGCTGCATCACATTCCTTGACACTCGTAAGTGGGACCTGATGGTGACCCATTATAGGATCTAAAACTCCAAGGACAATGACACTAAGAATCAATGTACACACTACTAATGTAGATACACCAAAATATTGGTCACTGTATATTGGTTTTCGTTTTAAATGAATATGAGGGGATGCAAAAATGCAGAAGCCTGAGCTGCCAAAACTGAAATTTGACAACCACATTGGCTATATGCATGTCTTTCCCATTAGGATGGAAGGGTCATTTTCACTCATCTTCCCACCATCAGTTCTCTATCTCCTGTCCTATAAACATGTTTGATTGTATGTGGGAAGAACCTCCACACAAAATGTTGACAGAGGAAGAAATAATCTCAATGTACCAGATGAAGAAAGAGGAAGTGACATTATGATTGAGAGATGACCATGAAAAAGTCTGTAGTGCACAAGTATGCCACGTGGTGCTATTGGTCCTGCCTAGGTAAATAAAGAAGTTGTCATCAGAAGGATACTTCTGTGTTATTGCTAACCACCCTTTCTGCCACCTAAGAACCATGTTGATTGGCTAACTACCATACTAAGGAGGATTCCATTGTGTTTTTTAGTTTACCATTGCTGGCCAATCCACGAAATGATGAGACCACACAACAAAGCTTGGGTTAAACTTGGGAAACTTTATTTAAATCATTGCCTACTTATGCTTAACTACTGAGAAATGCAGTGGGGAGAGAGACCTATTAAGGGAGGAGCTGAAGCAAGCAGTGTGCCCTGGACCACTCCCCAAGTTCCCATGGGCAAAACACCAAGGTCCTGAGGCAAATCCATGAAGCTGAATTGTGACCTCAGCCAGCCTTTTTCTGGAAGGTAGACCTCTTTGTTGCAGGACCTGAAGTGAGGGCAGTATCCCCAGGCCAGCATCAAGGACAGTCTCCATCACCACCACCACCACCACCACCCCTGGTCTCAGGACATGTAGAGGGGACCCCAGAGGCTTATCCTTCACTAAATGGGTGCCATAGATTTTCAATGAATTTCAAATTTCTCCCCCATTTATCTGCCACAGAGAACCTATTTAAAACACCACTCCGCAGCCAATTGCCCAGTCCCCTGCAGCAGTTCACAGTAGGCAAAAAACCTGTGGAAAAAGGAAAAAAATCCTACCCGGCCTCAAACTGACCAACAAGTTTACACTGCATTAGAGGCAGGAGGCTGAGTCACGTGAACTTGCAAAAGTGAGTAGAAGTGGGGTCGGCTCCAATGCTCCGCCTTGGTCCTTTTGTCATGGCACAATCAACAAGTGGCCTCTCTTCTTGTGAAGCCAGCAAAGGCATTTCTCCTCTTTGTCGCTGGGTGACACAAAGGTCAGGGAAGAGAATTAGGTAGGGCTATGTGTTAGCAAGGACTCTTCCTGTTCCCTTACTTTAGCTAAAAGGGAACTATAGAAGGATTATATTCTGGTATTTCCTGGTACTATATGGTAAAAGAAGAAGAATGCAGTGAAGGACAAACTATTTTGCAGTAAATTGTGCCCATCGTTCTTGCTCCCAACATTTACTTCTTCAAGAGCCTCAATAAGCTCTTGGGGAGCCCATCGTTCACCAGAGCCCAATTTACAGCTGGAGTTCTGGTCTAAGGTAAGGAGGAACTGTCTCAGATGACAAAATTCTTCAATTTTCTCTGAAAAATCAGAAAAGTTTCAGAGCTGAATGGCTGTGAGTGCCTGAACACCAACACCAGGCAATTTAAAGCTGGAAACCACATGTAATGGGTCATTAATAAAAGGGTATGGCCTTTTAAACCAAAATCATATCTGCTGACTCTTTTAACTGCAGTGCAGCTGACAAATGTCAGTCTCTCTATGGGAGATAATTAACACATGGCCTTCAGGTCTCCTCACAGATCAACTAGCCAATTAAAGTTACTTTTCTCCCATTTCTGTTATTTTCAAATGAAATTGATTCTCCTCCTTATGGCTTGCAACTTATCTCTCACCAATATAAGAAGATTAATAAAATGTAACAGTTCTTCTTTCCTTATTTGAAGGGTGGATTATCTGTTTGATTCATGGGCATTATACCCATTATCATTAATAGGGCTTCAGTGTCTACACTAAAAAGAGAGCCGTCTCCTGTAATAGGTGCATTAGAAATAAGAACATCTGCCTATATGAAAGCAGTATTATCACCTTGTCTCCTGACAGCAAAGTTACCAAGTCAGACAAAGTTATCATGCACTATCATGCTAAAGTCAATTCCAAATGGCAGCAGTGGATATCTTGTAAAACCTGTATTTTGCCAGTTTGCTACCCTATCACTTGAGTTCTGATTAAATAACAATTCTTCCTACTGGACAAAGATATTTGACCCAAGATATTTTGCTGCATAAGTCTGAGCAACAAATTGCACCTCACCCAAGTAAAGGTGCGTACTATCCAAAGCCAGATAAATTATTTTGATACAAAATATGGAGTGAATAAATTTCTATTTCGTATCAGAGTAAAAATATATTAACAACAAATTAGCAATTTTATGTCCTTTTATGTTCAATTTATGGTACTATTTTATGTCCATATATTGCCCCAAACAGCTGCCTCACTATGTCTAGGAGTAGGGCTTGTTGTGCTGTTAGTTTACTCTAATCAAGGCAGTTAGAGATGGACTATTTGAAATATAGGCACTCGACTCCTTATCTGCAATAAGCAGATGTAAGACAGGCAAGTTCTGCCTTCAACTGCCCAAAAATCTTGATTCAGCTTGCACCCATTTCCAACCTGCTGTTCTTTCTCTTTCCCCTGCAAAAGGGCTAATGTCTCATTTCAACAAAGGGAAAGTGGAAAGAGGTTAAAAACAAACTCTATCAACAATGGGAAAGGTCTTAATGTCCTCTTTTTCTCTGGCAGAAAGAATGCACATGAATATTTTATTTTACCTTATTTGCTTCCCAATCCTGGCAGAACCCAACTGGCAAGATATTCCCAGCAAACAGAATGTCTGCTACTGACCATGGTGTTACTTCCCTGGCTATTCCGAGCTTTGGGGATATTAAAAGATATCCTCTTGATATCACAATTCGGCTGCACTTCTCTATTCCTCTACATGTGCTTGCGAGGCCACCGGACAAGCACGTAAACAAACTCGGTCGTTAATAGCCATAATATTCAAACTACAATACAGGCAGGCCAGAAATACCTGACTCATTGCTTTAGGAGACCTCCAGGCAAGTACTCTAATTAAGTATGCACGCCACTTACAAAAGAGCCTCTGCCCCGCGATGGCAGCTTGATGTGTAAACTATGCAATACCCAAGTACTCTGCGTCCGCATACTGGGTACTGTATTGGGAATCGCTACGATAACTCAATCATTCAGATTCTGACCTTTCGGAGACTTTGTCTCCAACTCCAAATCTATTGTTTTTCCCCAAGTACGGCATAGCCTGCAGTCACAATTCTCCTTAAAAAAGCCCTTGATTCCAAGACCTTCCTCGGAACACTCCCGAGTTTCACCCCACCTTGCTGCCACTTTGCTTGGCAAGCCTCCCCTCAGCTCCACGTGCTGAGCTACATCACATCCCAGCTTCGCTCTCTGTTTTTCCTGGACAGGACCTTCAGGACAGGTGAAGTATCACCCAAACCAGCAATCCCTCTAAAAATCCCTCTATACCACTCCAACCTTTATTTTCTGTAGTTATCTTGTATGAGTGTGTCGCATACACTGTTTTGTTTGTATTTAATAAACATCATTTATTATTTCAACTTCTGAGTTCTCCTTGACTCGACCCGACCCCGTAGACGTAGGGTTGAATATCTCGCTAAATTACCCTGCCTCTCGTAACGCTAAGCAGTGCTCTGAGCTAATTTTCCCCACCTTTAGTTGAACACATTTTGGTGTCCCTCCTGGAACCCCCAGTTCACAGGGTAACAGAGTGGTGGAGCAACTCGGGCAACCCCGGTACGCCTAGCCTGAGAAGGAGTCGCGAACCTCCTCAAATCAGGCTGGTACTGACTTAGGTGACGGTCAGTCAAGTCGTTAGAGCGCAGTCAGGCAGGAACATGTGTGTGTGAGAATTCTGTGTGTTTCAGCTCTATTGCTATTCTATCTGGGTGGAAATCTGTTCTCCCTTCTAGGTTGGTTTGTGTTTGTCAGCCACCCCGGCGTGGTCACTAGCACTAGGTGGTGAACCATTGTCCGATAGCAAGGGGTGTGCACAAGCTGTCCTGGGAATCACATCCCTAACTTGGGGTCTATTGTGGGCTGGGATCCGAAGTGTTAGAGTGTTAGCACGGTAGGAACAGTCTGCATTCATCCAACACCCTAGTGGCAAGGCAAAATAGCACTTAGGGAAGAAACTCCCCCCTTAGAGTTGTATGCCGGTGCGTCCCATTCTTGTTAGGAGTTAGAGTGCAGGTGCATCCCGCTAGCAGTTGTGAAAAGTGCGGGTGCATCCCGCTGTGTAAATTCGGGTGCATCCCGAGTGGTTAGCCGACTAGGTGTGGGTGGTGAGTCCCAACCTAGCCTAGGGTTTTAAGAAATTTGTCCCAAGGTAGAGGTAGGCGCCCCTCACCCGAAAAACTGTTAGGAACAGTTGGACTGGGTTCCCATCCCTTTTCCCTCGCTGCTTGGCCAGGCAGCACTGTAAGTTCCACTGGGTTCGTTTCCCCCCTTCAGGTAGGCAGAGTACACCTGGGTCTAGGTGACCTCCCTGTCCCCAAACCATTACCTCGTTGTTTGGTCCCCGGTGCTGTCGAGGTGGAAAACTGGGCTTGGGAGTACCAAAGTGACTTTGTTCGGGCAGGCTGGAGATAGGTTCCCATCCCTCTTTCCTAGAGAAGTTCCACAGAGTTTGTTTTCCTTCAGTCCCCCAGGGGTCTAGGTGATCCTTCCCGTCACTCCAGTTCCTGGTCCCGTTTGTAGTTTTCAGTTTGTAGGTTGTGAGTTGTAGGTAGTGTTAGAGAGTTGTGGTTTGTGCAGGAAAATGGCAGAGAGTAGCAAGGTCACCATCAGGGACCTCATGTTAGAGGAAGAGGGCCGAGGTAAACTAGAAAGGTGGGTGTTGAGTAAGCGGAAATGCCCCTGGAAGGACACCATCTTCCAGAAGGCCGATCCCTTTACCACACTCCAGGAAGCGTATACCCTGGTGCGTAAATCAAAGAACACTTTCGGACCGTCTAAGGACGCTTTGGCCACTTGGGGACTTTGGCTTACGGCCAGAGATGCTAGTAGTGCCCTGGTAGAGACCAGAGAAAAATTGGCTAGTATAGAGAAGGAGAATGCCCGCCTTCAGGCCGAGGTCAAGACACTGCGTGAGGACAAGGTTACTTTTGCGTCCGTAGTGCAGGCGTCCACACAGAAACTGAATAACATCCAGGTAGTGGTGCAAACATGGGAGGAGAAAGCCCACGCCTTAGAGGCTGAGCTGGATCATGCCCGGTCTGCGGCCAAGTTTATGGTGGGGCAAGTGAGAGAACAGCAGGAGGCTGTTAGCCATGTAGCTTGCCAGAAACAGATAGCGGCGCCAGAGAGCCAGCTCCAAATGCGCAAAGCCCTGATTTCGGCTGTGTGCCCGGAGCTGCTCCCAACATTCACAGAGGACTTTTCTGGGGAGGCACTGCCCGAGGATGCTCAGGTACTGTTCCCCACAATCCAGACTGGAGCGACCCTAAGGTCCCAGTCCACCCGGTAGAGACTAGGTCTATGATGAGACGGACCACCTCTCTTGGAGAAGGCAGTTCTGATAGGCAAGAGACGGAGGAAACACAGGTAACCGAGACTAGGGTCCCCTGGTGTGCTACTGAGGCAACAGCAATTGCAGACCAATTGGGTCCATTAAACTGGTCCACCGGCATCATGTGTCTAAATGCGGTGATTCACTCTCACCCGACAGCCAATGGTCAGGACCTGACCCAACTGGCCTGGCTTTGTATGTCCCCCTCCGAACTCCCTACTCTTGAGTCAGCCGTGGAGGTTTGAGGCCTGGTTAGGCTCGAGGCGCACGACTGGATGAGAGAAGTAGTGAGGATTTTGTGGCTCGGACAGAGTGCAGGTGTGCTCTATGTCATGGAGCAACAGGGTCCTTGTGAGAACCCTGAGGCTTACGTGGCACGGAAGCAGCTCCTCGCTATTCGGGCCAAGAAGGTCCCCTTGACGCCCTGTGGATGTGACTTTAACGGACTTGAGTTTAAGATTCTCTTGTACAGAGGTCTTAATCACGAGACCAAGATGGCTTTAGGTTTGGTGGATCCAGCCACCACTAGCTGGGAGGAATTTGGGAACAACCTCAAATGGGTCTCTGATCTGCTGCGGGAGGCAGGATCCCTCAAACTTCCCACTAAGACATACAGGAAGGACACTGGTAATTGGGAACCCATATCCGAGGTCACGTACTCGAATTATGGGCCCCATTCCCAACACCGGAAAACTGCGCCAAATTCGGTTCCCCGAGGGAACTGGACTCCGCGCCCAGCTCCCAGGCAGGACAACCGGCAGTGTCAGGGAAGAGATTTTTGAGGCCAGCTCGGCAAGGCTGCAAGTCCCCCACAGCAGCCCACTGCTCCCAAACAGCTCTCTGACTCGGGCTGTCCCCGAGGTGGACGTCTGGTGGGTACGATCCCACGGTCCAGACATACTCCTTGGATAGAGTAAGAGTCTGGGGCATGCTCAGAAGGTTCAGACTGGACATGAGCCAGTTCGATAAGTGGCCAACATCGGAGCTTTTGGAAGCTCTAGATAAGCAGCTTCAGGTGGGAAGTAAACAGCTGGTCCAGGCAGTGACTGACAGCCCACCTCTGGCTGGATACTACCCTAACCTGGATCTGCAAGCATAGGGGTGCCCTCGGTCCAGGAAGCTTCCCCACAACGTGGTGGCTAGGTTGAAACCAGACAGGTGGGGAAGGTTCTGGGTGAAGGCAGGCATAGGGACCGAGAGGGATAAGACTCCTGCCACCCTTCTTGTGGACTCTAGTGCAGAAGTAAACGTGCTGCACTCCAAACTTAAGAGGCACGGTGAACCCACACCCGAGCATGTCCAACTTTCTGGATATGGTGGGGAGGGTCACCAAGCTAGGTCATGGACAGGCATCCCAATGTCCATAGAGACATTTCATTTTAAGTTGTGGGCATGCGAGAACCAGGGAGAAGACGACGGCCTTTTAGGCATTGGGTTTCTCTGGGGAAACAGGCTCACAGTTGACTACGCAAACGGGTTTCTATGGCAGTTAGACCAGGGACCAGTAGAAATTTCGGCCGTGCACCGTTGTGCCACCATTAAAACTCCTGCCCCTGTGCATTGTGTGACCAGTGACCCATGGGTGAAAGCATTCCCCGAGGTGTGGATAAAGGATAAGTTAGAGTGTGGGACCATTAAAGGAGCTTGCGTCTTGATAGAAGGCCAGGATCCCCCACCTCAAAAACAATACAAATACCTGGTCGAAGCGGAGGAAGGCATTGGAAAAAGCATTGAGGGACTCATCAAGTGGGATGTAGTCACCCCGATGCAGTCCATATGCAAAGCGCCCTTATGGCCACTGCTAAAATCCAACGGCAAGACTTGGAGGATGACGGTAGACTTTAGATCATAGAACTCCATCGCCCCACCTGTTGCACCGGTCGTGGCTAAGTATAATTAAATCCTGTCCGCCATTGCTGCAGGAGCCAAATTTTACAGTGTTCTGGACTTGGTGAATGCATTTCATTCCATCCCTTTGCACGAGGTGTGTTGGTATAAATTTGCTTTCACATTCTGAGGGCAGCAGTATGTGTTTAAACGCACACCCCAGGGCTTCCATTCCAGCCCAAGCATTTGCCATGCCCACGTGGTAAAGATGTGGAACAAGCTGCAGCCAGCTTCCAGGTCCCACGTCTTGTCCTACGTGGACGATATCCTGATTCATTCGAGTTCGGAGGAAAAGACCTGGGAGATAACTCACGAGGTGTTAGGAATCCTTCGCGACACCGGCTTTAAAGCCAACCGGGAAAAGGCACAATTGGTATCTACTGAAGTGAAATATTTAGGGCTGTGTTTAGGCACCGAAGGTCACACTCCCGATGCACAGCGGGTAGAAGTGATCTCAAAGTTACCAACCCCCACTGACGTGCACTCCCTGCATTCTCTGCTCGGGACATTCAACTTTTCCAGGCACTTTATAGAGTCTTTCGCAACCAAGGTGAAGCCTCTGTATACCCTGTTGAAGAAGAATGCCCAGTGGGAATGGGGACCGGCACAACAACAGGCATTTGCCCAACTTAAGGAGGACTTAATGAAAGCACCAGCTCTTGCACACCCGAATATGGCTAAGCCGTTCCTCATACAACTAGTCACCTCGGACAGGAGTATGGAAGCAGTTCTGTCGAAACAACAAAACGGCACTCAGCGTGTGATAGCATACGCCTCCAGGAATTTGGACCCACACGAAACTAAATTTACTCCGTGCGAGAAGACATGCCTCGCACTGATCTGGGCTATTACGCACTGGGAATTTATGATTGGAGGCGCCCATGTGATTGTCCAGACCCCCCACACGCTGCTTAAGTATATCCTGTCTGGAAAGGTCCAGAATGGCCAGGTATCCAATGCCCGGATTGCCAAGTGGACTGTTTCCTTGGTGTCACGTGGGGTGGATTTTCAGAAGCAACCACAGGAACCACCAGCTCCTTATGGTCTAGTTGTGACTGGACCCATGCATGAGTGCTCTTTACCACCAATGACTACGAGTCAATGGCCAGTGGAATGGGGAGCCTCCCTTGAGAAAACTCAGTTACAGGGCTTTGTTTGCTGGTTCTGTGACGGGTCATCCATGCATGTGGATGGTAGCCCATGGACAGGCTATGGAGCAATCCGAGTCACAGACTCCTTCACCCTACAGGGGAAAGCCCGGCCACTCTCCAGCCAGGTGGCGGAAGTAGAAGCTCTAAGGGCTATCCTGGAGCACGAACTGCTTGACTGCCCTCTGACCATCTATACAGATTCCAATTGGACTGCCAAAGCAGCCAGTGTTTGGTTACCGATCTGGCTCCAAAACGACCTCAAAACATACGATGGGAAGCCCATTACCCATCTTGATAAATGGGTCAGGATTGCTGCCCAGGTTGAGGAACGAACATGGGTTGCTCATGTCTGAGGACACCAGAAAAAGAACACGGCTACATGTATTTGGAACACTAGGGCAGACACCATAGCTCGGGATGCCGCTTTACAGGATGATGGGGCCCCCATCGCCGTTATAAATGTCAATCCTAAGGAGCCCATGGTACCTCCCATGTTCAATCTGGGAGTATTGCAGAAGGGAGATTCTGAGATCTCGGACTTGGCCAAGAAGGACTCGGACGAGTCCGGTCAATTCAAGATCTCCCAATTAGAAGGAGTGTATTGGGCTACTGATCCCAGTGGCCAACGCCACTGGATCGTGCCCCAAGATCATGCAACCTCCGTAGTGACATCATCCAGTTTGTGCACGAGCAGGGACATCGAGGGTGAAGTGTGACTCTGGACAGGGTAAGGGAAACCGGGTGGTGGCCACAGATCAAGCAGGACATAGACCAATGGGTCGACAGCTACTTGGCGTGCGTCATGGTCAACGCTGACACCTCCGGCCCCAAGGCGCCCATCAAGCACCAGCGCATCGAGGGTCCCTGGTCTCGCATTCAAATAGACTTCATAGGGCCGCTCCCTACCACCCCGTGGGGGAACAAATACTGTCTCACTGTCATCGATCCCTTCAGCAAGTGGATCGAGGCTTTCCCATGCAGAGATAACACAGCAAGCACAGCAGCACGTTTGCTCTTCAACAATGTCTGGGCGTGTCACGTAACCTGGACTCAGACTTAGGGGTACACTTCACAGGTGAAGTTACCCAGGAGTTGTGCAGGGCACTGGACATTCACCAGTGCTTCCATATCGCCCACCATCCTCAGAGCTCAGGCCAAATCGAGAGAACGAACCGCTCTCTGAAGGAAGCGCTTCGGAAGATGGTATGTTCCTTTGGCAAGGACTGGGACAATAAGTTGCCCAATATTTTGATGGCTTTCCTTGGCACGGAAGCCTCTCACAGCTTCACGCCACACATGGTGATGACTGGGCGGAAGATGATGCTACCCGAGGCCTTTTGGATAAACATTAGCCTCCCCTCCAATTTACGGCTGGTGGTTCTGAACAACGAGTGGGTGAGGAACCTAGTGCAGCACATAGGACAAGTACACAGGCAGGTAGCTGCCCAGCTGGGCAAAAACCTCCAGAGGATGGACAAGAGATTGGGATGGGTCCACCACCCTTGCCAGTGGGAGGAGGGACAGCTAGTCCTATATAGAAACTTCTATAAGGAGAAGCACTCCCTCGCTGCCAAGTGGGTTGGCCCTGTTCCCATTGTGAAGAGGATCTCCCCTGCTGTATACCAGGTAAGAATCCCCAGGAAAAAGGGAGACTGGCTGAAGTTCTTCCACGTCTCTCAACTGAAAGAGTGGAAGGGTCAGCTAGTCGACCGAAAAGGCATTACTGAGATGGACTCGCTTGAGGAAGCTACTGGGAAGACTCCCATTAATGTAATTGCTCCTCAAGTGTCTTTAAATTATAAGGAAATTCCTGAAATTAACTTGTCAGAGATGTTTGCGTCAATTTACGAGGCATATGACAACGGGTAAATTGACATTGTCTGCACTGGACGGAGAGAGATGGCCAACTCTCCGACCTCCCACTTATGTATGTAGTTCTTAGTTATATTTGGGTGTTTGGGAAGTGGTGTTATTTCTAACACTGAATTTGGATGTCCCGTCAAGTTGAAAAAGCCTATTCTGAAGGAGGCCAGTCTTCAGGTCTGCCTTCGGAGTTCAGTTATATCTGTGGATAGTGATACTGCTCGTTCGAAGCCAGCATCAAACCATCGGTACTAGGTTGTTAACCGCTCCAAGCCCTTGTTAACATCATCAGGCTTGGAGCTTCGGCTTTGGTCTGAGTGGGAAGTGTGCGAGCATGCAAGTCCATGTTAGACAGACCGGAGTGCAAGTGGGACCTTCATAGCTGGAGGTTCTGCTTGTGTGGCTGGGAGGTTAACATTGGCGTCTCTAGACCCATGAGCTGATGCGGGACCCAAACCTCACTGTCCTGACCAATGGCCTTCCTCCGGCCAATACAGCCTTAATCTCAGTTTCTATTTATATCCCCGTAGACTTTTAGTCTTTTCATCATGATGACCCAGTTTCAATTCGAATTCCCAGTAGGCTTTCAGCCAGCCATTTGCATTAATGGTATCATTGGATAGTAAACATGTCAGTTCTTCTGTTAAAAACTCTAATAGGTCTATTGCTCCAGAAGACTGGGAAGATCCCGAGGTCGTACCATCACCCCCGAGTACCATGTGGGGGGGAGGTGACGAAGAAAGTTGCTGCTCCATCTGATGGTCTAGACTTGGAGATTCCCGGTTCTTCGACGACACCCGTGACTGTGAGGGAAGGTAACCCCGAGGCCTCCCGATTGCAAAGATGGACTTTTTGCCATTCCTGCTACTGTTTGCTGACCCGAGGAAACCTATGGACTATTCCAGGCCCAAAACTCTGCAAAGACTCTTTATTTGCAGCGAGCCAAGCTGCACCGACTTGGACATTTTTGTTGTTATTCCTGCTCCGTTGCCTGGATGGACTTCTGTTTTGCTCGCCCGCTCCAGCTGAAAGACTTTTCCTGTTGTGAGGGGGGCAGGTGCCAAGACTTTTGCTTGCACCTCACATCCCCTGAACTACGAACTTTCATCCTCACTGAACTGTTTGCTTCTTGGATTGCCATCCTTGCCAGACCATGCATTGGACTTACAGTATTCCATTGATTATTTCATTGATTGCTTCGTTTTGCATTTGCAATTTTACTGCCATTTGCTCATGTTTTGACGTTTCCCTATTGATGGGACATTGGACATTGTTTATTGTTTAACTGTTTATTATTGCGCTATTGTTTACATTGGTGTGTGTGTGTGTTTAGGTTTAGGTTTTAATTAGGAATGTCTCTATAAGATAATAATCCTTTGATCTTCCAGGAATTCCCTTTCCTGAGGAGTGATATGGCTACCAACCTGCAAACCCTATTCGGCTCCAAATTGATTTTTGTTTTTAATTGGAAAATGTCCAATATTGTCGCCAACATCGCCCATTTTCGGGGGGGGATTGTTATTGCCCTGGCTAGTCCGAGCTTTGGGGATATTAAAAGATATCCTCTTGATATCACAATTCAGCTTCAATTCTCTATTCCTCTACATGTGCTTGCGAGGCCACTGGACAAGCACATAAACAAGCTCGGTTGTTAATAGCCGTAATATTCAAACTACAATACAGGTAGGCCAGAAATACCTGACTCACTGCTTTAGGAGACCTCCAGGCAAGTACTCTAATTAAGTATGCACGCCACTTACAAAAGAGCCTCTACCGCACGATGGCAGCTTGATGGGTAAACTATGCAATACCCAAGTACTCTGCGTCCGCATACTGGGTACTGTATTGGGAATCGCTACGATAACTCAATCATTCAGATTCTGACCTTTCGGAGGCTTTGTCTCCAACTCCAAATCTATCGTTTTCCCCTTAGTATGGCATAGCCTGCAGTTACAATTCTCCTTATAAAAGCCCTAGATTCCGAGACCTTCCTCAGATCGCTCCCGATTTTCATCCCGCCTTGCTGCAGCTTTGCTTGGCAAGCCTCCCCTCAGCTCCACGTGCTGAGCTACATTGCACCCCAGCTTTGCTCTTTATTTTTCCTGGGCTTCAGGACAGGTGAAGTATCACCCAAACCAGCAATCCCTCTAAAAATCCCTCTATACCACTCCAACCTTTATTTTCTGTAGTTATCTTGTATGAGTGTGTCGCATACACTGTTTTGCTTGTATTTAATAAACATTTATTATTTCAACTTCTGAATTCTCCTTGACTCAACCCGATCCCATAGACGTAAGGTTTAAGATCTCGCAATGTTACCCTGCCTTTCATAACTCTAAGATGTGCTCTGAGCTAATTTTCCCCACCTTTAGTTAAGCACATTTTGGTGTCCCTCCCGGAACCCCCAGTTCACAGGGTAACAATGGAATATGGATGTATCTCTCTCAGTATTTTCCCCCCACTTTTTCCAAAACCAACCTGCATTTTCTTCCCATTTTTGTTTTGTATCAGTTTGGAAAACTGTGTAAATTCATTTTGGTGTATATTTATACGTATTTATTTTCACAATTTAACTTATTTACTCAATTTTCCTCCTTTCCTTAAAGTCTTTTCCCAGTGTATTTTTCTCAACTAAACATCTGCTAGTCATTCATGTTTTCAAATAAATGCACTGTTTGTGTATTCTTTATTTCTCAGAAACACTCCATAATCCTCAGAAATATTTGAATACTTGAAGTAAACTACGTATTTCCTGATAACAAGTCTCTAGAGGTACAAAAATTCTAAGTTTGTTAAAACTATCAGAACCCTCTAGGTTTCTATTTAATATATATATATATATATATATATATATATATATATATATATATATATAAATATATATAATATATAATGAAGGATCATTAGCACTACAGATTTTCCTCTCTGTATGGATTTCCTTCTCTGCTAAACAGATCATGAGGTCTGGAGGATTAAGTTGTCCCTTGTCATCCTCACAAGAAGCAGAGAACTGTTGCTTTAATGCAAGAATTGACAACGATGAGGATTTAGATGGGCACCTTGGAGTTCCATATTCTGCTTCCACCTGGCCTACTTTTTAAAAAAGAAATAAAATTGCCTCCAAATGCCATGGTGGCAATTTTGACACATTTCTGCCCTTTCTAGGCCATGTTAGTCTACTTCCTGGTCACTTTCTAATGGCCAAAAGGTATCTACAGGGCCTGAAATGGCACAAGGGATCCAACAATGACAAAACTGTCTTACAAACCCTTGGATATTTTAGAGGAATTAAGGGCAAATTGGGAAGTTAGGAGGAACAGCTACTATGCAGCAACTATAGTGATGGCAGCAGGGGGTTTGATACTGGCAAAGAATCTCTCAGAGGCAACTGAAGATAGTCAAAGAAGAAAGTACAAAGGCATGTTTACTGCTGAACATCAAGAAAATGAAAATAGTGATCATATACGGTTTACAGAACTTTAAAGATGATGAAGACATTAAAATAGTTCAAGATATTCCATATTTTGCCTAAATTATTAGTCAGGATCAAATCAAGAAATCAGAAGATGACTAGGACTTGGAAAGGCAGCTATGGAGGAACTAGACAAGATCCTGAAGTATCAAGATATATCATTGAATATTAAAGTTAAGATTGTCAATACCATTGTATTTTTAGTTTCTAAATATGGTTGTGAAAACTGGACAGTGAAGAAAAGCTTGTAGGAAACATATGAACTCCTTTGAAATGTGGAGCTGAAGAACAGTTTTATGAATGCTATAGTCTGCTAAAAAGACAAAAGACACTGCTGATATAATGTATGTTCAGGGGCAACCCCCCCCCAAAAAAATATCCAAATGGATAGTCAGTTACCTCTGAATCATTTAGTTCTCTATAGTAATTATGAGCCCCAACTAGGTACTTCTGAAAAGTAACAGGGGAGGTTTTTTCTGACCTTTAATGTAGCTGGAAATTGTGTCTCTTTGTATAATTAAACATGCCAATTAACCTTCATGGTTAGTTTGAATCCTCTAGCTGATCCAGCTGTCATTTCTATTGTCAGTATAAAGTATATTGCTGTTGGTTAGTTATAATGATACATCTGCTTATATTGTTTGCAATTAATAATGATAAGCCTTGGCCCATTGTAATTTGAATATTTAATATTAGTAGAACAATATTGTAGGTCTTCACTTGGTCTGGATTATGCCTCAGATTGTTTGTGGAAACAGACAGATATACCCAAAACCTGTGGAAGAGAACAACCCAATAACTATGAGGTCCTGCCACTTTCCAGAACTATATATTTTAAGCTCCAATGACACTATCATCATGCTCCCAACTTTAATAAATAGTAAATTGGACACTATTCCATTTGATTAGTAAGTGGCCAAATTATACTCCTTAAAGAAGATGGGCCCAGAGTGCTGTGACGTTTTATAATTAGTTGTTTCATACCCAAAAGTGTGAATCCTGAAAGAAATAGAGGAAATAGTTTCAACCAAAGGTGGATACTAGTTAATCATGCATATTTATAGTTTTCGAATTGTAAGAGTTAAGGTCAAATAGTATGCCATAGGACCAGAATGTCATCTCAGCATTGATGTGGAAGTCAGATATCTGCCAGCTAAGTTAGAGGGACTGATGGGCACAAAAATGTGTGGAAAAAGAAATCTTATCAAAAATGTACTGAATCTTATCAGAAATTAACTGAAAATGAATCATTGCTTATCTTTAACAGATATATATGAGTCCTCAGTGAAAAGCTGGATCATTACTTACCTCATTCAAAATTTCTTTTCTCTCTCTGTCTCTGTCTCTGTCTCTCTCTTTTTTTTTTGACCATAAACGATAAAGATATTATCATTTTAGGCTTTCTATCAGTGTTGGTTGCTGGCTTTCATGTCAGTAGGGCAGTGAATCTGTTCCTTGAATTTTATCTATTCTGATGAGAGGCATCAGCACCATTCATAGTTCATTTAAAGTCAAAATGAAACCTAGAATGGATTCACCACCCCACCACCAGAGTTTTCTTAAAACAAACAAACAAAAATACCCACTGTTTTTTCAAAATAGTTTGGGACAGACCGTGGTGATCAAGAGTTTCTCCTGCATTCATTTTTCCCCTTTTTTTATTAAAAACAAAACAAAACAAAAAACAAATCCTTTCATTTCTTTCATGAAGAAATATCTCAGTTTGGAATTTTTTGTGTGTGTGTGTGTGTGAAAAAAATAAGAGAATATTTTCAACTACCTGAACTGATCAAATGTAATGCACATAGTTGATTCCAGGTTGGAGAAAGGTGTGTTGTATCTATTTGCCATGCAGTTATTAAGTGAGGAACACCCACAAAGAGACACACACCTAAATGCAAGCATTCTCTTGTTTTCTTGTAGGATGAACCAGCTCGGGATCTATGTCCCTACTGGGAGATCCATTTGAAGAAGTTTCAGTTCTCCCTTTTTAAACTGTTGTTTGCTGTGCAGCATTTGGAAGTTTACTCAGAAGTAGATCCTGTTCCACTTGAAGAGGCTAACACCCAAGTAAATCAATATGACATTGTAGTTAAGTTAGGATACCTTTTAGACCTATCAGGGTAGATTTGATGGTTGCCTCAGAGAATGAGAGAACAGGATGTTTTTTCTTCAATCAACACATACAGAAACTGAGAAGAAACAGGTTTATCCTGTCTTTCTTTAGTTCTTTGATTCTACTGTGTGGTACCAGTCACAGCATGACTAAATGAACTACGCTTTCACACAAACATCTTTCTATTTTTGTTTAGTATTTTTATTGAAGTCACAAAGATAAAACATAATTTTTACATAAACATAAGTATACTTCCACCATTTCTGTACATTATATACTTAAATAATATACACCCTACCTTTTACATTTTTACATTTTTATACATTCTTATACATACCAATGGAGCAAAAAATCAAAATAATAAATAAGAAAATTAATACAATCTCAATACCTACCTACCAACCTTCCCTTATCACTTCTACATAAATCGTGGGCGATTATACTTTACCTTTAAGCGACCAACAATTCATTATGCTCCATACTCTAACCACCATACCACTACTTCTTTCCAATATTTCTTAATTCTTACTATAATGTTTACTCCTCCAAGTTTTTTTTTAACCACACATCATCATCATCATCGTCATCATCATTATTTATTTATTTACTCCAAATTATCTAATTCATTTACTTTGTTTTCCCATTGGTCTTCCCAAAGGGGTTTAACTAAATTCCATTCTTCGGTAATCTGTTTTCTTGGTCTATCAGTCAATATTGATGTTAATTTATCCATTTCCCAAAGTTCATACGATTTCCATAACCAATCATCCAGATCAGGGACTTCTTTTGATTTCCATTGTTGTGCAAATATTAATCTCGCCGCTGTTACCATATATATTATCATTTTTGTCAATGAATTCTTTTTAAAATACTTAGTATCTAACATATTTAATAAATATATTTCTGGACTCATAGGGAAATTAATTTGAAATGCACTAACAATACATTCATGAATACCTTTCCAATATTTCTTTGCTTTAGCACAAGACCACCATATATGGTAAAAAGTCCCTCTCTACGTGCATTTCCAACACGTATTTTTCATATTTTTACTTATTTTGGCAATTTGCACTGGTGTGTAGTACCATCGAAAATATATCTTATAGTAATTTTCTTTTAAATTTGTCCTAATACAATATTTTTTCACATCTTTCCGAGAATTCTCCCAATTCTGCAGTGGAATTACATGTCCCAAATTTTGTGCCCACCTTATCATATTGTCCTTAACCGACTCTTCTTCCATACGTAAATTTAATAAGATTTTGTATATTTTGCCTATCAAATGGTCTGTTTCTGGTTTTAGCAATTTATCAAACTCCTTCTCCCTTATTTCAATTCCTTGCATCTTCATATCCATCTTAAACCTTTCTTCTAGTTGCCTTTGCAGTAACCAATGTGAAATAATACCACCTTTAACCATATCCTCCTTACTTTTCCAAATTATGTTTTCACCTTGAACTTTTGTTAAATCTTTATATGTTAACCATTTATTTAATTGGGGTTTCTCTCTTCTATAATTTTAACAAAGGTTTTCTTATAAAATTGTTATTAAATTCCTTGTTTACCTTTACCTTATCATGCCACATATAGGCGTGCCAGCCAAAAAAGAGATCCGCCCCCTCTACCTTTAATAGTCTCGCATTCTCTAACTTAATCCAATCCGTAATCCAGCAAAGGCAACTAGCATGAAAATATAATTTTGAATCCGGTAATCCTAATCCACCTCTTTCTTGTGTATCTTTTAATACAGTCCATTTTATCCTTGGTTTCTTGCCGTTCCAAATAAATTTTGATAATTCCTTCTTCCACTGCTTAAAAGGTGCATTGTTTAAGATAGTCGGGAGGTTTTGAAACAAAAATATCATTTTCGGTAAGATGTTCATTTTGGTCATTGCGATCCTTCCCATCAATGATAAATAGAGTTTTGACCATCTTCTCAGATCTTCTTTTATTTCTCCCCAGACTTTCTTATAGTTGTTGTCAAATAAATCCATATTGCTATTAGTAATATTGATTCCTAAATACCTCACTTTTTTTGATACTTTAAAATGGGACAATTGTTCAATTTCCTCTTCTTCTATTTTTTTTTAATATTCTTTATTAACATCATTGTTTTATCCATATTAACCTTGAATCCTGCTACTTTTCCAAAATCTTGAAAAATTCCAATTAATCTTAATATACTTTTAACTGGATCATCTAACATAATTCAAAGGTCATCTATGAAGGCCCTTAATTTGTATGTTTGAGTTCCAATTTTGACCCCTCTTATTTCTGTATCTTGTCTTATCTTACAATTTAATATTTCTAACACTATTACAAAAATTAGGGGTGACAGGGGACAACCTTGTCTTGTTCCCTTCTTGATGTCAAATTTTTCTGTTTTATCTCCGTGAATTACAATACTCGCTGTTTGATTATTATATATCGTTTTTATCCAATCAATAAATCTTTCCCCTATATTTATCTTTTTCAATACCTCTATTACAAATTTCCATTTTACATTGTCAAATGCTTTTTAAGCATCTACAAAAATCGGTCCCATTTTTCTCTCATTATGTTTACGATAATACTCAATTATATTCAATATCACTCTTACATTATCTTTTATTGATCTTCCCGGCAAAAAACCATTTTGATCCTCATGTATCCAATTCTTTAAAATTTTCTTCAGTCTTTCTGCCAGAATAGATGTAAATATCTTATAACCAGTATTCAATAGGGATATTGGCCTATAATTCTTTACTTCCAACTGATCTTTGCCCTCTTTAGGTATTAAAGTAATTGTCGCCTCCCCCCATGAATCCGGTCTATCCATCATTTCCAATTCATTAAACAACTTTTGAATGGGGTCAATTAATTGATCTTGAAATACTTTATAATACCTTGCTGTGAATCCATCCAGTCCCAGTGCTTTTCCAATTTTTAATTTTTGAATTGCAGTTCTAATTTCAACTTTTGTAACGGGTTTATTTAACTCTGTTCTTTGCTCTTCCTGAATTTGGTCTACTTTAATTTCATCTAAATATTTCTTTACTTGCTGTATATATTCTTCTGTATCTTTTGAGTCCTCATATAATTCCTTATAATATTTGTGAAATATAGACTTAATTTTTCTTTGTTGTCTGTATATCTTATCCCCTTTTTTGATTTCTCTAATTAATCTTTTTTCTTTTTCTTTTTTCAGTCTATATGCTAACCACTTCCCCTCCTTATTAGTGTGCTCAAAAAATCTCTGGGGTGTGTATTTTATTTTCTTCTCTATTTCCAGTCTGTCTTCCATGGACAAATGTTTCTGAAGAATTTTAATCTCTCTCAATAACTTTGAATTTCTTGGGTCTTTCTTTAATTCTTCCTCTTTCTCCTTAAGTTCTACCACAATATTTTGATATTTCTGTTTCTTTAATTTTTTCTTATAGGCTTCCTCTTGTAAAAATAGGCCTCGTATCACTGCCTTTCCTGCATCCCATACTATCTTATTTGAGGTTCCTTTTTCTGAATTTTCTTTTTTAAAAAAAGTTTATTTCCTGCTTTATCTTTTCTATTACTTTTTCATCTCTTAAAAGTTTATCTTTCACAATCCATCTATATTCGCCCTTTTGTTCTTGTATTGTCATCGTGATGGGACAATGATCTGATAAAGACCTCGGTAGAATCTCCATTTTCTTGACTTTTTTACATAAAGTTTTCGATACTAAAAACATGTCGATCGTTGACCAGTTCTTGTGTACTTCCGAGAAGTAAGTATACTCTTTCGCATCTCCATATAAATGTCGCCATACATCATTTACTGAAACTAAATCCATAAATTCATCGAATGTCTTTGGTAATTTTCTTTGTGGCGTTTTTCCCTTCTTTTTTAATGTTCGATCCAAATCTGGGTTTATCACCCCATTCCAATCTCCCATAATTATTATTTCTTGGTAATCATATTCTAATAGCTTCTTTGTTAAATTTTCATAATACAAAGTCTTATTTTCTAGTGGTCCATAAATTCCCACTAATAAAATCTTATTACAAGGTGTTTCTATCTCTATACCAATTAACATGCCTTTGTTATCTTTAAAAATTTCTTTTGCATTATATTTTTTATTCACATATATTGTCACTCCCTTTATTTTCTTCTTTACTGCTGTTGAAAATTCTTGTCCCATCTTCGGGTTCCTCATATATTTTAGATCTTTGTCCCTTTTATGGATTTCTTGTAAGCAAATTATGTCTGATTTCATTTTCGCTAGATGGTGAAATATCCTTTTTCTTTTAATTGCCGCATTCATTCCCCTAACGTTCCATAATGTTATTTTCATATTTATTTTTTTCCTTTCCTTTTCCTTCTCTTTCTTCTTATTCTAGTTCTTGTTCTTGATCTCTTTCCTTTTCCTTGTCTTCTACTTCTTCCTCTTCTTCTTCTTGATCTATATCTCTTTCCTTTTCTTGATCTGTTTTCTTCACTTCCCTTTCAAGTTCCTCACTTAATCTCCTTTGATGATCTTTTGGGATTTCTTCCCTATCTGCTCTTGATCTCTCATAATTTTTTTCTTGTTCTTGTTCTTCTGTACATCTTTTCCTAAATTCTTCCTTGTATCTCTTTAAAAAGTCTTGTGCTTTTAAAGTTGTATTTAGTGTAAATCTTTTTTCTTTGTACATGAAAGTGACTCCTTCTAGTCTACACCAGCGATAACATTTTCCACTTCTTTTCAACACCTGGGTCAGAAAATAATATTCTTTTCTTTTTTTTCAACACCTGTGTGGGGACATCTTTGAATATCTGGAGTTCTTTCTGTTCAATCATAAGTTTACTTGTATAACTCTGTTGGATCACCAGATCTTTCACTCTTTCCCTCAAAAAATATATTACAATGTCCCTTGGCAACTTCCTTTTTTTTTTTTTGCAATGAATGAATTGATCCTGAACATCCTATCAATTTCAAGATCTAATTGTTCAGCATTCCAGCCTATAAACTCTGGCAATGATGGTGTCACTCTTGTATACAACTCCTCCCCTTGAACTTCTCTCAGTCCTCTTATTTTAATACACTTATCTCTAAAATTTATCTCCATACTTTTATTCTGTTGCTCTACTTTTTCTTTCTGTTTTTCCAACAGTGGAGTTTCGTTTTCCAATTTCACAGTTCTGCCTTGCCATTCGTCTAGTTTTTTATTTATGTTCTTCATTTCCATAGTTATATTTTTCAACGTCTGTCCAACACTTCCCATTTCTTTCTTCATTTCTCTGATATCACTTACCATTTCTTTTATATCTTTTTTGAAGTCATTCCTCATTTTCCTGATTTCCTCGATAATTGTTGGTGTGAACTCTGATGCTTTAGGTTGTTCTTCTAAAGCTGGTCTCATTTGAAGTTGTTGTTTAACTGACATTGCTTTCCTTGTTCCTGATGCCATCATGAAATTTTCCAAACAGTATTCTCACAATCAACAATCAATAACAGATAGTAATAATTAGTTACACCCACTTAATCACTACTAACAATCAATTGTTCAATTTGATTATTTCCTCTCTTATAAATTATATAGTTGTATTCAATTAATCAGTCCCTTATAATTCCTCTGAAAAATCCAATCAATCAGTTAATCATTCTGTAAATACACGTATCAATCTTAATCAATCAATCAATCCAAAAATCTATATCTCAATATAACTCAGATATAAATCAATAAAAATCAATATGAATCAATAATAATATCAAAATCAATATGAATCAACCTCAATCAGTATAAATCCGTATAAGTCAATATGAATCAGTATAAATCAATATATATATACTATAAATGTAAATCAGTCTATTATAAATTTATCTAATTTATTTCTTAATATCTACTTCTTCATATTTAATCCTTTATTCTATATCTTTTCCCCTCTATTCAATTAATTTCCAACTATTTCACACTCTTTTCTCCCTAAACAATTAATTATATATTCTTAATTATTCTCACCAGTCCTTAATATAATTGATTATTTCAATTAATTCAAATAATTATTCACATTCAAAAAAATAAAGAAAAAACAATATTAGAAAAGCAAAGACAGTGTGTAAATAATTACTACAATTACAATATTATCTATTACGATTTACTTCCTTAATTTTCCTTAATATTTACAAGTTCCCCCAAACCGTATAATCCAATTTTTCCAATAAATATATTCAAATAAATGTGTTTCTTCTTATTAATAAGTATAAGCTATAATGTAATATAAATTACTATAATTTAGTAAAATATACTGTAATGTAATTAATAAATCTAGATTGTAGAATAATAGTTCTCCACTAGATGGTGTTCCTTCACCGTTTTTGTCGCGTCTTCTTCCAGCACTATAGAGAAAAGGGTTAATGCTGTTTTCGCCGCTTAGTTGACCTTGTACCGCTTATCTTTTCTCTCCAAAACACTTGTACTACCTTCCCGACCTTGAAATTCTTCCTTACTTATCTGTTATTCCAAAAGCTTAATATCTTTAATGTCTTTATAAAATAAATTTAACACTCATACATTGTTCATCGTCTTCCTCTATTCAATGTCCATCGTTAAATACCACGTCTATACTTCTGTTTTAACTCTCGACCAAGTCCAGGATCAAACAAAATAATTTCCGCTTAATTTCAAAAAAATTTTCTTCTGTCATTCAGTTTCTCTAGCACTATTTTCTTCCAATGCTTTCTTACTTTCCCTTTACTTAATGTCCAGCTCTCATGTGTCCAATTCTATCTTTTATACTTTTCTCTATTCTCATACAGTGGCTAACAGTCCATGGCTGTTCTACCAAGCGTTGTCGCAATCTCGTACTGTAAGAGTCTTTTAATGGAATTTTAATTAATTAATACAGACACTTTTTAGACTCCTCCGACCTCTCTCCAACTCCTTTTGTTATCATCCAGGATTACGCAGTTTATAGCCGGTCTCCCCACTCCGCTCTCTTCTTGACTTTAAACTCGGAGTGATCAGTGTTTCGGAGCTCCTCAATTGAAGTTCCTAATTTATTTTAATTAGTTGTAGGGTCTTTGGTGTGTTGGTTAACCTTACCGTCCATGAAAATTTGTAGTTTTGATGTTACTTGCCCTCAAACGGAATCTTCTATCTTCTTTAAAAAGTGGTGGTGAGGATTTTTTCCCTCAGAAGCCTTCACGAGGTAATGGCGGCTTGCTTGACCTCTTCAGAGCTATCCGTGTCCCGAACTCCAGATGTTTCTTTCGGGCACCCATGCTGGAATCCCGGTCTTTCTTCAAGTGCCTCCAAACCCCTTTTCCCAAAGGGATTTTGTCCCTTTTTTTTACCTCCATAAAACGGGCTCATGACCTCTTGGGGCGGTTGTCTCCCCCAGAGCTAAGTGGGGTGACAGTCAAGCTCCTCACTGCAGCCACCGGAAGTCCCACACAAACACCTTTCTAAAGAATTTCTGAACTGACTCAGGAAAAAAAAAAGAAGAACACATCTCTATTGGGCATCTACTGCAGCAGTGCTAAAAGTGTTGTCACTGACTAAGAGTTTGCTAAGTTGAGATCCATTTATTTTGCATAAACCCAACTGTGGAGCTTGCAATCCAGATAATAAATGTTGCAAAACTTTGAGTAAATCTTCTGAACGTTTGCTACAAAGATATGCAACACATACTAAGAGTAAAAATATGGAAGTCGCAGTTGGAGGGGGAGTGTGTGTGTGAGAGAGAGCAGGGGAGGGAGTAGAAATTTGAGACTATAAAAATAGGAAACTTGAAACTGACTCACATGGATTTCATGGATTTCACTTGCTAAGGTACCTTAGAACCTTAAATATAGAAAAAAATGACATCCAAGATTCCTGATTATTGCAAAAATCTGTCAAGGAGAAATTCATACCAAAGCAACATCTGCCTCACAAATTTTTGGAAAACAGTAACTCGCCCTACAAATTATCTAGTTATTTAAAACCTTCTAAGTCTGTTAAAGTCAGTCTTCCATCAAACACATAGTTATCAAAATAAATCATGAATTAGAAAACTGCCAGCTCTGATGGCCCTCCCAACTGCCAAATCAGCATTGGACTGATTAGGAAAAAGACAGCTTACTAGTAGCAGCAAAAGCAGCATGAAAGAATTGTGCTAGTTCACATTTTCAAAACAGCAAAGTTATTGTATAATCCCCACCCGTGTTTAGCTGGCTAACTAGCTAAATGAGATAGTAGTAGTAGTAGGGATCAAGGTGGCAGAACCCTGGAGTTAAATCCAATTGTTAGTCCAAACCAGAATAGATCCATTAAATCAATAGGATTTAGGTAATTATTAACAAGTTCCATTGATTCAGTGGTTCTACTCTGGTTGAGACTAACAATTAAATTTAGCCCATAGCATTCCAAATGACTTTTTATAACATGGTGTATTTTGCCCTGTTAATTGTTGCTTATCCCCACTATCCATCTGTTGAATAATTTGTATTAAGACTAGTAATTCTTTTTATTTTTCAGGCAGAAGACAAAGTGTTTTTAAGGGGAAAAACAGTAAAAAGCTGAACGAATGAGTTATTACAGAATGATATAGGTATACTCAAAGGTACTTAACAATAAGCACCCGGAGTACTTCAATAAGACACATGAAAACCAATAGCCTGAATTATGGCTTTTGTGAAACTAAAGAAATCCTTGAGACCTTACCACACTATATGATGTGTAAAATATTGCCATGGGAAGGAGGAATAAGTAAAAGATCATCTGACAAATTGTCACTTTAGTACACATCCCAAACCTTTGCTTGAAATAATATAAAGCCTTCTATCCTTCAAGAAACTGTGTCATCTATTATTTAACACCATAATTTTCTCCCAAGAAATATCCCCGACATATCCAGTTAATATCCCTGGTGTATCCTCATGCAGCAGATTTTGAGGGGGGGGGGCAGTATCTGGCTTGCACAGGACTCTGTGAGTTGACATTTTGTATAAATTTCTAGTTCCTCTCAGTTCTACCCTCTCCACATTTTTTTTATGGCTAGGGAGACTCAAGGTTGTTGAAAGAATATATTCCTTACTTGTCTTTTGGGTTACCTCCATATCACTATGCAGCAGTATTGAACTGTCCTGAATGAACTGTTCATATAAAAAGTAATGAATAGATTATGCCCATAGAATCACTCACATATTCCAGAATGACAGAAGACTACAACTAGGCATTCTATTCCAATAATAAGTCAAACCAGGTTCTCTAGCAATCACTTCTTGCTCCTGATGACAGTGGCGATGCTGCTTGCTGTTTCCACATGTTTTCCTCACTCAGTGGTGATGAAAAATATATTAAAAGTAGAAATGTAGAAAACTGATTATCTAATATTGCCCCAACTCCCACACTGAGGAGGGAGATACAACTTTATAATAAATCTACATGCACAGCTTTGCTTCTAAAAGCTTGAAATGATTACATCAGATGAGAAATGATGCCCAAAACTTCCATAGGGGACCTTATTACTATGTAAGACACCATGAGGATTCCACTCATTGCATTTCAAGCAGAAATTATATTCTCCATATTCTAACAGGGAAGAAGTTTTGTTGGGGGGATGTTTAATTAACAGACTTATGGAATAATATAATAATATAATTAGATGAATTATTAAATTTTGCAAAACTGCCCTTCCCTCTCCTTCAAACAGCTGGTTGTAGAGGGTTCTTCCTGAATCTTAGTAGAAAATCTAGACAAGTAAAGCTCTCTCAGGACTCGAAAAAAACTAACAGCCATAATCACTGTGGTATTTGAACTTAAAGTCCAAAAAGTAACTATTTTTCAGAATATCTACTTTGGAATATGTGAAACATAATTTTAAAAAGTGCTTCTGATCTTGTGCAAAATACTTTCCAGCTGAGAATAACAGAGGTTCTCTTATACATTATTGTAATGTAATGGGTATTGGGCTTGTACCTTTTCATCTCTTCTGTTTAAAGTTAACCACTCCTGTTGTTATTGCTGCTACTGCTGCTGCTGTGTGCCTTCAAGTTATTTCCTGAAGCAAACCTATCATGATCTTTTCTTGGCAAGGTTTGTTCGGATTTGGTTTGCCTTTGCATTCCACTATGGCTGAGAGAGTGTGACTTGTCCAAGATTGTGCAGTGGGTTTGGGTTTCCATGGCTGAATGGGGATTTGAACCCTGGTCTTCAGAATAGTAGTCTAGTGCTCAGGCTACTACACCACACTGGGTCCCCAGTGACTACCTTCCCATTCCCAAATACTCTGTCCTTCTTTTCCTTTCATTCTTAAGAATTACCAATGACAACTGAAGGAGAATAGTAACAGCAAGGAAAAACCAGGACCTTATAAATATAGGACATGAGACACAGTAATGATACAGTAACTCATTTAACAGTTAATCATCTCATTTTCTACCTTAATTTTGTGTTATATCTTGTAGCCTAAGCTTGCAGACGTTGAGATATGTTGTTCTTGATTCAAAGCTACTGTGAAATGTATTAGTTAAAAAAAAAGACTATTACTATAACTATTATAAACTATTATCCTCTTTAGATTGCTTTCATTTTTACTGCAGAAGACCCAGATGCGAAAAGGTGACAGGCATAGTTTTAAAGTATGCTGATCATGAACCTGGTCCTGGAACAACATTGTCAGCTACATTGACAGACCTTCTAGGTCACAAATTCCATTAAGTGGAAAGGATTTGAGAGGGTTTTTTTTTTCCCCAGGTGCCGGGTAAGTATAGATGTAGAAGCAAAGACAGCCTTGAGCTTCTTCAAATGTGTACTGGTACAAAATCAAAGGAATATGTATCGTCTGCTGCTACCTCCTTTGGCAAGTTTGTTGATCTCGGGCTCCAGAGGGCCTTTTCTACTTCACAATTGATGAAAAACGCTCCTTGTTTGTTCTCATGGCTATTTTTCCTCAGCAAAGATATACATCTAGATATTGCAAACTGAGAAGTGTGGAAGGAAAATGTAAGGTATAAAATAGAACTGTTGCCTAGTCATCCACTACCTAATAGCAGTTTAAGTCTATCTTTTTTATATATATGCAACTTTTAAAATAGGCAATTGTGTATGTATGCTATAAATCTACAATCACTGAAAGGCACAACATGCCATAGTTAGATGCAGAATTTAGCTTTCTGGAAATTTTAAAATTCCTGTAAAAGAAAAAATATGTTTCTGGCCTTGAGGGTTTCTTATATGCTGCAGTATGCATAACTAATACCCTGTGAAACTTATGAAGCAAGAACTGATCAATAAGATTTCCAGTGGTTTCTCTAAGTAGAATAAAACTAAAGTAGAAAAAAAAGTTGATATGTATTTTTAAAGTGAATCTGATTGTTTTGTATAGTTTAAACTGCTTCCTGGATTTATCTTCTTGTTTCCTAATTCGGGTTTTTTTTTTAATTTAATACATTTTTATTTATTTAGCAAATAAAATAGAAAATGTGCAGACCACATCCTTTTCAAACAAATGGCAAGTTATTCATTCTCCCTCACAAAACTGTGTGTTTATAGCATGATTTGTGGTGATCTTCTGTGTGCATGTGTGTGTTCCTTCTTGTGTGCCTTTATTTCCAGCTTATGTTGACCCTAAGACAAACTTTTCATTTTTTTTTTCCGGCAAGATTTGACAGAGGAGTTTTCTATTGCCTTCCTCTGAGACTGAGAGAGCATAACTTGCCCAAGGTCACCCAGGGGGTTTTCAGCGCTTAGCAAGGTTTTGAACCCTAGTCTTCAAGTCTCCTAGGCCTTTTCCACACCGGGCTATTAAAACGGTGCAGAGCGACCTCCAAAGGAGGTCTTCTGCACCGTAGAGTGGACTGGGGCGGACTACTTTTTGTAGTTCCATACCTCAGTCCACTCTGGAGCAACCGGAACTGGTCACGCGGTATGTTCTTTAAAAACCTCTTTTTAGAGGTTTTTAAAAAGCACGAAGCGTGCAACCCTGTGCGGCTCCGTCGCCCGGCTCCGGAGCAGATTTGCAGGCTCGTGCAAGTGAGTGCCTGCAGATCTCCCGGGGGCGGGTTTCCAGCTGGCGAGCTTCTCCGGTTGGTGGAGAGCCTCGACCAACCAGAAGCCGCCATTTAGGATGCCGGAGGAGTGCAGAGCGACGAGCTCGCGCTCCTCCTCGTTGTGACGGATTTGCCCAGACGAAGTTAAAATCCAGTGAGTAGCGTGTTCCGTCGTTTCCCCACACACACACGTCTGGAAAGGGCCCTAGATCAACAATCGTGCCACTATATCAGTAATTTTTATTATATACATTTTGTTATATAGAAGGAAGGAAGGAAGGACACACACCTAAATTTGTTATCAGTGTCATCATAAGTATCAATTTGAGGTCTTTTTTTTTTTTTGCTTCATTGATTAGCATTTTGTTTTCAAAATAAGCAAATGAATGAAACAAATTATTATGAGAATATCTAAACACTCAGGCCTCTGCCTTTCTTATAAGTCCACAAGATCATTGTCTGTATTCTGTCAGATATTCTGAAATAGATCTGTGAATGCTTTCTCTTTTTTTGTGGGATCCATCAGTTGTTTGGATGGAAGAAACAACTTGTTCCCTTACGCAATTATTGTTTCTAGGAAGATGAGATTGCAAAGGCTTATATCAGTCCTGGCTCATAACTTGGCTTTCATTTCATGCGTGAGTCCAAAGTCTGACAAAGAACAACATGAGGCTCTTCTGGACATTTATATGTCATATTCTCCAAATATTGATATCCAGATTGAAATGGAACTGTTTATGAATATTGGAAATTGACCATAAAATATTTTTTTGCTAATCTCATGTGAAAAAAACAGTCATGACATACTGAGACTAGGTTTCACAAGTCTCATTCTTATTTTTACATTATCTGTTCTTTGACCAATCATTGAGACAACATCTCTGAAGTGAAACAAAAAGGTAGTGGTTGTTTTCACTGGCGGTATTATCCTCTGTCAGGGAAAATGTGAGGGTACATTTAGCTGCTAAATTCCTCTTGTTCATTGATCCTGGCTGTCTTGACTTGACAAGATATCTCTGTGAAGAATTTTCAAGCCCCGCAAGATTCCTCACCTCCTAGGAAGAGCAAAAAAAGGAGTGCTATTTTTTCTGTCTTTCATCAGGGTCACTGTAATTTGCACAAACTGTTTCTGCACAAAACTAGCTTCTTCCCTTTCCCTTTGTAAAGCAAAGCTCCAAATGATTGCTTAAAATAAATGCAAATAACCCATCCACACTGCTTTCACCCTCAGTAGTCCATGCAGAAAAAAATTTCTATAATCTTCTATTTTCAAAAGCCCGTTCGAATTCGAAGACTCTTCTTTTCCCCTCTCATAAAGTAGAGAGTTAAGAATTCCTCCCTACATGGTCTTCATTCTCTCATGTGAAAATGAAGCAAGCAAGAATTTATGTGTGTACAACAGTTCCTTCTTCTTCTTGGTTCTGTGTCTTTACATGACACCTATTTCTATACTGTGCCTCATTATCCCATCCCTTCTGTTAACTCCTGCCTCCTCTATGTATTCTTACCCAAAGTTTATTCTTTCTTTCTCATTCATTTTCCAACCCAGTATCGCTCCCTATCAGTATTGCTATTTTCCAAAACGTCCATATGGTGTTTCCAAGTCCTTCTTTCAGTGTGACATTATCAATCACTTTTTCTTTTCATTTCTAGCCTCCTTTATGAGATTATAGTGAGCTCCCCTGTGAATCCAATGGAACTGAGTTGTG
Organism: Cyclura pinguis; assembly: GCA_030412105.1. NCBI lineage: Eukaryota > Metazoa > Chordata > Lepidosauria > Squamata > Iguanidae > Cyclura > Cyclura pinguis. The sequence continues at coordinate 148,302,012 of CM059601.1, read as the reverse complement.
TGAGAAACAGTGATGTGGACATCCTAGAAGCTGCATAATACATCTTCTTCAAACTATGAGGAACAGGAACTGAAAATTTGTTCAGATAGTTTAGGTTGATCAGGTTAGCTGGGTAGTGAGGAAAGGACAAGCAGTAGGTGAGTAAGTGGGGAGCATCCTAAGATGTTTTTATGCTGTGTGTGGATCTCTCAGATTGGATTTCTCAGAGTCTTAGAGTTGTGTGGTTCAAAGGATGAAAAAAAAATCAGCTGTGAGGCTTATTTAGATCATGCATGTAAAGTTTTGTGGTTTAGAGGTAATAATGACGTAGGATGGCTACCATTAGGACCTAAAGATATGACTGAGGAATAGAGATATAATTTTTTACTAAGTTTCATCTCAACAGAAGCAAAGAGTAATTTCAGCAATTTTCTTCGTACTGAAAGAAAATCTCTGAAAATCACATGATTTTTAAAGGTAATTCACAATTCGGGATTTATTTTGCATAAAATTTTGTGTGGTTGTTTTGCATGAGAATCAGCATTTTCAGCACAGGAAATACTATTTCAATAAAGTAATGTAGAAAATGTTGTTTTCTGTGCAAAGCAATCACATGCAATTTTTGTACAAAGTAAGTCCTGAACTGTGAAGATTCTCACTAGCCCAGAAGTCTTCTTGCCAGGATTTCTCAACATTTGAAAACATGTTTTAGTAACATTTTGAATATTTTAAGATATTCTTTTCATCCTTATATAGAAGCAGAAGCCAGGAAATATACCGTTTACAGATGAAGGTATTCCAGGCTTATCTTGTTAAGATGGTTTAATAACTGTGGCCCAGATCTGTGTCTTGGCTTTTTTTCTTTCCCAGTATATCCACAACTGCTTTTCACCTAAGATGTTTTGTGTATGTGTTTTATGTTTTCTCCCAACTTTGGTCTTTGTTTTTTAGTAGGGCTGGACCAACCAAATCTTCAAATACTCGAATCCTGAGCGAAGATTCATGATTTGGGGATCTGAATTCCCACCCCCCAAAACAGGCAAATTGAATCTCTTGAATCCTACCCTGGTCTTCCTCTGGCCATGACCCAATCCTGCCCAGGCTGGGTGAGAAAAGGTGGCGGAGAGGGCGATCTTGTGCTCCCCACTCTGCTCCCACTGCCTGTGGGTCAGTCGTTCCCAGGCCAGGCAAGAAAAGGTGGTGGAGAGCATGATCTCGCACTCCCCACTCTGCTCCCACCAGCTGGGTGGCTTGATCCTTCCTGGGGCAGAAGAAAAAAGGTGCCGGAGAATGTGGCCTCATTCAGCCTCTTCTGTTCCTGATGGCCACGGACCCAATCCTGCCCAGGGTGGATGGCAAATGGTGGCGTAGAGTGCAATCTTGCATTTCAACCAGTAGGATCCTGCCGGGGTGGGTGGCAGAACGTGGTCAGGTTTTTCAAAATTGGCACCTCCGGGGTCTGCCAAAGACCTGATTGGCCAGTGGGTCCCTGGGTATGCGAAAATCACAGCAGGTGCATGGGAGGCTTCCTGTGCCTGAGGCTGCTGCCTTTACCCACTGGGGCTGCCTGTGCCCATGGCTGCCTCCCTCTGCAAGATAATAATCTGTATTCTTTTCACTTGAGAGTTATGTACTTCATGTAGTAGATGAACATGTCAATTGCACTTGTATCTTCTTAGTAAGAAGTATGGGTATGTTTTCCTGAACTGAAAACTATGTTTTAATTTGTTTTTCATTAAACAAAGATGTCAAATTCTGGTTCGAAAGTGTTTTTCAGTAGAAGTACTTTCTTCCCCTTGCTTTCGAAAGCCTTTAAAAAAAAAAAAGATTTGAAAGATTTGAGATTCGTGGAATTCATGGATTCCCAGAACCTTCCAGGGATTTGGATTTGGATTTGGAAAATTCTGGATTCATCCCATCCCTACTTTTTAGCAATCCTTTTTTTTCTGTGCTTCCAAACCCTTGGTTTATCTAAACTTTGACACTTTTTTTTCTTCCCCTTAAACTATTTTTGGCTTGGATTAGGACCAACATCTGTAGATTCATTGTTGTTGAATGATGAGTCAACACATAGATAAGTACTGCTGATTTAATTGGTCTTTTCTAGTTGTGACTACCAATAATTCAAGCCTTGATATTATTTATTAACCAAACTAAATTTTTGTGTCAGTTTATGAAGCTGAATTATAACATTGATTCATACTTTGCATTTCCAGCATGTTATGTCAAGCACTCCCAAGCACTTCATGTACATTATTGTTGTAACCCTTGCAGACATCTAACCAAGAAGAGACATATCCTTATTGAAGAGGTTGTGGATGAGTGGAAGAAACTTGTCCAAGGTCCCCTGCTTACTGACTGAAGTGGGATGCAATTGTAAACTTTATCTCAACTTCTCTGCCCTTGCTTCCTAATTAATGTGTACAAATATCTATGCTGTACAGCAGTATAGCTTATTTCCTGGAGATCTTTCTTTTCAAAGGAAATCAAAATTGAAGGATAAGTGTCATCTGGTGTTCCTGAACTCTTGCTATGGCCGATGCATCACTTATTTAACACTATACTTGACAAAAGTATTGAAACTCCTCCAGGGAAGAGAAAAATACACAGGAGAAAAGAATATATATGGCTTCCATTCACAATAGTTGTACATAACATACAGTGCCAGAGGCAGGGTATGCGTTTAATAATCAGTGAGATGGGGCTGACTGTGGACCGTTCCTGGGTTTCCTGCTGGTCTGTGTGAGAACACAATTCTAGACTCCATAAGGGGCTTTCATTTTCATTAAGCACTGCTCTTCTTATAAAAGAAAGCCTTTTTCTATTTAGACCACATTATAGCAAAACCTTTTCCTATTTGCACTAGCATATCAAGAAGAGACAGCATTTCCATTCTTGCTTTCATTCTTCTGGGAGAATTGCTGCCTCCCAGTTGAGAGAAGAACAACTACTCCTCTGGAGAACCAAGACCAGGACCAATCCTCCAGGTATTAGGCTAGCCACAGCCTGCAAGCCAGCCAGTCAATTTTAAATGGATGTATTTAAATAGTTTTATGTGTTTTTAGTGCATTTTAATCTGTTTAGTTGTATTTTAATCTATGTTGTACCCCACCTTGAGCCTTGGGGAGAGGCGGGTGAGAAATAAAAATTTATTAGTATTATTCATTATTGGCTAAAATTAACTTTTTCAATAACAGCACATTTTCAATGGTTCATAATTATATTTCCTATGATCAATACGAATAACAAGGATCAGTGGAACATCCAAGATTACGAAAACCACTTTTGATGTAGTGTTGGAGCAAGTTGGGGGACCCAGATTCAAGTCCCCATGACTCTCATTGGGTGACCTGACCTAGATACTGCATTACCCAAGACTCTGTACCCTAGACTGTTCAACCTTGCATCTCTAGATTGTAGCACTCATTTGCTATCTGTTCCTATTTCCATGGAAGATATCAGAAAGAAATCTGGAGCATAAGGTGTATACTTTATCATTGAGCTATCCATCTCTCTCAGCAGCACTAGATGTAATGCTGTGGATTATGGAAATGGGTTTGAAACTTCCCATGATTTTGCAAAGTTTATAAAACATGCTGTAACATATTCTACAATGGAAACTTTAACTTTAAAAGTCAAATTTGGAATGCCCCATTCTGAAAATATCTAGATATTTTGCAGAAAGTAAAATGTTATGATAAAACTAGCGAAAATTCTGCTGGAGATCCTGTATTTCTTCACCATTTTCCCTTTTCCTCCTTCTTCATTACACACACTCACACACACACACACACACAGTGCAATCTATGTTCAGAGTAGGAAAATATATTTATGTTTATGTCCTTCTTCTACTCAAGAAGAAATAATTTTGTTTTTCTTCGTTGCTAGGCAAAATTATGAGAAGTTTTAACAAGTTTTTATAATGACTGCAGTGTGGAAAATTTTCACAGAAAGTATCTATTTACACAAGTGTGGTTTTTGCACAAAACACTCACAGAAAATAGTTTTGCAGAAAACAAATGAAGAAACACACTTGTTTCTTACTAAAAATGTTGCCTGGATTTGAAAGAAAACAAGGGTCTTTTGTTGTTGTTGTTTTGTTTTTACAAAGGCAGTCCCCAAGTGCCAAAAAAATCTCAAGGGGCCTGATCATTTTCTCTTAAATAATTGCAGGCATTCTTTACATTCCTAGTTCATATTGCTTTATGAAGCACATGCATAGCAAATGTTGGGAGTTTCCATTTCAGATAGTAAAAATGTGTCAAGTTCAGAACCAAAACAGGCTTTTAAGACATATTTGGCATATGTCATTTTATGACCTGCTATAAAGTAAATACATTTTTTCATGCTGGTAGCTTAAAACTGGATTATTTTAATAGTGCACCACATCTATTAATTAAGAACATTAGCAAGTAATTTTTTTTGTGACAGAAGCAATTTTACCTAGTTTTTAAAGATATTTCTAGATTAGTTATTAAAGGAAAGTGAAGCAAATCCAAGAAGCCAGAATTTATGGCTTTATCTATAGTTATCTTCCTCTGATCCTTTCATTTGTATGAAACTGAAATTCAGTCTGTACTCAGTGCTTTTTTTCAGTTTGGCATGTCAGGTAAAACACAGCAGGAGGTGAAATGAATTCATCTTCCTGTCTTCAAGTAAACTAAAAGCAATTTCCAACTTCCCATGTGGTCACTTGTGGTTCTTGTCATGTTCAAACTAATGATATCAGGCCCCCTCAGGTTGTTTAAGTATTCATGAAGTAATTAAAATCTCATTAACATATAAATAAAAGAAAACTGAAAACAAGTTTAGCAGGCACCTAACATCTGTTCTAATGTTTTTAAGCATTAAAATATGCCATGTACGTAAGGTAAAGTGTATTTTGTTCAGAGAAGTATTTTGCATGGAATATTTATAGAAACTGTAATTAAATGGATTTGGCATATTAAGGGAAATTAACTGAACAACACAAGTTAGGTACATTGTATGTTTCCATTGCCTAAATAAAAAAATTTAAGAGGGAACAGGTGAATTAACATTAACTTTTGTTTGCTTTGAGATTCAGATAAAATTTTTGGAAATAACTGGAAAGAAATTTCACTTAAAAATGAAGGAAGAATATGTTTGAAGAAGGAAGGAAGTAAAGAACAAATGTAAAGAAATATACCTTTACACTGAAGCACTGTATTATTTTATCCATATATCAGTACTACTAGTTAGGTTCAAAAAGAAGTTGATTTAACAGTCAAGATCCAAAGTATTGGATGACAAATCTTTCTGCATCTGTCACTTTGGCCAGGTATTGGTTTGAGTTCTATAATGGAATTCTGAGAGACTGGGTCCAAATCTTTGCTTGGTCATGGAAACCCACTGGGTGACCTTGACAAGTCACATTCTCACAGCCTCAGAGGAAGACAATAACAAATCATGCTGAACAACTTTTCAAGAAAAACCCAGAATAGGTTCAACTTAGGATCACTCTCCAAGTCAGAAATGACTTGAGACACGCAATTATAGCACTTTGGTTATTTAAGATCTGAAAGGCAAGTACTAGATGTTGTGGTGATGACCTGTCTTCAAATCACTTCCAACTTATGGTGACTCTATGGCAAACCTATCATGCAGTTTTCACAGGCTGAGAGTGTATAATGTACCCAAGGTCACCCAGTGGGTTTCCATCGCCAAACAGAGAATTGAACCCTGGTCTCCAAGGTTGTAGTCCAAAATTCAATCCACTAAACCATGCTGGCTCTCATCAAGTTACGCCAGCCTAAACACAAGGTGTGTGTCTGTGTGCCTGCTTTGCCCCACAATAGTGGGATAAATCAGATACACACTAAGATTATAGGTTGTACATGGTAGTAATCATCCTGAATATTTCTTTTTAATTGAATTCTTTATATGTTGTATAATTCACATAAGTTATCAAAAGTTGAGATTTAAGGTCTAAATACAGTTGTTGACCCAAACTAAAGTAGACCCCTTAAATCACATAACTGAACTCATATGAAAGTTCCATTGATTCAATAGATCTCCTTTTTCTTGAGACTACTAGTTCATTTTGGCTTAAAGTTACAAATAAGCATAGGCCACCTCTGCAAGATACCTGAGTATCTTGTGTTGTCTAATAGATCCATGGCTGTAGGTATTTTAAACCCACAAACAAATCAGTTTAAATGTTTCCATTTCACTTATTTAAAACACACTGGTCCTGTTTCCTGTCTTAAAGATATCTTTTTTAGTTCTCATTGCTTCATTTCATTTCCTGAAGTATCACTACTGATTTTTATGCAATAGAGCTGGCCAAAAAAAAAAAAAAAAAAAAAAATCTAATAATATTTCATTGCTGGTTTTAGATTGATAGGTTGGCAGAAAGGGAGAGACAGATAAAGGAATCTTCAGAATAAGTTAAATTATTTTATCAAATGGAGGTGGCAAGAGAAGAATGTATTACTTACAAGAAGGATGATTAAAATGCAGCTTGGTGAATCAGCATTATACAGACATCCTTCTCTGTGGAACACAGTTAAGGTGAAGTTCTTGAACTAAAGCCAGTTTAAGGATAGTTTGCTTACACACACACACACACACACACAGAAGCAGCAAAAATCTTCTTGGAATGTACTGCTTCAGGCTGCAGATCTGGCTTGACTGAAAAGATTCTGCTGCCAAAGTGAAGCACAAGATGGCATTTCTTTCTTAATTCTACCTACAGAAACCAGATACATTGACAATTGATTTTTTTTTCCTACACTGATGATGGAACAGCATTTTTCACCTCTTCTGATGCTTAGCACAGCTTAGCACAGGAAGGATGTTCAACAGGGACACAACTCTGTTCCCAAAGCAAAAAAGAATGATGAAAGAGCTGCTACCACTCTAAATCACCCAGCATCTTCCAGGTGAGGCATGTGACTCACTCTCACTCTGTAGGAGGGCTGGTCCTCCTACAGTTTCAGTTTGGGTTTTATATTTGGATACTATATGATGAATTAAAGACCCTGCATGGTGAAAATAATAGCCTTCCTGGGTGAAAGGCAAGCAAGAACACTCTTTCATGAAGAGGTCTGCTTTGTGCCAATTTTGTTCTAGGTACCTTACTCTATTTGAAATAATACAATTAAGAAAAAGCTTTGACAGTTCAAATGCATGAACTGCCCAATGTACCACAATATAGTTGTTTAGAATTTCTGCTCTCTGAGCATCACTTTAGCCTCGCATATACACCCTGCCAGCCTTTGCCATGTTGGAAGGTCAGAGACACAAGGAGTAGTGACTGGTGGCTCCCATATCAGTGAGGCAATCAATTACTCCAGTTATTAGTTTGTACTGTCATGGAGCTATCCAAGTGCTGAACATATATGGAGGGGGAATAGAGCTTTAATAGTTCTTCTCAAATTCAGGCTTCATCCCAAAGTGGATTCACAACCTCTGGAGCCTCCATCTAGCAATGAAAATGGCAGAGACCAAAGAAACAAAAAAAGACTGTGCAGACAAAATAAGTCACTGAGAAGTTATGCAGCAACTTTGGGCAATATTCTAAGTTAGAAAGTTATGGCTAGTGGTCTTTTTTTTTTTAAGGCAGTCCTGAGCTCAAGCCCATAGCTGACCTGTACTACACATTCTGAAAGGAAACTTTGATCCTTAATCCTGAGCTGAGTTGTTCATAGAATCACAGAATCATAGAATCATAGAAATGTAGAGTTGGAAGAGACCACACGGGCCATCCAGTCCAACCTCCTACTATGCAGGAATACCCTCAAAGCACTCCTGACAGATGGCCTTCTAGCCTCTGCTTAAAAACCTTCAAGGAAGGAGACTCCACTACACTCCGAGGCAGCATATTCCACTGCCGGACAGCCCTGACTGTCAGGAAGTTCTTCCTGAGGTTCAGGTGGAATCTCCTTTCCTGCAGCTTGAATCCATTGCTCCTTGTCCTGGTCTCTGGAGCAGCAGAAAACAAGCCCTCTCCCTCCTCTACATGGCATCCCTTCAAATATTTAAACATGGCTATCATGTCCCCTCTTAACCTTCTCGTCTGCACACTGAACATACCCAGCTCTCTAAGCCTATCCTCATAGGGCTTGGTTTCCAGGCCCTTCACCATTTTGGTCGCCCTCCTCTGGACCTGCTCCAGCTTGACCATGTCCTTCTTGAATTGGGGTGCCCAGAACTGGACACAGTATTCAAGATGAGGTCTAACCAAAGCAGAGTAGAGTGGTAACAGTACCTCCCTCCATCTAGACACCATACTCCTACTGATGCAGCCGAGAATTGCATTGGCTTTCTTGGCTGCTGCATCACACTGCTGACTCATGTTCAGCTTGTGGTCTATTAAGACTCCTAGATCCCTTTCACACGTACTGCCATTCAGTCTTGAGAAAGATACATCCAGTACTAAAAGTAACACTTTCAACAATCTTTCATATCTTATTTTCCTTTAGAGAAAGGAGGGATCTGAGAGAAGTATACATGAAGAGATCAGACAGCACATTCAGCAACAAGCCCAATAAGGCCTGCCAGGTATTTTCTTTCAGCTTATACAACTGTATCTCAGCTTTTCTCTTATGATTAGATTTATGCCCTTACTTCACTCAGTCTTTATGTTATTCCTTAGACTTTGACAAACCCCAAATATCCAATCATGCCTACTGGGCCTTGAACATAACAGTATGAATTATATATTTTTCCAAGCACTGTAATGTGTTTCTCTTTTTTGAATTCACTCTATAGAAACCAGCTCAGTTCTTCTAACTTCTCTCTCAGTTTAGAGAACAATCACACAGAAGGATGTGCAGAATAAATGTGGCCATGCAAAAATGATAGTATGGGCACTTTTTGAAAATCACAGATACTATTCTTCTTTTCCTGTATTTAAACTGAAAAGTGGTTAGTAAGCAAGAATCGTGTTAATTTGGGAATACCTGCAGTCAGTTTTTCATTTATTCATGTAGGGGGCTTATTACTTTCCCTTGTAAAAGTGAAAGTGCTCACAGATACTTAAAAAAAGGTGTGAGCACTGAGAAAGAAATAGCTCCCTTTTAGCTTGTTCATGGCTCCTTAACCAATACAAAATGGTTGAAGTTTTTTTCCTATTTTCTCTTGCATCCATAAAATTTCAAGTGACACATTTGTGCCACCATATTCTCAGGGCTAAGCTGAAACTTTTAACTTGGTTTTATATTCAGGGTTTTGAGTGCTGAAAGGCACCTATTGTTTTCAATAATCTTGGACAAGTGTTAAGATTACATTAATGTTATCTTTGTGCTCTGTGACTTTTGTGCCATTGCCTGCCTGCCTGTCTGCTTGCTTGCTTGCTTTCCCTCTTTTTTCCCCTCTTTTTTCCCCTCTTTCTTTCTTTCTTTCCTTCTTTCTTTCCTTCCTTCCTTCCTTCTTTCCTTCCTTCTTTCCTTCCTTCTTTCCTTCCTTCTTTCCTTCTTTCTTTCTTTCTTTCTTTCTTTCTTTCTTTCTTTCTTTCTTTCTTTCTCTTAGCCCAGATACAGCCATGTGTCCTTGAATGTTATCTATCTGTCTGTCTGTCTGTCTGTCTATCTATGTTTTTCTTACAGTCTGTTCATGAATTATAAAAAAATGCAACATTTGCTCGTAGGTAATCATTTGTCCAGTGAATAGTCAGGGGTTGCTGATTCAGAAATGTCTGAAGTTTGATTCTATATAGGTATATAAAGAGTATAGGAAATGCACAGTTGAAATAATGTATAAATTCAGTGCGATATTATGTATCTTTGTGTTGTCTTTCAATGATTTTATAATGCCCCCAGTGAAGGCCTTAAGAGCATCTATTGTTGCTGTGTGCCTTCAAGACTTATGGAGACCCTGAGGTGAATCAATCACGGGGTTTCCTTTGTAAATATGTCCCTTTAGTCTGACAGAGTGTGATTTGCTGAAAGTCAGCCAGGGGGTTTCCATGACTGAGCAGGGATTCCAACCCTCATCTCTCAGTGTTCTAATTCAACAGTCAAACCCCTACACTACACTGGTTTTAAGAGTACCTACACATTAAAGCAATTCAGGCTTTTCTGCTAATAAACAGAACATAATTTGATCATTTTGAAATGTACTCATTTGTTTTACCTATAGATTTCATTTACATGCTCTCCAGCTTTGGCTTGATTAGATGGACAATGGGTACTATCTACTATCTTTTCACTACTTCATTCTCATTTGCTTTTGGTGCTATATGATCTAATTGATTACAAAGACCCACATGATTTTGCATACAAGAATCCGTAACTACCTCACCAAAACCACATGGATTTTGGCCACAGTTAGAAAAGCTTCCAACTTGACTGAGTTGCAGTTTGGACAGAGTCCATGTGATTGACTTGAGGTGGGCTTGAGAACAATTCTTACAAGTTACTTTTTTAGAAAAGAATTTCATTACAATTATTGATTACATTATTGTTCCCAGGCCCCAAGATAGCTGTCATTATAGTTACCATGTTAAAGATAACTTTTTACTTTCTCTTTTCTGTGGTACAAAACACATTCTTTGTTCACCAACTTCATCATTGCCTCAGAATCCCCAAAAGATCATGAGGAAGCAGCATGAAGTGATACCTGAACTATGCGATATTCGTTCTCAACCCTTAAGGAGAACAAAGTGCAAAACCAACCCCCCCCCAAAAAAAACAAAAACGTATGCACCAGAAAAGGAGTAAAATTATAGCTTGTTAGCTTACAGTTAACTTACAGTAATAATGTGATAATAGTAATAATTCAGAGACTTTCATCTCTGAGATATGATCATTGGCTGTAATTCTGTTGGTGAATTTCTTTAGCAGAAATTTCATGTAGGTGTGAGCCCCTTTTCCACCAAGACGTAACAGCAGCAGGGGTGACAGCAATGAAAACCATCTTCATCAGGAGATAAAGCCATCATTCTGGCTTCTGAGGAGCTTGAGGCAGGTAGAGAAGCTTTATCTACTGATGAGGACTGTTTCTCCTGCACTCTTCCCTTGTTTTCACAATAGTTGCTGCTTTCTTTTATTTGACCCTTCCTCTTTTGCCAGCAGTCTTCAACAGTGCCCTCTATTTTAAGAAGAGCAATAGATGAAATGTAGAAGGTCAGTCAAAAACAGCCATGAAAGGTTTCTAAGGAAACAAAGAAAATTTCACCATTAATTCCCAAAGAAAGCACCTTACTCAACCAGTTATGTAGCAAACTGAGAGATATTTGCCCACATACTCCAACCAATATCTAAGCTCCATGCTGAATTGCTCAGAGGGTAAATATAGAATTTTCCTGGGGTGGCATGGCTGACTTCAGAATGTCCCATCTATTGAAACCAACCTAGTTTGATCTTTGTGTTCTTTTTTCTGCTCTACCAATTAAGTTTTTGTTTTTTTATTTTTTTTAGGGGGGAGAGGAAGCATTGCTGAAAGGTGATAGTGGCTAGAATTCCTTCTGGCCCTTGAGTGGAGCTGATTTATCATTTTTCCTGCTGCTTTTTGGTTTACTACTCCTACTGTTGTTGTTCTTTTTTACTGTTTGTTGTTGCTATTGTTGTTTTTAAAAAACTATTTTCTTATGATTTTTTTAAAAATCATTTTTACGGTATAGTTGTTTAGAGTTTTTATGAATTTCAGCTGGATAAACGTTATTTCTATACATGAATATAACAATAAGATTAGACACAATTTCAAACATAAAGCTTTTGAAATGGAAAAACATGAGAAGTGCTATAAATATTATCCCCCCCCCCCCCAAATTTAGGCCAAAAGCACAGCTAGAAAGGAAGACACCTAAACTGAGCCAGCTTCATACCTTAGGCTGAAATACACATTTACTAGGAAGGAAATCCCATCTAACATGTTGCAGGTAAATTCTGAATTAATATGTATTCTTAATTTATATGTGCTGTTAATGGAAGAATTACGATGGTTCTAATGATTTTCTTTCTGCATAACTTCTTAAACGTTAAAGCAGGTGATATAGTGGGAGATCAAGGATCAGATATCCTTTTTACAAGTTAAAAGCAACTGTGACTCCTTGCTCCCAAATCCAAGAGCCACGGTACTGCAGGAGGAGGGCTAAATATCCTATCATACATTCCCCTCTCAAATAGCAAAACATAAGGTTCACAGAAATATATTAGTACCTACATATTCCACATGGTGCACATGCATACACCACACACACTTGGACAAATGCCAGGTTCAGAGAAGGCACAATTTATGAGAAAGAGAACAAAGAATGTAGTAAACAGCAGCAATGGCCCCAAAACTACAAGCAAGTCAGGTGGATGTATGATAGAACTGCTTCGGATAGAAATCCGAAGTATAATCAATAAACGCCATCTCGTTTAGTTTAGCTCTTAGAACCAAAGCAGAAATATCTCTGTTTCTACAGAACAAAAAGGGAGGGGAGTTAATATAAATAACAGGAAATGGTGTACTGAACATTTAAAAAAAAATTAGGCTTTCTAGAATTTTCTATTTCCTTCATAACAGTTTCTAGCATCTTATAGAGTCTACTCACAATTAAGCCCGTTCTTTTTCAGTGGTCTTCGTTTCAGGCAAGTGTGCATAATTTTAAGCCTTCGTTATCCAACTCTGCACTGTGTTACATGAGGAGTTTGAGGCAGAAAGAACCCCAGAAGATAAATTGAGCAAATCCTGAGGCATAGTTTAAAATAGCTAAAAGATTAAAAATAAGCTCAAGTATTTAAAGAGGCTTGGGACATAAAAAGAAACATTTTTTATATTTAAGTCAAGAACGAAAGAGAGAAATAAGAGAAGGGGGAATACAGAACTAGAGAACTCAGATAATGCATGATGTTTATAATATTTATTTATGATGTCTTTGGGATTCTCCAAAGCTCATGTAGCAAGGGATCATTCTGAGAGATGATAATATTAAAAAGGCAATTAATTAAGAGGAGGAGAAAACTAGCATTAATGAAGCCACTGAGTATAGAGAATTGCTTAGGCACCAGGGGGCAAGTGAAAACTCAATATTGAAAACAATTGTTCGTTATCTATTTTGAGTTACATTTCCCCATGTTGTTACAGTATTATGAGTTGCCTACTGAAAGTCTGTCCAAAAACAAGCTATCCCAATGGTGTTTTAATTACAGTTAACAACATGGCCATTTGTTGCTGCTGTTGTTTTCTGGCCAGGCCATATGCAGAAAAGTGAGGAAACAACATTCCTCTTTCTTTTACCAGCCTGTTCATTAAACACACACACACACAAACAAACATAAAATTCATATAGCCTTTTTTGAACATGAACCCATACAAGTGCACTGTCATTTCATTAAAGAGTGTTCTTTTAGCACTATCTCCCTGCAGACCCAGGCCAGCCTATTTCCTTGTTTTCAAAGGCTGGAATCCTGGAGTACATTATTGCAGTGTAACAACATGGTGTAGGCAGTGGAAAGGAAAAATAATGTCATGGGCACAGCAACTGTGAAAGAAGTTAGGAACTGGGAAAATTCTGTCTTTCCTCACCACCACCAGCTGCCTGGTAGAGTAGTGCATCATTAGCAATAGCAATAGCATGTGTATTTCTATACTGCTTATCAGCTAAATGCTCTCTAAGTGGTTTACAATGTGTTAGCTAATTGCCCCCAACAAGCTGGGTACTCATTTTACCAACCTGCGGAAGGATGGAAGGCTGAGTCAACCTGGAGCCTGGCAGGATCAAACTCGCAACCTTGTGGCTGCTGTACTAGCATTTAACCACTGCTCCACCAGGGCTCTGTGTCGGTGGGACTTGTGACACATCTTCAGTCTCCTGAGGCAGTTGAAGGATCTCTGTTAAAATCTCCATGTTTTGGCTGCCATAATTGATTTTCCTGGTTTTCAGACGTTACCTTGGACCATCAGTCATCATGGAAGGCATATAATTCCTTTTGGCTCAATTTTAAATAAGAACCTTTTTTCCCCAAAATATGTAGTCTTTAAAACAACACCAAAGTGGATAAAAATGACATTTTAATAAATGTGTGAAAAAAAGAAACAAAACACTTACACAGGAATTGAATGTTTCAGTTTTTAATATCTTTCTTAAAATCTGTGTGTATTCAATCATTTGGGTGTTGCCTCATTGGGGTTGTCACTGTTTTTCCCCACAGCTTCATCAGCTTTAACATGGCAGGTAGTACAACAAGATCATATGCTTATAGTTATATCGATTAAACTGGACAGTAAAGATGGTTATTTATTTGTTATTGTAGAGAAGAACATGAGAGATTCTCATAATTAAAATGGAAATAACTAGAGGTTATAAGTACACTATTTAAATCTGACAGCAACTGAAATTAACAAATTTGTCCATGTCAATACAGTATTTTCCAGTGTAGAATCTGCCTGTACGTACTCTACGGCCACTCCATTGTCAAACCAAATCCATCCACTGACAGTCTGGCCGAGTTCAGTGCTAGTCTTTTCATATAGTGACAACAGAAAAAAGATAGACTACATCTAGGTCAGCTATACCTGTCTACCCAGAAAGAAGAGATTTGACTTTGGAAGGACTTATTCCTGCATAAATAGGTGTAGGACTGCAGCCTTAATTATTAGAATTGATGTACCCAACCTTGAGATGTTATTGTTTCACAAGTAAAAAGACACATTAATATACTGCAAGTGACTTTTAATCTCTTCAACCTGTAGTAGGACTTCATTCTTTTAATGATGTGTCCAATATTTAAAATATCTAGTAAATTTCTGTGAAATATAAAATGATGTCGTTAGGAAGTAATAAGTGAATATTATAAATTCTGTAATCTAATGATAGGTGTTTTTTTTTTAATAATAAAAATTTTTGTGAAAGTGAGACAACAAAGCCCTGTACTGATTTTCCTTTTCTTCGATTGTGTCAGGTACTTTGTTTTTCCTTCACAGCATGTATAGAGATATATGTCTTCAAAACCATCACGTAGAAGGTATTGTTATGTGGAAAGAAAGATGATGAGAATACTCCTACCAATGCAGGTATTAACTGAAATATAAAGATTAAAGTTTTGTGCACCTGCCTCCTACATTGTCACTGTGTTGTAAGATTTAGTGTTTCTGTTTGTTCTCAGTCTCCTCAAAAGTATTTCAAATCCACCCTTAGCACAAAATTGCAATATTTTTTGTTCTGCAAGAGAAGAGAACCTGTCACCATCCATATATTGTTTGACTACATCTCCAGTAATCCTTGACATTGGCCACACTGGCTGGGAATGCTGCAAGTTAGAGTTCAAAAACTTCAGGAAGGTGGTCAGTTTTCCATGCTACAGATGGAACGTTGATTATCAAATTGCAACAGTTAGTAAACTTGAGATGTTTCATTTTACTTCCAAAAGATAACAAACGGTTAAGGATGGCAAACAAATGGCTGTTAGATTCTGTTATCCTACTGGCTGCTATTCCCTTCTTCAATGGTACTGTGCAATCTCTCAAGAGATAGCACAGACATGAGAACAAATTTTAAAATGTGTTGAACAAGAGGATGAAATATACAGCAAATTGTCATATTATCATTATATGAAATGCATGATGTAGCAATTATGCTGAAAAACAGGTCATGCAAAAAAACAAACCAAAAAAAAGCCCCACTACCTTTTAAAGATATAAGTGAGAGGTCTGTGGTAAGCCTCCTTCTCAAATTCAGTGTGAAGCCTGATTTGGTGATTTGGATTAGGCCAGGATTTGGTTCATGCAGATTGGTTCAAATCCAGCCCAGTCTGACTCTGAAGGTAGATGTTATACATATAGCTGAGTCAGCTGACACACAGTAGATACAAGAAAAAAAAGAGATAAAAAGCAAGAATGTAAGACAGGCTTTAAAGTCAATGAAACTTCTTTCCAGTACCATGTTACAGCCCATACGAAAAAAGTTAAGAGTATAAGCATAACTGAGTGGTAGGCTGCCACTAAATATGTGAGACAATGGACAGAGTTAAGTATTACACTGAAATGCACTGTGGTGGGAAGTAGGGGTGTCTGTGAAATATGCCACATATTCTACTGCTACCGATTTTTACTTGTTCCATATAGGAGACCATAATACTCATGAAGCCAAACTGCCCTGTCTCAGTGGAATCTGTGGCTGGAGGAGGGGGCAAGAATCCTCTGCACTTGAACCTTACAGAGATATTTATGTATATAACTGGAAAAATATTGTTACTTTTGAAAGTGGTGGATGACAGTGAAAGGGGTGCAAATAACATAACAGGCAGGAAGAATGGATATTAGCAGAACTGGGTTAGATGACTTGTAGAAAAATGCTAACTGAAATCTGCAATTATGAACAAAAACTATAGAAGAATCATGCTGATGGCATGGACAAAAACGCCTGACCTGCTAAACCTCCTGGAGGGGTAGATTATGTCTGATTTGTACATCACTAGTGAACACTGGGTGGGCAGGAAGTAACAGTTGTCAGAGTCATGCTGGCATGCCAAGATTTGTTGCTAACAGCTAAATCTAGCAAAAGAACACAAACCTGCACAAGAAAGTTATATATACACAACCATCACCTCGTACCATCCCTATATTCTCCAGCTATCATGTTTGAAATGCATGGGTGAGTTTCTTACTATTGACTAGAACCTACAAATATCAATAAGCAAAGTTCAGCTCCCCTCATTGTCCTGCCAATCACCCCACTATAGTGTTTTGTTGTTGTTTTTTCCTATATGGTGTTCTTGGAGTCAAACTGTTTGGTTTTTTAAAAAGTATAATTTCCTCTGTATTGGTCTGTGGTGATTCAAATTGTTTTCGACCTGACCATTCCACTCCAGACCCAAATTTCACTGGTCTGACCTATTCAAAGTTATTGAATTATATACTAAGAGTAATGAATGGGTTTTGTTTTGTTTGTTTGTTTTTGAAGTGGATAACCCAATAATCTTTAGAAGCAGAAGGATCCTAAGCCAGAAAAAAAGTTTGGCATAAAGCCAGACGGCAGTGATGATTGAATGCCCATTGACTGAACTGAGAGTCAGATTGTCATTTATGAAACTTCTCAGTGAGTTTATGAAGCTTTATGAAGCTTTATGAAGCTTCTCAGTGAGTATTTTAAGTTCACACCTGGCTTGCAGTTATGGTACATGCACACTAATGGTGCATGCACATTCACTCCTTTCTTGTTCTTTAGCAATTGCGGTTTGGCTTAAGATGTGTTGTACCCGGCCTCCAGTTGTAACCATGGCAGAGAATAAGAAAAACTTTTTCAGGGAAAAAGAAAAACTTCTAGGACCCAAACAAAATGATAATCTGTGTGGAGTGAGAGTGGCAGCCAAAAGACAATCAAGAAAACTAGTCCGGACAGAAATATATGGAGCAGGTTAGACATTCTATATGATCAGGCTAATTGTACAGTTTCCATTTCTCCCACATTTCATGAATTTTCATAAACTCAGGTTTTTAAAATCAATCAATCAAACAAACAGAAATTGAATTCTCATCTATCTTTGCTGTACCCTTCATTAAAATCACTGCAATTGCTGAAAATTTCATCAACATCAACATTAACTGTAATTTTTCTATACAAAGCATGTACCATCCTGTTCAAGTACATGATTTCTGCGCCATGTGAAAGACAAACCCAAAACATTTTTCAATGGCACAGCTGACGACAGTCTTGATGACAGCAGTGTTCTCACACCTAACAAGATTTGTTGCTGACATTGATGCATTTATGAGGCTTATGTGGTTTTTTTCCAGGAAGAAATGCACATACAAAATAATGCACATATTTTAAAACATAAATGGCTAATCTATGCAGAATTGAGAACAATGAACACATATAGTTTAGACAAGTACAGAAGTTATGTAGATTAGATAACCTGTACAAATAAATGTGAAAATTAATGGGCAAAAATTGTGCAAATGCCAGTGTGGGAAGAACTGATAGCTGAGAGAAAACAAGGACAAGAACAAAATTCAGGTCTAATTGAGGAAACTAATTGAAATTGAGACTGAGATACTTTCATCCTATATATCCCTTTATTATAAGGCACACCACCACAACAATGCTGAACCTATTGCATAAACTATTGTGCAACATTGCAGAATTGCACAATTGGTTGCAGAACCATTAGAGCAAGCAGTAACATGTCTAGGGTAGAAATTAGAAGAATTTTCTGAAATATTCAAAAACTTGGACAAAAAATACTTGAGTGTTGAGAAACCCAGAAAAAAATGGAATCCTGGACTGAGAAGAATCTTCACAGTTTGGGACTTATTCAGTAAAAGATTCTCACATGGTTCTTTTTGTATAGAAAGCAACATTTTCTGTGCAGGAAACAGCATTTTCTTCCTAACAAATATTTCAATGGAGTAATATTAATTCCTGCACGTAAAATACTGTTTTCTATGCAGAAAATCTTGCAATTGGAGATTTATTCTGCACAAAATTTCCATTTGGTTGATTTTCATATAAAACTATTTTCTGTGCAGAAAACATTTCTGTGCAGGAATTAATATTTCTGTATGAAAATATTATTTTTCTGTGCAGAAAATGTTGTTCCCTGAGCAAAACAACCATATGTGAATTAAGTCCTAAACTGTGAAAATACTTTGAAAATTATGTGGTTTTTGAAGACTTTCTGGCAGCAGGAAGAAAATTACTGAAATTAATTATTGTTAACTTCAAGAATAAACATAGTGAACAATTACATCCCTAGTCTTGGAGCAAGAAGAACAATTGTATAACATGGGTCATGAAAAGCAACAATGTAGCTCTGTGAATGGTCTTCTTTCCTCCATCAGGCCTACATTCCCATTTGGATGTATGTCTAAGTGCCCCTTTTTTTTTTTCATCTGTGCTTGGGTGCTTGTTGCTTCAGAACTCTTCCATATTCAGTGGTACTAGTGCAAAGCAGTGTTTCCCTGCAGGTGTAAAAGTAACATAATTGATGTTTTGGCAATACATGCAGAACTTCCATATAGGTGCACATACAGCATGAATATTAATATATAATCCTGAATTCCATAGAATCCTTCTCGTCTATGTTTAAACATATTATATCTACATAATATCCATGTTAAAGCAGCATTGTTTTCATATTATAATGACTGGTATCTAATCAGTTTTCTAATCTGTTGCATGTAAATTGAAACCTAATATTGAACTTGACATACGATGTGAAAAATAGCAGTACTAGGTTACATATGTCATATGTTCCAGGAATGCAACAATATAAACACAGCAGCCAATGAGCTTGGTTGGTTAATAAACTCTTTTCTTTTCCTATTCGTAAATGATATGAATAACAATTTCATCCTCATCACAAGAATAAAGACTGAGTAATAATCCAATCTGTGCTTAAGCTTTGGATTTAGTAGTGACTCAAATGCCATATGAAGTTTTCTCATCTCTCTTTTTAGTTTGGTGGTTTCATCTCCATGGCTTCTATCCAATCCAAATAGCTTTTCTTACTTTCCTAACCACTCAGGAGGAACTAATTGAAACCACTGTCACCCATGAATCAGCAGTAATTAAACTGATTCATAATGAAGGGTAATAGCAATTGGTTGCTGAAGGCTTCATTTCACCTGTTGCAAAGGATGAAACCCAATTGTAGTGTTACTTAAAAATAACATTTCGAATTTTGCAAGGTTACATATGCAGGGTCTCTGTGCAAAATGTATCTCCGTGCAGATTTTACAGTTGCTTCATAAAAGGCTAGGTCCCCCCCCCCAAGTGCACCTTAAAGTGACATCTCAATTTCCTACTTATGTTCATAGGATGAAAGAACCATATTGATCTGAATATACATTCCATTTTAAAACACCTCTGTCTTCTACATAAGATATTACACTTAGCATTGTTTCAATAAAGAAGGCAGCTAACAGTTAGAAGGAGGGGTTTTTTAATGTCCAAATTGGAAGTTTCTTACCATCATTTTTTTTTTTAAAAAAAAGGTAGACATGAGGTTCACAGGGTAAAAACAAATTAGACCTTTTCCTCTTAATAGTTTGTTATTATTTCCTTTCATTTGCTTATACCTTCTTGGCCTGCCCAAAACTGTTTCCAGTTTTGTGAGAGAATCCAATCAAAAACACAAGTCATTCAGCATGCAAGGAAGGCTACTTTCCAGAGTTGAAAGAAAAAGGTGTGCAAGGCAGTGTACTTCTGATGGCTTACATGCAATGTCTTTGTGATAGTGAAAGGTATTTCCACTTGCCCAAGATGGGTCACCCAATTTTCAACCACTCCGTGGCCATTTCTGCACTACACTGTTATAGTGCTCTTATTCCACTTTCAATATCCTATGGAATCCTGGGGTTTGCTGTTTAGGAACAGGTATTTAGAATTCTCAGCCTGAGAGCTCTTTGTCCTCAGCAAACTACAAACCCCAGAATTCCACCGTCATAGCAATAACCATTCTGTCTATTAAAACTAATTTGCAGTGATCATGTTTTAAATGTTCTTCTAGCCCTCATAGTTATTGGAAGAACATGAAAGATGGCCATAGCATCAGCTTGTTTATCACACAAGCTTCACCTGCTGAAATTCTCTCTTCTACACAATCATTAAAGGTACAGAAGCCTTTCCCTTAATTCACTTGGAAATCCCACCCCCTTCCTATGCTGTGGAACTAAATTCCACATGAGGCTAGGCTGGCCTCCTTTCTTCTCTCCTTCCACTGGCAGGCAGAGACTTTTTATAATGTTCTACTGTTTTGATTCAGTGCTTGATTTTAATACGATTGGTTATTCTTTATTTAAAAAATATTCAATTTTATAACTAATAATTTTTTTTTTCCTTACCTGCATTCTATTTGAATTCATGTAAGCCATCTTCTGTCCCACACAGGGAGAGAACTGGCATATAAAATAAACACATGAATGAATGAATGAACTCCTCACTGTATGACATCCTTTTCTGCTCCCCAAAGGAAACACAAATATGCAAAATTATAATAATAAGCAAAACCATAGGATTACTACCTGTTCAGGATATTTCGCTACTCAGAGTCCAACACTTTAGAAAGTCATGCTGCATTATCCAGACCACAACTGCTCAGAATTTTCACATTCCCCCATGATGTCCCTTGAAGCAAATCACTTTGGCTTGTTATGTGGCAGGGCTGCACAGAAGTCCATACTTCTGGAAATGTCTTTCTTCTGGAATAATAGGCATTTTATTTTTTAAAATAAAAATAATGCAGAAATTAGGCAGTTGGTGTTTTCCCTATCACTTTGCAAGTCAGTAAATACATTCCTTTCTTAGATTCTTTCTGCAGTACATTACTACAGTGCTGTTATTTCACTTTCAAAATCCTGTAGAATTCTGGGGTTTGTAGTTTACTGAGGCCAAAGAGCTCTCTGGCTGAGAATTCCAAATGCCCTCACTAAACTGCAAAGCCCAGAATTCCATAGGATGTTGAAAGTGGAATAATAGCACTATAACAATGTAGTGCGGAAAAACCTTTAAAGTTTAGCATAGCATAGCATGAGTATTTCTATACCTCTTATCAGCTAAGTGCTCTCTAAGTGGTTTACAGTGTGTTAGCTAATTGCCCCCAACAAGCTGAGTACTAATTCTACTGACCTACAGAAGGATGGAAGGCTGAGTCAACCTGGAGCCCGACAGGATCGAACTCACAACCTTGTGGGCAGTACTGCCATTTAACCACTACACCACCAGTTTGTGTGTCATTCTATTGTGGAAGGCACAAGTATAGAACAATCCCCCACCAATTTGGCAAACAAATTGGAATGGAGCAAATATGAATAGTGTATGATGTTTGCCATTGTTTGCATAATACATTTCAGTCAGCATCATCTTGGATTTTCAGTGTATTTAACTGCAGAACTTGCTGACACAGCAGACACAGGTCTTGATTTGATCTTCTTTCAACACATGTACTTTTTCATTTTGATTTTTGTTTTTACTCAGAAAGCCTGGTGGTTAGTAATATAATTCCATAATATAATTCTTTGCAAATATCTCCAGTTGACAATGCTTAACATTGTTCATTGTCTCACAGTGGAGGATAAAAAGAGAAAGGCCACAGAATCAATATCCTTACAAAGGGAATTGTTCGTGAATGTTTGGAACACATCCTTCCTCTTGCTTACGTTTCTTTTCATTGTTTAATGGCTTTCTTGATGGAGAACAGAACGCTAAGTGGCTTGTTGGAATGCTAATGTGCTATAGAAGAGCACCCTTGAAAGCTTCATTGCTCAGTGGTAGTTATTAACACTCC
This sequence comes from Cyclura pinguis, assembly GCA_030412105.1. NCBI lineage: Eukaryota > Metazoa > Chordata > Lepidosauria > Squamata > Iguanidae > Cyclura > Cyclura pinguis. The sequence goes on along the minus strand of CM059601.1, from coordinate 148,279,855 downwards.
ATACCCACTCCACCCCCAGCATTTGAATCATCATGTGACTAATGATTGCTTTCTGTAAACTTTAAAAACAAATGTTAAGGACGTTATTTGCAAAGACGAAGATAAATTGTTATAAACACTCAAAAATTCAACCTGTAGATTTCATTCTCTTGTAGATGGATATGCCAAATCATTGATTAAATGAGCTAACTAAAAGTCTGTTATGATCCTCATATTTAAAATCTGTCTGTTGGCTAGGATTAAATTTGTAATTGCCACTGGTTGCAATCCAGCACAGAAGTTGCTCATTTACACATTCTCCCCTAAGCCAAGCCAAAACTGAAGCGGTACAGTAGGAGATTCAGAACTGATGGACAGGACCAAGCACTTCTTTCCACAGTATGTAGGTAAAGTTCAGAATCTGACTTAGCACTTCTACCAAAAAAAGATATGGTGATTGATTCTGCCCGTAATGTCTTGATGTTAATCAAACCTTACATAGAGAGACAATCAGGCTGTTTCTAATTATGTGCGAAAATCTGACTTTAAATCCCTCTCTGTCCACCAAATACTGTTACCAGGATATACACTCCCACATTTTGATATGTTTTAATTCATGAAATATATTAATTGGCAGATGTGTTGACATAAAATATAAATTATATACACTGGCTGTAAGCCATGTGGAAGACGGAACCCTTGCTGAAAAACGGGCCAAAAGGTAACCTCAATGTGGCCAGGTCAAAAGTTTGCTGAAATTAGCCAAGAAAGCTCGACTTAATGGCTCTGAGCTAATCCTGTCAACTGCCAACCTCAGAAAACAATAAAGTGCCCAGGTGCAGCGGCAAGGACCCCTGTGGTGTGCATTTCCTACCTCAGCTTGGTCCAGAAACCCCCACTCAACCAAGACATTGAAACCATGAGCACCATCCAGACCCCATTGTCTGTGTTGCAACTCCCATTGTCCACTAGGCTGAGAGAGCAATCAGTTCACATCCCTTCAGGGAGAAAAAGAGAGTATATAAACCCTTGGTTTTGAGAAGTCAGATGAAATGCTGGACCCCACTTTCTGGCTCTGAATCCTGATCTGGTCTGCCCTTTGACAGAAGTCTAAGTTACATTTCAACTTCTTCACTACCCTTCTGGACTCAAAACCCCTCAGCCTCTCTAAACATAATGTTTTCCTTCCTTTCTCCTTCAGTTAGCTCTTGTGTGAATGTTTGACTGTTTGTATTTTGTGTGCATACATGAGTGAATTTCCCCCAATAAAAATACATTTTTTCGTCTACTTTTGAATCCTTGGCTGGTTCTTTTCCTACATGAGCCAGTAAACACTGGTAGAAAAGGTCTCATTAAGTTATACCCCTCTCGCAAGCTTTCTCTTTGAACTAATTCATTCCTCACTTTTGCACAGAGACACTAGCATCACAGGGTGGCTCTTGTGTCACCTACGTTTTGAGATAACAGTAGAAGAGATTATGTCACTGTCCATTGAATATTCTACCATACTGAGGGGACCTTTGATCCTGATAAACTCTATCACCAGTGTTCATACAATTGTTTTTAAAAGTAACTAGTTATATGTTCAGTCCCTAAAAGTAGTAGTAGTCAGTCTCTAAAAGAAGTAGACATTGTTATAGCTACAATTTAAAACAAGTAGCAGTTAGTTTTCCATTTCTCAAAAGTAACTAAAATAGTTACCTTTTAGTTACTTAAAATCAGAGTCCTACCAGTCACTGGTCTTTGGTGAATACATACTTTCTTTCTTTCCAACCCATTGTTACCTCAAGAGCTACATGTATACATGCATATATTTAATTTCTATCACACAAGATGACTTAAAACGAATATTAAAACAAAGGGCAGTTAAAAACCTAAGGAGTTACAAACAATTAAATAACCTCTCCCATTGAAAATGTTACAATTTAAAACACTATGAAAACATATAAAATATAGCAATAAAAATAAAAATACTGCACACACAGACACACCTGTTAAAAGATTCTTCTGCAAAATCAAATTACCAAAAGCCTATTTAAATAAACATGTCTTTATTTGGTGGCAGAAGGAGAGCAGAGAGGGGACCACCTGGGTTTCTATGGAAGGGAGCTGTGCTGCTTGGGAGCAGCCAGGTAGTGAATGAGGTAGTGATTAATGAACTATGGGCTGTTTGTCCAACATTTAGAGGGACCATGCCTCCATACCACCTATATAACTGTTAACACAACTAAAAGTTACAGTTATAGCACGAAAGAGAATTACATTATCCCTCAGTAAATAAGATTTGTACTGTATTATTAGTTGTTCCTGGGAACATGAATTAAATACTTCTTTGGATAAAATTCCAAGCTCTGTCAGTCACAAATTATGTTCTACTATAATCCAGTTACACTGACATTAGATGGGAAAGTTTATGTTTCTGTAAAACAAAGGGTAGATAGTCCATAACCCATTGCTGCCAATGCCACCTTTGCCACTCCCCAAATCTTGCCTTTACCACCATTGTTATATATGATAGACATAGGTGGCTCTCACTACCATCCTTTTCCCGGAGTCATCAGACTTTCAACAAACTGTTCAGCAGTTGCTTAGCCAGCTGTCAGAAGCTTCATCCTGCTAGGTACTGATTCTTTTCTTGTGATTTTGCTTCTGTCTATGTAGTACCCTGGTGCATCTCCAGGGTGCCAGCTGGAGACTAGGTGCAAGGTACTTTATGTACATTGTGAAATGAGGCATTAAATCTCAGAAAAGAGGATGGAACTATTAGCTTTTAACCTCCAAAAAAAATTGTATCAAATAACATTAATTATTTCATTTATATTATTACTTAGCACTCCGTTATGTTTTATCTCAGCATTGTGTGATTCCTCCACAATCATCATCTTAAGTGTCTTTTAAGGGTGGTTATGGTTTCTCCTCATGATATCTATCAAAGGCAGCATGTTTCTGTGATCATGACAGGGAGGACAGCATAGTTTTTCAATCAGTGTATTGTTTATCAATCTATGGTCACCTGTCAATATAAAGATGCTGGATTTGGAATTATATCCGGACCATAGACAGTCCTGGATCTGTAGACTGAGTGAATTTTGGAGCAGGGGGTAGAATACTCTAGAGTGCCTTTCTCATACAACAGTTCCTTTAGGCATTTGGTAGGGCACTGTGGGAAATTCAATAGATGTTACGATATTTTAATTAGTACATGAATTGGGGCTGGGGGGCATAGAATGCTTGCTCCCTTATTGTAATATCAAAGGATGCAATCTACAAAGAAATTCTCCTGCAGAGACATCGTTAATGTTTGTTCCTTTTAAAATATGTTCATGATTTATTAACTTTGATTTGGCTAGTTGTTGCCATGTTGATACAAGAGAATAAAAGTTGCTCATGGCCATGTGAACAAACGCTAGTATCATTACTTGTCATTCCATAGCAAATGTTAAATAGATGAGGAGTGAACAACACAGAAAGTACATTGGCACGGGCACCCACAGTTAACAGTAGTCAGCTTTAGCTTGGAAAAGAGAAGACTTAGAGGTGTCATGATAACTGTCTATAAATATCTGAACGGATGTCATGTAGAAGATAGAACAAACTTGTTTTCTACTGTTCCAAAGACTGGAGCATGAAACAATGGATTTGAATTGAGACAGAGAGACAGAGAGACAGAGAAAGAGATTCCACCTAAACATCAAGAATAACTTTTTTTTTTTAATTATAAGAGATGTTCAACAGTAGAATAGGCCTACTCAGAGGTGGTGCTCTCTCCTTATTTGGAGATCTTCAAATAGATATTGTTAGGCTTCTTTCAGAAGTACTTTATCTGTGTATTCTAAATTGCAAAGGTTCAACTAGATGGCCCTGACAGCCCTTTGCAACTCTATGATTCTAACATGGACAGAAAAGGTGGAAGATATGCACATAGTCCTTAAAATAAGCACCTCCTGTTTTGTGTTGTGTGACTTCTTGGTCTTTTCATGTGACACAAATATGGAGCTAGTATTTGACTCCAGAGGGCAGAGCAAGTGTGATATAGTGATTCGAGCCCTGGACTATGACCCTGGGGCCCAGGTTTTGAATCCCAAGTCAGCCAAGGAAACCCACTGGGTGACTTGGACAAATTTCACTCTCTCTGCCTGAGAGGAAGGCAAAGGGAAACTCCCTCTGAATAAATCTTGGCACAAATACCTTATGAGAGGGTTACCATAAGTTGGCAATGACTGAAGGCAATGACAAGGAAGTTATACATTAAGCACCTAAAAATAAGAATCACTTTTATAGTTACAATTTTTAAAAAGTAAATTTTACTAAATTGTACTTTTCTGAACAAATCTTGCAAAGAAAACCTCATCACCTGAAGTCAGAAATGACTTGAAGGTACAGCACAACATTCCATTTCAAAAGCTATGGCAACATCCTATGGAGTCCTGGAATATGGACTTTAAAGAGGAGCACTTGGAATTCTGGGCCAGAGGGTTCTGGTATGAGTAAAATACTAGAAACTGTATTACATATTATGTTTGATAAAATGAGGAAAATTTATTATTTTTTCTTACACATATACTGTTATGTGTATCTGTCCCAGGATTTGCTGTTTATAAAATATCTGGATGAAATTCTTTGGGTGTGTAATGACTTTAATATGGTCTGTGCTTTCCACACAAAATAGAAATATGCTTAATGTGGCAAGGCAGCTGAGACTTCCCAGCAAATGCATATTTTGCTGAATGAAATATACTTTCTCCTCCTTTACCCTCCACTTTGAATTGGCTCCAGTTTTAACAACTCTACAGGGTTGAGAGCTAATTGCTTGTATTTGTGTGTTTGCAGTTTCTTAAACAGCTGTCTAAAACATCCAAATAGCATTAACTAATTCCAGATCCTATACCATTTGTTCTATTCCTGGCAGGATCTTCTTTAAAACATAACCCCTCAATGCTGCTCAGTGATGTTTTGTGTCTTTTTCATTGTGGTTTGGCATGTGAAGACCTTAATTGTAAGTCCTCTGAACTTCTCAAAGATTACCAATGCTGAAGAAGGAGCAGAAAGACAATTGCTTAAGTGTTTTCTAGTTGGTAGCACAACTATTTATTTTCCTAAATTTTCCCTCTGCTGTGAAGTCTAAAAATATGGAGGTGCCAATAGGTTCTACCTCATTTTTAGCCCCTGCATCTGTGTTCGAGATCGATATGGGAAAATGGACCCCTTGAAGGAGTAAGGTTTAAGCTTCACCTACTCATGGGTGGGGATTCTGATCAGACTTCCACACTGATACTTTAAACCTCAATTAAAAGGAAAAGAAAAAGGAAATAGAAGCTCAGCTACAAGCTATGGCTTTAAATCCACTGCAACAGAAGAATTCACACAAGTGTTGATTTACCAAAGTCCCATTTATCCATTGGATGTACTCTAATTTGAGACTAACAATTGGAATGTCAAAAAGGGCTCCATAAGACAGTTTTCAACAGGGCCTCTGGGTTAAGCCACATTATGTTACTTCTTCAATTACACTAAAAAAAAACTCACTGGGTTACTTGTTACATTCTTTGTTAATTTTTACTTTCTTTTAAAAGAAAAAAAATCTATGTAAACATTAGAAAATAGTCTTAAAAATAGGTCAAGTGCCCTCAAAATGCTCTCAAAGACATGGTTGTCCCTCAAAAATGTAAAAGTTCTATTAATATTATTACCCATAACAAGTAATTATGTTACCAGCAACCTTCAAATAGAACACTACTTCCACAATCTTATCCACAAAGGTAATATGTCACTGGAAACACTGTTACTTGTAAACTAATACTTCTGAACTCTACTCTGAATTTGAAATATCTGGAAGCCAAATTGCCTATCCCTGATGTACTATGTTGACCAGAAAGCTAGAAGGCAAAGCTTTGTTAGTTTGTGTCAGGTCTTGCTAATCCAGAGCATATGTACAGCTGCTAATCTCAGAGACCAGTTCCAAACAATCAATGTCAACCTTAATTTTAGCCATGTACTGCCTTTCCATGTATTTTAAATACAATTTATACCAAGCTGACAAATACCAGACAGACAGCCAGATAGATAGATATCAGAAATAATTATCTTGCAATATATCAGTAGATAGAATTCTACTTTCATAGTAAGAAAATAAATGAATATGAAAATATTACATAGAGATCATCCTTTTGGATTTTTTTCAGAACATTTTCATGATGTTTATGACTAAATCGTGAAAGCATTTCAAAACAGATCAGAATGATAAAACAAAATGAAACAAAAAATGTCTTCCAATTTGTCAAAACATACCTGATTAATACAGATTATAATAACACCAACATGCAGTAACAATCTGAAAGATTAGGGGGAAATCATAATTAACTATGTAAAGAGTATGTCAGAAATAAATCCATTCATACTCCTCAGCCAATTAAGATATGATGATAATTTAGATATGATGTGTTGACCTTTAGCTGTTGCCAGTTCAGTTCAGTCAATCCAAGTTATCATTTCAATTCAGAATTATGCAACAAATGATGCTGAAGGAGGTATTAAAATGAAGTAACAGGATTCTAGAGAGCCAGCATGCTTTGAGCGTTGGATTTAGGATTCTAGGAGAGCAGCGTTCAAAATCCCACTTGGAAATCAAACCTCTTAGATGACCTTGTACAAGTAGCACTCTCTTATCTTCAGAAAAAGGCAATAGCAAACCTCTTTTCTGAATAACTCTTGCCAAGAGAACCACATGCTAGGTTTGCCTTAGGGCTGCCATAGGTTGGAAATGACTTGCAGCAAAAAATAATAGCAGGATTCTGCTTTACCTCTTGCAGTTGTCCTCAATGGATGCTTTCAGTTTCAGTTAACTTCTATCAGTGGGTGTCTGCCCCCATATTTCACACTGGACACACAGACTAGGTATTTTTTTAAAAAATTGCTGCACACAAAATGGTGTGGAAAAAAAATAATATCATTCATTTGTCATGAACAGATTGCTACCTGGCAGAACTTAGATTTATTGGCACTTTTAACATCTGCACAGTTGTAGAACTAATTAGAATTCTGGAGATTTTTTTTTTCCTGCTAACATAGTTGTTTTTCTGCTGATGCAGTTCTCTTGTAGGGGTGGGAATGGTATTCATAACTTTATTTGGATCCCAGAAGTAAAAGAGCTTTGCCAGTTATTAGGAAACCTGAACAGGAGAATTCTGGCCAGATGAGAATTTTTACAGTTCAAGGCTTATTGTGTATCAAAAATTAACATGAACATTTTATACATAAAACAGTATTAAACCTCTCCTGTGATTCTGCGAACAAAGTAATGCTTTCTATTTTTTAAAAAAGCCACATAAAGGTGGACTTTTGGGCAGAATAAAACCTGAACTGTGAATCATCCTTAAAAATTACAGTTATCAAGAACTTTCTTTCAGCAGTGAAAATTGTTTGTGTTTTCTTCCTCACAAGAATGAAATTTACTAAGATTAATATCAGTGTTCAGTTGTGACCTTGCCCCTGTTGTAGAATAGAGAGGTAACTAGGCTGTCAACATGGTTGTATAAGTATCTCTTGCTATCCATATAATACAGAGTTCAGGATGTTTCTCTACTTTTTTGGAAGTTCTGCTAGTAAAGTTCTTACAGAAACATGGAGATTGACAACTGGAATGAGAGTTGTGAATGACTCATGGTGGATCCAAACCAACCTAGGTTGGAGCCAGTTGTTGGGAGAATACATTTATTTTTTATTTTTTTTTTCTATACCCATGAAGAATCAATCAACCAGCTTTTCTTGTATTTGATATTTTACATCAGAGTCCAGTGAAAGAGATATGCAGCAACTTCATTCTTTTTTTTTTAAATGGATCAACCACTTTCATTCAGACAAGAATTTATTTTGTGTTCTGTCTTTTATCCTATGTGTAAGATTGTGCATTTCCACCTTTCCCATCAGTCCAAAATTTGGTAACTCTGTCCCCCCCCCCCCATATTTTACATGCACAAATCTTGCTGCTAACAATGTTACGTTATACCAATTGGTATCCTGGATGTTTTGCTGGATGAGTGGTTGGAGGAGGGACCGTCTTCTAATATCTTCACTTCTTTCTGGTTGGCAGTTCCCATATAAACTAGTGCTGGCAGTTTCATGCCTCACACATTGGCCTTTGCATCCTATAAAATATTATTCTATTTCTTCTGGGTTCAGATATCTGTATGTACCACAGAGAGAGATCACCTAGCAATGTGAAGTCTACAAAATGTAGACAACACATAGGACTACATTTCTTTGCCCTCTCCATCTGGAGAGGCTGTGGAAATTCTGAACCAAAGCTTTGAGTCAATGATGGATTAGATGAAAGAAAACAAGCTGAAAGTATTAACTTTTTTCTGACATTGGTGGAATGGTTCTATTTATAATATATAATTTTTCTTTCATTGACAAATCATCCTTTTACCTTAGCACCTATTTATTTCCTGATGCAGTAGGACTGGGGCATAAATTAGTGCTTAAAACAAGTGGAAACAGATTCTATTATAGTGTGTTATAGAAATATTGCTTCCCTAAGAATAAAAATGGGGCTATTTTCTCAGCAGAAGCGTGCAAAGGACACTTATACATATTGATCAGTTGTATTGTTGATGAGAGACAAAAAAGAGCTGCATTGTGCTTTACCGCATGGCATTAAAACAGGTGGAAAGGTATACAGATATTTATGTACTGAAGTTTAAGGTACTCACTTCTTGTTCATGTCTCTTTTTGAGATGGAAAAAGAAAATTATACAGTTTAAATTTACATTTTGCAACAACTCCTGTGAAGTTCGTACATAAAACTCAGCAGGAAATTTAAAAATTGCCACACCTCCTGGGGAAAAATCTACAATGCTACAGTTAATTAAGATAAACTGTTACCTATTCATTTTTTTTCCCTACTCTTCCCCTCTGTAATTGTCTTTTTCTCACTTTTGTGTTTGTATGGATGTGCACACAGGTAAAAAATAAATTACATGCCGATCAAATATCTACATTTTTTTCTGGATAGCATTTCAACACATTTTGGCACCAAACACATTGTTCAGACATAGTAACTAATCGCAGCAAAAATTTTTAGTAAAAAAGAATTTCTGTTGTTGTTGTTTGCCCTTAAATCAAAATGTGGTGTGCATATGCTTTTTCTAATTAAGCATATGCATCATTTTTGTTGTGTTCAATCATTTTCAACTTATGGCCACCCTAAGGCAAAGCTATCGTGGGGTTTTATGGGGCTGAAAATGTGTGATGTACCCCAAGATCACCCAGTGTGCTTCCATGGCTGATCAGGGAATCAAACACTGTTTCCAGACTCACATTCAGAGCACTACACCACAATGGCTTTCTAGGCATCGTTACAGGTATTTTAACTGTCTGGCACTTTCACTTTAATTTGTTCCGGGACTAGAGAGAAGAGAAGCACATCATGGCTTCTCTCATGAACTGTATGGCTAGAAGGCTGTACTCCTTGCCATCTGCAAATAACTTCAGCACAACAGGAAGAACTACCTGTCCTCATGCTTTACCAGGAAAGAAGCAGTTTCTAGAACCTGTCCTCCACTTTTCTGCCCAGAAGAACAGTGATAGTAAAAATAATGTATGTTGTTGTTGTTTGCCTGTAAATGCCTTAAGTTAGAAACATAGTGCACATATAGGTCTCTCTTTAATTTTTTACTCATGTTAGTGGTAAACAAAATATAGCATTGAGTTTATATGCAGCTCTAGGGCTGTTCCAATGACCCCAGAACCACCACCCCTGATCACAGCACCAAGACCCTCAATCATCCTTTCCTAGCCAAAAATAGGGGACTATTTTTCTCTTCTGCCTGCACAGTTCATCTGGTCTACTAGCAATCCACATCTCCAACTACTGCTTTTAGAGTAAATAAGAAAGAGATTGTTGGATTTATTTCCATATATAGTTTCCATATATAGTTTGATCTTCAACATGACTGAAAAACTGGAAAACTGGAAAACAACCTGGGCTGCTTTATTTTATTTTTTTTAACCTGGTGTGGGGGGCATTGAATGGTACGATAGTTTGAAAAGTGGGATGGAAATACATAAGCAAAGAAATAATAAAACACTTATTCTTTATTTTATTTTATGTCTTACTTTGCCATTTGACCTTTAAGATATGATAAGCCTGTGCCACTTGTAGAAATCAGTCTTCTCCCATCTGAGATGGCAGCTAATTCTATTATACAAGGAAGCCAGTAGATGGCATTGTCAGTAGCAGTTGTCTTACCAATGAAATAAATGCCAAATAGACTAAATCTTTTCTTCCCAGCAATATATATTGATGTGCCAATGCTTTCATTAAATATCTGTGTTAAAACTTGACCACCCACTGTTCTGAATGGTACTGTTACAAAGTCCAGTGCTACCATTAGGCACAGTGAAGTGACCATACCAGGAAGAAGATACTGAGGAACAACAGTGACAATTTCCAGACTCTTTCTCTCTTTTGGAGGACATAGCTGCCTATACAACAAAGTCTTTCCTTGGCCCCTTAAATTGGCCTAAGGGATATTACAATTCCATTAGCAGTATTAATGTAACATTCAGTGACCAGGCCAGTCAGCTTTTATATGTGAAATGGGGAGAGAACACACACTTATCATTTGTCACATGCAGTGAAATGTAATGGGCTAGCCTTCTCAATTAGTGGTGTTTTCCTCCCCTCCCCACTCTCTTACTTTTACTTCTTACTTTCACCAACTGATCAAAGAAGCAAAAAAGCTTCACATGAATCAATGCATTTCTCTGAGACCCATATATCAAAGTATACAATGCAACTCAAAACTGAATGCTTAAAACAATCAATTCAGCAAGCAGAGGTCTGTAACATTTGCAAATGTATGAGACGATTGTTATTTATTTGTTCATTATTTATTTATATATTACTTTGAAAGTGGTTCTCAATGCAAGTAACACAGCTTTTATATCACCAAATCTTTTTAAGAGAGACTAAAAGTTCACAGAACACTGTAAGCTTGTAACACTAACATCTCACAGTAGGCAATTTGAAATTGGCTGTTACATCCCTATAAGAAATATGGTCCAGAATTCTATCAGATATGTTAGAGTGCTGTATCTCATAATGTTTATTTCTGATAACCCCCCATGGACTGTTTTCCTAATACAGACTTCCATGTTGATATGACAAACTATCTCCCTAGCAGAAATATAAAATTAGCTAAATTCTGGAAATAAATGTATATGCTCAAGGAAAAAAAATGTTATTAGAACATACACTGTTTTCAGTGGAGGGAGTCCAACAAGAAATAAGAACGGGACTATATGCGGGAGGATCTGGAGAAACTCAGGGGGTCAAAGCTGATTTTTGCATCCCTTCTAATGCAAATCGTATGACCATTGGATATATGAACTGTATACTGCTTCAACTTTAGTTAGGCTGACACCACAATCCCAAGACCACATCTGCTAGTACCCTTTTGTTTCACTGGAATTAGATGCATTTAATTATAAATAATTTATCATCTGGTCATTTCATACATTTGCTGATTTTCAATGGACAACCGTTTCCTTCCCAAACTAGAAATTTCTCAAAATTGAAGTGAATAAAAAATTGGATACTGGCTAAAATTGTTCAAGAAAACATGTACCTATAAGGTCAGCCAGCAACAAAGAGAGAAAACCTATTCACCCAATTAGATGGACAGTATTGATTAAAAAAAAAAAGTGAAAGAAGTATGTTGTGTTAACCATGTAACACATGTGAACTAACACATTAGATTTCATCTCACATTAGTATATTCCTGGCACAGACTAAAAAGTGTATATCAAATAGTGCTATGGCGGGGCAAATTAGTGGGTGGAGATGGTTTTATGTAACAGAAGAGATCAAAAAACATCTCTCTAACACTAGAGTAATAACTTGTTCTTCTTATCCATAGAACATGACACCTTACCTTAACTCTTCTTTTTCACTAACAAGCTCAAGCCCTTTAAAAAATTCTTTAAAAACATTACCATTACAAAATTAATAATTATAGTTCATTATACACACTAAATAATAACAATGCAGATATTTTCATACTTCCATTCCTGCATTACAAAAAGCATATCTCAATTTTTTTCCGCAGAGGATGAATTATTATTATAGTTGTTATTTGAGAGAAAGAGTTCTATTTATACATTTTGCCTTTTCTGTTATTTTTTTTCCACCATAAATATATATTTTCCCATTGTTGCCATCTCCTATAATTGCCATTTTTTGTGGGGGGGGGGGGTGGACTGTCAGTATTTTTACTGTTCTCAGGGCATTTCTGGGATTTCCAGGACACTTCTTGAAAAATAATAAAACAAATCAAAATATAATAAAATAAAATCCATAAAACTGTAAAAGAAGGAAATTTCTCTCAGTAGGACTAAACATCTAGAAAAACTCAGAAAAATAAAGTCATTTTTTTTTGCTATAAAGGGATAAAGCAGGTATCACACAAATTTCACTGTGAACAGTCTTCCACAACTGGGTTGCCACCACTGAACAGACCCTCTCTCTGTTACTCATATACCTTCCTTAACATACTGGTGATATGTTACTGCCCTGGCTAGTCCGAGCTTTGGGGATATTAAAAGATATCCCTTGATATCACAGTTCGGCTGCACTTCTCTATTCCTTTCCACATGCTTGCGAGGCCACCGGACAAGCACGTAAACAAACTCGGCCGTTAATAGCCGTAATATTCAAACTACAATACAGGCAGGACAGAAATAGCTGACTCACTGCTTTAGGAGACCTCCAGGCAAGTACTCTAATTAGGTATGCATGCAACCTACAAAAGAGCCTCTGCCCCGCGATGGCAGCTTGATGGGTAAACTATACAATACCCAAGTACTCTGCGTTTGCATACTGGCTACTCTATTGAGAACCTCTAAGATAACTCAATCATTCAGATTCTGACCTTTCGGAGGCTTTGTCTCCAACTCCAGATCTATTGTTTTCCCCCAAGTACGGCATAGCCTGCAGTCACATTCTCCTTATAAAAACCCTTGATTCCAAGACCTTCCTCGGAACGCTCCCGAGTTTCATCCCACCTTGCTGCCGCTTTGCTTGGTGAGCCTCCCCTCAGCTCCACGTGCTGAGTTACATCGCACCCCAGCTTCGCTCTCTATTTTTCTGGGCTTCAGGACAGGTGAATTATCACCCAAACCAGCAATCCCTCTAAAAATCCCTCTATACCACTCCAACCTTTATTTTCTGTAGTTATCTTGTATGAGTGTGTCGCATACACTGTTTTGCTTGTATTTAATAAACATCATTTATTATTTCAACTTCTGTGTTCTCCTTGACTCGACCCGACCCTGTAGACATAGGGTTCAAGATCTCGCTACGTTACCCTGCCTCTCACAACGCTAAGCAGTGCTTTGAGCTAATTTTCCCCAACCTTTGTTGAGCACGTTTTGGTGTCCCTGTCGGGACCCCCAGTACACAGGGTAACAGATATGTCCATGTCGTGGATCCACTCCCGCAGTGATTTTAATGTATGGGTATGTAAGGAAATATCCCATCCTTCAGTACCTATTTTGATAGCCTGCTCTTCACATTTGACATTCTCAGGTGCCACAACATTTTAATAACAAAAATGTGTGCACCCAAAGGCTGAATTGATTTTTTTTCTGATTCACAAAGTCCTGAATATTATTAAGCAATACAGTTTCATGGACTTCTGGTAATCAATAACAACTTGAACAACTCATAAAACTTTACCCCAATACTGATTTGTTTTATGTGAATACTCCTGTAACATGTCTTAATTTTCTTCAGCCTCCGTAAGTTAAGTGACAGTATCATTCTCATGTTGTCAAGGAGAAAGGCAAAGGAAACCATTGCTTAAGAAGCATGTATGTCAGGGCAATAAGAAGACAACTGTATCTGCACATAAGTAATCTCACCAATGGGAGAAGATATTGTAATATATCTGTTTTGAGCTTATTAAGAGCACAGATGATCTCAGTAGTGGATTTTCTGAAGGTGATCTGAAAATCCTTTAAAAACTTCTCAGCGATAAAAGGCTGGCCTAAAATATTTTGGTGCAATTCCCAGCTGTCTCCTTCCTTGGTTGCAGTCTCCCTTTTTTTTTCTTTTTCAGATTGATGACCCATGTGCTTGATGTGACAGAAAGCACTATTATAGTCCAAGGTAATTAATACCTTTCAACATAAATCAAGACTTTTCTTTTTAAAAAAAGCAACTATTTGTTTTATTGCTCCCATTGACAGAGAAAACAATTGGACAGAGGAAAAAATTGGACAGAGAAAACACTAACAGAAAAACATGCAAAGCAAAAGTCAGAAACAGTTTCTGAGACAATCTGTAAAGGCTTGTGCAATGGCTTTTCTTCTTTCTACCTCTTTCCCTCTGTGTCTTGTTCCCAACTCACTTTTTTCGTCATTGCAGAAGTCAGAATTCTGTTCTAACCATGCTATGACTACAGTCCCCTCACCAAGTCTATCTTTCACATGGTGCAGCCTGTGAGCAAGGCCATTTCTATGATGTCTGATAACAGAGGATTGAGCAGGGATGTGCCTAGCTAGTTTCTAGTAGGGATATGGTGCAACTATGTAATCTGCAGGTGACTTTGGAAGGTCACTGCAGATGCCTATCACAGTGTTTCCAACTGTAGGAATATATCTAGACACCCCTCTGTTCATTCCCCCACTCTCCAATAATATTAAAGTTACCATGTTGGGGGGGTGTCTGCCACTTCAAAAAAGTGAGGTTTGGGAGAGGTTGTCTCATGAGATGTAGTTACACAGCTGTATCTACATGATACACATATTTCTCCTGATGCAAGATCATGTCCAATTGGGTTTTTGTTCCTTGTCGTTAAGAAACAAAGGTGTGTAAGGACTGATATTTGCCTGTCTAACAAACTAGTTTGAAATGTAACAATTCCAATGTACTCATTACTGGAGATAGTGGAATACTTCCAAAATTCCCCTGAACCATTTTTCTCCCCAGTTAAAAATCATCTGGTATTGATTCTAATGTGGAAGTGATGTAGTAGGAAGACTTTGTTATTCTCTTGTCTTGTTGAGATTTCTGTTTCCTCAATTTTCTTCAGAACATGTACAGTTTGTCAAAAACTTTGAATTCCTGCAACCTTTTCAAGTCTCTCTCCCACCTCCACATTGTTCTTTGGCATTGTAGTGGTATTGTAGTGAAAGGAATAATTCAAAAAGGGTTTCTAAAAACAGTTTATCAACTGTCTTGGGAATATTTTATGAATAAACAGTAGTAGTTATCCTCTTCCTCTTCTTGTGTTTCTCTTCTCTCAACAATATGCATGGCACTTTGCAGATTATATAAGGATGCTTTCCTATCTAGAAAAGTTTCAATCTATAGCCAATCTACAGTTCCACATATTACAAAGCATAGAGGAGAAAAAGAAGAAACTGAAAACAGTAATAAACAGGCTGTTTAACCCTTTTGCTGTTCTATGTACTTATGATTTATTACAGTACATCATGGATACTAGTGGGCTGTATTAAGGGCTTCATAGAAACATGTGCAAGATTACGTAAGAAACATTGCATGCATGAGAAAGATAATGCAATGGTCTCATCAGTATATGGGTAATAAGAAAACCATTGGATTTGATGAGTTCACCAAAGGCCAATGTAAAGTAAGAGAAGAAGGGAGAGGCAAGAACAAATTTCTGAAAAACTTCAAATGGAAGATGAAATTTACATTATGGAAGAGAATAATTAGAGATGTGAAAGAGGCCAAATTGATGGAGGAATCAGAAATCAAGGATATAAAGAGCAAAAGATCAACAATATCTAAAGAAGGAGATAAATTAAAAAGAATGAAGACCGGTTTAAAGACCTATAAATTTAGCATTGGTGATTTTTAGGAGGAAAATATGTGTGGAGTGCAGGGAAAAGACATGAAATTAGAAAGGTGTGAGTGGATTTGGAGGGGAGCAAGACTGTGGGAATGAACAAGATTTCAAAGGCAAAGGTTGAATTCAGACTTGTGTTTATGGTAACTAATTTATGTCTGCTTATTTTAATGAATCTTTTCTAAGCATAACTAATCTGGATCCAATCCAAATAGAAAAAGGAAAATAATTAGCTAGCCTTTACAGAATTTTTCAAAAAGACACAAAATAAGCTTGCTGTGATAATATGAATGATGACATCAAAATGTGGGGGATAGGGTTTGCCATACTTTAAATCAGCATTCCCATGGAGATTGGTGAGACAGTCCACAGAAAGTTATTTTGAAAATTATTTTGTTTTTGTTTTTGTTTTAAAAATAAAACAAAAATTAAGGAACAGTGAAACTGTAAAACAATAAATGATCAAAGCAGAGTGTGTGGAGCTCTTAAGGAAATAAAACAACCAAAATATTAAGGAAGATGAAGATAAAGTAAAAGCCCTGGCTGGTCCAATACAAATAGGTTTCACAGTGAGGATTTATGTTCACTTAACAGTATCATTCTCTATGTTTCTGTCTTAGGATCTACTATTTAGTTTTCCCAGATTTGATTTCTTTTTCCAGAAATTTTACAGTATTTTATATGGATATTTTCAACAAAAGTAAAAATAGCACATTTACAGATATAGAAGTTAAATATGTTTTTATGTATATATATGTATGTGTGTGTGTATGTGTGTAATGATTAAATAAGTGTGTGCACACACACACAAACATGTATTTGTGTCTGTGTATACTTGTGTGTGTGTGCGTGTGAGAGAGAGATGGACAGCAAAAGATGCAGCTGATACAAAAACTTATGTTATAAAATTAGTTGGCAATTATTTATTGAATTATAGGACATTGGAAAGTCACATAGTTCTCACTGGAAGCAAATGATTGCTGAATATTGATTCTCCAAATAGCTTTTCCAAATATATGTTGGTAGAACAGTTATTTGAATTAATGACATAATAATGAAGATGATGACTTTGTTATGCAGTGCTCAATGACATTATTAAAATAGGCTCGAAATGATGTGCAGACAGAAATGGAAATTAAGAATTGGAAGGATAACGGTATGATCCTTATGTAAACACAGATTTCACAGTTTGGAAGTGAAGTCTGCACTCTTCCTGAAATAAAGCATTGTCTTACATTAATGGAGAACTTCAGACTTTCTTAAGTCAGAGGTTTCCCACCAAACTTTTGTGGCTCAGCAAGTGCTGAGCCAAAACTTCCTTCCACCCCTTGCTTTCACACTCAGATAGACAAGATATAACCTTTGACAAAATTTGTGAAAGAAAGGGAAAAAAACTGGAGAATTTAAAATCACAGAATAGAATTTTAAAGCTGGAATGGACCACAAGAGCCATATAGGCAAACTCCCTGCCATATAGGAATATACAACTGAAGCCCTTCAGAAAGATGTCCGTCCCTCCTCTGTTTAAAGAACTCCATTGTCTTCCTAGGCAATCCTTTCCACACCTCTTATAGTAAAAAAGTTCTTCCTAATGTTTATGTGGAATCTCTTTTCTTGTAATTTGAATTCATTGGTTCATGTTCAAGCCTCTGAAGCAGCAGAAAGCAAGAGCTTTGCATTTTCTATATGGCATCTCTTTACATTTTTAAAGATAGCTATCATGTCAGCTCTCAGCATTCTCTTCTCCAAGGTAAAGATATCCAGCTCCGTAAATTGGTCCTCATAAAATTTGGTTTGGTTCAGACAAATTTGCAACACACTTCTACCTCTACCTCTTCCCCAGAGTTGGACACAACATTACTTGACCCCCTGTCAATCCATACTCTATGGAATTCCAATAGCACCAGATTCATCTTATTTTGAATGAGCTGTTTTATAGAAATACTAGATGGCCTGCCTCCTCACCCCATCCTGCATTCTGCCTTGTCAGTCTGCTACACTATGGCCCTTTCCACACGGGGGCATTAAAACGGTTCAGAGCGACCTCCCACGGAGGTCATCTACACCGTGGAGTGGATTGGGGCAGACTACTTTTCGTAGTTCCACACCTCAATCCACTCCAAAGCAACTGGAACTGGCGGCACTGCATGTTTTTTAAAAACCTCTTTTCAGAGGTTTTTAAGAAGCACGAAGCACGCAGCCCTGTGCAATTCCGTCGCCGTGCTCTGGTGCAGAGTTGCAGGCGCGCACTAATGCATGCCTGCAGATCTGACAGGGGTGGGTTTCTGGCTGGCGAGCTTCTCTGGTTGGTGGAGAGCCTCCGCCAGCCAGAAGCCGCCATTTTGGACGCCGGAGGAGTGAGAAGCAGTGAGTTCGTGCTGCTCCACATGGTGACGGACTTACCCGGCTACCGGTAAGCTCCGTTTCGGCGCGTTTTCCCCCGTTTCCCCCTCCACATGTGGAAAGGGCCTATGTCATTGCACAACCATCCAGCATTGTTACCAACCTAAGGCTCTCTTTAAAACAACAAGAACAACATGCCACTATTTTTCAGGAAAACAAAATGGATATATCAAAGTTGTCTCCAGAATCTTCTGTGTGCACAAGTGTACACGCACATGCACACACGCACACAGATGTCCTGCAGTCATCCTGGTCTTGAATCCAAGTGACAGTTTCTAGAATCGCATCTTATTATACATGCATAAACACAACTCAGCTGAGATTGGAGGGATGGGCCAATGCCCCTTCCCTTCCCTTCATCAACTCTCAGTGAAGAAAAAAAAAAGCTATTCTCTAACTTTGGAATACATGCATGTGAACCTCATCAGATACATTTTGAAACTTAATCCTTATATGGGGCATGGTTTTTGATGATTTTTGTATGGGTGTTATAGGAAACTTTGGAATCATCTTGGTACAATGCAGCAGTATAATGATGTAGCCAATAGTGGCAAGAGGATCAAGGAAAAAACATGCATCAGAACTAAAAGATTGGGAAAAAAGGTCAGAGATTTTGACCTTCCCTTACAACCATGGTGCTGTGGATTAAAAATGTGGTGACATTTGCCCCAATGGGAAAATACGTTTGATAAGCATGTCATGGGACACCTGGGGAATGACTGGGCAAAATATGACTCATTCCCTAAGGGATGATGGAGTAAAAGGGCTGAGTCATGATAGTGAAATCATGACAAGGGGTTACATCAGCCAAAGGCCCTGAGTGATGACATGGAAGCAGGTGTGTATAAAAGAGGAGATGGAATGCTTACTCTCTCTCTCTGACTCTCTGCATCTTGTATCTCTGCATCCTGACTACTCTGATGCTGAATCTCTGATGCTGATTCTCTGCCTGTGGATCTGTGTGTCCTGTGTACAGATGTATATACTGCAACTTTGAAGATTAAAACCTCCAGGTATTTTGGATGACAAACTCTGTGTCTGTGAGTTTACTAACCAGTGGGTGGAGGGGTCAGAGCTAATGCTGTAGTTGTACTCTGCTGCACACAGTTGTTGCTGTTTTGGAAGCTCTGCTATGTTATGCTTGCCTCTGGGACACTTTTTGTCCAGAGAGCAGCGGTTCCAGGGAGGATTTTGTGCTGGTGCTGTGAATCAATCTCCCATCAGGTGCAACCCTGGGAAAAAGAGTAATCTCCAGTGTAGAGTACCAACAGGACGTTGGCCTTTGAGACCAATAATACTTAAAATTATTTGGACATTAACTTCCTTTCCTATTTTGGATGTGAACTGTAGTTCAATTACTCCTGTACTTTTCATGACAGTAAAATTATTCCCATTTCTTCATTTCAGGAGGTTAATTTAGGATAATGTTTATGTCTAAAACTACTGCTTTTCCAGTCATGATCTCATTATTATACAACAAAAAGCTGCTTTGATTTCAGTACATAAAATTTTCCCAATAGTCATACAATTGCAACAAGGATTTCTGGCTTTTTGTTATCTCATTCTTAACCATCCACCCACACTAAAGAGCTCTAGGTTTCATCAAGGGCTATCCATTCCCACTGAACTTGTATTACAAGCTGCACAGATTTTGGTGTTATGCCAACCTTAAGTCCATGAAGCTGGAATGCTTGTGTGTTAGATAATAGTATGCTGTGAGAATAGATGGCTGCTAATTCCAAGTCTGTAGCCAACCTCATTATAAATAGATGAAAGCTTGAAAGATGAAGAGAGAATGAAAATAAGTAACCAGTTTATAACAAACTCAATTGTGTAGAGTTACGAGCTCATGCGATCAGGATGGAAGATAGTCAGGACTCAACTATACCTAGTATGTGATACCATATGTAAGATATTAATTTTAATTGGATGAAAGTGATGTTTATGTAAATAGGTTACAGTGGAGATCTTTTAGCTGATTGGCTGAGTAGAGGCTGGGGAAAGTATAAAATAGAAGTTTTTGGGTAGCAAAACACCAGGTTTTACCCGCAGCAAAGTTGGTCCATCTCCTCACTGCTGCTGCATAAAACCATACTGATAGCCTTGACTTCTGTAAGTGGTAAGCTGTAGTCCTTACTTGATTGTGTTAGTTATCTAATACTGAAGCAAATGCCAGCAGAGAAATAGTTGGGATTGTAATGGGATTGTAATGCTTCACTGTCATTCTAAAAGAAGGTAAAGTCTTCTTATAAGAAGTAGATCTGGACTGATTCAAGTCCTTCATAAACTGCGCCGCTGAGGACAATACGTTTATGTGTTATACACCTGTGTTATAAGAATAAATATTAGTATAAAGCTGCAACTTGTTCTCCTGTTAATTTTCCTAAAAGGGCAAAGCTTAAGAAATACTTAAGGGTGTTACAGATGTTGATCTGACTATCAGATAAGACTGGATAAGAACTTGGGAGCCTAGGTGACCTATACAGCAAATTCCAGAAAATCCAAACATATTCAGACTGAAAGATATAGGACATAGAATCTTCAATCTTCTGTAAGGCATAGGGGTGAAGGAACCTTACCTGTGTCACTTGTCTATCCCTGTCTCAGCAACCATTTTTTATCTACTTTACTATATGCAAATATAAAGAAATTACCCCCAAATAGATGCCTATTTATCAAAATTATTGAAACACCCATTAGCTGAAGAGCATTATGACTAAAAAAACTGACAAATTCAAATTGTTACAGTAATAAACAAAATGTAGGCAGCTACACAAGCTGGGATAAAGAGGTAATGGACCCTTTCACATTATGTAATTATAGCACCATGATTCCACTTTGACTGCCCTGGCCGTATCCTACAGACTCTTGGGGCTTATAATTTTGGGAAACACTGAAGCTGACTGACTGGGAATTCTCTTTAAACTCCACATACCAGGATTCCAACAGATTTTGAAAACTGAAAATGTGTTAAAAAATCAAGTTACATCTACTATATAAGACAGCATTGTATCTGCTCACTGACACTGACAATAGCAAATCTGGTTGGATCTTGAGAGTAGTGTTTGTTCTCTCCTTGGCCCTGAAACCATTAAAGTAGGCTGGAATGGTCAGGAACTGGCAAACCCAAAGGTATAACCATCTTTATGTAGGGAGGAGAGGATTGATGAGCTTTCTGTAGCACATTGTCCAGTGAAGTTTTTGCCTTCCAGAACAGGCAGTGAACTCTGGTATCTCTTAGTTCCATGGTACAAAGGGGGCAAAAAAGGAAGGAAAGAGGGAGATATTTGCCAACATCTCCTTCTTTGTCCCGCTTCCTTTGTTCATCTTTTCCTTCTTGTCTGAGCACTCATTCCCAGCCCAGTGCACAAGAGTTCTTCTCCCACTACTTTGCTACCAATTAACCCTGATGTACTAAGTGGTGATGGGCTGGGGTTAACCAAAGAAACAACAATTCTTCCTAACACCAATATGAAGTGCAAACACTGAATTTTGATCTTCAATGAAAGTCCAAGTGAAAGGGTCAGCTCTACTGTAACAATGCATTTTGACAGTCAAAGGATGTAGGCCATGCTCTGACATAAAGAAGGTACTGTTACCGCTGTTTCTAGCCCGAGCTTGTGGGATATTAAGATATCATTTTGATATCAATAATTCAGCCTTCTCTACCCATTCCTCTCCACATGCTTGCGAGGCCCTGGACAAGCACGAACACAGGCGCGGTTGACAATAGCCGAACTATTCACATCCCAATCTAGGCAGGCCAGTCATTACCTAATGCAGCTTCAGGGGACCTCAAGGCAAGTACCACATTATGGATGCACGCTACTTACAAAAGATCCCCTACCCCGCGCAGGCAGCTTGATGAGCGGACTATACAACACTCAAGCACTCTGCGTTTGCATACTGGCTACTCTATTGACAATCTGGCTATAACTCAAACGTCTAAATCGACCTTTTGGAGGCTTTGTCTCCAGCCCAAAACTCATTGTTTTCCCCAAGTCCGGACTAGCCTGCGGCCACAATTTTCCCTAAAAGAACCCCTGACTTTGAGTGCTTCATCGGATCGCTCTTGGCTTCCATCCTGCCTTGCTGTCGCTTTGTCCAGCGAGCCTTCCCCTCAGCCCCATGAGCTGAGAATCCACGCTTCCCAGCTTCTTTGCTTTTACCGGGCTTCAGGACAGGTATAGTATTTCCCATACCAAACCTCCTCTAAAAATCCCACTATCTGCTTCTACCTTTATTTCTATAGCTTCTTGTGTGAGTGTGTTGCATACACTTGTGTGATTGTATTTCAATAAAACAATTATTAATTTCAACATCTGCCTCATCCTTGACTCGGCCTGACCCCGTAGAGACAGGGTTCAAGATCTCGCTACATTACCCTGCCTCTCGCATGGCCAACTTGTGCTCTTTGCTAATTCCCTCTCCATTGTTTGAGTACATTTAGGTGTCCCTCCCGGGACCCCCAGAAATCAGGGTAACAGTACAACATACACTGAAAAAAAAAAAAATTACATAGATCAAAGGAAATGAAATCCAACAAACAAGTAGATTGGGGATAGGAGAGGTAAGGATTCTAGGAAGGCAGGGAAGGTTGTCTCTTAGATTTTTACACTTTTTTTTAAAGAAAATCCATAATATGGGGCAATTAGCATAATTTATAGGGGATGAAAAAAAAATCAAGAAAATCCTAGAAAGATGTGTCCACTCTCTCTTCCTCTATACTCACACTTACCTACACATCTGATGCACCAAACAACTCTTGACTAGTAAAGTATATCTTTTTCATTATAATTGTTAATTGATGGGCTGTATGAATGCTGTGAAATTGCAATGTTTGGGAGGCAGAATGTGTGGTGCTGCAAAACTTGTGCAACTAATATCTTGCAATGATCTTATAGAAAATAAGCCCAATGAATGCTTAGTAATTATTATTATTATTATTAATAATAATAATAATAATAATAATAATAGTAATAATAATAATATTTTGTTTCCCACCTCTCCTCAAAGCTCGAGGTAGGGTACAACAAAGATTCAAATACAATTAAATGGTTATTCAAATACCATCATTAAAATCATTATTAAAAATACATCATAGTTAAAAATAGGCTGGATTGGCCTGCCAGAAGAGATAAATCTTTAGTATTTTTTAAAAAAATTCAGGCCTCATATTTTGCTGTCAGATCTCTTCTGGAAGGCCATTCCACAATCTAGGGATAGCCGATGAGAAGGTCCTCTGGGTGACAAATAGTAGACAAGGAGTGGTAAATATTGGATTGTCTGCATGAGTGTACACATACTTTCCAGCTTGCCATTTTTCTGTTGATAATCATAAGGGAGAGAAAAGGAATGATGACAAAAACAGACAAAATAATCCATCCCTTAGCATCCATGTTAGATTTGAAATCAAGTCCGATCAGATTCCTTTTCCTAGTGATGGGAAGTCATTTGTGGCTGGTTAACTTTTACAAAAGAAAATACCATGCAATGCATACTGTATAGATGTGCCTTTCCAACTTTCCAATAGCTATACAGTATTAAATATACACAGCAATCTGAAAAAAAAATCTTCATGAAATATGGAAGCAGAAAAAAAACATAGCCAATTGGTCTACCCAACTGATGGAAGACTGGACTATGGTATCCCCCCAAGCCCAAAGATATGTGGGATAGATGAAGGATAATTCAGGCATCCTTGCAGAGCTTACTGAGCAATCATCTTCATTCAAGGTGAAGGTACATCACTGGTACCTTAATCTTGATTAGATATAGGCCATTTCTGCACTACACTGTTATAGTGATATTATTCCACTTTCAACATCCTATGGAATTCTGGGTAGGGTTTCTGATGCCCAAGAGCTCTCTGGCCGAGAATTCTAAATGCCCCTCTTTAAACTGCAAACCCCAGGATTCCACAGGATATTGAAAGTGGAATAATAGCACTATAATAGTGGGGTGCGGAAATAGCCTTAGTATAAATCAATGGGATTTGAATAACTTATCATGTAACAGATCCTATTAATTCAGCCAGTCTGCTCAAGTTTGGATTAAAAATTGGAATCATACTTTTATTTCCTCAAAATGTTCCATTGTGACAGCTGAAATTGAAAGATTAAATAACCTTTTCTTTAGTAACACTAATTTAGATGTGCTTCTTGAGATTTACTTGGAGAAACAATGTGTAGGACCTGTTCCAATTTTATTTTGCTTTCTGTTTGAAATACTTAGTTAAAAAAAAATCAATAAAACTTCAACAGAAAAAAGAAGGGTGTGCGTGTGCATCTGTTATACACAAAGTGTGTCAGTTCTGATTCTTACCAAGTTGCTAAGAAAAGGTTTGGATGCTAGGCAGGGAGGAGGAGGGGGGGAATAAAAAAAGGAATGAAGAGGAAAACGAAATGGGAAAGAAAGAAGCTCAAGGCTAAGTAGCATGGTTGCCTCTTCCGTTAGGTAGATTCAGGTAGCTGCCTCAGCCAACAGATTTGAGATGCAATATTTTAAAAGCAGGAAATTGTTATTTATTTGAACATTAAATTATTGCCCATTTTGTGCCACAGAGTGATGGAGAATCTCTTCAGGGATTCTTTTTTCCCCTCTGTCACCATCCTTGGGTACTAGACACTTCCATTTGGCAATTACTATGCATATCCACAATTAGTTGTTCTGTATTTGGGAGAAAAAAGGATGAGACTTTAGACATAGAACTGTGTTACTGTCATTTTTTTAAAATGCATTTTTCAGAATCACATAGATATCTCCCCCACCCCCCAAGTGCTGTTAGTCTGTTTTGAGACATTTTTTGAATCTCCAAATGGAAATTCACACTTACTTATGCACATTTTTGCACTCATTTTTCAATGTGTTTGAACATCCATCATAGTATTTGTGTGTCACAGTTTTTTTAAAAAAAATCACAATTTTAGTCATACATATTTTTAAAATGCATTTCTGATTCAATGTGCTTTCTTTCTGCCAAAATGTATCACAAGTCTTGGAAATATGAGGATATCCAAGGCAGTATGCACTTTATCCCAGTAGTATTCTCAGGTAGGATGAAAAGACTGTCAAAAATATTTGAAAAATGTTTTATTTTCTGTATATAAAATGATGTTACTTTTGTAGAAAATGCTATTCTCTATGCAAAACAATGAAACACTAATTTTTGCATAGTAAGTCTCCTCCTACAGCATTTTTGCACAGGAACGCAGATCTGGACGTGTGCAGGATGAGGGGCTTTAGGGAAGGAATTACTTTTTCTGGCCTCCAATGGAGTGCTATGATGACAGGCTTAGGGAGGTGGAACTAGAGGGTTCATAAGCTCTGTCAGTCCCCTTTTGCTCCCTCTTTGTCTGATTCTTTTACCCACCCTCTCACCTGCAATAGGGTGTAAGCTTTGCTGGTCACTTTGCTGGGGCCAGATAGGAATTTTCCCCCCTCTTTCTAATTCCTTCTACCCCACCCCACACTGTGTCTGGTGAACTTTGAAAATCAACTTTGAGTAATTTATTTAAATAGGTTGTCAGTTGAAAGGTAGTGGGGGGAGAAAATAATAATTATAGGATATATTTGGTGAAGGGGGGAGCTCTGAAGCTGCCTCTTCAAGTCCTGAGACCAAGGGATGGGGAAGGAAATTACTTTTGGGGCTGGCCTGAGAGCTTTGCCCTTGCTTAAGTCCTATGCCCTGGAGATGGGTGTCCTTGGATATAGGTAGATGGTGAGATGGGTAGCCACCCAATTATTGGGTTGCCATTGGTGATCAGGGGATTCAGCTAGAGAAGGCTGAGGAGGAAGTCAAGGACTGACACCTGCCTTTGTTGATCCCACATTAGATTGTTCCCCCACCTTGCTTGCTCCTTTCTAGGTTCGATGAAGTTTAAATAGGTTCTAAGTTGTATAAAGTGATCTTTAGTTAATCCACTTCTGGGTGTCTGGTTTTATTTGCTGGTTGGTTAACAAACATAATTTTCTGTTCCGGTTTTATTTTTAAACAACTATGTGCAAATTTTGTGCAGAACAAGGCCAGAAATGTGAATAACCGTTGAAAACTGTGCAGTTCTTGAAAACTTTCTCACAGTAAGAAGAAAATTACCAAAATTATTCATTACAGTACTTCCCTCAGGATAACTAATAGAGAGATGCTCCTCTGATCGCAGGAGCTGCAACATGGATTCTTTTTAACAAATAGAAAAATGAAAATCCAACTGTATTTTCCCTCCTTACATAACGGTACTTTTATGATTCTGTAAATAAAAGTAATAGCGGAATGTGCTTACATCTGGTTAGTAAAAATCTAAGATAGTCCAAAGCATTAAAATAATGCTTTATCATGTCTCTAGAGAAATTTGTCTGACATCTGTTTTTATTTGATGCTCTGGCATATGTTTTGTAACATTGGGACAAAAGGAAAATCTGTCAAAAGTGTTGAAAAATGAGAGCTAAAGTACAATAGAAGTTCAGATTCAAATTATTGACTTTTTTGAATTACTCAGTTCAAAGCAAACATGACATGTTTGAGGATAGTACTGACAGGCTGCTATTGTGGATCAGTGAAACAAAGAATTTGCACTTGAACGAAAGCTGCCTTTCACAGTGTTTGATCAAATACAAAACTGAGGCATGTGTCTGCTCTCCTAAAAAAACCTAGAAATGTCCAAATATTTAAACACTGGAATGACAGTTCACCTGTCATCAATGGTTTTTAACCTCCCCTGCATACTCAGACTCGTAGCTATAAAGATGCTCCAAAACTGATTTCTATACTTGAAATTTCAGTTAATGAGATTTCAGCTTGAAACAGCCAGCATGGTTTAGTAGTTTCAGTGTTAAAATAGAATTTTGGTAGACCAGGATTCAAATCATTGCTCAGTCATGGAAACCTTTTGGATGACCTTGGGCAGGTCACACTTTCTCAGCCTTAGAGGAAGGCAATCTCAAACCTCCCCTGAATAAATTTTGCCAAGAAAACCCTGTCAGAGGTTGTCACAATTCAGAGTCAAGGTACAGAACAACAAGAAATGTACTTATACTTGGGGTGAAAATAAACCTAAGCAAATGTAAAGCTATAATTTAATTTAAGTAAAAAACATATACACCAGCTCTGGGAAATAACAATGAGGCTTTCATTTTTTGATTGCCAATAATATTTAAACAAACAAAGAAACAAAAATCCTAGCTGACCAGAAGTGTACTTGTGCTTTTGATTTTTTTTTTCTTTTTTTTGGTGGAAGGGTTGAGCTTAACTAGTTTGGGGGCTCCTGGAAATTCATGTCCCCCAAAAAGCTAATTCAAGCAATTCTGGTGGGGTGGGATCTGGATTGCAAAAACAGGCTGGGGGCAATATGTTTTTCTGGGTATGCTTTGCCCATTCCTAACATAAACCAGCTGCTGTATGTTTCAAACTGCTGTAGAGTATATTGCTTCAAGTGCAGAACATCTCTTGTTCAGCCACAGGCAAGTCTAGGTTTGGCTGACTGAATGGTTTGGCTAGCTGGCTTTCAATGTCTGAAAGCCCAGACAGTCTGTTCAGTTATTGTAGACTATACTGATCTAAATGGACCAATGGCTGACTCAGTTGCCTATGCCCCCATGTATGTTGAGGCATTATAAATATGTTTGAACAGGGAGGGGAAAAAAACCAGATTGACAGACTCATGTCAATTTGGTAGATTTCATCAGCAGTATAACACTAGAAATATATGTGAAATAGAGCAATCCATCTTCCAAGGAGAATCCAAGGGGAGGCAGACAATATTAGATATTACTTTTATTAAATGAAGAATTTCCTTATTCTCTTACAGGTCTTTAATTTCTGCATTTTAAAAAAAGCTACCAAATATGTTTGATATGAGGAATATTTTGGCAGTGCCATGTGCATGTTCTAAAAGCATGTGAAGATAATAGTCTAATTAGTTGTTACTTTTTAAAGTTAATTCTGAGATTTCTCCCCCCTCCAACAAAAAAAAAAAAAAAAAAAAGTTTCAAGACCATTTTTGCTCAGTTTGGCCACAGTCAAAGCTGACGGGTTTTTCACCTATACAGACTTGAAACATAATCCTTCTGATGGTGGATCTTACCCTCAGTTGCCATTTGAACATAAAACAACTGGCTTGACAATATGATTTGTCTCCTCTCAGTTTGTTTTTGAACCAGTTGACAGAAAATTAAGGAATCCTGCTATCTATTACTTTTTTTCAAAGCTATCAACCTAAGAGAAGAGACAGTGAGACAATCAAC
Organism: Cyclura pinguis; assembly: GCA_030412105.1. Lineage (NCBI taxonomy): Eukaryota > Metazoa > Chordata > Lepidosauria > Squamata > Iguanidae > Cyclura > Cyclura pinguis. The sequence continues at coordinate 148,251,359 of CM059601.1, read as the reverse complement.
CATATGCATCAGACTTTAACCATTTCTGCCCTACACTGTTATATTGCTATTATTCCACTTTCAACATCCTATGGAATCCTGGGCTTTGCAGTTTAGGGAGGCACATTTAAAATACTCAGCCAGAGAGCTCTTTATCCTCAGGTCTTGAATTATAAATAGTCTTTAAAAACTGAAGTTTTCAAAAACTTCCTTGCAGTGAGACTGCTTTTGCTACTTACTGCTTCTTTCAAGGGGAAAATTGGCAAAGAATTACATCCCTAGTGAGTAATGTTGTGCTAGAAAATCCATTCGCCTTGTCTGATATGACTCTTTATATATCTGCTCATGTTCAGGAAGGATTCCTGTTTAAATGGATGGATGGATGGATGGATGGATAGATAGAGATAGATAGGTAGATAGATAGATAGATGGATGGATGGATGGATGGATGGATGGATAGATAGATAGATAGATAGATAGATAGATAGATAGATAGATAGATAGTTTGACAGACCCAGAACTATTTTAGTAAATTAGAAGAGACCATGTGTATAGGGGTTGCAAATGGAAATCTTATCCTATGACTGATACAATATCAGTTATCAAGGGTAGAAGCCTTAAATAACTATTGGAAGCTTAGCAAAGTCAACAGTGTTTTTTGCCAGTTGTTTTCCAATGTCTCTGAACTCCAGATGAAATTTTCAGATTAAATTGCCAACTTAATGAATCCTAAACTGGAGAACATATGCCACCAGGTCAAACTTTGGAATGAGATACCCAGAGGCTCAACCTTTCTTGTCTGTCACACCTTAGACACCTACTGAATGTTAGTGTTAACAGAGTTAGTCTGGCCAACAAAGCCGCTTAAGAGGTCAAACAAGTTGAAATCTGTATGCCAGACTTCCAGTCTACACTTGTCACTGCAACAGCTGAATTTGAATGAATTCAGTGAATCAATAACATAAATAATGCACTATAGCTTGAAACAACAGACAAATTCAGTTAAGGAAATTTACAGGAGAAAAGTTGCTCTTCCTGTGCACCTAGTTCAACTACCTGAATGCCTTTGTCCACATGCTAAAGAGCCCAGAGGTTTGGAGGCTACCTTGTAGTTTGAGGAGGTTGGTAAATGCAGTACTAAGAGGGTGAGAATTGTTGTTTTATGAGCTTCCTCAACTGCACAGTTCTATGAATATATAGCTAAGACGTTCAAACTTTTTAGTAGACATATATAATAATACACTTGGAAGCAAAACACAAAACTGAGAGTAAGTCTTTCCAGCTTACTAAACAAAACTGCAAAGCCCAGGATTCTATAGGATGTTGAAAGTGGAATAATAGCACTATAACAGTCTCATGCAGAAATGGCCTAAGACGTGAGTAGAACTGTAATGCAAATAAAGTGTCCTAGAACACAAACCTGGTTTCTGTTCCAGCAGTCCTCAGTGGACAATTTCTCATTGTTATTTTTGATGGGACGGGGGGGGGGGGAGAAATCCAGGCAGGTTTTCCAGGGTGCACTGGGGTGCTGTTCTTCTTTTTGTGAACCTACCTACTTCAAAGCATCTTAATCCATTTTTACTACAGTGTCTTTGCAAAATCATATTGTGTATAAGTGTCTAGAAATGTGTGAGCCAAATGTGTGTGTGGGATACCTTTGCAGTAACAAATGTGGAATATTTCAACATACAAGACATGACAAATGTGTGTCCTTTCAGCTTTGTAGGTCTAGCATATGCAGTAAACATTAGTAAGTCTAATTAAAGTTGTAAAAATGTCTTCTCTAATAATCTGTCTTGTGATTTGTAAGTATGAAATACATGGAAGAAGATAAATAAAATTTCCCCTTTGGCCTCCCTTTGGAACACAGAGGTGTTGTGTGTAGAATATATCAGCATGCAGCTCCAACAGGCCTCATTAGCTTGCCATCTGCCATGGTGTATAGATGCTAAAATGTTGTTATTGCAGGGTTCATTGAGCAGTAAAATTATATTTTTGTAAAAACTTATTTTACATTTTAAAAAAAAACCCTTGAAAGAGACAAACTGCCAAATTGTGTCTGAGCCTGTAATCGCAATGTAAAGAAAAGAAAGATGCCAAAGATCTAGCTAACGTATATCAATATACTAATTTGACTGTAAGTGAGACTGTTTTAAGATTGCACTGAATGAATGAAACTTATAACTTGTTTGGAGAGTGTTTGTAGAAAGCTGTCCAAGAAAAAAAAATCAACTATACAGTTTGTCATTTTTGAACCACTGTTTTGATACCTGCTATTTGATAACCTTCTGCCTACTTCTTCTTCTTGAGCTACTAAGCTCTTCTTTCTGAATTAGTCAGATGAGTAAGAACATCCAGTCAGAGATCTTTGGCTGAACAGAATATTTTTATGCTACTTTATGTTACATTTCTCTAGGTCTGCAACTTTTTTTAGTTAATGTGATGTATAACTGGAGCTGAATGAGAAAGCTTAACAGTAAGGCAGCATGTATGTACAAGCCAGAATTCTAATGATATGGAGGAAATATGCTTTATCCTAGTTATTTTTACTCAGGACTCTTTTCACTTGGTCGTGGTGTATAAATGACTAGAGCTGTCAAAAAAAGTTGTGGTGCTGTTTCATTAAGGAAACTTTTCCAGAGCTCTTTCTATTCATCATCACTCCTAGGAAATTCTATATGAAGAAAGGAAAATTAATAGCTGCAGGAAGTCTGTTAGTTGAACAGTTATCTGTAATAGTGCAAAAGATAGCATTAGAAACATTCTTTCTGTTTATATAAAAAAGTAGTGCCCCTGGGCTAAACATAAAATTTATTGCCTACTTTCTGTATCTGTATAAAGGTATACATTACAGATTTATTTTGATTATATTTTCTTTTCCTAGCAGGAAATATTCTGTCGAGATAGCCATTGTCAAACAATATGGTCAGCTTTGCAAACTAGATGAACCAGATACACAAGAAATTAGGGTTACTCTATATTTCTGACAATAGATTCCAGTACTGTGTGTACCAACAACAGAGCGTGTTTAATAGTTTTATGGGGGAGGGAATGATCATTCTACATGCAAATAATGGATTGGAACAATTTTCTTCTAGAAGGAAAAATTAAAAAATTTTGCAATTTTCTTCCTGCTGTGAGAAAGAATTTGAAATCTGTGAAGAGACTGATATATATATATATGTCTACAATTGTGTTTGCAAACAAGAACAAAAGAGGTGGAGTACTCTTTTATATAAACCAAACATTTTAACCTAAATTATATATGAAGATGGACAAGGCAAATGTGTAATTGTGCATATCAACAGGAATGGGAAGATAATGTATTTAATGGGAATTTATGGCCCAAATAATGAGAAATCAACATTTAATGAAAATTTATTTTAAAAGACCTCAGAATTGGACTTACAAAATCTGATTTCCACAGGTGATTGGAGTGGATTGTTATTTTAATAAAGATAAATTCTCCAGTAAAGGAATCCAGGAAGACCAAGGGAGACTACCCAGAAACCTTTTTAAACATACAGAGTAGTTTAGTTTAATGGATGTTTGGACATATTTGCAGCCAAATTTCAGACATTATCCTTTCCTTCCCTTTCCCCATTCCCCATCATTATGAATCTTGCTATAAAACAGAAATGTTTCAGATTCTAGGAATATGGCCAACTTTAGTAAAGAGGACAGGCATTTTTACACCTTTTTACACCATAACCATACCACTATGTTTCTGAAACTGGAGCAAATGAAGGTTAGATGGATAGTTAATGAATATCTACTTTTGAAAACAGAAAACCGCAACAATTTAAACAAGAACTGAGAAAGTTCCTTGAACAGAATTTAAATAAGGATGCAGATCCCTCAGTAGTTTGGGATGAAAGCAAAACTTACATGATTGGACAATTTAGAAAATATGTTTCCAGACTGAAATATAAAAAGAAGACAGACAAACAAACAAAAGAAATTGATGGATAAAATACAAACCCTGAAGGGAAAACTTAAGAAAAAAAATTGATAAAGAGACTCAACAAAAGATTAAGTTACTTCAGCAACAGTTCTCACTGTTTACAGTCAAAGAAATGAACGCCAAACTACTATATCTTAAAGAATTTTAAATTTGCAAATAAACCTAGAAAGTGGCTCTCTTATAAGCCAAGACAGGAAAGGATGAAGAACTCTGTCACAAAGATCAAGATGGGAGATCAGTATGTAATGGACAACTTGAAAATATTAAAAGCCTTGGAAGAATATTTTAGAGGTTTATATACAAGGGGCAACAAAAAAACAAACAAAAAAAAAATCAGATGGATATTTGGACAGACTCTAATCGAAAGATTATTTGGGTAGACTCCAACTGGATAAGCTATGTCTGAAACACAAGCAAAGTTTGAATGGTCCTATGAAAATTATGGAACTTATCAAAATAACTAAAAAGATTATAGCTGGGAAAGCTCAAGACCCAGATGAACTATCTCCGGTATATTACTGAGTTACTTCAACCATTAGTGTGTGATGAGCTACTAGAAATAGGAGGGATACCAGATTCTTGGAGAAATGTCTATATTACAGTTATTCTCAAGAAGATACAAATGAGACATTAACAAAGAATTATAGAGCCATCTAATTACTAAACAAGGACTATAAGGTATTTACTACTATTTTAACAAGAAGATTAAAGAAACATATTTCTCAGAATATCCATAGTGATCAGAGTGGATTTTTGCCAAAAAGACAACCAAGGAGTAATATAAGAACTGTTCGTTACATAACTGAATATTTAGAATATCATAATGAAAAGAAAATTGTTGCTTTGATTTTAATTGTTTGTTTGTTTGTTTTGCTATAGAGGAGGTGAGATAATGGACTTTGGTGAAAATGTTATTCAGCAATAAAGACCAAGTAAAATTATGCAATAGAGACAAAATAATGTCAAGTTTAAAAAGCCCAGATTTTGGTAAATGGCAATGCAACAATACCAAGTGAGGTATAAAAGAGACCTAGACAAGATTGTCACCTCTCATCTTTGCTATTTATTTTGGCACTGCAGATTTTTACTGAGTGACATCAGACAAGATGACAAAATTTAAAAAATAATAATATAAGCTCAGGATTCATGTGATTTATGAGAATCCATTTGATTCAATGGAGGCTTTTTGGGGAAAAATGATAAGGCATTTGGTGCATGCTTCAGGTTTAAACTGAACGATGACAAAACAGGACTATTGACTGAAAACTTGATTGCTCTTTCCAATGTTAAAGTCAAAAAGCGGGGTTAAATATCTGGGAATTGCAATTACAAAGAATAATAGTCTATTGTTTCAAAACAATTTAAGAAATTAAAAGAAACTTAGAAGAATGGGAAAATATTAAATTTATCTCTTGTGAGGAGAACTGGAGTAATAAAAGCAGGTGTTTCACTAAGCCTTTTCTTCTACTTCCAAATGATTTGTAACATAAGAAATGGAATATCCTTGTACAATTGGAGAAAGAAATTTCCAGATTTGTTTGGCAGGCAAGGAAAAGCGGGATGAAATTTAAAAGATTATATATAATGTTGAGGAAAGGGGTGCTCTAGGAATTCCTAATATTAAATTTACGATGAGACCTGTTTTTTTTTAGTGGTTGAAGGAAAGAATGTTGCATAAGAGATGAGATACTCTTGGAAACTAAAGGTCATGATTTAAAATTTGAGTGCTATGGTTAGTTTTGGTATTATAAAGTTAAGGAATACACTGAATTTGAAAATCATTTTATTAGAAAGTCTCTTCTATGGCCCTTTCCGCAATGCACCTTTTCACGGAGCTGATGTGAGGGGATCACATAAACAGCCTCCAGTGAGAGGCTCTCTCATCCCAGTTCCTTCAGCTTTGCAGCTGCTGCTTGCTCGTGTGAGAGCCCCGCCTCTTCCTTCCGCAGTGCAGCCTGGGAGTTTCCCAGGCTGTGCTGGGGCAGGAAACGAGAGAAAGCACCATTTTTGGCTCAAAGCCAAAAATGAAAAAGTGCGCAAGTGGTGCCTGCCAGACCCTGGAGTGTTGCGTGATTGTGAGTGCATCGTGTGGACCGCTTGTCATATTCGCACGACACTCAAGGGGCCCTTTCGCATGGAAAATGCCATGCAAGAAGGGCCTATGAGTTTGGGATAAATAAAACAGAGACTTTTTCATAAGATTATATTAGACACCTCATCACAGGAAGTTTTTTCAGGAAAGAATGGGTTAAACATTGGAGGGTTTTTTTTTTATGATGACCTTGTGTACTTCAGCAAAACATCTGGGTCTTTAAATAAAAAGTGCTACTTCTCGAGGAAGACAAAGATCCTAATTGGTTTGCTTATATGCAACTTAATATTATAATTAATTAAGATAACAGAGACTTGGCATTAGATGTTAGAGAAAATGAGTTTTTTTAGAATTGTTTGAAGATGATGAACATGTAATTTGAAAAGTATAAAAATGCCTTTTGAAATTAGAGTCAGAAGATGAACCTATAAAAGGGAATATGATAAAGTGGGCCCAAAATTTTGGGTGCATTGCTCAAATGGATATTTAGGGGAAATGTGATCTAAAGATATAACATTTACTATGTGTGGTAATATATCTTTTTTAACCCTTTGTGGGGTTCTGAGGCCTAGGGGTTACCCTTCAGGTTAACTTGGGATCTGAGTTCTCATAGAGTTATGAGGCTTGGGTGGTTATCCTCGGGTTACCTTCCAATTATGGCTGGGAGCAACCCAACATATTTGGATTGGTCATGAGGCTGACATGTTTCATCCAAGGGGAGGCTGAGAAGGTTGTCAAGGGGTTGACACCTGGCCTCAGCTGGACTTGTATCAGATTTCTCCCCCCTCTTACATCATTTTCAAGCTAATACAACTTAGATGGGTTAGACTGAACGAAGCAGCCCTTATTTAACCCAGTTTTCTGTGTCTGGTCTCATTATTCCATGGTTGTTTATCAAATATTTTTATTATGGAAATATACACCTACCTTTACATAAAACAACCATGTGCAAATTGTGTGTAGACTATGTCCCAAACCTAAATGATTCGTATTAATGCAGGATTTTTCTCAACAGATGAGAAACCAGTTTTTGGAACATATTTTTTTTCTAGATATTTTCCAGTATTCCTTCTGTCCCCACAACACAGATCCAAAATCTGATCTACGTAACTGGTTGATTGATACAACGTACATTTTTCTCCTTACATCTGACCACCCTATAGGGCAAGAGTGGCAACTTTAGGGGTTTCAGAGCTGCATTAGCCACCCAGCAGAACTTAAAGGTCTACAAACTTGCTAGTCTCCCATCATTTCATAACCAGAAAATGTTTTCAAGTGGTGGGGACACTTTTGCCAAGTCTCTTGTCCTTTCTCTCAGTCATTTTAGACCCAAGACAATCCTTAAAAAGAAAAAAAAAGACAGAGTGAATCAGAAATCAACTTCGCAATCAGGTCCTATTATATGTACATGTATATATGTGTGTGTGTGTGTTTGTGCATGTGTAAAAGGCATTCACTCGGATTAAAATGGCTCCTGAGGAAAAAAGAATGACAAAAGTATCTACACACAACAAAAATGTGTTGTGTGTTGTAGAATCTGAGATACCTTAAGATCACAGAAAGATCCAGGGGCAGAATGCGACCATACTGGCTGCCTCTTTCCCACTCCTGCTTTTAGACAAATTCTGCACCATTTGAAAAAAAAAAGGAAAGGAAAGGAAAGGAAACTATAGTAGAAGAAGTGAAAAAATAAAGTTTCTGTGATTGCTTCTATTGAAAGGCCAACCAAATTTTGTTCACTGTACCTCTCAATTTACATTTCCAAAAACCAAAGGATTGATACAAGGACTTGACACATCCCTAGGAGCCTCCCAAGGGCAAGTTATCAAGGAAATTAACATCTCAACCTACATACTCAGCCTCCCAAGGACAAGTTATCAAGGAAATTAGCATACTCAACCTACATACCTACATTTAGTCAGTATAACTACAATATTTTTTATACTAGTCAGTTGGCAAGACACTGTAGTTTAAGTACCTCACAGTATCCCATAGTAAGGAACTAAGTAGGAACATTTTGAAAGTGAAGATGAGTTTTTGAATATTCTGCCAGGAAATAATAGTGATGAGATTTCAAGGAAAGCTCAATAAAACAGGAGGTAAAACTCAGCTTTTTTCATGCACCTTTGTGTTTCTATGCACTTTCACCTAAAGCAAAAGATGAGACAAATGTTGAGGTTCAGATATAGACAAAGCATTTTATACTTTTTTTTCTACGGAAAAGACTGGAGAGATCCATGGAATTTCACAGTGGGATTGGCATATCTCTAGGCTTTTAGGAAATAACAAAGCTTCTGTCAGAAAATACTGAGGAGAACCAAGAATATCACTATTCTGTCAAAGTTCTTTTATACCTCCTTAATTTGATGTTTAATGTAGGTAGAAGATTTTTTTAAAAAAATTGCACCTGAACAGCTTTATAATAATAAAGGAGAAACAAAGTAAACGGTTTCTTAAGATGGTTGTCCTTCATCATGGATAGTAAGAAAAGAGAGTACAGATAGCCTGACACCAAAACTTGCAAAACTGATATTCCTAATGTTGTACTTTTTATTACTTTTTCCCCTATTTGCCATAGATCATTTCCCCAACATTCCTCCATTCTTTAATTTTGCATTCACTCCTTCTTTCTGCTTCATACATAGTTCAGAATCTGCCTCTTTCCTTTCTTCATCGTCAGTTTACTTAGTATCCCTTTATCTTTTTTTTGTAGAACATAATCCTTGCATTTTCTACTATAAGCAAAAATAGGACAGATGAAGGCAAGAGTAAGACCAGTAGCCTGATTTGGTAACCAACCATGGTTACCATCAGACCAAACTTGGGTGTCAAGCTTAACCCTTTGCAGGACCAAATATTGCAAGGTATTCAAGATAATTGTCCAAAACTGATTCCTGACAAGGAGTGAAAAGTCAATGAAACAAAACAACAATCCTGTTCTAGACCCCACCTCTACAGCTGCACATAATGAACAAACAGGACATAAAGCTGGGTCAGAGCATAATACCAACTGCACTTTCACTCCCACCCCTTTCTGATCATTTTTGAATGACTGAGATACGAGGAGGAGGCCCAGTGCATTCCTCAGACAGAAGACACAGCAAATGACTTCTCTAGAGGCCCCTTCTTCCAAGCCACTCCACAGTGGCAACATTGCTTAACCCCAGGCTAGCCCCAAAATGACAACTCTGAGCCTGGGTTTCATTCTGTTGACAACTCCAAAAGGAATGAGAGCCACTCAACTGGAGTGCTCATGTTCTAATTTCTATGGATGATGTTAACAGAAGCCCCTGTGAACCAAATTGCCAATACAGAAGGAGCTGTTGTTATGAAATCTGTATAGGCTTCCTTACCTGGCCTCCTGTTGTGAGGGTTCTACATGTCCACTGTGAGATGCATCATCTAGTTTGCGTACATAACTGGGCTTGCAATACATCCTAGGAAATGGAGGGGTTGATTCTAGCCTTATACTAAATGATTCACCGTAAAATGTAGATCCTATGAAGTCTACATTGGGTGGTAAATAATGTCAGTGTATAAACTCAGAAATAAAACGTGCCAATTTTGTACTCTAACAATGACAGCATAAGAAAACTTGGGAGCCAGGTTATGACCTAAGTTCTTTCTTAAGTTTCTCCTTTTCTAATAATCGAGTTCCTCCTCTACGTTTTTCTCCCATTCCCTATAGAGCAGGCAAAGGGCAAGGCATAACTGTTTGCAGATCTGTTCTGTGACTGTAATCCTATAGGCAATTGCCACGTCCTATGGAGGGAAGTCCCAAGTTCACCCTGCCACTGCGTTTCTAAGCCCTGTTGATTGTAAGCTACATTGACAGACTTGACCATGTTGTCTGGCCTGGCAACCGTGAGACAGCGGTTAGCTTCATTGGGCTGACTAGGCCCCTGCCTCCTCTATAACATTGGTTATAGTAGCATCAACCTTTGACTGTCACACCATGTCAGTCACTCATTAAAAACTGACAACACTCAAAACATCTCATTAGGAACCCATACATTTAGTGCTTGTATGTTCCCCAGAATGCAGGGGACCTCAGGATGTTGCAGTCAGCACTGATAGGGCCTTGCCTGAAGCTGCCACTTGCACTAAGACTGGTTCTAAAGTTACATCCCTATTCATTTGTGACTGAAAGTGAAATAACTAGAGGAAGACATTTAGTTGGAACACCTTCACAGAAGCTTTTCTCTCCTGCTTCTCTTGTGGACTCAAACCCATAATCAAACCAATGGAAAGCCTGCCAAGAAAATTTTGTGACCGGAACATCCTGGACTCCCATGCTGTAAAGGTCCAAAGAGGCACAGAAGGGGGGTGATCAGAACTTAAATAGCCTCCACCTGCATCATGTGCAGCATTCTGGCACTCTGTGGCAGATTCAAAACACCCTGGTCTCTACCATAGAGGGTATCAAAGACCATTTCCACTCATCACTCTTTAGTAATGGGGATACATTCCTGCTGGTCCATGAGTTGTGTTTTTGCACAATATAGTCATGGTCCTGCTTCCAACATGTCTCCATCCATCACAAATATGGGATATTCCACTGCTGGAAAAAAATCCGGTAATGACCCACGATCACACGATGCTTCTGTCACCAGTGGCGATGAAGAAAGAGAGGAAGCATGGTCTAGGTGCTTCCTCAGAGCAGCACAGGAAGTGACCAGCTGCACTGTGGAAGGAAGGCATGTGTTGCTCGCACTACCCTTCCACAGGCAGCTAGCCACGTGCAGAGGTGAGTGTATGGGTTACACACTGCCAGCATCATGATGGGATGATGACAGAGAAGGATAAGGTGCATAAATGGCCAAAGTCTTACTTTCCTCCGCAGTGTCTTTCACTCCATGAGTCCAGATAGGTGTTATGGATAATGGTTCATTCAGACATTTCTAGGAAAATATAAGCCAAAAATATTACTTAAAATGTCAGCAATAGGAAAGTTGTGATCTTTTAGATGTCGCTGGACTGTACTTGAATCATACCTAGCCAGCATAGTCATAGCATACGTAAGGAATTATTTCAGATGCTGTGCAATGACATCTAGAAAATCACAAATCTGATCCAGATTATCACTTTGGGAAATTAAAAAAACTGAGCCCAAATTTCTCAGAAGATATTTTTTTTTTCCCTCCTTCAAAATGGTTTGAAATGTCTCCTTTTCTCATTCTTCCTAGAAAAAGAAGGCTTCTTTACAGAATATTCTCCATGAATATTCATCATTGCATCATTTTGTGTGTGTTGTTCCATCTAGCCCAGGCCTGCACAACATACAGCCTGGGGGCCACATGTGGCCTGCCAAAGGATTTTGTGCAGCCCTATCTCCACCTTTCCCATGCCTGTTCGCCTGCCAAGCTGCATTGATGGGGGAGGTCACTCTGCACTTGGCTCCCTGGCCCTGCCTCTTGATTCTGGATTAGCAAAACCGGCAATGTGGCAGAACAGTCCCTGGGCGAGGCCCAGACCCTTCCACACACACACGCAAGTGCACTCACAGACATGGTCCCCTCCATGCAGGAGATGCAGACGAAGTGAAGCACACACATATATACACATACACTATTCCTCTCCCTGCACTGAAAGAGAGAGAATGGAACAGCTTGTGAGGAAAAAAAAGGTCCAGAGAGTGTGAAGCAAAGGAGGAGGTGCCGTAGGGGAAGCGGGTATGTGTGTGGGGAACCAGCCCCTTTGCTCGTTAAAGAGAGAGCCACTAGAGTGGGTGGGAGGAGAAAGGGAGGAGGAGGGCAAGTTGCCTTTGGTTGCAGTGCTGCAGGGCAGCCTGTCCATGTCCCTGTCTTTGTCCTCATCCCCTGCCTGGGGGGTGGCCAGACCATGGCACTGGTGTGGGCCAGCATGATGTACAACTTCAAGTCAGAGAAACCAGGTGAGATTTCCCTGTAGGAACAAAAGGTGCTGAGCCTCTGCAGTGACCAGGAGATGGAGGGCTGGTTCGAGGGCACCAACAGTCGAGGTGACCACAGCTTCTTCTTGAACCACTTCTCTACTTTCCTGAAATTGGGCAGCAAGGCCTTTGTGTTGGGTGAGACACTGGGTTTCATGAAGGATGGGGACAAGCTGCGTGGTGCTGTGCACTATGGGCTCCAGTTGCAGGAGAACCCATACCATTTCCAGTGCTCCATCAAAGACCCCACCAAGCAGACCAAAGTCAAGGGCATGAAGAGCTTCACCGCCTACAAGCTGATGCCCAGCCACACTGGGCAGCAGGTACACTGGTGTTGTAAGCACTTTGACTGGCTCCATGGGCACCTGGTGGGAAAGTTTCCTGTCATCTCAGTACCCATTTGCAGGCCACTGGACACTTTGATGAGGACTTCATTTCCAAGAACCACAAAGGCCTGTCTGGTGGATGGGCCATATGTGTAGCCATCTAGTGTTGACCCAGGATGATGCCTTCCAGCATTTCCTCACCTGCCCCAGTACTGATGAGAAAGCATGAAAGCATATTATAAAAACGTATTTTTTATAATATGGTTTATTTGCAAAATAGTTTAATCACTAATTATACTATAATAGTTCTAGTATAATTAAACTATTTTGCAAATAAAAAATTAATTATACCATTGTTATAACTTTACTTGGAAAGTGAAGAGCTAAAAATTATCTGTGGCCTGAAGAAATTTAGCCTATTTAATTTTGGCCCTTACCTACTGCCAAATTGTGCAGGTCTGATATTCTGGGATGATAGAACTTCTAGGGCACCATACGGGATGTGAAGAGAAGTGAGGCCGAGAAGCACTTGCAACACAGGCAAAGAAATAGGTCTTAGGAAAAAGTGGGACCATTGTCCCTCATAATTGTGCGTACCACCTTCTATATACTATTGAGGACTTTCTCTTCTAATTTCTCTGCTCATAAAGAGAAAGAGGGTGGAGAATTTCAAGAGGTCATTTGTGCACAGCTCAAATATTTACAAAAATTCCAAGGCTTGAACCAGTTTCACTGATAATACAGGGCTTCCAAGTGTGCTACTTTGTTGGGCCTTAGGATTGTCTTGATGTTAGGCACAATGTCACACCAGGAATGTCTTTATTCCTGCAGCTGATAGATAATGAAGTGCAATTGAGTGGTCGGGAACTCATAATATGGTGAAGTATCATTACCTTCTCACCATCTTTATATATCTTATAGCAGAGAAAATGTTATCGAGCACTGGATGCACAGTGGCATGTTTATCATTATATTTCACTTCAGTTTTAGTTAAATATGACAAATGCCATTTAGTTATAATCTCTCACTCTGACATGATGTCCCCCCCCCCAATTTTTAAGATGGTAGATCATAGACAAGTCTTTAATACAACATCAAGAGCTACCAACTGAGCTATTCTAATTTTATTTGCTCTTTGGGCCACATTTCCAATATGCTATCTTATTCTGGGACCAAACAAAGTTCAGTATAGCAAAAATGTGTCTGAAAATTGGAAAGATGTGTGGAAGTTGCTACACTGCTGAGTTTGATCATCTTAATTCACTGCACAGAGGTAGAATCATAATAGCAGTTTTAGTGCTGCTTCCTGGGATGAACACAGCTGTGTGGAGAAGAATCTGATAACACTGCAGTCAACACTCTTCCATAATGCAATTGAGAAGACAAATATCGACAACACTGTGTATATTACTTCAGCAGTTTAACTTTTTTCCCCAAAGACGCTGTGCATCCATCATCACTCAGTATCAAGAAATGTCAAGAAGGCTTAGGGACACAGATGAAACTCCTCAAGGATACTAAGAGAAATTTGACAAAACTCTGATGTATGTGTGATTGCAGCATTTCTGATCTCACAAAACCTGTATTGTCTTCCTCCTGCAATTGTATATAGGAGGGAGCAAAGAGCTTTATAGTGATTTTTGCTGAACTACACCAATTTTGATTTAAGGTGACACCCATTATTTATTAGCTCGATTGTCACAAGATAATGTCATCTTAAGACCTGCATTACATGAATAACTCTGACAGCACACTATTATTTTCACTATAAATACTGACTTAAAATTTTTAAGCCCATCATATATGCTCATAGGAAATAGAGATGCATTTTTCAAAATGGAGGAAAATAACCCGTGTCAAGCTCTTCTTCATGCATTCTGAGAATAATTTGTGATAACATTGTATCTTAATGAATGCCAGTAGACAGGTAGAGGATGTTTCAATAAGAAACCTGATTGCTTATAACATGATGTTGCTCCCAGACTCAATTGTTCTGCTGCTTTTCTTTCTTCAGAACTTTGCTTACAATGTGGTTACATTAGCTGAGTGCTTGCCTGCCTGCCTGCCTGCCTGCTTGCTTTATTTATTTATTTGAAGGGTTTGTACCTCACTTTTCAGCTAAAACACTCCCAGATCCACTTACAAACTGATAATTTGACAATTCCCTGCCCTCAGACTTACAAAGGCACAAGACAAAAGGAATAGGGAATGCCAGTAGGGGAGGGAATTAACTTTGACTTTGATGTTGTGGCATGCCTCTAAGTTGTTGTCAACTTATGGAGACCCTAAGGTGAACCTATTATGGGATTTTCTGGGGCTGAAAGTGTGTGACACACCCAAGGTCACCCAGTGGGTTTCCATGATTAAGCAAGGAATCAACTGCTGGTCTCCAGGGTCAGAGTACAACATTCAAACCACTATACCAGACTGATTCTGACATAAATATCCATTCCATCCAAACTTCAGTTCATGCTCTTCCAACTCAAATAAGCTTTTATTTCTCAACATCACCAATACTTTCATCCAAACCAATCAACAGACCGCCAAATTAATTTCAAATCAGGTAATCCCAATCCTCTTTTTTTTCCTTTGCATCTTGTAATACTTTATATTTAACTCTTTTTTCCTTACCAAACTTCAAAATGTCTTTTTGCCTTTGCTTAAATGGTTCACTAATTGTCAAAGCAGGTTTTATCTGGAATTGGAACATGATTCTTGGAAAAACATTCTTTTTTTACCACAGAAATTCTCTTCAACTGTGATAAATTTAATTTGTCCCATGTTAACATATCCATCTTCATTTACTTCATTTAAAGGGAACTAGAGTTGGAGAATGGCAGTGAGAGCTCTGAAAGGACAAAGCTCCAAGTGCAAAAAACACCCAAACTCAGGCCAAGTGAGGGGGAGCCAAGCAGAGAGTGGTATGGGTCAGATGGTGTCTTGAAATAGGTTCACAGAGATGCAAGGCAGGTCACTCCACCTGCCCAGGCCCCAGCCATTGATCTGTTCCTAATTTCTGAAGGGGAGCAACCTACATAACCTGCCTCAATGAGATTCAGGGCCAAGGTGACACTGATAATTGTGTGTGTGAGAGAGAATGAGTGTGTGAGAGAAAAGCACAAGAGAATGAGTAGTGGTCATCATGATGGTAGTCATCTCTGGAGAGATGAGGTCACTACAGGGAGGAAGACAAGGGCAAGGGCTTAGGTTTTGTCATCTTTGGATATCCATATTTTCTTTACGTGTAGTGTGGATGGGGCTGGTTGATGACACCCTTTCTTCTCAGTCCAACTTCCCTGGGAGGAAGCAGTTGGATGGGGAGAAATTTGGGGAGAGGGCCCTGAGGTAGAAATGATAATCTTTAGGTTGTTACATCTTTCATCATTTGTTGACATCAGTTGGTGCTTTTATCCAGGCTGGGGAACCTAGGGAGCATAGTTGGTCAGTCTCTCTTGAGGGATCTAAGATGGGGTGGGTCAGTCTAGAGAGACACAGGAGGATCAGTAAATAGGAGCTGGCATGATGCTTGTTTATTGTGATAGAGTGTCTCAAGAAAATGAAGAGCTGAACTATTAGCAGTGGACACCTCAGTCAGTCCTGTGAGCAGTATTCAATGAGTGAGTTTTTCTGGGTCTTCTCTGTGCGTCTTCTCTTTGTCATTGTTTTAAGTTTTGAACTAATTTTCCTATTCATGTATTATCAGATATTGATCAGTGATAGAAAACCAGCATGGCAAACAAAGGTGAAACATAATGTGGATAGTTAACAATCATGATTTCTCAGGATACATCTAAAACTTTTGTGAAAAACAGCAATAATAATGTATTAATATCAAGCAGTTTTTAATGTTATCTGTGATGTATTTTCTTGAATTTATTGTATCTTTTGAGTTTTGAATTTAAATATCTATCTATCTATCTCCACCTTATTGTTCCATTTCTCCACCTTATTATTCCATCTTTTTAATCACATTATTTGGCTATTTAGTTGCAGCTTTATTTACTATTTATTTGCAATTACAATATGAAATTCGAAATAAAAGCAATTATAATATTTACAAACAATTTGCTAATTTTTTTTGTAATTTTTTATTTTAAAAATAAGGGTTTATAATTACATACTGCTTATTGTCAAATACTGCATGCAGTACCTAAGTATTACAAAACACATTTGTCTGCATTAAAGCCTTCATTTTCTGCTATAAATCCAATAAAAATGAAAGAAACAAATATCAATGAACTTATTCAAATCTCATCAGTAGTTCTTATTTTATATATTCTTTGTATTTATACCCATATTTTATATTTATACTTGTACATTAAAATAATTTGAAACTTCATTCAACAACAAACCTGTCTTCAAAGATCTTTAACAAATAGTTAATATGATGGGTACAATTTATGGAATTGAGCTACCAAGAGATAAACAAGTGAAAAAAGTTTGGAAACCTCTACTTTAAAGAGTACAAAAGACACTTCTCCTATACTAAATGCATTAATTAATTTCCTAATATGTAAAAACAAAATACTAAACATGCAGTTCACAGGTACAAGAAGCCATTTGAAGGAAAGAAGTGGCACACATCAGAAGAATTAATTCCCCTCTCCATCTGTCTGGTAATGAACCTCAAAACAGCAAGCAAGCAAGCAAGCAAGCAATCATGTATCACTTTACATTCTTTGTTATGTCAGCAAACATCTAGTTGGAATAATTAATGGAAGGAACATCTAGTTTGGCTCTACCATTCCTAGAAATACATAATTTTAAAAATATGTATGGCACCATTAGAATTGTATGAGGACATCCAGAGCAAAAATCACAAGGAGAAGAACTGTGCATGTTTTCTGACTCTTGACTCCACAACACCCCATGGCTACATCTATCCTAAACTGTTAATTAATTCAGCCATTCAGTTTCAATTAAAACATTATTGTACACCAATAATATAGAGGTTTTTTTGATGCAGTTAAGTTGTAGAATGATGATTGCACTTCTGTACGCATGTGTGCACTCTCTTTCTCTCTTGCACACATATATATCCCACCTGACATGCAATAACTATACCGCCACATTCTAACAAAGACATTAAACTTGCAAAGAGTTTTGAGGATTTAACTGGTGCTTAACAAAATAACTGTACTAGTTTGATTTGTATGTCAGTTAATGGCCCCCAAATTAGCATGTTAATAGGCATTTATTTTATTATAGCAGGAATTATCTAGCCAGTTGCTAATTAGAAGTACTTAAACATCCTTTTAGATTTCTGGGAAAGAAATGATGCATTTATGACCTACTTAATTTTTTAGATAATGATATGGTAGTTTGATTTATGTCTCAAATGTATTTGATGTGAGCAGTTAGATTGATAGCTTAATATCCTTAATAATTTTTATTGGAGTGAAATTAAAGGTATACTTCCAACATCTCATGTATTAGAAAATCTTTGCATCCCTGTGTTCCTTTGCAATGCATACATATAGCATTTAAGCATTTCTTTTTGCTTTGTCACGTCATCTCGTTCTGAGGCTGGATACATTTCTAATCATAATGACAAATTTACAGCCATTAAAAAAAAAGTGTTTAAAAGAGGCTTAAACAAGTGGTTTGTTTGTTAGTTACATTTATATATTTCCTTCCTTATGGTAAGCTCAAGGGTCTTTTCTTCCTTTCTTTATCCATACAAGATTGTGACTTAGGTCAAGCAAAGAGAATGATTAACCCCAAATCACCCTGTCAGTTTCATGACTTACCAGCGGCATACAGTTTCCCAGTTCTTACTCCAACACACCCAAAACATCACACAGGCTCAACTTGTGAACAATCAAATCCAAATCCTCCACTAGAGTCTACTGTGGCCTTCAACAAGCTACTGTTTTCACTATTTGTCTAAGAATGGAAAATGGATTGTATATCACTTGGCAATCTGATGTGCCATTTGATGTGTACAAGTTTTGAAGAGCTGTGGGGATGGTATAGTACTATGGCTAAGAATGTTAGCTGCTGTAATCTTGGTTAACGTTAATTAAAACATCCTGGACTAAGTATAGCTTGTCCACCCCAGGTATTCTATGGTAATTTTGGGAAAGCTAGAACAATTGATCTGTGGCTTTGGACAGGGAAGAAAATACAAAGTAAGCATCTAAGAAGTCTACTTTCTTACTGTTTGAAAAATACTAGTAGTGAACCAGGAAATCCTCAGTTCTTACTTGGAGTTCACTAGGTGGTATATATGAGTCACTATGAACACTCTACTAGCCTTATGTGAATTTTAGCATTGCCCATGAGTAACTATTGTTTTCTAGAAGCCAGAATTTTTAACTATAAATTAAATCAGCGCAAAGTGACACTTTATTTGTATAAACTGCCTTGTATTGTGCAGCAGGTAGTTCCTGTGGGAGGTTTAAAACTTTATGGCACATCATCTGGTCACAATAGCAATTTTGTACAGGAAAAGCAAGAAAGACAATTAAGAGTGTGGTTCACCACTCTGTGGAACATGATGGGAGGAGTGTCTTCAGACCTGCTACGCAAGGAAGGACACAGAACAGTTTGGGACGTATGTCTTCCTGGTTTGTGTAGCTGATATAAATGACTTAGGCCATTTCCTCACAGGGCGAGGGAATCGCCCCATGACGCTACTCACCAGACTTTTGGGCTCCCCGGTCCGATCCACACTGCTCCGGAGCAGTGCATGGCTGCCACTCCGCACTGTTCCAGGGATGAAAATGGCGGCTTCCAGTTGGTGGAGGCTCTCGACCAACCACTGAAGCTCGCCAGCCTAAAGCCCAGCCCCAGGGGATCGCAAGCTCGCACCAATGTGAGCCTGCGAATCTGCATAAGGGGGCAGGCTTGCACTGGCATGCTCCGTGCTTTTGAAAAACACCAAGAAACAGGTTTTTCAAAAGCACACTGGACGACCACTTGAGGTCGTTCCAGAGTGGGCTGGGGTGTGGATCGACGTTAAGTAGGTCTGACCCAGTCCGTTCCCAGGTGCAGAGGTCCTCCCTGGGGGACGCTCTGCACCGTTTTAAAACCCCATGTGGAAATGGCCTTAGACTGATGTTGCTGAAAAGAACTGCAGAGGCATGGCCATACAGGAGGAAATAATAATGCCACTACCTCAAACGCACGACCAAGTATGGCTCACTAAGAGATGGGCATTTTTCACTTTAGCTTTCTTCTACATCTGAATTTTGTGAATTTTGTTAAATTCTTATAAAAAAATTAAACGGAACTCTCACCCACCCTTATGACACAGATTTTGTGTCAGTAGTACACCACACAGAATTATGGTTCTTGCATTGCATGCCATACTCTGTTCATGGAGAGAGAGTGAGTTTGTAGATATGCATTTCTTCATTCATCTACATACACTAAAGGGGAAAAAAAGTGTTGTCCTTCTTGCAGGTGTAATGTAATTCAGACATTTTTGCTAGAGAGATTCTGTATTATCAACCTTTACATAATCTTAACAATGCTTTCTTGTCAAAAGTTCAATTGAAATCAAAGAGTTTAATTGTAGGACAAAGATGATTGTACAGCCAGTGTGGTATAATAGTTTGAGTGCTGTACTGCAGGCATGGAGACCAGGGTTTGAGTCTGCTCAGCCATGGAATCCCACTGGGTGACCTTGGGCATGTCAAACACTCTCAGCCCCAGAAACTTCATAATAGGGTTACCTGAGAGTCACCATAAGACAGAAACAACTTGTAGGCACACAACAACAACAACAACAACAGATAGCTATTGATTTGAAGCTGAAAAAGTAAACATTTACATTACATGTTCATCATGAGAAATGACACATGTGAGTCTCTCTTTCTTTCTCTCTGAATAGATACACTGCCATCCTGTTGAGTATGCTATTTACAATGTCATAAGCTAGAGATATGGCATTATAAATATTGCAATTCACAATTACAATCCTGGCACTATTGCCACAACTGCAAATACTTCCCCACCTTAAAAGCCAGGCAGCCTGTCAACCAGAAGAGTTCTGAGGTGCTGGATAGTGCAACACTGAACAGCTTCCTTCCATCAGTGAGGCAAAGTGTGAAAAGCAGTTGTGATAGGACATGTTCTTGTCCCTGCTTTTTGTACTGTGCTTCCCGGGCAGGAGGGTGCTGGATGTGTCATTATTTGGCACCCTGACACCCTAGTGTCTTGGAATTCCTTTGGTTGGCATGGCTCCTGGCTCTAAAGTGTGCTTTGAGGGCTTGAATCAGAAGATGTAGCTGTGACAATGAACTCTGTCCCTGTTGCTATTCCTGATGACATAGGATCTCTGCCAGATATTATTTCTCTCAGAAAAACCATGGATTACCTAGCCAATTATATTCTAAAAAATTAGTTGAGAAGGAAACCTACCTTGCTTTCTCTTTCCAGATCAAATTATTGTATTCATATAATGATGTTAATAACCTCATAAAGCATGAGCTACTCCATGGGTGGAGAACCAGCATACAGAGAGAGAGAGAGAGAGAGAGAGAAAGAAAGATGAAGAAAAGAGAAGTAAATGGTGCTCTATTTCCTTTCCCAGAACAGTCTCTTAGGATTTCATGGATAATGATCATTCTCAATCATCATCTGTCCAGTTTTTTGTTCTCTCCCCCTCTTTATTTTCCTAATGTTCTTTCTATGAGAAACAAAAGTGGGGAGAGCATTCCACGGCTGTGATTCTCCTGACACCTTATTGAAACCTTTCACTCTGTCTCCAGCGGATAGTCTGAGCCAGATACCTGAGCCTCCGTATTTCTCTGGGACTGAGGGGAACCCATCTGGCCTAATGAACTGAAGAAGTATGTGACTGGCTATCGGGCATCTCCTGCAGCTCCTCCAAAGGTAGGTCTTGTTCATCTTCATTGGAAACAGACTCTCAAGGGGGCAGTACATACTCATTGACCAACCCTTTGAAAACTGAGATTGTTATTAGCATATAGAAAGAATCCTCATATTCATTATGAGCTCAAATCTAGATTAATTACCTTTCACAATGCTTTTGAATGTATTTCCACTTTTCATCTGTAAAATATCTGCTCTATAATAAGTAATTAGTTTTCTGATGTCAGTCTTTTTGTTGACTGGACACCAGTGTGAATAAATATAAGCAAGCAGTGTGTGTTCTGGCTGTCGATAACATCAGTGATGATGCCTAGATTTTTTCTCCCATCTTTTGATGAAGCGCCTAATCAAGATCAGGAAAGAAATGACCTTTCATTGATTAGCAGTTAATTGCCTTTTGTCTTTCTATCAAATCTGCAAGGCTGTTGACCTTTTGGAGAACCAGGAGTACCTGTCAAGCATGTGCCAGAAATGTCTTCATGAAAATATTTTTAAACAAAATCCCTGGTTATTTTTATCGACATAATATTACCGTGAAAGGCTGCAACTTACATCAACTTCACGTAATTTGATATTTGAGTTTAAAAATAAGTTATGTCAATGCCTACATTTTTGCATTCAGAAATACCTTCTGCCCATAATGCTTCTTTAAAAAATAATTGCTGGTTTCTTAACAACCAGCCTCAAATAAAGATGAGTGGGCTCAAATACTAACTGCCATTTTCAAACAAGTCAAGTAGTTCCACATATAAATGCATCTTTCAACTAGTTTGAGCAGGAAGACAGATCATGTCCATATTTTGTTAAGGAACTGAAATGAGTTGATATACAAAGATCCTTCTACAGTATTGTTATTTATCCAGAAACAAAAATTATCTATGACAGAAGACAGAGCAGAAAACTGGAGGGGTGTGTGTGTGTGTGTGTGTGTGAGAGAGAGAGAGAGAGAGAGACCATGAAATGGCATGTCCTTGGATTAAAGCCTAATGACTAGCTGCCAATTAATTTTTATCTATAAACTGCTGCAATTAGATTTCTTCTCTCTCTCTCTCTCTCCCCCTCCCTCCCCCTCTTTTGTGTGTGTGTGTGTGTGTGTGTGTGTGCAACGTCTTGCTGATGAGACATCTAAAAGCCACTTTAGAATCTCTGCAGTCATTGAAAAGCCTTAGCATAACCCAGCCTCCACCTTGAGTGATGGAGATCTATCTCGTCATAGGCCATTTCCACACGGGGTTTTTAAAATGGTGCAGAGCGTCCTCCAGGGAGGACCTCTGCACCTGGGAGCGGACTGGGTCGGACCTACTTAAAGTAGATCCGCACCCCAGCCTGCTCCGGAACAACTCCAAGTGGTGGTCCAGTGTGCTTTTGAAAAACCTGTTTCTTGAGGTTTTTCAAAAGCACGGAGCGCACCAGTGCGAGCCTGCTCCCTTATGCAGATTCACAGGCTCACGTTGGTGTGAGCCTGCAATCTGCCGGGGGCGGGCTTTAGGTTGGCGAGCCTCAGCAGTTGGTTGAGAGCCACCATTTTCATCCCTGGAGCAGTGTGGAGCGGCGGCCATGCACTGCTCCGGAGCAGTGTGGACTGGACCGGGGAGCCCAAAAGTTCGGTGGGTAACGTCACGGGGCGATTCCCTCGGAAATGGCCATAGATTCAAAGCTTTCGCTTTACTACCTTTCTAGTTCAGTATATCTACCTGCTAGCCATGTCACCTCCATCAGTGCACAGGAGACAAATCTTGCCTTGCTCCTTGTCACTCTTCACAACAGGGACTTCCAGCTGTTACTCTTTCCAGATTCTGTTGTGTCTATGTCTCCAATGTCATTCAGTCAGAAATGTATGCACCTTGAACTCACCCTCGTTCCTGCCTCCCACCCCCAGCCATTTCCAGAATATTGAAATTCTTTTCAAAAAGAGCAATATCAATAGCAATCCCAGAAATAGTCACCATTCCCCGAATACACACACACACACCTATAATGACCACAGTCCAATGCAATTCTTTATCCTCAGCTGTTCTGTGAATAATCTCCATCAAATTCAATCAGCCTTCCTTTCCAGTAAATCTGTACACTACTCTCTCCAAGCTTGGATGGAGAAAGTGAGTGCATGGGACTAAATGTTCTATATGGTCTAATAAGCTCTACATAAGACCCTCCATTAAAATCAATGGTCAGAATCAAAATCCACCATTTTACCTATTCTGACCTGTTTCAAAGTATATATTTAAAAGGGCAAAACCCTTTTAAAACTTTGAGAAATTTAGTAATAGCAGTGTTTTACCATCTGCTTAGGAGTCACCAAATGTGATATCTCTTTTTTTTCTCTTTTTTTTCTTCTGTCAAGATCCTAGTCACATCTATGCAAGTACATAGAACTTCAGTAAATTCTATTGCTTAGAAAATATGAATGCAATACAGCACAAGATTAATGAACTGAATGGACACATGAGAGTAGACTAATTTTCTTTCTGTACAAAATTTGTGTAGGAAATCACTGGATCCAATTGGAAGCAATACAATTTACGTTAGTCATGACTAAGGCAGTAAACTTCCTGTGCTTAACCCATGCTTTTAATATGAAGGGCAACTTTTTTTTTTAAAGGTTGAACCATTATTATTTTTCTTTACTTAGAGCATAATCCTATGCATGTATTTTCAGAAGTAAGTCCCGTTGGTTTCAATACTGCAGATAAGCATGTATATTAGGAATGCAGCCTTAATTTATGTTCAACGAACATACAAACACGTGAACAACAAATATCGTATATGTGGTATCAACAGCTATATTTAATTTCTGTGTCTACAGTAAGAATGCCATAATAGATTTTCAATGTTTGACAATGCTAACTCTAAAAATGACATGCCTGTTTTTGTGTTAGCTGAGATAACTAGCTGTCTGAGTTTCTGTGTGTTCAGCTACTTTTCCTCTACAGGGAGCATGTTCATTCACCTTGGAAGTAGCCTTAGAAACTGTCACATTATTCTGCTGCTCACCAAGTTATTGGGCTATTGGTACTGTTGACTCAAAAATACTTGTGGTGGAATAAGCAATGGTATGTTTAATGCTGAAAGGAAGAATGTTGTCTCCAGTTGTCTTGTGGGAGTCAGAAATCAGTTACAGGAAGTAAGAGATGCATCCTGAGTGTAAAAGTAAGCAGAAATGCATGTATTGGAAGAAGACAGACACAGGGACAGAGGATCCTCACATACCTGAAGATTGCTTATGAATATCAGCATCCAAGGACACAGAAGCCACTGTTTTTGTTTTTTTACTTTTTCATAGCAAAATAATGGAGCAGTGGGATGGGAACAAGGGAAATAGAATGAGAAGCCATTACCATCTTGAATGGAATTGCTCCATGTTCAACTTACGCCCAAAGAAGAATTAGCAGAGCTGCACATTTTAACTGGTAGCTTAAACTACTAATGTGCTAGTTGAGTAACTAGAAGAGGGCAATTTTAGTCAGTAATTACATACTTTAATGAGGGGGTCTCTCAATTAAGGATACGCCTTGATTGGTTATTAGAAGACTACTTTTATTTTGGCATGTTAGTTTTGTACATATCGAAAAAAAACATGAAAGAGAGATAATTATGATATGCCAGGTTTTAGATTCATCCCTACAGGTTATTCATGTTCCCAGTGTTATTTCTGGTTTCTGATCAATAACTATCCCTAGCTGCCTCTTATTAGTTTTGAATCCAAGGAGATCTGGAGAAAAATACAGTATTTTTCAAATGTTTTGGCCCACATGAAGTTTCTCCAGATTTAGACAGGATTGCTGCTTGCTCCCAAGGCTGGAATAGAAGTGGGAAATTAGCAACTGTTCTGTATTGGTGAAAATTTTCCTTCACCTTTTCACCATGCTGAGTAATAAAAAAAAGTGCCTATCCACTAACTGGAAAGTCCAAGTTTTAACAGAGGTTGTATCACTGCAGTGTAAATGAGTATAAAGATGCAAATAATATTTAAAAATATTTGGAAAATGATCTAAAATGGATTTTTCTAGTGTTGGGAAACAGTGAAGAGGAGAATTATTGATGGGTGAGAATCTTCACAGCTGAGACTTGCTCTGCATGAAAAAGGCACATGGATTTGATTTTTGCACATAAAACATCATTTTCCATGCAGAAAATAACATTTTTGTGCAGAAGTAGTTATTTACTATTTTTGTGCAGTAAATAATATTTTTGTGCAGAAAACAAGTTCATGTACATTTTCTATGCAGATACGGTCTGCACAATTTATTTTGCACAGAATACATCTTGAACTGCAAATATTTTTCAAAATGTACCTAGTTTCCAACAACTTTCTCACTCCATGAAAAAAAATGATAAAATTATTGGCTTTTGCCTGCAAGATTTACATCCCTAAATTAAATACATAGTACAGCAGTTGAAGGAGAAACTTCAGCAATGTGCTGAGAGAGGTGAGTTCTAGCAGAGTACAAACAAAGTTAATATAACAGAATCCTAATAGAAAAATTAATTGAATTAATGATTTCTTCCCTGAAATGAATGTATAATTTACAGAAAGGACAGACCTATTTTGAAGTTACAGTAGCATACCAAAAAAAAAAAAAAACACCCTGTATTCATTCCTCCTTACTTCTCAGCTCATCCCTGCAGTCATGAAGATCAAACATGTAAAGAGTAGCTCAGGAGGAAATAAACATCAAAACACTAAGGGGAAAATGGGGAAATCAAAGATCTCTGCAGGTAAGGGCTTCTTGGGAAGAAGAACCGCCAGTAGCCCTTTTTTTCTTTTTCTCTCATGTAAGTTGCTTGTTTTGTGACAGTGGACTTCTACAGGTGGGATGTGCTCCTGTTTTGATTTGAGGAAAATAAGGTCTCTGCCGTCGTACACTGCCCTATTGTAGGAGTTTTCAGAACAGTGTCCCCTGTACCAGAGTATTCAGGCTGGAAATCCAGATGGATCCTGGCTGTTGACCAGTAAATGACCACAAACTTAGGTTGGCAGAGTTCTCTGCTGGATGATTGCCCACACATTGACATCACATTACAGAAGTGGGAATATGTTTGAAAACAATGCCTACTTTGTATATTAGATACAAATAAATTCAGAACCGATGTATGTTTCATTGTTGCATGATATTCTTATGAAATAACTTAGAATGGGTACAATGAAACAATATTTAAATATTGCATTTTATACAGTTGCATAAGGATGTGGGAGTGGGGGGGTGAGTCGCGCTGAGTAGCAATGTTTCTGGGGCATCTGAGCCTATAGCTATGCCCTCGTGCAACCTGGCCATGGCCCTGCATGCCCTGGCCACACCCCCACACACTGTGGTCACGCCGCCACATGCCGCGGCCATGCCTCCATGCACAGTGGTCGTGCTCCTCATGCCATACCCCCGTCCCCTCCCACGCCCCATCCACACACTCCAAGCTCCACCACTGATTTTTCATAGAAAATCATAGAAATGTAGAGTTGGAAGAGACCACACGGGCCATCCAGTCCAACCCCCTACCATGCAGGAATACCCTCAAAGCACTCCCGACAGATGGTCATCCAGCCTCTGCTTAAAAACCTCCAAGGAAGGAGACTCCACTACACTCCGAGGCAGCATATTCCACTGCCGGACAGCCCTGACTGTCAGGAAGTTCTTCCTGAGGTTCAGGTGGAATCTCCTTTCCTGCAGCTTGAATCCATTGCTCCTTGTCCTGGTCTCTGGAGCGGCAGAAAACAAGCCCTCTCCCTCCTCTACATGGCATCCCTTCAAATATTTAAACATGGCTATCATGTCCCCTCTTAACCTTCTCTTCTGCAGACCGAACATACCCAGCTCTCTAAGTCTATCCTCATAGGGCTTGGCTTCCAGGCCCTTCACAATTTTGGTTGCCCTCCTCTGGACCTGCTCCAGCTTGACCATGTCCTTCTTGAATTGGGGTGCCCAGAACTGGACACAGGATTCAAGATGAGGTCTAACCAAAGCAGAGTAGAGTGGTATCAGTACCTCCCTCCATCTAGACACCATACTCCTATTGATGCAGCCGAGAATTGTGTTGGCTTTCTTGGCTGCCTCATCACACTGCTGACTCATGTTCAACTTGTGGTCTATTAAGACTCCTAGATCCCTTTCACATGTACTGCCATCCAGCCACGTGTCCCCCATCCTATTTTTCTGTATTCCATTTTTTCTACCTAAGTGTAGGACCTTACATTTCTCTCTGTTGAATTTCATTTTGTTAGCTTTGGCCCAGCTCTCCAATCTATCCAGGTCATTTTGAATTTTGATCCTGTCCTCTGGCATATTAGCAACCCCTCCCAATTTGGTGTCATCTGCAGATTTGATGAGCATGCCCTCTATTCCTTCATCCAAGTCATTGATGAAAATATTGAACAGCACTGGGTCCAGGACAGAACCCTGTGGCACCCCGCTAGTCACTTCTCTCCAGGATGAAAAGCAGCCATTGGTGAGCACCCTTTGGGAA
Source organism: Cyclura pinguis (assembly GCA_030412105.1). Taxonomy (NCBI): domain Eukaryota; kingdom Metazoa; phylum Chordata; class Lepidosauria; order Squamata; family Iguanidae; genus Cyclura; species Cyclura pinguis. The sequence continues at coordinate 148,223,787 of CM059601.1, read as the reverse complement.
CGGTCAGTCAACCAGTTACAGATCCACCTGACAGTAGCTCTGTCCAGCCCACATTTTACAAGCTTCTTTGCAAGAATGTCATGGGGAACTTTGTCAAAGGCCTTACTGAAATCGAGATATGCTACATCCACAGCATTCCCTTCATCTATCAAGCTAGTAACTCTATCATAAAAGGAGATAAGATTAGTCTGGCATGACTTATTTTTGAGAAATCCATGTTGACTTCTCGTGATTACCGCATTGCTTTCTAAGTGATTAGAAACTGACTGCTTAATGATCTGCTCCAGGATCTTTCTGGGTACTGACGTCAGGCTGACTGGGTGATAATTATTTGGGTCCTCTTTTTTCCCTTCTTGAAGATGGGGACAACATTTGCCCTCTTCCAGTCTGCTGGAACTTCTCCTGTCCTCCTGTAGCAAGCGGTTCCGAAATGACCTCTGCCAGTTCTTTTAATATCCTAGGATGTAATTCATCTGGCCCTGGAGATTTGAATTCATCCAGTGTAGAGAGGTATTCCTGTACCACCTCTCTACCTATTATGTGCCACATTTCCCCTGCTTCCTCACCTGCTCCCCAACCGCCAGGTTGAGGGCTTGTATCCTTCTGGGAAAAAACTGAGGCAAAGAAGGTGTTAAGTAGTTCTACCTTTTCTCTTCCCCTTGTTAGTAATTCACCATCTTCTCTGCGCAGCGACCCTATCGTCTCCTTCTTTTTCCTTTTGCTGCGGACATATTTTAAAAAGCCCTTTTTCATTGTTTTAATGTCTCTGGCCAGCCTAAGTTTGTTCTGTGCTTTAGCCTTTCTGACCTTCTCCCTACATCTCCTGGCTACTTGCTTAAATTCTTCTTTGGTGGTTTCCCCTCTCTTCCATTTCCTGTACACGTTTCTCTTAACACTTAGCTCAGCTGAGAGTTCTTTAGTCAACCATTCTGGTTTCTTCAGATGCCTTCCATTTTTCCTCCTTATTGGCACAGTTCTAGACTGTGCCTTCAGCATCTCCCTTTTAAGGAACTCCCATGCCTCCTGAACTCCTTTCTCTTTCACTATTCCTGACCACGGAATTCCAGCCAGCAGCTCCCTAAGTTTACAGAAGTCTGCTTTTTTAAAATCTAAGATGAGTGTCTGGCTACACTTATCTTCTCCTTCCCACTGAATGCCAAATTCTAATAGGGCATGGGCACTCCCCCCTAAAGATCCAACCACTTCTACCTCATTAACAAGGTCATCCCTATTGGTCAGGATCAGATCTAGAATATTTGATCCCCTTGTGGCCTCTTCCACCTTCTGGACCATGAAATTGTCTGCAGGACAAGCTAGAAACTTGCTGGACCTTGCTGTCTTGGCAGAGTTTGACTGCCAACATATATCCGGGTAATTGAAATCTCCTATTATTACTGTATCTCTCCTTTTTGAATGTGCAGTCATTTGATTGAGGAAGGCATCATCAAAGTCCTCAGTCTGGGTTGGAGGTCTGTAGTAAACCCCCTCCAGAATATCCCTATTGTTTCTCGCTCCCTTAATTCTTACCCAGATGCTCTCGACCTGGCTTTCTGGGTTTAAGTCATGGATCTCTTCACAGGTGAAAACATCCTTGACATACAAGGCTACTCCTCTTCCTTTCTTGTTTGGTCTATTTCTACAAAATAAGCTATACCCCTCTATTCCTACATTCCAATCCTGAGACTCATCCCACCAGGTCTCAGTGATGCCTATCAAATCATATTTATTTTGTTGTACTAGGAGTTCAAGTTCATCTTGCTTGTTTCCCATACTCTGCACATTAGTATAGAGACACTTAAATCCCCGGGCCCTTCCTGCAAGTCCTGTACTATAGTTTCTACTCCTCCCACCATTGGATGCTTGTACTACTTGGTCAATATCATTTGGGCCTTTTCCCCTTGCACTCACTGAGTCTTTGCCCTGAATAATATTGTCTCCCTCCCCAGCAGAACTTAGTTTAAAGACCTCTTAATCCTCCATGCAAGACTGTTTGCAAAAACATTCCTGCCAAGTTTCGTGAGGTGCAGCCCATCCCTTGCCAGAAGCCCACGTTCATGGAAATTCAGGCCGTGTTCTAAAAACCCAAACCGTTCCTTGCGGCACCATGTGCGGAGCCAGTTGTTGACCTCTGCTATTGTTGACCCCTTTCCCTTTGTGCGCCATATCCTTGAACAGGGAGGAGAGATGAAATGACTACCTGCGCACCAAGGTCCTTAAGCTTTGTCCCCATTTTTATAGCGAGAATAATACACACCTAGTTTGGCTCTACCAACTAATTATTTTGAAAGTCACCTGGGAAATTGCAGAGTATCTTAAGCCTTTCTCTGTCTGCACTTGGATTGCCATGAAATACAAAAAGCATGTTCTTCTTCTTTCACTCATGTAGCCACTTCATTCGCATTGTTACATCACTTTGCTTTTCCTATTGTAACTTGTATTCCTTGGGATATACCTTTCAGCCAGCAAAAGACCACTAATTTAACAGAAATCATTTTACTCAGAACTGCTTCCTTACTAAAGACCACTGTTATTGCTGAAGTATCCAATGGGACTTATGAACTGCATTTGCATGTAATGTAAGTTCTACCATTTACTTTATGCTGGCATTCTGGGAGCCATAATGCGGCCATTATTCCCCAATATTAGAACTTCTGGACTATTCAGAAGAGGTTTACACTGAAGATCCATTTGTGTGATCTACTGCTGAGCTCTCATGGGATCAACTGGACTTACTTTTTCTATTCCATGCTATAGCTATCATTGCTGCATCTCCACTCCTCATATGTTGTGGTTCCTCCTTATCCTTCTCCCAAACCGGCAAAAGTTAAAGGATGAAAGCCTATTCAACATTACTGACCATTGACTGGGTTGATTGAGATTGATGGGAAGTGAACTATCAAGAACTTGTGGGCCATATGATTCTCACCCTTGCTTTAGACTAGCTTCATGATGATATCATTCCACATATCTGTTTCACATGGAAATGTGAAAAGAAATACTGAGAATACAAATTCCCCTCACCCCCTTTTAACTGAGTCATTAGTCAAGTCAGCTCCCTAGCAGTCGAACAGAAAAGGAACCCTAAAGATTTCTGTGGTGCCTGTCAACAGTGAATCTACTCATTTAATCTACTCACACTGAGAATTAGCTGGGATATTTTTAGACAGTCAGCTGTTGTGTTTCAAGTTGAAAAAAGAGCACAGGCAATCAGTCTGATTTCTGTTTGCTGTTGAGTATTTATGCATGTTTAAGCCTCACTGGTGTCAAAGGTACTTAAGTATAAGCATAGTTGTGTATTGGTTTATGATCTGTGCATATCGGCATGTTAATACAAATGTGGTAATGTAGCTGTTTTTATGTGCTTTGTAAAGGGAAAGCTTTGCCAATGCAACGTTAGTTTTAAGTGAAGGCCTATTTCCTCTTACTAAACCTCTTTCTCAACTCACATTTCAAGGCTGTCAGTATTTATTCATGGTCTGGTGTGGATATTTATTTTCAGATGCTAAAAGAGGCTCAGGAATATTAACATGATATGATTGAGTTGATTTTAGCTGAAGGAAATTTTGCAATTGCTACAGCTACAGACCTAGTCAAGAAGAGACACCTATGAAAATTAATATAGACCTTCGCAACAATATATTAGAGTTGCACAGTTGTAATCATTTTATTATCATACAGCCCAGTATTTACTCTCACATATGCATAAAAAAGCAAGGACACAATTAGTATGTAAGACAATTAATGCTTTGAGAGGGCAACATTTAATTAAATGCTTAGGACTATTCAGGAGTATTAGAGGTACATCTCAATTAAATGTAATTAGGAAGCTGAGCTAACGTAGTCAGATCTATTACAAGAAAATTGGAAACAAATAGTCCATGTGATGAGGCCATGTTGAGGTTGTACCCTTAAGTATGTTTCACTCCTAACTTATTTTGATAATATGAACCAAAAATAACCTGGTAGATCCTTGAATGCTGACATACTTGAGAAGAAAAGAACAGCACTAGTTTACTAATCTGAAGGTATATAAATATGAAGAACAAGAGTAATTTAAAAATTACTTTGATTTGTCGTGATAAATAGCATAATTAAATTACATATTTCTTTCAAATTCTCAGGCAAAGAAATAAGTTGTAATTAGGAAAGATGATGTAGAGCTTACCCAAACAGGAAAAAACTCCCTGGAACCGAGACTTTTCAAATTGCTGTTCATTTTGATATTATTTTGCATGCATAGTCATGGTTTCATATCTAAACTCTTTCTTGAAATATCCAGGTTTCCCTCCCTTCCTCCCTTGTGTTCTTTTTCTTCCACCAGCACCACTGATCACATGCCACATCTAGACTCAGGTAATACTTCAAATATTGCCTGCCACGAATTTCCACAGAGGCCTTTTTAATTATTATTCAGGAGTTATAGTCAATGTGTTAAAGTGCTTTAGCAGTATTACACTAGTTGAGCACTGGGATTATTCTCTTTTATTGCTATCATTCCTCTTTCCCTTGGTGATCTCTGTTGCATTTCTTGTCCCAAGAACAGTTGCTATGTTTCTATGCAGCAGCCATCTTTGCCAGCTCCAGATAATGGAAATGCACTGCCACAGAAAAGTACCTTTCATTTCAAGAAATACTGGTTTAATTTAAACTGACCTTGAGAGTAGGAATAAAAAGTCTTTGCAAGTGCTAGGAGTTCCTCGGGAATACTTCAGAATGGGGAAAATGTCCTGTAAATCTCATAAATAAATAAATATGGGCAGGCACAAAGCCAGGACTTTCTGATTTGTCAAGTCCGCCTGGATAGGCCCTTAGTCTATTTATGATCCATGCTATAGAATGAGCCCCATTGTGTTCAATGGCACTAACTTGGGAGTAAAAATGGCTAGGACTGCATTGAAGAGATTGAAAGGAAAAAATATCCACATAGTGATCAGTTAATCTGCAAGAGAGCTGTTTGTCCTATATTATATGCAGGTTTAGAATATGGACAGTATCCAGAAATTTGCCTTTCCTAATTCCTAAAAGCAGCCAGAAGGGGAAGCAAGGAAGTGGAGTATTGAATTTCTCACTGTGACAAGTCAGATTCCATCCTGGGGTTCCAACATCTGGTCGTGGCAATGGCAGATGTAATCTAGTGAGCTGCGCTAGATCATGGTCCCTCAAAGCATCATGCTTCACAGTGTGAGTGCTTCCTGTCAGACTAGTCGACTCCCTGATATATCATCAGTCTGAAGACTCCAAAGAGCCAGGATTGGGATCTGTGAAGGGTCCACTTGGGAACAGAGCAGACTTGGCAAATCCAGAGGCTCCGGAGATATTGTGTGCCTTGGCAGAGCCAAAGGGAATGAAAATCTCCCCTCATTTGGACACTTTTGACTAGACTCCTTGTTAAGTATAAATTTTTATCTTTAATCTACTTACTTGGAAACCACAAGGAGCCTTTTGCTTCTATTAGCATTAGTTTTGTCTACAAGCCTCAGAACCTTCTTGCACATTTTTTTAAAGGGACAGTACTCTTTTGTGTTATTTTTGGAATCACTTATTGGTTTTAAGTTGGGAACTGACATTTAACTTTTTAACTCTCTTTTTTTTTTCTTTGTGGTCTACTGTTTGGTTTTGTATTTGTATTTTTACTTTTTTTTGACAGTGGTACATTCATGTTTTTTAATGTGTTTACATGTGATGGGACTCTGAATGTTTTATTTTTCCTGGATATGTACAAGGTTTAATGGTTGAGTTATCAAGTCTTGATGGACTGAATTGTTGGGATTTAGATTGGGTTTTTTTCCCTTTTTTAATTAAATGTAAAAAAAATGGAACAATGGTTAGACCTGTTTTTTATTAATAAGAAGATCAATTTATACTCAATGAATTCTTCACACTTTGTTGTTGTTGTTGTTGTTGTTGTTGTTGTTGACCAAAATGCCCTGTGAACTTGGATGTTATTCCTCCTTATCAGTGTTGTTTTTGTTCTCTCAGAGAAATTGATATAATTTGCCGTGGCTTCAATTATGGACTCCTGTACCCAAATTAAAAAGGGTCTAGATGATTCTAAGGAAATAACAGATTGTTGTTGTTGTTCTTTACATTTCTGGGCAGAATTCAGACAATTTACAGCATCCATGGAAGAAAAAAATGATAAACTTATAAAGCAATTGTAGCTACAGAAATCTGAGATGAGTTACAAGACATCGATGAGGAGTTTTTGGAAGATTCAACTGACTGCATACAGAAAGGATAAGCATGCATATATGTATATACATGTATATAATTATGTATATGTGTATATACATGCATGTAATTTGCCATGGTGGCAGAGGACAGTCAAAGGGTATTGAGCAAGAATGGAAGACTGAAGCTTGGTCAATCCAAGCTCAACTGTCTTAACAAGTATTGTACTTAATAATATATATGGGAGTGGGACAAAATCCCATCTGTTAAAGAAAAGAAGAATAATTGCTCTTTCTAGCTGTATGTCATGATTTGGTGCATCCTGGAACTTTGCTTATCAGATATGATTTAGCTGTGTTAGTTGCTATATGCATACATCTGGCTAAACTCAGTCCGTGTATCTTGCTTTTTATATCATAAATTGGGAAGTGCCACTCTATAAGTATCTCTCTTTTTAGAAAAAAATGATTAAATTTAGCTTGAAATGCCTTATTGTTTATACAACACTCAAATGAAGTTAAATGAACAACATTTGTACCTTGCAAAGTCAATGCAAAAGCTGAATAAATATGTGGCACAGCTTTTTAACTAATTTCTTTAAACAGTGAACCAATCATTAAGTTGTTTCTAAATGCAATAGATAAAGTGTGCATTTTGATTATGGCTTTAATTTTTGGGGGGAGGTCTTCTTCTTATGAATAAACAGAAGTTACTGAACAATTAATACCCCAGTCCAAAGGGTCATTCCAACTATCTGTCTTAATGTGCCCCATGATTGAAGAGCACTGCAATCATTATTTCCAAATGCGCCTATCTCCAGTGCCCCAGAAGCTCTTCATTTGGAGTGCTGCTTGGCTTAAGAGGTAGGTTTTTGGGTGGCGGCATCAGCAGAAGTCATGGAGACTTCTACTGATGCCACCACCCAAAAACCTACCTCTTAATTGGCAAAGACCTTTAGCTGTGCCCACTATGAGGCAGTGAAGTTAGCAAAAGAACTTATTATGCCTCCTCTGTTCTAGCTTCAGAAAAACATCCAGCAGAGATTTTCTGAATGGTGAAGAGTCTATTGAGATAAGGCAAGTATTAGAACCCTCAATGGCTTGCTGTGACAAATTTGCCAGGCACTTTGAAGAGAAAGTTGCTCATATTCACTCAGAACTTGACACTACAGTTATTGCAGAGTCTAGGGAAGTGTATAGTTTGCCATCTGGTCAATTTTCTTGGGAAAAGTTTCAGTTTTTGCAGACTGATAATGTGGACAAGACACCTGAATCAGTCCTTCCAACCACATGTAGTCTTGAACCCTGTCTATCTTTGCTGTCAAGATTCAGCAGATGGAAATGATTAAGTGTTTTTAGGGTGGTAAAAGATTCACTATGCCATCAGAAAGTGCCTGCTGCCTTGTAGGATGCTGTAGTGAACTTTTCCTGAAGAAGACCTCCTTGGATCCAGAGATACATGAAAATTTCTACCTTATTTAAGGTCCCATATATATACTACACTTGAATGTGTGGTGCCTGGGAAGCTTCAGGTGTTCTGGGAGGAAACAGATTTTTTTTTTTTTTTTTTTTTTTTTTGCCAATTTCAGTCTGGTTTCAGGCCAGGGAACAAATTCCAAGACAGCTGTGGTTGCTCTAATGACCTACTTTGAGATAATGATAGTAAGTCCTAGCCTCTCAATCTTCCTGAATCAGTGGTTTTGAATAGCATTGATCATAGTACCCTACTGGACTGGCTCTGACAGATGGGTACAGGAGGCACTGTGCTACAGAAATTCTTTTCCTGTTTACAAGGCTAGTTCCTTGTGACCTTGAGGTGCAGCTGCTCAGTCCCATAGTCCTTATGCTATAAGATGTTACAGGATTCAGTCTTGTCTCCCATACTCTTTAATCAGTATATAAGGCCTTGGAGGAGATCATTATGAGTTTTATGGTTGGGTGCCATCAGTATGCTGATAGCAGTCAGCTCAACTTCTCTTTGTCATTAGAGTCAGATGGAATTGTAGAGATGCTGGAGCAGTGCCTGAATGCTATAATGGGCTGGAGGAGGGCCAACTGAAGCTGAATCCCAATAAGATGGAGGCTCTGTAGGCTGGTGGTTCTCAGATCCAGGAATTAGGTAGGTTACCTCCCCTAGATGGCGAAGCACTCTCCTTGAAGGAGTAGATGGGAGCATTCTTAGGTCTCTGTCATTGCAAATCCAGATAGATTCTGTGGCTTGTAGTGCTTAGTGCCAGCTTTGACTGGATAGCCAGCTATGACCTTTCTTGGACAGGTACAACTTATAGTCTCAGTAGTCCAAGAATTAGTAACTTCTTTATTAGATTATTGCAAGAGATTGCTCTTAAAGATAACTCAGGAAGTGCAGCTAGGGCAAAATGCAGCATCTAGACTATTCACTGGAACTTCATTGAGAAACGATATAACACCAGTTCAGAAGGAATTATATTGGTTGCCAATACACTTCTGGTCTAAATTCAAGCTGCTGGTGATGATAATATTTGAACCCCTAAGAAGCTTGAGGCTTGATACCTGAAGGGACTTCTTTCTATCTATACACTTTCTTGAGCATTGAGATCTATTTCATGGGCCTTTCCTTATGTCCTGCCAGTAGAGAAGATGCATTGTAAGAGGACATGTCAAAGGATGTTCTCTAAGGTGTTACCAAGTTGTAGAATTCTTTCCTCCTGGAAACCCACTTGATGTCAATGTTGGGATCATTTTGGTGCCAAGACAAAACATGGCTTTTTATGAAAGCTTTTGAGTCTAATTGGTTTTCTCCAGGCTGCACATGTCTCATGACTATACTATTTAAACTTGTTTTAGCTGGTTTTAAAATTGATTGATTTTTCATTGATAAACTATTTAATATTTTAAAAATCTTTCTAAATATAGCTATTATTTATTCTTTTAAACTGATTTTATTGTAAGCTATCCTGAGACTTTGGATGTTTTAATGCATACATATATACAGTACACCCACTTCTGGAATAAGGTCTGCATGCACAAATGAATAGTCACACAAATTGTCATGTCTGATTTATAGTCAATGGACATGGTCGGCACACACCCACAATGCTGTGGGTGCAAGCACATTGTATCTATTGACTGCAATGGAACACGAAGCTCATTTTTTTCTTTCATTTTAACATGGGGATTCCTGGAGTGGAACCTCCACATATACAGAGACACACTGTACAAACCTACATATAATTATTGAACTCTTTCATGTTAGTGAGATCTCACAGGACATGATATCATCCATTATTTCCAGATAATTAACTTAAAATGTTACAGAGAGGAACCATTAATGCCTAAACTTCTTGGGAAAAAAATGGCAAATTAGACATATCAGCATTCAAGTGGTGTTGATGTTTGTATGCCACAAGTTCAAATGCTGAAAACGTTATGAAATCCCTAGTCCACTGATTAATATAAGATGGACAATAGGAGCCTTTTAGCTGCAGTATAAGTCATTTAGACACTGAGAGGATTTCTGTTGGCAAATAAGTAATTCCTAAGAAATGGGCTATGAATAGTTTAGGTATGTCTGTGAAATTCAAAGATCGATTCAAAATTTAAATTAATTCAACTGGTGGTCTTTCCCCAGAAGAAAACTATGACTAGGTATAACCAAATTATACCTAGTCATAATTTCATAAATTTCATAAATTGGAATTTAAAATTTACAAATATAGCAGGTATCAAAGCCAAAACCATAATCCATTTTTTGGGAGGGGGGGAGGAGAAGCTTATTTAATCTGTTCTCTCATTCATTCCTAATATTCAGAATGTTTCATTTGTTGACCAAGAGTATTTCTAAACAAATATTGTGACTGTCTTCTTCCTCTTCTTCTTCTTCTTCTTCTTCTTCTTCTTCTTCTTCTTCTTCTTCTTCTTCTTTGGAACAGACTCAGCATTTTCAAAAATGGAAAAGACTGAGATTTTCAAAGCTCCATGGCTATACCTATTTATTAGCCTATGTTTTAACTGGAGATAATATAATTATGTATATCTTATAAATGACATTTAATCCCTGATCCTTTGGGGGCGACAAGCTGATTATCAGAACCAATCAATGGTATAAAGCAATTGCGTGAGTTGCTCTATTAATCCAGATCCTACATCTAAAATGTTACTTTCCACTTCTAAAGTCTGGATTGACCAATAAGATTAATTTAACATGGGGAAAACAGATTGAAACACAACTGTCTGGCATGAGTAGGCCTGAATAACCAAGGCTCAGAAAGAGGCATCAGAAAAGAAGATTCTGGCGTAGCCAAAGATAAAGCGTTTACTAAAGATGAGGGAAAAAGTTGTTTCTAGCTTCTTACAGGACATATATGGCCAGAATCTCAAGAGAAGTCCCCTTGTTTCTACTAATGGAGAAAAATGTCTCATTCCTTCACTTTGGCTGTTTGTGTCCCCTGCCACATCAAGACCAGCAAGGGCTATGGCCCCAACGCACATCAACAGTTCCTCCAAGACCATCTTAACCAACACCCTTAACAATTCAAGAAAGATACAGTATTGTGACTCTCCATCATCATATTTAAAAATTATTTAAACTGAACCACAGTCATATGAGAAATGTTGTTGGGAATTAATATTTCTAAATAATATCATTTCTGTGCGACAACGTTTCCCATCAGCAGATACATTTTGTGATACCCCCATTAGTATCAATCCAGATTTTGAACTGTTAATTAAGGAAGTAGTAATATCGTTCCCCACAGGAATCTTACAGGCCCTAAACATCCACTGAACATGCAAATAATCAAAAAGCTAACAAAGAAAAGAAAAAGAAAAGAAAAAAGCCTACACACCATTCTTACAATGACATCCAAGTCTTTACTTTCACTATGTATATCAATTTTCATATAAAGCTGAAATAGCTTAAGGCAGATCGTTTGTCATCTAAAACCCTTTTTAAAATAAACATTGAAACAAAAGATAAATGAAAATGCCAACTTCACTTCCCCTCCCCCCCCCAAAAAAAAAAAAATAGGAAAAGAATGGAAGTAACAGCAAGGAAATGAAACATTTAAAATGTAGAAGTAAAAGAGAGAACAAGAAAGCCAACACCGTCCTGCTTGCAGTTCTGAAGCCGGTATTCCTTTCAGTCTCAAACTATTCTTGTATGGTTGGAATTTAAGTCACATTTAGAAGATGGAAATTTTTAACTGGTATTACAAAATATTGAAAGGAAAATAATAAAGCCTGTGCTTTAAACAAATGTCCACTGAACAAAGGTATCCAAAGCTGGCTAAAAGCCTACATTTGGCTTCCAGCCCAGAATCTGATCTGGCTTCTAAAATAAAGGGGGGGGGGGGTAGATACAAAAACTTCACTGGCACAAGTAGACAAAAAGCATGTAACCCCTTCAAGAGCTAGCTTATACTTTGCCACATCATAATTAGGTGCTAAACGGATTAGCTCTATACAGAAGACAGTTATTACTTCAACAAATGTATGAACAATGTAGTAAAAATATGGTAGTAATAACTAGTTTTAATCAATCATTTAATCAGCACTCTAGAAAGAGTCAGGAAATGAAGCATCTTAACTAGTAGACCTGCCCTGATATCTAAACTTGGAAATCCAGACTTGCATCCAATGCCAACAGGAAATGAATAAATGCTGCATGGGTATGGATGTCTTCAGTTGCTTATAATAACTTAACACAGAAGATAGTAGGATATCTGAGGTATACTAGAGCTGTATATGCTTTGTAATGTGCTGTGTCTTCATAATTTTTGTGCTTTGCTCTGGAATTTCTTTGATATAACCAAGTATAATTCACTTTATTTAAGGCCCCCTGCTTCTTCAGATTTCTTCCTTGCTTTGCTCAAAAGATAGTCTTTGATGGAATTGCAGTACCACTGCTCTCAGTGTACCAGACCTATGTAGAGTGTTAGCCCTTTCATCATCCAATTTATATCCTTGAAGTAATGATAAAACTTCAGAAAGAATGTACCCATAAAATCCAGTAACTAGTCTGGCTGGATCCTATCAGGAACTCAAGCACTTTTATTTTGTTTTGTTTTTATCTCACCTTTCTCCTGAGATGGGACCCAAGGCAGTCAATATGGTAGTAATAACCAGTCCTGATCAATGATTTAATCAGTCCGCTACAGCAATTCTCAAGCTGTGAAATTCTCAGACCAAACACTGAGAAGCTAAAACCATGGGCTCATAGACAAGTGATCTCCCAAAGCAGTAATCCAAAGTTTCAATTAGCTGGATTTGTGTGCTGATCAAATCCATTGATTCTTGGAGATGATTAATTCAGTTGTTGATGGATTCCAGTTCATCTACCTGGCTAGACTGCTGTGGTAGTTGTATAGCCTGCTGTTTAAGTTGAGGGAATAATGTTCTCAGCATAGAAATTACTTTTTCTCCTGCATTCACAGCATCTGGTGAAGAAGAAACTGCTTTCATCTTTTTATGACTTCATAATAATGGAAGTGAAAGCCAAGTTAAGCCAAGAAAGATTTTTAAAAAGCCACAATAATACACCAAAAATGAGCAAAATATCTAAAGCGTGAACAGGAAGAAATAGGATGTTCTACTAATCACGTCAAGAAGTTGACTGGCTAAATGTGGTGACCTGTGGTGCACGTGGATGAAGATTCCTGAACACTAGTTAGAAGTTCCTTCTGTGAGTAGATGCCCACAGAAGCTAGATACTGAAACCCACACAGTGATGTGTAACAAAAATTATTTGTTATTGCTATGTATTCATTTAGCTTATACCTTGTTCTTACTCTTAAGATATCAGGTGGCTAACAGTTCATAATTATTTACCCTCTCAAGGCTCCATATTTATGGAACTGCTGCTTACAATTTCACACAATTTTTATATGATCTCTGTTCATACTCCCAAAATGACACTCAGGATAGGAAACACTAGAAAATCTACAATGGTACCTGATTGTTCAATAAATTTTGGAAGAAGTCTGATGAGCCCTACCTATTGGGGAGTGTGTCCTTGTTAGTTCTGCTGCACCTCTCAGAAGCTTTCGATACCATCAACCATGACATCTTTCTGAGTCACTTTGCTGGGATGGGACTTAGAGGTACTGTTCTACTGTGGCTTTGTTCTTTCTTCAAAGGGCATTATCAGAGAGTTGTGCTGGGGGATTCCTGTTCAACTCCTTGGCTGTTGGTCTGTGTAGTCCCTCAGGGATCAATCTTGTCCCCTTTTGCTATTTAACATCTACATTAAACTGTAGGGAGAGGTTGTCCTGAGTTTGGGGTCAGGTGTTACCAATATGCTGCTGATAGCCATTTCCATTACTCCTTTCCACTTAATTCCAAGGAAGCTGTTCCTTGCCTAAACCGGTGTCTTACATCTGTAATTGTCTGGATGAGGGCAAACAAATTGCTTGATCCAGACAAGACAGAGATGCTCCTGGTTAGTCAAAAGACAGGTCTGGGAATAGGGATTCAACATGGGCTACATGGATTACTCTACCCCTGAAAACACAGGTTCACAGTTTGGGGGTACTCTTGGATTCATCTCTGAGCCTGGAGGCCCAGGTATCAGTAGTGACAAAGAGTGTGTTTGCACAGTTAAAGCTAGTGCACCAGCTATGCTAGTTCCTGGAGAAGTTGCGTCTAGCCACAGAAGTACATGCCTTGGTTGCATCCCATTTGGACTACTGTAAGGTGATCTCTGTGGGGCTGCCTTTGAAAAGTGCTCGTAAACTACAACTGTCCCAAAGATCTGCAGCCAGGCTGTTGACTGGGAATGGTTAAAGTGAGCTTATGATTTCCTTGTTGTAACAGCTCAACTGGCTCCCAGTCAGTTTCCCAGCACAATTCAAAGTGCTGGTTTTGACCTACAAAGCCCTATAAGGCTTGGGCCCAGGTTATTTGAAGGGATGTATCTCCCTTTATGAGGCCATTAGAACTGAAAGATCATCCAACGAGACCTTTCTTTCTGTCCCATCACCCTCTCAGGTGCATCTGATAAGAACAAGGTAGAGGACTTCTTGGTGGCTGCTCCCAGACTTTGGAACTCTATTCCTAGAGAGGCCAGGATGTCACTGTCCTTGCTGTCCTTCCAACAGCAGATTAAGACATTTTTGTGCCATTAGGCTTTTTATAAATTAACTGGGTTTGGGCTTTTGATGCTGTGTGAGTCTGTTTTATGGTTGGTATATTTTTAAATGCTTTTAATGTACTTAATATGTTTAATATGTAATGTTTTAACTTTATAGATGGTTTAATTTTTGAAAAAAACTGTTTGCCTGGATGTTTTATTTTGTACTATTTTGATGTTGTTAGCCACCTCAAGTTCCATGGTTGGGAGAAATTTTTGGAAATAAGTGAATGAATGAATGAATGAATGAATGAATGAATGAATGAATAAGAGAGATAAATACTGATCATGCTCCATGTTATACAGCCTAGGAAAATGTTTCTGCTTTAAACCCATTGTGCAATTATGTCAAATGCACACAACAGTGCATGGACAACAAATACCTACTATTGAGATTTACATTATTTGGGGAAAAAAAAACCTTGTTGGAGGTAAAGGTTCTCAACATACAATGTCTGCTTGTGAAAAAATCTTTCTAGAACAGGTGAAGCTGGAAACAACAAAATTGAGAACTTTCTTTTAGTTCTAGAAATATCACTAAAAATATTGTGGCCATATTACAAACATCTCGCAAAAACAGCAAGGAGTTATTTTCCTTTTCTTATAAATCATAGAATCATAGAAATGTAGAGTTGGAAGAGACCACACGGGCCATCCAGTCCAACCCCCTGCCATGCAGGAACACCCTCAAAGCACTCCCGACAGATGGCCATCCAGCCTCTGCTTAAAAATCTCCAAAGAAGGAGACTCCACCACACTCCAAGGCAGCATATTCCACTGCCAGACAGCCCTGACTGTCAGGAAGTTTTTCCTGAGGTTCAGGTGGAATCTCCTTTCCTGCAGCTTGAATCCATTGTTCCTTGTCCTGGTCTCTGGAGCAGCAGAAAACAAGCCCTCTCCCTCCTCTACCTGGCATCCCTTCAAATATTTAAACAATGACATTTGGGGGATATGTACTTATTCCTATTTTTTTTTTCTTGTTTTATTTTAGCTTCATTTTTTTACGTATCTTACTTAAAAATGTATGAAAGGAACAAATATATCCTTTCACTGTATAACAAAATCTTTACGATTACAAAGTTGCAGGTCCCTGATTTTCTCCTTGAACCTCAGCCCAACTGGTGCCAGTACTGGGAGATTTGTTTTTCCTCCTTGAAAATTTTTGGATTATTACCCTGCCTTGTTGAAATAGTATTTTTCGCCTATCAAGTAGTGTTTGTGTATGCTTCCTCTCCACAATGTATGTATTTTCAGGCATAGTTTTCAAATATAGTCACTTTTAAAAATGATTTTTTATCATTCCAAGAATTGCTTTGCAATCTCTGATATATAAAATGTAAAAGACTTCTGACCATTGCTTTCATCCCACTATATGTTTGGTTCAGAAGGTGCCAACAGGCTGAATTTTGGACAGAATCAAATTGAAATTAGCATTCTGCCCATCTGTAATAGTAAGCACTAAGAAATATCTGACGGGGAAATAAATGCTTTCAACCCTATGTGGCTGTGAGAATTAAACATATTATTTCAAATATTACAGGATTCAGATAATTCTCAAATGGGAACCAAAGGTTATAGAACTGAGACAGAAAGGTGCATTAATAGTAGAAGTGTTTTAAGTCAAGGAATGCTATGATTTAGGAGAGCTAAAAACTATGGATTGGCCACTAGCCTGTCATCAATCTCTTTCTGCTTCCTTTGTGTAGTGTGTTTCATTCTAGCTGAGCAGTCCTTTCTTATCTGGGAAAGCTTGATGACTAAGCATTTCTGAGGGATTGAAATCCTCACTTAATTCATTCTTCTGTGTGGGAATGAAATGCATGCTTCCTGACTTACCAGGACGTGAGTTTGCTGGCTGGGGATTGCTGGCTGGGGATTGAAATGGAGCAAGAATTATGACACCATAGTTCCTGTCTTTCCCCAATGTTTATAGAAACAGTGAGGACCACTGATCAATCACATTGAAGCATTGGCGATAGGCAGGGCTGAAGTCAGGTTATTGGCTCATATTCATGGTGGTCAGGCACTGGGAGATATAAGAAGCATTATGAACTCAGTTTATCCCTGAGTGTCAACTCACCCATACTACCCTGTAATAAGCAAGTTGTATGCCACATTACTTATCTTAGGGATGGGAAGAATATGGAATCTGGATCCATGGTTATGGAATGATATGTAGGCTGGTCCAAATAATTGGTTGGGAATCCTATTCTGGGACTTTGATGGTGTAATGGTTGGGATCATACCCAGCTCTAGGCCATGATGGATGGTCACACCCATGTGACAGGGGATCCACACAGTGGGTTCCATCCATGTGATATCTTGGGCTAGTCATCTCTGAGGTCAGCTGGCAAGTAGGCCAGGTCTCAGCTCATTGACCAACAGGCACATTGGTCAATGTCTGGACCCAGATCCAAGTAAACACTATGATAGATGATTGCTCTGAGGTTGAGGAACAACTGTGCCAGGAACTGAGCTGGTGATTGACCAGATCAACTTGCAAACATTCCCAGCAGTTGAAGGACAAGTGGAGGCACAGTTGCCCCAACCAGCTCCAGAGGGAGAAGGAACCAGCAGTGATTTGGAAGAATTACAGTCACCTGGGCCCCTTAGCTCACAATCACAAAGAAGGTTGAAATGGGCAGCTCAGAGGGAAGCTGTGTTGGCTAGATTAAGGAAGCAATAGCAAGTAACACTCGTCTCTGGCTATTTAGGTCAGTCAGCATGGCTTGCTCTTTGCTTGTAGCAAATTACTTGCAAGCCTCACTACCCTTGTGTTCTGGCTCCCTTGACCGCTCTGGATGGACCTCTGTTTTCTAGACCGTTGGACAGGACTTTGACCTGGCTCAGCTTTGTGGTTTCCTTAATAGTTGTTGCACTGGACATTCCTTGTTGCCTCCTCTTCCTCCTCACAGCGTGTATTCTCACCTCCTCTGCCTTATTGGCAGTGAGGCACAGACAGGAAGTTGGACTCTGACAAAAACCAACCTCTCAGAGCTGTATCCAATACAAGTTGTGACTTTTTTTTTTTCAGTTTATGTGTCTTGGTTGTATGTTCCTGGAGTAACTGGCCCCTTGGACCAACAAACCACTTGGCTTTTGTTCTGGACTGTGAGAGAGTTTCTGTCAGTCCTGAAAGAGTTCTCATGTTTGTGAGAAAAAATTCTATACAAACTGCAATGTCCGTAAAATGTGTAGTTGCTTTCTCATTGCATGGAGATTTAAAATTGGAAGCATCAGTTGGAGTGTTTGTGTCTTTTGAATTAATCAACAAATCCACATACACACCCCAAACACAACAGTCATTTCTGTGGAGACTGAAGGATGCAGTGAGGATGTATCCCGTTATTTTCCTTTAGTCTACTGAACATTATGGTTGTTTGCATCTTCCAGTGAAATATAGGAAGCTCCAGAAAGGAGAACCTGCAAATCCTTCACTGTCAGTTTCAACTTCACATGGCAGTTAATATACCCATAATCTATTACCTAGTCATAAATTCTGGCAGGAGTAGTCTTCCTGGGTGCTTAAGTCTGTTGGAGCACAGCCTTCTGGAGCTACAGACAGAAGTGATTAGGTGGGAGAGACCCACATGGTTGACTTTGTCTGTGTTGTTGCAGGAATACTGAAACACAAAATTAGCATAAACACAGGGGGTACCACCCTGGAAAGTGTGGCTTCATGGCTTAGGGTGCATCTGAAAGCTGTCCAAGAAATGATTGATATTCTGGTTTGTTAAATGTATATAAAAAAAGACTGGCATAAATTCAGTCTATCCTTATGATCACTGACACCAAAGACTCCAGTCGAGGGTAAGCTAAAGGGCCTATTAAACTCCTCCCATCTTACCAAGGTCCTCATTTTGCAGTGTTTATTCTTTTAAAGACAGGAGAAAAAAAACTTCTTTCCCAGCCTCCCCAAAAAGAACAGCATGAACAGAGGCATTGGTCTGAATGAACTTATATAACAGTTTCAGGTGTCCTACTTGTAGCTTGATATTAAATTTCTTTCTCTTCCTATAAACTTCTGTTATCTGAAATGCAAACTGAAAGCTTGAGTAGGACTTTTCTTCTGGGGGTAACTGGTGAGAGTTTCATAGACGCTGGGATGCTTGACCTTTTCACTTGGTCAGACCTTTGCAGCTGATGTCAAAATACCTTTAACTTGTATCTATGGGGGTTTCTTTTCCTACTGTGCTAAACTTTCACAATTCATACCATAAATTTCTCCTAGAAAATAATAAAAAAAAGTTCATTTTTTTATCTGTTTGGCCTTCTAGCTAGCCAGAGACTACAGGGAACCGAGGTTGTTTTCACACTGCAATTGGACAGATGCTCTGTCTGCTGGAACAGTCATGAAACTATCCAGACCTGCGGGAGCCACCTGTCCATTGTTAAACCCAATGTCTTGATTTGGGGAAAAATTCAAACTTGTTTAACTCTCAAAGAATGTTTAGAGACAGTGAGTTGAATAACTGGCAACTCACCAGGAAGTTGCTGTAGTTGTCATTTACCTGGCAGAAAATAGTTCCATAATCAATGGTGTTAGACTTTGTTCACATGCCATATCAAAATCACTTCCTCATAACTGACTTCCATGATTTTGTAAGATGAAAGGAGCTCATATCATTTCTGGTCAGATCAGAACACCCACCCATAAGCCTACAATAAGAACATAATGCTATTAAACAGTGCTAGGAAATATATTATTCTGTGAGACATTCAAAGATGTGTGTCTTTCAAATTTACTATAGCCATCATGTGAATCACTTGAGAAAGGATCTTACATCCAAATAGAAACAGTTATTTATTACTTCTGAAATGAAATATTTTTATTAGATCTATTGTTTCCTTCTTTCTTTCCTTCTTTCCTTCTTGTTTTTAAATACTTACTCAGTTTGCTATTCATTTACTGGGTTCACACTCATTCATTTTTTTTCCAAAAGTGGCATTCAATTTGGCTTACAAGAAAAATGATGAAAAATAGTAACAGTAATAAAGCACAGACAAATTGAAATGCACTTAAAACATAAAGAAATGAATATACATTTAGTCTAATAATACAATTTAGAACCGAATTTAAGCACATAAATAAAGCAAAATAAAATATTCTTCCGGTAAAAGGCTCATTTCTCAATGATTGGTCAGTTTTCAAAATCCTGTCTTAATAAAACTATATTTGCCTGCTGGTGGAAGGTCTATACAGAGAGGACCAGGATAGACTTCCTAGGTAGAGAGTTCCAGAATGAAAGTGGTGACTATGAAATGTCTCTCTATCCTTCCCTAAACATGCCTCTGAAGATGGTGAATGTTTGAAGGTCTGAAACCCAGCAGATATGTGAGTGAATATGGTATCTTATTCTGGACCCAAGTTTTTTATGGCTTTATAGGTCCTAATGAACAATTTTAACTTCACCTGAAAGAGATTAGTAGCCCAGAAAGCTACCGTAACAAGTGAATTGTATGCTTATTTGCTAATATCAAGAAAGAGAATGATCTGAAGAGATAGAACATAAAAACACAAGGAGCAATTCAGTTCTATACCTTTAACAGATGTTTTCTGGGAAGCTGTTTGGAATATGAGAAAATCTGCAGTGCCTTGCTGAAGAAGTTCTGGTAACTTAAAGCAAAGATGCTTGTCCAGCGCAAGCAATTTGATAGCCTAAGGATACCCTTGACAGCTAGGAGATCTCTGAGATAAATAGACTGTGGAATATGGAAGGCTTTAAAGGTTAGCATCCAAAATTTGAGCTGGAACTGAAAACTAATTGGCAATAAGCCTCATTGCTGTAATGTTGGTTGAAAATTTGCCACACATCAGATGTAGTGGTATCATATCCTACTTATAGCTTCCTATTTATTTATTTTAGGGTCTGAAGTACCCTCAAATGCTGAGTGAAATGGACCAAATTTGACATTTATAACCAGATTATTTATTTATTTATTTATTTATTTATTTATTTATTTAGAGGATGCAGTAGATATGGAACTTTGCAGAATCATAAAGATCAGTTTGGGGATGTCTTTTGTCAATTTGGAGGTACAAGAGCTAAGCTATTATTTGTTTATAGGAATTAAATTATTAACAAGTTACTTCCAGAAGTTTGACAGCTATTGTCTCTTTGCTGACCAACCACAGAACTTATGATAGATACATAGATTGGGTTGAAAATGGCTCATTTTATTTAATTCTAACCTATTGTTCTTTAATTCTTGAGAACCGCAAAACTGGGGAGCAATCTAGTGTGGGAACAGCTGAGGCAGGTAATCTTTCCATACTTCTTCCCTGGCTTCCTCTGAGCCCTGAAGAGAACCCTGAAGCTGATTGCTTCCTGGCTGGTCTGCAATTAAAAGGGTAACATAAAATTCCCTTCCCCATGTCACAAGATTTAAAGTGAGTGAGGATCTAGTCCTCAGGACAACCCTGAGGAAGGTCACCTTTCTCATCCCCCTAGTTAATGATTTATAGAGGCAGTTCTACAGCCCCTCTTTTTAGCAAAAGAGTGCCATAGGTGTTCACCAAATTCCTACTTCTCCCCCCATTACTTGCCGAGTGACCACCTACAGTAAAGCTTAGACTATATCGGAGAATGGAGGAGACAGCTGAAGATAAGCTGTGTCTGAGAAGGAGAGGAAGGTCTCCTTCCCCATCCCACCAGTTGCATTACCTATAGAGGCAATTTCAGAGCCCTTCCTTTCACCAAAAGGATACCATAGGTGTATGATGAAGTGGAAATACAACCCTAGTTTTCCACAAACCCTAGAGTATGTCCAGGGACATATTAGCACCAGCCATTATACCTCTCTCCTGTGATCAACATCCAGAGTCTTACAAATTGGGGAATTTGCCAGTCTTCCAGATTCTGGGGATAATCCTTTGCTATGGAGGCAGGCACAATATTGCGGCAGGTGAGGAACAGTTACAGGCCATCATTCTCCAAACTCTGACAATCTAAATTCAAATAATTCATTAACTGCCCCAATGTAACATGTCTTGGTACTAGGAGCTAAGAATACGCTAATGCCCCTCACTACTTCACCCTTCTAATCATGTACAGGTTTGCCAGCATCAGGTCCACTGTGGCAACCGCACTTGGTGCATTGTCCAAAGGACTCCATATGTGCATTGGAGAGACCATTGACTAAGCTATTGTCCATTCCAGTCACATGGAGTACTATAAAGAGAATATTATACCATAAACACTGATGGGTAAATGCACTTACCAGCTTTACCAGGGTACTTTGATAACAAGGAGTTGATGACCTGTGTCATGGTTATCACACCAAAAATGAATAGAAGAGTCAGAGGTGAATCTAAGGTGGGGCAAGTAGGGCACGTGCCCTGGGCGCCAATGCCAGGGGGTGCAAAAAAAGTGGTGCTAGAAGCAGCAGAGAAGGAGAAGAGAGTGGCCTTGGAGGTAGGGGCATAACTTCCATTCTTGCCCTATATGTTTATGCTAGATGCACCTCTGGGAAGAGTTGCCTAATTTCTCCACCCATATCCACACCACAATTAATATTACAAAATTCTAAGAACGTAAGGTTGGCTATAATGCAAGATTCCACAACAATTGTCTTTTGAAAAAGGTGCCCAAACCCACTGATCCTTCAGCATCTGATGATACTTGTGGGGTATTCCAGAGCTTCCTCTTCTCATGTCGAAAGGAGATCTCACTGAAGTTAGTGAGAAATTCCAACTAACTGCAAGATCACTAGTGTAATTTTGATTCGGTGATGCACCTTGCTAACCGCATGCCCTCGAACATCACAAAGGTGCCAGAGAAAGGCCCTACCAGGAGCTGCCACATGGCAAGTAAAGCTTAAGTGCCCAATGGGTTCTTGGATTTCCCTGAGAGTCGGGGTTTTTTTTTTCCTGAGCAAGAAATACCAACACTCTCTTCCTCATGTCCTGTAATTTCTCCATGAGCAATCCATATAATTGATTTACTATGTTGATTTCAATATTCCAAAACACCAGCTGTTGTGCTGGGTCTTCAGTCTTCTCCTGAGCCAGCAGAATTCACAGCTTCTGCACAGATGCACAAAACTCAGCTAAAAGGGATTAATGTTGACTTGTTTCATACTGTTCTATGAGCGAAAACTCATTTAAATAGTGCACAACCCCTTTTCATCCTACTTTCATCTTAATTGCTCCTTTGTGAAAAATACTAAACTTCTTGAACATCTTCTCATTTGAGGGCATTGTCTACATAGAACATGTTCTTCCTATTGGGTGTTTAGTGTCATGTGCAGCATTCAAGAATTTTAGTTCTTTTCTCAAATGCCACACATGAAATTGAACACCCCATAGGAAGAGCATGATCCATGTATAAAATGTCCTCAAATGAGAAGCCCAGTAGTTCAAAATTCCTGGGGTGTACTGGCAAATGACAAAATCCTGTTTTTTGTTGCATTTTTTTTCACCAGTTCTACCTCTATGCTGTGCCCATGGATTTCCCTCACAGCTGCATAAAATGAAGTGTACCTTACTAGACACAGTTTGGCAGGAATAACAATATGAAGTGACTCATGTTTCAGATAGGACAGATGATGAATAATTCTATATTCACTGGAAGCTTTTTTCAACAGAACAGCAAGCAGAGACACCCTCAAGTTGGGAATGTGTGATACCTCTTTCTGAATTTTCTCCCTGACTTTATGTTCTTTTCCCATCACCAACTTTAAATTCTTATACTTATAAGGGCATTAGATCCCTTGAAATGGAATCTGGAAACCTACCTCAAACCCTTCTTCTAAATATCATTCTGCCTCCTATTGTGGTATAATTGCAACAAAAATGTTTATCTTTTTGTAGCTTATTGAAGCTGGACCTATTTTAGAGGTAGAGGGGGTTTTCCATTGCCTCGTTTCCTTTCTTGCTGCTCCCTGCCAATGTTTGATTGGCCTGGTCCTTTGGGACAATTTCAAAAGGAATATGGTCCTCCATAGACTGAATATTCATGTTTGAATCTATGCAATTTGTGTGTATATGTTCCTTAACTCCAGACTTCCAGCAGAGCAATGTATGCAACTGTCCTGGGTGCTGAGGATCTGAAATGATTCTTCTCCTTGGACTTTCAGCACCAAATGGCCTTGAGAGACTGTTCACTTTGTTTAGGTCTCATGGATGTCATGATCTGTATCCACAATTATTGGTGTATCTGGTCCCATCTCAGGGTGGCTGCTGCATGGACTATGTGCTTCTATTCAAGTGAATAGGGAAAAAAAAATCTTAATCAATAGACTTGTGATGATTACTCTAGCTATGTATGGTTTATAGTCAAGTTAAAGAGGAAGACAGTTAATTGAAAGGATTTCACATTCGTTGTATTTGTGATGAAAGGATGCATGAGGAGAATGTGGAACCACATCAACCAGTCTTGCCTTTGAACCATTTCCCTTGCCACAAGGCAGTAAACAACTCTTTGTGTTTGTACCCAATCATAAAGGACCACAGAGCATGTCAATGCACAAAGCCTGTGCTGAGTGGGCCAAGGGACCATGGGGAAGGAGATGGGATTCAGATAGTATGGGATATGTACTAATGTCCCTTTACTTATTATTGAAACATACAAGCGATCGAGAGCAGAGCTGCTGCATATGTCAGTGGCTTGAAGGAGCTGCAGTCTCCCTTATGAATTTGTTGAAAGCATTGAGAATCATTACATGAAGCCCCTATAGACATTTAGATTACAAATATTCATTGTTGCCAAACTAATTTGTACAGTAAGCTAGATGAGTAAAGCCACTCTGCCACTCTAATAAATAGGGAAATCTACTATATAGCCAAATGATAAAATTTTAAAAAAATCTTTGGAAATTCAAAACATTAGAAATAGAATTCAGTATGACTGCTAGAACCCAAAGAATAAATCTAAATTAAAACATACAGCTTGGTGTAAATGGCTGTAACCTTTGGTAACATGATATGGTTCACTGTAAACATTCAGAAACATTAAAACACAGCCATTCTTAACTGACATATTTTATTAACTGAGGTATATCATTTTTTACTCTTTACAATTCAGTTTTCTCTTTATTACATGATAGTGTCCATGTGCCGTTATTGTCAGAAATGTAGAAGAGGCAGAGAAATTTGTATTGGTATATATTTCTGCTTCCTGATATATATATATATATATATATATATATATATATATATATATATATAAGAAAGCTTATATATCACATGAATGAAATGTTGTGCTTGAAAATAATTGGACAATACAGTTACAGAAGGTTGTAGGGGAGTAGCTGAATAAAATGCCCTATGCTGAAAGACTGGTTTTAGAATCTGAGATTTTTTTAAACAACCTCTAAGCACATTAAAACAGACAAGCAAACAAACTTTCTGCACAAATGACACGTAACTGTATATGCATTTTCCTAAAGAAAATCCATCATTTTACAATCTAGCTTTTGAGTTCCAAATGCATTGGCCTGAATTCTCAAGATAAAATAGCAGATTTGTCATTGTAAATGGCAGATCATGAAACCTAAGTTCTCAGAGAGTTAATCCAAATGGTTTCCTTGTAGGCCTTTTCTCAAAGGAAAGAAAAATGCAATGCAATGAGGCCTTAGTGTGAAACTTTAAATTGCTTCTTTCCAAAAATGGATTTTTGACTATTATATTTTCTGAATACTTCTTTTTACATTGTTTGTTGAAGAATTAGTAATTCAAGTAACAAGGGATTAATACTGCTAGGACCAGCTGCTAATCCAAAGATAAGCACCCAGAGTCTGAAGAAAATACAGAATTCTCAGAACTGTTCAGCTAATCCACTTTTACAATGACCTAGACAGACCAGCATTTCCTCAGAGAATAATTCAATTTCTAGAAGACAGTTATGCTAACATATACAAGATTTATGTAGTGCACCATGGTGCTAAAGGAGTGTTTCCAAAAACAAATCAGCTGTGACAAGGAAGCTGCTGTTATTTATAGGCTAACCTATAATTCTCCACAAGACTGTTTACATTCAACTCTGAGTTTATCAGAATCTCTGTTGCAATATTTATTGTTTTAATCATTGTATCTAATCATTGGTATTGCTAACCTACACTTGGACAAAATTTATAGAAATGGCATATGACTATTACCACAGATAAAAAGTGCACCTGTCTCTTTGTTCCTGACAAAACTAGTCTACTGATAAAGTGAAACTGCACACTTAGAAAAAAAGTTTACTGCTCGGCATAGCAGTATATGTAGGGTTGTATATCTTTGCTTATTTTACACATTTTTATGATTTTTCATGCTCCAGACATGTTCATGTGTGCAAATGGTTTTATTTTATTTTATTTTTACTGTACTTATTTATTGTTGGAAGCCACCTTGGGTCCCACTCAGGAGAAAGGCAGCCTACAAATAGAATAAATAAATAAATAAATAAGTGCATAAATAAATAAGAAATATGTCCAAAAATCTTTTTGAGAACCTCTCTATTTTTGTTCAAACACCATGTTTTCATCTAGAAAACAGTTCTGCAAAATCATGTGCTTTTTTGTGCAAAAATACTGTTTTTCTGCAAAGTAGTCACCAAAAAAAGCCTTGAAATGCAAAAATGTGTGTGTGTGTATGTGTGTGTTTGTGTGTATATAGTGGTAGTTGACAATGTTCTTGTTGAGCTATCTCAGTGTTGAGATAATGCTAACAAAATAAACAAAAAAAGTGTTCATCCCTCATTCAAACTCAAGTTTCTCATCCTCCTCTGCAATCTAGTCTAGTTTAACATTATTCATATTCTCAGATTATTTCATTTGCATTTTACCACTCCACACTTTTGGTTTCTACTGAATCCTGAAACTATAATGCTGAATGGTGGGAGATTTATGAAAGAGAGAGACTTTTTCACACACTGTAGAATTAAACTGTGTAATGCTGTACCACAAGAAGTAGTGAAGGCTGTCAACTTGACTACTTTAAAAGGATGGCAGGGAGAAAAAATTGTCATAATGTATCACAAGTGCCACAGATAGTATGCTTTCTGGTATTGATTACTGAGAGCCAGGAGGAAGAGGTTATTTTCATGCCTGGCTTGTGGGCTTACCATCTGCAAATGTTTGGCCACTGTGTGAACAGAATTCTGAAACTCTTTCACACTACACAAAGCACACTATGATTCCATTTTAACTGACATTGAAACATCATTTGGAAGCATGAAGTTTGTAGTTTGGGGCAAAACCAGACCTTCTGGTTAAGAGTACTAATAATCCCTCCTTTAACTGGAAGTTCCAGAACTCCACAAAATGTAACCATGATGGTTAAAGTGGAATCATAATGCTATAACTGTATATTGTGAAAAGGTCCTTGCACTCAATAAATCTGACACAATAGTTTTTGTCAAGATGAAGACTTAGGCCTTTTCCACACCGGGCTAGTAAAATGGTGCACAGCGACCTCCAACAGAGGTCTTCTGCACCTTAGAGTGGACTGGGGTGGACTACTTTTTGTAGTTCCATACCTCAGTCCACTCCGGAGTGACCAGAACTGGTCTCGCAGCGTGTTTTTTAAAAACCTCTTTTTAGAAGTTTTTAAAAAGCACGGAGCACGCAACCCCGTGCTGCTCCATCACCCAGCTCCGGAGCAGATTTCCAGGCGTGCGCAAGTGCGTGCCTGCAGATCTGCCGGGGGCGGGCTTCCAGCTGGCAAGCTTCTCCGGTTGGTGGAAAGTCTCCACCAACTGGAAGCTGCCATTTAGGATGCTGGAGGAGTGCGGAGTAATGAGCTCTCACTCCTCTTCATCGCGATGGACTCACCCAGACGAAGTTAAAATCAGGTGAGTAGCATGTTCCATCGTTCCCCCCCACACACATCTGGAAAGGGCCTTAGAAGCACTAGATATTAGAAAATGAGAACTTGACAAGTTTTACACTTTTAGTACTAGCTTGGTTTTTTTGTAGGGGGCAGGGAAGAGGAGTAATGTAGAACTCTGTCCTTGGTGTTTAATTTCTAGAATCTTATCTCACTGAGTATGAGTCAACAAATTTTAAACAGAAAAAAAAATGAGACAGGCAAAGCTGGTGAAAGTAAACTTGAAAACTAGGACCTCAATAAAAACATAAAACATTATATTCTGTGATAACTGAAATATAGAAAGGTTAAGTGTTAAAAGAAACTTGAGTAAATGGAAGTGGTTCAAATCTGCGGATTTTTTTTTTTTAATAATGGTGATCACTAATTCAGTTTAGCATATGTTTTATTTCACAAAAGAGATTACTGATATGAGTGGTAGATTGTCTAGTAAAAGTACTGTTGCTACAAAGTATAAGAAATAGAACATCAGTTTTTAACATTTTTTTTTAGAAATATGAAAAGGAAATATGAAAAATAAATATTATTGAGTATAAAACTATCATTGCAATGCACAAACCATAAATACAGAAGTAAAACATGTGATAATAGTAATATAGTTGTCATTATTTCCATGTTACCACTAAAATCCAAGTCGTTTGGAATCAAAGTTGTTGCACATTTCCCATTTCCATCACTTTTGATACATTACACTTTGACTTGCAGATGTATAGTGAGGAAGAACTTATTTCACAAACATACACATACAAACATACAAACACCTACAAACATCCCAACTTTAGCAATGGGCTCACATATAACCCCAATGTTTGTGTTTGTGGTCTGAATGAGATGGGTGTCCATGATGTTGGTAAACCATCTGGATACCATTGAATCACACGTAGATTAGTTGTCAGGATTGCATACTGCGTTTGGGTGTTTTATTGTCAATTGTTACCATCTTATGTCTCCAACGTCTGTTATTTTCATTTGCAGTACAAAATCTTAGTAAAGCAATTTGTCTAGTGAAAGTATCAACTTTTCAAACAGCAATGGCGATCTTCCCATGTTTTCTATAGTGTCTAGAACACTGCCAATTGTTGTCCTGAAATCATTCCTCTGTCTAACTTAACTTGAGCAGAGAATGCTCCTATGGCATTTCTGCCTCAAGCTAGAAAACTCTAGCACTGGAGAACAATTGAGAAGTCCAAGTGTATAATAAATGGGATGATGTAGCATCTGTCTATGTCAAGTCCAATGAGAAGTCATAATTTTAAGAATAACATAGGGTATCTTCAGAATGCCAGGACCACTACATCACAGTTGATGAGTATATCCGTAACTTCTCAATCATCCGGATAGACTACATGCATTATCTTTGCACCCATATATTTATGACTGATTACATTAATGTGACAAATCATTCTTTTGTCCTACTAATTACATTACCAAATTAAACAAACTATTCTTGTCACATTCCACAAGCTCCTCAGCAATTTTTTTCTTCAAATATTCATTTTGTGTATGTGTGCATGTGTGTGTGTGTGCATGTGTGTGAATAAAATTATATGTATTGGGACTACTTTTGCTTGTTGAATTAAGTATATTCTTGAATTATATCTTTTATTGGATTCTTTAATGAGATAACCTTGCAAAAGATAAATATAAGGTGAAATTCCTTTTGCATTTTTTTTTAAAGGCAACCACTTACACCAGTACACTTTAAATTCTTGGTGCATGTCCTTATTTTTCCCTTTATGGGGAAGGATAATTTGATCATGAATTTTGGAGATCATAGAAACAGGATTTAACAAAAAATGGTATTGCAGCTTAATATACTTATGTTTACAAGTTGGTTTTACTTTTTCCTCCTATAAGTCATCCCTCCCGAGCTTTGTCGTGCTCACAGGGATGTTAGGTCCTCTCTCCAACTATCTAACAGACATACTTCCTCCAATGCTTTTGGGTTCATGTTGCACAACAAGATGTCATTTCTAAGCATTCCAAGTTTTGTGGCTAATAGAAAGGTGTCGAGAAAGCTGTGTGTTGCTTCTTTCCAATTGTACTTCTTTGAATCCTGAGGGACTGGTGAAATTCAGTATGAAATTGTTCCTAGGGTATTCCATCAAGTGAAACCATAGGGGAGGTGCAGAAAAAAACATCACACTGTTGGCAGCAGCACAGAACTTTTAAAAATGTTTTAAAAAGAGGACTATATATGAAAGCTCCAGGTACCTTTTAAGATTAGGAAAGGCAAAAATTACACTCCACTTGGAATTCCGGTGAAACATATTTGTTCCCATGGTCTTTTGGGCAGGGGTTCAATTTATCTTCAGCAACCCACTGAAAGGTGAAAAAGAGGGAGGGGAGATAGTTTTAATTTTCAAAGTGAATTATGCCATGGCCTCTACATCTACTAAATCATAGGGACTCTCAATTTCATCTGAAGAAACTTTACTAGCCTTGCCAATCTCCTTCAGAAGGACCAGCAGGGACAGCCATTCCAAACTTCACTTCACTTTTATCTTGGCTGGACAGTCACACACGTGCTCGTTCTGGACAAAGTCCTATACTTGAGAAAAATGGTACCAAATTGAACTTGGCCACTAATTAATCTTGTCTGGTTTGAATCTAGACGCATTTGTGTTTTATGAAATCATCATTTACACAAATATGCAAAATTATTCAACAATAAGATGGAAATACCTTTAAAAGAAAAAAGAGTAAAGATGGATGTAGTAGGACCTGCTGGCTTCCAAGCCATCAGAACAACAAATCCATTCTTGACTTTTGTTCAAACTTTAAAGGAGCGATCCATGTTGCTGGTCCTATCTGGAAGAAAGTTTTCAGCAAAAAGTAGTAAAGAGGAGGGAGAACATAAGATATCCTTTCTATGTGGCACAAACCAATATTGGCAACTGGTGGTTTCCAGTACTGGTCTCTCGTCAATCAGGTGGTGAATTCACTCTGAATTATGGAATGTAAGGAAATTATGAAGTGATCTGAACACTATCTCCAAAACAAATTCAGACTAAAACCCAAAGCAGAGTCACTACTCCACTGACATGGATTTGTAATGTGTGTGTGTGTGTGTGAGTATGTCTCTGTGTGTTTGTGTATAAGAACTATCTAAAAAATCAGTAATTTCTTTATAAGTCTGATGGGAAGATCTTGAAATTCTTGAAAGCAGAAGGTAGGAGACACCAAAACTTAAAAGATTTGTTCTTAAAAGATTCACATCTTCATCATTACCTTTTTCTTTTGCCACATAGGTTTTCAGATTTTTCCCCTGCCCTCTTTGTACTGCACAGTTTTTGGCTTTGTGAAAGGTTTTTATTTTCTTCAACTGTCTTCAGCTTATGACTTACTTCTTGGGGGAAAAAACTAGTGCTTTCTAAATAAATATTGATTCTCTTCTGCTACTTTCAGAAGGTTGTAGAAGAATGGGGAAAAAGTCTCCCAAATATAGCCAGGAGAAATGTGGGGTTAAAATAATGAAAAAAAAATTGAAATAATGTTAATATTATGAAGTTGTACAACAGTTTCCTTTCCACCGTGTCTTAAAGTAAGAACTACTCTTCCAGTCACTTACAAAAAATGGCTTCCTGTGCCCACTTTCAAAACAGACGTACATCATCATATATCATTACCACATTGGGCATTTCTGGTGTAATTCTGAATGCATCAAGCAGAATCTGGATTTTCCATCTGTTTATGGAAATTATTACCTTTTTTTTTTTCACCACCAGTAACTTCAGCTTTCTATAGAACCACATCATCTGAGTCCTCTTTCCAAAATCATGTTGTCCATCACTGTCAGAAGAAAAGGCATAATGATAGTGAGGGATATGGGCTACTCAAAAACAATGACAAAGGTGGAAGACCATTAAAAAAAAATCTCTCTCCCACCAAAAAAAGTCATATTTGAGATTAAAAGAATTTAGGTATTGTTTTTTAAACCCCTTCATTGATATGTGCTGGTGATTTTTCTTTTTTGTTTGAAAACTTAAAAACAAAGCCAAACCCTTAACAACCAACTATGGATGCATAGAAGTGGATGGATAGATGATGTATAAATTAGAGAAAGAAAATTTCTCCGCACTTTCCAGCCATTATTTGTACATTCTGAAGTATTTCACAAAATGTGCAAAAGTGAAAAAGAGCAAAACAAAAAAACAAAAAAACAAAGCAAGTGTTTTCATTGGAAATCATAAAGGGTTATACAACTCCCCCCACACTGTTTCCTGAAGTGCATTAGGTTTTTTTGTGCAATAGTCATATTTCCACAAAAAGTCTGTTTCTAAAAAAAAAAAAAGTGTGATGTGTGCGTATGATAACATTTGCTTTCTGAAAATTTCTTTGCACTTTTTTTTTCTAGTGCAAAACTGACCCTTTTTTGGGGTGGGATAAAAACATGAGCAGGAATTCGCTTGGGCATTTATGGATATGTAAACCAGTGTTACCTTAAAAAGTGGGGTCTGTCTGCAATGCCAGCATCTCTTTAGAAATCTGGAGAATTATAGCTCAAAGCAGACCTGTGAAAGGAAGGTAACAGCAGGATCTTTTTATCTATGTATACCAGTACTAACTGTAGAGATGACTCCAGTTAAAAGTTGAACAGAGTATTTTATTGGGCATCAACATCAAACAAGAAATCAGAGACTCTCAAGAACCACACAAGGCTACAGGAACAGAGATCTGGGTGCCACATGCTATATCCAAAATAGTACAGGTTACTGGGATTGGAGCTAGGGTTCTTATAACCCTATTTTCTACCCTGAGGATGGTACAAAGACAAAGCTGTAATGGCTTTCCCAGAAAACTGACAAAAAAGTCCAGAATAGTCTAATTGTCTTAACTTTAGGTGACCAAACACTGATGGGAGTCCTGACAATCTTTTAATGTTCAAGTAGTGTGAATGGGAAAGATCTGGGTATGCTATGCTCACAGTATGGGTCCTGATTGCTTCATCTGGGCATTTTTGCCTGCTATTGTTTCTGAGAATGCATGCAACTTACAGTTTTTTAGAAAGTATTATCCTAAACCCATTAGCATTGGTCTTTCCTGACTAATCCTCTCTGAACTTATGATCTGATCGTGACTGAGGTCATCCTGACCTAGCATACATATACAGCCAGTACACTTTCAAAAATGTCTTTCAAATATGTCCAAATATGAAAATAGCATATCCCTCACAGTTGGGGGTATATGGTGTGGTAACATGAGAATTACACATTCATGACTGTTTTTTATCAATGATCCCTATGAGTGCCTTAATTCAGGGCAACTGTTAATACCATGAAAGTCTCCCAATCTCCCCTTACCAGGCATCAGCTTCTGCAGTCAATGAGGGCCTATTCATCTGTTGCTCAGGAAACATCTAAATGACATTTCCAACTTCCCACATAAGTGTTCTTCCATGTGAGGAGGGAATTGTGAGAGGGACACAGTGCTGTTTTCTATACAGAAAATGCTGTAATGAGGGATTTATTCTGCATAAATTCACAAATGGTTGATTTGCATTGAATTTTCTGAACAGAAATTAATATTTGTTTATTAAAACACTATTTTCCAGACAGAACACACTGTTTTTGTGCAAAACAACCACATGAAAATTTTATGCAGACTTAAGTCCCAAATTACAAATAACCTTAAAAACTGTGTGGTTTTCAAAGGCTTTCTTGTTGATATTACTTGTTGCTACCTTTGAGAAAAAAATATAGTGAAGATACCAATACCGATAAATACCAAGTCCAAACTGCTCAAAATGCTCACATCTGAGTTTATTTCCCCCTTAATTCTCTCAACCTGATTTCCTGAATGTCATGAAATATATTTGTTTGCTAGGAAATGCATGGCAGCAAATACGATTACCATACCCACCATGGTTGTTCTTGGCCAAACAGGAGTCAGATTTTCCTTTGGTAATAATGTTATATTTAAGGAGCCTTCATCAACTACTATATATATCCTCACCCCATTTTTTTCCTTTTTTTTTTTTCATCTAAACATTTCGCTCTATTTTTCCAGCTCTCCTAGATCAAAGAAATTCTGCAGCATAGAACATTCAATTCAGGATTGGTTGATGCTTGATATAAATTATTCTTTCAACTCACTATGCTTCTATATTTTCTCTTAGAAACTGGCAAAGACTCTATTCAGGTATCCATTAGGGGTTAAGGATGTGGGGGCAGGGGAGTATGCTAGCTTCCCAATCATTACTTCACATATGAAGAGAAGAGTATTCTTTCTTATCTGGCAAACGTCCAGATACAGGTTTGTCATTTTCATACTTCTATGTGGGTAAAGTAACTCTAGAAGGTGATGGAGCTAGTGCATCCTCCTTCCTCAATACTTCAGGTTGATATTATTATGAATCTCAAAATAGGTTTAAAGAATTGTTGTGCTGTAGTTCTTCAGCTGAACTGGTTTGTTTGGCTGCATTCTCACGTTCTTCCTGCAAGTTATCCTTAAAGGCAATTCCTTTTGTTTGCTTCTCATATTTGTACTTGACACCATCGTCATCATCACCAAAGACACAAATTGAAATGTTCTGTTTGCTTACTAGCCATATCTCTGCTGCCATACAAATGCTATATTTGTATGTTTGTTAAATTGTGCATTTTTTGATAATTACAGTGTGATCTCACAAGCATTGTTCTGAAGATCTACAGCAAAGACTGAGCTAGAGAGAAAGAGAGAGAGAGATCATATGAAAAGGTTTGAAAAGATGTTAGATCAAGATTCCACTCTGATCTGCCATACAATCAATACCACAGCTAGAACTAGAACTATGCTCCCAGATATTTTTAGAGGGATAGATAGAGAGATGGATCTCATCTGCAGTTCATGAGAACCAGACCATAACTACCAGAGTTTGATTCAGGAACATTCACTTCTACTTCTCCCCCTTAAAAAAAAAATCTATGAGTTTTTGAGCATGGTGTACAGCAATTCCCATACTGGTAAAGCTCAAACTGTGACAGAACTTTGGGGACATATATTGCAGTAGGAACTCAGTCTCTTTGACAGGAAAACTGCACTGAATTTCCCATCTTCACCTTCAAAATAAATGTTCCAATTCTTATAACCTGAGGGAATTATTCACCTGAAAGTTAAAGTTAAAAGAAGAAGAAAGAATTTGGGCATTGCAACCCTTACGAAAAGTTATGGTGCCAAATGTTGGGGTAAAGGGTGGACAGATTGAATAGTTTAATGAAGGGTAAGAATCAGGCTTGCAAGTTTCTGAGTGGTATTTAACTAATGGATTAACCAAATAAAGTTTTAGTTGATTAATTTATGCAAAGCCAATTTTAATTGGTTCTCTTCTTAGTATGCTAAGTGAAGTCCTGTTACCAGGCCATACACCCCTACTCCTTGATGTGATTTAATTGGTAAAATATTTAATTGACATGAAATATAAATTATATCCTGCTAGGGGAGGGAGCTTGCTGTCAGAAAGGAACTGGCTGCACACGTGCATTGCAAAACCAGGTCAGAATGAAACCTCAGGGCATGGCTAGATCATAGTCAGAGAAATTCCAGAGAAAATGGACTGGCAGATGTTCCTCAGTGACTCAACTTTTAGAAACAATAGTACCCAAAAGTGCTTTCATAGAATGACTGATTGTAGAACCTTCTCCCTTTGTCCATCAAAATTCTCCCTTTTGTTTCCTCACCTCTCCCACCATTAAGGAGCTATCACAATTCTCATCAATCTTTTGTCACCTAATGCTAAAGCCATTCACTAATTTCAGACCCCATTGTCCGTTTTCCAGACCCCATTAACACCTTCTCCCTCAAGGCAGAAAAAGGTATTTAAACTCCAGCTATAAGCCAAGCAATCTGTAGTACCATAGTACCTTTGGTATACTGACCAACACTCTATTGCTCTGATTCCTGATTTGTACTACTCTTAGATTCCTAGGCCATTTCCACACTCAGCTAGGGATCGCTCCCTGCCGCTACTCACCAGATCTTCTGTCAGTCCGTTCAGGTCCGGGGTGAGGAGGAGCAGTGCGTCGTCATAGACCCGCACTGCTCCGGCATCCTAAATGGTAGCTTCCAGTTGTTCATATTCTTGGCCAACTGCTGAAGCTTGCCAGCCTAAAGCCCGCCCTCTGCAGATCGCAGGCTCGCATTGGTGCGAGCCTGCGAATCTGCATCGGAGAGCAGGCACGCAATGGCGTACGCCAGCATTTTAAAAGACCTGAAAAGTCAGGTCTTTCAAAAACACGATGGAGGACCACTTGAGGTTGTTCCAGAGCGGACTGAGGTGCGGATCTACGGTAAATAGTCCAGACCCAGTCCGCTCCATGGTGCAGATGCCCTCCGTGGAGGACACACTGCACCATTTTTATTACCCTGTGTAGAAATGGCCCTAGTCTAGGCCACATTGCTTTAGTTCCTCTCTGCTG
The DNA here is from genome assembly GCA_030412105.1 of Cyclura pinguis. Lineage (NCBI taxonomy): Eukaryota > Metazoa > Chordata > Lepidosauria > Squamata > Iguanidae > Cyclura > Cyclura pinguis. The sequence goes on along the minus strand of CM059601.1, from coordinate 148,188,303 downwards.
GATTGGTAAATATCACCCACTTTGCCCAAAACTCTCACTATCAAAACTTTCCTCCCTTTTCCTGCAGTTAGCCTTGTGTGATTCCAAGACTGCTTGTATCTTATGTGTGTGATTTTAATTCCCCTAAGAAAAAACAAAAACAAAACAGGCTTACCTTTAAATCTCCAGCTGGTTCTTGCTTGCATTAGTACCGGTATACACAAGTGTAAAAGATCTCATAAAGTTATCTCCCACCCCACAGGTCTCTTCTTTGAGCTAATTTTCTGCAGCATTTCATGCAGGCGCTGGCATTGCAGATGGATCCCTGAGTCACCCACATTTTGGGGTAACACTTCCACTATGCCAGAACACATTTTTTTTAGTGATAGCGTTGTATTTCATAGCACCCTTGGCTCCCACTTCCCAAAGGAAAAATTGTGATCGGAAATGAAAAGGAAAATGTTAAAGATGTAGAATCATAGAATCATAGAATCATAGAAATGTAGAGTTGGAAAAGACCACATGGGCCATCCAATCCAACCCCTTACCATGCAGGAATACCCTCAAAGCACTCCCGACAGATGGCCATCCAGCCTCTGCTTAAAAACCTCCAAAGAAGGAGACTCCACCACACTCCGAGGCAGCATATTCCACTGCCAGACAGCCCTGACTGTCAGGAAGTTTTTCCTGAGGTTCAGGTGGAATCTCCTTTCCTGCAGCTTGAATCCATTGCTCCTTGTCCTGGTCTCTGGAGCGGCAGAAAACAAGCCCTCTCCCTCCTCTACATGATAGCCATGTTTAAATATTTGAAGGGATGCCATGTCCCCTCTTAACCTTCTCTTCTGCAGACTGAACATACCCAGCTCTCTAAGTCTATCCTCATAGGGCTTGGCTTCCAGGCCCTTCACCATTTTGGTCGCCTTCCTCTGGACCTACTCCAGCTTGACCATGTCCTTCTTGAATTGCGGTGCCCAGAACTGGACACAGTATTCAAGATGAGGTCTAACCAAAGCAGAGTAGAGTGGTATCAGTACCTCCCTCCATCTAGACACCATACTCCTATTGATGCAGCCGAGAATTGCATTGGCCTTCTTGGCTGCCGCATCACACTGCTGACTCATGTTCAACTTGTGGTCTATTAAGACTCCTAGATCCCTTTCACACGTACTGCCATCCAGCCACATGTCCCCCATCCTATATTTCTGCATTCCATTTTTTCTACCTAAGTGTAGGACCTTACACTTCTCTCTGTTGAATTTCATTTTGTTAGCCGTGGCCCAGCTCTCCAATCTATCCAGGTCATTTTGAATTTTGATCCTGTCCTCTGGCATATTAGCAACCCCTCCCAATTTGGTGTCATCTGCAAATTTGATGAGCATGCCCTCTGTTCCTTCATCCAAGTCATTGATGAAAATATTGAACAGCACTGGGCCCGGAACAGAACCCTGTGGCACCCCGCTAGTCACTTCTCTCCAGGATGAAAAGCAGTCATTGGTGAGCACCCTTTGGGAACGGTCAGTCAACCAGTTACAGATCCACCTGACAGTAGCTCTGTCCAGCTTGCATTTTACTAGCTTTTTTGCAAGAATGTCATGTGGAACTTTGTCAAAGGCCATACTGAAATCGAGATATGCTACATCCACAGCATGTATTTCACTTCTTAAAAAGTTTGTGGTAACTTAAAAAAAAAATTACATTGTAAGCTACATTTCACATTAGCATCTCAAACTAAGATACTTTCATGGATTTTTTCATGATTTGAAAATCACGAGAAAATTTACAAGATTAATAAATGGTGAATCAACCAGTTGATTTACCAAATAGTTTGATTAGCAAAATAAATAAATAAAATATAGTAAAGTAAATGTCACAGAGTATATCAGTTCACATAGTGGAAGAACCAGCACAATCAGAAGATTTCTAGCATACACATCAAGTAACATACAAAGAAGACAATCCATGGGTAACCCACATAATCTTCATTATTTTTTTTCCAAACTGAAAAATGTGTGAACTGCTCCATACAAATAATACCTCCAAGTGATTACACCCATTATTCTATCAGGTAAAAAGGACCACTATCTTTGTAAATGCATCTACTTGAATTTATAGTCAGATTTATGATTGCAGAATGAAGTACACATTCAATAAAAAGTACACATATCAATGAAAATAATATAAAGCTACTTTTTTTAAAAAAAACTATTTGTTGATCAAACATATTTAATGATATTCAAAAAGTGGCTGGATAGCTACTTGCTGGTTATGCTATGGCTGGAATTCCTGCATTGGGCAAGAAGTTGGAGGCAATAGCCTGTGGGGATTCATATGATTCTAAGATGCGTGTCATAGAGAAGGCTACAACAGAGAAATTTCTTTCATATTCTCCTCCCCACAGATGTCTATGGCCTTTTCTGCACCTTACCTTTTTCCAGTGCTGGGGTGCGGGGATCACACGAGCAGCCCCCAGTGAGAGGTCCTGTGTCCCTGCTGCTTCAGCTCCGCAAGAGCTGCCTGCTCGCACGAGAGCCCCACCTCTTCCTTCCACAGTGCAGCCTGGGACTTTCCCAGGCTGCACTGGGGCGGGAAGCACAACCGGTGCAGCTCCTGCGGCTCTGCACGCCAAGTAAATGCACACGGGGCCCAGGAGCATGCGCTATCACACATCATTTTCGGTTTCCAGCTGAAAATGAAAAGGTGTGTGATTAGCGCCTGCCAGCCTCTGGAGTGTCACGCAATTGTGAGTGTGTCATGCAGATCGGTCCTCACAATCGTGCAACACTCCAGGCGCCCTTTCTCAGGGCAAATGCCTTGTGGAAAGGGCCTTTGCATGGCAATATCAATGGCAGAGGATTCTAGATATTTAGGTACTTTTAGATATTTAGAACCCACGCCACTCAGGCTTTATATGTTGAAGTCAGAAATGTGAATTAAGAAAAAAAAGAAACCTAGCAAACAGTGCAAATCATGTAGGACTGGGGAAATATGAATTCCACCATTGCTCTCTGTGCAAACCAGGACTGACACACTGTGGCCATTTCTGCACTAGGCTGTTATAGTGCTATTATTCCACTTTCATCCTCCTATGGAATCCTGGGGTTTACAGTTTCAGGCGGGGCCAGCTGGAGGTTGAAAGTGGAATAATAGTGCTATAACAGTCTAGTGCGGAAATGGCCTGCGTATATAGCAAGGCCAAGAGAACCTCAAGTACCAAACTGGCAAAGTCACCTGTTCCTGAAGTGACAATGCTTTTTTTTTTTATAATTAATTAAGTTTTTATTAAATACTTGATTAAAAACAGTTAACATACAACAACAATACATCACCATACCCACAACACCTTAACATCTTACATCATTATACAAAATTTTATACATAAATTATACACTTAGGTTATTGACTATCTATACAAATTAATGTCTATCTAATATATCTTTTCTTTACATCCACATTCTCTTTATTATTTATTCATCAGTGTCTATAACTTTTGCTTCTTTCCCCCCGCCCCAATTTATGTATAAACACATCATAACAATTAACAACATTTAACATTTAACTATTAACAAAAGACAAACAATCTACCAAATATCAGTTACTAACTAACATACAAATAACAAAACATATAACAATTAATTCCTCATACTTACTTACATACTTACTCTCATTCACACTCTTCCTTTCCATACGACTACATACATTCTCCTCTCCTATACGGTAACTTCTTTTATTTTCATCATTGGGTTGATCATATAGTTATTTTTATCATCCTGCTTTCTAGATATGCTTTCCTAAGTCCTTATAGCCTTTCCTGTATTCTAATCTCTATATTTTCTTACCTAAATATCCAATACACATATATCATTATACACACACACACACACATATATATATATATATTATATATGTAATACAACCTATATAATACTTTAATTCTATAGATTACATTATATCATCTAAGCCTTATAATTTACATTGTCATCCACTTATTGATTCTTTTGTATTTTTCTCTTCTTGTTTCCTTATACTCCATAGTTTCTTTATTTCACTCTATACTGTTTCCCTGATCTTCACTCTCTTTCTTTTAATCTATGAATAATATATAAAGTCCACTCTATAATACTGAAATTAATTATATAATCCTAGAAGTGCGTGGTTTCCCCAGTACCTTTTCCATATAGGATTTAAGATTTCCCATTCTCTTTTAAATGTATTATTACTTTTATTATTTAAACTCAGTGTCAGTTTATCCATCTCTGCTAATTCATATAATTTCATTATCCAATCATCTAGAGTTGGTATATTCACATCTTTCCATTTTTTTGCAAACACAATTCTTGCAGCATATACCATATAACATAAAATTCTCGAATATTTCTTTCTAATTATCTTTTCTATCTTTTCAAACATGTTTAATAAATATATTTCTGGTTGCATTGAAAACTTGATTTGGAAACATTTCATTATTTGATCATGTATTTGTGTCCAATAACTTCTCACTTTATTACATCCCCACCAACAGTGAAAGAAAGAACCAATTTTTTTTTTACATTTCCAACAACTAACTGCAAATTCCATCTTTTTCATCTTTGCAATTTGTATTGGTGTTAAGTACCATCTATAGAACATTTTTACAAAATTTTCTTTCAAATTTTGACTCCTTGTAAATTCCTGATTTATTTTCCAAGCATTCTCCCATTGTTGTAGAGTTTTTGGATGACCTAAATCACGAGCCCAATTTATCATATTATTCTTTACTGTCTCTTTTTCCAATTCTAAATTTAATAGTACTCTGTAAATCTTACTTAGAGGATGATTGACACCTGTTCGCATCACTTTATCTAGCTCTATTTCTTCCAATGATATCCCCCTCAATTTATTATCTATTTTGTATTTTTCCACCAATTGTCTGTATAAAAGCCAATGTGTTTTGTATCCCTCTTCAATTAATTCTTCCTTACTTTTAAGTTTAATATTATTTCCTTCTTTTTTCAATATGTCCTTATATGTTATCCATTCTTTCTTTTGAGTCTTTTCTAATCTATAAAAAGCTTCATGAGGTGACACCCAACCCGGTAATTTTATATATATTTTGTCTCTAATTTTTAACCAAATTTTTAGAATAGATTTCCTAATATAATGATCCTTGAATTCTTTATTAATTTTATATTTATCGTACCAAAGGTATGCATGCCATCCGAAATATATATTAAACCCCTCTAAATTTAATAATTTAGAGTTTTTCAGGGTAATCCATTCTTTTATCCATACTAGTGTTGCTGCTTCATAATAAATTTTTAAGTCTGGCAAAGTCAATCCTCCTCTCTCTTTGATATCTTTCAAATATTTCATTTTAATTCTTGGTTTTTTCCCCTTCCAAATAAATCTACTCAATTCTCGATCCCAATTCTTGAATGGTTTCTCATTAAATATTATAGGTAAGTTCTGAAATAGAAATATCATTTTGGGTAAAACATTCATTTTAATTGCCGACATTCTACCTAATAAAGAGAGGTGTAACTTATTCCATTTTTCCATTTCTTTTTTTATTTCACTGCATATTTTTTTGTAGTTGTTATCGTACAGTTCTGAATTATTTTTTGTTATTGTTATCCCCAAATATCTTACCTTCTTTGTTATTTTAAATCCCGAAATTTCTATTAACTCATTCTCTTGTTTTTGTGTAATATTTTTTGTCAACATTAATGATTTCTCCTTATTATTTTTAAATCCGGTTACCTCTCCATAATGTTTTAATACTTCCATTACCTTTTTAATACTATTTATGGGTTCCTCTAATATTATTACCAGATCGTCCGCGTATGCTTGTACTTTAATTTCATGTCCTCTTATTCTAATTCCTTTTATTATCTTCTCATTTCTTATTTTGTTATTTAATACTTCTAAGCAAATTATAAAAAGCAGAGGAGAGAGAGGACATCCTTGTCGCGTACCCTTATGTATTTCAAATTGTTTCGTTTTTTCCCCATTTATAAGTAAGCAAGCCTTTTGTTCATTATATATTGCCTTTATCTGTTCCAAAAATCTATTTCCTATTCCCATCTTAATCAATATTGCGAACATAAAGGACCAATTTACATTATCAAATGCTTTTTCAGCATCCAAAAATAATAATGCCAATTGCTTTTGATTATGTTTCTGATAGAACTCTATTGTATCCAAAACTATTCTTATATTGTTTTTCAACTGTCTTCCAGGGAGAAATCCATTTTGATCCTCATGTACCCATATTTCCAAAACCTTCTTTAATCGATCTGATAAAATTTGAGCATATATTTTATAATCATTATTCAGTAATGAAATTGGTCTATAATTTTTTTTATCCATTAAATCTTTCCCTTCTTTTGGAATCAGAGTTATATTTGATTCCTTCCAAGTATTTGGGAATGTATTACAGGTAATCGAATTCAGTACTTGACCTAATATTGGTGCCAACTCTTCCTGAAATGTTTTATAATACAGCACCGTAAAACCGTCAGGACCAGGGGCTTTCTCTATTTTCAGTTTCTTAATCGCATTTGTAATTTCCTGAATTATTATTGGTCTCTCTAAATCCTCTCTTTGACTGTCTGACAGTCTGGTAATTTCTATCTGATCTAAATATTTCATCATTTTATTTTTTTTGTTCTTGTGTTTGGACTTTTTTTTTAAACAGTTCTTCAAAATACTTAACAAAAATCTTTTTAATCTTTACTTGTTGATAATAAATATCCTGATCTTCTCTTATCCCTTTGATACATCGTTTTCCCTTTTCTTTTCTAATTCTAAATGACAACCATCTCCCTATCTTATTCACGTACTCGAATTGTCTTTGTTTTGTAAACTTTATCTTATTTTCTATTTCTTCTAATGTTAATAATGACAATTGCTTCTTTAATATTTGAACTTCCTTTAATGTTTTTATATCTTTTGGATTCTTTTTTAAACCTAATTCTTTTTCCTGTAACATTTTATATATTCTATTTTCCTTTGCCTTTTTATTTTTTAATATCCAAGCTTGTTGATTTATAAAGAAACCTCTCATCACTGCTTTGCTTGTTTCCCATACTATTTGTTCTGTTTGTTCTTTTCCTAATGTAGTATCAAAAAAATTTTTCAATTCTTTTTTTGCTTTTTCTATTACTGAATCATTTTTTAACAGGTTATCATTCAGCTTCCATCTATATTGTTCCTTTCCCTGTTGAATGGTTAGCAGTATTGGACAGTGATCTGAAATTGTTCTGGGGAGGACCTCCAATTTTCCAATATTTTTTACTAGTTCTGTTGATAGAAAAAACATATCTATTCTTGACCATGACTTGAATCGATCTGAGAAATAGGTATACTCCTCTTTTTCCCCATTTACATATCTCCAAGCTTCTACCAGAGATAAATGTTCCAATAATTCAAAAAAAGTTTTTGGGAGTTTCCCTTGATTATTACTACCAATATTTTTCTTATTTTTATTACTGGATCTATCTAATAATGGATTCAATACTCCGTTCCAGTCTCCCATAATAATCATCTTATGATTTTCTAATTCTAAATCCAACAATCTTTCTAATAATTTTGAATAGAATTTGCTCTTATTTTCTAATGGCCCATATACTGCTATCACTATTAATTTTAAATTCCTTATGATTACCTCTACAGCTATCCAATGTCCTGTTTCATCACTACACATTAATTTTGCTTCATGTTTATTGTTTACAAATATGGTTACCCCTTTCTTTTTCTTGTCTATTGAGGATGAAAATGATTGTCCTAATTTGGGGTTGTTAATATATTTTAAATCTTTAATTTTAATATGGGTTTCCTGTATTGAAGCTATATCCAAATTTAATTTTTCTAATTGATGAAAAACACACTTTCTTTTATATGATGAATTTATACCTCAAACGTTCCAGGACAATATTCTTAATTTCATATTATATCTTCTATAATTCCGTGTTTATTCTTCGGTTTCCTCTATCTCTTTTTCCAATTCCGGATCTATGGAGTTTGATTCTTCTTCTCTTTCTTCTCCCTCTTCTTCTATTTCCTCCTCTTGCTCTCCTTCTACTTCTTCTTCCTGTTTTTGACCTACAAGTCTTTCTTTTTCCTTCTGTTTCCCTTAGGAGTTTTCTGTTTCCTGTTGAGATTGTGAACTCTTTCTGACACTTTCTTCTTCTTGATCCTGCACTTCTTCATCTGTTTTATTCAGCTCCTTCTTATATTTTTTCCAAAAGTCTCTTGCTTTTGTAATTGTATTTAACACAATTTTTTTCTGTTCCCATATAAAAGAAACCCCTTCAGTTCTTTCCCACGTATATCGTATTCCTTGATTTCTTAAGGGCTGTGTTATAAAACTATATTCCCTTCTCCTCTTTAATAATGTTGGGTGCACATCTTTGAAAATTTTTAATTCTTCTCCATCCACCACCAGCTTTCTCGTGTAGCTTTGTTGTAGGACCAGGTCCTTCACTCTCTCCCGTAAAAAATAAATCACTATGTCTCTTGGTATCATTCTTCTTTTGGCTATCACAGAATTCACCCTGAAGATTCTGTCCAATTCCAAATCTAATTGCTCTGGCGCCCATCCTATAAATTGTGCCAACGGTCTAGTTAAGCTTTCATATAAATCCTCTTGTGCTGATTCAAGTAACCCTCTTATTTTGATTGACTTGTTTCTATTTTTTATATCCATTAGTAGTGTCGTTTTTTCTAATTGTTCAGTCCTTTCTTCTGTTTTCATTGACTGTGTTTCAGTTCTTGTAGTTCTTTCTTCTATTTCTTTTACCTTCTCATTCACATATCTTAACTCCTTTGTAATATTATCCAATTTAGTATTAAACGTCTCCAATTCTTTCTTTAAATCTATTTTTATCTCTGTTCTCATTTGTTTCATTTCTACTCTTGTCTCTCTCATTTCATTCTTAAATGTCACAGTTAATTTTCTTATTTCATCCATGATATCTCCTCCACCACTCTGTGTCACTCTTTGACTTTCCAAAACTAATGTCTTCATTTCTGTGCTTGGTAGCTTAATTTCTGCAGAGTCTCTTCTTTGCAACAGTGTTTGTATTTGAGTTTGAGCTCCCGTTGCTGCCTTTCTTTTCCCTGCTACCATCATCTTCTTTGATTTTATTCCCTCTTTCCTTTGTTCTTATTATCTTTACTTATTACTCCTATTTTATATACTGCTTTATTCTTATTTTATTTATTTATTTTTTTATTTTTAACTTTAGGAGAAATTCCCTTTAACCTGGTTATTTTAGTTATCTATTTTGTTATTTGTTTTTCCCTTCCTTTCCCTCTTACTTTATATTTTTTTTTCTCCCTTATAATACCTATACGTTTTCCTTATCAGTGGTGTCCTTGCATAGTTTCTCTTAGAACAACCTTGAATGTACTGTTCTGACACTCCCTCTCCTTTACCCTGTCTCTCTCTCTCTCTCTTTTTTTTTCCTTTCTCTCCCCTTCTTTCAATTTATAAACTTCTTTTTCCTCCAGTCTTCCCATATATTATAATAAGTGTTGATACCTACAGGTATTTCAGATCAATACTCTCCCTTTCAATTTATCAAAAATCCCTCAAATAATATATATTTAATAGTGTAATTTGATCAACGTTTCAAATCAATTTTCAATGTTTCAATATTTTTACCTTTAACAAAATTTCCTCACTTGCCCTATGAACACTAACACAAACTATTATTTGTGTACCTTTTTTTTACTATGTATCTTCAACAATATATTCAATATATATTCAATATATTCAGATAGAACAATTTAAAACATATATTGTAATTAGAATAACAATCCCACTTTTTTGTTCTATTTCATAAATTATTTGCACAGTTTCCGTTCATTATATCCCCCCCACTCCAATCTTTCTTTCAAGTCTTCAAAGGTTGTTCTGTAGCTATTTTCAAATCTCTCTCTCTTATTCTTTCTGTCTTTCCTTGTCTTCCACTGTCCTTTTACATTTATAAATCCTTACTTTATTTCTTCTTACGTATTTTATTTATCTATTTCAGTTCCTCCGTTTTGTCGCCTTGACTTTCCACACTGCTCCTACAGTTTATATTTTGTTTTACAGACATCACCTCTTCTTTTTCCACCTCCGCAAAACACCTCCTTTTCCCACACAAAGGAAAAGGTTATGCCTTCTTTCCCAAGATAGTTCTTCTTTTATTTCAATTTACTGTCCTTCCTTTCCTTTTATTTAGTGATTATATATCGTAATTATATATCAGCCAGACAGTTCTTCTCCACTCCTCCTTGTCTTCCTTGTCCAAGTCTCCGTCTTTCACGTTCTTTTTCTTAGCTTACATTTGTTTTACTTAAACTTTGTTCAAGTCCTATTGTCCAGGTTAAAGTCTTTGTCTGGCTGTCTCAGACTGATTCAGGGAAAAACATATAACAATTCTTCAACTAGGAGATTTATAATTACAATTATTAAATCTGAGAGGCACCCGACACCCAACTACTCCACGCCTCCGTGCCTCCACGTGTTCTTCTTCCTGCTTGTCTGTGAGCTTAACTCCAGACCATGTAGTCCCTTATAGATTAGGATCTTTAAGTCCGATTCTCTCAACAAGGACACGTCGGACTCCACTTACCCCAATGATGATATTCCTTATTTCTGTCAAGTCCGATTCAACAAAAACGGTGGTGACATGGCATTAGCCCTAAAGACTGTCCGGCAGGTAATGGTGACTCTGCGATCCATCAGTCCTCTCCGTGTGCAGATCCCTCTCTCTCACCTCTCTGCGCACTCCGGACTGATATCGGGTCCCCCTCGAGCTGCCTCCGTGATCCCCTTACCAGGGGGTCTCTTTCCCCTTCTACTCTTGATCTTTAAACTGGGGAATACCGACCTTGCCAAAACTCAGAACTCCCCGGCTCCGCGGATTCCGACCAGACGCCACGTCTCCTCCACCGGAAGTCTGAAGTGACAATGCTGTATCTATGAGTACGCAGAAGCTTCATGCCATATCTGGCTTTTCAGGAATTGTGCAATCTCATTCAAAGGGTTCCATCTCACCACCCTCTGGGCTTGGGAGCTTCTATTATACTGCATCTGTCCTCTCTTGATTCACCTCCAATTTAACTGTCCCACATTCTACACATTACCCTTGACCATGATCCAGCATCTGATCCAGCATTCCTGATTCAGATGGTTCAAGTAAGATAGGGATAACAATACCAATTATATCTCCCAATAGTTTGCAAAGATATTAACTGCACAGGGAAGGATAGATTCCTGCAGGATCCTGACAAAATCAACCATTACCCATTCTACTTTGGAAATGTCCTAGAGGAAGGTACTAAAACACAGTTATATAATACCTGTCTCCACTTTCAACTCAAGCAGTCTCTACAAGAAAATACCAAGTGTATCAATTTTTGTGGACAAACCATAAGGAATCAACAGTGTTTTACTGTCCATTGCCTCCTGCATCAAAGATAAGCAACCAATGCAGGTTCAGTACTCTACCCAGACTAGAATTCAGATTGAAATGATTTAAGATGATCTCTTCCCTTTCTGTCATACATATGTAAGATTTACACTGAAAATTATTTAAAAGGGTAACAATGCAACCCCTATGCATGGTCTATGTGGGTTCAATGGGACTTACTCCTAGTCTTAGCAGACAGTCTAATAGCCTTGGGTAAGAATGTAATACAGACTTGCCTCATACTGTCAGATTATAAAAGCATAGAAACAGGATATATATGTCGATACCTATCTGCCAGAGGCAAATATGAATGACAGTTTGACAACTCTTTAACCTCCCATGTATAGGCAAAATGAAAATTCTTGTTTAATTTTGTCATATTTGTTCCTCCTCTTCTTTACCCGATTTATGTGAATCAAACCAAAACAATCTTTAGTTCACTAATGGGCTTTTTGGTGAGTCTAGGAAACTGCAAATATGTTTATTCTTGCTTAATTGCTGATTTGATAAATGTTGTATGCCTCCTGACCTTTTCAATATTTCTGACCTTTCTGATTTATTATGTGAAATCACATTAGTTTCTCCACAATATAAGGTTTTTAGTTGGCAGCTACAGAAAAGAAGTATGATTTCCATAAAGGAAACAGAACAACAACAAAAGATCTTTTTTCTTTCTTTCTTTCTTTCTCCCTTTTTTCCCCCAAGAAATAGTCACTCATAAATGTATGGAAGAGAAGGAGGGAATTGGAGGGAGGGACTGGATCTAGAAATTATGCTATCTATGTGATGACAGATTATCCACCAATGATATATTTAAGTCTTTTACTCCACGTCCCAAGTCAAGTCTCACGTCTCTACCTTCAAGTCTCAAGTTGAGTCTCAAGTCCTTGCAAGATAATTCAAGTATTGGAGGCAATTTTTATAGGAAAAAAAAAGGTGTTGGTGATCTGCAGACGGGGGGATTAAGTGGAGAGGAAGCAGGATTGAAAGGAAACCTTCAGTCATCAAAGAACAGGACAGCCCTTCTGAAGGAAATGGCTTTCCACTCTCCCACTGTTTTAAAAGACAGCCCTTCTTTCCTGTTTACTCATGAGCAAGCAGGATTGGAAGGAAGCCTTCACCCATCAAGAAACAGGAAAGGCAAACTGAAGTAAACTGCTTCTGACAGAGCAACCAACTGGCTAGATGGGAAAGGGAGAGGAGAAGAAGGAGGGGGATTTCACGTTAACATTGATGGGACCTCAACTCCTAATCCTCCCCTCAATCCAGATGCAGAGAGGACCCCTTGCCCACATTCACTAGAAAAAAAAAAGGTGCAAAGCCCTGTTTTCTCCCTTTTAACTCATCCTGCTATTTTCCTTTCCTATAAATGGCTTCTGGAGAAATGTGAGAAACAAAAAAGAGAAGGAGAGGTGGGGATAAGGAACATGTGTAGCTCTGATTGGGTCATCAGCATAACATTCCCTCACTGCTGATTGAGAAAAGGCTGGAGGGGGAGGAGGCAGAAATTCGAACACTAAAAATAGACAAATGTCAAATTGAGTCTGTCCATCATTTATTGATGAGTCGAGTCTGAGTCAAGTCATGGAAGAGACTGATCAACTCGAGTCTGCCATCCACCTATGACGAACATCAAAAGTATAAGTGTAGGCTTTTCATGTACAATCCTTAGCAAGTCAGACTTCTTTCAACACGTGGAATAATCCGCCTTTACCACTTTAGCCAACAAATGCTAATAGTGGGGGAGCGAGGAAATGGGTTGGGAGAGGAGATTAGATATGGCTAGACAGTGTAAATACATGGGCTTGGTGGGTATGATTAGCTAGATGCCATCCCATGTCTTTTCACATGTTGACTAAATATTATGGATGAAAAGAATGTTCAAACATCTTCAAAGTTGATTGAGAAATCAATTCTGAAGTGTCAGGAAATCCTTACAACGAGAATACTGGATTGATGAGGATTGCTACATTTTTAGACTTCCTCACAAAATGTGCACTTTTTTGTATTTAAAGCAGCAGTGTTTTTAAAAAAAGGAGAAATTCTACACGGAGTATGTCCTGAATTGCAGTTTTTAGGGACTGTGTCACAGTGGTAAGAAAAGCGCTCTTTAGATCCTTCTAACACCATGCAGCATGGTAGCAGGGAGATGTATTTTGCTGGCCTCCACGATGAATCATGCCATAGCACTGCACACTGTGACATGGTGAATGTGTGTAGGGGGTTAGAGTCTGACTTTATTTGAGTCCTTACCACCTCTGCTCTTCCTTTTTTGCCAGTATGCTTCAAGAAAGTCACTGCAGGGAATGATCTCTGTGGAGACACAGCACTTGGAGTCCTACTCCTGTTCTGCAGTTGGAGTGGAGGATTATACAGATCACCTATTCAGTGATTGTGGTGTTTGAGCCCAGTTCCAAAATAGTTTTCTGTTGGTGGGTTGTCTCATAGGTGAGCTCACACTCTGAGCCTTTAATTTAGCTGTTACCCTATTGCTTTTTTACACGTAATTTATTTTAATTTGGGACATTAGTCTAAATTTTTGTTTGTGGTAGCCCATGTTCAGTCCCTGCCAAGCCTCGGAGGGGGGTTGGTATTCATGGCCACCAGATGCTAGTTTGGGAGGTTCTTATTTTTCAGTTCAGATTTTGCAGTTTGAACCTCCTGACTTTGATGAGGAAGGGTTCCAATGCTGTCAAGGAAGGAAGCATAAAGTTTGTTTGGAGGGTATATTTTGGGACTCTCTGACTACTTCAGGATAGAGGACGGTTAGCAGTCACCTTGTTCACAGTAACAAGGGTTTGATTGCTGTGTGTTCATGAGGCACATCAGGACAGCAGCAAAGGCTGCTGTGTGGGGTTTGGGGTTCAGGGTGCTTGTGCATATCACCTCTGCAATTACAAAGATGAGTGCTCCATTTGTAAAGGCCTTTCAGAACTGTCCTAAAGATAGAGAACAGGCAGGAAACAATAGGGACATACAAGAGAGTAAATGGGTGGCAAGGAAGGCACCCCACTACCAATAGGGGCCCATTCTAGTTATCCTGTTTAGGAAGCCACACAAGGTTCACAGTCCTTAGACAGAGTCTATAGTACCAGCCACAGTGGGGTTACAGAACCTTACCAGCCAAACAATTACTGTTCTCATTCCAGCAGTCCAGATCAGCAATAAATCCAGAGTGTCAGTTTAAAGAAGTATCCTGTAGCACAGTCTGGCTGCTTTTATGCCCCGACCAAGCAGTAGCACACTATCTCAAAGAAGGTTTTGATTTCATTTTCAGATACCATTTCAGGGGAATTGTCACCCCTTTAAGTCTAAGAATTTAGAGTCTGATCTTGGTCTATAGCATGTAGTTAGGGAAAAGATAGTGAAAGAGGTGGCTGAGTGGAGGGTTGTTGGACCCTATGCCTCACCACTGGTCCCCAATTTAAGGGTCTCTCCCCTCGATGTAGTTCTCAAGAACGCTCCAGGTGAATATAGAATAATTCACCACTTGTGTTACCCAAAAGGGAGTCTATTAATGATGCCATCCCACTGGAGCTGTGCAGAGCATGGTACACTTCCTTTGACATGGCTGTTGAGGAAGTTAGGAGATACAGGACAGGAGCTGAGTTGGCTGCGGTCAAGTTTTACCCCACCCTCAAGTTATTTATCAAAGACTTGAGCTCTACAGAGCAAATGGAGCCTATTTATCTGAAGTGGGGAACCAAATATTCCTTGGAGATTTGCAACAGGAGATGAGGGCCTTTTTGGTCAGCCTGGTGGGTGATAAGGATTAAGCTAATGTTTGTCCTTATCTGTGGCAAGTAGTGTGGAGGAGGGAGAAGGTAGGAGTCCAGAGAGTACCTATGGGACACATTTTATGTAGGATCAGTTTCTGGAGTTGCCCCTACATTTTATGTGGCCCAAGATTCGGGAAAGAGGCTCTGACCAGACAGTTTAGTCCTCACCTCAAGTGCTGTGACATGGGGGCTAGACTCTCTGGTTGGACTTCCCGTTGGGATGCCCGGGGAGCAGCCCAGGATATGGATCCTCCTTGGGGTTCAGGTGTTCACCCAAGGGAAGCTGAAGGGAAAGTCTGGGAGAGACTACCTTCCTCAGCTTCTTCCGCACTAGGTTGTCCCCCCCCCCTTTTGTTCATAATCTTAAATATAAAGTTTTTAAAAAGTGACCCATATCTCAATCCAATCTCTTGTGTGTGGTTTCATTATTTTGTGGGCTGGTCAGCAAAACATGTGGTCGGGAGGAGTCTGAAGATGGCTACAAGTTATTTTAAAGCAAAATTTTGGGTTCTATCTCAGGCTAGATATCCAGGGAAGTCACATGAGTTTTAATACATCTAATCAGTTTTTATTGTGTGTATATGGCAGGGGAATGATAGATTCCCAAGGTACTATTAGTTTCATCTAAACTGACATACAAATGAAACTGTTGGGCTGCTCATTGAGCAAAATGTGTGAGGAATTTAAATGAAATTAATTGAATTTGACTAGAAAAATGACTTCTTTGGCCAGCTGTCATATCACAAATGACTTGTGTGTTGGTATGTGATCTCTGACACATTATAGAGTGTTAGCAACATAGTAAACTGAAGGTAATTTAAGAATGTATTGTGAATACACCTTGAAGTATAGGCTATTATGTAATAAAAACTACTGATCATTTTAGTTAGCAGTTAGCAGTTAGGCTAAGCCCCAGTTACTTATTCATCCCAATTTACTCTCCACAACCTAGAAATGTTTAGGATATTTAAAGAGCAAACATGAACATCTTGGTCATTTTCTATTTTCATTGGCACATTTCAACACCAGTTGTTAATGCTTTAGTTCTCTCTCCCTCTCTGTCTCTCTCTCTCCCTCCCCTGCCCCCCCCAATTCATATTTCTATGACTAGCAGACCTAATTTAAATGATGCATGGTGGTTTACAAGTTAATGGAGAAAAAGTAAATTTGGGAGTTAAAGAAAGCTTCCTCTATGAGATAAATCAGATGTGCTTATTAAGGCCATTCCACCAGAAGGGCAAACAAAAGGAACTATGTTGATTTGGGGTTTAATTGGTCCTCATATGTGTTTTGTTTTGTATTATCATAACTTGATGCTGTGATATTTACTGTTTTCAAGATGATTTGACTAGTATGAGAAATAGGGATTATTATTGATAAATATCTGTTTTATAACTTCTTTTGATTCTATCTTATTATCATAAATCAAGATACAATAGCACATACTTCATTATGTTTAGCATTTAATGATGTGAAATATTAAAGGATAACAGAAGGGGTGGTTTATTAGTCAACCATTAGAATACCATGGGTCTACTGTAGCACCAGTTCATAGTGGCCTGTGATTTCATGAATGAAATAAGATCTCTGTTTTAACTACAGGGAAAGAATTCATCCAGAATGTATTTATTATTATCTGCAAAAAATCAAGCATGTGGCATGAATACGGCATCTTTGAGCTGCTTCATAGGTAAGGTCAGTAGATACACCAGGGATTTCTACCTTCTTAGATGTTAATCAGAGGAAGATAGACAAATTCTCACAACTATTTGAATGAATGCATATATGATATAAAGGCATTTCAGTGTAATGTATAAAAACTTCTCATGTGTGCATTCATTCATCTCAGGTACAGCTGTACTCATGGTTGCTAAGTTGCATAAGGAGGATTAAATTTTGGATACAAGTTGGATGTGAATACAAGGGGACTAGCTTTATTCTGTGAACTGATGAGTGTTGCATTCTCGATCTTGATATGGCTTGTAGAGATCAACCTGGATGTTATTTTACCTTTTGAAGAGGCCTTACTCAATTCCTTATTATATCTTTACTAAGGTTCTACAGATCATAACAGAACTCACCCACACTATATATCTACGTGCAACACTGCTGAACACACTAGCAACCTGCAAATTCTGATTCTGTTGAAAGTTTGATCCACAACACATTTGCAACACATCATCTGATACTAAAGAAGAAAAAAATAGAAAAAAACAAAAACAAAAATGTGTGAATTGTCACCTTTACAACAGTTATAATATTGATTGTACTGCTTGGAATACTAAAAGTAAGAAAAAAGACATCAGAATCCAAGCCATGAATTGATCTTGGTATTATCTCATTCATGGTCTTATTTGATCCACTTTGAATGTGATATTAATGCTGTTTGGTGAAAATTACCCCAAGTGACAGAGATTAATGCTTTTCGAAATACCAGTAACTCAGCTGCAACACTCCTAAGTCAATTGTTTATTTAATTGATCACTTATCAATAGCTGAATGAATATATTTGAGCATAGTGTGTTTTGGGGACATTCTAGCCAATATACAGTTAAGATAAACAGCAGGGGCTCTTTTCCAATGCATTCATCAATTGTGTGTTTGCTTCTGTTCTATAGAAAAATAATGTCTAAAGAATGGCTTGCTACATTTTAACTTGGGATTACTGCATTAGACTTTGCATGAGGAAAAAGGATTATTTTCTGTACTGATGTCTCTAACTGACGTTTCTAACTTATTGCTACAAATACAGTGAGTGGTACTGAAAAATATTGGGGAACTGGACATTGCTTCTCCTCTTTTCATATAGAAAGGGTCTGGGCAAAATAAAAATGAAAATAAAAATAAAAATCAGTCGATCTATATTTCCCAGAGTAATCTACCAGTCCCTAGACAGTTATACTTTGGCTTTTGCACTTCTCCAAATGTTGGGATGCAACTATCTGCCAATCAACCTACACTAAACGGTACACTTTAAGGAAACCAGCACGTCAGTCTGTGTTTGTGAAAGAGGGTGAGTGTCAGTGTGTTCCAATATATTTTGACTAAAAGGTTAAGTTCACCTCCCAATTTGATCTTAGAAGATGTTCCCTTTGGCTCAGTCAGATCCAGAAAGTGAAGGACTGGGGCAATATTAGAAGGACTGGTAAGTTACGGTGATCAAAAACTAAATTAAAGTTGGTTTAATAGTATGGTGAAGTATGGCGGCACTGAAAAGATGGTCAATTCCACTCCTAAAGCACAGTGATTGAACAGATGCTTACAGAAAATACCTTAGAATTTTTTTAAAAAATGGCAGTTGTGTAGGAATGGGGGGGCGGGGAATGCTTTGCCCTGGGTAGCAATGTTTTTGGGGCATCCCGGCTTGTAGCCACACCTCCACACGCCCTGGCCATGCCCCCATGCACCGCAGCCACACCCCACACACTGAGGCCATGCCCCCACACACCTAGGCCGTGCCCCCACACAACCCCTCCACACACTCCAAGCTCCACCACTGAAAATGGGCTTGTCATTCATTCAATCTCCCTCTATCCCACTGGTCATTTTTACAGAAATGAACCCTAAAGCCCTAAAATGAACCATAAATCTTTCTGTTTTATTTGCCTTTCCAAAGGGAATACCCAAGGGAAATTTTCAGTGGGATCCACTCAAGTTCTGATAGCTTTAGCAGGAAATCTGTTTCACCTAAGGGAGCACCACAAAAAGTCCTAACAGGATTGATCCGAAACAAATTCCAGGCTTTATACAAACTTACTGGCCATGCACACACCTACATGCAGTCACACACACATGAACGCACACAGCGGAATATTACAGTAAAATGTGTAAAAAACATTCACAAAATTATGTGGGATAGAATTGACTCGTGCTTTAAACAAAAGTGAGTGTTACAGACAGTGAAACAGACAAATATATACATCCCTAAGGAAAGGAAATGGGCCCACTTTATGCACAGATTTCTGGCTAACTACAGATAAGTTTAAACTAATAGAAAATTAAATAGTGACCAGAATTTTGAGGTAGAGGCAGTTCTGTTATAGATTATCTGTTTGCTTATTCATGTTATGGATTATAGTCTGCAGCTTTCTTGCTCAAATGTTGAAAGTAATGTGCAAATGAAAATTAATGGTAAAATAAACAAAGAACAATTAAAACCATTTAAACTATTTAGAAAAACAGCTGAGAGACATCAACCATGTATCATGAAGCCAATAAACTGCAGTAATATTCACCAAACATCTTGCAATGATGATACTGTGAGGAAAGAATCAGCTGGAGCTTTCTTGATTGTTGTTGTGAACTGCCATCATGTTGACTTCTTGATTTCAAATTATGATGACCTTTTGAATGAGAGACCTTGAAGTTACCTTATCATCAATAGCTCTGCTGAAGTCTTGTAGATTCAGGACCATGACTTCCTAGACTGAAATTATCCATCTGTAATATGGCTTTTCTCTTTTCCTACTGACTTCCACATTACTAAGCATTATTGCCTTTTCTAGTGAGTCATATCTTCTCATGATATGGCCAAAGTACAACAGCCTTAGTTTAGTCACTTGCCTTGAGGATTGATTTGCTCTAAGGCCATTTCCACATGGGGTTTTTAAAACGGGGCAGAGCGTCCTCCAGGGAGGACATCTGCACCTGGGCAGACTGGGTCAGACCTACTTAATGTAGATCCACACCCCAGCCTACTCCGGAACAACCCCAAGTGGTCGTCCAGCGTGCTTTTGAAAGACCGCTAAAAACAGGTCTTTCAAAAGCATGGAGCGTGCCACTGAGAGCCTGCTCCCTTGTGCAGATTCGCAGGCTCACATTGGTGTGAGTCTGCAATCTGCCGGGGGCGGGCTTTAGGTTGGCGAGCTTCAGCGGTTAGTCAAGACCCTCGACCAACTGGAAGCTGCCATTTTAGACATCGGAGCCGTGTGGAGCGATGAACATGTACTGCTCCAGAGCGGCGTGGACCGGACCAGGGAGCCTTTAAGTCTGGTAAGTAGTGTCACGGGGTGATTCCCTCGCCCCATGCAGAAATGGCCTAAGTCTTTTTAGCACTCTATGGTATAAGTAGAACTCTTCTCCAGCACTGCATTTCAAAGGGGTTAATTATCTTCCTATCAGCATTCTTCACTGTCCAGCTTTCACAACCTTGTGTAGAAACTGGAAATACATTGGCACAGACAATCCTAACTTTAGTATTCAGTGATATATCTTGATACTTCAGGATCTTGTCTAGTTCCTTCATAATTGACCTTCCAAATCCTAACCTTCTGATTTCTTGACTGCTGTCTCCAGCAGCCCTGGTGGCGCAGTGGAAGGAGCCCTGGTCATGCAGTGGTTAAATGCTGCTACCGCAGCCACAAGGTTGTGAGTTCGATCCAGGTTGACTCAGCCTTCCATTCTTCTGCAAGTCGGTAAAATGTGTACCCAGCTTGTTGGGGGCAATTAGCTAACACATTGTAAAACCACTTAGAGAGCACTTAGCTGATAAGTGGTATAGAAATACACATGCTATTGCTATTCTGATTAATGACTAAACTAAGGGATGGAAAATTTTGAACGATTTCATTGTCTTCATCATCTGCTTTAATGTTTTGTAAATCATCTGTGGTAATTATTTTGTTTTCTTAATGTTCTACTGCAAACCTGCCTTTGCATTTTCTTTCTTGACTTTGTTTAGCAATCATTCCAAGTTTTTGCTATTTTCTGCTAATAGTATGGTGTCTTCCGCATATCTTAAATTGTTCATATTCTGTTCAGAGGAAAGTGTTCTACTTTAGAAAAACTGGTTTCATTGTTCTTTTTATATTTTTACTAGTATACAACAGTAATAATTGTAGAACTTTACTTTCCATTCCTTAGACCTGGAGAGACTTACACCAGGAGATCAAACAGCTGATATTTAATTAATGTCTGTTTGCTGTACTTTTTTTTCTATTTAGAAAGAAGTATTGCTTAACAGAGGAGTGACAGGAGCTCAATTTAAATTGGCTTGCCAATGATGCATTGTCTTGGGACTTAGAAAAACTTTGAAATTGGTTTGTATAATCATAGCTGTGGTATTCCTTTGAAGGGAAGTTGGGCTGTTTGCCCTCCACCTGTTGCTTTTCCACCAGCAGGCAAAGCAGCTTTTACTCAGGTTTTAGCAGTTGCCTGTTTGCTTAAGAGAAAAAGCTTTTAGGAGGTAGATGATCTAACTTCTTTGTGTGTGAGGAGTGCTATGTTTTGTTTATTATTTTTATATTTGATATTATCATACAATATAAACATCATATCATTACAAAATACTTCTATATTATAATAAAATGCTTATCTCCCCGGCCTTCCGCCTTCATTCTCCCTGATGACCATATATGGTATTTTAATATTTATTGCCTAAGATGTGTAATATCTTATTAATAGTACCCACTTCTTAGTACCCCTTTTCTCCTTTAACCTTTTAATTGCAAAAACCAAATCCTACCAGATTTTCCTTTATTTGTCCATCATATTTTCCTTTTCTCTCCCTTTAAATGTCAAAGAAAAAAAAAATACTCTGCTATTTCATGTGACCAATTACTTTTATCTCAGTTTTGTTTATTTTTTCATCCCAATGCTATACTATTCTTAAAAGATTTATCATTATTATTTTATTATTTATATAATATTTATTAATATTAATTATTATTTATTTATTTATTAACTGCTGTCTTAATTCCAGTTTTCTTAAATTCAAAGTTAGACAATTCTCTTTATTAAATTGGAAGTCTCTCCCAATTATTTTATTTATTTCTTTAATAATTTCTAATCAAAATTTTTGTACAAAGGACACTTCTACTCCCTTATGAATTTATGTCCTTTTTTGCCCATATCCATGCCAACAGTTTGAGGAGAGATTTTTATTTTTTTTATTTTTTTTTCCAATTTTTTTTATTAAATAAAATCTCAAAGTTAAAACACTTTATCTTTGTATTACATACGTAATTATACATCCTTGCTATTATACATAGTTTTACCTACAATTCCATAGAACTTCATATCATTATTCTTTACTCATTTATATCATATCATATATCATATGTATTTTTATTAATGACACCTGGTTATACTGTTTGCCAATTAACATTAATTATGCCTTTTTAATCTTTATCTCTTTGATCTTAATTAGTTGGGAGATCAAGAAATTTATTTATTCTGTATTTAACTTCAGATCTTTTCCCTGTATACCAAACAAACTTCCTTTCTTTTAAATTGCTTCTGGAAGAGCAACTTATGTACCTTATGTATTAAACATTTTTCTCCTCTATTTTTTCCTTTTCAATATTTCCTCAAATAGTGACAAGTTATTACCTATTTCTTTAATTTTCTTACTATTGTCATTAAATGGATCCAGTATTTCTAACTGATTAATTGGATTAGTTTTTCAATCCCAGTCAGTTTCCCTGTTTCTTCAAATAAATTACTTATAATTCTATACCC
The DNA here is from genome assembly GCA_030412105.1 of Cyclura pinguis. Taxonomy (NCBI): domain Eukaryota; kingdom Metazoa; phylum Chordata; class Lepidosauria; order Squamata; family Iguanidae; genus Cyclura; species Cyclura pinguis. Next base: position 148,165,646 of record CM059601.1, on the reverse strand, counting down.
TTTGTCATTTATTTCCTTAATTACGCTTCCCAACTCTTGATTTCCACTTTTATTTAAACATTCCATTGGGTACCATTCCAAATTTCTGTTTTAGTACTTTTATACTACTTACTCCATAATGTAAAATTCATTGAAAGGGACCCATCCTTACACCTATGGCCTTCTCACTGATTGGCTTAATTTGAAATATAGATATATTATCCATATTACTGACACATTTTTCAATTCTAATCCATCTTTTTTTCCCCACTTCATATTCAAAATCTAAAATTTCAACTGTTTGGTCTAACATATTTGTGCATATGGCAGTGTGGTATGTGTGAGTGCTTTCAAGCCACCTGGGAATTTATGGCAACCCCATGAATTTCATAGTGTTCTTTTAGGCAAGGAATACTCAAAGGTGTTTTTGCTAGTTCCTTCCTTTGAGGCCATTTCCACATTACACAGTTACATTGCTATTATTCCACTTTCAATATCCTGTGTAATCCTGGTGTTTGCAGTTCATGGAGGGGCATTCAGAATTCTCAGCCAGGGAGCTCTTTGGCCTCAGTAAACCACAAATCCCAGAATTCCACAGGACGTTGAAAGTGGAATACTAGCACTATAAAAATGTAGTGAGGAAATGGCCTGAAATATAGCCTACAGCACCTTGTATTCATTGGTGTTTTCCCATCTAAATGCTAAGCAGAGCCAACCCTGCTTAGCTTCCAAGATCAGATGGGATCTTGTGTCTCGGGGTATTTAGGCAGCCACTACTTTCTTTACTGATGTGTTTTTAAATTGTATTTAATTCAATTATGTTTTGTTATTATAAGTTTTGTTATTATAAGTTTTAAAATTCTTTTTTAATAATATAACTTTCAGTGTTTTTAATATTGTAGCTTTCAGAGTATTTGTATTCTTAATTATGTCAGAAGCTGCTTTGAATCCATTCTATTTGTCAAATCCAAGAATAAATTAATTATTTTTTTTGCTTCTGAGCCATCTTGAGTCCTAGTTTGTCAAGAAAGATGGTATATAATTTAAATGAATAAACAATAAGGAACTTTAGATTTAGCCCTATATGGTTTGGGTCTAAGTTACCTGTAGGACTGCCACCTCCCAAACAATCTGCCCCATACACTCAGGTCCTCTGGACTAGACTGGCAACAGTCACTCAGAGGACCTTCTCGTCAGCTGCTCCTAGAATGTGGAATATCCTGCCAGAAAAGATTTGATAGCAAAATATGCTGGCCAAATTTTGAAAAATACTAAAGACTTATCTCTTCTGGCATGCCTACCCAGTCTAGTTTTAACTGTGCTTTTAATTATATTTTAATCATACTTTTAACTGTGCTTTAATTGTACTTTTAACTATGATACATTTAATTATAGAATATTGGTAATTAATTGTTCTATGTGTATTTTAAATATGACTTTTAGTTCTATCTTTTCTGTACCCCACCCTGAGCTTTTGGGAGAGGCAAGTAACAAATAAATTATTATTATTATTAGTATTAGTATTAGTATTACTACTACTACTACTACTACTACTACTACCATCATCATCATCATCATCAAGATGGTACACTGCTGTTCTACTACTTCCTTCTAGTTTTCCAAAAAGAAGAGGCTTTTTTATACCACACTTGGCATACTTCCCTGCTTCTTTTCAACATGGAGTACTCCGGTTTTTAAGAAATTATCAGCTTCCTTCTAACAATACTCCTCAAGATGACACCCAGTTGTGTCCTTAAGTCCTTTGCTGTTTGTGTAGCTGCATATAATAAGAAAAAAGGAGAGAGAGGAAGATTTGTTGAATTACATGAAAAGCTTTGTGCAGTGATTGGTTGGGCCACCTGTTCTGCCAGTCTGCACCTTCTCCTTTGTGGTGCCCAAGACTTCCTGCACATTGATGCTTTTCAATATATATGGGGGCCCAAAGGCTCTGAGTTTTTCCCTAGTCCCTCCTCACCATTACATGGACCTGGATAATTCATATGTGTAGCCAAAGAGAGCCAACCTGAATAATCTGCAGAATGTGGGTCAGATGTGTCCTTCAAGGTGTCAGGATTTGGATGGGACTAGGACTGGTTCCTCTGAGCACACACAGAGTGCAGACAATAAGGTAAGACTTCTCCGCGGCTGGAGTTTTCAGCCAAGCAGACAAAAAAGGCTGGAGACACGTTATTTAAGCTTAGAGCAGATTTAGGACTGCACACTAAGATAAGGCTTTTCAGCAAGCATTCCAAAAGGCAATTAGGGAAGCAAAGACATCAGGAGCAAAGAATAATATTGGAGATAAAATGGACAGAATCTCCCCCTTCATAATATACACAGACAGCAGCGTAACATGACCAGCCAGGAAAATAACTAGCTGGTGGACTGGCATGGCAGATCCTAGCCTTTTTAAGGGCTAACCATCACCCTGAACATATGGGGTGACCCAATAATCTTTCTGGTGTGTAGCCTTCCCCAGTACACAAATTGTAGTCATAACAGACAAACATATTAACCATGCACTTGCACCTTTGGCCACATGACCTCATTTTCTGCTGTCCACTCAGAGGAAACCATGTCTGACTCGGGAGAACTCCTTGATACAAGGTATTTTCATCTTACTCTACTGAATCTTTCATGAATGTTCCCCTCAGCCCTGTTGCTGCTTTCTTAATATTGTGCTTTTGTACAAAAATAGTCTGTTGTCAAGGTTCCCAAGAATTTCTAACCAGCAATGTGCACCATCTCCTCTGCTACTAGCCAATCTTACTAGGAAATCCAAATAATGAGAGAATAGCTAAAATAATCTTTCAAACTAGTAGAACACAATAGCCACCTCCACCACCTTGTACGATTACCCTCCCCATTGTACATGAGTAGATAAAACCCTGTTCCTTTGTAGTGTGTTGAAAGTGACAGAGAAAGAAAAAGACTGTCCCTGGCCAGACCGTCACATCCAACAGATGTAACAAAGGTAATGTGGTTCTTGATAGACCTGCTCAGTCAAGAGACCAGCTATTAGATACACTTATCCAATCAAATGGAATAGCTATTCCTATTCCTAAAATTTAACAGGAAACAGACATTCTGTTTGAGGAATACCACATAAACAGAGGTGAAGGGTTTATTAATACCTGAACCTCAATAATAAGATTTGCTAACCAATTATGGAATAAAAAGAGCAGGAACAGAGAACTGGGTTGAAAGAGACCGCTTTATATAACCTAGAACCTGTTTAAAGCAAGTTGAAAGTGGAAAGGTGCAAGGGGAGGGAGATCAACCTAGCCTGGGATCAGCTGAGGCCAGGTGTCATTCCATGACTTCCTCCTCAGCCTTCCCCTGAGTGAACCACCTGAGCCACAAGGGCAAATCAATAACAGGTTGTTCCCCATATCCCTATCTACTGGAAGGCAGACCCAAGGAATCCCACCTCTCAGTCTTGGGACTGAAATGAGGGCAAAGCCCCAAAGGTAGTCTCCTTCTCCATACCTCAGCTCCCAGGGTGCTAAGGTTGTTCACTCCCTCACTGCCCAGTGACCACCTATTTAAAGACACAAGCCTAAGCCAACTGACACAGTCTTTCAGATATAATGTGGGGAAGGGGAAAAGAAAATAGGTAAAGGTGGAAAAAAGTTCCTACCCAGCCCTGAAGCAACCAGCCAAACTCACACTGCACTGGAGGCAGGAGGGTAGATCACAGCATCATCCAAAAGGAAATAAAGAGAGGCAGATGGAGTTAATAAACACCCTAGCTCCACCCCTGGTGTCATGGTGCATTGTGTCTGATATTGATTCTGGATTCTTCTCCACTGGAAGCCAGCACCTTGGACTGTGCAGGTCCAGATCCATAATAATATGATAATATGTGCCTCTGACAATGAATGTTCTTCTGACAAGCATGTCAATATTAAAAGTGGAAGAAGCAGGAAATATTCTTGTGTTCTTTTATATGAAATAAGGCATGATATTACAGCTGCTGTGGCACCCTTATCAGTATGTGCATTTATGAAATTAAAAGCACACTGGATAATTACATGCCATTTACCTAGTTGTTAAAATTAAGATTTCTGATTAGAGGAATTAGTACACATTATTAAATAGTGCAATGTAAACATTAACTACAAAATTAGAAGTCAATTACATCTTATGAAGAGTTCCTGGTATGCTGCTTGCCAAGTCTGTACCCTGTGGTGGGAAGTCATACTACAGACCCTCCTTCACAATCTTTTATCAACCAAGGTGAAGAAGATGCCTGACCACATAGTATGGCGCATTAGATTTTCAACCCTCCTCTTTTCCTCAGTCCCAGATGCACCACAACTACCAAACTTAAAAGGTTCTGAGTCACTTTTCCTAGATTGCCTGTAGGATGTTTCCCTACCACCACCACATTTTTGGCAAATCTTAACAATATTTAACCTGGTGGTTGGGCCAGGACTTCACATCCACCTTGAGAAACATTCTAGATAGTCAGATATTCTGAATAATGTTCACAGTGATTGTCAACTTACAGAAGAGGATGTTTGTAACCCAGCAGCCTTACACCAAATGCAGAAGATTGCATTAGCTGAGATTTCAGAAGCATAGTGAACTCACTGACCTATTACTGCATCTTCAGCAAAAATATTTAAAATAGTTCTAGGCTTAAGGTGTCATAAAAAAACCCTGTCAGCTTAAATGTGTTAAAAAGTCACTACAGAAAGTTTTGACAAGATGGAAAAGATTTCCAGGGCCAGGAGTTTGGTCTGAGAAGATCTGCCCAATGTGTTGTTTTTGTGGTCGCTGATACATTGGTTATTCACCTGACACTTTTTTTCCCAGAAGAATTATGCATGTTGGCTGTTCTAGCAGGGAATGGTATATACTAGCTGGTGGCTGCTGAAAGAATCCATGTATCATAATTAACATATTGCGAGAGAGAGAGAGAGAGAGAGAGAGAGAGAGTGCGAGCGTGTGGGGGGAGGAGAGATAAAGAGAGGGGAAAACTCCTGCCACTTTTCAGCTGCATTGCTAAATGCATTCTTTTGTACCCTTTTCGCCCTCACAAAAATGTAACAAAATTACTCCTGTTCATATTATCTATGAATGAAATGGTGAATTTCCTGGGAGGGGTATGTTTTACTGCAAACAAAAGTGCCTTATAAAATGTATGGATGTATCTACGTTTGTTCAAGGAAACCTGGCTGAAAATGTATGTTTCACCTTTCTTCTAGCATTTATTCCTGTTTGATTCCCTGGCCATTGGCCTGTGGAGTCCTTCAGTGTTCCGTTTTGTCCCCTATGCTATTTAACATCTACATGAAACTGTTGGGAGGAGTCATCCAGAGTTTTGGGGTTCGGTGTCACCAATATGCTGATGACTATTTCTCCTTTCCAACTGATTTCAAGGAAGCTGTCTCTGTCCTGAACCAATGTCTGCTGTCTGTAATGGACTGGATGAGGACAGACAAATTGAAGCTTAATCCAGACAAGCAGAGGTGCTCCTGGTCAGTTGAAAGGCAGATCAGGGAATAGGGATTTTGCCTGTGCTGGGTGGGGTTACACTCCCCCTGAAATCTCAGGCTTGCAGCCTTGGTGTTCTCCTAGACTCAACTCTGAGCCTGGATGCCCAGGTCTCAGCAGTGGCCAGGAGTACATTTGCACAGTTAAAACGTGTGCGCCAGCTGCGCCTGTTCCTTAAGATGTCAGATCTGGCTTCAATGACACACGTCTTGATTATATCTTGTTTGGACTACTGTAATGTGCTCTACATATGCATCAGCCAGAATGCTAACCAGGACCAGTTACAGGGAGCCTATAATTCCCTTGCTAAAACAGCTCCACTGGCTACCTGTTCATTTCTGGGATCTATAAAGGCATATATTGCTTAGGTCCAGGCTATCTGAAAGACTGTATTTCCCTGTACAAACCAGCTGAAGCCTTAAAATCTACTGGTGAAGGCTTTCTCTCTGTTCCACCACCATCCCAGGTTCACCTGGTGAGGACACAGGAGAGAGCCTTCTCAGTGGCTGCTCCCACTCTGTGGAACTCTCTTCCACAGAAGGCTAGGTGGGCCCCCTCTCTGCTTTCCTTTCACTGCCAGATGAAAACATTTCTGTTTATGTAAGCTAGGGAGTTTTATTTATTAACTTGTTTAAAGTGAATATTATATTTGTTTTTTTCTGTTTATGATTTTTTATCCTTTTAATGTTTTTCGACTTTTTGAAATGTTTTTAATGTGTTTAATGTCTTTTAATGTGTATTTATTATTGGAAGCCACCTTGGATTCCAATTCCAGGAGAACAGCAGCTACAAATATAATAAATAGATAATAAAATAAATAAATTTATAATTCTCACATTTATTCAAGGTAGAGTCTTAAAATAAGTCATCAAAAATTAAGCTCTATACCCCAATTGTTTGTTCTGGTTAGGGTAGAACCATTGACTCAATTGTTAATATAACATTTATACCCGACTTCTGTTGATTCAATGGGTTTATTTTAGATGTGACTAGCAGTTGGATTTAGGCATAATCCACTAACCCCAGGTATAATTTCCACAACAAATTTAAAATTCAATATTTTAGGCATTAAAACATCAGGAATGATCAGTGGTTCACAGTTTAATTTGTTTCTTTTGGATTTAATTTTGTATTACTGCAACCAAATTTAGTAATCTGAAATTATTTTATAATTTAATGATTCAAAAATGAATTTTACTAACAAGGAATGTAACAAATCTTTATAAATTTCTTTTAAGATTTTATGATAAGCTAATTAACTGACTTTAACTACTCAAATTAATTAAATGGCACTAATGCTAATGTGCCAAAGCTCTGATTAAAGACAGCCAACAAATCATTTAAAATCATATTAAATCATTACTAAAATGCAGCATTATGTAGAATCACGCACATCTTAAAGGCCACTGAACCAGTTCAACAAGCAGCTGAAAAAAATTAATTTTGTCAATTTCAGGAACATTATGACCTCCATGGCATCATGTCTAAAAGTGTATAGGATGAACAAACTTGCATCAAGAAGGCAGGGTCTAGAAAGTTACTTTTAAGAAAGTTAATTTAACAGTGCTGAAACCATCTGTAACTGAACAATTCTAGGATAATGCTGAAGAAGACACAGAACATTTCTGTCAGCTAAATAACAAAAAATGTTCCTTTTATCATTTTATATATATTGGCCATGAAGCTGGTCTAATATAGAGGTATGCTTCTTGTTACATGCTGTAGGAGATTCATTATAAAAATCAATAGAAAGTCAGACCAAATCCCCCCTCCCTCCTTCCCTCCCTCCCTCCATCCCTCTCTTGACAGAGTAACAACATAAACTTCAGAGAGCAAGGGCAAGCTTACCAAATGGCAAGCTTTCACATGGTTAGAAACTGGGCTATATGATTATTTTTTTTCTTACTTCATTGTATCTTAAATATCAAGCACAGAGAAGATACTATGCAGAATAGCAACAGTTGGTGCCTTCCATGTCACTGGGCCATCAGACATCTCTGGATTTTTGTCTAAAAGGGTATTAAAGATGCTGAACTATTTCCCCATAAAAAAGTCAGGATTAAATTCCAGAGCAGTTTCAGAACAAAAAACAACAGTCACCTTTGTGGCAGGGTGAAACCAAGCTTCACACGTACTTTTGCGTCATCTTTCTCTCTCTCTCTCTCTGTGTATATATAGCGGTTGAAAATAACAAAGAAGTAACAAACAAGTAAAAATGCTTACCACATTTGTAGGCAATTTGTACCATTTAACCTTTAGCTTTCCACTGTTTTGTGATAGCTATTGACACAGTTCTGCCTGTTAGGTTACTGTCTGAATGAATCTGTCCCTGTGATTGAGCATTCTCTTTTCCTCAATAAATACTGTTGCAGGGAAAAGGTCCACCTGAACTTTCTCTTTTATTACTTTTCTCCACAGTTTGACAACATAGGATGCACATCCTTTCACATGATTAGAAACTGGATTATGTGATTATAGGGCTGTTGGGTTGAGTAAGAAGATACAATTGAACATTAAGGATCTGGATCAGGTGCCTTCTATGAGTCTGAACATGGTGGAAGGGGACACACCCTTGCTTTGCTTCCTTATCTTCAATAGTGAGCAAGTCTCCATGTCTATTATTACCAATTTGGCCTTTCTCTCTCCATGGAACTTCCACAAACAGTGATAGTGTTGTGTCAAGAGACTTTAGAAATTCCATCCATTCAGTAATGCACTTTGGACCACAGTCTTTGCAGACTTATGAACTGACAGGTGCTAGGTATTTTACTTTTGCTTTTTTCCGAGTATGGTTTCTCCTCTTGGCTGAGCTGACTTGCTTGGTGTAAATTCTTTTCCACTTTTAGATAGGTAAATTAACCTTTAATCCCTGACAAACTTGGAGGAACTTTACCAGAGTCAAATAAAATAATATAAAATCATATATCAAAGTGACGTATGGGATTTTTATTACCTCAGTGCAATTGCTCAGTTTCTAACTTCTTTTGTTGCCAGTATGTTTCACACTGTGTAGTAGAGGGGTGGGCTGTGAATAGCTTACAACAAGCATTTTCATCATTAAAATATAGCTCTGAGCAGCACCATTGGCTCCACAGATCTAATTCTACACCACTTTTTACCTTTTTGCAACTATACACTGTTTTGTTAAGTGAGTGTCATACTCCAGAGGTGTGAAATGCAATTATAATTCCTTATTCTGTTATCCTGAGGGATAGGAATTTTGCATTTTTTATGTCCAAGGTCAAAATGAATATTCATGGCTTAAGGCAGCAAAGAAGGCAACCTTATTTTTCACACCTTCTTCCTTTATAATAGGACTTGAACTCACCAGCAGGCTCAATTGGCTCTAAATAGAATATTCAAGAAGAAACGTCGCCTACAGATCTCAGCAATCCCTTTTTGTGAATTGTGGGATGCCATTCAGAAGACTTGTGGAGTTCAAGACTTAATGCTCTAATAAAGGCATACATCCCAAAGTGAATTGTTGGCAATGATACTGCATCATCAGTAAAGTGAATCCAGTCTGCCGGATACCCTATACATTACAGTGAACAATTTCAAATCTCATCTCCCTACAGCATGCCAAGTGAAATGAAGCTGAATAGAACAGATCCTGGTTTTTTCACATTTACCATTATTAAAGAGAGGAAGAAAGTAGTGCCAAGGGGAATGAGAGACGAAATCTATGACCATTCAGTTGTGAAGGAAGTAAATTAATAAAACTAACCTCATTTCTTTTGTACATACTTTCACTAGATGCCCCCAGAGGACAATTCCTTTTATAGTGGTGGTGGGAGGGAAGGTAAAAGAAGGGAGGGAGAGTAATACACAGTGGGAATTACAAACACACATTTGTCAGTACAAGTGATAAAACATGGTGCATGTCATCAGCTTAAGATACATGTAGTCACGGTTGTTGTTTGAATGAATTCTTTTTATCTTGCATACTTGATTGATTATCTGTTTTCTGACCTCTTTTGGCATCAGCTCCCAGAATCATTTAAAAGTCATTATTCTTTGCCTTAACTGAGATTTGAATATAGGTAAGTGGACTTTTGAATTATGCCTTTTTTAAAAAAAAAGTCAGAACGAATACTATGACATATATCATTAATGACATAAGGTCATACTGAGTCTTTCACTGACCCTTACAGGGTAAGGGTAATATTCAAAGACAACAATTTTAATGTTATAAGTATGCAAAAAGATCCCACCAATGGTGCCACCTTTCTGTGGTGGTTGGATTGCATGCTTCTGTGAGGCAAGAGGTTATGCTGTTGACAGCAGTGCTGCAGGTATGATCTCCCACGTCAGACAGGCGTTTTTGCTGAAGAACCAGACTAAATGTATGAAGGAGGTACTGGGAAGCAGCAGTAGTGGTAGATGAACACTGGTGGAGGATCTCTATGATGAGACAATCCAAATTGAGACAAGAGACAGTGCTAGGTTGGATGACATGTAACGTGCTACTGGGGAGGACCAGAAGACAATTACAAATAGTACTGTGGCTAATGATGCAACTGGATGCATGCCAAAAGGATATTTCAGCTGTTGACGTGCTCAGAGGTGAAAGGAAAGCCTGAAGCTGCACAACACTGGAATGTGAGAAACATGAATCAGGTAAGCTAGACATAGTAAAACCGGAAATGGAACATATACACATTGCAATGCTTGGGTTGAGTCAGCTAAAGTGGACAGGAATGGGACATTTTGAGTCAGATAATTACACAGTGTTTTACTCAAAAAATGCAAATCTAAGCAAAAATAGGGTGGTATTAATACTGAGGAGAGATGAAGAAAAAGCAGTCAAAGGATACAATGCAAATCTGACTTAACCATGTCAATGAGACTTTAGGGAAAACCAATCAGTATAATCTCAATCCAAGATTGTAGTCCACCTAGAGAGACAGAAGAAGAAATTGAAAGATTCTATGCCGGAGTCCAGGAGAATATTGATCAGACACCCCGACAGGACTGAATCACAGAATCACAGAATCACAGAAATGTAGAGTTGGAAGAGACCACACGGGCCATCCGGTCCAACCCCCTGCCATGCAGGAACACCCTCAAAGCACTCCCGACAGATGGCCATCCAGCCTCTGCTTAAAAACCTCCAAAGAAGGAGATTCCACCACACTCCGAGGCAGCATATTCCACTGCCGGACAGCCCTGACCGTCAGGAAGTTCTTCCTGAGGTTCAGGTGGAATCTCCTTTCCCGCAGCTTGAATCCATTGCTCCTTGTCCTGGTCTCTGGAGCGGCAGAAAACAAGCCCTCTCCTTCCTCTACATGGCACCCCTTCAAATATTTAAACATAGCTATCATGTCCCCTCTTAACCTTCTCTTCTGCAGACTGAACATACCCAGCTCTCTAAGTCTATCCTCATAGGGCATGGCTTCCAGGCCCTTCACCATTTTGGTTGCCCTCCTCTGGACCTGCTCCAGCTTGACCATGTCCTTCTTGAATTGGGGTGCCCAGAACTGGACACAGGATTCAAGATGAGGTCTAACCAAAGCAGAGTAGAGTGGTACCAGTACCTCCCTCCATCTAGACACCATACTCCTATTGATGCAGCCAAGAATTGCATTGGCTTTCTTGGCTGCCGCATCACATTGCTTACTCATGTTCAGCTTGTGGTCTATTAAGACTCCTAGATCCCTTTCACACGTACTGCCATCCAGCCACGTATCCCCCATCCTATATTTCTGCATTCCATTTTTTCTACCTAAGTGTAGGACCTTACACTTCTCTCTGTTGAATTTCATTTTGTTAGCTTTGGCCCAGCTCTCCAATCTATCCAGGTCATTTTGAATTCTGATCCTGTCCTCTGGCGTATTAGCAACCCCTCCCAATTTGGTGTCATCTGCAAATTTGATGAGCATGCCCTCTATTCCTTCATCCAAGTCGTTGATGAAAATATTGAAGAGCACTGGGCCCAGGACAGAACCCTGTGGCACCCCGCTAGTCACTTTTCTCCAGGATGAAAAGCAGCCATTGGTGAGCACCCTTTGGGAACGGTCAGTCAACCAGTTACAGATCCACCTGACAGTAGCCCTGTCCAGCCCGCATTGTATTAGCTTCTTTGCAAGAATGTCATGGGAAACTTTGTCAAAGGCCTTACTGAAATCGAGATATGCTACATCCACAGCATTCCCTTCATCTATCAAGCTAGTAACTCTATCATAAAAAGAAATAAGATTAGTCTGGCATGACTTATTTTTGAGAAATGCATGTTGACTTCTCGTGATTACTGCATTGCTTTCTAAGTGATTAGAAACTGACTGCTTAATGATCTGCTCCAGGATCTTTCCGGGTACTGACGGCAGGCTGACTGGGCGATAATTATTTGGGTCCTCTTTTTTTCCCTTCTTGAGGATGAGGACAACATTTGCCCTCTTCCAGTCTGCTGGAACTTCTCCTGTCCTCCAAGATTTCTCAAAGACCATAGCAAGTGGTTCCGAAATGACCTCTGCCAGTTCTTTTAATATCCTAGGATGCAATTCATCTGGCCCTGGAGACTTGAATTCATCCAGTGTGGCCAGGTATTCTTGTACCACTGGTTAATCATAAGCAATTGGAATGCAAAAGTAGGAAACAGAGCAGAATCAAAGACTGTAGGAAAATTTGGCCTCAACTCAAGAAGTGAAGCAAGAGAATGGCTGTTCATCTGCTTAATGATTGTTCATCACAAACATTTTTCAAGCAACCCAAAAAGCAACTGTATACATGGACATCATCTGACAGCCAACATAGAAATCAAATAGACTAGTCTTTCCTCTGAGACTTCCCCTGAGATCTGGTGTGAGACCCAGCCTGCACTCAGCAGCCACTCAGAAAGGCCCTCGGAAGCAGTGCTGGCTGGTGAGGCACAGTGCAGGAACAACCCTCCTTTAATGGCACTGGGGTGAAGCATCCATGGATTTTCATACTACTTGTTGTAGCTTTTCTAGTTCAGTTTTGGATAGACAGCAAATTAGATTTACAAAAAGAGAACTAATATTGCGTTCATCACGCCAAGTGTTAACCTATTTACTTTTAAACATCACCTGAGGACATTTTTTTTAACTACAACAACATATCCATAGTTAGCCTTTTTGGTCAGAAATTAAGGTTAAGAAACTTTAGTTTAAAAAGTAACTCACGTGTGGCAATTGACGAAGGATAGCAAATACACTATTTGGATTATAATAATTGATTGTATTCATAGCCCTGCCAAACACAGTGCGAACTTTAACCATATAACCTACCTTTGAATGATGGGGGATAGGATTTGAATCTTAAGTACCTGAGACAATGCAATCCTATACATACTTATTTGAAGGAAGGCCTGTTAAATTTAAATGTACTGAATAAGCACATATAAAATAGCTGTCTAGGTTTATGTTCCCTAGATCTGATTAGATGTCTATAAATCTCTGCTGTTAATTTCAGTGGGAAACATTTATTTGTCTGACTGAAATCAGTTAAACTCAAAAGTGCTATGCTGCAAAGATGCTTAATATTTATTTTATTCCAGAAATCATCATTCTGAAATTTTTGACTCAGACAATGGGTTTCTTTCTTTTTTCCTCTACTTTTTAATACCTCAGCTATAGTTATTTGGTTTCCCAATCTCCTAGAAACATCAAACAAAGATATCCACTACTATTGATCATGCATGGTAACAAAGAGACAGAGAAGGAAACAACTGTTGTTTGTTTTCCCTCCAACAGGAAAGAATGGTGGATACAGGATTTGTGTGTGCAGCTGTATGTGTGTTGCAATTTTTTTTTTAAAAAAAAAAAAAGTCTATTATTCCATCATCCTGCTACTTTTGGAAATCCTGGAGCTTTTCCTTGCACCTTTTGTCCCAATAAACATTGTAGAGTACCAATTATGTGAACAAAATTGTGGGTTTCTCAATTCTCTTTCTCATCTATTACAAGCTTCTGCTGCAACACTTTTGATATGTTCCCATGAGAACATTACTCTGAACAGCACACCAACGTACTGCAAGGGACTCCTTTATGAGTAACATTTTGCAGTATACAGGATTTATCTCTTTAAGAGACAGTCTTAAAATGCTGGTCAGCTTTGTTAGTCCATGCAGTTATGTTCCTGTAAACTGTTTTATTATTACAGCTTGAGCCACTGTTGAGTTAAATCTGATGATGGGGGTCCATAGAATACAAGTTTTACACGTTCAGAGTTTTCAGATTTTCTTTCCTTAGAAAAGGATCAAGATTCTTTGTAAAGATAAGGAAAATGCCTGGGATGCCTCAGAAGCAAATTTATGTTCTAGCTGTTTCCTGTTGTCTGCTACTTGACTAGTGAGAATTCTGACTGTAGGCAGTAGCTTTTCACTTAACTAGGTCTTTGTGCCATGATCCAGCAGTTTCCTAGCCTGATACTGCTCTTCCACCCTAATTTTCATGAGCCTCTTAGGAAAGGGGAATTTAGAATGAGCTAGGGAGGATTCTGACATTGGTCAGCACCCTCTCCCCAACAAGATAGGGAGCACCACAAGAATATTTCTGAGGTGAAGAGGGATTCTGTTTGCCATTCAGATGTTTGCTGCCTGCATCTCCACCTATCAGACTACAGGGCTTTCCTCACCACACTGTTATAGTGCTCTTATTCCACTTTCAACATCCAATGGAATAATGGAGTTTGCAGTTTAGGGAGGAGTATTTTTGGCCTCAGTAAACTACAAACTCCAGAATCGCACAGGATGTTGAAAGTGGAATAAGAGCACTATAACAGTGTAGTGCAGAAATGTCCCAATTCCCTGTGAGCTGTAAACTGAAGAGTTTACTGTTTACAGTAAAATTAACTAGTGTCTGCACTATCTAATTTATGTTGAATAGGGATGAATGAAAATTTCATTTCAGATCATTTTTATACTTATCTTTACAGATGCTATATATTTTTGTTTACTGATCTGTGTGAGATAGAGAGAAGATTTTAGAAAAAAGTGAACAAGGGAGAAACTGAGATGCCTCCATCCAGTTCTAGAGCTCCAGGTGTCTAATTCTCAGAAGTATGTTTCAGTTCTTATGCATTAAATCTGTTTAGTGTTAGGAAACTGCCACATTTTTTTCTTTGGGACTCTTCACCAAAATATAATTATGACAAGCATGCACAGAATGGTCCTTTCTCTACTGTGAATAGCAATTACTTTTGAATTTGACCAATATAAAGGGAGGGTGGTATCTTTGTCAATTTTTGTTTTTGAAGAATTTACAAAATTCTCAGATTACATATGCAGAATAGATGCAAGACTGTGGTTTAAAAGTTGGAAATGAATGATACCACAGAACTGAAACATTTCGTCATTTGAAGTGGCTACTGCCAACCAAAGGAATTACATTTCTACAGTGGTGGGATTCTGTGCTCCTCTGAGGCAAGAGACTATGCTAATAGTCATAATGCTACTGGTAGGGTCTTCCATGTCAGACAGGCTCTTGGTGAGGAGACAGATTAAAGGTGCCAAATAGCTACTGGTCAGTAACAGTATTGGGGGTTGACACCGGAAGATCTCTCAGAAACAACATCAGTACCACTATAGCTATTATATGTTAGTACACCACAGAAGAAGGCATGGCAAATTCCTTCTGAATGTCTTTTGTCACAAAAGCCCTATAATGAGACAATGCAAAAGGAAACAAGAGATAGTACCAGAAAGTGAAACTCCCAAGTTGGATGGCACTCAATGAGCTAATGAGGTAGAGCAGAGGACAACTACAAATGGCGTTGTGGCGAGTGATGCAATTGGACTCAAACCAAAAGGACATTCAGCTGTTGACATGCACAGAGTTGAAAGAAAAATCCAAAGCTATATAACACTTAGTTAGAAACATGGAATGTGAGAAGCATAGATCAGAAGAAGCTAAGCACAGTAAAGCAAGAAATGGAATCTTTGAACATTGAAGAACTTGAAGTGAGTGAGTTGAAGGGGACAGGAGTTGGACATTTTGAGTCAAACAATTGTACAGTTCATACTCAGAAAGTGAAAATCTAAGATGAAAAGGGGTGTGGAAAAAGCAATCAAAGGAAATAATGCAAAGTCTGATTGAATAATATCCATTAGACTTCAGGTGGAAAAAAAAATCAATATAATCAAAATCCAGCTACAAAAGCAGCAGAAGAATTTGAAAGATTCTATGCTGGAGTCCAGGAGGAAACTGATTGAGACTGAAACAGGGCTTCTTGTTAGAAATAAGCAATTGGAATGCAAAAGTAGGGAACAAAGCAGAATCAGAAGCCATTTCTGCACTACACTGCTATAGTGCTATTATTCCACTTCTAACATTCTGTGGAATTCTGGGGTTTGTAGTTTACTGAGGCCAAAGAACTCTCTGGCTGAGAATTCTAAATGCCCCTCCCTAAACTGAAAACCCCAGGATCGTATAGGATGCTCAAAGTAGAATAGTAGCACTATAACAGCGTAGTGCAGAAATGGCTAAAGACTGTATGAAAATTTGGCCTAGGTTCAAGAAATGAAACAGAAGAGTGACTGATTGAATTTTGTGTGGCCAACATTTTGTTCATCACAAACACATTCTTCAAGCAGCCCAAGGAGCAACTGTATACATAAACATTGCTTGATGACCAATAAGAGAAATCAAATACACTATATAATTGGACACAAAAAGTGAAGAATATCCATTCTCTCTACAAAAACAAGACCAGGAATATATATATATTTTTGCCCTATTTGTTTAACTTGTATGTAGAGCATATCATAGTAGATGAGGAGACAAAAAATGTAGGAGGAATGCCAACAGTTTAAAATATGCAGATACCGTACTACTAGCAAAAAACAGCAAAGACTTGGAATGATTACTGAAGAAAGTCAAGAAAGAAAGTGCAATGACAGGTTTACAGTTGTACATTAAGAAAACAAGATTAATGGCCACAGATGATTTACATAACCTACAGCAGACAATGAAGATATTTAAATAGTTCAAGATTTTATATCCCTTGGCTCAGTTATTGTCAGAATGGAGACTACAGTTAAGAAATCAGAAGAATACTAGAACTTGGAAGGATAGCTATGAAGTAACTAGACAAGATCCTCAAGTGTCAAGATATATAATTGAATGCTAAAGTTAGGTTTCTCCATGCCAAAGCATTTCCAATTCCTATATATGGCTGTGAAAGTTAAGCAGTGAAGACAGCTGTGAGGAAGAAAATCAACTCATTTGGAATGTAGTGTTGGAGAAGAGTTCTATAGGTATCATGGACTGCTAAAGAGACAAATAAGTGGATCCTAAAGCAAATCAAAGCTTCTCTCTCCCTAGTAGCCTGCGACTGTTGTACTTTGGACATATCATGAGAAGACATGACACATTAGGAAAGACAACAATGCTTGGTAAGTTGGAAAGCGGTATGAAAAGAGAAGACTGCATTACAGATGAATAGACTGAATCAAGGAAGTCATGTCCCTGAGTCTGCAAGACCCGACCAGGTCTGTTAATGATAGGGTGGCAGGGAGGTCTCTCATTGATAGGGTCACCATAAGTCGAAGTCAACATCACAGCAGTTTTAAATAACAACAATGCCTTCTAAGAATATACATCATTGCTAGGGAAGTGTCCATAGGTTTGCAGCCTGTTTTGGAAAGATCCAAATATGCTTCCACATATCCCAATCATATCTTATAACATTTGTTTGTCATCCAGAAATATTTTCTTACCTGAGTAGGTCAGAGCAAAAGGGTAGTCAGCTATTTGTTGAGTTAGGAATCTTTCATTTGGCTAAGTGAATGCATTTGATGTATTAGTTCTTGGGAATAAAAGCTGGCAAGATAGAATAACAAAGCACATCCATGAAATACAGAAAGCTATATACAAAACTGACTTTATATATACTCAAAAGAGGGAAAAATAATTGGGGAGCTATTGGAGGATAATTTAAAGTAGAGACAAATTGAAAATGTGCTGGAACAATAATTCATATTGCTAACCAATGTGGCATAAAAATGCTCAAACTATTAGTCAAAGAAAAGAGGGAACAGCTTCGAGCTCTGCAGCACACTGGATTAAAATACAACCTCCTTATGAAATTGCCATGAAATTGAGTTGAAGCACATGCAGAACTAAACAGATTGCTTGGAAAGCATTCAGCTACAAATCTGCTCTCTTCTCAGGCCTGCTGAAAATCTAAGCAGATTTCAAGGGAACTGGTTTCAATTATGTGCTTTGCTGTTGAAGGAAACCATATCAAAGGCTACAGCAGTCTGCAGCACATGGTAGTAAAAAGCACTTGTTGACTGGCAAGGCACAAGGTATTGATATTTGTCTGTGTTACAAAGATGAGAAAGGAGAGTAAGAGACAGAGATTAGCTCAAGCATCAATATGATATAAAAGCAAAAATAAACCCGAAGGGGATGCTGATGAGTGTGCGCATTAAGGAGGCAAAAATCTGTCAGTTTCATTTTTGTAATATTTTTGTAACATTTCTCCAAATACCACCCATATTCTCATCCTGTCCAACATCAGTATCAAGTTGTTTTTCTTTTTTGCTTCTCAAAAGGAAAATTGTGCATATTCCAACAAGGGAAATTGTCCAAGTGTTCCATACTTTCCCTAATGGACACATTTTAATGCATTTTTCATGTTGTGAATCTTTTCAGTAGCTTTTTCCAATTAACTGTATTTGTGCACATTTTTTCAAATATACTCAATTTTAATCATTTGCATTTACCTGTGTATAATTTTGGGGAAAAGGTTGTCTCACCTATGCAGCCTCTCTCACTATGGAGAAACGGAAGTATATGTGTTTCTAATTGATCTGACAGCCACATTAGCTATCTTGTGACTTTCACCAGTAGCTTTTGTTAGGCAAACTGGAATTAAGAACCAGCTTCCAACAGAAATCTCTCAAAGGGGGATTTCATTAAAAATACAGAGATCAAATACACACAATATTTGCACTGGAGAATTATGGTAGAGTTTCATAAATTGTAAACAGCAGAAACAAAATAGAACACATTTACTTTAGGATGGGGAAATATTAACTCCTAGTGAGAAAACTTGCAAGCCTGCAAAGACCTGAGATGAAGGTATAAGGGTTTTTAAGAGGAGGGACAGATGAGGAAAAAAAAAAAAAAGAGGTTCAGAAGTAGGTATAATAAAATATGTTCCCTAACACACACACATGCACTGTATGGTGGCAGTTTTAGGGATCTGCAACATGCAGGGAAAGTACTCCCTGAAAAACAGATGTTAGGGATGACAGAAGTTACCTCTACTTTGGTCCTGTTGGACTTTTCTTATTGAAAGTTAGAGAACACTCCTGGCTAAAGCAGTGCTGGAGCTCCTTTCTGGAACAGTGAAAGCACAAGCAGGACAAGCTAAACAAGATCCTCAACCAAAAGCAGAACTTTGAGAAAAATATGAACAAATGAGATTCTTTGTCTAGAACTACAAATTTTGGGGAATATTTCAACTTGAACGGAACAAGAACTAGCTTAGGTAAAGATTCTACCAGGAGAGAATCCAAGCTCAGCCAGTTATTTTAGTAAGAAGCATCCAAAGGAGGAGAAAGACAGCTCAAGATCTTGGTTCAGGTAGATACCACCCCAGTCTCAGTCAATTATTTATTGTATTTGACTAAAATCCATTACGATCCAATAAAATCCAGTTAAAAGAATGCCTACATACATATACATGTACATGCATACAAAAAAAAAAAAATCATCAGATCAGTGAATCTCCAGAACAGTCTATAGCAATATCTATCACATAGCTAACACAATACTGTTAGCAGCTTTAGCAAATAAAGCTGTTTGATGTGCAACATATGGATCATAGTCTCACAGTATCCAGCATAGTTTCACATAAGAGTTCTTACCCTGTAAGGAAGCCAAAATCTGTCTTAAGCATCTTTTCCTAGTGTTTTGATAAAGCTGGCACTTGAGTAGGTAGTGCAAAAAGTCCTCTACCTCACCCACACCACAAATAGAGAGCCTTAAATTTCTCAGAACTTACCTATATCTACCATTCAAAACAACCATTGACATAGTTTGAAAACATCATTCTGTAAATGCAGTTCTCAGGAGGGCAAAAGTAGCCATTTGTAGATATTGAGCTCTTACATGATTTGACTTCAGTAGATGATACCAATGGGAAAAATCTGAAGATTTAATTCTAGTATGCTTTGAAAAATACTCTTGTCCTTGGTGGAATCCTGAGGTATTTCTTATTGAAATTATATCTGCATCCCTGAAATACTATCCCACTCAGCTATGGAAACCCACTGTGTGAGCTTGGATGATCACACACTGTCAGTCCCAGGAAACGCCATGGTAAGTTCACATTAGGGTCGGCATAAGTCAGAAACAACTTAAAGGCACACAACAGCAAACAACCCTTGATTACTTTTCTCTAGTCACCTCAAAGTTTACCTCGAGATGTCACTTTTGGCTTAACTCAGTGGTAGTTGCATACACTTATTACAGCTGCCACATCCATTTCACCTAAGTGAAATTTGAGGCAAATCTGAAAGAGGTTTCTTGGGCAAAGCTGCAGAATTTCAATGTAAGCCAAAATAGTCTATAAAAAAACCAGATAAACTTATCAAGAAGGATTTGAACAGGGTATAGAATACAATTGAGCTAATAATACCAAGGGAAAAAAATACTGTTTTCATTGTCAGCGAACAATAGATTATTGAGGATTTGTGGGTTAACTGGGTTAAATGCTAGCTATTCAGATACAATAAATTCTACTAGTATTTTTTTTGTCTGAATAACATTGAGTTTGATTTTATAATAAAGTTACCAGAGGTACCATCACACTCAAAACATACCTCCTTCTTTAATGAGAGAAGATCTTTATATGTCCATGGCTGTGTTTCCCTTTTAACTTCCATTCATACAGATGTACCTCCAGCATCTCCTACTATGCCAAAATGTAACCCATGCTGACATTTTTGATACAGTTCTATGATTTTCTGTGTTCCTATTAGAAACCTCTCCATGTATCTTTTATCTCAACTGCTCCAAGTGGTGTCTCTCACCTGCCTCTGTAATGTATTCTCTTTAATCATAGGACTGGCTTTGTTTCCTTTTTATACTTCCTTTTAAAGAACTAAAATTCACACAGAAGCAGCCTCTGGGCACTTAGAACACTGAAGCAAGTGGGGGGAAAGCTTAATGCTTCCAAAAATCACATCACTTCTCAGGAAACCTAATGGAAAAGTTTCAGTCATTGTGAAGAGCACAATCGTGGGGACTTTTGAACACTTTGCTCTATATCATCAAGCGAGATGTCCCAACACCATGACTTTTCATATGCATATAGCTCTTCAGGCAGCTTTCCAATACATAAACTGGTTCCTTTATGACATTTATATATGTTTTTTTAGAGAGTTCTATTAAGTAATTTCCTTTTTACTGGATTTAGGTAGGCAATAATGAGATGTGTATATTACATTTCAAAGCATAATGGCATATTGTTGAAAAGTTAAGAGTTGTATCATTCTTGAGTGAAAAAAAATCTTCTTATTGATCAAATCCTTATATTTGTATAATGGATATTTAGATTTAAGCAAGGTACTTCACTCACTCTAAGGGGTGATCTACAAATGGAAAGGAATAATTAGAACTTTGGGAAAACATTCAGGATTTTAGCCAGCCCCCTTTCACTCCTGCAGTGGCTTCCAATAGTTGTTCTACAATGTCCATCCAGTACTGAGGATGAAATCCTAGATTTGTCCTCCAGTCCCTAAAGAACTGATACATGGCAAAGTGGAATGTACCTTCTTTGTCTGGAACAATAAAATAAGTAAACAGACAAAAATTTCCCCTCTCCTCCATCCATTTTTAAGGAGAACTGACGGAGATCTATTAATACTAACAAAGAAAAGGGAGAAACAGGTTAATAGTCAGAGGAAACAATATACTAATACTGCAAATAATAATAATTCCAACCATTTTGTGATAACCTTTTCTCACGCCATATTATCTCTTTGAAAGATTCTATGCTGGACTCCAGGATGAAAATGAACACACACTAAAACAGGACTTGTTGTCAGAGACTGGCAATTGTAATACAAAAGCAGAAAACAGAGCAGAATCAAAGACTGTATGAAAAATTTGCCTAGGGTCAAGAAATGAAACAGGAGAGTGACTGATTTGCTTTTGTGAGGCCAACACTTTGTTATCACAGAACACATTCTTCAAGCAAGCCAATAGGCAACTGTTTACATGGGCATCACCTGATGGCAATCTAGAAGTCAGATAGACTACAAAATTGGAAGCAGAAGATGGAGAAGCTCTGTATCCTAAATGGCACATAATAAGGAGAAATGGCAAGGCCTACATTCACTCATCCCAGTACACACAGATATAGAGGGAGGGATGAAGGGAGGGATGGAGGGAGGGATTATTGATAAACTGATGTATACATTCCCATTTCTTTTCAAGACTGCCTAAACACAAAGGCTAATTCCCTCAACAGAGTTCCACAACACAAAGAGTCAGCTTGCACTAGCCAACAGAGAGATACTGGACAAGCATACTAGTGTCTCGGTTTTGAAGCTTTCAACATGGCCACTGTGATATGCACAATCACTCATAGCAGTATTCCTCTCCCTCCCCCCCTCATCATGTTTGTGTGTGCTTTCAGTGGGTACATATCCACACATGGATGCCTCCTCATGGGATATAAGCTCAAGGAAAGACTGCTCTGGTCCTCCTTTGTCCCTGGCTACTTACTTCAGACTAAACCCCCTGAATTTATTGAGACCTACTTCTTCATAGACTTGTCTATTGTATTGATAGTTGACATGGTAGATATCTGAAATGATATTTCAATATGGCCCCAAAATATAGATATGATTCCAATTTTCTCAGCTTATCTCATCGCTAAAGTGATTTTGAAAACTGAAATCTACATGGCCTTTTTCAAACAGGTAATGCATTTGTATGTGAAAACTTAACTACATATTTTTACACACACACGTGCACACGCGCACACACATACGCACACACCTTTTGTTAAGTAAAAGTAAACTCATTCACATAATGGTAGCTGTGTAAATGAAACCAAATACACAACAATTGTTATTAAAGATGTTGTTATACAGCAACTTCTATCCTCTCTTTTTCAAACATCCTTAAACAATTAATGGAAACAAGGTGAATGAACCTACAAGGAAAATAAGGGAATATCATACAATTTTCTTAATATGTCATTGTGTATTTCTTCTCTACAGGTTCCCAAATTCTACCAACACTGTGTTCATGTACTTTACCTGGCCATGTCATTTCTGGCTCTCATATAGCAGTTGTTAATACACTGAAAGTGTTAATAAGCTGCAAATGTTGAAGACATGGAGAATAATGTAGCTTAATGATTGTTTTCACTGCTTAAAAAGGGGTATTCTAGCACTAAGAGTTTTCAGACATGCTTAATTTCCATTGAATTGCTTCTACTTGAGCGACAGATCTAAAGAAGAAAGAGAGAAGCCACAATCAAATTGGTCTAATTTATTTACAATATTTTAATCAAAAGAACTTTAACAATTTCTAAGCAGTATTCTATGTTGCCATTTACACAAAGTATATAAGCTGGAATCTATGATGTAGGAAATCTTTCTCTCCTCACTGATACTGGGGCCTCTGGGCATGAACATGGGAAACTTGTCACTCATGCTAATGATGTCCTCAAATGTAGTTTTATATTTTTCACATATGTGACAAATTATGTGATTGTGCTTGGGAACAACATTACAACTGCAGTGAAAAAAGCATCCATCATTTCATTTCAGAGGTAGTAGTTGCTCCATTACTACAGTATGGAGAATCTACCATGAGGTTTAGTGGACGTGACTCTGTTCCAAACATACAGTAGCCATCTGGGTGCTGAAGCTTTGTTGGGAATAGGGTTTAGCACATGGATAGCTTCTGTACAACCTGGAGAAGTTGTTTAAGCACAACCGTTAAAATCTTACTAACATTAAGGTCAAGGACAAATGTATTCCTCTGCAATAATAGTCCAAGCTGCTGCCTTTTTACCCTTCTTACCATGGCTGGCTAGTCTACATTTCCATACATTACATATGAAGTTCAGTTTGCCACTGTACATTCCCCTCAGGGTAGTGGACATTTCACTGGTTTTAAAGTAATGAGATAGACAGGTTTATTTTGCTGTGTCTGGCACAAATGCAAACAGATATAGTACATCTATTTACTTTTTGGCATAATGTCATATCAACACAAAGCAAACCTATGTGTTTGACACATGCACACTATGAAACTAAGGTCTTACTAAAAAAAAAGATGTTGAACTCTTGCATTATGAACTTTCTTATAATATTGGCAGCCCTGTCTTTGCTAGAGCAGGAAATATCCAGAATTCACTTTATTACAGGTGCCATTGCACTCCCTTCTAGAAGGTGAGCTTTCAAATATTTAGAGTTAAGAATGTAAAAGGGAATCTTTCAAACATAGCTGAATAGCTCATGGGAAAATTGTACCCCTAGATATTTTGCTGAACTGTTGTGTATTATCTCCTAAAACATGCAAAGAGTGGTGACTCTTAGATATGCTGAATACACTATACAAGCTGGGGGAAGGGTCTGTTTTTCATTTCAGAAGAAAAATCCTCTCTATGCCATACTTGGTCTAAAGTTTGCTTGTACTGGAGAAAAAAAAATCTAAAATCCAGTGAGTTAGAAAGTCGGTAGAAGAAACAGATGCTTTGTCAGCATGTTTAAGGCTAAAAATAAAAATAAGAAAGCAAGCAGCAAAAAAAGTGCATACTGAAATATATGCTTAGGGGAACAAGCCTATTATATCCTCACTTTCTTTTAAGCATAGAAGGCGCAAGTCTAACCTAAAAGAAAAAATAAATCATTTATTTAATTGTAATATTTATATACTTCTTGACACGATAAAATCTGTAAGTGGTCCACATTGAAATGCACATATAATATGGTATGCAAACAAGATAAAGCAATTTATTTTTTAAAAAGAATCAAGGATTGCGATGTGGTCGTGGTGATGATGATGATGGCAATATGGTGTGTCTCTGTCTTTGTCTGGCTTTGGTCTCCACCATAGATCCTCAGCAGTGACACACAGATACCTGAAATATGCATGACTACTGCAAGCACCCAGAGCATAGTCACTCTGCACAACCACTAAGAAGAAGGAAGTGGACATTCGTGATGCAGTATAAACACTTATTGAGTTATTCACAATAACTTGTGAAGAACTTGTGAAATAGGGCCTATGCTAGTGCAGAACAATGGTAGAAGTTAAAAGTCCTCTGTGATCTCTTCCTTTCCAAGTGAGGATGAGCTACCTGAGCCCACTGTCAGTCTATTAGTTCATAGTCAGTCAATGTCTTACCCTAATTTCTGGGGTCCTTGGGGGACACCTCAATGTGCTCCGTGTGATGGGGAATGGAAACTAGTGAGAGCACAAGCAATAGCAATGCAAAAGGCAGGATAACCTAGCGGGGTCTTTTACCCAGTTTTTACAGGGTCAGGACAAGCTAAAAACCAAACAAAAATGTCCAATAAATGATTTTATTGAAGGAAAATCTCACGCAGCAATGCAATCACTCACACACACACCCAAGAGCTATTAAGAAGCAAAAGAGAGGAAATTGGACAGGGGGGTATTGAAGGAGTGTAATTGGGGTAATACTGCACCTTTTTCTGAAATCGTGGGTCAGGGAAGGCAGCAGAGAAGTGGAGCTCAGCACGGAGAGGGCTGAGGGGATCACTCAACAGACGGAGTAATGATCTGCTGGGATGACTGGGAGTGATCCAAAGAACTGCTCAAAAACTGGGACTATTTGTAGGAGAAAAGGTACCTGGAGAACTAATCCTTTCCTGGGGAGAACAATGGGAGTTGCAGTGGGCACAAAGCTTCACATTGGTAATTTCCTTTGCATGATAGGATTATTGGGTGTTACCAAAGCCTTCGGATTTTTGGAGGTGTTGTGGTGTGAATTCTGGTCCCAGCCTGATGGGGTATTTGCTCAACTTGGGGTAGACATGCTAATTCTCTCAAGTCAGCGTCTCGGGGTGGAGGACCTTTTGTTTATTGTGGATTTGTTTTTCTCGAGGTTTTCCTGGGGCTACGTGACGGGAATTTTACTGGTCTGAACTTGTCGTCGCTCTTTCGGCCGTGCCTGCCTATGTGCCCTTTTGGGGGACCTCTCTGGCATACAGAGCTATATTTTGAGATTAAAATTGTAGACCCCGGGATAAGGTTTCTCTCTCGAAGTAACAAATGGCAGGTTGAACATCCTGCCCTGTCCCCTTTCCCCAGGCTCCAAGCTAAGGGGAGAAATGGTCTGGAGCAGACTCAGGGGACATTTCATTTACAGATCATGAGATCTATCCAACCCAAAGAGCCAGATTGGAATCAAGACTTACACCCAAACAATGTCACTGGGTCCCCACCTACCCTACCATGCCAATCCCCTTTCTGTATTACCTGTCCTGTTTAACCTATTAAATTGTAACATTCAGGCAAACATTCTCACTATCCTGTGGGCAATCAGTGCAAGATGGAAAATCCTTCCCTGTCATTTTTTTCCAGTCTTGCCAATCAGGTGAACAAGGCCCAAAAATCCTATCTGCCCCCAAAGCAACCAGTCAAAGTCTTCACTGACTCACAGAGTGGAAGAGTAGTAGGTCAGGAAACAAAGACGCCAATGCCAGAGTGAGCCAGGATTTTGTGTCCCTGTGGACATTGGATGAATCATGCCATTGACTCATTTTCCTTTCGCTCTATAGCTCATGTAAAGTTACTTTCATCCCTCCAGAAGTCTCTAGAAGATTTTAGCATGGATTAATTTCAATTCATTGATGAAACTGTCTGTGGCCTTCAGGACTAGATAGCAGATGCTGGGCTCATTAGATTTGAGATAATTCTGTGGCAGAAGGGATCTCTTCAAGAACAAGAAGCCTTGAGATTTGGTTCAAATCTTCCCAAAGATTCCAAAGAATCTTCCCAAAAAATTTACCAAAGATTCCACATAGTTAAACCTGTTTCACCATGACTGGAAGAATATGATTGATCCTACTGTTGTGTAAGACAGTGGCCTGCTTTTGACATCAAATGTGTATGTATGTGTGTAAGTGTGTGTAAGTATATGTGTGTGCATGTGTGTGTGTGTGTGTGTGTGTGTGAGAGAGAGAGAGAGCAAACACTAGATAAATTATCTCTTAGACTACAACTCAAAGAATCCTCCAGAAAGCATAGCCAGTGAGGAATTCTGGGTGAAACAGTCTAAAATTGAGTTTTCCAAATCTGGCATGGCTTCCTGGATTTGGAGAACTAGAATAATTAATCTGACAAACAAAAAGGGAATCCTGATAGTTCCCTATCTGGCCTATTTTCAGTTTGTTTGGGAAAGCAGAGCTCTGATTGGCTGTTGCTGTTGCAGAAGGACCATGAGATCATCCAGTTGTCAGCTGTATCAGTCCCAGATTCCTGTCCTTTGTTTGGCTCATTTCTACCTAACCAAGGGAGGAGCATATGAAGGAGCTTGAATGATTCTGTTCACAAAGGTAGCTATTGGATGTGCCCAGAGACTTATGAAAGTAGTGTCTGGGGCATCTTTTAGCTATAATATATGTTGGCTAATATTTTAGTATTTCATTTTTTCTAGTGTGAATTATTAGTGGATAGTGTAATCTAGTTTGTATTTATTACTCTAAGATATTTCTCATAATATTTTTTAGATCTTGAGTTGTAATTGTTCAATTATCTGAAAAGTTGCTATTTTTTATGTAACATTTTTCTGATGATATTGTAAGCCTTATGAGCATTGTTTTACTATGGATAAAGTAACATGTAAATAAACATTATGTTGATGCCAATGATGCTGCATAAATGTACTGCTGGATAATTCTAGATGCCTATAATGCAGGATCTAAAACTCTGAGGAATTGCCATTCCTGGGAAAACTCTACCTGTTGAATATCTGCATCTTCTGCAGTCACTAAAGACAGAACAGTTCTGTGAGGTGGAATATAAAAGAGGCTGCACACAAAATATCTTGTGCTATAATTGTGTGCCACTGCATTGGGGAAAAAATAAACAAATAAAGGAAAGCAAACTTTCTGCTTTCTGTGTTAAAGTAATTATTAAAGGAGTTCTTCTAAATGGGAAATTAGCTTTTGATTTTTAGAAATTAGTTTGGGTATGAGGAGTTCACTGTCAACTTCTTTCAAGACCCACATGATTGGCAGAGTCAGCAAGTAATTTGCATAAAATATAAATCTGCCCGTGTGGATTTTGAGAATTAGAATGTGGGAGGGAGAGAGAGGAAACCTATTGTTCATGTTGTTCAAGGGGCATTCAGAAAAAGAAAGGCTGAACAAATACTAGAATGGAGTTAAAGATCAGCAACAAGCAAAAAGATTAGAAGAGGAGCAAGGTGAAGCTGGTACAGATCAAATGAATACCACTTCATAAGAGACAAAGGCCAATGGGAAAGAAAAAGAGTAAGGGAGAGAGAAGAGAGAGCACTGACGTGAAGGTGCTTCTAATAGGTTTTGAAGCTGGGTAAGCTTGGGTGTTTTTGCTAGTAATTAAAAAAAATGTTTCAGCAATGAGGACATAGAAAAGAGCAGTGACAACACTGTAATTACTACTTAAAGAATGTCTGGGTAAAGAGAAATGTTTTTAGCTGACAATCAAAGCTAAACACTGTTTCTGTCTTTCAGATTATTTGAAAAGAGAGTTCCAAATGTGTGTGTGTGTGTGTGTGTGTGTGTGTATGGAAATGTAATCAGCTAACTTTCAGCAATGGACTATGACCCTGAAGACCAAGGTTTGATTCCCCACTCAGACGTGGAAACCCACTGGGTGACCTGGGGATGTCACACACTTGGTGAGTCAAATTTCATCACCTTCCTTCAGGGACAGTATTTTGCTTCTGGCAGCAGGCAGACAGGTAAGCATAACAGATGTTGCTAGGAAAGCAATATGGTTGCCACTATTAAACAAGTCCTGTTCCCCAACTGAATTGAACTAATTCTTTAAAACATATGCTCAAGGAGCAATGTGGTGTCAATATGTACTATCAAAGTTGGAGAGGGGGAAGTAGAAGAGATAAGTAGATCCAGGTTGTTGATACTTTAGGAAATTATATAAAACAGCAAAACAGGTGCAAGTGACCTTTATGGAAACAATGCTCATCTGTGGGCTCTAGGATGGTGTTCCAGTGGCCACAGAATTGATGGGAAGTCCGCCTTTGAGACTGGAAGCAGAACTTCCTGCCACTAATTTTCCCATGGTCTTTTCCTCTCCAGTATCATAATTCCAACATCAGATGAAGGCAAAGTCCACAGATCAAGGGCATGGCAAGGATAATTCTGGATATGCTCAGAGTGACAGCAACAAATATCTTTCCTCTTTCACTTCAGTTAGGCTGCCAGGAGTCCAGCAGGGTTTGAAAGATGTTGGAGTACTCAGATTTTTCAGAGTACTTTGACCTAGCATTAGGATTGTCTTGTAAATTTGCAAGATTTTTAATGTTACAATCACACTGAAACTGCAGTTACCAAGACATAGTTTGCTTCACAAGGAAATAAGGACATATCTCTCTACAGGAATGCAACAAATATTTTCTGAAAACAGTATGTGTTCCAAAAGTTGCACATTCAATGCTGCTGAACCAATCACTTTTTAAAACTCACCAAATATTCACATAGTTTTGACATCATTTTGTTTTCCTGCTGGCTAACAAAAGGTTTGTGGGTGAGAGGGATTAGGTTCTGTACAGGAGAGTTAATTGAGACAGTTAATCAGCAAATAAAATAAAAAATAAAAAATGGAAAGTTCCAGAAAAATTAAGGCTCCATTGATCTATAGAATAGAAACTAGAATCATAGCTATGATTGCTACTATGTTACAAGAAAATACTGTTTCGTTACAGAAGCTACTATACACCAGGCATATGCTAATATAGGTTGTTTATTGTAATTCATTCTAGAAATATGATAATATTTGAGAGGAACTAGTAGTAAATTGGGAGGAGTAGTAGTACATTTTGCAAGAGTGTTTTCTTTTTAAATAAAAGTCACCTATTTTCTTAGTTCTGAATTATCTAGCTTTTTAATTATGCATACAATGCAAACTAAAACCAAGGCATGTATTCCTTCAGTGACAGCATACTAAATTGTAATAGAACCCAAAAGTTTTTTGCAGAAAGTTAACTGCTGTAGAAACTTGGTAATATTTGTGATTTCTACATACATATAAATGTAGACACATTCAGAATAAATATGTTTCAACTTACCAACATTCAACATATGTGTTAGAAATTTGGCTACTAACCCATAGGAAATAACAAATGTGTGTTAGGAGAGAAAATAATTGACAAAAAATGAGATGAATAATGGCCGTCCTTAAGTATTTGTATATCCAAATAGCTTTCAATATTAAGTTGTTGAGAATAAGGTTGACAATGCCTTGTGGTCAACAGAATGCATACACAAATTTATTTGATACATACCTATACATAGCCTAGACTGTAGAACATAAGCATTATCAGAGTGTTGGAAGTCTCCACTATCTTTACCGTTAGGGAGCTTAGTAAAGCTAATGATTGATTCAGTAAAGGGTGATGCTAAACGTGAAGCACCTGAGTCCTGCCCAGCCTGACACCTCACTATGTCCGGGTCTGAACAGCCAAGGAGATTTCTGGACGTTCTGGGCTATGACAATCAGGTCTGCTTCTATTCTCCCTTTCTGAGAATGCAGCACCCTTCTACCTTTTGTCCCCCATTGGCTTCCTCTTTCCAGGGTTATCTTCCTCCACTTGTTTCCCTAAATCTGCTCCTTTTCAGACATAGAGATGAGCAACGATTTATCCCTTCAATGAATGTGATTCTATTGGTACAAATAGTAATAGTGGTACTAATAATAATAATGGTAGCGTGTACAATTCAGTCCAGAGAAATGACACTCTCTTGAAACATTTAGGTATGGAAACATATAAACAAATCTTTATTAAATCCACTGTCAAGGTAAAAACTTACGATGTAACTAAGCACAACACTTCTCTCTCAAATCCAACACTCGGTTCTTTCCATCTACTATCTCTTCAACTCTAGCTTAAAACATCTCCCAAACTCTAAGCTAGACTTCAAGTCCCCCACTGTCAGTTAAATTCCATTATTCCACTCCTTCCGCTCCTCCCCTGGGCTATCGAAGGTTCCATTTCAACAAACAATCACTTTTCAACACAACACGCTCTGTGATCAAGCCCCCTCCCCTTAAGGTTCATCACACTCATCCTCTCTCACTGTTTGTTCAGTATAATAGTGTTTCTTTCACTGCACATGCCCACCCTGTTGCAAGCAAACATAAGAGACACATCATTCTACTTGGTGGGATGCTTTGACTTGCTGGACCACAAGTTTTGTTATACATTTTTAGGCATTGTTGTCTGAGTGATGAAAGCTTCCTCTGACGCAGATAAACCTATCTCCTTTCCCATGCCTGGTATCTGATATTTTCAAAGGAAAAGAAAACAAAAAATATACATGACTATATATAAGAACATATATTTTAACCTCTCATAATAGTTTAAGAATATCAAAAGTGTGCTCAATAGTAAATATGTTACCTCTCTATTATTATTAAAGTATTTCTAAATTGACATTTGACATCCTCATAACTTTAAAGTAAAATCCACCAACTATATATAGAGCTCCTTTCTAAGGCCATTTCTGCATGAGGTTTTTAAAACAGTGCAGTCCATCCTCCAAGGTGGAGTTCTGCACCTGGGAGCGGACTGGGTCGGACCTACTTAACATAGATCTGCACCTCAGCCCGCTCCGGAACGACCCCAAGTGGTCGTCCAGTGTGCTTTTGAAACACCGCTAAAAACACGTCTTTCAAAAGCA
Source organism: Cyclura pinguis (assembly GCA_030412105.1). Classification (NCBI taxonomy): domain Eukaryota; kingdom Metazoa; phylum Chordata; class Lepidosauria; order Squamata; family Iguanidae; genus Cyclura; species Cyclura pinguis. The sequence goes on along the minus strand of CM059601.1, from coordinate 148,134,295 downwards.
TGGAGCGTGCCACTGCGAGCCTGCTCCTTTATGCAGATTCGCAGGCTCGTCCCAATGCGAGCCTGTGATCTGCTGGGGGTGGGCTTTAGGCTGGCGAGCTTCAGCGGTTGGTCGAGACCCTCAACCAACCGGAAGCCGCCATTTGGGACACCGGAGCAGTGCATATCGATGAGCACGCGCTGCTCCAGAGCGGCGTGGACCGGACCGGGGACCCGAAAAGTCCAGTAGGTAGCGGCGTGGGGCGATTCCCTCGCCCTGTGCTGAAATGGCCTAAATGTAACAAATTAGACACATCATCTTATTTTTTAAAATAAATAAAAAAAAAACACCACCAAATTGAATCAGTCTGATTTACTTCTCTGAAGGGGAAATTCCATAACTCCAGAGACAATACAGCAGAAAAACATGTGGCAACCTTTTATTTTTCTTTAAAAGGCAGGGCTGGTTTGGCCACAGACTAAAATTTGAACTATGTATTGTGGTGATACCTTTATTATATCATTTGAAAACTGGGAAAATTATCACATTATAGTTTTATTAGGCAAAGATGGTAAAAATCATGCAGAAGAAAGAAAGTGACAGTGTTAGAACCACAGGCCTGCATCTCACCTACAGTGTTTGCTGTGGTGCTTGAGGTGGTCTAGACGAAGAGTTGGTGCAGATAGAGAATTTAGGGCACATCATCTCAGTGCCAGAAGCTGAATGGGCAAAGAGGAAAAGGTAAAATAAATAGAATTTTAAAAAAATCCATTGACAATTATGAAGCACTTTCTTTTGAGAACTGGGTCTTTCTCTGTCCTGTGCAATGTGTCAGGCCACTTTGTAGACAGAATGCAACAAAATTCTTAGGAACCCACCAGTCTGTCAGGTTGAGAAAAAACGTGGCATTTGTTACATGAAAAGCATGTCCCCAACATGGTTTTCAAACTAGCACAGTGTATCTTGTGCCATTTAATTGACCTAGTACCATCACAACTGATACTTCGGATTTTTTTTCTTATGTCTGTTAGTGTTTTTTTTTTTTTTTTAGTGTTTTGTATCCCTCTAGGTGTTGCTTTATATATCTAAAATAATACGATAGAACATGAATCTCATATGGCTATATCTGTCTGTCTGTCTGTCTGTCTGTCTCTTTTCTACACACACACACACATACTGTTTGAAGATCACATAGAAAGCAGAAAATGAAGGCTGATTAATTTATTAATTACCAATAAATAAGGACATGAAAGAGCCAGTATGGCATAGTGGTTTTAACGTTGGACTGTGACCCAAGAGAGCAGGATTTGATTCCCCTCTCACTCATGGAAACCCACTGAGTGACCTTATGTGTGCCATACACTCTCAGTCCCAAGAAAACCTTGTGATAGGTCACCTAAATCAGAAACAGCTTTAAAGCACACAACAACAACAACAACAACAACAACAACAAAGATATGAAAAAACTGCCATCATTTTCATTATTTTTCCCCCCAACATTCCACTGTCATTCTCATTCTGTACTTTTTCTGATTTGAATTGTAGCTCTATTTTGTGTCTGCATTTTTCTCAACACAAACACATATATGTTTTGTACACATTTGTAGCTGTGTGAAACTTCTGCCATTTATTTTTATTAACGTTTTAAAATAAAACACTAGAAATTTAGCCTTTCCTCTCACTTCCTCTCCTACATACGGTATTACATGAATACAAAATTAAGATTAGACAATTGCAAGTGATGATAACATTAGGACCCAGTCTATATTACAATTGCTTGTCACAATTGCTTCCAGAACACTATATGTTATGAGAGTGGACCAGGTACAGAATTTACATGAAACATATATGTTATAAATGGGTTACATGTGACCTCAAATGTATCTAAAGTTGTTTTGCCTCTTGTCAAGGAAAAGTTTAAATGTCAATTTCTGCAACAGTGCAAGGGTCTAAACTCTGTCCGGACAATGGTAGATTGGACCTTCCAGATTCTTCCAAGCCAAGTATGTCTGTCCTTGTTACATGCAGTAATACAGGTATAAGTTCTTTATGTTGATGTTTTTCATTTGCATTGTCATAGATTGATAGAATCAATAAGAAACTTAGAAACTATACATCTTGATTAATTAATTTCTTATTCCAGGCATTAACTTCTAACCAAAAGGGTAGCTGTGCAGTTTTTTCCCGAAAACATGTATGGTTTTATCTATGTATTCTTTTTTTCCCCCAAAATGCATTACAAACCTTGAAAATGTATGAATCTCCAAGGAAAAATGAGTTTTGTTCTATTTATGATGCTGAAAAGTGCAAAATTGATATTTCTGCAGAGAAATGGGAATCTAATGGATTTATTTTCTGTCCCTTGTTCACATTTTTTTATGAATTTTGTTAAATTTACTTGCAGATTATACATTCCCTCCTGTCTTATTTATAACTTCAATAATGTTGTTGAGCATAGATTTAGCCCGCACCCTTTCTAATGATTTCACAGTCAATCTTTTTTCTATAAAAGCTAGCCCTGGGAAAGAGGCTGCTTTCGTATTAAACTTGAAAAGGCCTGCCTATGTTACAACGTAAATGAACAAAGGTGTGGAGCTCAGAGTTGCAGTGTTAGCTTAATAGAGAGGAAAAGAGTAGCATGTGTCTCATTCACTTCCACCTGTCAGACAGACTCCTCTGAAATATTCATGAGCTGCATTGTTCTGTCAAGTATAAGGCATCCTTGTTAACATTTCACTATAATTTAGGGCATTTTTCATAAGCACAACTGTTAAATATTTATGACTTATGTTCATTACTTAAAAAGCACTTCACATATACATCCCTAGTTTAATTATTAATACAGAGAGTTTGGACAGACCTTGTTTTTATAGCTCTGCACTCTGGAAAATTAACTTCTCATCTATTGCGTTATTAATATCCCAAGATACTGAACCTACCAAAGAAGAGATGTATATCAGAACAAGCTTGACTATATTAACTCCTCAAATACATGATTACCAGCAGGCTGATGAGGAATTGTGATTCAAAATGACAGCATCAAAAATCCTGTGCAAAAATGTATACCATGCAAACATTTTGGTGTTGGACCAAACGCCATTCTCTTTATTTGAAGAGACATACATTGAAAACATGGTTCTTAAATAAGTTTCCTTCCTCACCATTTGATTCTTCAGGCAAATATGGATGGTTATTAGAATTTTGAATTGTTTTACTTCAGAGTATCATGTCATAAAAAAGTGATGTATTTCTCGCCATATAAGGGCAATGCTACATAAGGGTAATACCAAGAGGGGAGAGAAAGAAGTGACATTTTATGTCTCCTTTTTTAAAAAAAAAAAAAAAAAAAAACACCTTTTCTGACTCCTAGTTTTATCTCTGTGCCAGTGCTTTCTAAAAGATATGTGGCAGTAATATATTGCAAGAATGACACTGTTTCAGTCATCTTTGCTAGATTTCTCTCCCAATGCCAGGAATGTTCAGTGTTTTGTTTATATTATATGTGACTGGGAAGTTGTAACCTTGGGTGCTAGCATGTAAAAATTCAAGTTCATCTGATTCTGACACATCCATAAGTGAAGCAGGCACACATATATATGAAACAAGTACTACAAACCCTCCAACATTTCACAGATGAAAACTGGGACCCATGTGACTAAGTAAAATCTCTGGCCCTTTTTGCACCTTACCTGGTGCCACTGGTGTCATGTGGGGATCAAGCAAAAAGCCTTGTCCGGGAGGCACTCGCATCCCCTCTACTTCCCCTCTGCACCAGCTCTGTGCTGGCTGGAAGGAAGAGTGAGCGCTCTGCCCCTTCCTTCCACAGCACCGCCGAGTACTTTCCCAGGCTGCGCTGGGGGAGGAAGCGCAATGGCTACACATCCGGAGCCTCCTCATGCAAGGTAATTGTGTGTGGGGCATGGGAGCAACACGTGATCCCTCATCATTTTCAGCAATGAGCCGAAAATGATATAATGTGCAATCACCCCCTAATGGCCTCAGGAGCATCATGCGATTACGAGGACATCATGTGGAACAGTCCTCGCAATCGCGCAATACTTTTGAGGTCATTTTGCAACAGGACTGGCATGTGAAAAGGGCCTTTGTGTGGCCAAGATGGAAAAAGTCATTAATGAGAAAAAACACACAAGCTAGGAGAAGCAGCAGTATTTTCTTTTTGTTTAAGTCTACTTGGAAACACAGGTTTCTTGTGTCTTGTGAGTTAACCTGAGTGCAAACTACTCAACTGGAGTAGGCTGAAGACAAAAAGGAACAGTGGGAGGAGGAGAGAGAAACTGGAACATTTTAAAAACAGCTGAAAAAGTGGGATAACAGAGCATTAACCAGGGCTGTCTTTGCCAAATTGGGACATCTGAAGAGTATGGTATTATGTTGTGGGAAAGGGTAATTCAAGTGTGGGGAAAAGTAACTCCAAAACCACACCTGTTGATTGCAATAATTAGCAGTGACTGATTTTGAACAGAGGTAGAAAAAAAGTTGGTGGTTTCATGATTCTCAAAGAATTCTTATAGTTCTGAATTACATTGTAAGACAAAGTGTACCTTGCCTCAGAAATTCACACATCTGCATCTCAGGTGTGCAGTACATCTCAGAGAAATTAAATATAAACTAAATCATGCAAACATGTGAATGGCAGGTTTGAAAAAATATGTACAATTGTTCGTTAATCAGAAAAAGGTGTACAAAAAATTAATTTAGGAAAAATGAGTAAAAAGGTGTATTCATTATGGAAACTGCTTGCATATTTCCCCACAAGAAGGGGAAAAAACTCTCACTGGCTGACATAAATCATGTGTGGGTAATTTGGACAAAGGCAACAAAACCTGACAGTGGATCACAGGGGTTTCAAAGAGTGTGTGTCTCAAAGACCAGCTTTGATACACACTCTATCATTTAGGAATAAGCACCTTGAATGTTGCAACCTGGTTACTTTTATTCACCTTCTGGTTTTTATGCAGGCCCATATTTGAATCCTTCTTCAACAGAAGTCCCACTGTTGAGTATTTAGATAATTTTAGTTGATGAACATATGCTCTTAGACAAATAGCTCTTTAGAAAAATCCCTTAAAAGAACGGTGCTAGATCCAGTATTCTGTATAGAGTCCAACATTCTGTTCAAACTACAGCCATACATTTGTGGTTGGCAATGCTACCGAAAGTCTACATATCAATATCAACCTATGAGCTATTGGCTGCCAGTAAAAGGTAAGTTTCTAGGAAAGAAAGAAACGTTTGTAGTCAATGGGCATGAACATAGTTTTGACCTTGCCCACATCAGATAGCTCAAGAAGTACTACTGAATGAAAAACCCTGTCCCCAGGATCCTCTTGTTCATGCTCCCCAGCAACTGATAAACAGTTCATGCTTTTTCTTCTACTGGAGGGGATGTATATCCTCCACTGATAGCCTCATCCTTCATGAATTTGTCAAATTTGCTTTAGGAGTATCATTCCCCTCAATGAGGCTGATTATTTAACTGTTATTCAGAGGTCATCTGGAGTAATGTTTGGTATTTGTTGTCCAGGTGGACATGAGAACAACTTAGGAAGGCTCCACAAGGTTGCTGTGGTCTCTGGAAATGAAATCTGTTAAGAGGACCAGGAGAATCTACACAGCTCTTCCCTGCCACCTCTTTCTTGGCTTCCATAGGATAATAAAGGCAATCATGTCATAATCAGGCCTGCAACACAGTTCAGATGGTCCAAGAAACTTAGTTTAATCTGAGTACTTAATCTGTAGCTGGACACCATGCACTTTTCAAAAGAAGGAGACATTCACATTTCAGTTATTTTTTGCTCACTTTGCATTTTTTTTCAGCAGAAATAAGATTACTAATCTATTGATGTTATGATATAAGTAACTTGATACTAATTATAGGACGGTGAATTTTCAATTTATTATCAAATACTTGTGTCTAAAATTATTACCCAGATTAACCGGCATTTGAAGGACACAAAATATACTTTTAAAAGATTTTTTTTCCTCAGAGAGGAAAACTATTCTTGTATAATTCTTACAGTTAAAGCACAATGACTAATTTCTACACTGTGCAAGAATATCATGGACTTCTGATTTTTTTTTTTTTTTTTGACTTTAAAAGAATAACAATCTTAGGAACTTAGTGGCATGGCTGCTGGCAATGGGAGTTTCACATGATAGCAGGCTATTAATGTTTTTGTTTTGTTTTTTCTGTTAATGGAATATCTCATGATTGCAATGTGTGGGGATGCGTCAGCAGCAGGACCTCAAAAACGTTGTGTGAAAACATGATTCACAGACCACCAGCAACATGTCTTCGTTGCAGGACAGCAACGTTGTGAGGGAATAGCCAATATCTTTACCAATTCCCCTTTGTCTAGTCTTCACAGTAGCTTGGGAGAAACAAGCACTTTGGCTTTTTGCCTGTGAAATACCGCAAAACATCCTCCTCTTATTTATTTTTTTAAAAAAGATAGAAAAATATACAAAAGTTAAAACAAAAAAAGAAGACAACAGTGTCAATCCTACTGGTAGTCCCAGGTGGTTTAAATCCATTTTATCAATGAGATTTACAAATGTGTTGATTCACTACTTAGCAATTACTCCCATGGTCCAGTCTGTGGTCCACTCTACCAATAGGACAGAAGCCAATGAATTAGTTCATTAGAAGGAAGATATGGATTTAATTACAGCATTCAGCCATTTGAATTGATCATGATCAGAGAATCCTCTATATGCTTGTAACTAGAAATCCTCTATCTGCCCAAATACTGATTTTCATGTTTTGATAAAGGGATCAATTGTGCTTAAGGTATTACAGGAGGCAATAATTTTTTTTTCCAGGCCATTCTTGATTCAGAGCGATATGCTTACATTTCCAGTGATGTATGTAAAATAGTCTACCAACCACAAGAACTCTCAGAACTCTCTCATGTTTCTTTCTAGGAACTAGATGTGGTTTAAAGAAAGAGTAGCAATGTTGATATTAGGGAAGGTAATAATGCTTAGACAGTAATTTTGTAAAAATATGTGAACTTATCAATGTAATACCTCTCAACCTCTGATTTTGTCTCAGCAGTTACTACAATTATATAGATCTTATCTCATCTTATTGGAGAAGTCATAAATGTCATCACATTTCTGTTTTTATTCAGTTCTCTCTTAACACTGAACTAAAAGTAAAATGTGTTTTAGCTCCAGAAGTGTTGTTAAACAGTCTGATTTCTAGTGAAATTTCCTTCTTAAAACGTTTACCATATTTTCTTGAAAATATATTGCATCTTAGCTTTAATGAATATAAAAATATAATATATCACAGAATAAATAATTGCACCTGGATATGGGATCAATTTCTTTCAATCAGTTTGGTTCCTGAAAAGTGAATACACTGACATAAAATTCCTTATCTGGAGATAGTAAAATAAGGACATACGGAACTGCGGATTTCATTGGCCTGGTTCTTAGCAAGAAATAAAGTTGTAATTTTCAAAGAATAATGGTGTATTCTATGTATTTCTCATAAACCATGATTTTCAACTTGTATGAAGAGATTGAAATCTGGATCTCTAATGAATGAAACAATGGAAAAGATTGGGTGTGAATTTGGGTATTATAATTGTCCAAGGTAGACCATATTGCTTTAATGTTACTTTTAAAAAAAGAAAGAAAACCAACACTAAAAGGGAAAGAGCTTTTCCCTTGTTATCCAGAAAAAGGAAGGTACAAAAGTGGTTGGGGGGAATGGAGTGCAAAAGGTGTTTCCACATTCTTTTAATTCAGAGAGGTGTATATTTCCTAAACAATTATAAATACTGAAGTACCTCAGATACGGAGGGAAAGCCACAGTTCAAATGTCTTGTTCAACTAAACTATATAGATTTATCATACTCATGTACTGTTTCCAAGTACCAAGAATGTCCTTTGAACTGACTCTTAGTGCATGAAGGGAATTTAGTTGAAGAATGCCTACAGCAAAGCTTTGTTGACAAACTATGGAATAACAAGACCAGATACAGATAATTTGGTTGAAAAGGGCCACTTTGTATAATATGAAACTCATTTAAAGTGAGTTGAACCTGGAAAGGTACAAGAGAAGGGAACAATCTAGTGTGGTATCAGCTAAGGCAGGTGTCAGTCCATGTCTTCCACCTCAGGCTTTCCTTAGGCAAACAACCTGAGCACCAAGAGTGACCCAATATCTGGATTGCTTTGCATCTGGTCATCTACCAGGAGGCAGATCCAATGAACCCCACCCACCCCCAATTGCAGAGATTGAGGACAACATTCCCCAGGGCAGCTCCAAAGGTAGTCTCCCTTCCCAACCCTCTGTGTCTCTTGAACTATTAAGGCAGTTCCAGAACCCTTCCCGTCACCAAAAGAGGGTCAGAGTGCTCACTGTAGCACTTATTTCTGCTCCCCACTTCCTGCCAAATGACCACCTCTTTAAAGACACCACCCCAAGCTTAGTGTTCCAGATATAATGTATGTAGGATAAAAAAAAAGGGGGGGCAAAGATTCTTAGATGACCCCAAAGTGACTGAAGATGGAAGAGTGGGTTGAAGTGTCATCTAAAAGAAATTAAAGAGATGTGGAAAGAGCTAATAAACACCCTTGTTCCTCCCCAAACACCTGGCATAATGGAACATTGTACCTGACATCATCAAGACTGGCCTCTCCTCCAAGGGAGGCTAGCAAAACTGAGTCCTCCCTGGAGCACCTTGTGTTGCATGGGTCTGGTTCTGTATTTAAAGCAATTACAGTTCTTTCTTCTCTGACAAACTAGTCATTGGGTTCCACCTCCAATTGCCACCAGCATTATGCATTGTATCTCCTTGTCAGTTTTGCCATTATACCTATCTGAGGGCTTTGAGAATGGAGTACAAAAGGGCTGACTGAAGATACAGTGTAAAAAGTTGATCAATTTGTTTAAGTGTTCAATCAGCTCCATCTTACAGTCAATCCACTATCCAGATACATTTAGTAGCATGGCAGAAAAAAAGAAAACAGTAGATCCTTCATTATACAATTATTATTATTGCCATTATCACTCCTAAAACTGAACAAAATAGCTAAGTACTGCCATCTATTTATAGTGGCATCCTGGAAACACTTCTGTTAATAGGAAAGAATTGAACAAAGGCCCTTTTCACATGTGTGTGTGGGGGGAACGGGCGAAAACGCCCAAAAACAGAGCTTTCCTGAAACCGGGTAAGTCCGTCACCACATGGAGCAGCGCGAGCTCACTGCTCTGCAGTCCTCCGGCATCCCAAATGGCGGCTTCCGGTTGGTGGAAGCTCTCCACCAACTGGAGAAGCTCGCCAGCTGGAAGCCCACCCCCGGCAGATCTGCAGGCACACACTTGTGCGCACCTGCAAATCCACTTCGGAGCCGGGCAACGGAGCGGTGCAGGGCTGCACGCTCTGTGCTTTTTAAACACCTCGAAAAAGAGGTTTTTAAAAAACACGCAGCGCGGCTAGTTCTGGCCGCTCCTGAGTGGATTCTGGTGTGGAACTACAAAAAGTAGTCCACGCCAGTCCACTCTATGGTGTAGAAGACCTCCGTGAGATGTCGCTCTGCACCATTTCAGAAGCCCGGTATGGAAATGGCCAAAGTCTGCGAACTGTTATGATTGAATGTAGTTTCAATAATTCATGCAGTTACACATCTTCAGACAAACAAGGTTCCTGATCCTGGGGGTGAGGGTAGCCAGTAAAATCACTCAGTCAACACGTATACTGTCTCTAGTTAGACATTCTGGTTCAATACAGGAAGCGAGACTAAATGGATTTGTCTCTATCCTTGCCTCCCTCCCTCTTGTCACATCTTTCCCAAGTCCTGTGTTGTCAAGGTCCAAGCATTTTCCTTGTCCTTTATGTCTTCCTCACAGCTGCCTTCCTTTTTGCACTGCACTCTCCATCACCTTCATCTTTCTTCACATACTTCCCACCTCTCTCTGTCTTCTCCACACAAACTTCAAATGAAGTACCCAATTTCATTCATGTTTCATTACATGCTCCTCAATTCTCTTGTTCTCCATATGGCTTTTTCCACTTGGTTCATCTTCCTCCTTTAGCTCTCCCCCAAACTCCTGACCACATATGTATTTCAAGTTTCTAGAGCTGCCATAAACTGCAGCCCCATCTTCCAGAGTTTCTGACATTCTCCCATGAACCACAGTCAATGCCAGAAGAATGCCCTAATTACTTTGTTGTTTTGTTTTGTTTTTTTTAAGCAGTGCCTTCTACTCTTGACTATGCTTAGACTCTTTATCACTCTGGAAAGTGATCAAAAAGGGAGATGGTAAAGGTGGACAGTCTATCCTTTGGATGCTCACAAAGGGACCTCTCTCTCTCCCTCTGAGAAGTTTCAAGCATCTGAAAAAATAAATAGATTAATAAGAGTCATTGTGGATGAAACAAAAAGCCTATCCCATCCATCATTCTGTTCATACAGCCCACCACTTGCCTATGTGCCACAAAGAGACCATTTGGACAATGGTGTCTTCAAGGCTCTTGAGAATTCAGTAAGATAAGAAAGAATTTGGGGTGATATGGTTGAGATAATGTCTGGAATTTTCCTCCCAGTTTCCTACTTACAGTTTTCTATGATTTAAAAATGCAGTTTTTAAGATCAATGTTACATTAGAATAGCCTGTTAAAAATCTGCTGAATGAAGTTTTTGATTCAATTTGAGAAATATTTCAAACCACTTATAGTTAGAATGCTTGCCTGGGCCCGTTTACTGAATGGCATTGAGGAAGAGGATAGTAACTTAATGGCCTCCATGGGAGACACTAGAGTGCTTTGTGACTGGCACTAAGTGCCAGATCACTTCATGTTACGGGGCAGAGCTGTAGGTTATTTAAGCCTTCTCACCCCTTCGCATACCCTTTTTGGATTGTTGCTGCTTGAGTATCTGGGATGTCATTTTCTACTGTGAGCTAAAGGTCTTGTTCTAAGAGATTGATAGGGCAGCATGAAGGCTTTTGTTCTGCATTGTTTCTGTTAATCCTTACTATTTCTGTTAATCCTGTTGCTATAATGTTTTTTGGGGGGTGGATTTCTTTGAGGATCTTTAATTTTTCAATTTGATAGTTTTGGTGATTCTTTGTTAAATTATGGGGGAGGGGTTGGTTCGTGCATACTACTGGACCATTTGGTCAGCGGGGAGGGGCTTCAGCATTATTATTTTCCCCATTGGGATGCATTTTTCATGTGATGTTTGCTTTCATTATCCTTAACAGTATAGGAGTTAGCACTGATTGCACATTTAATTCTCCCATTATTTTTTCTAGCTTATCACTGAGTGGGATTTGCATTTTCTTGCCTTGAATTGGTGTGCGGTTGCATCTTTTTGGCTTGTTGTTCCCTTGAGGGATGGTGATAGTGGATGCAGGGTCACCAGTAAAGTGATTTTATGCTCATTATTTTGAATTCCTTTTAATTATAATTTGTCAATTTTTTTTAATGTGTGCTTGCCTGTGGTGGCTGTTCAGCTTTAGTTTATATGCGTGCTTACTTCCTACAGCCATTTTTCATTGCTTGTTCCTTTGCACTCATGTGGCCATTTTGTTCAAACATTTTGGGCTACTGGGGAAAGGCATTTTGGTTGGATACATGAGTCCTGCCATTTTGTTGGAGTGTGTGGGCACCTCCATTTTGCTTATTCATGAAGGCATTACTATATTGATGCTGACATTTTGTATGAAGTGTTGATGTTACCATTTTGTTCAGAATGTGGGTGCTGAATAGCATGTGGGTCTTTGTTTTGTCTAGCACATAGGTGACATTTTCCTTGTAGTTTGGTTGTTGTCTTTTTTTGTTTTGTTTTGTTTTGGTTACTGCGTTAAGCTTTAGTGGCCTAGCTGTTTTAGGTCTTACTAGTTTCAAACATAAGATAGGCCTAGCAGTGGAATAGATTTAACTGTAGGCCAGGTAAGGGGCCTTGTGTTAGGCTTCTTGGTTCTGTAAGTTAATTGGTGAGTGGCTTGATTAGACCCACTTGGTCTGGTTGAGCATTGTGTTGTTAGCCATGGTTATTGTCCTATTCTTTTGGATAGTTGTTGGACTGGGCTAGGTTTTCGTTGACAATGATATGGTTGTTGATCTATATTTAATGCACATCCTGATTGTTTGAGAGTTCTACTAGGAATAAATTTATTGTTGCGTTGACCTGGGCTTGATATGACACATTACAGTTTGACTGTTGGACTAGTAACAATTTATCTTTTGTATAATGGCATCTAGGAAATATTTGGGTAACTCAGAAGTTAAGGGGCCTGCTAAGAAGCAGTGAGGAAACTCCCCACCCCCATGTCTCCAGTTTTTTCTGAGGAAGAAGATAGTTGTTTAGATGAAAATGGATGATTTGGAGAAGAAGTGCGCTTCTAGGAAGAGCTCAAAGAAATAGTCTTCTAAGAAAGGAAACAGGGGCAGTTTTAACAGCCTGATTTTATCCCATTTAGAAGTCTTGGACAAGCGCCTCCTGGAATATGAGGATACAATCCCTGGGGATGATGAACAAGTTTTGCCAGTGGCTGCATATGGAGCAGAAAGTTCTGAGCAATGAACATCTGGTGATCTGGGAAATCATACCACACCTGCTATAATTTCACAAAGTGTAGGGAAGTTTGACACACAGCATTGGCTATAGGGAGTATAGACTAAGCCAATTGGTTTGGGAGGATCTCCTAGCAAACAACCTGTGGGTAGCAAGGCTATGGTAGCACATGGTGGCAGTTCAGATAAGCTGCTGTCTCCTCTAACATATCCCCATCCCCAGGTAGCTTTTATGCTGATAGTTGGTTGTCTACCGTGGCCTTCTGGATCTGTGTAGAGTATGCTGCCATTCATAATATCTTATAGTGGGGTGGGGTAGATAACCATTCCTTTTGGTGGTCTGAAGATGGCTTTAGGAGATCATTTGTTGCAGGTGATGATTGACAAGATACTTTATGGAATATGTTGACATTTTCTCTTTCCTGCATAAGGAGATTGGAAAGAAGGATTGCAAGAAGGATTGGAAAGAAAAGAAGGATTGGAAGATGCTGAATGAGTAGGAGATGGTTCAAAAGCAGAAAGCCAAGAGGACCCGGAGAAACTGGGTTTTGTCTTTTTCATTTATGCTAGCATAATTGCTAAAGCCCAGGCATGGAGGGTGTAATCGTTTATCTGTTCATAGGAACTATGTGGACTTCACAGGGCCAGTATGGTTTCCTCATGATGAGGTTTTTAGGATGCAGGTAGCTATGAACCCTACTTTGAGATGGGATCAAGTACATTCACAGTTGTGGATAAATCTAATGATCTCTATTTGGCCAGTTCAGGGTCAGCATTCTTACAGTAGCCATATCCATCCAAGATGCATGATTCAACCATATTTTGGAAGGTAGTAGCAGGAGGTCTTCATAATTCTGTCCTCATAATGGCTAACAGTGTCCAAGCATCCTCATGGGAAGCTCACTTCCATAATATCTATGCTAAGGAGCATACTCATGCGTGTGATGCAAAAGTTGATACTAGCAATCTACCTGAATGGCCTCCAGTCACAGAGGCTGAGGTGTCTGCATTGACGGGAGATGATTTACAGCACCAGCACAAAATCCTCCCTGGAACCACTGCACTCTGGACAAAAAGTGTCCCAGAGGCAAGCATAAACATAGCAGAGCTTCCAAACAGCAAAAAGCATGTGCAGCAGAGTACAACTACAGCATCAGCTCTGACCCCTCTACCCACTGGTTAGTAAACTCATGGACACAGAGTTTGTCATCCAAAATACCTGGAGGCTTTAATCTTCACTGTTGCAATATATACATCTGTACATGGGATAGGCAGATCCATAGGCAGAGATTCAGTGTCAGGGTTTCAGGAGCAGAGATACAGGATGCAGAGTCAGAGTGTCAGAAGCAAAGACAGAGCAAACTTTCAGGCCTCTCTTTTATACACACCTGCTTCCATGTCATCACTCAGGGCCATTTGCATGATGCAACCTCTTGCCATGATTTCACTATCATGACTCAGCCCTTTACTCCATGTCCCCTAGGGAATGAGTCATAACTTGCCAAGTCATTCCCCAGGTGCACCATGACATGCTCATCAAATGTATTTTCAACTGGGGCAAATGTCACCACATTTTTGATTCAACATACATTAATTTCAAAGCTAAAATCAGGTAAAGCTCCAGGAAGTGACAATATTCCTCCAGAACTGCTTAAAGAAAACTTAGGCTGGTGGACCCCAGTTTTAGCTCAGCTTTTCACTTGGATTGATCATTCAGCTATTTTTCTTTTGGACTGGGGATATCAATTATTACACCCATTTACAAAAAAGGAAACCAATCAGACCCAGCAAATTACAGACCGATCAGCTTGCTAAGTATTATTAGCAAGCTGTATGCAAGTCACTTGCACTCAAAACTGCTGGACTGGTTAGAAAACATATTGGATGAGGAACAAGCTGGCTTCAGACATGGATATTCAATGACAAATCAGGGTATCGTTTTCCAACATTTGGTGGAAAAATATACATCATCATCCGGGGGGGGGGGGAGGGCTTTATGTGGCCTTTATCGATTTCAAGTCAGCTTTTGATCTAATCCCTAGGGACAGGTTATGGAAGAAATTTGAAGACATCACCATTGATAGAAGTCTGTTCATGCTTATGTGTGGCCTATATGAAAATACTCATCTCTGGGTAAGATGTAACTACCTGGGGCACCTCTCCAACTTAGTCCCTGCTTTTAGGGGAGTTAAGCAGGGTTGCATTCTAGCACCCACCCTATTTAACTTTTACATTAACTCACTGATCAAAAGCCTAACAGGTACCAGTTTTTACCCCCCCCCTCCATTTAGCTAAGCAACCCCTATCAATCCTTCTATACACAGATGACACAGTACTTTCATTGTTTTCAGCAATAGGCTTAAGGAGACTCCTGAAAAAGCTTGCCAATTATTGTAACAACAAATCCCCAACCATAAACTATAATAAAACAAAGGTGATGGTATTTACTAGAGAGAAGACCATCCATAAATGGCAAATAAATTGGATTCCTATTGAACAGATCACAAATTACAAGTACCTTGGTGTAGTTTTTCAGTCTTATGGGACATGGAAAACCAGAAGAAAATAGCAGTAGAGAATGCACAGAGGAGCATGCTAGCTCTGCTCAGATTTTCATATACCAAAGGAGGTCAGCATATCCCTTCTGCTATCCAAGGCCCTTTCTGCATCCTACCTTTTCTCATCGCTGGGGTGCAGTGCTCGCACGAGCAGCCTTTTGTGAGAGGTCCTTGCATCCAGGTTTCTTCAGCTTCGCACCAACTTCCCGCTTGCATGAGAGCCCCACCTCTTCCTTTCGCAGTGCAGCCTGGGACCTTCCCTGAGACAAGAAGCATGACCGGCCCAGCAACCGAGGCTCTGCATGCAAGGTAAGTGAGCGCGGGGCCTGGGAGCAACGTGCGACCAACCGCACACCGTTTTCAGCTTAAAGCCGAAAATGAAAAAGTATGCGAGCAGTGCCTACCAGGCCCTGGAGTGTCACACCAATGTGAGTGCGTCGTGTGGACCGCTCCTCACATTTGCACAATGCTCGAGGGGCCCTTTCACATGGAAAATGCCATGCAAAAAGGGCCCAAGTGTTTACAACCAAGGTTCTATCACAAATGCTCTATGGTTCACAACTGTGCACCATAGATTCATAGACTCACCATTGACTCATTTGAAGCACTGCAAACTAAATTCCTTAGAAGCATATTAGTCACTCCCTGCTATGTCTCTAATGTAGTTTTGCACCTAGAGGTGGGCCTGACCTCTATTGGGGCTCATGCCTGGATTCTTAAGATAAATTACTGGCTAAATCTTATGTTTTGCCCAACTGGGCTGGTCTCTCTAACACTAACTGATGGATTTCAATCTGCATGGAAGTAGACATTATATAAAAAACTTTTAACATATGGGTTCGCCCCCAACGTTTTGATAGACCTTGGCTTCAGCAGTGCCAAATCTGCCATCAAACAATGCATAAGGGATATAGAATTCCAAAAACACTTGAACCTAGTCACCAAATAACCTACCTTGGGAATTATTACAAAACCTTTCACTCACCCCAATTACCTTAGTAATCTAATAATTCCTAAGTATAGAAGGGTTTTTACTTCGGCATGATTTAATGCTTTACCATCTGCTGTACTTGAAGGAAAATACAGGAGAATCCCATATCACGAGCGTAGTTGTCCTTGTACTAATGAGGCAGTAGAATCTCTTAACCATGTTTTTCTACACTCCCCCTTTTTACCACGGTAGGCATCTTGTCCTAATTACACCTATCATCCAGAATATCCCTGGCAGAACAGAAGCGTTTTAAATTTCCTATCTGCTTGCTGACCAGGACTCGTATATTACAAACAAGGTCGCTAGATTTTGTGAGTCTACCATTGCCACTCATAGGCAGATAACAAACTGGCAGTAGAGAACAGTAGTATATAACCAGCTACCCAGGGGAGTTATAAAGAAATGAAGTTAATATACTGACTCAGATAAAGGATTTTAATGTACATGTGGGACTATTTATAACTGATTTTAGCTAAACTATTACCACCTGTGAATTTTAAGTATTTATTGTATTTATCGCATTGTGTTTTATACCACTCTGTTTTACGCATTTCCTATTTTATGTGTTTTAAGCCAAAATCTGTTATTTCTTCTCATGCTGGTCTACAACTGTAATAAAATTATTGATTGATTGATAGTAGCCATATTATGCAAAAGGCTCAAGCTGTTCTGAGTGGGAAGAGTCTCCCTGCACTTGTAAGTTCCACTGGGACTCTTGTGTCCTTTTCATGCTCTGCAATGTTATGTATACCATATAGGGGGCTAGACTGGGATTCTCATTTTGTCATATTTCCAGGTATCTGACACCAGTATCACCTTTGGATGGCTACCTCAAAGGCTTTGCAGTGCTTGGGCCTTCACACAGTTAAGTTTGGTGCCCATTATTTTAGGACTGGGGCTGCCTCCACCATTTTTGTAATGGGCTTAGGATTTCAAGTGATCCAGTGCCTTAGGCACTCAAAGCTGACTGTGGCTACAAGGTATATATGTTCCTTTCAGGAATATATTTTTGTTATATTATTATTATTATTGTTTCCTTATCAGTTGCTAGGTGCTGTGCGGTGAGACGATGGGTCTTGAACTGTGGTCATAATATGGTTTTACTGTCTGGCATACCAAGCCTCAAGTTGCCACTTTTGGAGCTTACCTGGGGTTCAGCTCTGTTGTCATTGTGGAGTGCCTTGGGAGAAGAGGCCTCCAGTGGAGCAATTTGTTGCCTCTTTAGTTCAAGGAGCACACTGGGGTTCCTCCTAACAATTCAGGCATTCACTTCAGTGGGAATGGCTTGGCAAGGCCCTTGTTTTACAGGCTTTGAGTTATACAAAGTCATTGGCCTGGATTTTCCCTTGACCTGAGAAGTTTTGCAGGGGTAGATAATCTGAAAAAACATTGATCATGCTCACAGAAGGTCAAATAGTGAGCTTCACAATGCCCTAAGTAGGGAGTTAGGCTGCTTTTTTTCAGGTCCTAACATTTGCCCTTTTCGCATGGCATTTGCACGCGAAAGGGTGCCTGAAGCATCACACGATTGTAAGGAGCGATCTGCATGATGCACTCACAATCAAGCAACACTCCAGGGTATGACAGGCACCAATCGCGCACGTTTTCATTTTTTCATTTTGGTACACAATCGTGCATTGCTCCAGGGCCCCACACACACTTGCCATGTGTGCAGAGCCTCCGGAGCCATGGCAGTCATGTTTTCTGCCCAGGCTGCACTGCAGAAGGAAGAGGTGGGGCTCTCATGCTGCTTGCTTGGGAGCAGGCAGCTCCTGTGGAGCTGAAGCAGTGGGGAAGTGAGAGCCTCTCACTGGAGGCTGTTCACACGATCACCGCACCCCAGTGCTGAAAAAAGGTAAGGTGCGGAAAGGGCCATAGTTTTCCAGTGGCCAGAGCTCTACAGGGCTGTTGGCACTCATTTGTTGGAAGGTGAGATATGTTGTTCCTGGGGAATTGGCCCTAAGGGGTGAGGGCCATGTTGGTTGGCCTGGTGGGGGAAAGGAACTACGCAGACACTTGTCTTTTGTCCATGGAAGGTAGTGGGTGGGTGGGGATAAAATACTTTCAAATGCACTTTTGGAACCTTTTGGATGTAGTCTCAGGAACTACCTCTTTAGGATTCTGCATCCCAGGGGAAGGAGGCTACCCTTGAGTCTACTCTGAAATTTGGGCTGTCACTAGTAGAGTTCTGCAACTTGGGTGAGAATTCCTTGGGCTACATTCCAATTATAACCAGTTGAGGAGCAACCCAAGTATTTGGATTGGATTGCCCTCTGGGCTGAGGTGCTTTGCTCAAGGGGAGGCGAAGTAGGTAGTCAAAGTTTCAGCTGGACTCACATCAGGTTGCCCCCCCCCCCGCTTCATTTCTAAGCCAACAGAACTTAAATAGGTTAAACTAAATAATATGACCCTTATTTAACACGGTGTTCTGTGTTTGGTCTCATTATTTCATGGCTGGTCATCAAAAGAGAGAAAAGGAAGAGGGATATGTGTAGAAAAATGCTTACTGATGTGTTTGCATATTATCAAAATAAATATTCTGATAATGTTTACAATGGAAGTGGAAAGCCAGATGCAGTAGTTTTATTAAATCGTGTAACAGAGAATATGAAATAATACATTAATTGCCATCTTTTGGCAATACTCAGTTACTATTGAAGGCAAAAAAGATGTTTTAGTTCTAACTTCAAATTTCCTTGGAATATAAAACTAAAAGACATGTGAGTAAAGCAAAGATAAAATCAATTTTCAGCATATTGATTTGTAAAAGAACAATACAGTGGATGAAACTCACAAGTATCTATGCCCTGAAGAGGAAAAGATCAAAGAAGATCAGTATTTTCTATTCATCTTTTGTACTCAAGTCAAGTCCAAAGAAATCCAGCTGGTAATAATATATGATTTCACATTACTAGATTTCACTCTTTTACATGGCATTCTTGGTAATACTTTTGTAAGTTTAAATGGGTCTTTCATAACTTCAACTTTTTAGCCCATCGATGGCATGTTCTGAAGAATGAGTGGAAGTAACACATATCCACAGTAAAATGAGATCAGGCGTGTTCAGGGTGGTATGACCTTAGGCCAGTAAGAATGTGTGTGTGTGTGTGTGTGTGTGTGTGTGTAGTTTATTCAGTTCATTCCAATAGGAGTTGCTAGGCCTTAAGGTATTAGTTGAAGTCTCAGGTGATCTCTATGCTTCTCCAGGTCTTCAAGTGATGAGAAAGAGTAAGTTGCACTAGTACTACAGAAAGTGTGATTCTGTGAAAGAGGTTGTTGTAAATCCTAATCCCCCAAACTCCATCCATTCCTAGCTGCTACCAGAATGCATTGTGCAGAAAAGGGTGTGTTGTGCCTGAGCAACACTTGAGTTCCAAAAGTTCAGGCATGAGGGGAGAGGAGCCAGAATAGAACTGCTAGGTTTATGAACTTCAAACTGTCATGTCATTTGGAGCAAGATAAAGAGTGGAGAACCGGTGTTACTACTCACAAGTCCTCCTCAAGGCTTTACAGCAGGAAAGAAAGCTTGGCGGGGGGGAGGAACTTAATGCCAATGGGCTAGCAGTGACACCTTCATAAGTTCAAAAAGCAGCACCAGGTTTGTGGGGTAAAACTCCTTGTGTGTCCTTCATGCTATAAATAAGGCTATGCAGAATTCAACCCATATTAGGAGCTGTGCAGTCACTACAGTTATTAGATGTCATTTTCTCGCCTGGTCAACCACTAGAATGGGTTGTTTGTTTATTTCCTGGTTCTCAATTGCCATATTAAGTCATTTATTGAGTTGTACATGGATTATGTGCTCATGTATATAATTTCTTTTCATGCTTATTTTCAAAACAGATTTCAGCCCCATCTCAACTATTGGATGTCTTGTGTTTTTGACATTACAAAGATGTGACCTCTGCTCTTAGAGTTTAGCTTTGAAAATTCAGGGAATGGGATGCTGCAACATGGCAGCCATACTCCTCAGCATTTATACTTTCTGGTCCTGCAAACTTCTGTATATCGTTCCTGCTTTCAAGAACCACATGAAACAACTGAATGAAGTCACTGAGAGATTTGGAGTGAGGGTACCATCAGTACAGAGATGAGCATGCTAATGTGTCCCAGAAGGAAATGATTCATATTTGTTCTTGGAAGTTTTTGAAATTCATATATTACTTAGACACTAAAAAGAGGTCATGACATGAGAGAATATGTTGTCCCTTTATAGCCCTACTCATGATCTATGAAACCAAGCATATGACCATACTTTGTAGGTTATCAGGTGCATGACAACCCCAATCTTGGTTTTAATGCCTCCTCAAAATTGGGTTTATTCACCTACTACTATTTGCCAACAAGTCACCTTTATTTATGGTGATCTAATCAATGAGAGACTTCAAAAAATCCAGGTCATGAATAACCCTGTTCATGTCTTCCAAGTTCGGGGTTGTTACCCTAAGAGGTGGAGGACTTCGAGATCCACCTTTAATGCCAGCATCTCTATAATTTTGGGAAATTATAGCTCAAAGGAGGCCTACAAGAGGAGGGTAACAGCAGGATCTTTTCACTTGTGTTAGTACTTGTTTCACAGTATTAACTGTAAAGAGGACTCCAGTTAAAAAGCAAACAGAGTATTTTGTTTATTTTTTTATT
The DNA here is from genome assembly GCA_030412105.1 of Cyclura pinguis. Lineage (NCBI taxonomy): Eukaryota > Metazoa > Chordata > Lepidosauria > Squamata > Iguanidae > Cyclura > Cyclura pinguis. The sequence goes on along the minus strand of CM059601.1, from coordinate 148,113,569 downwards.
TTATTTATTTTATTTTATTTTATTTTACTTTTTTTTTGATTCTCAAGAACCATACAAGGCTATCGGAAAGTGAGGCAAGGAAGTTTGGATAGAGAGTGGTTGGGTGGAAAGGATGATGGTTACCAGTCCTGAAGGTTGAAACGGAGTGGCTCAGACAGCGTCTGAGGGTAGCACAGAGGAATGGGAATCTCCATGCTGCATAACATGTCCAGTGTGATAGATGATGCTGTGGTGATTGAGGAGCAACTGATTGTGCAGGGGGCCAAGCCAGGGAGTGAGCAAGTCAACCTGCAAACGTCCTCTGCATTGGAAGGTCAAACAGAGACAGAGTTGCCCCAGCCAGCTCTTGATGGAGAGGGAACCAGCAGTGATGCAGAGGAGTTGCAGCCAGCTGTGCCTATCAGCCCTCAATCATGTAGAAGGCTGAAACAGGCTGCTCGGAGGGAGGCTGCATGGACTAGGTTGAGGAAACAATAACAAGCAGCACCTGCTCACAGGGGCTATTTAAGTCTGCCAGCATGGCTGCTCCTTGCTTGCACAAATTATTAGCAAGCCCTCACAGCCTTCATGTCTCCTGCTCCCTGAAACCCTCTGGATGGGTCTCTGCCTCCTGAACCTTTGGACTGGACCTTGACTTGGCTCGACTTGTGTTTTCCTGGTGTTTTGGTATATTTGGACTCTCCAAGTATTCCTGCCCTCTCTCCTCCCTTGCTGGCTGCGGCTTGGCAGGGAGAGATTCCTGACACCCAATGTACTATAATGTACTACCACGTACTATAATTTACTGGGACTGGAGAAGGGGGTTTTATACCCTATTTCTTGCCCTGAAGGAGGATGCATAGACAAAGCGGTAATGGCTTTGTCACAAGGCTGACAAGTCCAGAATGGCCGATTGTCTTAACTCTAGATGACAAAAAATTGAGGGGAATCATGACAGTCTCTTAATGTTTTGGTCAGGATGAATAGGAAAGGTCTCTGTGGGCTGTGCTCGCACTAGGGTCCCTGATTGTTTCACCTGGGTTTTATCCTTTATTGTTTTCAGGATAGCTTGCAGTTACAGTTTTGAAAGGATTATCACAAGCCCATTAGAATCAGGCTTTCCACCTAATCATCTCTGAATTTATGACCTGATCATATCTGAGTTCATCCTGACCTGGCAACGTGCTTACAGCCAGCATACTTTCAAACATGTTTTTCAGCCTTAAATATGTCCAATTATGAAATTACCGCAACCCACAGAGTGGGGCTGTAGGGTATGGTAACAGGAACATAGATTTATTGATTGAGTCAATCTACCCATAATGTGGTCTTCCCTTTTTCTTCTTGTCTTCCATTTTATAAATTACAATCCTCTTTTCCAGTGAGTCACATCATTTCATGTCCAAAGTACGATAGCTTCAGTTTAGTAACTTTGTCTTCTACAGAGAATTCAGATTTGATTTGCCCCTGGACAATTTGTTTATCCTTTTAAAAGTCCATGGTACCTGTATAACTATTTTCCATTATCAGCTACAGATTATGTTTAGTCTCACTAATATATAGCTCTGGTTTTGTTAAATATGTTTGGTATTGATTTGAAATTACTCCGGTCTTCTACCTGAGGAAGGACATCCAAATTTGACTTTTATAGCACCATAGTCATATAGCACCTTATAGATATGAGAAAGCTTTCCTAAACAATTTCATTATTTTAATCTGAACTCCTTTCACGGTCCATGAAACGCCTTGCCTCTTTCTCTGGGGAGGATCTCTCAAATTTCCCTCAGATTTTGCTGTACTTATAAAGAAGGTCAGAATTTTCAAAGAATTTACATGTTGACTTATAGTTGAGTTGATTTGTGCTTACTTCTAAAAGTCTTCTATTTTTTTTTTCAATATTGCTAATAATAATTCACTGTTTTCAAATAACTGTTTTGCATTACTGAGGAGAAGCAAAGAAAAGAAACAATTTTTGGAAGTCCTAATTTCTGGGCATCACATTTAATGTTCAGAAGACATTCAGAACAGGCTCCCCCATGAAATCTAAATATAGTTTTACAAAAACAAAAACAAGCAAAAAGGGGGGGGGGTGGAGAAGGGACTTTCCAATCACTTGCAGGTGCACAGACCATCTGTGCAGCGCCTCATCTGGCTGTGGGCCATTGCAGTATTACTAGACAATATCTGTCACTAAATTACAATGTCAGTGCAGTAATGCACATTTGTCCCATTTGTAAACTTTAATTGTCTGATAGTTTGATTTTTATGGTAATATTTTACAAGTAAACACAAGCATAAGAACATGTACGATAGAGGCACAAATAGTTTTAGCAATAAGCTGCACTGCCACTCATACTACCAAGTTTAATTTGGGTTTGCTTGCAACTTTATTGTTTAAGAAGAATGAGGAATACAGCTTCAAGGTGTGGAATATAATATATCCAGAACTGGTTTTCCCCTAAGGGCACTAATTCAGTGATGAACAAATGATTGAATAAATAAACAACTTGCAAGCCACTATGGTATCTTTCTTTCCTTGACTCTGTTTGGGACATTCTGTCTTCCTCAAACAATGTTGTTTGGCAATCAAGCTCCAGCTCTGAGTTTATATCAAGAAGATTAAATTAGGCATGCATCTTTTTACAGGGAGATATAAGCAGAATGGGCCTGCCAATATTATTGTTTAATATGTGCATAATATTGACTGGGGAACCTGTTGTCCTCTAGATTTGGCTGAACAAAAAATGCTATCAAGCATGGAAATTTGCTACAGTAGTTAGTACCAATGTGAGCTGAAGTTCAACAAAATTTGATGGCCATAGGCTCCCTACTTCTTCTGTTCTGTGTTCACAGTGCCTTTATTGAATCTCTGCAACTTTTACAACAGCTCTATGAGGCAAGCTAATACGTTACCCCTCCAGGGTTGCAGATATGGGGACTGAGACTGAGAGATAGTGGAGTGCTCTGAACCTGGAAAGTTACTTTTAAGAAGTACAGTCATCCCTCCACATTTGCTGGTTTCACTTTCACAGATTGAATTATTCACAGATTATTTGCTGTCACCTCAGCTGCCGTCCTATGCCACTTTTAATAGGTATTGCAAACCTCATGAGACTGAGAAACTGTGAACGAGGGTTGTAAGTCCCTATTAAAAATGGTGTGGGGCAGCAATGGAGGTGGCAGTAAGCCCCACCAACCAACCATTTCTGCCTTGTGAAGGAACTGTGATGCCTCAGAGGAATCCATGGTGGTTTGAATATAGTGATCATACTTTTTTTTGTGTTAGATATGGTTTGGGAGGCCCAAGAGGTATTCATGATTTTTCCACTTTCACAGGGACCCTGTGCTCCCAAACCTAGTGAATGTGGAGGGATGACTGTAAACAGTTGCAGCTACTGTGTTTTAGGCCCATATGGTGTTAGTAACTATTACACCAATGGATTGTGAAAAGATAATCTTATTTTTTCATTAGTCAGAGTAACTAGTTTTTAAGAACTATAAGAATGCAACAAGCTCTCCTGGTTTTTGGTAGAAAATTCATCAAAATTAAAAAAAAAAGTCAAACGATATCAGTAACTAAAAAAGTAACTAAAAAGTTAAAGTCACATCACAAAAAGAGTGTGGTTTTTCCTGTATGCATTACAACTATAATGTAACTTAATTCAGGGGACAAAGTTTGGAACAAAGATCATGTGTGGTCCACTATAGGCATTCACAGAATCCATATTGGACAGTTAAAGTCTGTTTATCTCAGTTCCTAGACCTGCTTGAGGCCCAAAATGACCTCTTCGAAAGAAAGAAAGAAAGAAAGAAAGGAAGGAAGGAAGGAAGAAAGGAAGGAAGGAAGGAAGGAAGGAAGGAAGGAAGGAAGGAAGGAAGGAAGGAAGGAAGGAAGAAAGAAAGACTGGAAGTTAGTTGTCTGGCTTTAAAACATGACTGGATGCAGCATGGAGCCTCCATAGATGGCTGCCAACCATCCAAAATTGCCAATCCATGCACTAATTGTTGCAAAATATGAATGAATGACTGTAGTGCATCAATTGCAACAAGTTGTGACCAAGCTGTAATTATGATGGATTTGCAAAATTGCAATGTAACATGAATAAGATATTTTTATTCCACATCTCTGATTAGAGACGTCTGAATGCCTGCAAGGAACAATTGTCCTACCGGTGAAATGAGCTGCGCTCTCTCTCTCTCTCTCTCTCTCTTTCTCTCACAATCTCTCTCTCTCTTTCTCTCTTTCGGTCTCCTCCCTCTTTCTCTATAGAATTCCAATGAAATCAATAGAGTTACAGTAGAGATTTCAAAAAAACAATCCAATTGTGGGAACTAGCAAAGCAATTTTGATTGTTTCAAAGAGAGATTACTGAAAGACATAGCACTACAAAATAATACAATTTTTTCATTAAAAAAAACTGTTGAAACCAAGGATGAAAATTACAATTCTTTTTTCCAGTAATCAGTATTAATGAATCATAACATATATGAGAAATATTCAAGAATATGATCCAAGGGTCAAATCAAGCTAATGGAACATTCTAAACATAAGACAGGCAAAATCAGTCTATTTCTAATCTTGGTCACTTTCCCATTATTACATATTGTTGTTTTTATGCCTTCAATTCATTTCTGACTTATGGGAAACCTAAGGCTAGCCTATCATGGGGTTTTCTTGGGAAGATTTGTTCAAAGGGGATTTGCCTTTACCTTTCTCTGAAGATGAAAGACTGTGACTTGCTCAAGGTCATGAGGGGATTTCCATGGCTGAGTGAGGATATGAACCCTGATTTCCAGAGTTATAATCCATACTAAAACCACTACACTATGCTAGCATATATTAGTTTGTTTTGACCTCTTCAGGCATTGCTCATTTTAACCTTATGTACTAGGAAGGGTCATTCCATTCCAACAGATTCACTTTTCTGTACTTCAGAAGGCACACACTACAGTTTAGTTCTTGTAGGATCTGTCACTTGTACAGTAGTAAGGAATCTCCCCATATTCCAGCCACTTGAAATTTATTTTTTTTCTCTCCACAAACAAAAAACTTGACAGAAATATTTCAATATTTTTATTTTTTAAATTATTTTTGTGGCCATGGGGATGACTTTGAGTCCTAGTCAATGTAACAAATATAATATTTTAGTGAAAATATTTCTTGCCTTTTGAGGACGAAACAAGTGAAGTGTTTTGGATGGCATAAACATCAGCCCTTCACTGAATTGATATTTACCTTAACAGGGACAGATAATTTTTTTCTTTACTGGGTTAGGAAATTGTTTCATAATATGGACAGTGTATATCCTCATCTTCTTCACTTCACTTTTTTTTTCCTTATGAATGTGACCTCTGGAAATGGTTCTGGGTATTTCAACACTGTAGCATACTTGTGGATTGGAAAACGTCCCCAGACTACCAATGTTATTGAAGAGGTATTTCCTTCCCCAGTAACGTTAGGAGAAATTCGAAGACCATTCTAGAAGAAATCTAATTCTTTTGAAAGGAAGACATGTCTACCTATCGCACACCCTAACAGACCAGAACCTGAACACAACGGGTACTCTGAGTTCAGCATCTTTACATTCTAATAGAATTTGCTAAAGTTATCAAATCAATACTGCAAAGTGCATGCACTGGGAAAAATCTATCAAGCTAACATTGGGTAGAAGGTTTGACTATAGATTAGGTGTCAGTTGGTCATGTACAGCCCCATTTAAGATAAACAATCATTCCTCAGACCTTGCTAAGTAACCCATTGCCCGGTCCTTAGCATCATAGAAAATGAGATATACCATGCAACCTTGACAGAGTCTGCATTTTTTTTTTTTTTTTTGGAAGGAATTTCTTATGACCAAGATATACACTTAAGAAAAGGTGGAAACATATTTTTTTTTGGTTGACCTTCATGGAACCATGTTAGTTTCTCCTTCAGTGTAACTTAAACAAAGTGGGAGTGGGAGTGGGAGTGGGGGTGGGGGTGGGGGTGGGAGGGAGAGGGAGATGACCCTTATATGGGTAAGAGAGGACCTTAATCCATATCATATATTTTTCTTTCCCAAGTATAGATCGATATACAGATGAAAATGAAGATGGAGGAGGAGGAGGCAGTCAAGGAGGGAGACAGACAGTCAGACAAACATTAGAATTTTAGAACCCTGTTTGTAGGCAAAGAAACAAATATAATAGGGTTTATCATGGGGACAGTACTCTGTGGGGAAAGGATCCCAGACAGAAAGACACAGTGGTGACCGGCAGTCACCTTGGCCCACAGGAAAATGGTATGGCATACAAGGTGAGTCCAAAAGTTTGCAGCCCTGACCACATCATTTCATGTGTATCCGTGTTACCAGGCTGTACACCTCCACAACATGATATGGTTTAATTGGCAAACTATTTAGTTAGTATGAAATATAAATTATACCCTTCTATGACTGGCAAGCGTGCTGGTAAAGAGGAAATGCCTGCACATGTGCATTGGAAAACTAGATCAGATTGGGACCTAGTTTGACTAGATCATAGTCAGGAAAACGCTGGACAATGGATTTGCAGATGTCCCTCAATGACTCAACCTTTAGAAACAATAGCATCCAAAATGGTTTCCATGGAACAACTGATCGTCTTTGACCTTCTCCCTTTCTCCATTGAAACTCTTCTTTTGTTCCCTTACCTGTCCCACAATTAAGGAGCTATCACAGTTCCTATTAGTTCCTTTCTCACTTAACGCTAAGGCCATTAAGCTTTTTCTGGACCCTATTGTCTACTCTTCAAGAGACCCCTTAACACCTTCCCCTCAGGGAGGAAAAAAAGAATGTTAATCCTTTCTTAGAGCCAGATAGCTAGTAGTATAGTACTTTGGCATACTGCTCTGATTCCAAGTCTGTATTGCTCTTAGACCTTGGTCTGAACCACATCACTTTGTGTTCTTGATGCGTAAACATCATCCACATCATCCTAAATTCTTGCCATACAAATTTTCCTCCATTTTTCCTTCAGTTAGCCTTGTGTGATTGTGAGACTGCTTGGATCTTGTGTGTGTGTGTGTGTGTGTGTGTGATTATTAATTCCACCAATAAAACAAAGAAGCTTATTTTTTAATTTCTGGCTGGTTTGCCCTGCATTAGTACTAATATACACAGGGTGAAAGATCGTGTTAGGTTACCTCCCTCTAACAGATCTCCTCTTTGAGCTAATATACCCCACTGTTTCATGGAAGCACTGGCATCATGGATGGACTCCTGAGTCACCCATATTTTAGCGTAACATTTGTGTACCTATCTTTCTAGAGCTGGTGTCTGTCAAAACAAACTCTAAGAAATAGAATGAATCTTTTTGTTAAGTTCTTCATTACGCTATGTGAATTAAGAGTCAAAACCAAAGTAACTGAAGCTAAAAGTAAGCATTCTAAATGCAATGGCAGTTATTTGAAATATAATAATAAACAACAACAAATATCTTCAAATGCTAAGTGTAAGCCTGTTAAAATTCCTTTCATCACACTCCAATCTTTCTTTGCCTTATGTGTGGTAGAAAGAGTAGGAAGACATTCACATCATCTCAAGCCATTTGAGGTCACACTAATTATGTGCTGAAACTGCATTGATCAAAATTACAATGCTACTGTACATCTGTTTTCAATCTGAGCACACACTTCAGAATGCAACATTACAGTGGTGCATCTTAGTGAAATTTTGTGAAAGGTAGATCAGCTATTTCTATAGAAAGCTTGTCTACCTTGAAATATTCAGTTTCCATGCAGTTAAAAACCAATCTAGAAGAAATGAACAGGATGAAAATAAGCAGCAGTGCCATGAATTATAAAATATCTATGAACTTTCCATGCATTGCTAAGGATCCAAAGCTTCACAAATGCTCACATTGTTAAAGCTAGTATATGTGACATACTGATAATTACAATGTCACATTCACACTATAATCAGGATTTTATCATCCCTACCATTATGTGATTCCATTTCCAAAGGCTTATAGCACTATCATTACAATTTTCTGTTGAAGCATCTTGACACACAAGATCTCAATACCAGAATTTTATTTGCTTTGTGATTTGTTTTTACAGATGCAGGGGGAGGGAGCAGGAGAAGCCACTAGTGTAACTTTCTAGCTGAGATTTGGAATATTTTTTTTTCAAAGAATAGCTTTTGTCCACACATATTCTTTGATTCTTTCTTGGATAATTCATAATAAAAGGGAATATGGCAGGTACTTTGACTTCATTATAGATTTGAGTGGTCTAAAAATACAAAAATTACCTTTTAATTACACATTTGAGAGCTCTAAATGTGAAATCTATAATGTTAAAGTATAAATTGAGGCCCTTTGTGCATATTGACAGTGAGTAATGTCTAATTTTTTTTTTCACTTAGACTTTTAAAATATTGGCATTAAAAACTTTAACATATGCACCCATGGATTACGTCTTGGAAGAATTAACTTACCTGCCATGTTGCCATTTGGGTTGTGACATGTGATTGAGAAACAGAGAAGTGGAGTTCATGGGGAAGGTACAACTATTTCTTTATTTTTTCCCCTGAAATTTAGACCTAGCTTTCCAATAGCATATCAGCTTTTCTGGGGTGGCTAATTCTTGTACAATATAGTACATCTACACTAAGGATGCACAAGCTAACTGATTTTGTTCTTATATGCAAGAAGAGAAAATGCAAATGTTTTCTCCATGCAGAGAAAGAGAAGTAGAATTTCTGCACTTTTGGGATGATTTTTTTTTTCAATTTTTGGATTTTTTTTTTTTAAGCAAAAGTTCATTTGAGGAGAAAACACTGTTTTCATGCAAAAAATGTTTTGTGAAGAAAATATGAGAGGTGTGTAAAACACACTTTGTGCAGAACATTTTTTTTTTCATTCAAAAAAGAAAGTTTTCTGTGCAAATTGAACCAGAAATTGGAGAATGGGGTAGTTTAATCATGTCTTTTCACTCTCTTTGGAGGACCAAAAATCTCACAGTACATAACATTTTTTTTACCCTTTCTTGTTGAAAGTGAAAGAAAGAAAGAAAGAAAGAAAGAAAGAAAGAAAGAAAGAAAGAAAGAAGGAAAGAAGGAAAGAAAGAAAGAAAGAATTTTTTTAACTTCCCTACCCTTCAAGTTGGTTTCCTTGATTTTTTGGCTGTGAACATTAACAGTGGTCCCATGCTAACCAGAAATGACACCAGAATAATATGGCCCCCGTCTATGAGAAATGCAATGAAATAGAACTGCCCTAAAGAGAAGGCACATATTTCTGTATACTCTAGAAATCTGCATGATTTGCAGGAAAAAAAAATTATCTGCAAAGATATCTTACCGAAGTAGAATATTACAAAAAGTTTTAAAAATCCTTACAGAAGAACATAGAAAGAAATTCTACTAATAAAAAAATAACTGTACACACACACATACACATGTATACAGAGAAACAATGAATAATGTAGGAACTCTTCCAGCTGACACAAGTTAAAAGAGAGTAACTTTCTTAAGACAGTACCACTATAAGATTCTGATTCCTGGCTGACTGCATAACAGGTTGCTTATCCAGCACTGTAATATACAAATTACCATTCCTACTCTGCACAGCTCTGGTTGGGGAGATGCTGAATATCACTCTATAATGATAAGGTTCAGTGTTCTCAATACAGTATGAACACGAGTTAGCCTTACCCATCCATATTGTATTTCAGTGATGTTTACCCATTACTACCCGCCCACTAGCTATCACTGCAGAAGAGAGGCAGAATTCCTTATAATTGCTTGTAAATCTAGAGCACATGTGTCAAACACAAGGCCTGCAGGCCAAATCTGACCCACCAGGTCATTTCATGCATCTCTCCTGCAGCTGTGGCATTCCCCCTGCCTAGTGGGCCCAATCTCCACATTGCAGCCCTGTTACCCTGTATTCTGGGGGTCCCGGGAGGGACACCTAAATAACCTTGCAATTACACAAATTGGAGAAATTAGTCAAGAGCACTTGTTGGCAGAACGAGAGGCAGGGCAACGTAGTGGAATCTTGTAACCCAGTGTTTACGGGGTCAGGCCAAGTCAAGAAGCAGACCGGTTTGAAAATAGTGAATGATCTTTATTAAAGACAGGCACACAATGCAAGCAACCCACTAAGGAAAATAAAGGTGTGAGTAAGATAGTGCGATTTTCAGAGGGATAGTTGATTTGGGTGATACGAAACCTGTCCTGAAGCCCGGAAGAAGATGGAAAGTGAGGCTGGGGTTTGATGTATCTCAGCACATGGAGCTGAGGGGAAGCTTGCCAAGTGATGCGGCAGCAAGGCGGTCTGGAAGTCAGCAGCGATCCAAGGAAGCACTCAGTCAGGGGTTTTTATAAGGAGAATTGTGACCACAGGATAGGTCGGACTTTGGGAGAACAATAGATTTGGGGCTGGAGACAAATCCTCCGAAAGGTCAGAATTTGAATGATTGAGTTACAGCCAAATTGTCAATAGGCTAGCCGGTATGCAAATGTGGAGTACTTGAGCGTTGTATAGTCAGATCATCAAGCTGCCAGAGTGGGGCAGAGGATCTTTTGAAAACTGTGTGCATACATAATGGAGGTACTTGCCTTGAGGTCCCCTAAAGCTGCGAGTCGGCTGTTTCTGGCCTGCCTGTATTGTTTCGGAATATTATGGCAATGATCGGCCGAGCCTGTATGCTTGCTTGTCCAGGGGCCTTGCAAGCACATGGAAGGGGTATGTGAAGCTGAATTATTGATATCAAAGATATCTTTTTATATCCTCCAAAGCTCGGGCTAGCCAGGGCAGTAACAGGCCCCTGGAAGCCAGTATGCTGAAGAGGGGCCCAGCAGCCAGCACTTGCAATCTACTTCTACTTCCAACTGCTCTTCTATCCAGGCCTCACCATTAAAGCATTGCCACAGATTACCGTGGCAACATTCCGTGCAGTTTGTGAGGAGCAGAAAGAGGCACAGAGAGGGTCTCAATTAAGACCAAAAAGTTAAACAATTTAATGTAATGAACAATGCTTAGTAATATTTGTCTGAAGATTAGAAAAATATAACTTCCTTTTTCAAAACTAGTTTTCCAATAACTTGTGCAATAGTTGTACACTTGAATATCTGCTTGCCATTATTTTTCCTAGACTTCTTGTTTCGGTGCTGTTTATTACTAAAACCAGTAATAGTCCAATGCAAAGGCAATTATTTAATATGATAAAATAATAGATATATTTATATGGTCTTACAGATACAACCAGCCCTTTGAGGGCAACCATAATGCTGATGCAGTCCAAGATGAAATTGACTTTGACACCCCTGATCTAGAGCTTATTTAGAATGAAGCTGAGAAGTCATCTTATGATGTACTAAACCTGAAATGGAAGTTTCAACAGAATTTCGGGGAGGGGGGAGTAGATAAGTGTCACTGGGCCACGGGAGTGGTCCATTAGCTCCAGAAGACATATCCATCACTTACTAGCTATAATGTCAAATGTGGCTTGGATGTGTGAAATGGAATGAAATGTAGACGTATTCATATCACATTTAATGATCACTTGTCGGTAAAATCTGCTTATACAGTTATTTGCTAAGGGATGTATCACAGGTCTAGATCACAGATATGTTCACTACAACATGAGATGATATATGTGGTGGACAGGCCATCAGTAAAATATGGCAGGTAGAACCTTCAAATCATCCCAAATATAATCATATCTGTTTGAACATTCATCTTCTACGAGATCTTCTAATCAAGTAAGGATAGATGACTCTTTCAGTCTTACTTTTTTCCAATGTTTTGTCCAATTTACAGAGCCATTTGGAGGTATGGTAAGTTCTTATTGGAGAACAAAATGGACCAAGTTTATTCTCAGTTACCTGCACTTGCTAGATTTAATAGGTGCAAGTATTTCTTGTATAGAGAATATAATGTTCTATGTAGTTGTGATGTAACCATTAAACATGGAAATCTTGTGAGCAAAACAAAATCAACATAAGAAAATCAAAGTATGCACAGGCATGTGAAGCAATCCGAGGGTAGAAAAAACATCTGAGTGGCAATCAGTTTGGAATGGACCAATAGATGAATCAATCATTCAATATCAATAGGTAACTTAAGTGCATGGAGATAGGTAGGGTTGAAAAATTCCAAAAAGGAACATGTTTGTCTTGCTGTGCTCATCTTGGCTAAACAGTGAGGAAACCAAGAACAAAATAACTATAATCCATTTATTGAAGCTGTAAGAAACAGTTTGCCTTGAGTGTGCAGGAAGGAATGCTATTGGACAGTACATATCTCCCTCCTTTGTTTTTAATACATCAATGTCTTAACATTCTCTATAGGGAAAAGACAAAATGGAAATGCTCTTTCTCTTGTTAAACTTTTATCATTTAATCCGCTCTAATGGTAACATATAATAAACACAGTATAACAATGTCTGGGCCCTGTAATTAGGTAATACATTTGACTTCTAGTTCCATTGTCTTACAACCACAGTGCAGTTTTATTCTGCACAAGTCTCTTTTTTATGATGTCAGGAGCCTTAATTGAGCAGGAAATGTTTCTCTCTTCTGGGATTTGAATAGCAAGATACATACCAAGTTTCCAATTTTCCTTTTAAATCTCCCGTGGATCTTCACAGCACACCTCAAATCTGATGCCACAAATGACAGACAGCCCCTTCCCCCTTTAAAATCCTCAAAGACACACTTTGCAGCTTTAAACCTCATTGATGATCAATATGAATGATTCATCTTTAATACCACCACAGCCAATCTGAAGCCTTGAAACAAAAGCACGACTGAAACTAAAGTTCACTGAATTATAACTAGGAAGCGGTACAAAACAAGTCGATTTTGCATGTGGTATCAGTGGTAATATAGTTTAGTGTTGAATTTTGCTTTACATTTAAAAATAAATTATTTCTATTTTATCAGACTGGGCTTGGAAAAAGCTAACTTTGAATTAAAGCTGGGGAACTGAGGGTTTTGGGTGAATTTTTGGGATTATATTTTGGCTGGTCGATTCTGGGTAATACATTTTGTCTCTGGTTTTCAAACTTCCAGCTTCCACTGAATCCTTTCTATATTGAATTGCCCACAGAGAAGTGTTATTTGAGGAGTTTCACATGGGTATCCTAATTCCTCATTAGCCACTGGCTGTGATTCTTTTAAGCTTTCCTACTTTGGCTCTATCTGAACAGACATTACATCCTAGAACTAACACATTTCTTTTGGTTTGTTTTTGTCTTGTTTTTGTTTTCCAAAATATGGAGTGGTAATGGTGGGTAAGGTGTTTTTTTTTTTTAAGTTCAAAGGCAGGGAGTTAATGGACAGTGAGAGGGGAGAAGTGATGAGGAGATGCTGGATGTGTCATATGGCCCTGTCTACACCCTCTGAGCTAGCCTACTATCCATAGCTACACATAGAGGTGGTGTAAGAGATTAGCCCTTTCCACTCTACGGCTCCATCCCAGCATGGGAACTTGTTGAAGCCAGCCTGTGATGCATGCTACTGCATGACATTGTCACAGTCCCACTCCTGTCATGTCCCCAACTGTCACAATTGTGCATTATACTATTACCAGAAAAAATCTGATAATAGTCCCCTTTCTCATGACGATCACACCAGCTGCAGCTGTGAAGAAAGGACAGAAGTGCTATCAAGGTGCTTCCTTCCTCAGTGCAGCATAGTGTTACTGCCCTGGCTAGTCCGAGCTTTGGGGATATTAAAAGATATCCTCTTCATATCACAATTCGGCTGCACTTCTCTATTCCCTTTCACGTGCTTGCAAGGCCACCGGACAAGCACGCAAACAAGCTCGGCCGTTAATAGCCGTAATATTCAAACTACAATACAGGCAGGCCAGAAATAGCTGACTCACTGCTTTAGGAGACCTCCAGGCAAGTACTCTAATTAAGTATGCATACCACTTACAAAAGAGCCTCTGCCCCGCGATGGCAGCTTGATGGGTAAACTATGCAATACCCAAGTACTCTGCATTTGCATACTGGGTACTCTATTGGGAACTGCTACGATAACTCAATCATTCAGATTCTGACCTTTCGGAGGCTTTGTCTCCAACTACAAATCTATTGTTTTCCCCCAAGTACGGCATAGCCTGCAGTCACATTCGCCTTATAAAAACCCTTGATTCCGAGACCTTCCTCAGAATGCTCCCGAGTTTCATCCCGCCTTGCTGCCGCTTTGCTTGGCGAGCCTCCCCTCAGCTCCACGTGCTGAGCTACATCGCACCCCAGCTTTGCTCTCTATTTTTCTGGGTTTCAGGACAGGTGAATTATCACCCAAACCAGCAATCCCTCTAAAAATCCCTCTATACCACTCCAACCTTTATTTCCTTTAGTTATCTTGTATGAGTGTGTCGCATACACTGTTTTGCTTGTATTTAATAAAAATCATTTATTATTTCAACTTCTGTGTTCTCCTTGACTCGACCCGACCCCGTAGTCATAGGGTTCAAGATCTCGCTACGTTACCCTGCCTCTCGTAACGCTAAGCAGTGCTCTGAGCTAATTTTCCCCACCTTTAGTTGAGCACATTTTGGTGTCCCTCCCGGGACCCCCAGTTCACAGGTAACAATAGGAAGAGGCCAGATGCACTGCAGAAGGAAGGAGCATGTCCCAAGTGCTAGCATCCACTGGCAGCCGGCTAGGTGTGGAGGGAAGTGTTCGCGATACACTCTCATCCTGTCAAAAACACTGCTGGGATGATGCTGGAATATCGTGGGATGCAGGTAAGGTGTGGAGAAGGACATTGTCTCATTTTGTAATGCAGAAATGAGACTCATCTGCCAGTTCTGTTGGGTTTTGTACATGGAACAAAAAAGGGGAACCATCTTGCCTTTCACATCATGAAGAAATCTTTTGGCACAATCTTGTCAGGCAGGGGTGCTTGAAGAATTAGATCTTTGTTAATTCCCATTTTGAAGTGACTTGATTTACAACCCTTGGACCACTGTTTATGTCAGAACTCTTTTCTTGATCAGCTTTCCAAATGTCCTCTTTCTCATGTGTTTATGTGGTGTAAGCTATTAAAAGGCTTAACACACAAAAGGTAAACAACATTCAAATTTGCATATGATTAAAAAAAAAAGGTCTCAACCCTTATTGCTAGGGGTAGTATGTTCGTTTCCTAAAAGCTGTAGCAGACTGCCTTAAATAGAATTTAGAGGGTTTGGAGGTATTCTTGCTAGGCTGAGCATTTCAGAGTTGGCTCCCTCATTTCTCTTTCCAAGGTAACTAACAATAACAATAAGGGAACTGCTGGGGAGTAGCACTGGTAGCAAATCCTATTCCACAGCCTTTCAGGTATCCTGGTCACTAACTGTGATCTTTCTGTAAATGTTGCAGCATAAACAAGAACCCAGTGATGATACATCCAGTGATGGAACTGCTTTCCCACTGATCTCCCATGCATCCTAAGAGCTTTCAGTGGTGATCTTGGAAACTTCCTAGAACTGTGTGTAGCCATGCTGAATATTGTGGAGGGTAGAGTAGAAGAAGAACATTCTGTTGAACTCATACTGCAGCTTTAGGCCACAGTTCTGAGCATATATTTCAATTGAAGATAAAATATACTTAAAATATATATTTAAATTCATGATTGGCATTTTAAAAATCCCACATCTATGTGAATATGGAAAAGAATAGACTAGACTAAAAGAATAGACTAATCAGTAAATATGGCATGGACCAGCAACAGGCTGATTTGTCCATTCCTATTTTCAGATACCCTTATCTACTGTCACTGATCAATCTTCGAATGAACTCCAAATTACCCTCTAAGAATTACAGTTTTCAAAACACAGATTCATGTGATAATCATTGTTCATTCTTTGTGAACAACTCTTTTGCATGTGTTGCATCTCTGAGAAGCTGATTCATGTTTTGAGGATTCAAATAAATGAGAAGAAGCATAAAATATAATAGTGGTGTTCCATGAAATCCTTGGCAAGAGTTAAATATCTACTGCTGTATGATCCCACTGTAGTAGGATTTATATTTTAGAATGAGAAACAGTGATGAAGAAAAACCTTTAAAAGCAAAATAGTTTAACAGTTATATTCACAAAGCTGCCAATGTAGCTGCTGGTTTTGCTGTATGTTTCTTTTTTTAAAATAATATTTGTATTGACATTAATAAACATAAAGAGACACAAATAGAAAGGAAAATAATCATAAACACTACCCAGAAAGAACTAAATAGGTCTTTTTACTAACTATCTGAAGAGCAAAAGCCACAGGTCTTTTGGGACCAATTGCATTTTCTTCCTACCTATCTTTTCATCAGCTCAGCATCCTCAATAGAGCACGGGTCTGTATTTGAAACATGTGATACTAATGATATCATATGGAAAGATGTGTGATATATAAATGATTTCAATGATGAAAGTATGATGAAAGCAATGAAAGTTATGGTTATATGACAAAAAGTAACATTATCCTTTGGTAAACGACAATGTAACACAGTGTTACCATACAGTACTTTAGTTAACTGGAAGAGATAATTTATTGCAAATCCTGCTTTTACTGATTATTTGTTACTTCCAATCTATGTTCAATTTCTGTTTTTATCAAGTGTCATAGTTCATAAATACTATATGATGATTAACCATAGAATAATAAGTCTAGACACACACGCGCACACACACACACAAATTAATTGATCTATAACTTTTTCAATTTGCATTGAACCTCAAAATGAGGGGCAAGAGAGAACAACCTAAAGCAGGTCCAGCTGAGGACAAGTGTCATCCCTTGACAACATCCTCAACCCTCCTTTGGGTAAAACCAGACCAGTCAATAGGGTACTCACTCCCTGTTGCAAGTGTCCCAAGAAAACTTCTTCCAATAAATGAATACCATCAGCCCTGTAGAGCTCTGGCTGATGAAAGATGACATATGTGCAAGAATGTGGCCCAACCTCTGTGTAAATCATTGCATACCTTTCTGTAAACCTTCCTCCAGGCTCTGTCAACATCAGGGATCTCCCTCACCGTGCCAAACTTGGTGTGGCAAAGTGGCCAACCAAACCAGCACAACCCCCAGCCACCTGGTCTGAATTGTACAAAAATCATGCAGATCGTAAAATAAGGGCCTTTCCCTTTAGCAAGCCCAAATAGTTCCCACTGAAGTAAATGACTGAAATAGGGGGAGGAGGAGGCCCGGTGCACTCCTCAAACAAAACAGGCAACAAACCATTCCAATGGAGGTCTTTCCTCCCTCGTCAATCCACAGTGGAAAACTCACTCAACCCCAATTAAGCCCCAAATGACATCTTCGTGCTTTGTACACCACACATTGAACTATGGCCACAGTTCAGGACCCGTTGTCTTGCCAGACAACACCTAGGAACTAACAGAAAAGTGACAACATTAGTAAAGAATAACCATCAGAACTGAAGAGGGTATATGTACCTCTTGAAAGCAGATGACCACCAACATCTAACGTGTTGAATGGACAGTGTGTTGTGAGTTATGCAAGTATACTTTCATGCATCAGGAAGGGAGTTTCCTCTTGTCACAGTCTGCACACGTGCAGGTAGGATAATCAGTTGCCTGCACCCCATGTCCATATTGGAGAAGTCAGGACTATGTTTTTCTGTCTTTTAATAAAGAAATAATTGTTTGTCTTTCAAAATCAGCTTGTCTTCAACTTGATTTATTTTTCTTTCCTTGCTTTTGGAGCTCCTGGGGTTAATTGTCTGTTTTTAAAGCCTGTAGTCTGTAAGGACTTGCAGAGAGAGAGAGAGAGAGAGAGTTAGTGCCTGGTGAAGCTTTTCCTCCAACTGGTAAACCGAGTGCATCACAGGTGGTCCTAGGCCCGTAGCAAAAACCATGTAAAGCTTGCAGGCTGTGTACATCATACACAACAACCTCTAGTTCCTTTCCTTGGAGGTCATCAAGTGTGTACCTTCCCCTTCAGTGACATTGATCATGCAGGTACAGATGCACAATATTAGAAACACCTTTCAGGTAATCTGTTTCATGTGGCTGTAATCACACAAAGGAAGAAAATAAGGCCAATCATCTGGTATTACTCACTCCTTGAGGGAAAAGTCTGAAAAGTGGTCTTTTCTTCACCTTCCTGCAATTTAGACTCCTCCTTCACTAAGATTCTAAATGATGGAGGTAGGTACTCTTACGCCAGCACCTGGATCACAAAGGTTGCTTGTGGGAATGGTACACCAAGTATGTGGGGCGAGTAAGCAGATGTTTGTTTAATCTATTAGCACATGCACAATGATGTGAAGGACACTTGAAGCAGGTGGAAACTTTTTTGTAAGGCAAAATTCAAGGTAAATTTTTACGTTCTTTATCAGGCAGCATTTCTGAGGAATTGCAAAGAAGGCCAAGCATGCTTTCAGAAGATTAAAGAAATTTCACACGTGGGTTTCCTGCATTCCTAATTACGACTGCATATTTCTTATCTATATGAAGAAATAGACTCAGTTCAGAATGCAAGCACACACACACACAATTTTCCCCCTTTGCCTTCAAATCAAGAAATGTAGGTCTCCTTCCTGAACCATTTACCAGACTCCATGGCACTCTCATTTTCCTTACCTTCTTTTCTACATTGGAAGGAGGAGGAAATCAATGCTGTTTCATCTCTCTAAATTATTTTAAAAATGAATGCAGCTTTGTAGTTTGAGGGAAAAACATAGTTGGATACAATCAGTCACCCAGGTATTTCTGCTCTAGAAATGCCATCTTTCCTGTAACTGCATTGACCAAATCATTAACTTTATTGCATCCCTTGTGGATTTGATGCTTTTAAACAACTTTAGTGGCAACTAGGTACATCAAGGTTATTCTCATGTATTAAATATGTGATCAAACAGCTGGTATTCCACACTTGTAGAAAGCAAGTGTAGAAATATACCTATGACAGAAAATAAGTGTTTGGGGTACACGAACAAGAACCAACCCTGTTGTAGCTAACCTTATGATTGATGAGCACTGGAAGAAAAAAAATAGATTTTTATAAAGCTTGGTTTCCTATAGTACTATTCCTTGTCATCTTTATTGATCATCATTATTGTAGAAAACAGAATGTCAAGGTGAACTTGGAATAGCAGTTTTCTGGTGTCATAATAAGCAAATGCTTCTCTGTTGAAGGTTATCTGCTGAAAGATGAACGTCTGCATTATTGACGTTAGCTATTGCATTATAGAAAGATATAATGGGCAAAAAGAGAACCTCTTTACATGTACCCTTTAAATGACCTTGAGACTAGATCCTTATGTCCTTATGTACTTGCTGAATCATTCCATAGTTGAGGACTGCAGGTAAAGTATAACAGAAGGAATGTTCCAGTAACCTCCTGATAGAAGTTAGGCAACTTACCTAAATTAAAGCTAACAGCTTAAGTCCTTGAGGTTGCACATTTCTAGGTGTTTTATGAGGACATTATCTCTCACACACCCTTTTCTGAATAATCCATTTGTCAGAGCCATGACTTCAAATCACGATGTGACTGGCTGACTGGCTTCCTTCCTTCCTTCCTTCCTTCCTTCCTTCCTTCCTTCCTTCCTTCCTTCCTTCCTTCCTTCCTTCCTTCCTTCTGCTGGGAAACTGGGTACATTTGTCCCGATAAGGTGGTCAAAATGAGAGCAATGTAAGAATGTAACAATTCAGTAACAATGAATAGACTGGTGAGGTGAGTGTGAAAGGGGGGAAAAAGAGGCAGCTAAACTGGTAAGATAAGGTAAACTGAGGAAAAGTTTGCAGGATAGAAACATAAAAAAAGTGTGAAGGAAAAATGAGATATGCAAGACATAACTTTAATGAAGGGAAAGCAGATATGGAATGACTTAAGAAATACATTTTTAGGTCTATAAAACCAAGATGTGCATGAACCTTGTACCCACACACTCCTTTCTTGTAGTTTCTCTTCTTTCTTCCATTCTATGCGACAACTTCTGACTTACTTAAGATTCAATAGATTCTGGCATACTTAACTGTTATTTCCCTTTACTTCTCAGTTGGGGAACTATGGATAAGAAACTAGGATAAGAACAAGGCACACATCCAAATAAATGGCAAATTATCGCTTAAGATTCTGGCTTGTTCTTACTCAGCTAATGATTGTTTCCCAGGTTAGCCACAATGCAAAACATTATAAAAAGGAGGAAGTGAGGGGGAGATAAAAGAAAATGTGACAATACCTGTAAGACTCACTGGTTTTTATTCTAGCATGAACTTTCATGGATCTATACTCACTTCTTCAGATACGTACCAATGGTATTAAGGACTCAGATATAAATTTCTACAGTTGTAGGAGTTGGGTAGAATGTAATGAGATCCAGAAAGAGGCAAATCTTTTCTCTTGCCATAAATCTTCAAAAGGCTGGATGAAGTGATTCAGGTCTTTCAAATTTTTACAGTGGTCAGTTACTGTTGATGTGTGAAAGCAATAAATGTGCTTACCATAAATCAGTTCCTCAAAATTCTCTCTGAGAAGACTCCTTTTGTTATATGTACAGTAGCATTTATATTGAGCACATATATGTAGTGTGACATGAAACCACTGTTTTCATTCATACTTCTGCTAAAGGATTAGAATTTGTGAATATACATAGTTCAATTCAGCTGTTTCCTTTTCTAATCTTCCTTTGTAATGTCCTTGTTCAAGAACTGTGATCTGTAAATCCCTTACTGTATGTCTATTGTATGCATTTGGTTTGGAGGTATTACCATTTCTCATGTCAGATTTGTGTTTGTTAATCCTCTGGCATACAGACTGTCCAGTTTGTCCAAAGAATAGTGTAGAGGGCATAGAAGGCATATATCACTGATGGAGAAGCAAGTAAATGCACATTTGATGGTGTGAGTGTTGTTATTGGCCCATATACTATTGCTCCCAGGGTAGATGTGGGGATAGAGTTTGCATCTGAGTTTGTGTCAGGGTCTTGTTCTTGTATATCCAATCATATTATGTTTACTGTTTTAAGTGAGCAGTTGTGTGAGATTTGGAGACTGCCTGTAAATCAATAAAGACCTGACTCCCAGGGCTTGTGAGAAGGCTGTGTAATTTTCCAGAACTGGTTATAGCTCACTGATGATACATTTAAGTGGTCTCAGCCACTGACAATAGGTGACTGCTAGTGGTGTCCTGTCATTTTGTCTCTTTGCTCTGTCTTCAGTTTTAGATAAAGCATGTTGCTTAGAAGTCCATTGTACAGTTGCTTAGCACTGTCAAGTAAACAAATTTGTTGTGTGGATTTTTCCATGCTCAAGCTGATGGTAGGGTGAAAGTTGCTGAAATCCTGGTGGAATTGCTCAAATGATTAATTTCCATGTGGCTAAGCTGCAGAAATGTCATTAAGAAATCATAGTTACAAGAATGGTTTTGGGGTGCATGTGCTGAAGAAGCATTATTACAGGTGAACCTTGAAGATATTTGCATATTGAGGTGCCATGAAAGTGACCGTGGCAGTGCCACTGATTTGGAAGTATGTATTATTCCCAAAAGTGAAGTAGCAATGAATAAGTACAAAGTGACAGTGTTGGATGGCCAGGTCTGCTATAGCCTCATTCAGGATAGTATTCTTGATGGCTTGTGGTCCATTCTAGTATGGGGTGTTGGTATATTCCACATCCATAGTGGTTAGGACAGTGTTCTCTGGAAAGTTGTAGATAGACTTTATTTTCCTCAGGAAACCAGTTGTATCCTTCATGAAGCTAGGAATGTTGATAGTATACAGTCTGAGAACTAAGTCTGTATATCCAGATATCCCAACAATGATAGCTCTAATGCTTGAGTCAATGGGTCTTCCTGGATTGCCTTGTTTGTGTATTTCTTTGGGAAACAATTGTCCCCTCACCCAGAAAGTGATAAATATGTCAAGAAAGTAAGAAGAAAAGGGGCACTATAAGGACACTGTGACTGAGTAAAAGTCCCTTGACTATCTTAACTTAATGAATTGAAAAGAGGATGCCCAAAGTGCATTGATGTGCAATGGTGTGAAAAGATGGCTAATAAAACTGAATCCACCCTGAGAATAATCTGGGGATCAGAAGCTATAATCAGGACCCTTGTAGGTGGCTTGTAGGGGACAGTAGTGTACACTAAATTTAAGGACAAGAAAGGATAGAATGTTTGCAAATCAATCACAAAGAGTAGAGATGGAGTGAAGGGAAGATCCACCGAAGTAGAACTTGCCGATTTCCAGCTTCTGATTCAAGATAGTTTAACATGGGGCTTTCAGACACTTGGTTTTAGTAGAATGAATTTGCTAGTATAACAATTCTATCTACAACCTAGACTTCTTTATGTACAGAAGATAAGAGCATAAAGTTGTATAGAAAGTTATAGTATAACAGCTTTTTATGGCATTCAGTATTGTAAGTTATTAGGAGTTTCCAGGACTAGCCCAAAGCATTTTTCTACTTGAGATTCAGCAGAAATTGCCACCCAACCCCTCTCAGGTCAAGGTGCATAATACCCAAAACCAGCCAACTTATTTTTAAGCTATGGCAGAAAAATTCTCAAATCTTGAAAGTGAAAATAATAATTTAAATAAGTAACAATTTCTTCATCCATACTTCCTTCCTCAGTCTTCTTCCTGAGGGCTTAATCCTGAGCACTAGTCCAGGACCTGAAAATATATCAGAAAGTTTCTCGAAACCATCATGCAGGTATGGACCTGTAAATTAGCTTTAAGACTTTGCTTGAGGCAGAAAAATTAGGAATGTATGGAACTCCTGAGAAATGTTACAGGACACACAAAGAAACTTATTTTTGCCTGTTTGGAAATTCTTCAAGCTTTCACACAAGAAGAGATCTTCAAGTTTGCCTAGAAATTTAATGAGAAATGCAGTATTAATTCAAACTTGGATCATGAATGTCTAAGCTCGGGAATTGTGTTTTCTTTTCATTTCCAATGGCTCTATCTCATTCCTCTTGGTTAATAACAAATGATAACAAGGAATAATGAGCCATAACTGAACCCTCCTTATACACTGTCAGAAGGCAAGCTGGTGCTCCAATAAAGGATTATTATTTTAGATGTGGCAGCAGTGAGAAAATCAGAAGGGAAATCATACCTGACTATTGCTATGGCAATGGGAAAAGATATTGGAAACGTAAGAACTATAGGGATGCACAGGCAGCCAGAAAATACAAGGCAAGGAGCCAAGATGTAAATAAGTTTCAAACAGCCAGCTAAATAAACCAGTTTGGTTCCAGAAAAAGTTTGTAGCTAGCATGGACAAAATGTAGTATGACTGGCAGCATTCTCCAACAAGTTGCCCTCATGGTGTGCAAAACTGCAATCCCATTATTCTAGCCAACATGACCAGTGGCCAGCCCATTGGAAAAGCACAAGGTTCAATACAGCTAAAATATGACATAAAGTGGATTAATAGGCATTGCATCAGAATTTTTTCTGCTGGTATAATTTCCCAAATTATTTTGGCAGTTGGTTCCAATTATCCCACATGATGCACAAGTGTGAAGTACAATAAAAGAGGAGCAATGCTTACAATCCTCTGTCCTACACACATACAAAAGAGAAGGAGTCAGGACCCAAGGTTTGGGTAATTAGGACTGTTGATTAACCATTTACAAGGATTTATAACTGCATGGGACCAGGGTTCCCTTAGGTGCCCCCCTGCTACCAAATGTGATAGCTGAGCCACCACTAGATCCAATGGGATGGTATCTTAATTATCTCGCCTGCTACACTCTAGAAAGCCCACCAAAGCAAGACACCCCCTCTAAGTCATAGGCCTGAAAAAAGAGTCTCAATCCCAGAATGTTCACAAATATTTTTGTGGTCCCTAACCTGAATGACATATCAGAGGATAACTCTTTGGTTTGAAAGCTGCCTCTGAGTGGTCAACAACATGCTCTGGGTCAAACCAAAATGTCAAAGAAATTGGTTGAGGATTTTAAAGGCATCACCAATGACAGTAATCTCATGTTTCCACTTGCAAATCAGTGCAGAGGAGGCAAAACACAACCAAAACCAAAACATTGAAGAAAAGCTTCAACTGTGAGGACCAAAGTTCATATCCAAGCCCACACTAAGCACTAGGGTGAAAGAGTAGGCCAAACAGACCCACGAAAGTTAGAGGAAGTGCAGACATGTGAATGTACTTAATACAGTCTGCCAGCTGCCCTCTTAGCAACATGACACTTCCATTCACTTCTCTCTTTCCACGAGTTGTGAAGAAGGGGAAGCTCAGGTGCACAGTCTCACTATGGACTGCATTTGTCACAGAACCCTTTATGATATGAGAGCATCGATATGGCAACATGTTGAGAGACGTATGTTTCTCAGCCTATAGTACTTCACAGTGTAGGCTCCCATGATCCACTGTTTCACCATCATAGCATTACACACACACACATACACACACACATCACATACAAGGTAGATTTAAGTAGGAAATGTTTTAACCTAGTTTTCTCACTGATATGCCAATTTCAGTAGATTTCAGTGTCTCACATCTTGGACTTGTCTATGACTTTGGCCTTTTTCACGCCGCATTTGCCATGTGAAAGGGCCTCTGGAGCATCACGCTTTCTGAGGAGCTGTCCAGATGACGTCCTTGCAATTGTGCAATGCTGCCAGGGCCGGCAGGCGCCAATTGCACACTATTTCATTTTTGACTTCTAGCCAAAAATGGTGCACAATCTTGCATTGCCCCAGGGCACCGCACACACTTACCCTGCATGCGGAGCCTCCAGAGTTGTGGCGCTTGTGCTTCCTGCCCCAACTCAGCCTGGGAAAATCCCAGACTGCACTGCAGAAGGAAGAGGAGGAGCCCTCAAGCTGCCTGCTTGCTAGCAGACAGCAGCTGTGGAGCTGAAGCAGCAGGGACACAAGAGCCTCTCACAAGAGGCCGCTCGTGCGATCCCAGCACCCCAGTGCAATGAAAAGGTAAGGTGCAAAAAGGGTCATAGTCTCCATGCAATCATACTTCCTCTTTGTCTTTCACCCCCCCATCCAAGTCAAAAATATTCTGGACCAAAGATAAATATTTAGTTGAGATGTGAGAGGGGTTTCCTAGCATGCTTTGCCAAATGCATGTGTTCACAGATGTACAATATTTTTTGTGTCTTTTACAGTATATCCTATACACAGATGCTGGACAGTAAGTCCCATTGACTTTAGCTAGACAGGTACAGAAGTGCATTAACCGTCGAGTAATCACGAACTATTAAAAACATTCAGCTGTTGTTGACCTGGAACAATATTAGGCAACATAGAGTTTGTATATGGCATATGGCTCCTTTGCCATTTTAAATAGTCCTTGCCATCTGTGACACCACCACAGAGTAAGATTTTGCAGATGATGCAGCAAATTTGGTCATGTCAGAGGTGGGATAGTGTGATCTCTGATGAATTCAGGATATCAGCTGACCTTTTTTTTACCCACCTAGAAGTAGTGAGCAGTAGTCAGATGAGGAGTAATATTGGGGTGGGAATTATGTCATATGTCATATGCAGTCCATGTAGCTCGTGATGCACTTAGATGAAAACTAATTTTTTGGAAGGGCATGATTTGGGATTGAAAACATTATAGGAATGCATTTTTTCCCTTAAGGGCTATTTCAGTCCATCCATTCACCCACCCCAAATCCCCAAAAAGCTTTAAAAATAGAAAATGACCAGAAGTGCCCTTCTTTCACTCAGTATGACACTTCTGTTTATTACTGGGAGCAATGTTGTGGCCCACTGAGAGTTTGACAACACTGAATATGGTTCATCAATACTCAATGCATACCCACTCTGAGATATATGATTATTATAGGTCACCTTCTTTCCTATTTGATTCTTGGTCAACTAGGAATTAGAAATGCACACATATGGTATACTTTTTCTGCAGGGACTATCAGCTTGCACCTTTGGTTGTATCATATGTTTCTTTGCCACAACTCTGGCCCTTTTCACATGGCATTTGCCATGCGAAAGGGTGCCTGGAACCTCGCACAATTGTGAGGAGTGATCTGCACAATGCACTCACAATTGTGTGATGCTCCAGGTCTGGCAGGTGCCGCTCGCACACTTTTTCATTTTCAGCTTTCAGCCAAAAATGGTGCACGATTGCGCATTGCTCCAGGGCCCTATGGGCACTTGCCATGCATGTGGAGCCTCTGGAGCCACAGCGATTGCGCTTCCTGCCCCAGCACAGCCTGGGAAACTCCCAGGCTGCACTGCTGAAGGAAGAGGTGGGGCTTTTGTGCTGCCTGTTCAGGAGCAGGCAGCTTGTGCAGAGCTAAAGCAGTGGGGATGGGAGAGCCTCTCACTGGAGGCTGCTCGCACGATCCCCACACCCCAGTGCCAAAGAAAGGCAAGGTGCGGAAAGGGAATCTGTATTGGGAAAATGTAGTTTTGGAAGCCATGAATTGCAACATCACATTGTTTAAAACAAACAAAACAAACAAACACACAAACAAAGGCTGTGTGATAAAATCTTTAGGCCAAACTTTCTTCCTGAAATGTATGCAAAATTTCAAATATGTGTAAAATTTCTCTCTCCTTTTGCCACTGATGTATGCATAAAATAAAATTAATTAATTTTATTTTATTTTATTTTATTGAATATTAGGCTAGCCTTAGAGATATTCTCTGGATGGTTCAGAGCAAAAGTAAAATAGCAAAAGAAGGAAAAAAAAATAAAAATTCAGTGGGTATACCCTGAAGGGAACACAGTGGTCAAGCAATAAACAATTCAAATACTTTATTATCTGACTCTCTTCATTTTGATATACCTGCTACTTGATATATTTGGTTTGCTTTCAGTGGCTAGAGAGAGGGAAAGTACTGTTAATGATGGAAAACTTGGGGTAAAATTGATGATGGTTCTGCTGAAAAATTGAACTGGATTGTTTCAGTTTGTACACATAATTTTTATAGAGTGGCAATTACTGACAAAAAATGTCACCCTTCATTGAGACTATACTTCTAAGGCCCGGCTCTTATTTACCATTATGGCATGACTGCCATTTCTGCACAGCCAGGATCACATGCATCATGTCTGTAACAATGTAGCCACATCAATTGGAAAGATTATGGGGTTATTTCCTGTTGTGTATTGCTTCTTTTGAAGAGGCAAGCCTAGAAGGCTCCACTCTAAATAGTGTTATGGAGGAAGAGATCTTTTGTTTTCTTTTTGTGTAAGCTGCAAGGAGCAATTGGTATGTATATCACCTCCCAAGAGGTGAAGATAAATTCTCAGCCTATTCAGTTAAGCTTCCTGTCTAATGCCATGCAAAGTCATAGAATCTTAAGAGATGGAAGAAGCCAAAAGATCCATATAGTGAAATCCTCTGTCATGCAGGAATACCCAATACTGAGATTCCTGCCATCAGTTTTCAGGGATGTCTGTTTAATTATATTTACCTTCCTGTGTTAAGAGTTCAAGTTCATTTTCTTTACCATACTTTGTCTATTAGTGTAGAGACATCTAAGTCATCTGCTTGATAATTCCTTGTTGTTGTTTTTACTCCCTATTTGTGATAGATGATGGCTCAGAGGTTGATGAGCAATTGATTGTGCCAGAAACAGAGCCAGTCATAGACCAAACTACCTTGGAAACACCCCCATCAGCTAAAACAAGCTGAGACAGAATTGTTGCAGCCAGTGCCATTGATTGTTGCATCGGACACTCCCCACTGCCTCCTCCTCTTGGGAAACTAATATTGCCTCCCTTCCCTTCCTGGCAGAGAGGCATGGTCAGGGAGTTGAACTCTGATGCTATTGGTGGGTTCTTGTTCTATTGAGTCAGTTTTGCTGCAACATTAAACTTTTCCTCCAGTACTTGCTTTCAGTTTACCCTACTGTGTCCATTCCTCATTTAATTCAATTGAACGTCTTCTTGATTTGCTTTGTGAGACTCCTTGAAAATATGTTGTCACCAATTGCTATGAAGTGACAGAAATCCTTCTTCATAGAAATACAGACCATGGTAGAAGAAGCCAAATCTTTTCTGATAGCACCATCTGTGGAGCTGTCTGTTTGCTTTTAGTATGCTACTGCCTCTTCCTGGGACATGTTCTTCAAAAAAAGGAAAGATTAAATAACCTGTGCAACAAGATCTTTTAACTTCTTACCCAGAGCCTCATAGTCCCTAATGATAAGTTGAAGGCCCTTTCTACATGTTACTGGATCGTGGTGGTGTCCCAAGGGGATCCCAGTAGAGCTTTTTCTGGAGGGGATCATGACAGATGTGCTCCCGTCCACACCGGCTGCCTGTGGGAATAGAAGAGGCACAATGGCCATGCCTCTTCCTTCTGCAGCCCATCCAAGCACTGTCCTAGGCTGCCCTGGGGCAGTAAGCATGGCCACCTTGCTTCCTGACCCTCCACAGCTCAGGTGAGGGAGGGAGGGCAGCAGGAGGACTGCACGATTGCTGGTCATGATCACAGCAGTGGGAGGGCTGCACAACAGGACACAGATGATGTCATGCATAAGCTTCCCCTGGGTCCCATCCTTCTCCCATCCAATGTTCTGCGGAAAGGGTCTATATCTTGTAGTATTGTGTGTTCCAATATGGATTAGAATGAAGGGGTAATTGTTGTTGACCTTGATTTAAGTGGCCTTGTAAGCCTGCTAGTTACATCACTGATCTGTACATGGGAGACAAAACCCATCTTCAGACATCCCATGAGAACCACACACCACTGTTTTTGTCTCTCTTAGTGGGGAGTCACCTACCACCACAATGCTACTCTTCTTACTCTGGGAAATGACAGGAAACCTTCTATCTATAGAATCACCCAAGGTCACCTCCATGCCTTTTTAGAAGTGAGGCTGTTATCTCTGGTTCTGTGCCTCATCATTGATGATGAAGGGGAAAGCTGTGATATATTGTGCAGCTCCAAACCTGCAATATAGTTCTTGATAGTTCTGTTTCCACATCTCTCATTTTTCCAGGTATTTCTTGCCTGTGTTTTGAACCTAGAGCCATCCCTCCTGTCTTACGCTTCCAGAGCAAGCTCACTTTCTCCTGTTTTCTCAGAGACAGACCTTCAGGGAATGAGGCAGTTGCTATGCAGAGCTAGCAACTGTGGCCTCTGCCCAACCAAGTCAGTTATTTAGCAGAAACCCCACTCATGAGACCATGTGCTTAGGACCCAAACAAGTTCCTGAAAAATATGCAGACAAGCTTCCAAATATCACAGCCAAGCAATCACACTGATCCAAAAATCACAAGATCACCTTTTACTATCTCTTCAGACTGAGATTGAGGAAATAGCTACATAGAAACCAAAACAATCATACAATCAAGTCAATGTGTCAGCAAAATCCTCACCCTCTTACACCATGTTCCTTTAACTTCCTCCCTAGAGCCTCATAATCCCTTACAATATCTCGAAGGCTATATTTTGTAGCATAATTTGTTCCAATGTGGATTAGAAGGAAGGGGTAATTGCTGGTGGGCTGGAGGGTGTTACTGCCCTGGCTAGTCCGAGTTTTAGGGATATTAAAAGATATACCTTGATATCACAATTGAGCTGCACTTCTCTATTCCTTTCCACATGCTTGCGAGGCCACCGGACAAGCACGCAAACAAGCTCAGCCGTTAATAACCATAATATTCAAACTACAATACAGGCAGGCCAGAAATAGCTGACTCACTGCTTTAGGAGACCTCCAGGCAAGTACTCTAATTAAGTATGCATGCTACTTACAAAAGACCCTCTGCCCTGCGATGGCAGCTTGATGGGTAAACTATGCAATACCCAAGTACTCTGCGTCTGCATACTGGGTACTGTATTGGGAATCGCTATGATAACTCAATCATTCAGATTCTGACCTTTCAGAGGCTTTGTCTCCAACTCCAAATCTATTGTTTTCCCCCAAGTACGGCATAGCCTGCAGTCACATTCGCCTTATAAAAACCCTTGATTCCGAGACCTTCCTCAGAATGCTCCCGAGTTTCATCCCGCCTTGCTGCCGCTTTGCTTGGCGAGCCTCCC
Source organism: Cyclura pinguis (assembly GCA_030412105.1). Taxonomy (NCBI): domain Eukaryota; kingdom Metazoa; phylum Chordata; class Lepidosauria; order Squamata; family Iguanidae; genus Cyclura; species Cyclura pinguis. Next base: position 148,083,662 of record CM059601.1, on the reverse strand, counting down.
CTCAGCTCCGCGTGCTGAGCTACATCGCACCCCAGCTTTGCTCTCTATTTTTCTGGGTTTCAGGACAGGTGAAGTATCACCCAAACCAGCAACCCCTCTAAAAATCCCTCTATACCACTCCAACCTTTATTTTCTGTAGTTATCTTGTATGAGTGTGTTGCATACACTGTTTTGCTTGTATTTAATAAACATCATTTATTATTTCAACTTCTGTGTTCTCCTTGACTCGACCCGACCCCGTAGTCATAGGGTTCAAGATCTCGCTACGTTACCCTGCCTCTTGTAATGTTAAGCAGTGCTCTGAGCTAATTTTCCCCACCTTTAGTTGAGCACATTTTGGTTTCTCTCCCGGGACCCCCAGTTCACAGGGTAACAAGGGTTTTGTAAGCCTCTCTGTCATTTCTGTATAAAAACTAACCACCTTCAACCAAGTCATTAAATGAGCAGAAGTCCCACTCCTAGAAGCCAAAAACTAACAATACCCACACAAGCCTCCAAACTGCATAGTCAAACAATGAACTCTGAGCCTCAAAACAAAATATCACTTTCTTCTTTCTCTTCAGACATGTATATTTACATATTGTTCTGTATTCTGAAAATCTTACTAAATTATGTTAGCTGAAGATATTGCGTTGTCTGTTTCCCATGTTCAGAATTTCTCATGCCAGTTGTCACACTCTTTGGATGTCACGGAATTAATCTTAGGCCATTTCCACACTACACTGTTATAGTGCTGTTATTCTTCTTTCAACATCCTATGCAATCCTGCTGTTTGCAGTTTAGGGAGGGGCATATAGAATTCTCAGCCAGAGAGCTCTACCACAGCATTCCACAGGATGTTAAAAGTGTAATAATAGCACTATAACAGTGTAGTGCAGAAATGGCCTTGCAATCTGCCCATATTGCTGCTGGACACAGCAGGCATAGTCCCCGGTGCTAGATGATGCAAAGGAAAACCTCAATGAAAAACTAACTGTATATATGTGTTTATTTATTTAAAAATATGGTTCACTTGGAGTTAAGTTATAGTGGTATAAAATTTGATCCAACTTAGGTCTGATTAACACACATGTCCATCTTTCAATTTTTCTTACTACGTATTCGCTGTCGGAAGCAACTCCATTGAACAGTTTTGCATCTAGAGTCTTGTGAAGTAATGTGAATACTTTAACTCTTATGCATATTTAATAATGTTCATTTACATAATCATTTGCTGTTGTCATTATTCCACAATAAAGAGACATGCATCAAACAGTTCCCAAGGAAGTGTAAGTAATTTCACTTACAACTTTATTTCTTTGTGACACCATTGGTCAACAAAGCTGGAATTCCAAAACTGATTTCAAACTTTTGGGAAGCACTGAGAATGATGCTGCATAACCTATCATTTAACTGAGTGTATTGAATACAGACATTTAATTACACTGTGCTTCTATATTGTTTCACTTTCCTAATTATAATACTTTTACCAGTGTTCCAGAGCAAGTGCTGGTAAACCATGAAGGATCATAAATTACTAAAACTAAGATACACCTGTCAAATACACAAAGCTTAGCTTATGTATATGCTTATGATATCACTATTTCATTATGTTATGATTTTATTATTTCCCTTATGATGTTGTTATTTCATTCAGTTTTCTGGCATATGTGCTTTATTCAATTGTAAGCCATTGCAACAGGTGTCCTAAGTTGCATGTGTGATATTTTTGATAACAAGAACCTAAATGAATAGCGTTTGGACTGAGAGAGTCTTGAGATATTTGAGAAAATAACAGGTTGGATATTATTCATTTATTTAGAACATTTATACCTAGCCCTTCAGCCAAAAATTCTTCTAAAGTGGTTGGCAATTTGTAAATTTGACAGTTCCCTTTCCTTAGGCTTATAGTCTAAAACGACATGAAGCACAAGGAAAAAGAGATGGCAAAGGAGAGAAAATTCAGTCCAGCAAATGCTGCCTACTGTTCTGTCCCTCAGAGGTCACAGCAGTGGCAGCTAGAATGGAGGAAGCAGGATGGAGCTGTGCCTGGCTGTTTTTCTGATCCTCATAGGCCACATTAGTTACACCAAAGAACGTACTCTTTTCCTTCCTTTTTTCTGTAGTGAGAGAAGTCTATATGGAAGACCTATAGCTTTCAATAAAGTGAAAATTCCCCTACCTGTAAGTGGTCCTGAAACAATATCTGTCTTAGGCTTATTAATGGCATTTGGGCCTGAATTCTACTGTTGGTACTATCTAGAGATCAATGAGATTTCCTTATATGCTGTTATCCCACTGAACAAATGATTAAATGATCTACCCTGGTAGGGTTCAGGCCACAATCTTTGATGCATACTTTAAGAACACTCACTCTTAAGGTAGTAGAAGAACAGCGCAGAGAATAAAACAAGACCGAGAATACTATGCTTTTTGAGATAACAAAGAAACCCATATGCTTAGCTTATTTATTTTTCCTTTCTGTTTTTTTGAATATAAGTTGTGTTCTCAGTCCTCAAAATTCACTCCACTCCTGTGAAAATATACATTTTGAAGGGGAAAATATTTTCCCATTTCTCTAACATATCATTTCCAAATTCAGCTCAAAAGTTCTTAGCAGTTCACTAGTTCACACGAGAGCCAATATGGTATAGTGATTTGAGTACTGGTCTAAGAAACTGACGGCCTTTCTAAACTACACTGTTATAGGTCTATTATTCCACTTTCAACACCCTATGGAATTCTGGGGGTTGTTTTTTTTTCTGAGGCCCAGATTTTCTGAGGCCCAGCCAGATCTCTCTGGCTGAGAATTCTAAAGTCCCCTCTCTAAACTGTAAACACCAAGATTCCATAGGATATTGAAAGTGGAATAATAGACCTATAACAGTGTAGTGCAGAAAGGCCCTTGGAGACACAGGCTTGAACCTTGCTTGGCCATGGAAACCCACTGGGTGACCTTGGGTAAGTCACACTGTCTCATACTCAGAGAGAGGCAATAGCATACCTCTCTGAACAAATTCTGCCCAGAAAACCCTGTGGTTCATCTCAGGTTCACTTTAGGGTTGCCATAAGTCAGAACTGTCCTGAAAGTATACAACAACAAGTTAACATACAACATTGATTTCCTAGAGTGCACTCAGATACTACTACACATTGAGAAGACACAACAGAATGTTACCCTGATTTCTGCAGGTCCCGGGAGGGACACCTAAAATTGCTCACAAACAATGGGGAGGGAATTAGCAAAGAGCACTAGTTAGCAATGCGAGAGGCAGGGCAACGTAGTGAGATCTTGAACCCTATGTCTACGGGGTCAGGCCGAGTAAATGATCAAGCAAAAGTTAATAATAATAATTGTTTTATTGAAGCACAGTCAAACATGTGTATGCAACACACTCACACAAAGAACTGTAGAAATAAAAGCTAGGAGTTGGATAGAGGGATTTTGAGAGGAGGTTTGGTATGGGAAATACTATATCTGTCCTGAAGCCCGCTAATAGCAAAGAAGCTGGGGAGCGTGGATTCTCAGCATGTGGGGCAGAGGGGAGGATCGTCAAATGAAGCGGCAGCAAGTTGGGAGGCAAGTCACGAGTGATCCAACGAGATGCTCAAAGTGAGGGGTTCTTATAGGGAAAATTGTGGCTGCAGGCTAGTCCATACTTGGGGATAACAATGAGTTTTGGGCTGGAGACAAAGCCTCCGAAAGGTCAGTGCTTTAGATGATTGAATTATGACCGGATTGTCAATAGAGTAGCCAGTATGCAAACGCGGAGTGCTTGAGAGTTGTATAGTCCGCTCATCAAGCTGCCTGCGTGGGGCAGGGGATCTTTTGTAAGTAGCGTGCATACATAATGTGGTACTTGCCTGGAGGTCTTCTAAAGCTGCATTCGGCAATGGCTGGCCTGCCTGGATTGGGGTTTGAATGGTTCGGCTATTGTCAGCCACGCCTGTGTGCGTGCTTGTCCGGGGGTCTCACAAGCACATGGAGAGGAATGGGTAGAGAAGGCCAAATTATTGATATCCAATGATATCTTAATATCCCACAAGCTTGGGCTAGAAACAGCGGTAACAACCTCCCCCCTGAAAATGGTCGATGTTGGGGACAATATCAATCATTTTCCAATTGAAAATCATAAATAGTTTTAGAGCCAAATAGGGTTCTAAAGGTTCAGAGGTAGTATTTCTCCATAGGGAAAGGGAATTTTTGGGAAGCACAAAGGGTTTCTATCTTACAAAAACATTCCTAACTAAACCTAACCATTTTCACACAAATGCATAGCAACAATAAGCAATAAACAATGATAAATTGTTCTGTCAATTGAGAAGCGGCAGTAAATGAGCAGTTGAGGTAAATGGCAAAGTGCAAAACAGTTGAATTCCTGAAGCAAAGTGTGCCTTCCAATGAAGCACTGGAAGTCTTGAGCAAGGAGAAAGTGGTAGCTGTTACAATGTACCCAATTTTGCAAAACTAGCTAACAATCGAGAGCTGACTATTAGCTGCTTGCATCTTGCAGATCTTGGAGAAAGGAATAGTCCATGAAGAGCTTCTTCGGTGAGCAAGAAGCAAAAGGCTTTCAAAATGGGTTTTTAAGTCCAAAGTCCTTTGTCTCTGTCGGGAGGTGTTTGGGTCACCCCCCCCCATGGTCCCACAGCTGCTACAGAGGGCTCGGGCATCTCCTTGGACCAACTCCCGATTGGAGCTGCGATTTTCTTCTTCACCCCCTCTCGATACCCGGGGAAGATGGTCAGGTCTGGGTTGTCTTCCCTGCTCTCCGGAGCTGTCGAACTATAGCTATTTTGGCAACAGAACTGACAAAAAGGTTATCCAATGCATAGATAAAACGCAAATTATCAGCTCAGTGCCTGATGGGATTTCAAGTTGAAACAATTTTTGCTCGCTGTGATCTGAAAGTGTATGTGGGAGCAAGGATTTAAATAGCTCCCAAGTATAGAGCTGTTTTGGCCGTGGGAAGGCTGATACGGTAGCGAGGCTGTGGATTCTGAAACCGCATCAATCCGCCGGCCCTGAGGCTGGGTTAGCCAAAGTCATCCTGGAACAAGGTTGGATTGAGATATCCAAAGTCATTCCAGAACAAGGTTGGGCTCCAGTTAGCAGATAAATAGCCAAAGTCATCCCATAACAGGATGGAATTCCACTTGGCAGTTGGTTCGCCGAGGTTCCCCCATCGCTCAAGCCTAAAGCCTGACTCCAAGACTGATGATGTATCCCGAGGGCTTCGGGATCTGCCAGTACGGTGCTGGTGGCTAGATGTAGGTTCTGAGTGCACAACTTCCCTACGCAAGAAAGCTGGATTCCGAGGCAGGCCTGAGAGATGGTCGCCTTTGGATAGGCTTTTGAAACCAGATGGGACATTCTATTCAAAACAATTCACACTAACCATAAACTATTTACAAACTATGAGCCTCGGAGCTCTTAATAAAACCGGCCAGCTTGTAGCTGGAAAATTTGTTTCTTGACCCACAGTGCGAGGCAAATCAAGCATAGGGCTAGTATGATCTGAAAGACAACCAGAATTATTAGAGGGTACAATACGAAGTGGGCGATCGCTTGCCCCGTGGACGACCAACTGAAGGTGTCCCACCATGACTGTTGTAAGATTGACTGCAAATCTTGCGAGGACTCAACAATTACTTTGGAGGAGTGATTAACGGTCAACAGTTATCTGATGGAGGGAGTGTGATACCTCCAGTACTCTATTGGCTAGGCAGGTGAGATTCCGTAGCCATGTAGACACAGGAATCTCATCCTCGATGTGGAATCCAACTAGTTCGGACTCCGTGGGCACATATCCAGTCTCTAAGACATAATCTTTTGTCTCCTGCCTGAGATAGAAGTTGTTCCCAAAGCAATCCTGTACGTGCTGCGAGCAAAAGCAAGGGTTGCCAGTGGTGCGGTTGATGCTTACAATTGCACCACTAGACAATACTGTAACGTGTGGACAAGAAGTCCTTAAACAAAAGCACTCATTGTTAATCTGAACCATTACTGTACTATTGTCCGGAATTACAATACATTCAGAGGTGTTCTTATAAAGGAAACTGTCTGTTTCTAAAGCACTGTACCCAATGCTGGTGGAATAAACAACTGGATAAATCAAATGAATGGGAACCATTAGACCAGTGGGTCATTTGTCGGGGTAGTAAGATGGCATTAGCAGCTATCAGGGGTAGTCCCAGATGGGACAATGGATGTAAAATTACTGGGTCCAGAATCCTTTCATGTATGACTTCCACTTTGAGAGTTAAGTTTTCCCAAGTGGCATGCCGTATCTGTGCCAAAGCGGTGGGGTGTTCTAGGGACTCCAGGTAGCGCTCTCTCAGCAGGCTCAGGATCTCCGGGTGTATTAATCCGATGAGGCTGGCCTGAATCACCTGAGCGGCAAAGGTGATTATGTTGCTTTGCACTTGCGTACACTGAATGGCAACTGACATATTGTGCGTCGTGGTTTTTAAGACACGACCAAGGTCAGACACTATATCTCTCTCTGCACCAACCCACTGCGGTAACAATTGACTGATCAGACTCATTCCTCGCACCAGGTTAGTTAAACCAGCGGCAGAGGACACACCAATTTCTTTAGTCTTAGAGCCAATCATGCCTAATTTATTTGCCAATACTTTGTTATCCATTGCGTTAATTATTGCGCCGCCAGTGCCTATTCCTCCCAAGACAGTCCACAGGACGCTTCGCTTAGGGTGAGTGTGTGGGTGGGAAAACGATAGCCACCGCTTTTCCCAGTGCTCCCACTGTGTCCATGCTAACTTTAGATAAGGCTGGCAGGCAGGAATGACATTTGAAATGTTCACTACAGTGAAATTTAAAACCATGGTGGTGACAATGGGTTGGGAGTTCGAGTACCGAACTACCTCTATATCCTTACGTATTACGGTGCTCCCCACATATATGGCAGGGGAACTAGTGGAAGGAGGAGTATAAGCAGGGGAATCTGGGCACCACATTTTACCACATGCGAATTTGCAACCAGTCGGGGTACGGGTGAGGTTACGGCACGTGAATAGAAAGGTTTTCCACTCCCATGCTGGGTGACAATCATCATAGGTGAACTTAATCACAAACAGGGAGACATTGCAGTCCCGACTCTGGACCATTTTGACGGTCACCGAAGATGGGGCAATGGCCATTTCAGTGTAGACCTTAGCTTCGCTACCAGCCACAGACATTCATAACTCTGAGCTAAGCCTCCCTTTGGGGAGTACTTGTATCTGTCAGAATAATTCAAAAGGGTACCTCTTTTGAAATCAAGGTAACAGATGTGAGTTTTGCAGCAGGGCTTCTGCCTCCTTGTAAGGATTCCAATGGCAGATCGCCTGCACATTGAATTGCCAATAGGTGGTGAATTGGGTTGTGTATTCGGGAGAGGCTCCGAGGACATATTTAAACAAGGGAAACAATACCGCAATCCATGTGAATGGTCCCATTCCATCTCCCTGTAGGGAACCCAGATGTCCCTACCTATAGCTATATTCAGGGGTTATTTACAGAAGCGGGAAAGTCATAGGGGTCACCACTTCTCTCTGTCCCGTTCAGACAACGTTCATTTACCCATTATCAAAGACCTCGTAAATTGAGACCAACGTCTCGGACAAATTAACAAATTAACAAACTAACAGCTGGCATTTCCTTATTACTCAGAGAAGTCTGGCTAACTATTGGGAATACAGTACTTGGCTGCTGCACAAAAGAGGGGGTTGCCCAGTCTGGGGGCTTTCCCTTCCAGTCCTTTGAATGTGTTTGTTTGTGGGTCTCTGAAATTACTTGTAAGAGTGGCAGTGCCCACTCATGGCTTGAGACGTTTTTGGCCAAATCAAAGTGGAGGCTGGTACCTGACCAAAGTGCCTCCGGAAGTCTTGCATTTTGTGGCAGGATGGTGATGGAGACAGAGCGATGGACTGTCCTGGCCCCTCTCAGGATCACCAGAGTAAAAAGGTATTGGGTGCCACTGAATATGAATGTGAGCTGGCACCACTATAGCTCTGTGGAGGGGAAGGCGGTAGCCACGTCCACCTCTGTGTGGTATTTGGGACTCACAGTCATAGTTGTTGAAGTCTCCCCTGATGGAATGCAGTTAAGGGGAGCATGTAGTGTCAAGTCAGGGTATGCTGGGGTGAGTGCCTTTGCTAACCTGTGCTCTGGCTGGGCAGGAGCATTTTGCTGCTTGAATCCCCAGTCCCACAGGAAATTCCCTTGAAAGAGGGCATGGAGAGGGTGGACTCTCTCTGCCAAGGTTTCAAGAAAATCTCGGGGGAAACTGCAGGTCTCTAATAGGGGACTCAGAGAGGGAACAATGGCAAGTTCTGGGAGCTTGGGGTTAGCAAGCACATGGAAAGGAATGGGTAGAAAAGGCCAAATTATTGATATCAAATGATATCTTAATATCCCACAAACTCGGGCTAGAAACAGTGGCAACAAGGATAGTATTTTGATTTAAATGTACATGTGATCTTTTCCTTTCTCCTCACTATTATCATTGCTAACATGCACACTGGCAATGAATGAACTGAATCCTCTATTTCTGACACTTTGCAAATGGTAACAACTTGAAAATGCAAAATGGAGCCTTGATTCTATATTAGAAATAAGGCAGAGAAATTTAAAAATTTTATCCGAAGGCAGGGGGATTGGATAAATAAAATGTTGGAATCTGTCCTAATAAAACATCACAAAAGAAGCCTGGCTTTCATGATCATACTTCTATATTCAGGAGAGGCCTAGTATAGTTTGAGTAGATTCCACAAGTCATTTTATTATGGTAAGTTTTATTCAAGTCCCCAAGATATATTTTTTTCCCATCACGACTGTAATATTGATGTGCAAAGGGATCTTGTAGCACCTTTGAGACTGAAAGAAGTTAGTAGCATAAGTCTCCGCAGACTAACAGTCCTTTTGCATGGTATTTCTTAAGCAAAAGGGCCCCTTGAGTGTCGCGTAAATGTGAGGAGTGGTCTGCATGATGCACTCACATTTACGCGACGCTCAACAGCCTCATGCGCAGCGCATATGCACCTTTTTATTTTTGGCTTTTAGCCGAAAATGGTGCGCGCTTGCACACCGGTCAGGGGCCTGGGGCGAACTTACCTGCCCTGCGGAGCCTCTGGAGCCGGACTGGTAGTGCTTCCTGCCCCAGCGCAGCCTACAGCTCCCAGGCTGCACTGCGGAAAGAAGGGGCAGAGCACGGGTGGGGCGCTCGTGCAACCAGGAAGCTGCTGTGAAGCCCAAGCAGCAGGGACGCGAAAGCCTTCCTCCGAAGGCTTCTTGTGCGTGCTCTGCCCCCCACCTCCGCAAACAGGTAAGGTGCGGAAAGGGCCTAAGTCTTCTTCATTACATCTTACACATAAGATGTAAGATGTAATGAACACTTAGTTTGTGAAAGCTTATACTACCATTTTCTTTGTTTCTGTTAGTCTCAAAGGTGCAGCAAGGTCTCTTTGTATACTGATCCAGACTAACACAGCTTTGTCTTTGGATTCTACCACCATGTAATGTTGATACTTGACACTGACATGAAATGAATCCAGTTAGTGAATGGATCTGTTCTGTTCAATAATGAACAGGACTTCATGTCAGCATTCCCTTCAAGTACTCAAGTACTCTCAGAGGTTTATGGGACTACTCATATTGCTATGAGGCTAGTTTAGCATTAAGATAGCACCAGAGGCCTTGACTCACTAAAAAAGCCATGGTGCTAATCGTTACAAGAGACAGAACAATATTTTCTATGTGGAAAGCTTATTTTGTTCATAGCATAGTGTTTTTGGATGTTTGCACATGCATGCATGTATGTGTACACACACACACACACACACACAATATTTATGAAATTTTTATTGAAAAGACCCTGAAAGTATTTTTAAAACATGTTCAATTGCACAATTTCACCCAATGGAATAAAAATGGAAATTTGTTTCTGTGTGAGAGAAGAAATAAAGACATTATAGTCACTTAAAGTTACAGTCACTCAAGATGTAGGCTTGACGTCACCATAGAGAAAAAATAGGTATTCTAAACTGGCTGAGACAGAAGAAAATAAAAAGGAGCAAAGAGTACAGTTGACTTCCCAGGGGGTGACTGAAGAGGAATAAGGGTTAGTTGTTATCACAGAGATCCAATTCAGATGGAAGTAACCCAAAGCTATTTCCAACAGTTAAAAATGTCATAAGCAATTAACCTGCAATTATCCTCTAAATATCACATTATCATGCTCTGTATAGGTAAAACAAATTTGAAAACAGTTACTGCTGCACACATTGAAATAAAGTGAATTGCCATTTAATGAAAGTTGAGGAGTCAGACTACAAACGTGTACAGCCAAATTGCTTGGAGGAGTGAAAATCAAGGGATTACTTCAAATGAAAGTGGTTTGGCCTGTGCTAGAACACAAGGTAATATAAGCCAAAAAGGTTCTCCAAGCTGGGAAGGGTGTTGCCTTAAGCACTGACATTTGAAAGGTATAATGCTACAAATTAAAGTATTCAGAAAATCAGGTTTAAATGTTAATTTAAATTCACTTGAAAGCAGAGGAGTGAAAGAGGCTGGGAAGAAACAGAAGCATTTAAGATTTGAGTCACCGATGGAGGAATATCACTTTGGTCTTGTATGCATGATGACACCCAGCTGAATGTATGGGCATTATCCACTGGAAAACAATGTTGGAGCATTTCAGGTCGAAGCAGTCGTCTCAAAGTGTTTCGTAGGATTAACATAATCAACATTAAAAAAAAGTTAAAACATTTTTAATAAATCATGAAAATCCCCCCCCCCCCAATTTTTTAAAAATCATATTGTTAACTCTAACTGTCTAGAAAGGCTCATTAACACAAGATAGTCATCATCTATTATCTATCTGCACAAGTGTGAATGAGCTTTGCTTCTGCTTTCATGTTTAACTTTTCTGTCCTTTTAGTATCCTCAGCATTAAAATCAAATCCAGATGCAATAAACTTCATTAAAATATTCTTCATATATTTCTGAGATGTACACCTACGATTTATGCATTTGGGAAATTTCTTCTTCCTCCACCTCCTGTTGTACACCCACCCAGAAATGAACAAAGAAGATACAGGTTAAAACTAGGGCCACTTTATTAACTCAGTAAACTATTTTAAACCCATTAACCTACAGTGAAGCCACCTAAGTGCAAAAGTTTGATGACCAATACCACATTCTCCCTCAACCATCTCCTCAACTGCAAAGAGTAAGCATGCAGGCCCATCATGCCAACCTGTATGATTGCAGAATGACTTAAGCCAGCTGGTCATTCTCTCCAGGAAGACCCTCCAGGAAAAGCTGCCTCAAGCCCTACAGTTTTGTAGGAAACATACCATGGGCCAGCCTCAAAAGACGAAATGTCTCTTGGTTCCAGGCATGAAGGATAATGCCACTCTGAGTAGTTGGTGCTAATGGTGGTTCTCCAGGATTCAGAGCATAAGGATGCCACTGAGTAGCTAAAGGATATCCCAACAATAGTGTACCAATCACTGCAACAAAGTACACTTAGAACTCCATGATAGTTGTGGTGGTCATCACCTGCCATATACTGCTCTTTCAGTACTGGCAACACTGTCTGGCTGTCCTCTTATGTATCACACTAGGGATATATTCCTCTTCCATCTTTATCAAAATGATTATGATTGTAGGAGAATCAGTGCAACCAGAAAACCCAGGAAAGCAGGGAGATGGCTCAGTATCTCCTGTGTCAAATGGACTTATAAACCCTCTGTGATTCTTCTTGAGTCCCTGCTGTGGTAATGATACCATGTACCACTCTGTAGCACATTTCATCTTCTTCTGGGGAAGCAAGCAAACTTGCTCCTCCCCTGCAGCCTCAATACTTGCCAAAAAACCAAAGTAGTGCTTGTTTGTAACTGGACAAAATCTATTTCCTTTTCTATGTTTTTTTTCTTTTTGCACATTATTCAAACTGAGGCCCTTTCCGCAGGACGTTGCTGTCTCGTTTCTGCCACAAGATGGCAGTGGTCAGCAGGTTGCACTTCCACATGACATTGGCCCTTTTCACACCTTACCTTTTCATGGAGGTGAGGGGCGGCGCTCGCACGAGAAGCCTTCAGAGGAAGGCTTTCGCGTCCCTGCTGCTTGGGTTCCACAGCAGCTTCCTGGTCACGCAAGTGCCCCACCCGTGATCCGCCCCTTCCTTCCGCAGTGCAGCCTGGGAGCTGTAGGCTGCGCTGGGGCAGGAAGCACGACCAGCCCAGCTCTAGAGGCTCCGCAGGGCAGGTAAGTTCGCCCCAGGCCCCTGACTGGTGCGCGAACGCGTACCATTTTCAGCTAAAAGCCGAAAATAAAAAGGTGCATATGCACTGCGCTTCACACTCTTGAGCATTGCATAAATGTGAGTGTCTCATGCAGACCGCTCCTCACATTTACGCAATGCTCAAGGGGCCCTTTCACTTCCAAAATGCCATGCGAAAAGGGCCATTGTCACCGTCCCACTGACATCCTGTTTTGGAGCATCGTGCTCACACAGTTTTCACAAAACAGAAAAAATCTGTTTTGCATCTGCGATCGCATAGTGTTCCTATCACTTCTGGTCATGCAGAAGCTGTGGAAGCGCGTTGGTGATGCTTCCTTTCATAGCACAGCAATGGAAAAAGCCTGGCTGCGCTGCGGAAGGAAGACGTGGTGCCATTGAGTTCTCTTCCACATGGACTGAGTGGGTGTAGAGGGGAGCATTGCTGATGCACTCCCTTCTGGACCTGGGACTGCAGCATGATGACACGGAAAAGCATTGTCATGTGGAAATGGGCTGAGCTTCCCCATTAACTCAGAATGTTGTTGTATTTGAAATGTGCACACTTTCCATATCCACTTTTCAAACACTCATGTTAGCAGTAACTAATGTGCATATTCTGAAATGTGAAGTGTTTTTGTCCTCATCACATCAAAGCACTGTGGCCAAAAGAAAGCCTTCATGCCAGAGCAGATTACTTGCACATCCTCCTCATAAGTTCTAGTGACCATATTGGAAGATGATCCAGCAAGAAACAATGTCAAAAGCAATGGATTGTTACTGTTTTCATTAGTGTTCATCTGTCTTTTGCTATTACTGTTGTTCTAAGGGGTTTTTTTGGTGTGGGTGGGTAGTAAATGATATTATTGGTATTTTCCTTTTCTTATAATGAGTCTAACATTTTCCAAGCACTGTATATAATTTAAAGTTGTTTTTTTTAAAATCCCTGACAATAGCATCCCAATCTGATAGACATAACACTAAATTAAAAGGGAATGGGCCTGGAAGAGAAAAGCAAGCATGACTGACACCCTTTCGGCATCTTACCTTTTCGCGGTGCTGGGGTGCGAGACTCGTGCGAGCAGCCTCCAGAGAGAGGCTCTTGTGTCTGGGGTCCTTTGGCTCTGCACGAGCTTCCTGCTTGCGCGAGAGCGCCACTCCACCTCTTCCTTTCACAGTGCAGGCCTGGGACCTTCCCAGCCTGCACTGGACAGGAAGCGTGACTGGCCCGGCTCCCAAGGCTCCAAACACCAGGTAAGTGCGCGCAGGGCCCTGGAGCGATGTGCAACTACGCAGCATTTTCAGCTTCAAGACGAAAATGAAAAAATGTGTGTGCGGTCCACATCAGGCCCTTGAGTGTCATGCAAATGTGAGTGCATCATGTGGACCGGTCCTCACGTGTGCGATGCTCAAGGGGCCCTTTTGCATTGGAAATGCCATGCAAAAAGGGCCTGAGATGAGCACAGAACTAGGGATTTCCTGGCTCCCAGGTAACATATTTATTTAAATATTGCCAGCTCTACAACGTTTTGATTTGATACTTTGATGGTTAGAAAATTTACTAAACTACAGTCAGCTATCAGAAATTAACAAGGCATGGTTCCTCTATTTTATTAATGGACACTACCCTCTGTCTGAAAATTAGAAGTATATTTTTTCAATGAGGTATTAACTTGTGCTGGCATCAGACAAGCTTTGGGGATGAATAATGTTAATGAGGGTGATGGAGAAAGGTGAACTATAGTAGATAGCATTAATCTTGCCAGTTGGTCTATGCCAGAATTTCACGCTAAGAGCAGTGACAATGAAAAATTACAGATAAAGTCAGTACTTTTTCACAATTTCAGTAGCCATACAAAGACACTTGGTCATATTTGTGTATGTGAAATGGAGAGAATCCTAATATTTTGTGATTTTAAAAGATTTTTAAATAGATGTAACAAGTTTTCAGTTTTAAAATATATGTATTATGTTAAATACCATACCCAATATATCACATACTCCCTTTTCTCCTTAGAAATATCTAAAAAAGCCTAAACAACTTGCAGCCTCCAGTGTCAGTGCAGCACATAAAAAATGGTGATGAACTGAAGGATCAATGAGTCCTTGATAGAGTTTGGATTAAATCATCAAATTTATCACTATATGGTTTGGGTCCAGGTTATTTGAAGGATCATATCCCATTAATGACCCTGTTCTAAGTTCATCTGGAGAGGCCCTTTTCTCTGTCCTACCACATTCTCAGGGTCTTTTGGTGGAAACAAGGGAGAGGTCATTCTTGGTGGCTACTCCCAGACCTTGGGATGCCTTCCCTTGAGATGCCAGGACATGCCATCATTACTCTCCTTCCATTGGCAGGTCAAAATATTTTTGTGCCATCAGGCTTTTACAAACTGATTGTAGCTAGGCTTTTAATGCTGTGTGGTGCTGGTTTTAAGGTTTGTATATAGTCTTTTAACGAATTTTAATATTTTTGATGTTTTATGTTTTAACTTTATAAATTGTTAATTTCTTTAAAAAATCTTATATTTATACTTCTATTGATACTTTTGCATTCTTTTTAAAATTTATACTGTTTTAAATGTGTTTTTAGCTGCCTTGAGTCCTGTTATTCAAAGAAAGGTGGAATATAAATGGTTAAAATAAATGAATAAAGTAATAAATCTTTAATCTCTGAAAAGTATATATCCATTTCTTTTTACTGGAGAATGGAAACCCAGAGTTCAAACAGGATGAGGGGTCCTAAGGTCACAACAGTGTGATGAAAGGTTTCCTCAAAATAGTAATTGTTTGCATAACTGAAAGAATTTCATAAGGTAAAGAACTGTGCGAACAGCTCCGTGTCAGCAGGAAAGTGAAAATAACCAATGCAATACTGGGGGACAGGGAAATTCTTCTTTTCCTATTGCCTTTTCCCTTATCAAGCATTTTTGTCTTTTCTAGTGAGTCATGATTTGGTATGTCCAAAGTATGACAGGCTCAGTTTACTCATCTTGGCTTCTAGGGACAGATCAGGCTTGATTTGTTCTAGGAATTATTGATTGTCTTTTTTTTAACCAGTTCACAGCATCCATAGAACTCTTTCCAGCACCACAATTCAAATGAGTTGATTTTCTTCCTATCAGGTTTCTTCACTGTTCACCTTTCACAACCAGAAATAGAAATTGAGAATACGATGGCATGGACAATCCTAACTTTAGTATTCAGTGGTATATCTTGGCACTTTGGCCATTTCTGCACCTGACTGGTTCCTGCTGACATCCCGTTGTGATCCCAGCAGTGCGTTTGCTGTGAAGGGAGCATGACAGAAACACTCCCCTCCTAACCTGGCTGCCTACCTGCCTGCCTTCCTGCAGAAGGGAGCACAAGTGACACCATAAGGAATGGCTGTTGTCTATGTCCTTTGTAGCTGCCTTTCCAAGTCTTAGGCCCTTTCCACACCTTACCTTTGTCTGGCGCCAGGGCACAGGGATCACGGGAGCAACCTCTTGCGAGAGGCTCTTGCGTTCCTGCTGCTTCGGCTCTGCAGGAGCTGCCGGTTGGCCAGCAGGCAGCATAAAGGCTCCACCTCTTTCTTCCACAGTACAGCTGGATATTTTCCCACGATGCACTGGGGGAGGAAGCGCGAGGGCCACGGCTCTGGAGCTCCACACACAAGGTGAGTGTGCATGGGACCCCAGAGCAATGTGCGATTGGCAGCATTTTTGGCTACAAACCGAAAATGAAATAGTGTGTGATCAACGCCTGCCGGCCCTGGCAGCGTCGTGTGATTGCGAGGACTTCATCTGAAACGCTCCTCGCAATTGTGCGATGTTCCGGAGGCCCTTTTGCATGGCAAATGCTGTGTGGAAAGGGCCTTACTCTTCTGATTTCTTAAGTGCAGTCTCAATTCTGATTAATGATTTAGTCAAAGTATGGAAAATCTTGAGCCATTTCAACATCTTAATCGTCTATATTATGGTTATGCCAATCATCTCTAGACAGCTAGCACGGTGTAATGGTTTGAGCATTGGACTTCCCTGCTTGGCCAGAGAAACCCACTGGGTGACCTTGGGTTCATCACACACTCTAAGCCCCAGAAAACCCTATGATAGATTTGCCTTAGGATTGCTAAGTCGGAAATGACTTGAAGACAATCAATAACAGCAACAAGTTATCTGTGGTAGGTTTTTTTTTTTTTTTGGTTTTCTTTATCTTTCTTTTTCTTTTCTTTTCTTTTTTTTCTATATTTTTTATTGTTTTCTGAAAGTCTTTAGTGCACTCCATTATCCAACGTATGTTTGCAATATGATCCTTAGTGCCTTTTCCTTTCCTGAACCAGTTTGGACATCTGGCATTTCTCGCTACAAATAAGATAAAAATCTTTGTTGTACAACTTTCAGCATCACCATGCTTGCATTGGATATTAATGCAATTGATCAGTTATTGCAATCTCTGGTCTCCCTTTTCTTGGGACTGGAATCACTATTGAGCATTTCTAATCCATAGGTCATATTTTTGTTTTCCATATTTCCTGACAGATTTTAGTTAGAACTAGAGTGGATTCTATCTCTGTAGTTAGAAGCAGCTATATTGGTATGCCATCTGTTTCTGGTGATTTTATTTCTCTCAAGTACTCTAAGTGCAGCTTCCAATTCACTTTCTAAAACTGTAGATTCATCATTATATTTTTTTTTCGGGAATGAATCTGTAATTTTTTCATCTCCTTTATATAGTTCTTCAGTGCATTGTTTCCATTCTCTTTTTATTTCTATTGGGTCATGTAATGGGTCCCCTTTGTTGTCATATAGCATCCCTGCTCTTGGTTTAAATTTGTCTTTGATTTCTTGTATCTTGTGGAAGAGGTTTATTGTTTTGCCTTTTTTTTTTTTTGTTGCCATCTTTTATTTTTCTGCATTGATTGTTATAGTGGTTCTATTTTTCCCTGCACACTGCTTGCTGAACATTTGCATTCAGAGTCATCCACAAGCCTCCTCTTTCTTTTTGGCTGCATTCGTCTTCTTGCATTCATTCCTGACAAAGTCCCTAGCTTTAGTCCAGAGTTCTTCTGACTTCTGGTCAATTAGGCTTAATAGTAAAGATCTATTTTTGACATTATCTTTAAATGCTACTGGGATCTTCTTCAGGTGTTTGGTTTGGTTTGGTTTGGTTTTTTGGCATGGTGGTTGGTTTAGTGTCCTTTAACTCTAATTTTTGATATCAGCAGCACGTATGAAATATAATGAATATTTCCCCAAAAAAGCCTTCTTCTTAATGTCATCACAGATTAATTCCTGCTTACAGGAGAAACAGTTGTATCTGTTTTTGAACACTTAAATCATATTTCTAATAAACTGGAGTCCTTTAAACAAGAGTTTAATATATTTAATCAGGAGTTTATGATTTCTATATTACTTTTGGGTGCATAGTGAGCAGATACAAGAAATAACTGCAGTTAATTTAATCAAAAGTTATTAAAAGACCTACCCACTTCCTCAGAAAGAGGAATGATGCAAACAAATGAAAACGTCAAGTCTCTGTGCTGGATTGAAAATAACTGTATTGCAATGCATATTGTGAATAATTGTCTGAAACAAGATCATTGGCTATCTAGGAGAACTATCCTAAACTCATTTTCCCAACTATTATCAATGAAACCTTGCTTCATTGGTTTAGATAAAATAGAATATCTTCTAGGATCTTGTTTTCAGACAAGGCAAGTCTCAGCCTCAGAGGAAGGCAAAAGCAAATCCCTTCTGAAAAAATATCAGAAAGAAAACCCCATGTTTCTGTTCCTGTTAGGGTCACCATAAGAAGAATCTATTATTGTGTCTTCTTGGCAAGATGTAGAACAACAATGCAAGTCCAAAAATGATTTGAAAGCAAACAGCAACAACAGATAGATTATTTTAACCCTTTAAGAACATCTCTTTCAAAAGAGTAGAATAGTATTTCATCAACACTGAAGGAGATTGAGAATTCACTATGAAGTTTATATTCAAAGGCTGAACCTCTCAACATTTTACTCTGTCAGAAAAGAATGTTAAATGCTTCACCTGATAAATTAGGGAATTTCAAAGCTCCCAGAGCTAATCCTAATCATACATCAGGATCTGCTTTGACAGAAGCAAAACAACTGACAGGATAAGCTGTGGAATCCACCAGAAAGGAAACCTTTTCTGATGAAACTGCTGCCTCAAAGAAGGGAGCCTCGCTCAAGTTTAATATTCAGTGAGCATCATTACAGTCTAATATTCAGGGAAAAGTTGTTGAGATAAAAGAATGTGGTTCTACGGATGGCCATCTAGGAGATCAGTTTTGGTAAGTCTTGATGCCACCAGAACTGACTAATTCTATATCATGGAAAGAGAATGAAGATGATCTATCATGAAAGATCTGGGGGGGGGAAATGACTGTGACCTTAGGAATCTGAATGTTCTCTTAGTGGAATCAAACCATTCTTTCAACAAGCTTGATAATGACTCCTTTACCTGTTAGATGATCTCTCCATCTAGACCACGATACCCTTTTTGGATTCCTGCCAACCACAAGCATCATCCATTTAAGCTAAGAGGCTAAATGACTTTAGTACCAATTGTATAAAATCTATTCAGGACAGTTTCCTGAATGTAGCATTTCTTAACACAATTCAAAGAACACTCAATAGACTCCAGTGTGTCATCTCAAATAAGCAATTCATGGCTCTTGTTTCACTGACACCTTCAAAGACTTTGATGGAATTGAATGGTCTTGTTACCCTGATTTCTGGGGTCCCTTGGGGGACACCTCAATGTGCTCCACATGATGGGGAATGGAAACTAGCCAGAGCACAAGCAATAGCCATGCGAGAGGCAGGGCAACCTAGCAGGGCCAAGCCGAAAACCAAACAAAAATGTCCAATAAATGATTTTATTGAAGGAAAATCTCATGCAGCAACACAATCACTCACACACGCACCCAAGAGCTACTTAGAAGCAAAAGAGAGGAAATTGGCCGGGGGGTAGTGAAGGGGTGTAGTTTGGGTAATACTGCACCTTTTCCTGAAGTCCTGTGTCCGGGAAGGCAGCAGAGAAGTGGGGCTTAGCACAGAGAGGGCTGAGGGGATCACTCGATGGACAGTGAAACGGTCTGCTGGGATGACTGGGAGTGATCCAAAGAACTGTTCAAAAACTGGGACTATTTATAAGGGAAAAAGTACCTGGAGGACTAATCCTTTCCTGTGGAGAACAATGGGTGTTGGAGCGATAACAAAGCTCCACCATGGTAATTTCCTTCTTGTGATGGGATTACGAGGTGTTGCCAAAGTCTCAGGATCTTTGGCTGTATTAGTCTGCAGTGTGACTTCACGTAAATGGTCATCGCCTGATGGAATATTTGCTCACCTTGGGGCAGACATGCTAATCCTCTCAAGTCAGCATCTCGGGGCTGAGGACCCTTTGTTTATCGTGTCTTTACACATCTTGAGGTTTCCTGGGGCTACGTGACAGGGATTTTACTGGCCTGACCTGGTTGTCAGTCTTCCAACCACGCCTGCCTACGTGCCCTGTTGGGTGACCTCTCTGGCACACGGAGCTATATTTTAATATTAAAATTGTAGACCCTGGGATAGAGTTTCTCCCTCAAAGTAACAGCCTTATCTTATTAAATTATTGGGAGCAGGAGAAAATGTAATTTGGGAATGACTCCATCTCAATTACATCACATTTATATGGAAAAGCACATGTTTATACAAATACTCTCCCAACCATTTATATTATCATGAAGTACAAAATGAGGTTGTCCCATGTTTCCAATACTTTTTTCCATCACCATTAAACTGCTGATAGATTATTTTCAGGTATTATTATTGATAAACATCAACTTATTAATTTATCAGCCAGTGATGTGCTCCTATGTCTTTCTGATCCTGTCAGCAACATATCACTCCTTCAGGAACTTCTTAGTTATTTTAGTCAACATGCTATATTCCAAATAAGTTATACTGAATCAAATACAGTACGTTTTTACAAATCAAAGGAAGAACAATGAGCTTTATGTTATTTGACTAAGTTTCACCTATACCTGGGATTAATTCTTACTAAAGACTTTGTTACTACCTGTTCCCACCCATCCTATGAAATGGCAAAATTTGGAAGAAATATCATTTTAGAAAACTGGACACTCATGGCTGAGAAACTTTCAATAGCAGGACAATGGGTATCAGTGTGTGCTAGGGCAGGATGACCTCAGCATGGCCAGGTCATAAATTTAAGGATTAGACTGAACTCCATGATGTTAATGGGTCTGGGATAACCCTCTCAATGACCCAATTTCCAAGCACAATATTAGACAAAACTGCTCAGGCACAGCAGGCAGGCATCTCTGCTGTGCACATTTCCTACAGACATTTCCCCATTCGTTTTATCTGCCCAAGGCATTAAGAGGCTGTCAGGGTGTCATCAATGTTTTTTTACTTACAATTAAGACAATCAGCCCATTCCAGACTCCTATTGTTTGCTCCGTAAGAAACTCATTAACTCACACCTCTTCAGGGTGGGAAATAAAGTATAAAAACCCCAGTTCTAGGCTAGGTAATTTGCTAGCACTTTGGGCATCGCTCTGCATCCCAGATTCCCATTCCTCCATGTTGCTCTCAATTCTTGTTTGAGCTACTCTACTTTGATTCTCTTCTCCAGGACCAGTAAATATCACTCTCTAAACCCAAAATCTCTCTCTGTCCAACCTTTCTCCTTTCTCCCTTTATCAGCCTTGCACGCTTTGTGAGACCACTTGATTTCTTGTGTGTCTGTCTACTAATTTCCAATAAAATTAGTCAAAAGGAAAAATAATTTCCTTTTAACTTTTAACTGGAGTCATCTCTACAATTAGTACTGGTCTACACAAGAGAAAACATCCAGCCTTTACCATCCTCTTGCGACCCTCCTTTGAGGTAATAATTCCCCAGATTATAAGGAAACACTGGCACTGCTGGAGGACCTCAAGAGCCCCCACCCTTTAGGGTAACAACTTCAAGCAGACTGTGTATCACAGTTTTGTTGTTGTGTGTCTTCAAGTTGTTTCTGTCTTATAGTAGCTCCAAGGAGAACCTGTTAAGGGGTTTTCTGGGGCTGGGTTTGAGATGTTCCCGATATCACCCATAGGGATTCCATGGCCGAGCAGGGAATCAAACTCTGGTCTCCAGAGTCATAGTCTGATGCTGAAACCACTACACAGCACTGGCTCTCATTCCTCTTCACGAATCACTTGAATGAAAGGAAAGTTTAAAAATGGTATATTTTGAATCTTTCATTGTCAGGTAGGCTGTGCCGTTAACATTAATTTCATGCTTTCCATGTTTATTTCAAACTCTTCCCAAAGAGGTAGACTTGTTTTCACTTGCAAAATGGAAGTCACTGATAAAAAAAATTGTTTTTGATGAGGGAAAAGAACCAGATTTTCTAAAGTGGTCCAATGTAGTCCAAGGACAGAATAAAGTTTGGCTATTCCAAACCTTAAACTGTATTTCAAAGCATTCCATCTGTGTCAAATGATCCATACCATCCATCAAGATGACTCTAACCTCTGGGTACAGACAGAGGTCTCTACTGACTCACTATATAAAAGCCCATTACCCTTTGTCATACTTCAGACAATAGCAAAAAATAAAATGTTATACTCATTACTTAAAACATCTCTACATCTCTAGGACATATAGGTTAATCAGTTAGATCTGGCCATGCTTCCAGATTACTCTGTCATTGATCATCCAATGTTTGGTGTAGACATTCCTGAGCAAATGATAAAGAAATGGAAAAACAGGGAGCATGTTGGATTAAATGTCTTTTCCGTGAAGGAGTTCCTATGTTGATAGACCTTCATAAATAATAAATTGGAAGATCTCCAGATTTCACGTTTGCATTTGATTTTCTCCAAATTCATAGCTTCTCAAAATTCATAGCTTCTTTTCCATACAAATGGAGCCTCAAGAGCAATTACTTGTTTGGAAATGCTGTATGTATATCCCCAAATTTTATAGCCAAGGGATTAGTATCCAGCATATCTAGATGGTTACCAGGTACCCCTTACAATATCCCAAAGAGTCTTGGAATACAGTTGGAATCAAAAGTAAATCAAGTGTTTACTGATGCTGACCGGATAAGAATTTAAATATCCCTACCCTTTATATCCCTTTTGTCATCTTAGAAGGAGCAGGGCCTCAATCTGTTGGTTTAATATTGGTCTAATCCCAAATTGTTAGATGAACTGGAACAAATCCAGCTACTAAATCCCAATGTGGCTTTATCTAGAATGGCAAATCAGTGAATATATTTTTGTGGGGTACTCCTTCTTTCTATTTTCATGAAAATGAATAAAAAATTAAGGCTTTTTTAAAAATTATTATTATTCTGGTGCAGCTTGGGATTGCTAAAAATTGGAGGAACTTAGATGCAATTTCCCTCTCAAAATGGCTTGACAGTATATGAGCCTTTGCATTCATGGAGAAAGTATCCTGCCAAATCTATGCCTCCAGGAATAATAACAACATCAAAATTTATTGACACCTGATACATGTCCATAATTTATACCTGTACAGAGTTTTCCTACTATGGACTTCTACCTGCCCATCAGAAATATCAGAAGAATCTTTCCAAATGGTTATGCAAAATACTTATTTATGCATTTTCAAAGATTTTGTTAAATATATACTGATTTAATTTAAAAAAAAAATAAGTAAAATTTTGGCTGTCTTTGGTAACTCATTTAATTCAACAGGTCTGATGCCCAAGGAAGTGTGTGTAGGATTGCAGCTTTACTGAGCGTTCCAGCAGACTGGGATTTAAACCTGGGTCTCCTAGTCCTAAACTGACATTCTATCCATGGTAAAATTCTGGCCTGCATCATTTCTGACTCTTGGGATTTTGTTTTTGTAAGTACAAGATGTTAAAAAATGGACAAGATGGAACACAGGCAAGCAGCAAGGTGGAAAAAAGCAGTATCAATGTGTTCATTTTTTGTGAAAATGCAAAAGGTTGCTTTGGGCTAGGATCACCTAGACAAAAAGAGACATTGATAGTCATTAAGTGGATAGCATTCACCAGGAAAATGAAAAATGAATCTCTCCCAGGGAAGGCGGCCTCATTTCTGAGAACAGGAATCAGAATGAAGAACCATTTTTCATGTCTGTGTGATTTGTTTGGCCACAACTATGACTGTTTTTTTGTGCAGTTAGGTCCTTCTGATATGTTGGGTATGGAATTACTGATCTGGTCCCAGAACAATGACATTTGGTCCAAACCCGGATGTAGCAAAAACATTGCTCATAATTATACCTATAGGAAAAAGAGATCAGTTTTAGAAGAAAACAAAAATCTACTGATTTTTTAGCATCTTTTTTTTTTAGCATTTTTTTTAGCATCCTGTAAACCAGGTCAAATCTCTCTTAGCTGATATGAAACAATTTAAAATGTAAAACAGTAAAGAATAATTAAACAGCCTGTGAGTATATAAAAGTAACATTTTAAATTGAATACAATTATTTTAAATTGTTACATTTGACCTTTGAGACTGTTAAATATTTTAAACAGTTTTGTAAACTTTAGTTTTTGAATCTTTAAATTGCAAGGTCCCTGAAGCTTTAGTTATGAACTCCCACAGGCTGGACAATGTGATTAGCCATTTTGAGCTTTAAAAATATCTCCTTGGATGTTTTTAGGATGAGGATGATTCTTCTTGTAAAAAATCAAAACTCTTTTTTTCCCCCCCTGGGAAAGGTCCCTAAGGCCTAAAAGAGAGTTGAAAATGACCCAAAATGGCCAATCTCTCCTCTTAGGGGATACAGAGAGCAAAATTAGCCAATTTTACTCTAAAAGTATTAGAGCAGAGGCATAGGGACACAAAATGTTTGAACTTGGTTGAGTGCACTTTGCCCACCTTGACTGAAAAGCTCTTTTTTAAAAATTAGTTATTAGTTTTTTTATTAATATTTTATTTTTATTAGTAACATAATTCTGAAAAAAATATCTGGTTAGTCATGGCCTAAACATTAGTGTTTAATCATTAAAGTTTGTCCGTTAAAGCTCAGGATCAAAGATACCCACTTTCCAATTCCAAGGTTCTGGGGCAGGGATGCGAATTTGTTTATCTCATTTTCACACAGGAGGCATTCTCCCCACCTCAGGAAAAGAAATTAAATCTTTTTTTGCCTGCTGGTCAAGATTATGAGGGTTTTTGCACATTCCACCTTTTTGTTGGGGGGTGTGGTATTTCAGGTTTTTTTTGCGGGAAAAGTCCCCAAAGTAGAAAAAAAAATCCCCCCTAAACGTTCAAAAACTCGTGGAACACCTCAAGTCATATTAAGCTATATTGAGACACCTTTTTCTTTTAATGAAGGATGAGAAAATTTGAAGATTTTTAAAACATGCCTACTCTGAGACCAGAGGTGTATTTTGTCCACTGATTGGTGGGAATCACACAACAAAATAAATGTGATACTATTAAAAAACAACAGATTCACAATAGTTGTTGAAGACTACAGTTATAGATTATAGCTATAGACCAGTTATAGAACCCATACATTCAGGCACACATTACGTATAAAATGTGTTTTGACATGTTACATATCTCACTGAAGAAAGATGCAAATAAGTACCAAAAGTACAGATAATCTTTTTGCCATATGACAATTAAAATTTAACAGGGCAATCATGGGCTCAGTAAAAATGTTGTCTGGAACAAATCCATCCTGCAGCCTGCCAGTGGGACATCTGTGCTTTTGATAAGGCTTGCGGCCTTAAAAAATGAAATTATAATAAAGCTATACCTGTAAAAATTTCACCAAAAGACAACCCTTGCAAAAATGCAATTATCACTTGCAGACAGAGTTTTAGCATACATATTATTTCTGTGCAAAAATATGTCTTAGCACATTTGACTTCTCCTGTACCATTTAATTTCTGTGAGGGGAATACGAGGAGAAGATTTTCCATTCTCCTCACTTTGTCCCAAATTCTTTGAAACAGAGTGCCCAATGCAGACATGCATTCTGTAAAGTGAAATATCCAGAAGGAGAATTTTATTTATTTAGCTTGAAAAAGGATATCTGAATGGATGATCTAGAAGCCCAATAATATCATTTTGTTTCCAGTTGAAGTCAGGCCTGAGCAATTTGTGAACCTTCACATTAAATGCAGCCCACTGGTGCAATATGGTCATATGGATAGAACTAAACAAGGCTCATTTTTTATTTCCTCTATTATTAGAAGAAAGAGAAGAGTTGCCAAGCACTAGGAATGTCTCACTGAGTTCTGCTTGGTGAGTCACAAGTTAATTTTGTCTGATTTAAGTTCAAAATTTGGACTGTAGGAGTGGGTTTTAATGTCCTTGGTACAGATGACTTTAGATGTTCTTATTTACTCATTATAGGCCAATGTAGGCACTGTTATAACAGAGACAACTGAGATCATAAATAAGGAGTTAATCTAACCCTCCTTTCTCTCTGCATACATTCTTTCTTGCATGAACCATCGGAAGTATAAGATGAAATTTCAGGAAAATATCCAGCATTACCAACATGTGTTTGTGTGTGTGCATTTACAGGCAATTTTAATCACCCCAGTTGTAAAAAAGTGAACACGTGTTGTGTTCTGCTACACTGTTACTCTCAAGAAAACACACAGGTATTTTCCATTTTAATGAGGCACAGGATGTTTGCACTGGTTGCAACTGGGTTATATAGGCATTCCCACTATCCCTCATGCATGATGCCCATTGGTAAATTGGTAGACTCTCCAGGTACGCACCTCTTCTAAACCTCCATGAACTCCACACGGTTTGACCCCCAAACCTTTCTGCAGCCCCTGTGTCACCTTTATTTCTATTCCTCTGAGTATCTTGCTTAACATTGTACATTTGTTTTTGAGACATTCCCCCACCCCCTTAGTCTCTTTGATCCCTCTTCACTGGGCTTCTCAGGCCCTTTCCCTTTGATAAGCTAGCTACCCATTGTTAACTGCATTCCTAATTCTGGTAATCTAAAGCACATGCATATTAAATCACCGGTTGCTTTCACTCTTAAGTAAAGAAAGCCTTGCCAGGGCAGTCTAGCTAAATACTCATTTTCAACTACAGATAAAAAGCAATGTCACACATTATGTCCATATAAACCTTACGTTACATCAATAACTTATTCTACATTCATTTACATGGCATGGAGTGAATGCGACATGACATGTCTCAGTTTCCATTTTGCCCCCATACACCAAAATGAAGACTTAAGAGTTACATCAGACCATCAGACATCAGACCACATCTTTACTGAGTTAACTACAGTCATCCCTCCACATTTGCTAGGATTAGGGGCACAGGACCCCTGTGAAAGTGGAAAAATCATGAGTAACTCTAGGCCCTCCCAAACCACATTTAACACACACACAAAAAATATTATCACCATATTCAACCCATCATGGATTTCTTTTAGGTATCAGAGTTCCTTCACAAGGCAGGAGTGGGTGGTTGGTGGGGCTTACTGCCACTTCCACTGCTGCCCCACACCATTTTTAAGTGGGACTTACAAGCCTCGTTTGCAATTTCTCAGTCTCACAAGGCTTGCAATCCCAATTAAATATGGCATAGAAAGGCAGCAGAAGTGACAGCAAAAAATCCATGAATAATCAAATCTGCAAAAGTGAAACCCGCAACTGTGGAAGGCTGAATGTAAAACTGCTACAAGAAGACAAAATTTAATCCCAAATAAAGTTGCTGATAACAAGTTGGAAGCTAGAGATTAATAACAGAATGACATCCAATGTGTATGGAGGAAACATCATGAAGTCTGTAAGTCCCCAATATAAGCCCCTCCTAAGTCATGTGATATTAATCCTTTGTGCTTCAAAATACCAGCTCCTCTAGAGAATCTAAACTCCTGGAAGGAGTGAGGGAACATCCCTTGGCATAACTGTAGAGAACAAGTTTATTGAATACAAAGAAATCCCACTTGTATTTCCTTCCTATCCTTGTTATGTTGTTTAATTGAAAACTTGCTTTTTTTCCCCTTACCACATCAAAATATGTGGATATTTTGGTATGCTGCTTTTTGATATATGCATTTTAGCACACTTTTATTACTGTAGGTATTCTTGTAGGTCTTTTCCCCATTGACTAATGTTTGTTTCTACACATTTTCCTGTGACACAGTTTCATTGTGTATGAAGGGAAAAATGGGGGGGGGGGTAGCACTTGTGTTTTCTCACAATGATGGAAAGCCAAAAGATATGCATGCACACTTTTTTTAAACTAAGTTTGTAGACCATGGTGTAGAGGTATTTGTTTTTAAAATGTAATGTGCATCACCACTGTTCTTATCCTGAATCTTGTTTTGTGATCAATTCATTATTGGCAATTTTAAAATGCACATATGCACACAAAGAAACACATACACACAAATGGGGATAGTAGGACCAGAATCTGTGTTAGAGCCAAACATTCTACAAATATACATACAGATCTCTCTGCCACTTTGAAATGATAGCTAATTGACCATTGTGCAATGTATGAGCACAAGGCCCTGACACCTGTTGCACAATTAGTTGTGTAGTATAACCCCTGGAAATATACAGCACATTAAATGTGCTGGTAAGGCCCCGTGCACCCCCCACAATTGGTATAGATTAATTGGCAATATTATTTAATTGGCACTATATTAATTGATGTTGATATAAATAAAACCTTAGGTGACTGGAAGGTCAAGCTGGAATGAGGCACATTAATGACTGTAAACATGAAAGAGCAAGGCATGTCAACTACACCTGCTCCTAGCCAAAAGCTGAAGTCATTGTCGGGCAGATTGTGCAGCAACTCTAGAAACAGTAGGCTTATACTAAGGCCCTTTCTGCAGCTTACCTCTGTCCGGCACGGTCATGTGAGGATCACGCGAGCAGCCTCTTCCGCAAGGCACTCGCATTCCCGCTGCTCCTGCTCTGCAGCAGTTGTCTGCTGGCTGGCAGGCAGCACGAGGGCTCCGCCTCTTCCTTCCACAGTGCAGCCATGTATTTTCCCAGGCTGCGCTGAGGGAGGAAGTGCGAGGGCCACAGCTCCAGAGCTCCACATGGACATTAAGTGAGTGTGGGGCCCCGGAGCAACACACAATTGGGCATCATTTTCAGCCAAAAGCCGAAAATGATATATTGCACTATCAGCACCTGTTGGCCTTGGCAGCATTGTGCAATTGCGAGGATGTCATGTGGAACGCTCCTCACAATCGCGCAATGCTCTGGAAGCCCTTTGGCATAACAAATGCCTTGCGAAAAGGGCCTAAAAGCTGGACATCTCAGAGCAGAAAGGGGAAATCCCCACCAAATTGTGCTTGTTTTAGCACTGATCCCTCACACCTGGATGTTTCTCTGCTTTGTCTTCACAACCTCTCCACAATACAGAGTTACTACATCAGCCATTAACCTTTTGTCACCTAAACACTAAGACTATTAATTCTTTCCAGACTTCATTGTTTGTGTTGCAACTCCTATTGTCTGCCTGTCTGCAAGACCAATTCAAACCCATACCGGCAAGGTAGTTTTCTGGTACAAGAACCCTTGGTTTTGAGTGGTTCAGTGCAGTCTGTCACCTTGCTGAATGCCATTCTGTTCATTTGATCCCTAACAAGAACTGTCCGTAGGTGCCTACCTAAGCCATGTCACTGTCTTCTTTGCTTCACGCCAGACTGGTAATTATCATGTGAATCCTAAACTTAAAAGTCCTCTATCCACACTTTCCTCCCTTTACCTTCAGCCAGTCCTTGTGTGCATGTGTGAATATTTGGATCTTTTGTGTGCTTGTGTGAGTCTCTTTCAAAAAAAAAAAAAGTTTAATCTTGCATTCTCTGGTGGGTTCTTTCCTGTAAGGACCCTGTAAACATAGGTGGTAGATCACTTTAAGTTACCTCTCTGTCACAGGCCTCCTAATTTTGAGCTAATTAATTCCCCATAGTCATGTGTGGGCACTGGAATTGCGGGTAGACCCCTGAGTCACCCACATTTTGGGGTAACAGTGCGTCAAATTGTGGCTTAAACAATGCAAACCAGGAAAGTCTGATTCTGACAACCGTAGCATATATTGAAATTAACTAGACATTTGCAAGAAAAGGTCTGTCTTTCCCTGTTGGCAGAAACAATTCAGAGATGTTTCAGGACAAATCTCCTTAGGCAAGATCTTTCATTGAAATGAACAAAGACCAGCTCAATGTCCTGAGCAATCTAGCTTCAATATAGGAATGGATACAGAGAAAGGCTGTTACGTCTTACGAACTAAACGACCTTTGTGCCCTTCTCAACACTGCATCTCTATGTGCTGAGAGATATCTTTTCCAATTGATTGCGCCACTTTAGTCCATGATAGAAACTGAGAGACTATTTGGCTCGATTTTAATTTATTTTTATTAATTATTTTTGGTTGCCCCTGAGCACTAAAAATAACACAGATCCTAATAAGGGGTTTGATTGTGGCAGAAGTGTAGCAAAGCAGTTAGTTCTGCAAATTAGATAAATGTTCTGGAAAGTACATCTCCTACCACCCTGTGGCAGTTTAGAATCATTGCATATTAACACACCTCATTAAACTTACTCAGTTTAATAGATACTCTGCTAATGAATTTATGCATCAATCAGTATATTTTTTTAAAAAAAAATCCCTCAACAAAATGCTGATTAAATGGAAAACATCTAGATCCAAACATGTTGTCATTTCCTTTCTTTTTTTAAATAGAGTTTGTAGCAGTATTTTGAGAACAAGGTTAGCGAGCTCTACTTATATCTATCTTTTACCATTTCACACACATAAGAATTTTAAAAATTTCCTCCAGTATGAGTACACCTAGTTTTCCTTTCTTTTCTTTATTTATTCTGTAGTGTAATTAATGTAACTATTGCTGCTTTTTAATGAAAGAATATGTATAAACTGGTGTGTAGCTATGAGGAGGACAAAATGAGGGTTTTGCCCTCTCAAATAAGTTTTTTCCCCCCTCTGAAATGAAATTTTATTTCAGTCCCCAAATTAATACTATTGCAGACTAATGGAAATCTTCACTGGGGAACAGAATTTTTATTGTGGGGGAAATGTCTTCATTTTGTCCCCTCAATAGCTGCACTACTGAACACGTATGTATGCATGTGTGCACACACACTCCCTCAACAAAATTAGAGTTAGCTATCGTGGTAGGAAAACTGAGGGTCTTTCCACACTACACTATTATAGTCATATTATTCTACTTGCAAAGACCTACGGAATCCTGGAGTTTGTACTTTTGGGAGAGCCATTTAGAATTCTCAGCCAGAGAGCTCTTGGGCCTCAGTAAACTGCAAACCCCAAAATTCCAAAGGATGTTGAAAGTGGAATGATAGCATCAAAAAGGTGTAGTGCGGAAAGACCCTGAGAGAAAATCTTATTGAAGAATAGGATTAAGGAGGACCGTGTGGTGTGAAAAGTGTAAGATGAAACATAAGCTTTATTTTAAATAACTAAAGAAAAAGGGAAAAGTGTATTTAGACATTCCTTCCTGAGAAATGTCACTGGTCTGTGTGCCTTCAAGCTGACTTATGGTGCCCCTGTTGATTTCAGAGGGTTTTCTTAGGCAAGTAAAACTCAGAAGTCATTTTGTCAGTTCCTTTCTCTGAAATATAGCCAACAACACTTGGTATTCTTTGGTGGTCTTCCATCTAATTACTAACCAAGATGGACCCTGCTTAGCTTCCAAATTAAGATGGGATCAGGTGCCTTTAGGGCAGGTCCCTACTGCCTTCTTCTAAAAAATAAAATAAAAAAGAAGGACTTCAGCTTAAACGTCTCACTAATTAGGGAAATGCAGAAGACATAACAGGAGCAGATTAATCACTAATCTATATAAAACAGCAAAACCAAAGGTTTGTGGACTTTTTAAAAAATATATTCAGGCTATGGTTAGTTAAATCTATGGATATGAAGGACCAACTGTATTTACCTCAGTTGTGTTCTAGATAATATGGCTATTATTCTGTTCTTGCAATTTCTACATGCCCCTAAACAGTGTGAAGTTTAAGAAGAAGTCCTTCTGGACTGGTGGGGATTTTTTTTGCGGGGGAGGGGGAGAGAGATAAAACAATAAAGAATTCTGCAGTTTTTGTAACATTTGCTTTATTTATAAAGATGCAATTGTTTCAGAAACACACAGACACCCCTTCAGCAAGGCGGGAATTCCAAGACAGAGGTCCTGTTTTCTCCATCTAAAGTTCTATAACTACAATGAGCTCACAGTTGTGAATTCTCCTTTATTTTTACTCCATTCTTTTCAGAAGCTCTTTTGAAGAACCTTTGACACACACACCCCAACACAACACAGCCTGCCAAGCAGTTCCTTCACATTCAACCCCTGCCAGTATAGTGCCCATTTGAGAAGCTACTGACAGTCATTAAGAACCATAAACATTATTTTGTCAGGTCCCTGACCACTCATTCATAGTGATGAAGCTAACCAAATTCATAGTAATATATTTGCTCAAGTTGAGCAGCTTCAGTGTGCACCACAGGAGAGGAACTACCTGCCAAAAGGTATGCCCTCTTCTCATCTATCTGCTAAGGAAAGTGCTCCAAGAACAATAGCAATGCCTCATTTGGTTCATAGAGCATTCTTGGAGACAGAGGGGGAGACGGGAGCATGCTGTGCCCAGTCTGTTCAAGAGCATTGCATCATGTTTGCCAGAAATATCCTCACATAAGAACAAGGAACTTTCATGCTGAGTCATGCCCCAGATAGACATTCCATGCTAATGCAAGGCTGACAGCAATAAGGGACTGACTGTTTTGGAGCACCCTAAACAGAATGTGGAAATGATGGAGCAGAAAAAGAAACAAGACTTACAGTGGAGAAGCTTAGAAGTTGCAGTTCAGACTCTTAGAGTTTAAAGAAGCAACTAGAAGTTGAAGTACTTATATTTAAAATATTAATAAATGATAATACCTGAGATATTTCAGGATTTTCCTTCTGCCATTATCAGTCACATGCACCATCTGCTCTTTCTGCAAGATCATCAGCATGATACTCGTGAGTTACTTTCATCCTCACGGCAACTTTGTGGCCCATATGAGACTGAGGTGCAGCTCCAGCTCACAGACACACTGGCCAGCCCTCCTTTGTAAGAATAATTGATTTTGCTAATTAAAATTTCTTTCCCCTGCACATTGGAAGAAATTTGCAATTTCTGGTAAATTCCTATCAAAAAAGGGGCAATGTACAAAATTTCTTTTCCATGCACACTGTTCAACATTTGATAGGTTTAGCTATTTCTAGAATGGAAAAGATTGTTGTATCTGGCTGGCATGCAGCTGTCAAAAAAACAAACAAAAAAAAAACACAGTAGAAACTAATTCAGCAATAGAAACATGACTCAAAACATAGGGATACAGAGGTAGATGTCAAAGAGATAACTCACTCAAAGCACTTTGTATGGGAATATGTCAGTTTGCTTTCTCCTACATTTGAATTGTCAGTTTCTTTTTTGTTGTATGTATGGGGAAAAGGCAAATTTGGGAAGGAATCACAAGAGGAATCATATCAACTTTTTCATCCATTCTCACTCCAGTTTGGCTGGGGTAAGAACAGTATTCCATTCTCTTATTCTTAAAAAACAGTGACAGGTATTCAGTTTGGAGGCCTATGTTCATAATGGCCTACTTCATGGGTTCCTTTCTCTACCATTAAAGAGAGAAAGATATTGTAAATACAACTGGGAGTTCTACATAGATTCTTCCCTTATCATTCCATTTCTATTCTGTAGTAGAGTTAATGGGAACATGCTGACCTGCAGTATCTAACTCAGACTCCTGTCCAAGTAACTGTGTGAATCAGGTAATAGTGATGGTCCAAAACAAGGTTACGTGCAGGTCAATTCAGCTTCAAGTGTTCCCTTTACCCCACACTGGTTCACTTTCTAGTCACTGCAAAGTAATCACAGAGGTATATCTGTGGCTGTCATCTCTTGAGAAGCAATGAAGACTGAGGATTTTTCAACTTCTTTGTACAGACATATGTGTTTTGGGATCTCTTGTTATTAAACCAACTTGCAAGCCATTGTAGTCTGAGATGCCTCCTTTTTTCCCCCACAGATACATTTCACTGTGACATAGATTCATTGATGTTCATGATCTCCCATTCACAGAGGTTAATAACACTACAACAGTTTAATCTCACCCAGTAATTAGTACAATTTACATTTCTCATTTGTTTTGATCAGAATGCATTGGCCATTTCAAAACTGTGATCAGAAGCCCCATGGTTAAAAGAAGGCATTCTCTTCCCTTCCATACTAATATTTCTCTGTCAAAAAATTACCAGAAAATAAAGACAGCAAATCAATCAAAACATTGCTCAGGAGAAACTCTCTCTTTCTCCTCCCCCCTCAAGAAATGAGATATAGACTAAATGAAAGCAGTTCTAGAGAGAAATTAAATCAGCATCGACGAGCTTGAAACAATATTACCTGTATTTATCCCAGGAAGTAATATTGGTTGTACTTCAGAAATAAAAATGCCAACTGAGTAACCTAACATTCTGAGATGTTCCCTTCATTAAGTGAAACAAATCATGATATTTGCCATTGTGAATATAGACATAAAGTACTGAAGTGAAGTCTAGCAGTAAAATTGGATGTATTTCTATGCAGAAATAATATCTATTCAGTTCAAAATGAGTTCAGCAACAGGAGAAACACATGTAGGATTGTGCACATTAAATCTATGGGATTCTGCACTTTTCTCAAGAAGTGTCTTGTACTCCTGCTGGAAAGAAATGGTGTGGGAACTGTGTGGTCCTGCAGATGCCAATGAAGTACAGCTTAACATTTCTCACCATTGATTATGCTGGTTTATGACTGCTAGTAGTTTCAGTTCAACAACATCTGGAGGAACAAAAAAATTCCCCATTCCTGAATTAAATGTTCTTGTGGACCCAAAACACAGATCTCAAGAGGAAACTGCTTAATGCATCACTGTGTTATTTACTGCTTTCATCTGGGTTCCTGCTGGGAACAGGAAATAATTTTGCTTCATATTTGCATGAGATGAGACTGGATAATTCACTCACCCCATATGTCAGGACACATCAGACTTACCTATCTTCAGACGAAGGTCCCTCTCACATTTGTGAATGAGTCACTGTTCTGAAATTACCACGCAAATAAAACTACTACACTATCTTAAAACTGCCTGATAGGCAACTAATACCATCCATGTAGAATGCTGGAAATGAAATGGACATAGGAGAATATTTAGTCCTCACCACAGCAGGAATGTATATTCTCAATTATTTTGTTTAGTATGGTAAGGATAAATAATCACCTTAGTCTTCTTCTGCTTCTGGAGGGAAAAAAAACTGTATAGCATTCATCTAATGTTCGAACGTCTAGATGTGTTCTGGGAAGATTGTTATGTACAAAAATGCACATACAGGTGGGAAACTGTTGAAAGGAAAACAAGGATCATCTGACTATGTTCTGATAACTGTACATACAACAATGCAGACATTCCCCAGAACCTCCTGGGGCCCTCTGGATGTCCCAGATGATCACATCTTCCTCATGCATCTAACCATCAGAACACAGCTGAATGATCCTTGCTGCTCTCTCATCTCACAGACAAGGTCATTCAATGTCTAGGGGAGGGAAGAACTACAAGAAAATGATGAGTCTCTGGAGGTAAAAGAGGTAAGATGTGGCATAGCTCTACCTGGTTGCCCTTCTACATGATCTTAGCATGATCAGTAGCTTCTCACTGGACCCAGGGCTTTTCATCAAGGACAGGCTTTGTACCACCTTCTCCTTGATGGGGTTTCCTGACAGAAAAAGAGTCTCCTCTTTTTTCCTTTTTTTTATTAAATTCACTGAATATCCTTCCCAGTCCTACCCCACCTGCTTAGTGCAAGTGTCTTGCAAATATAGCATCCCAAAATGCAATTTCCAATTAAATAATTCCAATACAGAAAAGTCCATGAGGTAGCCAGTTTCATTGTTGAACACCAGTTATCACTAGAAAGCTTCTTTTGTTGTTTAGTTTAAATCTAATAGTTACCAATACTCAGCCATTTCCTCTGATTCTGTTCTCTGGAGAAACAAGGAAGAAGTCTGCCATGTCTGCCACTTCTCTTTAGGTATTTATTCTGTATGAGAGAAGTCTATTTTTGATGAATGCCAGTTAACCATCTCTGCACTACAGCGTGTTTAGCCAATAAACTAATCCAGTTCAGGCTTGGTGAAAGAGAGTCGTTTCCATAATCTTTGTCCTGAAAATGAATAAAAAATCAAGCTGAAAGAACAGTCATAGACATGGGGGAATAAAATCTCATCTAGTCCAAGCTCTTATTCTTTCCAGAAATCCACCACTACAGTGTTCCTGGCACATAGCCATGCAACCTTTTTCTAGAAATGTCTCATGAAATCCATGTGATCCCATTTTGAGCTAGGAAGTATATTCTACTGCTGAATACTTTGGTAGTATCAGGACATTCTTCCTAATGTTTAGTTAGCACAGGCCCTTTCTGTATCTTACCTTCTTCTGGCACTGGGGTGCAGGGATCGGGCAAGCAGCCTCTGGCGAGAGACTCTTGTGTCTGGGGTCCTTTGGCTCTGCACAAGCTGCCTGCTCACATGAGAGCCCCACCTCTGCCTTCTGCAGTGCAGCCTGGGAGTTTCCCAGGCTGTGATGGGGCAGGAAGCATGACCAGCATGGCTCTGGAGGCTCCACATGCCAGATAAGTGTGCGTGGGGCCCGGGAGCAATGTGTGATTGTGCACCATGTTTGGCTTCTAGCTGAAAATGAAAAAGTACGCAATTGGAGCCTGCCAGCTCCTGGAGCATCACGCGATTGTGAGTGCATCGTGCAGATCGCTCCTCACAATCGCATGACACTCCAGGCCCTCTTTCACATGGAAAATGCTGTGTGAAAAGAGCCATACTTTTTTCCCTGCAATTTGAGCCCTTGGTTTGTGTCCTAATTCCCAGGAGCAAAATAATAAAGTAGCCTTGTAATGGTATTCATTTAACACACACGATGGCTGAAATTTTGAAGGGGGTGAGGGTAGAAACAATAGCTTCATATCCAGTATGACCATTTCTTCAATCCCTGACACTCTTCAAGCTGACAGGAGAAGCCAAAAGAGGAAATCTTTATATTTGTATTCAGGCATATCTGAACAGACACCTCCTGATCAATCAGAATTCTTTGTGTAAAGATATCCCTTTGTTTTAAAGCAAAAGCAAATAAAACTTCACTTTATAACTTTCATCACAACATAGGAAGGATTGTGCCTGTGTAGACAGGTGCAGAGACACTGAATGCAAGACTTGCATAGGTGTTCACATTCTGTTCCCATTTTCAGAGTTCACATGAGTAGGTCAAACAGTGAAATTTAGCTAAGAAAAAAAAGTTGTCCCTATA
Organism: Cyclura pinguis; assembly: GCA_030412105.1. Taxonomy (NCBI): domain Eukaryota; kingdom Metazoa; phylum Chordata; class Lepidosauria; order Squamata; family Iguanidae; genus Cyclura; species Cyclura pinguis. The sequence continues at coordinate 148,046,988 of CM059601.1, read as the reverse complement.
ATCAGAATACATCAAACCACAGAAAACTGTAGGAATATCTAAAACTCTATCCCATAGTGCACTTTTATTTTTTTCATAAAGAAAATTCTCCTGCCAGATAGAGTGGTATGTTCCCCTGACTCCTTTTATCCATTTATTACAAACTTTAACTTTTTTGTTCACTTGGGATTGTTAACATCTCAAGTGCCTTAGGATGTGGCGTTTCTTTTCAGCACATGAGTGCTTTCTTACAGCTGCATGGATCTAATGACATTTTTTCCTAGCCAGGGGCAAACTGATGATATTTTCCATGGAAGCAAAGACTCTGGTTTTATTGGGAAAGGTTTACTGATAAATGAAAATTGTACCCCATGATGAAACTGAACAACAGTGTATGAATTGATGGTTACACAGAACTGAAAAATGAGATAGAATGTTTTAAACCATTTTTATTCTGTTATATCGCTTCTGCCTAGACAATTTTGAGTACTTCCTCTTCAGAAGTAAGGCAGATGCCAGTGAAATAAGAGGGATATAAGTGCACTCTTAAATATTTTATGATCTCAGACTGAGAGTTTTAGAGGACTAAGTAAGTAGATTTGGTGAAAAATATATAAGATGCTGCACTGTTATCAGAAAATCACTAGAGGGGAAAAATGGTATATCAGTATCACCTCTTCTTAGATCATTGTAACATATCTAGGCTTTGAGTGTATGCAAAATAGTTGGCTCATAGAGTGCATGCAAAATAGTTGGAGTGATGCATTTGGAAATCACTGTCCTGAATTTTGGAAGGGCAGTGGAGGGGCCAGCCAAGATTCAAATTCAGTCGCTTCAGGACCTTGGTCAACTCAGCTGTCAGTTGGCCATCCCTGTTCTGTAGACTACAGATTAATCTGGGTCTTAGTCAGACACAGAAAGGCTTTTCTGTCATATCTACCATGAGAATAAATATAAATGCACCCTTTTTCTCCCCCATACAGCTTTTCAAAATGATTCCATGCTCAAGATAGGTAATTGTGGCTGAGTGTAGAAAAATACATGATGTTTGCCCTGGAAACAACAACACCTTTTTAAAGAATGCATCAAGCAACCTTCTTACACAGATTTTGAAGAAACAAATGCACTCTCTTATTTTCAAAGTGGAATCAACTTGTTAGTTTTTTTCCCATCATTCCATTTTTTGTTTATGGATTCTGTACAAAACACTGTGCTTACACAGTTTGCTGACCCCCACCTCCCAGTCTTTCTGTTTATGCATAGCTCCTCCACAAAATCACCAGGGGTAGGTGTGCATGTTGATTAAACATTGTTCTCCATAAGCAAACTTAATATGACTGATTAAAAGCAATGAAACCACCATAAAATTTGAAACCAGTTAAAGCAAACAGCAACAACTAATAAAAGTCCCATGAAAAACAAATTCTCAAAGGCCTGTCAGAATACAAAGGGGTTTACCTCCTGGAAGAAAGATCATAACGAGATACCATTCTCGCCTCTCTGGGAAAGAGTTCCAGAGCCTGAGAGTGGCCATGGAGAAGGCCCTCTCTTGTGTTCCACATAATGTTCCTGTGAGGGTTGTGGGACAGAGAACAGGACCTCACCAGAAGATCTCAAACCATTGGCAGGTTCATATGGGAGAGTACAGTCATTCAAATGAGCTGGACGTGAGCAATATAAGGCTTTATGGGTCGTAACCAGCATTTTGACTTCTTCCTGGAAATGGGTGGCTAGTCAAAGAAGCTTTTGCAGTCTGTTGCTGGGTCTGATGGCTCAAAGAATCAGCACAGTTGGCACACAAGCCTTAAATAAGCAAATTAACTCCTGATCACCAATGAGACCTGAGCTTCAAGAATGCTGGAGCACACTGAAACCGCAGGCCTGCATCTTCGGGGAGAGTGAAACTCTGTCCAGGAAAAAAAACAAAAAAAACCCCAAGAACAACCTGAATCCTTATTGCCTGGCCAGCCTTTCAACTAAGCAAGAGCATTTCTGTCTTGTCTGGATTCAACTTCAATTTGTTTGCCTTCATCCAATCCATTACTGATGAAATGACACTAGCTTTGGATCAAAACAGCTTTCTTGGATTGGGATGGAAAGGAGCAATGAATTTGGATATCTTCTGTATTCTGATGACATCAGATCCGAAAACTCCGGCTTACCTCTACCAACGGTTTCATATTACATTAAATAGCATAGGGGACAAAACTGAGTCATGAGGGACACCACATACCAGCCGCCAAGGGGTCAAACATGAGCATACTATTACTGCCTTCTGGATTCATGCTTCCAGGAAGGAAAAAGAACACTAAAACACATTCTTCAGATCCCATCCCAACAATGTGGCCCAGAAAGATACCATGGCTAATAATGTCAGAAACTGGAAAGAAGGCATGCTGAACCAAAAGAGACACACTTCCTCTATCCATTCTTGGCATCTCCTCCAGTTTTCAGTAAAAAATTTACTGCAGTTGCCCCAGGTGTTTAGTCTTATCCCTGGAACAGTTTCATCATCTTAGTTTGGGCTACAACCCAGAGTGGATTCACACTCCTTAACATCAGAAACACTCAACTCTCCTGCTAACAAATATATGTCTGTTCTCACCATTGTCTTGTATTTGATTCCAGTTAGTGAAGCCTAAGGTTCTAGTGAAGAAATACAAACATAGCAGAAACTGGATGTCTGTTGAACAGCACAGTCAGCTAAGCTTGGCTGTTGAATGTGACTAATAATACTTTGAATATAGAGCTGGCATCCAGCTAATATATAAATGATAGAACTTCTGAAAAGATTTCTGTCAGCATAAATGTGATATGATTCCTTTTTTAAGAAAAATAGCCTGCAACCTGAAAAGCATACAAGGGCTAAGTGTGCCTTTCAATTGAATTTTTAGATGTTACATTGGGGTAGAAATATACCTATATCACTGTGCTTTTGCTAATTATTAATTTAAAATTGTGATTTCTTTCCTTCTTTCTTTCTTTTTTTAAAGTAGAATCAGAATGTCATTATGGTTCAGATTCTTTGTGGAGATTTTGTTTGTACAAATGTCCAGTAGAATTGCCAGGAAAGCTCTTGTTACTGAAATCTAAATAACATAGAATAAAATGTATCACTGTAGTCATCAAGCTGCTGAATATAGAGTCAAGTGTGGAGGCTGATCCCATTCATATACTTGTTTTATTCTGGGAAGAAATGGTACTACCAACACATGTTTTGAGATATTTATAATATGACAACATTATCTGTATTGCCAAACTCTCATTTGCATAGATTTTGCATAGATTATTTTTTCTTGTCAAAGTGTTAATCATTTTCTGCAGCTATATGGTAGATTCTAGTTTTGGGTTAGGATAACATTCCTTGTGTGCCTGTGTGTGTTTGTGCTGTCAAATGGAACATTACACCTTAGCACCATGGCAAGTAACAGAATCCTAACATCATATTTTTCAGTGTTACTTTGGCAAAACCAATGATGAATCCCTGAGTAGGATAGAATATGAAATTTTAGTGAGCAGTTTAACAGCCGTGAACTCATTTCAATTGGTATGGGAATTACTGTATATTAACTTTAAAATATTTCAAAAATACCAACCAGCCTAAGAAAGTAGAATTCCATTCACAGTGACTCCTCAACAGAAACATCAGGAAAGTACACTATACTTGCAAGAACAGTGATGATGATAGGAAATGCTTAACACTTCTTTTTCTTTTTCAATTTCCCATAACTGTTTCTTTTCTTCCCTTTCCTTTTCCTTTCTCTTTCCCTTTCTCTTTCCCTTTTGTTTTCTTGCCTGCTTCTAAGAAAACTGTTAGCCATGTCTTCTCCATCATATCTCCCTAAATCGATATTGCATTGTGATACAGCTTTGTTAAGGATCTATGATTGCATTTCCATATTTGCTTGTAAATGCTGGACAGTAAAGATAGCTAACAGTAGGAAAATTGACTCATTTGAAATTTGGTGTTGGAGAAGAATTCTACAGATATCATGGACTGCTAAAACACACGCACACACACACACACACACACACACACAAATGAGTCTAGAGCAAAATCACTAAATTGAGGCTGTTGTATTTTGTACATACTGTGAGACAATATGACTCACTGGGAAAAATAAAAATGCTCTTAAAATGGAAGGCCATAATCAAAAAGGGAGACCACAGTAGAGGTGGATCAATTCAACCAAGAAAGCCACAGATTTGACTTTGCAGAACCTGGGCAGAACAGTTGATGACTATGAATTTTGGCAGTCTCTTATTCATAGGGTCACTATAAGTTAAAGTTGGCTTGAGGACAAATAACAAGAACAAAACTAGAAGAGGACAAACATGGTGGCTAATAACAAAGGAGAAGGAGAAGAAGCAGGGGTATGGTCTACTGCTACCTTTCTGGAAATTGCTTACAGCAACCCTTATTTTGATATACATCATTTTTCTGATCTTGAATATGTCTCCATTTTTGGCACTCTCCATAATGTCTCCTCAAATCCCTGAAAATTCAGCCCAGAATTTTTTTGTACCTCCGGTATTAATATGTAACTACAGGTGTAAAGTTATGGCCACTTCTGCCCTGCACTGTTGTACTGCTATTATTCCACTTTCAACATCCTGTGGAATTCTGGGGTTTGTAGTTCACTGGGAACAAATTATCTGGCTGAGAATTCTAAACACCCCTCCCTAAACTTCAAATCCCAGGATTCCATAGGATATTGAAAGTGGAACAATAGCACTATAACAGTGTAGAGTGGAAATGGCCTATATCTTTCAACCAAAGGGCAGCAAAAGGAACGTTAAAAAGTCAGGTATGAAGAATATTTTAAAAATATGTTCCTTTGTTTGAAATTCATTGAGGAGGAAAGATTGATCAGTGATATGCCAGAGAATTAATGCTTCGGTTAGATCTTTTGTGAGTTGAAGGAGTGTATCATTTTGTATCTTCTGTAACTGAAGGCAACAAGTCCCAAAAATCTTAGTAGACAGTTGTTGGCAGCCATGTATAAGCAGTGAAGAGAGACAAATTCAAAAGAACAGAGGATCCCCCTTTCTCTTTTTCACACAAGCATGAAGTCTGTAGTACCTGCCCTCTCCCCTGTCAAATGCTCTCTTCTGAATTCTCTCTAATGGAGCTCCCTGATAATTTTCTGTTGCTACTGTGAGCAGAACAAAGACTGACAAATAGAATTGGTAGGAAAGCAAGAGCTACCTAGCAGTCAATTTATGTAGAATATGGCAAACAGAACATCATCTCTATCTCATTTTCTACTTTGTGGCAGGTTTGACTGTGACCCAATTACACAGCATGTACGCTGGAGTAGCACAGACAATAATGCTCTGTGCTTCCATTGTCTTCCCTTTCCAGGTTTTCTCTGTCTCAGATCTTGTGGTAGCAGTAGCAATGGTAGCATGACTGCCCAGTGATCCACACAGAGAAGAAATGAAGGCTGCCTGTGGCAAGTGGGGTGTGAGTTGTCCACCTGCTCTGTACAGTATCTGCCATATGGTCAGAACATAGACTGTAGGGATGGAAAGAATGTTCACTGTTATTAATTTTCCATCAAAAATGGCTCAAGAAACCTACCTGGGAAAAATAACACAGATACAATTACGCACAGGTTTTGGTCAGTATCTGTAAATACTGAAGTGTTTCAGGAAATCATCTTTCACAAATATACACATGGTGATTTTGCCTCTGTGTATGCCTTTTTTTTAAAAAAGAAAATATATATATAAGGGTTTCATGCAAACAACCAAACAAGCCTGTCTCCAGAAACATATGCAGTTTGAACATATGTGCAAAATTTCAAAATTTCTTGAAAAAAAAATCCACAAGAATTTTTCACAAATTCTTCATGTATTTCTAGAAACTATACTTTTTACATGACACACACATGCACATGCGCACTCCAGTCTAGAAACACTGTTTGTTCATAATTGCTGTGTTTTGTGCAAAACCCAGACATTTTGGTGTGATCCATCATGACTCTTCTTATGATCTTATACTTGTTTTCTGAAACGGTAATGAGATTGGAAAAGAGACGAAGAACAAAACCTAAGAGACATATCTTAACACGATCTCTACTGTGACAGGGACTACCAGGGGCAGGCAGAGAGGAATAGACCTTAATCCATTGAATCCTCAGCCCTCTCTGGTCTCAAGCAGACTCCCTGACACTATGTTAAATGAATTCCATCTCATTGCTTTAGACAGGAGGGGACTTCCTTTGCTCTCTAGCAGATTGTATTATTTATTTGTTTGTTTGCTTGTAATGAATATGATCCACCAGAGAGCAAAGGAAGCCAGCAAAAGGCTCCATCCACACTTCCAACCTGTCAGCAAGAACATGGCAGAATTTCTGAATAGATCAGAGTGATCCATCATTTGGCTCTTTCTCCCAAAGATTTCAGTTTACACATTTGCCTGTTTACTCCATACAAAAATATTCTGAGGTAAACGTCCCAAATCAGTTGTTTCTAAGATAAAATGAACATTAGCTAATTTATTTATACTCATTTCGTCCATTGAATGGATGAGACCTCTTGTGCCTCAATAATTCCATGGCCATGGCAAACTGCAGTATTCCATGGCTATGGCAAACATCAATATTCAATGGCCATGGAGAAAGTTCTGAATTTAGTGAATCATGAGGCACTAGATTAAAAATTAAATATCTTCTATAATTTCTATTTCCATAAAAAGGAATTCTTTCCTCTTAGGGACAGACTTAGATTATTCAAGAGGGAACTAGTCAGACATATTCTGTATTCTCTATTCATCCTGAACTTATTTGCAGGCAGAAGTTCAGCCATTAACTCTTGAACAGACTGTCTGAAACATAAATATTAGGTTATTAAGCACTGAGGCAGTGATAGGGGAGCCATTTGCAAAACCGAAAAAAAAGGCACTTTATGGTAGATAGCATCTTTTCCTCTGAGCTTTAAACATGATGGATGAATTTCTTGACAGTATAAAGATGGATATGTTGAAAGCACAGGTAACACTGGTCTAATGCAGCAATGTTAATTGGTTTTATACACTTGTTACTAAATTACCAATGTCATTATAAGGGCATAGGTGCATAGTGAATTCTACTATGTATTTTATCCATGTAAATTCTGCGTGCCATGATTCTACATAGTTTTCCATTCATTTCCCTGGGATCTTTTTCAAGGTGTTTCTACCCTGCTTTCTTTTCATCTTCTACTTATGTACTGCTAAGCTGCTATCCTTGCTGCTGGCAAAGGCACTTTTGCTTGCTAAAATTGCTGCTTCTGCTATCTTTAGATTTGTATGAAACCAAAGGCAGATTCTGAATTTACAGCAGAGGAACATGCATTACATTTCTTTGTTTATATTTTCCCAGTAATCTTTTGATTACAGTGATGCTATCTTCTTTGGTGGCAGCTTAATAACTGTACTAGTCACTTATCTACATGTTTTTTGTTGTTGTTTTTGAAAAAAAAATCTGGCAAACAATCTTTTTTAAAAAAATACTTTAAATTTCCTTCTCACAATTACGTTTTCAAGCTTAGTCTTTTAATCTGTTTTTGTCATCTTGCTGGTACCTTATTCTAAGTGTGCATCAGCAGCATCAAAATTTCACTGTGACTGTGGTATCATTACAGTACTTAATGTGAGCATGATATATGTTTTCTTGCATTGAGATATTCATGGAAACAATCTGATTCAAAGTGGTGGGGGAGCTAAGTTAATTTTTAATGAAAATGGGAAGACTGGCATTTGTTTTGTTGACACATACCTGTTGATTACATGATTGCTGAAGCCTCAGCCACTGACTAATATGTAGGAACAATCTACAGTAGATAAATTATCAGTGTTGCATTAACTCAGACATTATGCTCTCCAATTTATTCAATTCATAACATGTGGCCTAGTTGATGCCAGCTGGTCTTTTTAAGTGATTTCTCTGTACTTGACAACCATATTCCAGATAACATGTACATGAATGTGAGCTAATTCCACAAGGCTTTGTTTCTTCTGTGATATGAAAGCTCTGCTTGTGGTATTGCCTCTGTGATGGTCCATTCACACATGTGATGATGAAGAAACACTGAATGATATGCTTGCAAATGTGAATAAGCCCTGCTTATTTTTTACAGTATGGTGGGGAAGGAGTACATAAAACAGAGATACTTAACGGTGACCCTCTGGATGTTATTAAATTGCACCTTCCATATTCTCAACATTGACTATGCTGGCTGGGGTTAATAGGAGCTGATTTCCAATAACCTCCAAGGAAACAGCCCATCTCTAAAACTTTATCAGCGAGTTCCAACTAAAAAACAACACAGAGTTCTGTAGCTACAAGACATCTCAATCTTACTGTTATAAATAATATTTGTGTGGTACAATAATCTGATATCCATTCATACAAATCCCCTCTGCATAACTGTGGTGGTGTACTTTCACTTACCATTATGATAGTGTTGAATGCAGTATTCAATCTACTACTTGCAAGCTAATAGCCCAGTCCAACAAAGCAGACGTAACAAAGATGTGCGGTTTACCAGGATCATAAGAATGACTTGCTGGAATAGCTGTCCTGAGAAGGTAACTAAAAGCCAGCATTTTCAATTCACCAGATATCCATAATATCTTTCCAGGTGTTGTGGGAACGATTAGATGACTCCTTGTAACTGCTCACTGCCTGCCACTTTACCCTCCTGAGGTTAGAAATCCTTTCAGTTGAAAGAAAGTGAGATGTTTATGGCAATTGTCAAGGGTCAAATTTAACTATTGATCACTAGCTTTCCAAGTAGTTTGTCACAGGCATTTGTAGTTTTTCCTCTTTGTCTTCAAGATGGACATTGTACTATAGGGTTTTCTTGATCATATTTATTCAGAGGAAGTTTGTCCTTGTGTTTCTGTTAGGCAGAGGAAGTAAAGTTTGCCCAAGAGCACATACTGTGTTTCCAGGCCTGAGTTGGCTAGCAACATGAGAAGGATGGGACTGTGATGGCATCTTGCAGAAGTGTCATCGTGGTCCCACTCTTCTTGTATCCCCATGCCAGAATGCCATGTCCCTAAAGAAAGGGCCCTAGTCAAACCAGTATACCACATTGACTCTTTACGTTACACGTGTACCAAAACAAACTACTATTGGCAAATGGCTTTATGCATTTACCCTAACTAGCCTTTATTACTGACAATTGGTGAGATATAGGTTTCAAATGCTTGGGAAATTCACTTGTTATCTCCTTCATGTGTAGTTCATTCAACATGTTGAATGTTGGAAATACCTGGGGAAAAAAAGGATTACTGTTTTACACAATTGTGTCTTTAATATATTTCAGTGATGATTTGTCTGCCAGATGGCATCATCTTTTGTTTTGTTTCATGACACTAACAAATGCTATTGCATTTGTATTTGTATTAAATTTTAATCATTTGCTTCACTGCCTTTAATACGGTTGCTCATTTTGTCTTTTATTTAATCTTTGTAAGGTGCAAATCACCCTATATTTAGCATAGAAATGCTGAAATGCTCAGATTCCAATATTGTTCACTTGATTTTGTATATCACACAAACATACTGGATTACTTTTGGCAACACTGTTGATACATATGTTTATGAGACATGTGTGATCAACATATGAATTCAAAAATGTATGAACTGTGAGGGATGACAGAGGATGATTAGGAGGCAGAAACTAGTCTAATCATTATTGTGGTTATAATTAATTTATAGTTTTGGCCATATCTAGAGACTATCCCTCCACCTTTCCCACAGTACTTCACTTAGTTTATAGGATAAAAATTCAGGGAAGAATGACCAGGACCCTAATGAAAACCTTCTCTTAAAATTTTGGGAACTAAATAACACAAAATGGATTGCATGAAACAATTGAGTCCATTTTGGACTCATTTTCCTCCTCCTCCCTCATGTTTTCTATTTGCCCTAGAGTTTTTAATAGTCATCTACATGTTCATCTTTCCTATTCCCTAGTTTCATTTTTCAATGTGTAGGAGTTAATGGGGTTATAATTTTGTAATTAAAGTAGATAATTTTTAATTTCTCTGATGACTCTTTATTATGATAATCTTGTTAAGATTAAGGTGTTAATTTGTTGCTGTATATGATCACTTGGCTTTTGTAAAGGTTACCTGTATGTGTATGTGTGTTTGTGTATGTGTGCAACTGAACCACTAAATAATTAAACAGAGAATGTTCTAGCCAGCAAAAATCTTGTTCCTGATGCAAGAACAAAGGAAGATACAATTCTCTGTAAATTTATTTAAGTGAGGTGTCCAGATTTTGTATACTGTATCCATTAGCAAAGTATCCCATTTTGCGTTTCTTAAAGGACATCGTTGATTAGCGACCAGGGCAAGCTTCTTTAAAACTAATTACTAATGTTAGGAATTTTTTTTTTTGCCCCCAGCTATTCAGGTGGCCATTACCTTTATTGTCTGTTTTGAGGCACCTTATATTCCAATGTTTGGAAATTTGCCTTTTGTTTACCAGGCTGTAATACCCCCAGTATATGATATAGTTTAATTGGCAAATATTAATTGGTATGAAATATAAATTATATCCTGCTATGGCTGAGAAGCCTGCTGGCAAAGAGGAACTGGCTGCACACATGCATTGCAAAACTAGGTGAGACTGAAACCTCAGGTCATGGCTAGGTCATAGTCAGGGAAGCTGTGGTGATAATGGACTTGCAAATGTCCCTCAACAACTTGACCTTTAGAAACAATAGTGCCTGAAACTGCCTCCACAGAATGACTGTGTTCAATCCTCTTTCTTTGTCCACCAAAACTCCCCTTTTGTTCCCTCACCTGTCCTACCATTAAGACACTATCACAATTTCCATCAGTCCTTTGTTACCTGATGCTAAGGCAGTTAACTCATTCTGGAGCCCATTGTCTAACTCTGCCAGAGAGCCATTAACACCTTCCCCCTCAGGGCAGAAAAAAGAGTATTTAAACCCTGTCTCTTAGCCAGATAGCTTGTAATATTCTGACATAGGTCATCACTCTGCTGCTCCAATTCCCACTCTGGTACTACCCTCAGAATCTAGTCTGAGTCACTTCAGTTCATCTCTTTTTTCCAGATAGCTAAATATCACCCACTTTGCCCAGACATCTTGCTCTCCAGTTTTTCCTCCCTTTCCTTCTGCTAGTCTTGCATGATTGTGAGAATGCTTGGATCTTGTGTGTGTATGAGATAGTTAATTCCCCCAATAAAACAAACATTCTTTGAATCTCCAGCTGGTGTCCCTGAATTAGTACTGTTATACACAGGTGTAAAAGATCCTGCAAGATTACCCCTCTTCACAGGCCTCTCCTTTGAGCTAATATTCCCCTCTGTTTCATGGAGGCATTGGCATTGCAGGTGGACCTCTGATTCACCCATGTTTGACAGCATTTTTCCACATGTACAGCATCATTCAGGAACGCTCTAAGTGGAAAAAAAAAGATGGTTTACAGCTCACAGCTTCCTTTAATGGTATTTCAGCTGTCTACGACTCCCAGGTGGGGGCAAAAGGAAGGGCCAATATAGCAAACAAATATATTCCCATACTATCCCCCTCCCCCAATGATTTAATGCAAGCATTATTAATGCCTTGTTTCCAACCCCTGGTACAAATCTACCTTTAGTTCTGTTCCTTGGTCATTCTTAAACTTGTCCGTATCTTGGGATGCTATGATCAATAAATAGGCAATGTTCCATGAGTCTCAACAGACAGTGAAATTTTTACACAACCCACTACTTTGAAATGTTATTCTAACCTACCAAATACAAGTACACATTCAAATGTAATTTCATCAATTCATCATTGACTCCATAAATCAAAGGATGGTGGAGAGGAGTGCAAACAAACTAGCCTTTTAAATCAGGCACTGTGACAATTTATCACTAGACCAACCATTATCTCAGTGAAATTAATGCTAACTTGGCATGAACAGTTCATAGAGGTCATGTTGTACACCTTCAGTTTCCTTACAAGATATACATTTTTACTAATCCCGTAGCATGTCATATTCTTTTCATAAGCCAGTCGATACCTTCTGTGTGTACACTAAAATTTGATATAAATCTGTCCTTTATCATTGTGGTCTTAAATAAGCTGTGCTAAAACTATGTTGTTTTAGCACGTGTTTTAGCACATGTTGGAAAGAACGAAGTCTAATAAATTTGCTTCTTTAGGATAAACATGGCATTTGATAATATAATAAATGTCTAGTGTGGCAGTCAGCAACACAATTCCCATTGTAATTTTACTCTGTTGAGGACAATAAAATTTCTTGCTGAAGAGCTTACCCCTGTGGATACACTGTGATTGGATATGACTCTCCTATCTAGCCTACCTGCCCAATATTCCATCAGGACTACTGCAATGTCTTTAGAAAGGCAAGGATGTGTGATCATATAATATATGTTTAATCCAAAGCAATGTTTTTACTTTTGCAGCATGATGGGGGATTCAAAGTCCCCTCATGTTTATATTATACCCATATATCTATATCTATAATATAATATACACATTACATGTGTGTGTGTGTGTGTGTGTGTGTGTGTGTAGTATAAAATATATAAACATGAGGGGACTTTGAATCCCTCATCATGCTGCAAATGTGTGTGCGTGTGTGTGTATATACACACATACATTTGCAGCATGATAGGGAATTCAAAGCCCCCTTATGTTTAAATTTTATCTATATATCTATATCTATATCTATATCTATATAATATAGAATGTATAAAATATATAAACCTGAGGGGAATCTGATTCCCCCATCATGCTGCAAACGTGTGCGCACACGCACACACACACACACACACATTTGCAGCATGATAGGGGATTCAAAGCCACCTTCTGTTTAAATTATATCTTTATATCGATATATCGAAATCTACAGCTATATCTATTTTATGTATATAGATACACAGATAGATAGATGGATAGATAGACAGATACAGATATAATATTAACATTAACAACAACATTAACAATATTATCATAAGGGGACACTGAATCCTCCATCATGCTGCAAATTTCTGTGTATATGTATGTATACATACTATATACACATACACATACACATTTGCAAGCATGATGGGGTATTCAAAGTTCCCTCATGTTTATATATTTTATGTAGTATATATATATTATATAAACATGCTGGGACTTTGAAGCCGCTATCATGCTGCAAATGTAAAACTTTACTTTGGATTAAACACATATTATGTGATCACACATCCTTGCCTTTTTAAAGACATTGCAAGAATCCTCACGGAATATTGGGCAGGTAGGCTAGATATATAGATATAGACATATAGATATATAGATATATAATGTGTGTGTGTGTGTGTGTGTGTATAAAATATTATATATTATTATATTTTTATATTATTATATATTATCTATTTGTCTATCTATCTTTTTTATTTATTTTAGTATGAAAAGAAACCAGTATGGATTTTTTTTCCAGAGATTAAAAAGAAACTCAAATCAAACAACTATGAGCGCCAGTGAATCTACAATGTAATTTCTAGAAACTGGCATTTTGACTTTGTAAATGCATCCAGCACAATTTTACTCCAGGCCATTCAGAGAAGTTAAAATGATGGCTTCCAGGTTTCCAGTGTGGGTTACAGTATCATTATTCACCATTGCAACTAGTTAAGACAATCAAACAAGCCCATTGCTGTAGCCATGTAAGCCGACAGACTGGGATACACCAGAAAGAAAACACATTTCCTGCCCTAGATCTCTAACCGAGATCCAACTCTGCCCATTTTACAGGGCTCTTCTTTGATGCCGAACCATGTAATAAAGAGACCAGGCACAAAGTTAGGTTAACTAAGGGCCATTTTATTTTGTTTTATTATAATATTATATTATTATATAAATTATTTTATTGTTATATTATATTATATTATATTATATTATATTATCATATTTTATTAATATACTTGTTCTATTTAAATTGTGTTAGCCTGAAAGCTAGAAGGGTAGGGGTGAGTAACATGATACGGGTCCATCTGATGCTAGCATACCCATGGGTGACAATACCTCAGTCCCAGTGTTACCCTGACTTCTGGGGGTTCTCTGGAGGATGCCTTGATTTGCCCCAAAAATGCAAAGACTGGTAGAATTAGTGGAGCACTGGCCTTGGCAGAGCGAAGGGCAGGGTAATCCAGCAAGATCTTCTACCCAATTTTTATGGGGTCAGACCATGCAAAAACCAGACAAATATTAAAAAGTAAGCTAAAAATGTGTTTATATTGGGGAAATTCACTCATACATGCACACAAGATACATACAGTCAAGCATTCACACAACAGCTAACTGAAGGAGAAAGGGAGGAAAAACTATGGATAGAAAGGCTGAGGTTTTGGGGGGTTATATAGTTACCATTCCAGAAGAGTAGTGAAGAGCTTGAAATGTGATATAGACTTCTGTCTAAGGGTAGACAGATCAGGATTCAGAGAGACATAGTGGAGTCTTGCATTTCATCTGACTGCAACTGACTTCTCAAAACCAAGAGCTTATATACTCTCTTTTCCTCCCTGAAGGGATGTGAGCTGATTGCTCTCCCAGCTTAGTGAACAATGGGAGTTGCAACACAGGCAGTGGGGTTTGATTGGTTTCAATGTCTTGGTTGAGAGGGGGTTTGTGGGCTAGCTACAGTAGGATATGCACACAGTAGGGGTCCTGGCCTCTGCATCTGGACACCTTATTGTTTTCTGATGTTGGCAGTTGATAGGATTAGCTCAGAACCATTAAGTCAGGCTTTCTTGGTTAATGTCAGTGACTTTTGACCTGGCTATGCTGAGGTCACCTCTAACCTACTCCCAGCCAGTGTCCCTTTCTTCCACATGGCCTTGCCAGCCATAAGTATAATTTATATTTTATGCCAACACATCTGCCAATTAGCACATTTTGCCAATTAGACCGTATCAAAGCATGGAGGTGTATGGCTGGTAATACCAGGGAGAATCCAATTTGCTTTGGTTGTTTCCCAGTCCAGCATCTTAACCCAGGGACTCCCACCCAAGCTGCAGGGCTCTAAAAGTGAGAGCCTTATTCCCAGGTTAACCTCAAGGGTAGCCTCCTTCACTGATCCCCTGGGCCACAGGGCCCTAAAGAGCTGGTTGTACAGCCCCACTCTACATCAAATGGGTGCTAATAGGGGATCACCAAAGTTTTATTATCCTCCATTATCTGCCAAAGGACAACCCACTTAACTATATCATCCAACTGCTTCACTGTTTCCTTTGCCCCTATCAAGTGTCTTGATTTGGCACTTAACACCAATCGAGTTTAATACTCTGGTCTCACTCCACAGAGACCATTAGAAGCTTACCTTCCTCTGCAGCGAAGTTTATCATGCAAGTCCAGATAGGTATTCTTTACAGTAACACTGGGCATACTTTTCAGGTAAAAATAAGGATTTCATTTTATGGGCTTGTCTAGTTTATGGTCCAGTCTTTTTTATATTCTAGCTTTTCTAGACATGTGATATGTTAAAGGGAAAGAGAGAGATCCTAACAATAGTAGACTCAAGTCCAAAAGCTCCATTTTTCTATCTTTCACAACTTGTTTGGGATTGTTACTCTGATAAGAAAATAGAGTCCAGTTCCGGCTCATTGGTTCCCCTCCCTCCTTTCTTTAATCCATCTCCTGGATCCCACTTTACTTCCTTGCTTCCCATTTGTACATATTAAAACTACCTTTTAAGTTTAATCCTATGCCTTTCTTCATATCATACGCTTCTCCTCTTGGTTTATCTCATATTTTCTCCATGTTCATTTTCTCCATGTTCAGTAAAAATGGCTGAAAGAGTTTCTCCACATTCTTTGTTTTGTCATTCATTAGTAAGAGTTATTTGCCCACTTTGAAAAAAATAACCTTTCTTTTGGAGAACACACCAGGTCTAGTGATGCTGAGATCAAGCATGTGGTTTTGTAAAAATAACAGACAGCCAAAGAAGACAAACACTTTGAACTCTAGTATAGAAGATTCTTCCCCTCCACCCTCTCTCCCATTTCTGTATATTTTATACTGAGAAACAACCATATCCACCTAATTTGCATGGTTTTCATACATTTGTCGTATGTTCCTTGTATCTGTGCTGTGTATCTGCAGCACAAAATGCAATCCCCCTCTTGCCTTGGAGACTTCTGGAATTAGCATACATTGCATTCCTTTTCAAATGTCCTTTTTGTGTGTGTATGTGTTTTAATTCTGTGACACTTTAGTCTTTTTAAAAGGTTGACATTATTTTCTATATGCTCATTGCCAAGCTCTGTTGTATTCCAGTTTTCAAACATCTACATCATCATTCCTAGGGGACAGCTCAAACTTTTTCGACCCAGCATTCCCCAGGATTTTCCCCTTGCCATGTTCAATCAAAGCTAGTAACACAATCTCTCTCTGTCTTTGCTTTTAAAGAAAAAAGAGATTATTTCTGTCCACATGCTAAAAGGGAAGACATATTTATTCAGTCTGTCACATGGATAAATGCAGTCCAACAATTCAGCAAATGAAGGGCAACAAAGAAAAAGGGAGTGAAACAGCTCAGGCATCTGTGTTCTGTTTCTATATGGAAAAACACACACACACACATGTATACGTAGGAAGCAATGCAATTACAGGGGGAAAGTTTATTTTTAAAAAACCTGTACTAGAAACAGGGACACTTCTATACATTTTCAGATCCAGAAAACCCGATCTGCAGTTTTCTTGCTGTCTCTTTCTCAAAGCGTCAACATAACTTTCAAATTAGAATACATTCTTTACTTTATGGTGATGTTTCCTACGCAAAGGACTTGATAATAATACATTTTATGTTTCTGACTCTAAGCCTAGAGAAACGAAAGCTGTTCACATTGAATTATTTTCTAACTGGGCTGAACTGACTGGCAGCTTGGCTTTGTGAGTGAAAAGAACATGCATAGAAAACAGAAGCACCACATTCTACCTCAGTGCATGTTATTTTGGCAAAATACCTATGACCATGGGTATATCTTTGAAGGGAATTTCAATATAAAGTGAAACAAGAAACAAATGAGGAGTTTTTTGTCTTAGCTATGACAGAGATTTAATTCCTAGGCAAGCATTTTTTTTAATTCTAAAAAATGCTCTATAATTGCCTCCTCCTCCTCCTCATTGTTGTTGTTAGGATACTGAAAACTTAACTTAAAGGTGCTCTGATTATAGGAGACAAGGGCCCTTACCAGACATGGGGGAGGAGCTGCACTAAAACGCTACTCACCAGACTTCTTCAGCATCCGGGCGAGTCCGTCGGGACGAGGAGCAGTGCGAGCTCGTCGCTTCGCACTGCTCCGGCATCCAGAATGGTGGCTTCTGGTTGGTGGAGGCTCTCCACCTACCGGAGAAGCTCGCCAGCCTAAAGCCCGCCCCTGGCAGATCTGCAGGCACGGACTAGTGCATGCCTGCAAATCTGCACCGGGGCGCAGCGACGGAGCGACACGGAGTTCCGAGCTCTGTGCTTTTTAAAAACCTCTAAAAAGAGGTTTTTAAAAAGCATGCTGCACGACCAGTTCCGGTTGCTTCGGAGCAGACTGAGGTGTGGAACTACAAAAAGTAGTCCGCCCCAGTCCACTCTACGGTGCAGAAGACCTCCTTCGGAGGTTGCTCTGCACCGTTTCAATTGCCCCGTGTGGAAAGGGCCAAGGATTAGGCCCAAGATTCTTCTACCAGCAAAAATCCCCTTCTGCATTTAGAATAGTTTTCTGTTGGGTGATTTCAGACCTATTGTGACTGAACAATCTGCTGGCAGAAGTGCTCTGCTGGTTAAGTTCTAGTGATAGAAGAGTAAAAAAGTTGCTGAGAAAGGATGTGGTGAAGGATCCAAATTATAGCAGATGCAGACATTCTGAAGCTAAGGGACAAAACCACAATGTCAGTGTAAAGTTAAGTCTGGGTGAGGGTAATCCATAGCAATATTCATATTCCTAAGCGGAGAGTATTTAAAATCCAGCATAACTTCATCTGACCTAATGGATTCTCATGGACTAGGACTTCTCTTCCTCCTATTTCAGCTAAACAATAAACAACAATATCTAATTTGTAAATTCTGCAAAATTGATGAATAACCTAGAGTTTCTTTTGGGGCATGGGGAAAAAAGAATATTAGATTTAATTTATATTCTTTAAAGAATATCTGGCAGAAAAGAACGCATGCTCATATTCACAATAATATTTAATACTTGCTGTGGACAGTGCACTTTTATTAAAATGTACGTATAAGGTAGAGTTGCAAACAAAGAATATGGATGTTTATACTTCAACTGGAAAGGTTTTTATTGCATCTGTTTTGATGTGTCTTTCCTTTTGAGCTGGTAGATTTGAGATTTAATTTCTTTAGCCATTACTGTATCTACAGCAGTAAATCAATTAATGATTAAATTAAAATAACACTTAACAGAGTATACAACAGTCAAAGTTTCAGCTTAACAGGTCTCAATAGCTAGATTGTTTTATTCAGAAAACAAAATCAACCATTTTAGTAAAAATGTTTTATAGAAATGGTTTAGTTTCAGTCTCTGAAATGGAATTTGCCAGTGTTAGGCTAATGCATTTATCACAAACAAAATGCAGCCAGAAGCTGGAAGCTTAGTTGTTCCCTAAGAATACAGTACTATGTCACAAGAAGACTCTAGAAAACACTTTATCTGTTCTACTTAATGAAGCACAGCAAGCAGTGCTTGGAGGCTAGTGGTATTGTGTGCGGTTTAGCGTCATTAAGTTCACCCAGATGAAGGTTACATTTATTTTTGTGAGAATGCAATAAAAATGTACTGTTTAGTGATTATAAAGTTTGTCACTGAATAAAAACAAGAGATAGATGTAACCTTTTATGTTTAAATATTAATATCCTAGTACACAAGCCATTTCTAAGCAAAATAGGCCAATTTAGCAATACATGGTTTGCGATTATGTCGGAAAGTATCCCATCCTGCAAGCACATTCTTCTACAGTGATATAAGTTTAAGCCACAAAATAAGTTAAGCCACAAAATTACTTAGTTTAAGAAACAGACTAAGGGTGGAATCCTTTATCCCTAATATACTATATGGGAATGTTAAGGCATTGTATGCTTCTGTCAAACAACATACTATGGTGTAACATCAGGATGAACTGGCAGAATGCTACTTTGTCAGTAGAGGACTCAGAGTGGGATAGTGACAAGCAAGAACTAAATTCAAGTCAATTAGTATGCTTCTGCAGTTACCTCTTCCATCTGCCTTACACTGTGGAACAGGTATAATTTAAAACTTTACTGTTGAATCCCGCGAAAAGAAAAGACTCCATGCTATACCTCCTCTCACATTGTTATTACTCCCCCGCCATTTATTTGCATCGAAAATTTCCCCCTAACTTGGGATTCAAGGTGGGTTACAAATTTTATACTTTAAAAAGAACAAGACACCTAAAAACATACAAAAGGTAAGAATTAAAATGTAATTAAGGTAGTCACAGTTGTTAAAAGAATCAGACCTACATGTAAAAGATAAATTTTCAATTAAAGAGATTTTAAAAGCTATTAAAACTTTTCAGTTTCTTTCATCTTTTCAAAATGTCTGTCAGAGTGAAAAAAATTAAGATTTTTGCCTGCTGATGGAAGGTCAGCAAGGAGGTTGCCATTCTGGTCTCTCTCAGAAGGGAGTTCCAGAGTTCAAGGGCAGTCACCAAGAATGCCCTCTTTTGTCTCATTTTTTTCCTCAGGCAGCTACCAAATGCTTCTTTCTGGTACTGGCTGACCTGACAAAATGGCAAGGAACCATAGTGTGTAAAAGAAGGTGGGAAGTAATGGACAGCAGTGGCAACAGCACATTTGAATCTCTCCAGAATCCAGGTTTTACAGTCTTCTGAACAAAGCAGGTTTGGGAGTCTTGCAGCATTGTTGTTCTTGTTGGTTTCCTTTAAGTCATTTCCAACTGATGGTTACTGTAAGTCTGAGAGTATGTGACTGAGACATATTCCACAGACCTGTGTCACCCTAGCTTTGGGGACGTAAGAAGAGCTGGATCATGATAACGCTTCGTCATGGTCCAGTCCTTCTCACATCACCAGCCAGTGTGATTGCTGGGTAAATCATTGATGGATTTTCTCTGTCAAGGACCCCCGATCGTGCAATGCTCCCACAATTACCAGCCCTGCAGAAGGGCAGGAAGCACAATGGAGGCACTTCCTTCCCCAGCACAGCATTGGAAAGAGCCCTTTGCACTGTAAAAGGAAAAGGTATATGCCTTGTGCTCCAGTCCACAGGAAGCCAGTCTGGTGCACAGGAGAGTATTCTCATTGCACTCCCTTTCCAGCAAAGGTACTGCTGGGATTGTGACCACAGAGCAATGTTGAGGGATGAGGAGAATTTTATTCCTTCAACTTTTAGAGGATGCATTGATTGCAGGGGGTGGGTGGGGGTGGAGATAAATACCCTAAATACACTGTTGTTGTTGTTGTTGTTGCTGCAGCTGCTATCATGTACCTTCAAGTCATTTCCAACTTACAGAAATCCTAAAGCAAACCTAAGATACCATCCTAAGACATGGTACAGTGGTTTGGGCATTGTACTACAACCCTGGAGGAAATTTGGAAACCTACTGGGTGACTTTGAGTGTGTAACACTCTGTTACTCGAAGGAAAAAAAAAACTTAAAGGCACACAACAACAAGCTGAATCTATCATGAGGTTTTCTGGAGCTGACAGCATGTGATGTATCCATGGTCACTCAGTGGGTTTCCATGGCCAAGCAGGAGTTGAATCTAGATCTCCAGGGTCATAGTCCAACACTCAAAACACTGTACTAGATCTTGTCTAATCATGGAAGCTGAGCAGGGTCTTTTTGCTTAGTACTTGGGTGGAAGACTATCAATGAATATAAGATACCGTAGGCTATAATTCAGAGAAAAGAATTTCCAAAGCCACCTCTAAGTACTCCTTGCCTAAGAAAACTCTATGAAATTTATGAGATCACTATTTGTTGACAGGTGACTTGAAAGCACATACACACACATTTAAGAGAAGGGTGGGTTGAATGAGTCTACAAACTACGTGTCTTGAAAATGAAAGGCAATTATTAAAGTTTAGTGGTAAAACTCATTGATTTAGGTACATAAGCCTGTTCCACACAAAATCTATAAGGGAAAATTTCCATAAAACAAAATCTGGATTGCTTTAGAAATGTACCTATAATACACCCCTTCCATTTGAGTATGTTGTTACATTTCTCATGGAGAAACCAGACAATCTACATACTCAATTTTTATTTACTTTCTTATTTTATTGATTTATTTGTTTATACAGCTGTTTCCAAGTCATGGCCTGCAAACCTATTAACAAGCATTTTTGGTTTCCTGCCAAAAGGTGTAAACCACCAATCTCAGATACTCCTGTCTCTCTCTTTCTCTTTTTTTTTTCCCCTGTCTAAATGATAGAGAACTAAATATGATTAAAAATGGGGATATTTGATAAAATGTGCACAAACACACTTCAGTCAGTAAAGTAGGGGGGATAAGTTGCATGCATTCAGGAAAAAAAGTGTGCAAAATGCATACAACAGTGAGAACCAAAATATGCAACATGGTGAAGGAGATATTCCAATACTGGGTCTTTCTGTTCTAAACTGTGATAGTGCTGTTATTTCACTTTCAACATGCTATGAAATCCTGGGGGTTACAGTTTAGGGAGCGGCATTTAGAATTCTCGGCCAGAGGTCTCTTTGGCTTCAGTAAACTACAAACCTCAGAATTCTACAGATTGTTGAAAGTGGAATAATAGCACTATAAAAGTGTAGTGTGTCAAGGTTGTTGCCGGGCAGGCCAAGATTTCCTATGAGTGGATGGCAGAAGGAAGAGGTGGTGTGACCAGACAGCCAGGTGCAAGGCCAGAAGGATTGTTATGGTTATGTCTTGTGTATTAGAGAAGGCCACACACCAGAGCACTGATTGGGTCACCCCACTTGTTTCAGGGTGACAAGGTAGCACAAAGGCTGGTGTTTGCCTTGACTAGCTGCCAGTTAGCTGCCCTAGCTGGACCTGCCATGCCATTGGCAGTATACTGTTTGTAAGGGGAGATGCTGCCCGGTTTTTCTCCATTATATTCTGTTTTTCCTCTTTGTCTAATTGCTGGAAAGCAAGCCTGTTTTTGCTAAGCCTTATCTTAGAGTGCAGCAATAAATCAGTACTCTGAGCCTAACTAATGAGCCTCTGGAATTTTTTTCTTGCTTCACTGGGACTCTCTGCTGCGGCGAAGCCTTGCTTCACAGATAGCACTCTGCTCATGCTCAGAGGAGCCAAATCCTGCCAACCCTGACATAGTGTGGAAAGGCTCACTTATACAGCATAGATGGAACAAGAATATCAGTGGGACTCTGGGAAACACAATGAAAATGAAGATTACAGGTTTTCAGGTCTACATTTTCCCCCACATTCTCTTAAATCTATTGTTACTTGTTGTGTGTTGACCAAGCTATTGAAAATTCATTTAGAACTCATGCAACAAAAGGAAGCAAAACAGGAGTCAGAGTGTGAGAGTGTGCTGCCTCTGATAGTCCTGCTTGTTTCAACTGGGCTTCAAATTAGGATAAAGCTGTCTAACTGAAAGATAATTAACATGGTTTCTCAAGTCTGAAGCCTGGATATCTGGCAACTACAAATAATAGATTTTGTCAGGAACTGGTCCTCCTGTCTTCTAAATGAAAGAAACAAGCTTCTAATAATAAGTAAAGATCAATCATGCAGATGCAAAAGAAGAATAACACAATCCACACAAATACAGTGATGAAGAGAAGAAAGAGACCCCACCTACCCATCCACACGCACACATGCAACTTAGAAACTGTAAAATTGAATTTGTACTGACTGTGGAAAAGCTGTTTTTACGTTAAAGGTTCCTTGAAGGACATTTCTTCAGATTTTGCAATAAAATGCTATTAAAAATTTTGAAAAGGGAAGAAAATTATGTCACCACTCAGCAGAAAACTATGGGGGGGGGGGGACTGGCACTAAAAATGTGCAAGACCCTATTCTATGAACCAACACTGCCATCTCCTGGACATTCTAGTATGATGTGTGCCAGACACACCTAATGCCTTGGTTGTGGGTTCATGTCATCATTTCCATCATCAAATCTTGTGGAACCATACTGCAGAGGAAGACTAATTTTATGTCAAGTACATAAATCCGATTCCACATTTAATCTGGACTGATTGTAATCAATACTACTTGATCCCTAAGAATTTTTAAAAACCCAAATGTCTGCTTTTTATTCTTATACATGGCTTCTACTACTGCATCAGAAGTCATTACCAAGGTTAACAGGCATGTTGGCATTCTGTTTATATTACAGCTGTGTGAGTAGTGGTGGACAATAGTTTTGGTAATAGTGGTCTTTTTCATACCACAGAAGATTCATGCAAAAAGAAATGCATCTTACCTTGGGAGTCTGCACATTTATGAAGTCTACAGAGATAATCTTTTCAGAGGAATAAAGTGCAGACAAAACTATGTATAACTGCTAAAAACATGAATGACAACAAATCTACACAACCAAAAGAATACAAAGAAACATACTTGGCTAAAAGTGTGTACATTAGGCTAAAATAAATAAATGTGCACATTAAGAAAAGATATGTAGAGAATTGGCACAAATATTTATGCAATAAACACATCACATTATGAAACATGGACAAAAACAAAATGCAGGGTAAGTGTTGGAAAAGCCTCATTAAAGCACAATAGGGAGATTTAAAATTTCTGTATCTGAGAAACTGGATGTTAAAAAGCAGATTAAAATTTTCTCTTCCTAATTTTGGAGATATCCAAGTATAAAATTGCACCTCAGTTGTTAATTAGAACTCTGAATTTAGTTTCATGCATCTTCTCATAATTTTTACTATATTATTTATATGGGTAAACTAACAAGAATATCAATAGATATTAAAATATTTCACAAAGCTGTTAGCTGAAAAAGGGAATCTGGGTGTCCTTTTTGAAAATTGTCAGCCCAAACAAAAATGAATCCCAGGAGCCAAATTGAGAAGATTTAGTACACCTCAAAGAGAAATTGGGAAATGTCCAATGCTCCCATAATCTCTAAATTATACATGGCCATTGAATATTTTTTCTTCTTTTTCAGATAAGTCTGTAGCACTTGGCGGATGGATTTTGTGCTGTAAAAACAATTTCATTTTAAAAGAATAGTAGCAGTAACTGATAATGAGCATAGAAAATGGTCTTACATTTTGTTGTTCCATCTCCCTGAGCACTTGTCCTCTGCCCCACCATGAGAAAAGCTGTTTTTGCCTAAAATGCCTTTAGAAATTCATTCTTGGAAATAAGTTGCAGTTAGAAGTGCATACTGAAAGAGAAAATACGTTGCAAAAAATATATTTAACTCCTAATGATCAAACATTTGATAGTTAGTGTATGGAAACAGTGCTCTATAGCTTCCAGTAATGGCCAGGCTCCTCCACTGCATCTTGAGTATGATTCAACAACACTTGTCAAGTATGATTTGCTATGCCATCTTACTCTGCAAAGTGAGAGTTTGAAAAGACAGTTTTACAATGACCACAATGAATGTTTAAGATTTGCAATCTGCAAATGCAATTTGCTCCAGCCAAAAATGGTGAACTGATACCATGTATGGAAAAAATATCAATGGGATGTATGTAGTGATTGGAGGACTGGGCTAGGACTCTGGAGACCAGGGTTTGAATCCCCACTCAGCCATGGAACTCCACCAGGTAACCTTGGGCAAGTCACTCTCTGAGCCTCAGAGGAAGCCAAGGATAAATCCTTTCTGAACAAATGCTGCCAAGAAAAATCCATGATAGGTTCACTCTAGGGTTGCCATAAGTCAGAAATTATTTGAAGACAAATAACAACAGCAGTATGGCAGGAGTTGGAAAGTAGATGGCAAACTTCGAGTTAGTACTTTCTTATGTGGATTTTGTGATGACGATTTTAGTACCTGGTTTCCTACGCTTTTTTCCAGCATATTGGCCTTTTTCGCACTTAGCGAAGAAATCGCCCCATGCCAGTACTCACCGGACCGGAGTGCTCCATCGGCAGGTCCAGGTTCATCCGGAGCAGTGCGTGGCCACGTTCGCACTGGTCCAGGGACGAAAATGGCGGCTTCCAGTTGGTGGAGGCTCTCCACCAACCAGTGAAGATCGCCAACCTAAAGCCCGCCCCCGGAAGATCTTCAGGCTCACACTAGTGTGAGCCTGCAAATCTGCACCGGAGCGCGGCCACAGAGTGGCGCACTCAGTGCTTTTGAAAGACCTGTTTTAAGCGGTCTTTCAAAAGCAAGGAGAACAACCACTTTGGGTTGTTCCAGAGTGGGTTGAAGTCCGGAACTACACAAAGTAGCCCGGACCCAGTCCACTCCCAAATGCAAACGTCCTCCCTGGAGGACGCTCTGCACCGTTCTAAAAACAAAGTGCGGAAAAGGCTATTATTGTGTGAAGAACTTAGATGATCTCACTCAATATTAGAAAATATGCAGTGCTATACTATACTGTGCTATAGAATACATTCACTTAATTAGGAAATTTTCCCTTTCATCGTCATTCAGTGTGACAAAAAGTGCTGCTTTCCTGTGGTGTCATGGAAGTCCATAGTTATGCATAATTGAATTGTTGCTGTTTACCTGTATAACTTGAAAAAAACTTTGGATCACTCCAAATCACACTTTTACTCCAACGGAGGAATGTCCTTACTGGCATGCCATATAGTTGAGCAGTGACACAAATCTTTGTTAATTTTATTCTTCTAGGAAAGAATAAATAGTGTAACTACTTTTTCTGCCAGCTTCAAGAAAGTCCTTGTGAACTGCATAGTTCCTCTGCACTATTAATAAACTAGAATCTTTTATGGGGGCTGATTTCACAGAAAACATCATTTTCCGTGCAGAAATTTTTGAACAGAAAATAGCATTCCTATGGAGAAAAAGTCATTTTTTTCTGTCCAGAAATGGGCATTTTTTGAGTGGAATAAGTCTATAACTGTTTAGACTCTCATCCTTTCTCTTCATAAGAGTTTTTTTGACACTCAGAAAACATTTTTTCTTCAACCCCTTCTTGGATTCAAATATTTCTAAATATTCTTGCAATACCTTTCTTCTACTTCATTTTTGTATAAGGTACTGTCAATAATAGCAACTTCACAAAAATAATGCCAAAACTTAAGAAGTGAACTACAGTGATTATTTCATTTCTTCTGGGCATATAGGCTTTAACTTGTTAAAATAAATCATCATAACACTCACCTCAAATAGATGTTTACCATTCTTTATACTTGAAGTCCTAATTTACCGCATTTGATATGTATCCATGTGAGCTTGTTATTCATGCATACCCATTGATAATTTATACTACTTGAAATTGCCACACAGTCAGCCTGATATCAATACCTGGAAAGATTCCAGAGCAGATCACTGAATAGAAAGTCTGTAATCCTCAGAAAGGAACACCATGATCATTACAAGTCAACATAAGTTTCTCAAAAACAAGTCATGCCAGACTGTTCTTATTTCTTTTCTGATAAAATTACAAGCTTGGTAGATGAGGGGAATGCTGTAGATATAGCATATCTTGACATCAATAAGGCCTTTGACAAAGTCCCCTGTGATACTCTTGCAAACAAGCTAGTAAACAAGCTGGTAAAATCAGGGCTACTATTTGGTGGATTTGCAATTGGTTGACCAACCTAAATCAAAGGGTGCTCCCCAATGGTTCCTCTTCATCCTGGAAAGAAATGACTAGTACGGTGCCAACGAGTTCTGTCCTAGGCCTGGGTTTTCAACATCTTTATCAATGACTTGGATGATGGAATAAAGGACATGCTTATCAAATTTGCAGATGGCAGCAAATTAAGAGGGATAGCTAATACCTTAACAGAATAGAGAGCTGGGTCAAATATAACAAAATTAATTTTAATAGGAAGACATATAAGTTAGGGTAGAAAAATGAAATGCACAGATACAAGATGGGTAACACCTGGCTTGACCACAGTACATGTGGAAGGGATTTAGGGGTCTTAGTTGACCACAAGGTGAACATGACTAAGCAGTGCCGTGTGGCAGCTAAAAAGGTCAATGCCATTCTAGGATACGTCAATAGGAGTATAGTATCTAGGTCAAGGGTAGTAATAATTCCACTCTATTCTGCTTTGGTCAGATCCCACCTGAAATACTGTGTCCAGTTCTGGACACAACAGTTCAAGGATACTGAAAAGCTAGAACGTGTCCAGACAAAGGCAACCAAAATTGTAAAAGGCCTGGGAGCTGGGTATGTTTAACCTGGAGAAGAGAAGGTTAAAAGGTCACACAGTAGCTATGTTCAAATATTTGAGAGATGTCATATGGAAGATGGAAGAAACTTGCTTTGTGCTGCTCCAGAGACTGGGATACTGAGCAATGGCTTCAAACTTCAGGAAATGTGATTCCATCTAAGCATTAGGAAGAACTTCTTGATAGTAAGAGAGGTTTGACAGTGGAATATGCTGCCCTGGGTTGTGGTGGAGTCCCCTTCTTTGGAGGTTTTTAAACAAAGGCTGGGTGGCCATCTCTCAGGAATGCTTTGATTGTGTCTTCCTGCATGGCAGGGGGTTGGATTTGATGACCCTTGTGGTCTTTTCCAGCTCTATGATTGTATGAGAAGCATTCCTGAGATGTAAGCAGACCCTTCAACTAGTATACCTTGAGCAAGTGAAGTCTAAAAGTAATGAGGAAGGTAGAGATTTGAAACAGGGTCATTTTATTCTGAACTCAATTCTGTGTTGTTTATGCAGCACAGGGTAACTTTTCAACAAAAAGAAAGAAAACACCCAACAGTTATTCGCTTGCAACACCAGAATAAAATTTCTCCTCCATTCTAAATCGCAATTGGGCCTGTATTAATATCTGCAGTTGCAAAGGTAGGGGGAAATTGTTTGTTATTAGCTTCAGTAATGTTTGTAACTACTCTGCAGTTTTAATACCATGAAGGACATTTGAGGGCCATGAAGTGGAAGGAAAATAATTTCAATATTGTTCCTAGATAGAAAACCAAATGTTCCCCTGGCTAAAAGGATTATATCTGGGAATCTTTCCCGAGGACAAAATTAGAACTGCATATTCATTTATCAGCCAGAAGATGCTCCATAAAGTGCACTTCGCCTCTATAGGTGGTAAGGAATGCAATTAATTAATTCCTCACATTAAAAGAAATCAGCTTTCTATTCAGCAGCACAGCTCAGGCTTACTATGGTTTAATTTTCTAAAGGATACATTACTGGTTTCTATATTTATGGAACACAAATGCAAAGCTATTACTTTTTAAAAAAATTAAATAAACATTCTACCAAACTGAAAGCAGTTCTCTTGCCAAATAGGCTATGCTTTAGGCAAAAATGAGGATTGTGTTTTGTTTTATTAGTGCTTCTCTAGCCCAGCAGCAATGGCAACCCTGCTGATTTCATTTTCATTTAAATATTTTTCTGCCTGTCATTGTCCTAGTGGTAATGAGGGAGAAAATATGTTGTTCTAATAATTGCTTATATGATGAAATATTTATATCAGCAGCACGACGTTCCATCTTCCTTTCCCTTCTCTTTATCCTTCCTTTCCATGTCTTGTTGATATGTACGGAAAGATCCAGATTAATGGCATGATCATCTATACTTTTATTCAGATACTATCTCCACTGGCTCCCATGTGGCTCATTCTCTAGTCTGCAACTTTTTTACCACCTTCATCTTGAACTTTTCAGTAACTTGCTTAATCCTATCACTGAAATCAATGGGACTTAATACTAGCGCTTCCCTTTGGCTGGAAGGTCCCCTTGGATTGTAACCAAGCATGCAGAAGCTTTTCATTCTCTCCGTGTTTACTGGTAGTTTATCTTTATTTGGAGGAAGAGGATAGCAAAAATTGCATATGGAAGTGTTTTGAAATGTAGTGACTGTATTTAAAGCTGCAAAGACTGCAATAGCAAAAGTATGGAAACCTTGAAACTTTTCACTTATATATGAGCTGTCTGGAAATAATTGTATTATTCAGGGATGCAATCTAAGAACACTTGTCTGGGAGTAAGTCTGAATTAACTCAATAGAATTCACTCCTATGGAAAAATAGGTAGTATTGCAATATAACTGAAAACATCTTCAGACTCAGAATGTAGACTAGTCAACACCAATTTTCAATATAACTACAATAAAGGTATTCAATTTTTGAATATGGACTGGTGTTTTGCAAACCTTCAATAATGAACTTTTCCACCCTTGAATGTCAAAAATACTCACTGGTTATGTGGGGGCAACAGTAAGAATTGCTGATGGTATAAAGAACCTGCATTATGTTAATTTCTGCTTGAGTTACTAAACTAGTAACATGACATACACAGATTCAAGTGACAGATTCAATAATTCTATTGTGCATCCAATTCGATGGAGAAACACCTAGCCATTCCTCAAAAAACCTGATTAGAAACAGACAAATGTACAATTGATCACATAGGTATACTGTGGGCAACCTCCATTATGAGTGCTTTATGTTCCCAACTGCAGGACCAGACAGGTCTCTCAATATATACATATGCACAATGCACACACAATGCACATATATACAGTCATATAAGTCCTCTTGAAGTGATAATCTCCCCTTTCCTGACCTCAGTGTGGGTGACAGCACAAGAATAGTGAAAGAAGCTGATCTATCCAGCAAGTGATGCTGTTGATTCCTACCATTTTTAGTTGCCTGGGTCCCAGTGGCATTACTTAATTATTTGAGACAATTAAAATGGTAGATGCTAGTTAACAACAATTTCTAGCCACCAGCAATGGCCTACATTGCATGATATATGCAGCTTTTGGTAATTTAATTGTTTTACAGGGCAATTCTATATATGCCTATAAGATACAAGTCCCCACGGATTTAAGGGGCTTACTTCTGGATACAGAATTCTAGCTTTAATTATAGAAGAACACTAGCATTGTTCTCACTAGTTTGGAATTATGATGCAACTAACATAATATTCATTATTCTTGGTAGGAGGGAATCTCTTTAGATGACAACTCCAGTATTTTGTCACGTTAATCCTTCCTGTCCTTTACAAATAGTTGTAAACCATGTGGTACATAATACTATGACATAAAATATAACAAAATTTACTTTCAAGGAATTAGTGTTTTTTTTTTTTAATTATGAGTACTTATAGTGCCATCTATCCCCCCACCACCTCCCTCACAGCATTGATGGGACAGAAGACAGAATCTTTATTTTCCAAACACTTCTCTGGCAACACAATTCTTGGTACTAAATCCAGCCAAATTCAAATGAAAATCTATTCCCAGAGGTAAACAGAAGGCCTCCTTCTTGAAAATGTCAATTCATGCATGCATCTGTTCCATTCATTATATTCATGAGGTTAAGGTGGGCAGGGCAAACAATCTAAATAAACAATGACAATATTCATCTGTTGTATGTCCAGGTATTCCCAGTGGTGTATGCAGTGCCAGGCACAGACTGCAAAAGCTATTCAAAGATGTGAAATTAAGACTGAATTCTCAGAAGTAGAAGCATGCAGGAAAACCAGGATTCCATTTGCCAAACCTGCCACTAACTGTGATAAGAATGGACAAGAACTTCACAAGATCTAAATACTGAATAGAATAAGGTTGCTGCTCAACCCAACTATGCCTCTCAACCAAAGATCACACCTGAAATTGCTTCAACATGCACAGCCCATGATACCAATTTAGACAAGGAACATGTTGGGGGAGGTTGTTGTCTCTTGGGTAACTATAGTATGCAAAATAAAC
This sequence comes from Cyclura pinguis, assembly GCA_030412105.1. Taxonomy (NCBI): domain Eukaryota; kingdom Metazoa; phylum Chordata; class Lepidosauria; order Squamata; family Iguanidae; genus Cyclura; species Cyclura pinguis. The sequence continues at coordinate 148,016,197 of CM059601.1, read as the reverse complement.
TAGTATGGCAATACTTAGAGATCTTTAGCACGGGGAAGTGTGTGAACTCAACACTTAACAGATTTAAAAAAAAAGAAAAAGAAAAAGAAATCTGCAATGATAGAAGTTTTGTGTACAGTCATTATTCAGCATTTTCCACAGATTTAACAGGTTTTAATAACTCAAGGCTACAGGTTACTATATGTGAGGATATGTGCCTTCAAGTCACCTGTCAACTTATGGCGATACCATGGATTTTATGAGGTTTTCTTAGGCAAGAAATACTTAGAGGTGCCAATTCCTTCTTCTGAAATATAACCTACAGCACCTGGTATTTATTGATCTGGTGGAGTTTGGAGTGCTGGAGGGGGGAAGGAGGGGGGCTACAGCATGAGGGGTGTGACCACTGTGTATGAGGGAATGGCTATAGGCCAGGATGCCACCAAAACACTGCTGCCTGGGGCAAACTGCCCCCTGCCCCCCATCCCTATGTGATTGATTGATGGTCTTCCATCCAAATAGTACTCAGGGCTGACCCTGCTTAGTTTCCAAGATCAGACAGGATCTGGTGCCTTTAGTGTTACTAGGCATAATCTATTTCAAGCCAGACATCATTGCAAGATGATATATGCTGTAAAAGCCACCAAAAGTTTGTACACTGCTCGGTAGAAGAAAAGTTGAAGGGTGTCCTAAGCCAGCACCTTGCAAATATGCATGGAGTGAGTGAATGGTTAACTCTATTGGGCTGTGAGCAGGAGTAACCGTCTATTTCTACAGAACAACTATCTGCTTGCATAATGCTGTACTTATGTATTTCCCCACGACCACTACATGACAATTAATACGTTCACCCAGAAAAATATATCAGCTGTCTCATGGGCTTCTCTTCACAAAGAATGGCACTACAGAGGAAGGATTAAGCTATATTATCAATTGGCATATAAAGTTAAAAGAATTTTTCAAACTTAGTGAAAAGACCATACACAACCTAAAACAAAACATTTATGCACAATGTACAAGGAATGCAACAATAGGAAAAGATTTTCTATTTGTCTCTTTGTTATTCATTGTTTGGTTTTAGGAAACAATATTGTCCAGTCTTGGCAAGGATATTGTTACTGCCCTGGCTAGCCCGAGCTTTGGGGATATAAAAAGATATCTTTTGATATCAATAATTCGGCTTCACATGTCCCTTCCACGTGCTTGTGAGGCCCCCGGACAAGCACTTATACAGGTTCGGCCGATTGTTACCGTAATATTCCTAGACAATACAGGCAGGCCAGAAAACAGCCGACTCGCCGCTTTAGGAGACCCCAAGGCAAGTACCTCCATTAGGTATGCGAGCAACTCTCAAAAGATGCTCTGCCCCGTGCTGGCAGCTTGTTGATCGAGCTATACAACGCTCAAGTATTCCGCGTTTGCATACTGGCTACTCTATTGTTAAATTTGGCTCTAATTCAGTCATTCAAATTCTGACCTTTCGGAGGCTTTGTCTCCAACTCCAAATCTATTGTTTTCCCAAAGTCCGACCTAGCCTGCGGTCACAATTCTCCTTATAAAAACCCCTGATTTTGAGCGCTTCCTTGGATTGCTCCCGAGTTCCAGACCACCTTGCTGCCACTTTGCTTGGCGAGCTTCCCCTCAGCTCCACGTGCTGAGATACATCGAACCCCAGCTTCGCTCTCCATTTTCTTCCGGACTTCAGGACAGGTTTCGTATCACCCGAACCAACTATCCCTCTAAAAATCCCGCTATCTTACTCACACCTTTATTTTCCTTAGTTATCTGTGTGTTTGTGTTGCATACATTGTGTGCTTGTATTTAATAAAGACTATTCATTATTTTCCAACCGGTTTGCTTCTTGACTCAGCCTGACCCCGTAGACACTGGGTTGCAAGATCCTGCTAAGTTACCCTACCTCTCGTTTTGCCGGCTTGTGCTCTGAACTAATTTCCCCAACTTAAAGCAATTTGGTGTCCCTCCCGGGACCCCCAGAAAACAGGGTCACAATGTGTTGTTCTTGTGTGCCTTCAAGTCATTTCAGACTTATGGCAACCCTAAGTAAACCTGTCATGGGGTTTTCTGGGGCTGAGAGTGTGTGATGCACCTAAAATCATCCAGTAGGTTTCCATGGCCAAAAGGAATTAACCTGCTCTCCAGTTGTAGTCCAACCCTCAAACTACTAGACTGGTTCTACTGGATGTAACCTCAGAAGCAGTGATTGAAGAAGATGCCTACAGAAAGACTCTGAAAGGATAGAAGTTTGTATCAACTTGCACATCAAGTCTGAAAACATGAGTGGTCAAAGACAGATTCTTGAGGACCCTAAACAATTCCTAGGGAAGACTCAGTTTGATCTGGTTTCACCTAAAGAGAAATAGAAGTTAATGTGAAGGTTTCTTATCAGGCTTAGTATCTGAAGAAAGTTGTCCCCATGCAGAATATATTGGACATTGGATAGATATCAATATTAATAGCTTCTTTCAGGGGACTGACAGATGGGTCACATAGGAGTGATGAGAGATGAAGTTCTAAGTAAAGTAGTAAATTAAATATTAACAGATTACTAGTCCAGAAGGAATTTACCCAAAATTCATGAAACAATTCAAATGTGAAATTGTTTTATTTTCTATTAGAAAATACATACTTGTCTTTAAGATTGGCTTCTGTGCTACAGAACTGAAAGGTACCCAACATAAGACCCTTTCCACAGAAGCCTCCTCCCCTGGGACAGGAGAGGAACAGGACCTTGATGATACTTCTGCATGACATTATCATGGTCCTATCCTTCTCCCATCACCAGGCAGCATGAACATGGATTAAATCATTGAGAGTTTTTTCCAGTCAATGACCCATGATTGCACAACCATCTTTCATTTACCTGGACTGTGGAAGTGCTGGTAGCATGATGGAGGCACTTTCTGCCACTGCGCAGCCTTGGAAAGTGCCCAGCTGCATTGCAGAAGGAAGAGGTGTGTCCATTGCACTTCCTTCAGCAGGGAGCCAGCCAGTGCTGATGGGAGCAATTTAACAGTTGTATATCCTATAATGACAAGCAAAATTAGTTTCTTGAATAGTAACCTTTTTTTCCTAATAGTGGGACTGACTCTTGCTTATGTTGTGAAAACTTCTGTTGGTATTTCTCAAGACATAATTCCCTAGACTATTGTCAGATTTTGCCCAAAATGGAGTCTGAAGTAGGCTGGATTGTCAGCTGGATTGTCTGACAAATTTCAAAGGCAGATGAATGAATTTTATAGGGAAAGATAAACTTTTTTGAGAAACTGTGCACTACCGAATTACCGCACATTTCTGCTAATCATCAGTCACTCCTTCTCTATTCTTCCCCATCATGTGCATGCATACTGTGAAAGCACTGACATTCTGCCAGCTTAATTGTGCAAAGAAGTATTACCCATTGTTTTCATAATTTAATTTATTTATTTAATTGAATGTTACAGATCAAATTAAACTAAGCAAAAGCCCAGGATTATGTCATTGTGGAATTGCTGCCATACTAATTCCATTTGTTTCTATGAATCAGATTAATTAGATATTCAAACAAAAGCAAGATTAACAAGAGAGAGAGATTAATAAAACAATATAACCCAAGGTTCTTGCATATGCTGATAGAATGAATCTAGCACACATTCAAAATATTTTGGGTTGGATCCAGCTAAATGAGTTGAGTTTATAGATTCCACTGAAATTAAGGGGCTAAATGACACACAAATTAAGACCTACTGATTTCACTAGGAACTTAGTTCCAGCAATTTAGCCAGGACCCAACCCTATATTTTCAATCCCTTTTTTTCAGAGTCTGACAATATAATTCTAATACATACTTGCTCAGAACAAGTGTTCCTTTGAGGAGTGGAGCTTCAGTGGATAACTGGGCAGGATTATAACCTGAAAGATTCAAACTATGAATGTTTGTGTAAAGCCCATCTTCCTTCTCACTGTTTACCCCATTATATATCATTCCCCCTGCCTCAGATGGAGTCAACTGTTTCTTATTGCTGATATGACCCTTTCTGTTGTCCCCTTGGCCTCCTGTATTAGACTCAAGTGCTTCTATATAACGGAAATAATACAAATAATACTTTTTTTTCCTTTTAAGTTGGGGTTCTCACCTAGAATGTGTTGTATCCTGAAAATATATACAGAAATATATATACAAAAATAAGTCACAGCAATCTTTGTGATTACAGCTCAGCTTCAATGTTGAGATTGAACTAGATTGAAATGCAATCTAGTGCTGTCACCAGCATTTAGGAACCTCCTTCCTACTGATGTTACTGTTAACCAATTAGCTGCTTTTCCTCCTTGGAACAGCTGCCTAAACATAGAAGAGTAAGGAAGAAGTTGTTTATCCTTCTTCCTCTTGTCGTGGTTCAGTGGCTCAGAAGAGATACGTGAAAAGACAATGATAGCCAGGATTAAGAGAGAAGTAGTACTAGTACCTCTGGAAGTGTCCTATCTCAGTCTTGGCACAGCTGATAAAACAAACAAAGCAAACGGAATTACTCACAGCTCCTTACTTACTTCCAGGCGGTAAGCACAGACTCATAAATAAATTCCAACAGAGCTCCAAGGCAAGGGAGTGTCCAAGGTCAGTCAGAGTATTCATCAAGGTATCCAGCAGAGTACAAGGTCAGATAAGCACTGACAACTCCTGGAAGGGAAGAATGTCAGCTATATAGATCTGAAGCCTAATGCACCTGTGGCTTGATTAATTGTTGCCAGTTATAAATTCTGAGAGAGTGATGCCGGGTCTCTCTTTGCTGTCTGCACTCCGCAAGGGTGGGTACAGGTAAGTGCTCTTCTGTGTCTGAAGAGGCAGGATTCTCTGTTGGAGCTGGGACTGGCCCCTGTTCTTTTTGTGGCACTGTAGCCTCTTTCTGTACAGCAGGTCCTGGCATGGCCCCTGTCTCAGCCTCTGGCATGCCCCCTGTTTCAGACTTTGAGTCAGAGTTCATGTTCTGGAAGCAGGACATGACAGGAAGTTTGTACTGGGTTCTTCACAATGGTGTAGGTCTAAGACCACCAATCCCAATTCTCCAAAGTTCATTGTGGTCTCTCAGATAACTACATTTCATAGCCCCCCTTAGATAGGGATAATTAATCTAGATCCACTCCAATCTCATTTCAGGGATGGTTATGGCACATTGAAAGCTTTGATCACCATGATGGATGACCTACACTGGGAACTGGAAAGGGGTGAGCCTGTCTTTATTGGTTCTGCTGGACTTCTCAGTGGCTTTTGATAGCATCAACCATGATATTCTTCTGGGCCTCCTTACTGGAATGAGGCTTGGAAGCAATATTTACGATGGTTTTATTCCTCCTTGGAGGGGCAAACCCAAAAGGTTGTACTGGAGGAACTTTGGCTACTGGCCTGTGGGGTCCCTCAGGGCTTGATTCTGTTCATCATGCTAATTAGCTCATGCACAAAACTACAGGGAGGGGGTCACCTGAAGTATTGGAGCCTGGTCCTATCAATATATGAATTACACCCAATTCTATCACTTCCTTTCACCATTTTTCAAGAAATTGATTTTGGTTCTAGACAAGCGTCTGCCTCAAAAATGGACTAGATAAGGGCAAACAAACTGAAGTTTAGCCCAGACAAGACAGAGGTTTGCTTGGTTAGTTTTAAGGCAGATCAGGGAATAAGGATTCAACGTGTGCTTGATAGAATTACACTCTCCTGAAGTCACAGTACTGCAACATTGATGTACTCCTGCATTTGACCTTGAAACTGGAAGCTCAGGCTTCAGTGGTGGCTAGGAGTTCATTTTCATAGCATTAGGCTTGTGTACCAGTTGCATCTGTTCCTTGACAGTGACAGTGACACATGCCTTAGTGACATTCTGTTTGGATTACTGTAACACACTGTACATGGGGCTGGCTTTGACTAGCGTTCAGAAACTTTAGCTGGTCCAAAGAGTTGTAGCCAGATTGTTAAGTGGCAGTGGCTACAAGGAGCATTCAACACTCTTGTTGCAATAGCTCCATTGGTGAAAGAAAGAAAGAAAGAAAGAAAGAAAGAAAGAAAGAAAGAGAAAGAAAGAAAGATTTTTTTCAGTAGTTTTAATTTTTTTTGATAGTTTAATTGTTATTAAACTTTAGTACACGCACAGAGGCAGGAACAACAGCAGCAGCAGCAGTAGCAACAATAATAACAACAGCTAGTCCATTTGTAAATCAAGTGAAGACTTTTGAGGCTCCCTAAGAACCATATTTGCTCTCCCCTGTAATTTGGTAGGCTCCTTTCTAACCAGTCATCTGAAAAAAAAATATGTCTGCCAACAGAGAGGAGGTTTAAGCCTCCCGGATCTGAAAATGTATTAATATGCCTAGTGTTTTACGTGGTTCAAAGACTGGATTTCATTCAAAAGACAACGAATGAATGAATGAATGAATGAATGAATGAAGACAATGAATCATCCAGTTGGAGGGTTTGACTTGAGATTCAGCTGACACTCCTTTCTTTGATATGATGAGATTAAGGTAAATATAGATGTCAATAAGCACTATATGAGAAGATTCATATTCAGAGTTTGGAATAAATACAAAAAACCTTTTGTCCTAAAATGCCTTTGTGGGTTTCTCCTTATGAAAGTATTTTCAGAAGAGAAATATTGTGTAAAGGTAAATGGATCACATATAAAGACCTGTTGATTTTTCAGAATGCCCAGTGGTATATGAAATCTGGTGGTGCTTTAATCCAAGAAGGTTTGAATATTAGATGTTAGCTTATAGACAATTGACTGAGTGTTTTAAGAGGGATAAGAATTTGTTTGTTTAAACCTTCTTAGGCAGGAATTTTGAGAGTAGATAGCTACTCTCAGTTCAGATGAAGAACATTTGATTGCTAAGATGCATAATTTTTTGTTAAAAATTGAAACGGGATGAATAAGTTAAAGATTGTATGATTAAATGGTCTTAGAATGTGGGATATGCTATTCAGTTACACAATGGGAAAATAGGTGGACAAAAGGTTTGAAATTTGCACTATATTATTATCCATGAGATAACATTTCAAAATAATCAATAGATGGTATTTGACACCTGAAAATTGTCCAAAATATATAGTGATTCTTCTAATGTTTGTTGGAAGTGTGGCAAAGAAACAGGAACTTTTTTTCATCTGTGGTGAACTTGTTAGAAAATGAAGAAATGTTGGTGTATGATACACCTGATGGATAAAAAATTAAGCTTAAGATGAAATTAAGCCCAGAGATATGTCAACTGCAACTGACAGAACAAAGGTTAACAAAAGAAAAAAGGGGGGGGGAGGAAGTTCTATAGTATTTGTTTACCACTGGAAATTCACCGCAAAGAAGTGGAAGGAGTCAGAGACGCTAACTTAAGATTGGATCATGAAACTATTCAACTTAGCAGAAATGAATAAATTGCCTATTTTTATTAAAAGGTGACTTGCTAAGAGATTTGAAAAAAGACTGGGATCAGCTTTTTAAAATTATTATTGGGGAAATTTTTAAAAGTTTGTTATAAGTAGAAATAGTGACTCTACTACCAGATGTATATAGTAGCATATGAGACAGGCTTTTTTGGTTTTGGGGTAATTAATTTACATTTTTACTATACAGGGTTTTTTAAGTTTGATAAAGTTAATAAAATAAATCTTTGATAACCATATTGCTGGCTTTTTGCCGTAATAATAAACTTGTACTTGTACTTGTACTTGATAACCATCTACTGAGGGATTGGAAGCCAAGTCTGATCCCATTGTTGGTTTAGTTTAGTGTTTAGTTTGGTTTGGTTTGGTCTGTGTGTTTATGTGTTGTTTATTGTGTGTAATTCTTTATTTTCTGTTTAGTTTGTCCTTAGGTGTATGTGCATGTATGTATATATGTATATGTATGTGTGTGTGTGTGTGTGTGTGTGTATGCTGTGTTTTTATATATAAAGAGAGAGAGAGAGAAACACAGCATATATATGTGTATATACATGTGTGTGTGTGTGTGTGTATGCTGTGTTTCTCTCTCTCTCTCTCTCTCTCTCTCTATATATATATATATATATACACTCACAAAATGGCATTTCTCTAATCTCAAAACATTTGTCTGTGCATAAGACAGAGAGCTAGTATTTAAATGTGACAGCACTCTGAGGCAAAACAAGCAAGCGAACAAGCAAACAAACAAACATATTTTGAGATATAAAAAAGTGAGTGGAACAATATTTCTAAAATTTAAACATGTCTCTTGGGGAGTCTAAAACTAGTCTGGGTTTCAATTTAAATATCAAATTGTACTTCAAAGGATTTAAACAGCAAATTGAGTCCACAGAGGGTTGTCAGGGCATGATCTGAAACGAGGAGATGGGGGAAGGAATGAGGTTGTTTCAACAGGGATGGAGATGCACCAAAGTCAATTGCGAGCACAATAAGTACATGCCGAATGAAAGTAAACATTGTTGTTATATATAAGAAAATGAATACACATTTCTGCTGAAAATTCACCCAAAAATACCATAATGGGTTAAACAGCATAATGGGTTAGGCATCTCAGATGGTCTGCATGGTTCTTGGTAGCCCAGTTCTACAGCCACTATCTCAGTTTGTGGATCACTTTGTCATAACTTGATTATATTTTATTTATAAAACCTGTTCAAAATTCATTAATAAAATAACCCCTGTAAAAATAGAGGATAAGGGTATCTGCTCACTTTAAGATCTTTTTACATCAGTACACATAAAAAAAAGTGTACTGATTATTGTGCATCATATACTGAACATGAAAGAAATGGTGGGGAGGGGAAAATTCCCTTCTCACTTTCTCATTCCTCTTGCCAGAACAGATCTGAAAGCTATTTCAGATTTGACAACTTTTTTTTGCTGGCAAATTAAATGAATTGTTATGGGGTAGCCAATGTATAGCTGGGAAAAGTTTGAGTATAACCCATGCAGGAGGCTTATTTATAAAACATGGTCAGTTTCTTCATCAACTGAGAGTGATATTAGCCATATGTAAGTTCATTTGTGGAACAATTTGTGATTTAGTTTTATGGATTATGGCTAGAATTCTGTTGGTGACAATGTAACCTACAGATGTATATGATCTTGGCCATTTCCACATGGTGTTGCTAAAACTCAATACCTGTGAGTTGCAGTCATTTCAGAGGGCACAATTAGAGACAATGTCACCACCATTCAGTAGCTGGCTCATCCACAAGCATTGTTAGAATGCAATATTTCAACTCCAGAAATTTTTACAGAGTTGAAATATGACATTCTAGTGATGTTTGCAGATGGGCTGGCTCCTGGATGGTGATGATGTCATGCAGAATCACAGCTCGTGAAATGACTACAACCCACAGGTATCATGTTTTGGGGACACTGTGCGGAAATGACCCTTTTAAATTGATTGAACAAGGAGGTATCCCATAGGTGCATTGCATCCCAACCCATTAGTTTGTCAGAATCCTGTCATTACTCTCTTGGCTAAATAGTGCTTGGGAGAGGGTGTGGATTATCTGGACATTTTCCAACTGCATCTGGGAAAAAAGAGCATCTGCCTTATTAGTGATCTTGGGGGTGGGAGGGATAGATAGTTGTTGCTTTTTCCTAGCTGTAGTAGAAGAGTAGCCAGATCCTGTTTACTGGGTGAGAGATATTGTCTCTGAGTGACTGAGGGAACTTTCATTTCTCCTTTGCAGAAAGCATACCTGGGCAGCTATAGTTGGGTTAGAACTGTATCTGTAAAGCATTAACCTCTGTCTGGAGTGATTTTTCTTTAATGTGGACAGTGAGTAAAAGTGATATCAATAGCTTTTGCAAGCAAGTGAATACTTATCTTGAACATCACATTTCATGTTGTCATCCTAACATCTCGGAGTTTTTTTTTTAAATAATTTGAACTAAAGAGGAGATAGAGCAGCTTACCACTTTACATATGGAAAACTCACATATGTTAAGATCTATATAGCCACTACATAGACAGTTTCAGGAAAAAGAAAAAAACCCTCTCATAATATAGATATAGATATAGATATATAGATATATACAAACTAACCAGCAGTTGCATTCCTGATACATAACAAGAGGCTACCATCAGGACAAAATATGGAGAAATGAAATGGTTTCCAATTGGCAGGAGGGGAAGGAAAATCTAAATTTCTCACCCTATTTGTTTAACCTGTATGTTGAATATATTATATGTAAAGCAAGGTTAGACTCTGAGAAAGGAGGAGTGATAATTGGAGGAGAGAACATCAGCAAACATCAACAATTTAAGACATGCAGCTAACATCATAAAACTAGCAGAAAATACCAGAGCTTTAGAACAATATTGAAGAAAGTCAAGGAAGAAAGTACAAAGGCAGGTTTACAGTTTATCATGAAGAAAACAAAAGTAATAATCACAGATGATTTACATAACTTTAAAGTAGAAAATGAAGATGTTGAAACAGATCGAGTTTTTCCATACCTAGTCTCAGTCATTAATCAGAATGGAGACTGCAGTCAAGAAATCAGAAGATGACTTGGGGGCCTTTCCTCACTACACGACTATTGCACTATGATTCCACTTTAACTGTCACCAGTCTCTTCTATAGAATCATGGGATTTGCTGTTTAGGGAGGGATATTTAGAATTCTCAGCAAAGAGTTCCAGTACCTCCCAAGAGGACAAACCCCAGGATTCCAAACGTGGCAGCCATGGCAGTTAAAGTGGAATTATAGTGCAATAATTATATACTGTGTAAAGGGCCTAGGACTTGGAAGGGCAGCTATGAAGGAACTAGACAAGATCCCCAAGTGTCAAAATGTATCTTTGAATACTAAAGTTAAGATTGTCCATGCCATCATATTCCCAATTTCTATGCATGGTAGTGAAAGCTAGAGAGTGAAGAAAGCTGAAAGGAAGAAAACCAACTCATTTGAAATGCTTTGCTGGAGAAGAATTTTATGGATACTGTGAACTGCTATAAAGGCAAATAAATGGATCTTGGTTAAAATCAAGTCCTAAAAGCCACGTTTCCCTTAAAGCCAAGATGACTAAACTGAGACTGTTGTACTTTGGACATATCACAAGAAGACATGACTCACTAGCAAAGGCAATAATGCCCTGTAAGGTGAAGGCTGTAAGAAGAGGAAGACAGATGGATAGATTCAATCAAGGTAGCCACACCCATGGGCCTGAAAGACCCGAGCAGGATTATTGATGATAGGGTAACTTGGGTGTCTCTCATTCAAAGGGTCATCGTAAGTCAAAGGGCCTTTCTGCACAACACTGTTATAGTGCTATTATTCCATTTTCAATATCCTTTGGAATCTTGGGGTTTGCAGTTTAGGGAGGGGCATTTAGAATTCTCAGTCAGAGAGCTCTTTGGCTTTAGTAAACTATAAAGCCAAGAATTCCACAGGATATTGAAAGTGGAATAATAGTACTACAAGCATGTAGTACAGAAAAGCCCAAAGTCAACTTGCTGCTAGTTAATGAAGAGAACTACTGCAAATCACTGCATTTACCTTCTGCCCTCCTCTAACATATAAGTGTTCAATTTTTTGTTAAGTTATCCTGCACAAAGCCATTCAAACTGGTGCAAATTGCACAATACCCCTTTTTGGTGAGGACTGAATGTGGTAACCCCAAGTCAAATATAAACAGGAAAAAAAATACTCAAAGCCATTCTAACTGGTGGGAGTTGCACAACAGCTTAGTACAATGGAGGCTGAACAGGGCAAACCCACAGTCAAATACATGAAAGTCATTTAGTTCTGTGATATCATTAACACCGAGTACTAGGAAAACAAATGTTATCTTTAATTTTTTAAGCTATCCATTGTGTTTCTCATCAATGAATCAGACCTCATGGTCTTTTTAAGCACTTAGTCATGTGTGGAAAGATGCAGATGTTCCAGAATTTTTGTAGGCATCAATTTTTAATGATGATATAACATGGAAACCCAGGCATAGTTATGTAAAGTACAGTGCAACCTATTAAATATTGCATTGGAATCTAGCTGCTTTCTGGAATGCTGTAGTAGTAATGATGAATGCCTATTAAATTTTTTTGTACAAAAAGAAAACGAACAACCATGAATGCCAAAGTAAATAAATAAATGTCTTATTTGTAAATTTATATTCTGTAACAGCCACAGAGTCAACTAGCAATGTAACAATGAGGCACAACAAACAAAACGAAAAGTACCCTAAATCTAGGAGAAACAATCTGTCCCTACAAAAGATGCCTTTCCTATGTATGCTTTTAGTGTGAATTAAGGGAAGGATAGTTGGGGCTGCTACAGCAAAGAAATAATTCCAGTTCATTTGTTCTATCATTGTTCTATCCCAGTTTTTTCCCCCTATGGAACATGTCTGCCAAATGCTCTAATAATACAGCAGTAACTAACACCAGACCCAAATCCGCTTCACTTCAGCAATTTTGTTTGCTTCATGTCCCTGCTTCCAAAATCCATAGAATGATGTAGTAGTGCACACACCTCAAGACTGAGGCCCTTTCTGCACACCACTCTCAAACTCACAATGGCCATGAGATTGCAACGTCATGCAGAACCATTGTCGCAATCCCATCGCTAACCCATGGCCACCCACCACAATAGTGATTTAAATAATTGACGGGTTGACACACAGTTGTGCAGTCCTCGTGCCTCCCTCCCACACTCACCTGTTGCACAGAATGGCAGGAAGCACAATGACTGCACTTCCTCCCTCAGCGCAGCTTGGGAAACTGCTGGGCTGTGCTATGGAAGGGAGAAGTGGAGCCATCATGCTTCAGCCCCTCCAGCAGGCAGCCAGTGTGGAGGGGAGCACTTCTGCCATGCTCCCCTCCTGGGAGAGGCTTTCCCTGGATCCCCACATGATGGCTTTGGGCACAGATAAGGTGCAGAAAGGACTGATTTGTCTTCTTCCCACCACCTGGGAACCAAGGAAAGGAAAATGGAATGAACAAGGTATTGTTGTTAACAGAAGAAAGAAAAATGGGTCTGCTTGTTCTCTGTCCCACCCCATCCCATTCCAATTTACTTTGCAGTTGAAAGTGATCAAACAGAATCCTCTTTCTTTTTCCAAAACTTTTACATCGGCATACTGGAAGTCAGACTGGAGCATGTATACAGACTTTTAAAGGAATATAAAGGGGCTTGTCTTAATCAACCTCTTTGCTATCACCACCAAGACTTACTAGCATACTGACAGTGTGTGTCTTTTCTTGTATCATTTTCACTGGGCAGCTGTACCAAGGCAACTCCATAGTTTTGACTACCATCTTTATTTAACTGAATGCCACTCTGAATTCCATATAGGTTTTAGAGGAATCGGAGGGTTGCAAGCATAAGAATACCTGTATAATCTAGCAATATTATGGGCAGGGCTGATAATGCTAGAGAGGTAGTAGCAGATGCCTTATCTTGTGATTTAGATGGGACTGTGTTCTATTTATTACTGCCACCAGGAACAAAGAGTCTTGTGGAATCATAAATCCAATAACACATTTATTGTGACATAGGTTTTCATGGACTATATTTTTTACTAGCATATTATGCCAAGACTGGAAGCTTCAGACAAAGCTGGAGTTGCAACCTAAGCTACCTAAGCTATCTCGACTCCCATGTTAAGAGAAAGGTGAGATATAAGCCAAATTAAATTATTAAATTTCAGATGAGATATCCAGCTCAAAACTTTTGAAGTCAATTGCCAAAGTTTGTTGTCAGACAGTTGGAAAAATGTATCTCTAATATCTCTCCCCATAAAATGAAAAAGGGAGAGGCAATTGTCCCCAATATTTCCAAAATGATCTGTCTAACCCTGTGTCCTTATACAATCTGCCATCCCTAGGGACCAATGCTAGATAGTCCTACTGCTTACTTATATTGAAGCCTCAAGTCGGAAGCCTTAGTATACAGAGCCTTCCATCTTACATGACCTGGGCCCCTTCTACACCTTACCTAGACATGGAGACATCTGGTTTGGGTACCAGCATCAAGTCTGCTGGAAGGAGAGTGTGACAGGAGTTCTTCTGTCCACACTGGTGACTTCCATGTTCCAGGAAGCTTGATGGCCGACTTCTTCCTGCCGCAGACCAGCCAGATAGTTTCCTAGGCTGTGCTAGAGCAGGAAGTGCAGCCATTCTGCTTTTGGGGCCTCCACAGACAAGATAAGTCCATGATGATGGTGCAATCACTATTCACTGATAGAGAAAACCCATCAATGATTTGAAGAATGATCGTGCTGCCTGGGGACAGGAGAAGGACTGGAGCACAGTGATGTTGTGCATAAGTGTTGTTGTGATCCTGTCCTTCTCCTGTCCCTATGGTGGATTGGCAGGTGGAGCAAAAAAGGTGTAAGCTTCCAGTTCATACTCAACTATAATTGAATGAATCTGACAAATTATAACTGATAGACTTCACAATTCCAATGAATGCTTGCTTTCCGCACAAATTGGTAAATTTGGCCTTTTGTCTCAACAAAATCCAATTTGGATTAGTTTTTTTACACGTAGAAAAATCTTCTATTTGCACTTGTAACACCAACTTATTCTGGCTACTTACTTACATAGTGATAAAACTAATCATCATCATCATCATTGCAAGATTTGTTTAGAGGAGATTTGCCATTGCGTTCTCCTGAAACTGAAAGAGTGTGACTTCTCCAAGGTCACCTAGTGGATTTCCACAGCCAAGAATGGATTTGAACCCAGATCACCAAAATCACAGTGCAATGCTCAAACCCTTACACCACACTGACTCCACAAAGATTATAGTATCCCAAATATACATTTATGTTTCTGGCCTCATACCAATAAGCCTCATACCAAAAAAAGCATTTCTTCATTTACAACATGTCCCTTAGACTGTTTCCCTCATTCTCTCTGGTCCTAAGTTTATCTTCTGACAGCAGAACAAAACACAGAAACAAAGAAAGAAGCACTTTGTAAGATTAATGAAGAATGAAAGCTTTGAATCTCTACATTTTCAGTGATGTAAACTAGATTTCCACTTCACAGTGCTTCTTGAACATCTTGGGTTTATTGATCTTGGCATTAATTTTTTCTTCCTCCCCCTGTTTCACAGCTAGTGCTCCATTAGATATTACTTGCTAAATTTCAAAGAATCTAAACATAATCATGATTGTGACACTTTTCTTAGAGAGAGGCATACTGAAATACTAGTACTGCTTACTTAATAGTTAATTTCCAAACATAACTAAGGCCCTTTCTGCACCCTACCTTTATCCCAGCAACGTCCGGTGACAATGGAGGCAGCAGCTGTTTTGAGAGGGGAGTGCAATAGAGTGCTCCCCTCCACACCTGCAGCCTCTGGGATCCAGGAAACACAATAGCCATGCCTCTTCCTGCCACAAAGCAGCCGGGTACCATCCCAGGCTGTACTGGGGCAGGAAGCACAGCCATTGCACTTCCAGGGCCTCTGTAGACAAAGTAAGCGCAAACGTGTGGCAGGAGAGCAGCACGATCACTGGTCATTGATGGGGAAAGTCTGTCAATGTTTTGTGGTGCGATTGTTCCCCCTGGGGATGGGAGAAGGATGGGACAGGGATGATACTATATACTATACTATATTCGTTCTGTAGGAGACTTCAGGGCACCAGAACAAAATTTATGCACACACAAAAATAATATTGTTACTAATGCTGCCTCTGGAAATCAGAAACCATGACATACATTTTATTTCTTAATTTTTCTGCAGCAATTTACTGCATCCCCTGCTTTGCTATGTTATATAAGACTTGCCAACATTGTAACCTAGCAGGTTGAACTCAGCCAACTAAGCTATTATTTTTGTTGATCTTGTATAATCTCAAGCAAGAAAGAAAAAACTGGAAATTTATCAAAGTGGCAGACATACTTTTCCCATAAAATTGCTTTTGACATAGTGGGCTACAAGTTGTGAAGGCTTGCATGACAACGTGGTTTTCTCTTAACTGCTTTCTATAAATCTATCCACTTCACTTTTTCTTTTTAGAGATATTTAATGAAAAAGCTCTGCAGTTACTCTGGCACAAGCCACTGCATATACTGTTGCATCCAGTTAAACTTTTTAATGACTGAGGTAATTTCCGCACAGGGCAAGGGAATCGCCCTGCACCGCTACTTACCAGATCTTCTGGCTCCCCAGTCCAGTCCAGGCTGGTCCGGAGTAGTGCGTGGTCATCGATCCGCTCTGCTCTGGCATCCAAAATGGTAGCTTCCGGTTGGTCATGGGTCTCGACCAACAGCTGAAGCTCGCCAGCCTAAAACCCGCCCTCGGCAGAATGCAGGCTCGCATTGGTGGCGCGCTCCATGCTTTTGAAAGACCAGAAAAACCAGGTCTTTCAAAAGCACGCTGGAGGACCACTTGGGGTCATTCCAGAGCGGACTGAGGTGTGGATCTACACTAAGTAGTCCGGACCCAGTCTGCTCCAAGGTGCAGATGTCCTCTGTGGAGGGCGCACTGCACCATTTTTATTACCCCGTGTGGAAATGGCCTGAATGTACATTATGTACCCTCAGTGACACTCATTTCCAGGACAGAGATTGTAATGTTTTTCACTGGGATTTTGTAGATCTCATAGGGGATCCTACATGACTACAAGACACAATGTATTTTGGGGCATATTCTGTATCTATTTATGGATATCTTACTAAATAGTTCATCATTATCTTGCTAATGACAAACACCATTCCATCATCATTCATATATCCACAAATCTTTTTTTTTTCTCTCTACATAGCCCACAGGCTGAAAATGATGTTATTAAATTGGCATATAAAATGGATATATTAAGTGGCAGAATGAGAATTAGTAAGTCTGCATAATATATGATTGCACCTACTTTGGAGACTCATCATTAGTAAAAATGATAATCAGGTCATTTGTCTGCAATTGCAAATGATAAAAAGTGTTACTGGCTGTTCTTCTTCCCTATTGTAATTTCTCATTTCTCAGCTTTCACTAATTGAGAAGGAAGAATATATTAATCCTTGTTCGTCAAATATGACACAATTATTGCTTCTTACCTCATGTAATGTGAAGAATGATGAACACTACGTGTGGGGGAGAGCCTCCGTTAGTTACTTGTATTCTGCTGCTCCAGAGACCAGAACAAGGAGCAATGGATTCAAGCTGCAGGAAAGGAGATTCCACCTGAACCTCAGGAAGAACTTCCTGACAGTCAGGGCTGTCCGGCAGTGGAATATGCTGCCTCGGAGTGTGGTGGAGTCTCCTTCTTTGGAGGTTTTTAAGCAGAGACTGGATGGCCATCTGTCGGGAGTGCTTTGAGGGTGCTCCTGCATGGCAGGGGGTTGGACTGGATGGCCCGTGTGGCCTCTTCCAACTCTACATTTCTATGATTCTATGATTCTACCACCCAAATTTGACCTAAATTTAATATAGGTCACCCTCAGACTAAGAACTAGAGGAATTTTGAGGCAAGACAAATAAATCCAGTTACATTATAACTTAGAGAATTTCTACACAACTCTATATTTTATCTGAAACAAATTTAGAAATATATTTTCAGGGTGGTCTTCAAAAGATGTGTCAGAGAAATTTTGAAAGTAGAAAAAATCATTTTGATAAGATTACGGACTGGTTTTGTACAACCCTATAATTTCGGAATTTTAAATCTGTTTCTTATATGTGAAGAATATGCAAATTAGTCATAGTGATTTTCTTGTAAGATGACAGTTTTGTGGGGAATAAATGACAACTTTGTGTATTTATGAGGGGATTGACATTTCTGCAGTATACTGCTCGTAGTCTCAAGGCACTGTGAATAACCTGAAGGATTTCTAAGACCACATGAGCTTGTAAACCTTGAATACCACATGTATGAAGTCATGTATTATCAAATTTGATTTTTAAGACATCTTAATTTTCTAACTGGGCAATTAAAATTATATTCAAAGAAATAGAATCTCTATCTGTCAGAAAACATGAACCTTAATAAAACGTCATCTTCCTTGTTAGGTTTTTGATTGCTGAAAGCATGTTCTTGAATAGCACAGCTGACTGACTGAATGCAGAATTGTTATTGTGGTTGAAATAATTCAGTTCAGGGAAAATTTTTGAAAGTTTTTTTCTTAGCAAGTAAACTAAGCTAAAGGCAAGTAAACCTGTTTTTGTTTTGCTTTGTTTCACTCTGCATTTACAAATATGCAATGCTAAGTTCATATTTTGACCTTGAAATATAAAAATGTGAAATGGCATCTATTTAGTAGAAGGGGAGGAAAAAGTAAAGATTACAATTGGGTTTTAAAGTGAAATCTCATGCCCCTTACACTGAGAATAAGCCCATTTCAGTACAATGGGACTTCCTTCTGACTCATTACAAATGCATAGGAATGGGCTGTGCATTGATCAGAGATGTGTGAGGGGAAATGTGCAGTTTTGAAAATGATAATTGTGCAAGAAAGACATATACTAAATTTGCTACTTAATAATATTTTGTTCAGTAGCAAGCTACACATTACATTACACTGTATTCCAGCCGATTCTTGAACACAAAAATTTCAAAGAGATTCCAGTACAAAACAAAGGCAATTAATTAGAGATGTGGCTTGTACAGAAATAGAGTTTTTCTCTCTGTCTCACTAGTTCATATATTAATCAGTTTACCAGGGATATCTACATTAACATTTAGCATCTCCTTAGTGAATAGCTATCATTTATAAGATAATTATAAGTGTGTGAACTCAATAAACATTATTTCCATGTGACCTCGTTATTTACAGTCCACGTACACGCCTACCGCAACCATGTTTATATATAATTCCTATTCCACATAAGATTAATGCATCGGATAAGGCCACTAACCAATAATCATGAGTTCTGGTAGCCTAAGTCTAATGAAGATAGATGTCATAGTTAAATGAAAAGCAGATGTATGTGATATCTGTAAATGTATTATTAAGCAGGTCCTACAACAGGAAATATAAACTTAAGAAGAGCTCAATGGTCAGTCTGTCACTCTATTTGGGAGTGGAGAGATGTTTCATGTGGCTGGGGCGCTATGCTCTCCTTCTTTTCTCTGCTAGCCTTCAAGTGATGCAATTGATAATTGGAATTTCGTGGAATAATGAATTTCTTGGCCTTATGGGTGCTTCCAGATTTCAAAATGACCCAAAATGACCTCTAGGAGTTGTAGAGAGCATTTTTCTATGTTTGGAGCCCCCAACAACCTTTCAGAAAATAAAACAATTTTTTTGCAAAGAATTTTTTCTTAATCCTCCCCAAAATACCCTTTAGGGCCCAAAGAAAGTTCCAAAACATGTTGCAAAAGTCTCCCATGACCCCTAAGGGCATTTGGGGGTTAACCCCCCTCTTTTTTTGGAGCAAACAGGTACATTGGGGGTAGGTATCCAAGATCTTCTGTGGGACAAATGCAGTCCCCTAGCCTTAGAGCCACTGCTCTAAGGTTGTGGCAATTTACTAAATATTGGTATCTTTACTATGATAGGTGACAATGAAAAATTGCTGTCAAATTACTGGGAGCTAGGCAGGAATTATATTAAGTGAAGATATCTGTGTAAGATACATGCATTGAATATAAATGGATAAAAATTGCAGGATACCTGTGTCTTCTATTTTTTTTAATGAAAACTCTTGTTCTGAGTCCTAACCTAATATAGCGTAATATGAGGTCACTGGACAACAACTGGAGTCAATTAAATTATAGAGAGGAAAACGTCCCTCTGGGCCCATGTCCGACTTCTATCCTCACCCTGCTGTTTTTCACTCTTTCACAAATCCACAGAAATTTTACAGAAGTGCTTTTCTTGTTTCCCATGGCATTCCTTAGATGTTTTGTTTAAGGAAGAACTACCACATTGTTTTGGAATTGTTCTCCGGCTGAAATTTCAGGGACAACCTGAATGTAAGCCCATACACAAAAAAAGACAATAGTACAGCAAACATCCATTATTTTGCTGCAGCTCCTGAAAATACTGACATGAGATTTTGATAAATCACAGTGACTGCATTCCTTGTCATTTTCTCTCATTTTATTAGTCTCCATATGTCACAAAAATTCCAGGCATGATAATTTATCATAAAAAGAAGGTCTAACAAAACAATAATAAACATGACTACAGCCTCAACTGTCACACCATGACATTATTTGTGCCTTTTTGTCTGCCATCAGAATCATTTTTCATCATGTAGTTAGTCATACTCAAATAATAGCTTCATGCATTAATTTACTGATGTTCATTCTTCAAAGCCTCTTTAAGGCATGATCTTGCCTACAGGTGCCTATATGGAGACCTGGTCCCTGCTTATTCACATATGTTCAGCCAATTATTTATACTGTTACGGATGGGAAGGATGTTACAGACTTTTAATCTAAGTCTTTCCTAGTATTTCTGAATGTCTGGGTCTGAGTAGACAGAAAAGATGATGACTAAGAGCTAGTGCAAATGTTTGCAGTTCCTGAGCTAGTCTCAGGGACATGTGCTACTTATCCTTCATGACAGATAAGGTTATCAGTGGTTATCATAGGCGCTATACTTCTCAATATCAATATTGAAGAGAAATAAAAAAGGGAGCACATTATTGTTCCCACATCTTATTGCACCCATTAGTTTGATCCTGCAGTGCTTCTTTATTGAATTTAAACTCTCCCGCATCCTGTCAGTGGAAGCAATAGGTAGAGTACTCAGAATTATGTATGAATCAAAAGTATGCTCTGCTGGGTTTGGTAATGCTAATTCACAAGAAAGTAAGCATAGAATTGACAGATTTTTTTGGGGGGAGGGGGGTGCTAAAGAACAACATCCATGGCCTGGGGGTACTGTTTTGTAGGCAAACATGTGCACGAGCTCTCCATTACAATTTCCATTTGTTCAAACATCACTTGACAGAATGTAACATTAAGCTGATTATAATGCTACAGATGTCTCACTTGACGTATAGACAAGGCACTGATTGGGTGTGTGTTTGCTTTTTGTCAAGAGAGATTTCTTTGATACAATTCTTGTTCTAATAGTCCTTCACAACTTGTGACTCACCATGCTGAGTATCAATTGGTAGCCATGCAAGGAGATCATCCAGAAGCGAGTTACTTCCCTTTTTACTTATTCTTTTTTTTTGGGGGGGGAGAGGATACGGAAAGAAGTAACAAAGATGTGAAAGGCCACAATCCAAAAATGATGCACAGAATTAGGATTCATGTATCATAAAATGTGCATAGCATTTCTACCAAAATGGGAAGCACTGAATGGTAGTGGTAGTTCGATTATTTTTATTTTTCTTCAATCATTTATCATATTGATTCTTTTGTCATTGCATTCTTGCAAAAGGGTCTTAAGTAAATGGCTGCTTTTCCATTGTATGAAGAAGTATTAATCACTTTACTAAGTCTGAATGAGTACATCTAATAAAAATCAGTGTCTGTATGAATACTTCAGGCCTTGAACAACTAATCCTCGGGAACTTAAGATGACAAGTAGTTCTGGGAAATGAGTGTAGGAAATGAGGAAAGAAAGCAGATCTGTATCTTAAGCAAATAAGTTGGATCTTTTTCCTCATATTTTCCTGCCAAGACTGTGCTACTGGGGCTAGTGTTTTAACCAACCACTGGTAACACTTTGGATAATCCTCTTTGCAGCCAGTAAGATGGGCATCATAATCTTTGTGACATATTTCCTAGATAGGAGGCCCTGAAGTGTGCCCTTTTTTTAAAAAAAAGGGATGGGTATTTGGCAAGTATGAATGTGATTAGTGATTTCATTTATTGAAATCTCTGAGTGGCACAGATCATGCCAAAGTGTTCTTGGATTTTCACAGAGATATTGTAAGTTATATAAAGCTCTATGAGACTGCAAAGTTGTCGGCTAGGCAGATCACAGGAACTATGTAGTTGTGAGGGTATCACTGAGGTAGTTCAAGAGACAGTCTTATACCACTCAGACATTTCTTGTAAGAAAATCATATTGGACTATTCACATCCATAGTTTGTTTCAAAATACAGTTTGTAATGCCCACACGATAGCGATAGCAATAGCAATAGCATGTGTATTTCTATACTGCTTATCAGCTAAGTGCTCTCTAAGCAGTTTACAATGTGTTAGCTAATTGCTCCCAACCAGGTGGGTACTCATTTTACCGACCTGTGGAAGGATGGAAGGCTGAGTCAACCTGGAACCCAGCAGGATCGAACTCACAACCTTGTGGTTGCAACACCAGCATTGAACCACCAGGGCTCCCTGGTGATAGCATGATAACCTGACATGTATCTGTTTATTGAGTTTATAAAGTGTTTATAAAGTGGTTAGAGGAACTGTATAGAATTAGAGAGAAGTTGAACTGATAGACATTTTGGGGAGTTGGTGGGGTGCTAGATGATTCATTAATTCATTGCTTGATTGACTGATTTAAAATTTTAGCCTGTATTCTATCTGCAAGGAAGGATCAGAACTTTACTTTGTGTATATGCAAAATTGTGTTCCAGATTGTATTACTTAATATTCATATTACAGCAAGGCATAGTAATCCCCTTTTAATGTCTTTTACCATGAAAACCCTATGATGAGAGAATCTAAAATGAAACAAGAGACAGTGTCAGAAGATGACACCTCCAGTTCAGAAGGCACTCAGCAAGCTGCTGATGACACCTCCAGGTCAGAAGGCATTCAGCAAGCTACGGCACAGGAAAAGTAGAACTGTGGGTAATGACATAACTGGACTCAAGCTGAAAGAACACTCAGCTGTTCACATTCTCAGGGGTGAAAGGAAAGTTTGAAGCTGCACAACACATATTATAGGACAGGGAATATGAGAAGTATGAACCAGGGGATGCTAGACATAGTAAAAGAAGAAATGGAACATCTAAACACTGCAATACTTGGGGTGAGTGAGTTAAAGTGGAGAGAAATGGGATATTTAGAGTCAGGTAATTATGCAGTGTTTACTCAGGAAGTGAAAACTTTAAGAAGAAAGGGATAGTATTAACACTGAGGAGAGATGTAGCAAAAACAAAGGACATAATCCAAAGTCTGACTGAATAATATCTATAAGATTTCATGAAAATCCATCAATACCACAAATATAATTAGGGGCTGCCAGGCAGACACATCCTTGATTACAGATTCTAATTTTATTATATTGACTATTAAACTAAATGATCCAAATTGGTGTTTATTCTGAAATAAATGTTAAGCAACAGGGAATCAGAAGCAAACTCCATTTTATTTTTGAAGCTCCAAAAGGCCACCGCTCTGTTAAATTAGGACATTTTTGGGTGCTGCTTAAATTATATCCCAATCAAGGTGCAGCCCATTATTAGAGAAAGAGTTTTAATTTGCGTTCAGAATACTATTTCAGAGTGTTATATAGATCTTTATGGAGAATAACTTATATTCCATTATTGGTATTAAGCATATAGTCAGAGAAAAATTCAGAGAGGGGAGAGGGAAGGTGGGATCATGGTTTTTTTCTTCATCCTCTCAGTTGGCAATTTAAGAACATCCTTACTGAGTGTGGTCCCAAGAATGCACACTATTTATCTTTTGACACTGCTGTCTGCTTAGTTCACAGACAGTCCATTTCTTCTTATTTTTTTTAATTATATTGTTTTTAAATTGTTTTTATATGTTTGTATAAACCATGTGTAACTGCATTTTGTTTTTAAATGCTATAGGCCACCTTAGGTTCCTCATAAGGAGAAAAATGTGATATAAATTGAAGAAATAGATAAATAAATAAAAATAAACAAATACCTTGCTTCTAAGTCCCTATGAATTATGAGGGTGGTTCAGGCCTTCATGCTGTGTTATTTACTGTTTGATGTACTTTCTTGATTCTCAATGTGGCTGGGGCAGAAAACATCTCCATTGACATTCTTTCCCATAAATTGATAGAGTGCTTCTGAGCATTGGCACCAGAAGCCAGGGCAAAAATTTGAGACCTTGAAGGGATAAGGCTGTGAGGGTGACAGATCTCTGTTTAACTCTAAGCGCCAGATACAAGTACTCATGTGCTATTAAATATTTTCACTAATTCTACCAGATGAACGTTTAATGGACATTTGGCCAGTTCCAGCAGAACAACTGAGGGAGTTTTGAGTACACTTGAAGTTCATACGGGATTCAGTCTGTTAATGGTAAATTGGAAGTTATTGATTTTTTGGGGGGGTGGGGAAGGAGAAGGAGGGGAGCATAGGTCTAGCATGCCCAAGATCATACCAATGATTTTACATTATGTAAGATATTGGAAGGATGGTCACAGAAGAGGAGAAATTGATGTTGTTTGCTATATTAAAGAGGCTTAGATAGATTTTGGAGCAAGTTTGTTCTTCCCCTCATAAATTCACATTCTTTTAGGTGGCATCCCTTACTGCCTTTCTGGGGAACTTCAGGTTAGGGAATTATTTCCAGCTACTAAACAGGCCCAGGGGGATTTTCACTTACAGCTTTGTGATATGCGGTACTTCTACCAGGGGTCTCCATTAGGATACACATATCTAAAACTGAACAGATGAAGAAGGGATACATAATGTACCTACAACAATGTAGTGATACTTCCCTTTACCTGATCTGTGCCAGGAGGAATTTCCTGACCATATAGGGAATTTGGCCTGGTCCCCTCTTCCCACATCACATCATTCCCCCACTACACAGCATTAGTTTTGTTGCATAGTATCCAAATCTTTGAGATGACAGGGTCTGGTGGGGCAGCTTCGACCACAGCAGCACTGGTACTGAACACAAAATTTATCCGGGTAACTGGGAGATAGCATTTTTCTGCTTTCAAACAATACGTTCTTCCCCTGAGACAATAATTTTATTAGTCCCGTGGTTAACATTGTTGTCTTTTGCAGATGTCAGAGGGTCCTAAGACCAGAGCAAGGTGTTGATCTATGGGCACAGTATGACATACTGGACCACACAGCAAGCTCTGAATACCCACTTTGGCTTCCAGTAGGGCATGACTGAATGGACCAAGGTAGAATAGCTAGGGTGGAGGGTAATGCATAGGAACAGTCTCGACTGTTGTTTGAGGAATGTTGGCCATCCATGTTAGGGGAAATCACCTTTGTTGAAAGGACAATTCCTTATCATTCAAACCATTTCTGTTCTATCTACCATTCAAGTCCATTGCCTGGGGGTATGGATTGTTTCATGAGTCATATTCATGGTAGGTTGGGTGGGAAGTGGGTAACCCTTGTTGCTTGGATAGAGAAAGGACATATGTGGATAAGGATATTTGTAAGGCCTTGGGCCAGGTCCCGGGAGAATTCCCAGCATACCCTAACATTATATATGAGAAGCTGGAGCCCTACCAAGCTGATGGTGTTTATCTGTTTGAAGAAGGAAAGTGATCTGCAAAGAAGCGTGCAGGCCATATTAGCTGGATCAATGGGAGAAATACACTAAGCAGACATTGTGTCTTGTCCTTGGTGTGTAGTGGTGAGTTTAAAAAAAGAAAGTCATGAACAGAGGTAGACACTCATTTGATGAAAGGGGAATGTCTGGAATTACCTCATTGGGTAGTGGGATCTGAAGATCAGGCGATTATCCCTTTGAGGCCTACTAGAGTCACATCATTTTTTTAAGTTATGAGATTTGATGGAGAGAGTTTCCTTCCAAGGCCTCCCAGCAAGAAGACTGGCTGAGTTGCAATCAAGTTGCCTTGGATTAACCTTTGGTTGGGTGACTCAAGGGTGGTTGAGAAAATAGCCAGGAAGGGGATTCCTTTCTTCAACAGAATCCCACATTGTGTAGTTCCCCCTTCCCATTGCAATTCACATTTTAAGGTTTAGAATTAAACAGTTAATAAAAGAACTCTATTTAACCTAAAGCCTGTTGTCTGATCTCCTTCTTCCCAGAGTTGATCTGCAATGATTTATCTGTGGAAAGAGGATAGGCCACATGGACTGAAGCCCACATACCAGGCTGCATGTAATATGCTGAAAATCTGCAAAATGTCTACAGGTCAAGGAACATCTCTTATAGTGTCAACCATTAATATGGTTGACATGTGTTTCCAGAGTAGACTGAGAACCTGCTTTTGGTTCTTTATGCTCTCAGAGGTAATCATGTTCGTATACATTGGTTATACAAGCTGGAAAGATATTCTGATAAATGCTAAGAGTATGTCCTCATGTACTTTGTAGGCACCAGGAAGCCTGGACTATAATACAACCAGATGGTGCAGAGGTACACAGCTAAAAAATATGAAAGTTAAGAGGTTCAAACCAGCTGGCACCTCATAGATTGTTCAGTATACCATGCTCTCACATTCCTAATGACTTATTGTTTCAACATCAGTACCTAATTAAAACATCTAGTTAAGTCTGAGTGTGTGTTGTTTCTGTACGCAGATTGTGCTCTGCTTGAATGTTTGAAACAAAGCAAACACTTATATCAAAAATAAATATTCATCTTACAGTAAACAATCAGCAAAAGTCTTTGGTAGGCTGTTAAATTTAATAATCAGACAAATCAGAAAAAAAGAAACCCAACAACTAAAACTCTTATCTGTTTACTTGCCAATCCCAGTGTAGTATGGATACAAACGTATTGTTATATGCATGTCATTTTTGGCATCATAAAACCAGATCATTTTTTGTATTGAAGGAAGTTGTCTTGTGTATATTTGTGTATATTTCATTCCTGTGGCTGCCTGGCCTAATTAATACCTAATTAACAAACATCAGAAATGTCCCAATTCATTTGCCACCTGCAGCAGTTGTAAGACCAATCTAGTTTTGTTAAGAAAAATTATTTTTAGATTTCTGTTTAGAATACTTTCACTAAAAGACTATATCTGACTTGGCACCTTTTAAAAAAATATTTTATAAATATTTCTGAAGATGCAAACATCTGTGTATCTCATTTCTCCTTGTAGAAAAAAAAAAACATAAAGCAAAGAAAAAAATACTACTTTTCCCTTTATGGAAAGGAAATTTTAATTTTTTTTCAGAAAGCTTTTTTACGAAATTAGACAAAGGATTGTCTCCTGTCTGTATGCTGACCCACATACAATACAGAGAACATTAATACACAGAAAATAAAACTAAGCAGATCCTCGATCCTTTCTATGTATGAGAAGTACAATGACCTAAATCTTATTGTTGATCCCAACAAGAGTGGATCCATTGAATGCAAGGGGATTGGCATAACTGTTGATTCATCATCCAACAAATGATTCAGTGGGTCACCTCTAGCTGGAACTAAGGAGGATTTGGGCCAGTATTTTGAAAATAAAATGTGGATAATGCTAAAAGGTGAAATTCTTCCAGCTTTATTCTGAAAGTGTCTAGTCTAATGATTCCTTTCTGACACTTACTTGTACAAGCAATTCTATGGGCAGCCAGGATTAAAGAAAGTAAGATTTTACTGTTCAGTGAAATGGTATAAAATCCAAACTGTTTGGCTGGGCATTATTATGACTCCATCCTAATGATTTAAAATAGATTCTTCACTTTTCTGCAAATTCTCCTCCCTTGAATACAACCATAACTAAGTCAATCATGATTATGTGAAGTACTGAACTGAAACCAAGTACCATTGCTTTCAGTGATATAACAAATATAGCTCCAATTGCTAAATTTTATCTCCTGGAGGTTAATGGGGATTTTGTTTCCAGTTTCAGTGATATGAGATTGTGCATTGTCAAATGTGGACCAAACATTGTTGATCAGTTTGCAGAAAGCAGACATGTAACTTGTGTGGGAAATAAGGACTTGTTTAATAGTTCTCAAACAAATCTACAGCCTTCCTCCTCCCACCAGCCCTAATGATTTTCATTATCTCCTTATCTGATAGAATCCATTTCAAAAACCAATAATCTCTTGAAATCCACTGACCCACAAATTACTCATTAGAAAGTATTTTCAAAGATCATTACCTTGGCCATAGATTTTAGCTGTTCATTTCCTGGATACTCACTCGTAATTCTGCTCATAAGGGAAGGAAGGATTATTCACTCACAAGAAAATGATTCTAATATAATTCAACCCATTTACTTGTTTATTATTAGAACTTCTGCTTTTTTTCAAAGGTCAACACTGTATCAATTTAAGCATTGATTTCATGACCTCTGCTTATTAGGTTATAATGAAATGATGAATGCCATATTCAGTGCATTGGGATTCAGTAATAACATGCAAAACCATTGCTTCAGATATGGTCTAGTTTCCAGTCTTTTTAAAACGCCAATCACACAGTAAGAAGCAGAGTTTCTTTGAACTCATGCATCATTAAGTGATGAGCATTGTTGCCATTTTAACACTACTAGGAATCTGTAGGGGAAGAATGATCATGAAGATGACCTCCACATCTGCCTGGTTCATGGATCATGGCTGTGACCATGTATTTGGACTCTAAGACGGTAATTCAGAAGAAGCAGTGTGTATGATCTTTATGAGTACCAAACAACCAGCACTAGGAAACATACCATTAATGAGAGTTGTTGAGAAGAAAATATAGGCTGTCCTGTAGTGGTTTAAAAGCAGCCCTTGTGTATATGTTTCTGCAGGAGCAAAGAAATAACACCAAATGTAGATCAGAGTGGCAAAGCTTCATATAGCCCTGTTTATTTCTATACAAAGCTTTGCATAGTTTCTCACTTATCCAAATGATACCAGAAATAAAATAAATTCTCCCAAATCATAACATATGTATGTATGTGTGTATATATGTATATATATATATATAGAGAGAGAGAGAGAGAGAGAGAGAGAGACAGAGACAGAGACAGAGACAGAGACAGAGAGACAGAGAGTGGTGTACTGATCTGAGCATCAGATTACAACCATAGAGACCAGAATTCAATTCCCCACTCAGCCATTAACCCACTGAATGACCTTGGGGTGTGTCACACACTCTCAGCTCCAGAAATGACAAGTTTACATTTGGGTCAACAGAACTAGGAAACAACTGGAAGGCTACACACACACACAGAAGTGTCTGTCTATCTATATGTTACTGTATCATGTGTGAATGGCTAGATGGATTTGCACCAAATTTGGAGGCATGTAGGGGATGGTCTCATTTCAAATAGAGGCTATCAATTGTACACAAAACTAAATTTGAAGGGCTTGGATCATCCCAGTTATTCTTTTCATTGAATTTCCTTCAAGTTTGGAGGATATATTTGGGACAGTGTCAACTGTGGGATATCCTCCTCCTCCTTGCTATTAATATTATTTTATACCAAGCAATAGATCTGGAAGATAATCAAGAGGGCCATGCTCTCTCAGGAGCAACTTAGATTAATGCAGAGTATGACAAACATTTGAACACCTAGAGTGATAACAGAAAATCATTTAAAATTGCATGATCATTAATGATGGTTAATGATTTCCTGAGCAAATCATTTTTATCCATTGTATCATTATATCCATTGTAAAATAAACAAAGAACATGCAATATTTTTTTTTAACTGCCCAATACAATTTGTATTTACTAAAAGGCTAGAGAAGCTGAAAGCACAAAGGTCTTTTTATTTTCCTTCTGTTTCAGAGCACATAATTGATTTGCCTAGGCAAGAGTTACTTACCTGATTGCTTGAACAAATAAAACACACAGTCCTTATCAAAGGATGTTCTTCACAGGAAAAAAAAAACAACTTTTTTTTTCCTCTTTCACATGTGCACAAGTGAAATGAAGAAACCAGACTATTAAAATCACTCAACAGCATGGTGTTAGGACTGGTGAAATATTTTAATCTAGCTTTTTTTCATATTTGATTTTTTTAAAAAAATCTCAAGTTTTTCATTTTCTATTAATGAAGAAATTTACAAATTTCAGTAGTCTAGGCTATTGAGTCCATGCGGAAAAAAAATCTCTCTATAGCAGTACTCCAACCGTTGAATTCCTTCTGAGGGAAGTAGGCTGGCTCTGTACCTTTTGAGTTTCTGATTTTCATGTATCATTTCATATGGACTTCAGATGACTTTTGGGGACACATTCAAAGCTTTAGCAATTTGATAGAACCTGCCAGAGTTTATACTCCCCTGATATACTTTTTCAAAAGGGAGTCACCTACATCTTAGTGAGGCTGCACAGTAGGACTTTGTGGCAAACTCATTGTATATTTGATGAATATGTATATATATGTGGAAAATGTTGACTGAATATTTGAATAAATAAATATTTTCAGTAGAGAATACTGAGATGAGTTTTCAAGAAGATATGCATACCAACTCTACTTTGTACTTGATTTTATTTTTTTATTTAATTATTATGAGAGTCCAGTCGCTATTGTACCCATGATTAGTTGCTAATCACTTCTACTTATGTGTACACTCAAAATACAACAATCCCATTAAAATATGATGCAATACCAATATATTGCAGAACATTAAGAAAATCACTTTCACATACATCTCTTTCTTTTCCACTAGAATTTCCAGCTCGCCAGAAACAAAAATTCTCTGAGTATGTTTTCCACTTTGGCTTCTCTCTTTCTTTCTGTTTTCAACATTTTTCTAAGCAGAGGTATGGACAAAGAGTGGTCCTGAGGCCATATGTGGTCCCCAAGGCTGTTTTGTTTTTGTGGCCTTTCATTCTACAGATTCCCTGGATCTCCCTCTTTTTCTTGCCATGAAAAATGAGTTGCCTCAACTAGAAGGCTACAGGAGAAGCAATCCATCTTTTACGTAGTTTTGTTGCTTTCTACACATGGTTTAACATAAAGAAAATGCCCAATTTTTTTTCAAAAGCAGAAGTGGGTGTTTGGTTATTTCAAGCCCTTTTTATGGGGAGGGGGCATTTTTGGAAGTCCATGAGTCCCCAAAGGATCTCATGGTAAAATATTGCCTCCAGACTCTTCATAATTGTCCACCTCTGTTAAAGCAGTTCACCCTATCTGAATAAACAACTGTTGCATTTGTCTCCAAACCTGCCTTTCCCACCTAAGGTGCACTGTAGGATCTGCCTCACTCAGACAACATTGCATGTCAAGCTTAAAGTGTAGTGTGCAATTTGCTTTTTCTTTAATTAATTACAGGTTACCATTGAGGAAAGATGTGCAGGTTTTATAAGTATTGCCCTGTGTGTGGAGTGAAGAGGTATCGATTTTTTTCTCCACAATCCAAACAAAAATCACTTCTTATATTGTACCAATGTGGCTTTTATTCAAAGCCACATGAGGTGTTTTTAATTTGGATTAAGTCTGGAGAGACAAGAGATAAACCTTCCTCCTCTCTATGTGAAATGAAGTCCTATTAACAGAGATGTAGCTCGATGCTACTCATTAAGCAAATAAGTTTGACTCAAAGGGGATCCATCTCTTGGTCCTATTAAATCTTCTGAATTTTAAAATTCAAGAACTGGAAATCTTAACCCTTTCTAGCACCAGAAAGAGTATTTCCCTTTATACAACCTTGTAACAATCCTGCTTATTCCCCAGACCTGGTGTGTTTATATCCTTTCATAACCACTGAAAGTCAATAAATGGAATCAAGTTACAGGGATTTCTCATCTCACCTAGTGTCTTTTTCACTGAGCTTATGAATGTGTCTGTCTCTTATCTCTGGAAATTTGCATGAATCACATTTGCATGATAAGCTGTGTTCCACTGATAAGTCAAAAGCCCTCCAGATTTCCCAAATCTTATCAAACAAAGCAGCTTCGGAAATTGAATCTCATAACTGCTACCCAAAGACGAAAACTCAAGGCAGCTGCCCATTGTGTTTCTGGTGATATATATCATCCTAAACCATTTTCTAACTCTAAGGTGTTATTGTTAAAGCACCTCCATTTTCTATTTTCTTACTTCAGTTATGTTATACCAGTCCATCAGTCATAGGGAAATTTTCTATTACTTGCCCACCATTCATTAATGACCAAGAGTATGATAAATTACACTTTTATTTTGCAATGTCAGTCAAGTTTCCAATAGGAAAAAAAAGAGAGAGAGAGAGAGAGAACAAAATAAAAACAAGTGCATGCACACATACCTCACAATAAATTCATACACGAGCACAATGCAATAGCTCATGTTTGCCACAGGAGCACAATGCCATTTAAACTGACGAAAAACCCTTTACTGCTGTTGCAGTGTTTCAACTAGATTGTGCCACTTTCTTAGGTTCAATGGGAACACTTTGTAAAAGAATATTGAGAACACAGTTACAAATGTTTAAACAATTTACAGATTTATATGAATTTTTTAAAAAGGCCAATAACAATATCGCATATTTTAAACTGAAACCAGGACATATATAAACTCCCAAAGATGCATGAGCTTCACAAAGCACCAGTGCAGAATTTTTTTTCGCAAGTCCTACTGCTCAACACTAATTGCTATCTACCTCACAACTGTAAAAAAAAATATTAAATTGATACTATAGAACTAAAAAAAAACACTATGAAGTTCATTATAGAGAACTTACTCTTCCGTTTTCTCCTGAACTTGTACATTAATTTCATATTAAATAATTCAAGGTGACAAGGGCCTAACTGTTATCCCTTGCAAATATAGGTCTTCTCCCTTCCTTCTCACTCCCTACCAACAGAACAGATAAATACAGCACCTTTGAAAGGTTTTCCACCCACTATGATAAACCAACAATTTATAGGAAATACATGCAGAGTTGATAGACTGGATTCAAGATGAGGACCCTGTAATTTTAATCCTTAAAAATGAAGGCTGAAATTCCACAAAGATCTTTCAAGTGAGACAAAAGTACCTGTCTTCATTTTCAAAAAGCCAGCTTCCAGCCACAGCCATGCACTCCTAACATGACTGTTACTTCCCTTTTGGAGAAAGGGGAGAGTGTATAATGCCAAATGAGGCTTGTTCTCTTAGGATATGAAAGCAATAAATTCACCAGTGGGTGAAAAGAATAACAGATTTGTTAGATAGCAGGCAAGACTTACAAATGTTAAATAAAGGCTCTTTCTGCACCATCGTCTCAATCCACCATGGGGACAGGAGAAAGATGGGACCTTAACAACATTTCTACATGATGTTATCACAGTCCCATCCTTCTCCCTTCCCCAGGTGGCACAATCATGGATTAAATCATTGACAGAGTTTTCTGATCAATGACCTGTGATCACACCACCATCACGGACTTACCTGTCCTGCAGAAGTCTGGGAAGCACAATGGTTGAGGTTCCTTCCCTAGTGCAGTCTGCCAAGATCTGGTTGTGAAAGGAAGAGGCATGGCCAATGTGCTTCCTTCACTACATAGCCAGCCAGTGAGGAGGGAACACTCCTATCATGTTCTCTTTCAATCAGAGCCAATGCTGAGATCCCCACATCTGCAAAGAGGTAGGGTGTGGAAAGGGCCACTGTCTCCACCCAAACCAAGCCCCATAGAGGAAGTCACATCTCCAAGCAGCTGTTGGGAGAAACAGAGAAACAGCACTGGAGATATTGTTGACCTGTGATATGAGAGACCTTGTTCACTTTTCTGGTCTGCATCAACCTATTTCAGGATGGGTCATCAGAGATGATTGTAAACAGAGCCCCTTCTGGACTACATGAACTCTTGCACTCCCTATCAGTATAACTTGTTGACTTCTGGACATTGAATTTTGGTTACTGATGCCTGTCTTTAGTTTTTTGGTTGAAAGAAAATGATTAATAATGTGTATTCCTATAGCTGTATCTTTGCCTATTAAAATGCCTCCACCATTCAGCACTCTGTTTTGTTTCCCAGCATTCCAGATCTAATTAAAGGGATGCTAGTGGGAAGGGCAATTGCCTCCCTCATGCTTCTGCCAGATCCTACCATTCCATCAGCATGCCTCTGTTGGATACTGTCCCTTGTTTTTTAATTTGCTTTTTTTGACAGTTTTTGCTACTTTGAAAATTCACACTGATTCTCCTCTGAGTCCAACTTCCCCTGCAAAGCAACTAAACAAATCTGCTTCATCATAGTGCCTTCCCTCAGATACACTGTGTGGTAAGACAAGCCCTGGAAGGAGCAATAAATAAATAATATTGTATTATGATAGAAGAGCAGCACACATAGTATACAAAAACTTCCAGGATACAGTAAATCATATAGTATCTTACATAGTAGTAAAAGAAATAGAACTCATGGTAATACAATCAACCTAAAGTGTCATAGATTCCACTAGATAGAAAAGGATCATGCAGTCTACTTTCTCATGAAAACAGAAACTGTGAAAGATAAACAGACAAAATTTTTCATGTACTGATATGTTTCTTACACAAACATTTACAACACACACAGAGAGAATAATGGAATATTAGAGGCCAAACCTTTGCTGGATTTTATTACTGGATTAAAGCTATCCAACTAATTGTTCTCTATTTCTTTTTGTGACTATCTTTTTGCCTGAAATTTTTGACACACCATTTGAAAAATTAACTGTTATATGAAAGTAATCATAAATTATGTGTCACATCATAAGCTTGCTCCCTCTTCACTAGTACTTTGTTAAAATTTCCAAATGAATATCTTCTGTCACAGTTTTAGCAGGTCTTCAATCGTTTTTATGGCAATCTTCTTTTGTGAAAGTTTGCACAGCTGAAAATACTTCCTTTGTTATGTGTTCACATTCACAGAGTAGCAGGCAGATGATAGCGATAACAACAATAACAAAAACAACTATGATTTTTAAAAATAGTGGCATTTTCTTTTGATTATTGCTTTATGCAGAAAATGCATTTGCTTTAAAACAAAAAAAGCAAGTCAAGTTTATTATCCTGAACATATCTGAGACAATTTGTGTACTATTTAAGGTTTTATATTTAAATTATTTTTTCAGCACAATGTTAAATGTTTAAATTAATTTAGAAATGTGCAATATTTCACATTTTCAGCTTTCTAGAAAAGATCTATTTAAATTTTGACGTGAATGTAACTCCTTCAAGTACAATTGGAATCATGTTGGTAAGCATTTACTTAGCTTTCAGCAAAAGTGCACCTAAAAGAGATCTGGTGTTCCTAGCAGACACTGAGGAAAATACTATATCCATTAAAATCTATGACTTTTGGTGAGGACAGACACGCTTCTGAAACATGTACAGGGACTAGAGCTTTCTAATAAATTCTGAATTTATCCGAGAATAGATGAAGTTCTTTCATAATTGGGGAAGTGTATCCTATCTCTTTCCATCTTAAAATGTGTGAGAATTCCTCCTTTACAGAAACACCTGAAGATAGTATATTGATTCATCATTCAAATCTCTTGGTGGGCAGCCTTCACAAATCCAATACATTGGTTTTTGAAATGGGATGTGTTTGTAGATGGTACAAAACAATTTCCTTTTGGCTTAAGAATCTGGATGTGAGAAAGTTTTGGAGAATTGCAATTTATATGGTAACAGCAGTGAGAATCACATTAACCGAAGCCTGGAAATGCAAAGAAAATCCAAATATTGAGAGTGATTTTATGAATGATCAGAAATGAAAGCCATGGACATTTTAACACAGAGACTTAAAGAAAAAACTGATGATAGAGTGATTGATGAATGGGCTCCCACTCTGACTTTTCTTCAAAACAATAGGGAAAAATAAACCCTTAGATACAACCAGATATAGTTCTTATGAATTGGTTTGTACTGGTACCATAAACATCATATGAAACTCAAGAACATTATACAGGATTGTGTGGTTCTGTCTCTAAGGTGTGTTTCAGGAAAGACCAATTAGAGAAAGTACAGAAGTTTGTTATAGTAATATAAACATGAAAGCATGCAGTATCCTAGGAAGAGGAAGACGGAAGTAACTGGAATATTTCAATATCCTGAAAAACTTTGTTTGCTTTTTCAAATAAATATAGAAGCATGTATTTACAACGGTTACAAATGATCATTTTCTATTTGTATATATACTTATTTTATATATATGTATATATATACACACATACATACACATACATACACACACATACACACAAGGAATCTGGATGTGGACATAGTTTACTTATTGCAAGAGAAGGATGACTCACACAAATGTATCTTTTTTTTTTTTTTGTCTTTATAAGCTGGAGGTGGGGTTGATGTGCTTTACAAATTAATATTGGACTACATTTCCCAACAGTTCTTACCATAACCTATGCTGTACACTATCGATGAAAATTATAGTCCAGTGACATAGGAGTCCACATAGAAGACCACACTTCTATAATGGCAAGGAAGGGAAATTGGGGCAAATTAAGGATCATGATTTGCCAGGATGAGATACTAATAAATGGAAATTGTTCCTGGTAAATAAGTCCATTTGAGTGTATGTGTCAAGTTGTCTTAAGGACAACTCATTCTTTTGTCCATACTTACCCAGATTTCATCAATTAGCATGTGAGTGGAGAAATTTTAATAGTAAAGTTGAAAAGGGAATCTTGTGCATTTATACAATGTGTACAAAAGCTAATTGCATGTATCAGTTTACCCAGTGCTTTGTGTATCTGCACAAAGATGAAGAATCACTTTAGCTTTATTTACTTACTCATGAAGATTTTTATATTTTATTTTATTTTGGTTTATTTTGAGAAAAGGCAACTTGCAGCAGGGATATGACTGGGATCACTGCATAATTCTTTGTCTGCCCTCAGTTTTTCACTATTACAAGTCATTATCCTTAACTGGTATTTTACTACGGTATATTTTAAAACAAAAGTGTAAGTATATAAAGACATGTTTCAAACAGACTGGTGAGAGAAAGCCATTTGAAGCTGAGAAAAAATGGCACTTAAAGCATTACTTCCCCATAATATTTTCAATTTTATATCTGTGCCAACCTCTGCCCAGGTTTGTTCTGAAGCTGCTTCACTTTTACTATCACATATGGTAGCGGTAACGTGTAGTTTACCCTGAAACATTGATTCAGTACTAACAATAAAAAATCAACTGGCTAAAGTGAATGGGGACAATTTTGATTCTCTTTAATATGAGAGTTGGCAGATAGAAAACTCAATATTTACATTTCACATTCTCAGACATCAGTTAAATTGAATCAGATGAATTGAATCAGTCTTTCCTAGGGAAATGGGACAGGATTAAAAATGATGAAAGCTTTGGATGACCATGTTGATGTTGTCTGATCTTTCCCATTATATTTTACTAGAAACACACAGGGAATATTTTTTCTGAACTCAATTGAATCTTTGCTGTCTCTTCAAATGGACCAGAATTACTTTTCTGATTAGCTTCTCTCTGTGTGTGTGTGTGTATGTATGTGTGTGTGTGCATGTGTGTGCCAGAGTGTGCTGAAATCTCTTGAGTGATTATCTTTGCAGGGCCAAATGTAGGTCAAATTTGTACTGGTAGATCTTGTAACATTTAACTCCAAGTATAATGCAATTAGTCTTCAGAGCATTTGTTTAAGGTCCAGTGCATTAATAAACTGGAATTAGCAGTGGTAACCATAGTAACAAAGTCATGATTAACGATAGATAACTTGTCATGGAAACAAGTCTTTAAAAGTAGCTGGTTTACATCACTTTTTCTCTTCTAAAAGCAAGAATAGAGCTTCAAAAATAGATGTGCCAGAAAAAGGCTGACTGTAAGTATCAGAAAAACAAAAGTATTCAGTGCTGTTCCTTCCCTGTAATAACAATTAAAATTGATATAGAAAATGACAGTACTTCTGAATTAACCCATCCTGCTATCTGTATAAAGCTAAGAAGTTGCTAAGGTATGCCTTATCGGATTAAAGGTGTCCTACAACTGTTCTTTTTGTTGTAACAGCATATAGTTTTCAGGTACCAAACTGCAAAAATAGATTAGGGAAGTAAACATTTCTCAGTCTCAGTCCTGTTGTATTTCTTCAGTTACCCTCTGCACTTTCTTCCCATCCTTGTTTAGCATTGCCAGATTTTGTTTGGCCTTTTGGCATACAGTTTGTGTGCATCTTTATGCATTCTTCCTAAAGGGTGGATTTGATAGTTAAGAACTGTGAAAGTGCTACTTTTAGCATGATGATTGAATCTAATGTTTGTTTGTTTTTTCTCTATCCATAAGGTAGGTGTGTGCAGTTTTGGTGTCCAGGCAAAGCTACATATATTTTGAGATTAAATTGTAGAAATGACATCAGTTAGTGGACAGCAAGTAAGATCTTTTCACCAGTTGACTTGAACCAAACACCACCCAAATACAGCTGTCTTGAACTCCAACACAAGCCAGGTAATACACATAGGATAAAGGCAGGAAATGTGTCTTGTATTGGCCTCTTTTCAAAAGTATTCCCTCTGGATTCCTAGATTCATCTTTCCTTTACTGTACTCTCTTTTTCTTCCTCACATACCATGCATTTCCTTTATATTGTAAGCATGGAAATAGGATGTAGATAATTACTATTTCTGTAAAATACTAAGTACTTTTAGGTACAGCTGCAATAACAATTTGGATTAGGAAAGACAGCCAACCTACAACATCATTATGATCTGTTACCCTTCCCACACACACACAGGTAAGAAATTAGAAGCTTACAAATGTAGGTATATATTTAATATCACACGGTTTTGTCCCAAGACAGAAACTATGTGATGGTTGTTGCTGAATGCCTTCAAGTTGTTTCTGACTTATGGGGAAGCTAAGGTAAAGCTGTCATAGGCTTTTCTTGGCAAGATTTGTTCAAAGGGGTTTTGCCTTTGTCTTCCTCTGAGGCTGACTGAGTGTGACTTACCTACAGTCACATGATGGGTTTGCCTTTATGTTGCCGTAAGCTGGAAACAACTTGAAGGCACACAACAATAACAGCAAAACATTAATTTAGAAGTATAGAATAAAAGTAGTACAACACAGTGAAGAAAATGCCCTTTTACTTATACAATCAATTTCCAAAAGACTTCGGCAATGGAAAGATCTTCAGGAGCAAAGGAAAGTATAGCAGGTAGGAAGTCAATCTAGCTTCCCTAAGAAGGGAATTCCAGAGTCTGGAAGTAACCGCAGAGATACTCCACTCACATGTGCTCACCAAGTGTACCTGTGAAGATGATGGAACTGAAACAACTACCTTGAATATTTTACCTCTTGGACAATCTGTTTTAAGGATTCAATTCATATTTATAATCCCCATTTAAACTGTTCAAGTCCATGGCAATCACTATATCTTGCTAGCAAATTCCATAGATTAAGTACACTAGCTTTCATCTGTTCTAATTTTCCAACCATTTATGTTTGTTGGATATGCTCAGATCTAGTAGTATCAGAAAGGGAGAAAAAAAAAATCACCTTAGCTACCTTTCCCATATCATGCACAGTCAGAGCTATTTAAAAAGGGAGGTACTAGTGGTAGTCCCTCTTTCCCACAGAGGCTAACAGACATTTCTGCATTGTTGCAATCTCCCCTGCACCTCAGAATAGCACAGATTTGAGTGCCATAAACCTCATGGAGGAAATCATAAAATAAACTCCACTATGCATTGGTAAAATTCTCCCTCCACATAAAGTCACAAAATTAAACACACTCTGCTTAGTAGTGGACAACCTTCACTAGCCCAGGTGCTAGTTTTCTTCACCACACTTAAAAAAAAGAAAGAAAGAAAGAAAAGATGAGAAAAGAAAGAGAGAAAGAGAAAGAAAGAAAGAATAATGAAAACCCAGATTTTAAAGAACTGGTGTTCTAAAACAAGATACATGGGAAGTATGTACATTCTTACAAGGCAGACTTGTGTTACCCTGATTTCTGGGGCTCCTGGGAAGGACACCTAAATGTGCTCACAACAATGGGGAGAGAATTAGCACAGAGCACAAGTTTGTAATTCGAGAGGCAGGTTAACGTAGCGAGATCTTGAACCCTATGTCTACGGGGTCAGGCCGAGTCAATGACAAGACAGAAGTTGAAAATAATAATAATTGTTTTATTGAAATACAATCAAACAAGTGTATGCAACACACTCACACAAGGAACTATAGAAATAAAGGTAGGAGTGGGATAGAGGGATTTTTAGAGGAGGTTTGGTATGGGAAATACTATACCTGTCCTGAAGCCCAGTAAATGCAAAGAAGCTGGGGAGCGTGGATTCTCAGCATGTGGGGCTGAGGGGAAGGCTCTCTGCACAAAGCAACAGCAAGGTGGGATGGAAGCCAAGAGCGATCCGAGGAAGCACTCAAAGTCAGGGGTTCTTATAGGGAAAATTGTGGCCACAGGCTAGTCTGTGCTTGGGGAAAACAATGAGTTTTGGGCTGGAGACAAAGCCTCTGAAAGTTCAGTACTTTAGATGATTGAGTTATAGCCAGATTGTCAATAGAGTAGCCAGTATGCAAATGCAGAGTGCTTGAGAGTTGTATAGTTCGCTCATCAAGCTGCCTGCACGGGGCAGGGGATCTTTTTGTAAGTAGCGTGCATACATAATGTGGTACTTGCCTTGAGGTCTCCTGAAGCTGCATTCAGCAATGACTGGCCTGCCTAGAGTGGGATTTGAATGGGTAGGCTATTGTCGGCCACTCCTGTGTATGTGCTTGTCCAGGGGCCTCGCAAGCACATGGAGA
This sequence comes from Cyclura pinguis, assembly GCA_030412105.1. Classification (NCBI taxonomy): domain Eukaryota; kingdom Metazoa; phylum Chordata; class Lepidosauria; order Squamata; family Iguanidae; genus Cyclura; species Cyclura pinguis. The sequence continues at coordinate 147,975,868 of CM059601.1, read as the reverse complement.
GGAATGGGTAGAGAAGGTCGAATTATTGATATCAAATGATATCTTAATATCCCACAAGCCCGGGCTAGAAACAGTTGTAACACTTGTTCTTGTGAAAGCATTAGCTTGCTTTAAAACAATGGAACACTCTCTCTTTTTTTATGTCTCTACCTCTCTGTATGTATCTTTGATATTTTTGTGTTTTGCAGAATTTAGTAGCAATGGCTGGGAGTGCTTATGGTTAGGCAGGCACAAAGACTATACCCAACAGACTTTATTGTAATATTTACCTTCTTAAAGACTGTCCACAGTTTTCTGTCCTTATTTAACCGTGCTCATTTCAGAATGTGAAGAAGAAATAGCATTTTATAAATTATCCTTTATTTAAAAAAATACCATAGTCAACAATGCTGCAGTCAAGATAGTCATCATTGTGTGCTTCCTTTATAGTATGGAATCTTCTGAGAGAAATTGCTTCTGATAATCTCATATCTAAAATTGTTGTGAAGAAAAAGAAAAAAAAGATGTAACAGCTCTTAACAGTGTCCTGAAAATAGTTTATCATTAAGTGTAAACACTTTATTTCACTGTGTTGACACTGATATTAACTGAGAAATTAAAAAAAAAAAGATTCTACGTACAGAAGGACTGGAGGAGTACAATTAAAATGAATCCAACACATTCTTTTGGGTCTTTCAGTTGTAGAGACAAGTCATAAAGTCTTAATATATTGTTATAAATATCAAGTGAATTTTTAAAAGCATTGTATTTATTTCCCCCATAACGATGACAGAGAAAATTACAACTGGGGGTAATGTGACTGTACAGCCTAAGTAAGGTATAGCCATGCCAAAGAAAAAATGACTGCTTACATACAGAAAAAAAACCCCTTCAAGCTCTGAGTGATTTAAAGTTAAACACGTAGAAAATATTCTGAGTCATGTTCAAAAACAATGTGACACATTCTACTGATACCAGCCTAACACACCACTGGAAGGTACAAAGAACAAGTGTGATGTACATAGATTGGAAATAATGTTTGCTCCTTATTGGTGAGTTTGTGTGATTATTTTTGCTCAAACTATTGTGTGAGTATTGTTTTTTTAAAAAAACAAACCACATAAATTGGCTGTGGACTCTGAGCATCCACGTCAGAGGTCACTCAGCAATGTGTCATTAAATAAACAGTTGAATTAAAGCTACTATCAGATTCCATTCATGAACCTTAAAAATTATTCCATCCCCCTTCAGAAGAAGGCCTTAGAGCTTACTTTACAATTAGACAAAGGCCATTTCTGAAGCTTACTGGATCCTGGCTGCATCCCATGGGGATCTCAGTAGAGCCTCTCCAAGGTGTGACAGGAGGGCTCCCCTCCACACAGGCTGGCTCCATCTTCAAGGAAGCACGATGACCCTAGCTTTTCCTTCTACAGCACAGCTGGGTACTTCCCCAGACTGCGCTGGGGCAGGAAGTACCTCCATCATGCTTCTAGGGCTTCTGCAGGACAGGGAAATCCAGGACAGTCACACAAAACCTATCAATGATTTACTCTGTGACTGCAACAGTTGGCAAGGGGATCACGATGGGATCATGATGATGTCATTCAGAACCATCGTTACAGTCCCATTGCAATCCCATCACCATTGTGGGATGGGAATGTCCTGCAGAAAGGGCCAAAGTGAAGTGTCTGGTTCAGACTCAAATGCTGAGTGTCAAAGAGTAGATCATTACTAGGTATTCATGCTGCTGCTGCTGCTGTTGCTTTTCTACTGCTAGTGTTCTTAAAAAAAAAAAAAAAATTCTGCTTCTTGTGCCAGAATAACCTGCAAACTTTTTGTACTATACATCTTGGTGCAGGTGACTGAGAGACACTGTTTGCTACTCTGCATCCAATAGGGAAAAGTACTTGGCCAACCCTGTGAGGTTCAAGGGGCTATTTTGCCACCAAGCCTTTCCATGTGTTGTCCCAACCCAAGTTCTGGGTTCATTGACTGTTGCTCCTTCTGCCCAATGAAAGACTATACCAGAGTGAAGATCCAACAAGTGTCTTTTCACTTTGCAGAGAAAACTGCAAGAAGGATATTTTCCTCCAACCAAGCACAATACCAGCTAGATCATAGTATATTAATATATTCAGTGTAAGAAGATTAGTAGACACATGGTTGCATTATTATGAATGGATCATATAATATTCACATGCTCACTAATCCTGTCAGGTATTAACATCCCATAATAGTTTGTGGGAGGTGAAGACAACTCTTACCAGATGCTTCCTCTGGCTGTGATTTTTAGTATGCTAATATACACTTTCTATAAACCTGGACCCTGTCCTTGGCACATCTGTGGATTCTCATCTCCTGTAATTCTTTATGAATTCCTCCCTTTAAGACTTGATGTTACAGTCAAATTGTATCATAAGTCTTATATGCATTTCCTTCCACTGGTGACAAGAAATACTGTAGATTCTGTTTTCTAGTTTCAGGAATGTCTATAGTCTATAAAATCATCACTTTACTATTGTCAGTGCATGATTTATAATTAAGAGAACAAATTGGCAGACACTGCATACACACACAAACAAACAAAAATGTCTAAAACACACATTCTTAATGGAATTGTAAAGAAATGTTTTAGCCAGTTAAAATCAGGCAACCAAGAAATTAGTCAATCCCACTACCCTTCTTTTCTCTCATGATGAAGCTGAGCAGCTGCATTCTGCAAAACATGTATTTGATCACCTAATGGTTTATCATTATCTGCAATATTTATGCAGCATTCATGTCTGATTAAAGCACATAGCCATCCTTTTCATGCTAAAACAAAATCAAGTGCCATTCTGTTTTGGAGGGTCATCTGACTTTCTTTCATTGCCCTTTAACTAGAATAAAGTTTTCTGAGTTGACATTCACCACCTATTCTAGGATGGCATCTAAACACCTTATTGAACATCAGTTCCTAGCCATCCCATACATAAGGAACACGATCATATCAAATCTCTGGTCTTCTGATAACGTCCAGTCATCATCTGCAAGATACTGTTTGATAGCATTATTATTTAACACATGTAATTGAGTATTGTGTGTCAGCATACTATCAGTGGGATATGATTTTCCAAACATTAGGTCAAAAGGGCTGATCTCTAACTTAGTTGTAGAGGTGATGTGGACCCAAAGCAAAGCAAGGGGCAAAGAAAGCATCAGGCCACTTCAAATGAGCTCTTTGGAAAATCTTTGCAAGCTATGTCTTTAAGGTCTGGTTCATTCTTTCCGCTTGTCCACTTGACTGAGTTCTCAAAATAGTGTGCAACTTCCACTCCATTCTCAACTGTCAAGACATCTATTTCACAATTTCACAATTTTTGACATGAAGTGCTGTCTATTGTCTAAGCTGAAGAAGCTTCCTATCCTGAATCTTGGAATTATCTTCTTAAGAACTACTCTTGTCACTTTTCTTGCTTGCTAGTCTGACACAGAAATGCTTCTGACTATCAAGTGAATGTATCTACCATCACTAGGAGATATTGGCACTGTTGTACTTGTGACAGTTCAGTGAAGTCAATTTGCCATCCTTCCCTTAGACCTGGATCAATCTTCTGGGTTCCCAAAGAAGATTTCAGGTGAATCCCAAAGTTATTGCTCCTGAAAAGTGTGGCCCTCTGTGATACATGCCCAGCTTCCATACATAAGCCCTCTCCTACCAGCCACCTGCTGAGGTAATCACGTGCACTCTCAGCTCCTAAGAGCAAGGAGGTGTGTGCCTTGAAAACAAAGCCTTGAAGGAGTTCCTTGGGCACAGTGACCTTATTATTAGGAAACTACCACCAACCATCCTTTCACATGACAGTTCTAAGCCTCTCCTTTTCTGAATATGAAGAAGGGCTTTCTGGAAACTGCAACTACAGTATTAGAACAGTGATCATTTCCCCGGTCTCAAGCAGAGGTTTCATTGCTGCCTCCTTGTCTGTTTGATCTCTCCATTGGTTTCCCTGGGCTATCGTTGAGTTTCCCTTTTGGTGAGCCCTGCAGTGAATCATTTCCAAATTCTTTGGAGGTTTTACAGCATCCAACAGTTGTAAAATTTGGGGAGTGTGAGTAATGGCATTTCCTGCTGCATTTAATAATCCTATTTCTCTCCAGAGAACTCCATTGCATGAAACACTTTAAAAACACATTTTGAATTACTGTAAATGTTTATCCTTCAGCTAGAGTCAATGTTATAGTGATAGCTACAATTTTGGCCTTCTGGACAGATGTGCTTGACTCTACTGTATCCCAAAAAGTCACAGCTTTATATCTGGCTCTTCAATGCTCCTCTTGCATAAAACTTCACTGAACTGTGAATCAATCCAATTCTGCATTTTCTAATGCCACATCTTTGCGGTCTGGGCAGCTAGAGTAATTTCTCTACCATCTGCATGCCATGAAATAGATTTGTTGTCTCCATTTGGAGTGTCAAGATGACTGGGTTCAGCGTGGTAGTTGTGGAGAGCTTTTCTTCAGGTTTATCCAGTAAAATGACTTGGTATTTGGCCATTTGCCCCATGGTTAACCATTCCTTATCACAGGTTTTAAAAAGGCCATCCTTGGGTTCAATCAGATTGCCTATAAATTGTCCCCCCCACCCTAGTCTTAAAATAGTACCTTTTTGTGTATCTGGAAAATTTAAAGGAACAAACAGTGCATTATCTGTATGTCGCTGGATATCACAGTTGTTTTTAAGGCCATTTCCACGCTACACTGTTATAGTGCTATTATTCCACGTTCACTATACTGTGGAATTCTGGGATTTGCAATTTACTGAGACCAAAGATCTCTCTGGCTGAGAATTCTAAATGGCTCTGCAAACCCCAGGATTCCATAGGATGTTGAAAGTGGAATAATAGCGCTATAATAGTGTAGTACAGAAATGGCCTAAATGGAAACAACAAATCTATATCATGACATACAGATGGTGGAGGAAGTTACTGTAGATGCCTAGACCTCAAAGATGTTGCATTAGGAATAGGAACAAAACTTGGCATTTCTTATTTTTTTTTCCAGGCCAGAGGCAACCTTTGTTATATTATGGCATTCTTGAACTAGCTGTAAGTGGAGGAGAAAAAAGATAGTCAGTGTGATGGTTTTTCTCAAGTTGGACTAGATGCAGTTACATCCTTTTGAGGAGGAGGGCAATGTTTTTAGGTCCATCTGAATGTACACAGACATCCCAGACCATTTTGATCACTGCTTCCAAATGTTTGTGAATAGAAATTCAAAACTGTAAAATTTGAATATGATCAACAGCAGAGTAGCTGTAATCAGGCATGGTTATATTAAATTCAATGTGTTTGTTTCACCACCACCAAGCGAAATAGGGAGCTGGTCAGCAAATGGTGAACTATGAGTCCTAGATAGACCAGATAGTTTCACAAGTTTTCAGTTTAAACAGGAAACAATGAGGACCACCGTTTAGAACGTGATTTAATATATACACAATGGACATCTTTCAGATGAGGATTATGTGCAATTAGACTTCACCACTGAGATGGATGGTTTAATCAGATGCTATGTCTGGCCTTCTGGCATTTTGTAAAATGAGTGCTAGTGCAAATATCAACCAAATATGTAGTTCATATTGCGTATAAATGCTAAAAATACTAAATGCTGTTGAGTCATGATGTTTGGGTTACAGATATTCAAATACCAGCATAGGGACATTTAAAAAAAATGAAGCTGAAGAAATCAACATGGCAGCTATTAAGCAAGACTATTCAAATACTAATCTTTGTAATGAGTCACTTTCCAGGTCATAGCCACACTACTTCTCCATCACACTTTATGCAAAATTAATTAAAATATCATATCTGTACCATTGTCCCTTTTGTTTCACATACCATTTACTCTTCTCCATGTTCCTTGCAATAGTGTGGTCTCTAAAAGCATTATCCCAGTATAAATTCAGATTTATTACAACATCCAATTTGCTGCCAGACTGAGCAAAAACCTACCATCCTGTATGCTGTTCACAGTTTTGTTGCTTTCTGAAAGTTCCTTAGAGAGACTTACAAGACAATGTCCTCTGCTTCAGTGGTTCAGCTTTCCTTGAAGAGGTAATGGTCATGTGAGCATACTTAATAGAAGTATGGTGGATTACAGTAGCACTATGGATGCTTAATTTCAACATTTATCAATTATTAGGCTTCCCCATTAAGTTTTAAAGCAAGGAACAAAACAACTTTATTTTCATAACAGAATTCACTGTCATGTAACTCTGCCATCAACCTACATCTCCTAGCCATTTCCATACCTGAGGAAACAGCAATTTTCCAAGAGTCTAAATGCATTCATCTCTCCTGGTGACCTAGGACTTCAAACTGGGTAGCAATTATATTTCTCAGAGTGAAGTGCTTTATATCTTCAAATGGAGAAGCCAAAGTGCCTCTGTTTTATTGTCTTTCTTCCTACACAGGTTGTGCTACTTGTTCCTTCTAAGATTATGGCCATTAGAAGGCAGAGTTCACTTTTCTTTTTCACACACTTCCTGTAACATCCAAAGTAGTATAAAGAGGTTGTGCATTTTAGATATCCCACAACTGTGTGTTGTAAGAACTGCACTGGCCTCCAATTCACTTCTGAGACCAAGTCAAGATGCTGGTCTTGACCCTATAAAACCCTAAACATCTTGGAGTCAGGATATCTGAAAGACCATCTTCTTCCATATAAGCCTGCCTAAAATCTAAGCCAATCAGTGGAGGCCCTGCAATGTATCACACTATCCCCTGAGGCTAGGCTGGTGGATACACAAGACAGGACTTTCTGTATAGCAGCACCTCAACAGTGTAGGCCCCCCCAAGAGAGATCAGCCTGGTGCCATTCCTTCTGAGCTTCTGGCAGAGAGTGAAGACTGTGCTGATTCACATGGCCTTTGGAACTTAAAATCAGAGGTGTCTGCTCTTGCTGCTTTTCAAACTGGTTTTCTGGTTTTAGAACTATTTTTAAAGAGGAGGTTGGACTGCTTTTAATTAGTTCTTTAGTTATTATTAATTCAGTGCTTTTAGCATGATTTTTATGGATTGTGCAGGGGACCTTTTGAGTCAAGTGGTGATAAAAAATTTCATAATAAACTTATGAAAAAAAAAGGAGATGAGGACAATTTTGAAGATAAAGAAAGGTGATACAAAGTTAACTCAACAAGACAAAATTAAACAAGCCTTTTTTAAATACTATCAACAACTCTTTGATGCAAAACCACCCACTTCATTGGAAATCCAGTAAATATTCTCCTGTTTAGAGAAAAAGGAAATTTTCAAATTTTCAGAAAAAGACAAAATGATTTTGAATGGACCTATAACTTTGCTTGAGGTAAAAGACATGATTCGGAAATTAAATTGAGGTAAAATTAAATTGAGGTAAAAGACATAATTTGGAAATTAAAGTTAGACAAATCTCCAGGTCCCAAGGGTTTTTCAGCCAGATATTATAAATTACTCAAAGAAGAATTATCTGAACCTTTACAAGTGACATGTAATGAGATCTTGTATTCAGGTAAACCAGAAACACGGAACAAAGCAAATATTTCTTTAATCCCAAAAAAGGGAAGGACTCAACAGATGTCAAAAATTATCATCTGATTTCATTACTTAACACCGATTATAAAATTTTCAAAGCTATATTAGCTGATCGGTTAAAGAAGGTACTACCAGATTTAATCCATGAAGACCAAAATGGTTTCTTACCCAAAAGATCCCTAAAAGAAAACATAAGAACTGTTTTGAATATAATTGAATTCTATGAAAAACACAATGAGAAAAAACTCAAGATGATATTTCTTGACACAGAAAAAGCTTTTGATACAATTAAATGGCCTTTTCTAAGAGCTGTGCTCAAGAAAACAGACCCAGGAGAAAGGTTCATGTCATGGATTGAAGCCATATATGAAAACCAAGAGGCACAATTGTTGATCAACGGAGATAAAATGCAACCAGTAAATATCGAGAAAGGTACCAGGCAAGGATGTCCTCTGTCATCCTTATTATTCATAACTGTCTTGGAAATTTTAAATAATGCAATTCAAAATGACAACAAAATTGAAGGTGTACAGATAAATAAGCACCAATATAAGTTGAAGGCATTCACTGATTTTTAGATGACCCAATAAGTAGTATGATATACCTAACATCAGTACTAAATGAATTTGGTGAACTCTCCAGAATTAAAGTCAACAAAGAGAAGACAGCAATCCTGACAAAAAATCTGAGAAAGGAGGAAGAAACAGCTTTAACCAAAATATTGGGTTATAATATAATCAAAAGAATTAAATATCTAGGAGTGTGAATTTCACAAAGAAATAATGAGGTTTTTGATAATAACTACAAAACAAAATGGAAAGAAATCAAGAGAGAGATGGAGTAATGGTCAAAGCTTCAACTATCTTTCATGGGCAGAATAGCTTTGGTGAAAATGAATATACTATCTAAAATTAACTTTCTGTTTCAAAACTTACCTATTATCACTAATTTGAAGCCTTTCAAAGAATGGCAGAAAGAACTATCTAAATTTATATAGGCCAGTCAAAAACCTAGAATTAAATGGAAAGTTATGGCTGACCTAAACGCTAGAGGTGGTGCTGGTATCCCTGATCTTTACATATACCACCAGGCCTCAGCACTTACATGGATAGCCAAATGGCTAACTTTACAAAATGAAAGATTGCTGACATTAGAAGGCACCAGTTTAAGAATTGGTTGGCACGTGTACATCTGTTACAAAAAGGCAAAAATAGATAAAGATTTCACTAATCATTATATAAGGAAAGATATATCTGCTAAAGATATGGAACATACACAACCAATGTTGCTGGAGCAACATTTTGAATAAATGGCTACGATATGAAGATTTAATTGAAAAATCTTCTACAGGAAAAATAAGTATGAAATCTAGAGAAAATCTCCAAAAAGAAGGAATTGTTCTGAACTGGTTCCCTTATTGACAATTGCATGAGAGATTTCATATGGACTTGAAGCTACAAGGATTTGAAACAAAGAAAGAAACAGATGCTATAATCAAACTCCTATTAGAAAATCCCCCACACTTGATGGTGAAATTATAAAAGACTGTACTACTTTACAAGAAGGAAGAGGAAACAGTGAAAGAGGTGATGATAAACTGGTCTCAAAATTTTGGACATTCCATACAGCTGGAAAATGGGAGAATCAGTTGGAAAAAGACATTGAAGTTTACAACAGCCCAAAATTTGAAAGAGAATTACTTTAAAATATTCCACAGATGGTACAAGACCCTTCAAAGACTTCAAAACTTCCATGGGCTTCTTCCTAGAACTACACAGGGATGTAAGGAGGAGCAGGTGAAGGGAAAGTCCATAAATTTGCCTCCAGTTCTTATTCTGTAGACTATAACTTACACTAGATCTCTACTCTTCTCTAGAGCCTTTGTCATTCTTTGGGCACTTAGACCACTTAATGAGGAATGCTGAATGGTTTCCCTAGAAATCTGAAATTCATTTCTCTTAGACAATTTCTCTCTCTCTCTCTTTTTTGCTTTTTACAGAAAATGTTGGGGGACAGGTTTACATGATAAGCTTACACAAAATGTGACTATTAAGTAGAGATGGAAAGAATATTCTGAAATATTAAAAAATGGTAGAAGAACATGTTTTTAAAGCATCAAGAAATCATGATGAGAAATCTCCTGTACTGACAATAATATTCTCATTTCAGGAGTTATTCTACACAAACTTCACATGTGGAGGTGGCTGTTTTCAAGAGAAATATTATTGTCTACGCAGAAAAAGTTGGTGGGGTTTTTTCATGGTTTTAAACAACTGTGGCCCTTTCTGCAACTCAGCTTTTTGCAGAGCTGGGGTGTGGGGATCGCATGAGCAGCCTCTTGTGAGAGGTTCTAGTGTACCCATTGCTTCAGCTCCGCAGCTGCTGCCTGCTCATGAGCAGATAGCGCAAGAGCCCCTCCTTTTCCTTCCGCACTGCAGCCTGGGATTTTCTCAGGCTGTGTTGGGGCAGGAAGTGCAAGCGCCGCGGCTTTGGAGCTCTGCATGCACAGCAAGTGCGCGTGGGGCCCAAAAGCGATGAGCGATTGTGCACCATTTTTGGTTCGAAGCTGAAAATGAAAGTGTGTGATCATCACCTGCCAGCCCCTGGAGCGTTACACGACTGCAAGTGCATCATGTGGACTGCTCCTCACAGTTGTGCAATGCTCCAGGGGCCCTTTCACATGGCAAATGCCGTGTGAAAAGGGCCTATGTGTTAATCTTATGCATAATAAGTCCAAAATTGTGATTAGGCTTCAAAAATTGTATGGATGAGAAAATTTTCTCTCATTGGGAAGAAAATTGCTAAAATTAATCATTGCCTCCTTTGAGAAGAAAATTAACGGAGAATTATGCAGCACACCATGGACAGTGCCAATGAAAAACCTTCTTTCTCTTTTTCCTGTTTTATGGCATCTAGAATGTGGGAAGAACATGTGAGATAATTGTTCCACATTTAGTGTCATACTAGACACTGAATGTGGAACAATTATCTCACATGTTCTACTATATGCAAGTTGAAAAACGGGGACATATGCTGCACTGCCCTTCACATGAACAGGAACATTAGTCTAATTAATTTATCCCCAGTTTTTTTGGCCACAGAACATATCAGCTTACTAGGCAATCATACCACTGTATGATAGTCTTGGCATCCTCCCATATTAGAGATTAAAGTAATAGAAATAAAAGGTCAAATTTTCTTCTGTAATATCTGAAAAGCTACACATTTATCTGCATCCTGGCCATAGGTAAGAATTAGTACGGTGCCTACTGTCAAAATGTGATCTGGTTGTGACCAATCAGGCCTGCTTTTGATTCTCCTACCTGGAGAAACAGCACCCTTTTATATAATTACTACCCCCTAGGTCCTTCTCCACACTTAATCACCCTCCTGTTTCCCCTAAGCCCACAACCTTTATGGATATAGGGCAAAGTGTTTTCAGGTTTATCTAGTATTCTTGCAAAGAAGCTAGTAAAATGCGGGCTGGACAGGGCTACTGTCAGGTGGATCTGTAACTGGTTGACTGACCGTTCCCAAAGGGTGCTCACCAATGGCTGCTTTTCATCCTGGAGAGAAGTGACTAGCGGGGTGCCACAGGGTTCTGTCCTGGGCCCAGTGCTGTTCAATATTTTCATCAATGACTTGGATGAAGGAATAGAGGGCATGCTCATCAAATTTGCAGATGACACCAAATTGGGAGGAGTTGCTAATACGCCAGAGGACAGGATCAAAATTCAAAATGACCTGGACAGATTGGAGAGCTGGGCCAAAGCTAACAAAATGAACTTCAACAGAGAGAAGTGTAAGGTCTTACACCTAGGTAGAAAAAATGGAATGCAGAAATATAGGATGGGGGACACGTGGCTGGATAGCAGTACGTGTGAAAGGGATCTAGGAGTCTTAATAGACCACAAGCTGAACATGAGTCAGCAGTGTGATGAGGCAGCCAAGAAAGCCAATGCAATTCTCGGCTGCATCAATAGGAGTATGGTGTCTAGGTCGAGGGAGGTACTGGTACCACTCTACTCTGCTTTGGTTAGACCTCATCTTGAATCCTGTGTCCAGTTCTGGGCACCCCAATTCAAGAAGGACATGGTCAAGCTGGAGCAGGTCCAGAGGAGGGCGATCAAAATGGTGAAGGGCCTGGAAGCCATGCCCTATGAGGATAGACTTAGAGAGCTGGGTATGTTCAGTCTGCAGAAGAGAAGGTTAAGAGGGGACATGATAACCATGTTTAAATATTTGAAGGGATGCCATGTAGAGGAGGGAGAGGGCTTGTTTTTTGCTGCTCCAGAGACCAGGACAAGGAGTAATGGATTCAAGCTGCAGGAAAGGAGATTCCACCTGAACCTCAGGAAGAACTTCCTGACAGTCAGGGCTGTCCGGCAGTGGAATATGCTGCCTCGGAGTGTGGTGGAGTCTCCTTCTTTGGAGGTTTTTAAGCAGAGGCTGGATGGGCATCTGTCGGGAGTGCTTTGAGGGTGTTCCTGCATGGCAGGGGGTTGGACTGGATGGCCCGTGTGGTCTCTTCCAACTCTAAGTTTCTATGATTCTATGATTATCTCAAATGAATGTGTCACTGGTGGTAGCGTGTGTAACTGAGCTCAAATAAAGAGACACTGTATGGAGACTGCTCTTAAAAAAAGTGGAACAAAATCTTTATTAAATGAAGTAACAAAGGAAAGGTATTTAGCACTCAAATGTTATCAAGGAGAAAAGCACTTCTAGCTCTTAACAGGCAAACACTTCGACAACTTTGTCTCCTTCTTTCTTTCTCTGAAGGAACTCTTTCTCCTTTCAAACTCACAGAAGGAACTCACAGAAGGTTTCTGTTATTTTTCTATTCTGCTGACTCAGCCACCTAGCCACTCCATCTTGCTAACCTGGGTTCTTTAGTCAGCAGACCAATCAAATTAAATCTCCTCTATTGTTAGAGTGGCTGTGCTGGCTACCCACCCCACCCCACCCCTGGTTTGTCACACTTACCACAGAACTTCTTGGGAGTAAGAGTGGTTTGACAATGGAAGCAATTGCCTAGAGAGGTGGGGGGGGGCGTCTCCTTCTCTGGATGTATTCAGAAAGAGGCTAGACAGCTGCTTGCTGGAGATGCTTTAACTGGATATCCTGCATTGATCACGGGGTTGGACTAGATGCCCCACTAGTCCCGTTCCAGCTCTATGATTCGGTGACTTTAAGACCTGAAACTCAGGAGTGGGTTATGTTAAGTGTTGCAATAAGAAAGGAACAGGAAAAAGATAATGAAATGAACAAGATCACTTGGATTCACCATATATGTATACTCATACACACACATACACACACACACATATATCTTTAAAATACACAGTACTACCTTAACACATTCTGCTGCTGCCATTGTTGTTGTTCTTGGTGGAGTTAGTGGTGGTGGTTCTATAGAATATGATAGCATATGCAGCCCACTGAGCTTACTAAAGAAAAGTATATTGTGAAACAACCAGTTCTTTCAGTTCTCTACCAGGATGACAGCTGATTCTGTCAACTCTCTAAATGCCTTTAGCCTTCTGAAATGAGTCCAAGTTAAAATCTGAAGAGAGAGAGGAATATAAAACAGAAATATTTTCCTTCTTGAATTAATAGTATTTATTAGGTACATTCATTTTACAAATAGAACTGTCTGTAGAGTGTATCTGTTTATCGGCTTTGCATATTTGAATATATCTGTGCATATAAGAGATATATACTGGTACTAAAGAGCTCTTTTTCTTTTTTCTTTCACAAACTATGTAATCCAGGAAGTTAATTGTTATGTGTTCAGTGTGCTGATTATATTTTCAAACCGCAGTACCATTCCATAGCCTGGAAATTATAAAGTGCCCCACCCCTAGAAAAGAATGCTGCCACAACCTGTTCCTAGAAGCCTTCTCTTTTTGCTATGGAATATCCTCACCTCAAGGTCAGATTAGTGGATGCAAATCATATGAGCACTTTCTACCAAACAATTATCAGTACAGCCATTAATCATTATCCCTTACTACTACCTTGCTTACTACTACCTTGTTTATTAAATCACACAAATTTAGTCACACCTCTTCATGTATTGGTTCCAGTTCTCCTAGGCACAATCTCATCAAAGGTAAGCATTTTAATCCAATTAATTTATGTGGCAGAAAGTTCAAGTGGAGCACAGGAAAATGAAATCAGTCGAATGCAATTGTGGGTGGACTGTGCTCCAAAAAACAAAAACCTAAACATATAGAAAACTCACAAATAAATGAGAATACGTTTATTTGCTATCCATTAGATAGGGTTTGCTCTTGTCATGAACCTTGCTTTCGGAACACTAATCATGTTTTACCTGTAATTCAGCTTCTTGAAGCATTGATGAGCCCAAGTCCATCACTCTCATAACAAGGAAAAACAGGTACATTTCTACACTGCCCCTCCTTCTGTAAAGTATTTTAATCATATGCTTCAGCAGTCATAATTACTTTTGTGACCTTCTTAATTTAACAGATTTGACTTCCTCTAGTTATAATTTTGCAGGAATAATTGGATAACTAGGCATTGCATGTACCTAAACAAATTAGTTTTTTTAAAGCATGATTATTCACAGTTCATTAGACAAAAGCTGCATTGCATTATTCATTGCAATCATGATTCTAGAATGTCATTCAAAATTAATATTATGATCAGTTTTGTTAAAATGATTTGAATGGTTGAGAGTTGTACACATGTAAAGAACATATGAAATCATATGCAATATTTTTGTTCAACTGTAACTAAGATTTGAAAAAATCAATATTCACATACTTATCATCACCATCATCATCATCAAAATGAGTAATGAGTATATGGGCACATTTATGAAGTGATATTGTACTAGTAAGTTGGTTGTCTCTATGGTCCTATAAAATGTTGATGAACGTACCCATACTTCCCTACTAACCTTATTTTCTCTTTGGGTACCGAGAGGTGATTTTAAAAAGTCACTGTTGATGCAGGTGAGTAAAGATAACCAGCTTACCAAGTGCTTATATGCATTGGGCTGGGAGCATTTAACTACTGAGAAAATAGTTGTCATACTTGCCCAATGTTACAAGCTTTTGAAGCTCTGCAGGCTTATTCATCAAGCAAAAGGTGTTAAAATATCATACAGGAAAATAAAAATGACGATGGTAGAGTCACAGGTCTGCATTATGTAACAGGCATTTTTTCTGTTGTAGTTCAGTTGTCCTGGATTTCAGTGCAGGCAACTCCCCTCTTGGCCGTGCGGGGATGAAGGAGAAAAGACGATGAAAGACAGGAATTTTTTTTTGAAAAAAATTCAACTCCATTAACAACAGAAAAGCAGCTTTCCTTCGGATTCAGATGGTACCTGTCCTATGAAAAGTAACTAAAATAATTGTTCCTTTAGTAGGCAGAGGACATTGAATTTCTTTCCCTGAATGTGTTAGATATGTTACAGAAAGTTAGGTATTTTGTGCATGGGGTTGAGCCTAAGTGTAGTAAGTAAAATAAAGTTCCCCCACCTCACAAGTGACTATAATTCTCCATCAGAAAGACACATGTACCCTGAGAAATGATTTAAAATATGCTACCATGCATTTCTACCTGAATTTCTGCATTACGGGATATGCATTTCTAAGCACATCTGAAACCTGCCTTTCCATCTTCAGAGGGTAAGACCTTCTGGAATATGAATGGCTGTGTTGGTGGAACTTCCTATCTTCTTTTCTCTGCTGTTTCCACCATGGGCAGCAAATTGTCATAGCATGAAAAATAAAAAATAAAGGAGTCCCATCTTAAGCCATTTCCATCGTGTACTGTTATAGTGCTATTATTCCACTTTCAATCTCCTTTCAATCAATGGAATTCTGGGATTTGTAGTTTATTGAGGCCCAAGAGTTCTTTGGCTGAGAATTCTAAATGCCCCTCCGTAAACTGTAAACTCCATGGGATGTTGAACGTGGAATAATAGCACTACAACAGTGTAGTGTGGAAATGGCCTTAGACTGAGGCCATTTCCACACCAGACTGTTATAGTGTTATTATTCCACTTTCAACATCCTATGGAATCCTGGGGTTTGCAGTTTAGGGAGAGGATTTTGAGTCCCCTCCCTAAACTGCAAACTCCAGGATTCCATAGGATGTTGAAAGTGGAATAACAGCACTGTAACAGTCTAGTGCGGAAATGGCCTGACTGAAAAAAATTCCTAGCATAAGTTTTCATGGACTCCATTCCACTTCTGGTTTCATAGAGCTAGCTCAGAAATGTGTACATTGAGTAAATGCACAGAAACACAGTATGCATTTCTTAAAACTTCAGGTTAGGGACTGCCCTCACAAATGATGATGATCTTTTCAAGGAAAAACAAAAGCGTTCTAGAAAAATAAAATAGAGTTTTATTTGTAAAGCAAAATAAATGGCAAATTGCAATACAAACTACAGATAGCTTGCATCATGCTTCAGAAGTAAGGTATAACGAGCATGTGAAATGGTGAAGAAAAAGAAGAAAAAGGGGAAGAGAAGGAGGAGGAGGGAGAGAGGGAGGGAGAGAGAGAATTAGCAGTTGAGCAATCAAAATGATAGGACTCATAAAGAGATAAGAAATCTATAGGGGAGAAAGCTTTTTCTTCTTCTCTACACTCTTTCCAAAGTCACACGAAATCACATGTGGAGGAATGGTCCTCAACCTATCAGGATGAATCCAAAGTAAGTCAGAGAGAGTGGGCATTCCCTAAACAATGCAAAGCAATAAGTGGCAGATGAGACGATAGAGAAGTGGGTGCCCAAGTTGTGGAGTTCGAGATAAGGATATGCCACCAGAGCTGTCTCTGGAACTCAGTCGTGTAGAGAATATCTTCAAATTCTCTTATCCTTGTTGTTTCATCAAAAGATTTTTGGACCCTGCTCAACATCAGCAATAGCAAAAAAAGACCAAAAAAAAAAAAAATCACGACGGAGGAGAGGAAAATGATAAAAGGTGCAAAAGGATACCTTGTGTTCTCAGCTAGAGAAAAGTTTTGGAAATGTTTTGTTTGCGGTCATGAAAATGAAAGATTTACATTTCAGATTCAGGGGACTAAACATGGTAGTACAGTTGGTCTTCACTGAATTCAAAAATAGAAACAACTTCCAAGATCAGTTCACAGAGGGCTGAGACACTCCTGAGGCCTCCAGAAGTAGTAAAACAATTGTAGCCCAACAGCTTTCCTACCTTGCAACAAAGACAGCTTCTTTGCAACTTGCGAATGCATTTTTTCCTAATTTGTAACTTCTACAACCTAATATTTAGAGACAGAATGAAGACTGAGCCAAGAGGATAGCATCAGCATAAATGGGAGAAGAGTGTAGAGCTAGTGTTTTCAGGCAGCAAAGCTGGAAAATTAACTTTGAGATGGCAAAAGTGGACATTGAGACGTGGAACGCTTGGAAAGAGGTTGATCTGCTCGATGTCCAGTAAGGGTATGTGGATAAGTTACATTGCAACAGCATACCACTGTAACTTTGAGTAGAAGGTCTGGACTAGACCTGTAGTGCTGAATTTTTTTTATCTGAGAAGGGGCTGAGACTGCACTGATTATGTGTATGCAAAAAATGACTTGGAGAGATGTCCAGTCTAAGGGCCACACTTAACTAATTCCTGATCCACAAGGATGAGTTTGAAACTATCTTGTAGTTCTTACCTTCTATATTATTAGGATGTGCCAGTTACTTGCCTTCCACTGGTATATGGTTTATCTGACCATGAAACAGGTGTCTAAGCTATGGCCCAGAAGTATGTCCAGGCCCACATGACTATGGCCCTTTCTGCACCCTACCTTCTTCCATAGTCCTCTGTTGGTGATCCCAGCAGTGGCTCTGCCAGGAAGGGAGCATGATGGGAGTGCTTCCCTCAACAGCAGGCCAGCTCCCTGCAGAAAGGAGCACAATGGAAGTGCCTCTTCTTTGGACACCACAGCCAGGTACTTTCTCAGGCTGCGCTGGGGCAGGAGGCACTACCATCATGCTTCTAGGTTTTCTATAGGACAGTTAAGTGCAGGATGGTCGTGTAATCATGTGCCATTGATAGGGAAACCCCATCAATGATTTAATCCATGATCACACTGCCCGGGGACAGGAGAGGAGCAGGACCATGATGACACTTCTGCATCACATCATTGTGGTCCCACCTGCTCCTCTCCCATCCTCATGCCAGGATGGGAGGCTGCTGCAGAAAGAGCTTATGACTGCTCCTCATCCTATGAGACAGGGCATTCTTTATGACGATGGAGGAGGGGGAGCAGGAGGAGGAAAGAAGTAAAGATCCAACAGAAACTTAATGTCAGCCACATCGAAAATAAACAGCAGTAGAAAAAGAAAAACAGATCATCCAAGCAGATAAAACCAATCTGAAAAACACTGGGGCTGGCCAAAAGAATTTAATTGCCTGTCTGAACAGTCATTTAAGAAATCTTAGCCAGAATCTACCTTCTGGCAATGCCTCCAACTCTGAGGCTACTTAAGGGCTACATTTGATTTGGAATCCCTGGCAGCTTCCAAGACTCTTAAGATATTGTAGTTCTTTTATAAATTGGATAATGTTCCACAAACACACAAATCCCTGTATCACTGGCTTCTGATCTAAATAACCTACAGAACAAGTGGGCTACTGAACTAGGAAAGCTCTGTAGATGACTCCCTCTGGAACTACATTCTAGGAAATATGAAAAATAGTTCAATGAGTACAACTGATCCAACAGAACAGTATCCTGCATGCATGCTAGACAGTGGACAAGTTTTATCAACTCAGCATATTAGACCACAATCAGTGCTGGAGATGCTCAGTAGACAAGGAGGAAAACACAAGTTTTACTTGGGTGTTTTGAGGAGTACTGGAGGAGGGACCTGGAGTGCTGTGACACTCCTATATAAGATGACCAAACGTATATGATGAGGGAAGTGTTTCAGTGACCTAACTTGTGCTACATCTCTTTTCTTGCATGATGATGTTGACAGCTGTTCTTGTAGCAAGGGCAACCTTTTTGATGAGATGACAGCTTGTGGCACTGAAACATGTCAGAGAGTATGAAAATTTTCTGGATTCTCTAGGAAGGGCACAACACAGCAGAGATGCCACTAGACAGGAGCGCAGTTTCCAAATGAAAGAGACAGATACTTGGCAGAATGCAAACAGACACTTGGAAGAATGTGTCCATTTCCATGCTACACTGTTATAGTGCTATTATCCAACTTTCAATATCCTATGGAATCCTGGGGTTTGCAGTTTGGGGAGGGACATTAAGAATTCTCAACCAGAGAGCTCTTTGGCCTCAGTAAACTCTAAGCCGCAGAATTCCACAGGATATTGAAAGTAGAATAATAGCATTATAACACTGTCGTGCAGAAATGGCCTGTGACACACACATCATCCCTATTAGGGATTATTTTGTGAGTTTGGAGCTGCACAATCCATTCTAAGTTCTCCCCTTGATCAGATATGATGAGGCTCAGAATGAAGGGCAACAATACCACTCCCTGGAGATCATAGAGGTAGTGTTACCCTGTGTACTGGGGGTCCTGGGAGGGACACCAAAATGTGCTCAACTAAAGGTGGGGAAAATTAGCTCAGAGCACTGCTTAGCCTTATGAGAGGCAGGGTCACTTAGCGAGATCTTGAACCCTATGTCTACGGGGTCAGACCGAGTCAAGGAGCACACAGAAGTTGAAACAATAAATGCTGTTTTATTAAACACAAGCAAAACAGTGTATGTGACACATTCACACAAGATAACTAAAGGAAATAAAGGTTGGAGTGGTATAGAGGGATTTTTAGAGGGATTGCTGGTTTGGGTGATACTTCACCTGTCCTGAAGCCCGGAAAAATAGAGAGCGAGGCTGGGGTGCGACGTAGCTCAGCACGTGGAGTTGAGGGGAGGCTCACGAAGCAAAGCGGCAGCAAGGCAGGATGAAACTCGGGAGCGATCCGAGGAAAGTCTCGGAATCAAGGGTTTTTATAAGGAGAATGTGACTGCAGGCTATGCCGTATTTGGGGAAAACAATAGATTTGGAGTTGGAGACAAAGCCTCTGAAAGGTCAGAATCTGAATGATTGAGTTATAGTAGCGGTTCTCAATAGAGTAGCCAGTATGCAAACGCAGAGTACTTGGGTATTGTATAGTTGACCCATCAAGCTGCCATCGCGGGGCAGAGGCTCTTTTGTCAGTTGCATGCATACCTAATTAGAGTACTTGCCTGGAGGTCTCCTAAAGCAGTGAGTCAGCTATTTCTGGCCTGCCTGTATTGTCCAGGAATATTACGGCGATTAACGGCCGAGCTTGTTTACGTGCTTGTCCGGTGGCCTCGCAAGCATGTGAAGGGGAATAGAGAAGTGCAGCCAAATTATGATATCAAAAGGATATCTTTTAATATCCCCAAAGCTCGGACTAGCCAGGGCAATAACAGTAGCCTTGAGGATTCTGTGGATTGAAAGGCTTCTGCCAGTTCCAGAGGATGAAGTGATATGTGGTGTTTTCCACCGAAGAGGAAAAGAAGCAGCAGTGTCACAGGATTTGTTCCAAGACAATTAGGCCAGATATCATGCTGTGGGTTAATGTGTTGGTCATAACTTTTGTACAAATACATCAATCAGAAATTAGCTACAGCTACCTACATTCCTAAGTATATCCTTCCTTGAGCAGTCAAGTGTAGGCAAAATATGGTTGAGGAGACACAGGGCATGATGGTTTCCAAACCAGCAAATGCTTAGTGGAGAAATATTCACCATATAACAGAGAAACTGTATCAACAGAGAAGATGTATCAAGCCCACTGATGATTATCTCTTACTTCTGATCCCTGTGGGAACAAGTAATACTGCAGTTAGAATCTTCAGGAAACAAGTGTGTTTTCCATACCCCATCTCTTAGTTGATGGATTGAAGGTTATTTTCCTTATATTTCTCAGCTAAAGTTCCTTAGAATTTATCATGTTGGTGAACTCAGCTCCCAAGTTTGTGAACAATAGTATTGTCTAGCAGGTGTAATATGAATATTTCCTTCAAGAGTCTGCTCTCAAGGAGAGTCATCATCTCTCATTGATTTCCAGTTTATTAGTACTTACCTTACAGATATTTCAGAATCTAGGCACCTAGCTTCTATAGACTCTGTCTGGACCATGTAGCTTATATATAAAAGGAACACATACCAAATTTATAAAGCACATATCCCTGAAGTACATCAAATATGGTATTTAGTGCATTGCAGTGGTAATGGATATCAATTTACACTTTACTGAGGCTTTATAACTTTTATCTGTTGAGGGCAGAGGGATGTCACTTAGAGGTATACACATGCAGAGGGTATGTGCATATGCATTTCAGCATTTGGTAGGATTTCCACCATTTCCAGTACATTGCACTACTTGTATAGCATTAGCATCTTACACAATGCATTTCAGCACACCTTACCTCCTTAACTCCTTCCAGTGATGTCCTGTTGAAATCCCAGCAGCACCTTTGCTGGGATGGGAGCATGTCCCCAATGCTTGCCTCTGCACCTGGCTAGTTGCCTGTGGATGGGAGCATGAGTGACATGCATCTTCCTTCTGCAGTGTAGCCAGTCTCTTTCCCATGTGGTACTGGGGAAGGAAACACCTAGATCACACTTCACCCCATTCCACATGGCCCCCAGCAATGGGAGCTGTGACAAACGTGATGGGAGCGGGTCTTGACAACAGAGCCTCCTTGGCAAGCGAGAGTGTTTAAGCTGATTGGATGGTGAAATGGAACCTTGGAAGGACCAGGGGAGGGGCTGGTGGAAAGAGGAAAAATAATGGATTTTAACTGTCTGGAGTGTGTTTGAAGAGGAGTGTGATTTGTGGTGTGTTTGGGAGAGGCTGGAGATTTGAAGAGCTCTGTGGGAGAGAGAACTGAGAAAATTGGGTGTATGAAAGATAGTGAATGAATTGAAAGAGAGAGAGAGAGAGAGAAGAATGGTGTGCTGTTTATAAACATTTAGATACAAAACACATTTAAAGCGACAGTGTTACAATAAACGTTTGAAGTTCTGTGTTCCTTAAAACAGTGTCACGGAATCTTATTTTGAATCCTGGAATACACACGCTACCAATAATACCATCTTGACCTTAGTGCCAACAGTACCACAGTCTTGGAAAATATAAATGACTGCTGATCCTTACATCTGGGAGAAGGGCAGATTTAGGGAAAGTATTAAAGAGGGAGAGTCCTGAAAGGAAGAAGCCAAGGGGGGACAAGAGTGAGGAAGAGACTGTGTTCTCAGAGAGGGAGAACTGAGACAGCCCCGTTTGTCCTGGCTCTGGCTTGATTCAGAGATCTCCCTGGCTGTTCAGACCTGAACACAAAGAAGTGTCAGGCTGGGCAGGCCTTGAGTGTGGGGCTTGGGTGAGGCTTTCACACTCGGCACTGACGGGCGGTGTTTTTTTTCCCCATTTTACAGGAGCGTCATGTGATTGCAGGCTTTTGATGGATTTTTTTTCCCCATTAATGGAATATACCACAATTGTAATGGGTGGGGATGTGTTGGCAGTGGGACCACAATGATGTTGTGTAAAAGCACAACTTGCAGACTGCTGCCAATGCGTCCCTATCATGGGACAGCGATTCCATGTGGAAATGGCCTTTGATACTTCTCAACTTAATTCCACATTTTAGAACATTTGCAGACATTGTGTAACTTCAGCATAGCTATTGTTACAGAGGGTAAACTGTACTTGTTAGATAGTAGTACCTATCTGTTATATTAGTACTTTATGTTATGTTGAATATGCTCCCACTCACCCCCCACATCCTAGGCATTATATACATCAGCCTTGTATTTTGTGGTTCAGTCATTAGATGGGTCTTGAAAAGCAGCAATGAATCCACTTATATAGCTTGCAGAACTTCTAATTCAAGCTCTGGTTTGGAGGCTCCCCTTGAAGCAGTTAATCTGTATGTATTTGTATGTTGAAATTTACTACACACTGCACACAAATGCTGAGACTCAAACTCAGGCCTGTTGTTTCATTGTTTTAAAGTATAGGCAGCCCATAAGATTTATGGTTTTAAACACATTTTCTTCATCACAAAAAATAGTAGTAGGGTGTCTCACAGTTCTGCCCTAAGCCCACTGTTGTCCTAGATCTCCATAAGCAACATGGCTGACAGAATAGAAAAAGCACATCAGAATATGACCCCAAATTGCTAGGAGTAACTAATGACCTAGAGGACAGAATCTGGAATCAAAATGATCCTGGCAGATTGGAAGGCTGGCCCCAAAATTACAAAGTCAGATTCAAATTTACAAAATCAGAGATAATGTCACTTACTTAATTTAAGCAGAAAGAAATGAAATGCACAAATATATGATGGGTGGTATGATTCAACAATAATACATGTGAAAAGGAACTAGGGACCCCAATAGACCACATGGTAATTATGGACCTTTCTGCCCTACACTGTTATAGTGCTCTTATTCCACTTTCAACATCCTGTGGAATTCTGGGGTTTGTAGTTTACTGAAGCCAAAATTCTCTCTGGCTGAGAATTCTAAAGGCCCCTCCCTAAACTGCAAAGTCCAGGATTCCATAGGATGTTGAAAATGGAATAAGAGCGCTATAACTGTGTAGGGTAGAAATGGCCACAGAGGAATCTTAATCCATATGTGCAATCCATATTTTCCTCTAACAAGAAGGAGTGAAACTTACCAATTTTGTATCAACTCTAGGAGTCAACCACATTATTCATGAACACATCATATACAACAATGGATGGAAGACTTACTGGAGCTCACACAAAAATGAGAGAGAGAGGGAGAGAGAAAAAACAATATTCCATAGCAGGGAGAGAGAGATGTAAGAGATGTAAACAAAATATAAACATATAGGTCATCTTCATTTGAATTTAGTAATTTCTGGGTAAAATACAGAGAGCCAGTAATGACCTACAAAATCCTGTATGGCTCATGTCCAGCTTTCCTGAAGACCTGTATTCTTCCACATAAGTCTACCTGGGTTTAGTGATTTTTCTGTGGTGCAGTGGGGGCTTCTCTCTGACTCACCATGCTCACAGGTACAGGTGGTGGGAACACATTTTTCTCAGTCATTGCTTCCAGATTCCTGAATTGCCTTCCTGGACAAGTTAGACTGGTGACCTCCCTTTTATCCCTCCATAGGCAGGTAAAGATCTTTTTGTTTCAGTATACCTTTGACAGTTGATTGATTGGGGGGAAAGAGATGTTCAGAATGTGTTGTACTGCTTATTTGTCTTCTTTTTAACTGCTTTTAATTCTATTGTTAGCTTAATTATGTTTTTAATTTTTTTTCTGCAGACATTTACAATCTGTATGTATTTAACCTTTACAAGCAACTTTGAGCCTGAGGAAAAGAATGAGATTGATGATAGTGGTCATGATGATGATGCAACTGACATGTTCTTCATTTATTATCAATTTTCTCTCACTTTCTTTCTCTTCCATTGTGGAGTTTCCCAATTATTATGTGTATACCTATTGTGGTAATGTGAACAAATGTAAATGTATTATATATTATACCACTAACCATGCTTTGGGAAGAATAGGTCGGATCATTGGGAAGGGTGAAAAGTAGTATTTTGAAGCTGTGAGTAGTTGTTTCTGGCAATACTTTTGTCCCTGTTGTACAATTAAACCTTAAAAAGAAGTTTTAACCTGACAAAAAAAGGAGGAAGATGGGCTATATTGACCCCTTGAGGTAGGGCAGACCCACACAGAAAGATGTCTTCTCCAACTCAACTAGATGTGCATTTGTTAGTCTAAATCATGATTTAAAAACAAACAAACAAACAAACAAGAAACTTAGTTGGCTATAGGTGGACACAGCCACTAGATATTCTTGACTTAAGCCATCATTGGGTGGGGGGGTCGACAGGTGTTTAAATATAACCACTAGGCAGTGTATGGTGCTCAGAAACAATAGGCAATGTGTACTGTTGTTGTAAAATGGGTTCAGTACATTCAAGCATAAGCAACTCATAGTATCGTGGTTGTTGAATTCTGAACCAGCTGAAATTTCGGGGGATTGTTATAGTGCAAATGGTAGTAATCAGATTTTGAAAGAACTAAAACACAGCTGAAGGGAGAATGAGATGAATACAGCCTCCAGTACAGAGAAGATGCCATCGACTTCCACTCTGACCTGGGCTGAAACTATATAGTAGCTCTTGTGGTTCTCCTATCCTGGAGAGTTAGGGAACACTTGAAATATGATGGCAAAAGAAATCAGGTTGTATACCTATGCAGAGAGAAAATAAGATTTCCATTTATGCATCATTATTTTGGAAGAATACTTCTGAAGATCACATGCTGGGCATAGAACAGATGTGAAAATCATCACCCAATATGCCATTGTGAACCTCCTGAAACATCTGGCTATTACTAGAGATAAAATCCCTGAGTTGGGTCTTTGATGAACTTCAACAGGGCAATATGTTGGCTGAAAAATAATATTCTTGATAGACTTATTGGCAAAAAAAAAAAAGATACTACACCTCTTTAGCTATTTGAGTAGTTTCGTACACATATTTGAAGAATTAGAGAAAGCACAAAGCACATAGACATTCTGTGTGAGAATATCTAACCATAGCCTACAAAGGTGACAAAATCCCAGGGCAATTTTTGACAAGGTCAGTCCTCTATGAATATTCATCACTGTAAAGGTTAAAGATCACCTACATAGATGACAGAGTTAGTGGAAATTATATATATTAAATATCGTGTTTGGTCTAGACAGCAGATCTAATTTGGACAGCTGAAGTGTGAGCACGTGAAACTTATCCCTGACCTAGAATTTTGATTTGAGAGTGTGATTCCATTTGGTCACTGAGATGTCTTTTTGACAAATTATTTCTAGTATGCCAAGCAGAGGCTTACATGAAGTGGCAATAATTACAGTGCATGACTAATCCATTTGACCTGAAGCCAGGAAGCAAATACTAGAGAATATTTTATGGATTTCTATTTCAAAAAATTAGGCAAGGAGTTTGCAACTGGCTACACAATTGGATAGGGCTGATAATGGCGCCAGTTATTCTTTGACAGCATGTAGTCCCTCAGGGTCATAGCAGAGCCCATGAGTCCTGATGCTGGCTTGCCTTCTCCCACAAGGAAATAGGTAACTGCATTTCCTGCAATGCCCAATAAAGACTGATGCAGCCTCTCTTTTAATCTGAGACGGTCATAGAACAGCCTGAAGGCCACATTCAGACCCTCTCAGGCAGTTTTCCACCCAGACTTGTACTAACCAAGCCATTTTTTTTCTCTGAAAAAGGAGGTGAACTGCCTCTCCTATCAGCTTACAGAAACAGTAGTGTGCCCTTTTAAAAAAGGTTTCAGAACCCACTGGCAATGCTTAACATAAACAGGTTTTTTTTTTCCTCCAAAGCAGCCATTTTCAGGGTGCTTCCATTTGGACTTTTTGTAAGTCTTTGCCGTGTCAAGGCTATCCTGGGCCATAAACCTGTCCCATGGGATCCTCTCACACTAAACAATTATCATACTATATTACACAGTCTATGAATTCCTTGGGTTCATAGTCTGCTGAACCACTTAATCTTTCTAGCTGAGAATTCTAAATAACTTTTCCTAGACTACAAATCCCAGGATTCCGTAGGACAGAACCATGACCCCTCTCAAAAAAAATAATGAAATCAGAACACTATAATCGTCTAGTGTGAATGGGTACAGGCATTCTCCAAAGTTCCCCATCCTTGATTTAAATAGAGAACTCTATTGCTGCCTCCCAGAATTATGTAAAATCTCACATGGCCAGTCAAAGGGTGCTATCATTGGGGAGCCCATGGTTGCCACAATGCTAAGTTTCCTTTTAGTTTGGAGCCAGGCTTTTTATTGGTTCAGGCTCATATTGCTGAGAATTCTGAACCAGCTTTTCTTCCTCTTTGGCATCCTCAAACATCTATATATGTACCAGGCCATAGTCATTATAAAACAGTACTGACTCTTATTCCTTCCCTATTGCAAGCATTTTCACATGGAATAATAGAATTATAAAGTTACAAGAGGTCCTGTAGATCTTAGAGTTCAGCCCCTCACTCAATGAAGGAAATCCAATGACAGCATCCCCAGCAGGTTGCAGGTCTAGCCTCTTTTTGAAAACATCCAGAGAAAAAGGTCCCACCACGTCTTTAATAATTGATTCCACTGTCAAACTATTTTTATAGTCAAGAAGTTCTTTCTGATGTTCAATCAAAATCTACTCTCCTGTAACTTAAAGCTATGGTCCTACCCTTTGGGGCAGTGGAGAACATAGGGATGAAGAAACCCACCACTATCAACAACACTTCTAGTTCTTTCCATCCAAAATATGAAATTTGCAAAATTTCACTAAATTCTCCAAAATCAATCTGAAACAAAATTCTCTTCCCTTTGTATCAGCAAAATTCAATAGTGCAGCTGTTCCCTCACCATGCTATTGCAACTTACCATATAATATATTAAGGATGAAGAGTCTCTCAGAGAGAGAGAGAGAGAGATTTCAACTTTCATTCAGCACTAACAAGCCCAGACTTTTAAGACTTAGGAACTCAAAAAATTTTGGATGTATAGATCTACTAGTTTCTTTTCCTCCTGTTTTTTTTCCTAACACTCAAGTTATTTCCATCCTAAATATTTTTGAGAACTATGAGAACCTTTTTTATCACAAATGAATTCTGACTCTCTCATGTACAATGCTGTTTTTGATTCCCTGAACCATGCTACCCTACTTTTCCTCATAGGCTTCTTCTTATTCCACTTTCAACATCCTATGGAATCCTTGGGTTTGCAAACCCAAGGATTCAATAGGATGTTGAAAGTGGAGTAATAGCACTATAACAGCCTAGTGCAGAAATGGTCTTAGACATGCTTATAACGTCAAGTTATTTAGCCATTTAGAGTCCTTTTCATGCATGAACTCATCTTTACAAGGTATGTGGCTACTATTGAAATCACTGCTCTCGTGTCTGTTCCTCCTTCTCATAATGTTTATCAAAATGAATATTCAATGTTGTAATGATATTTTATGCAATAAGAAGTCGGAGGAGACTTCACAACATGCCATTGTGAAGTCACATGCTTTATTTTATTAGATATTGTGGGTGGGCGGGAAGGATAGTCAAGACTGTTTGTTTTTTTAACCACCTGCTACACACCATCTGTAACATTTAGTTCTCACGTAAAAAACTGGAAATACAAAATCATCATGGTGGAAGATCAGTCTATATATCTGAGCAGTAGCCCTCTTGCTCTTTCAGACAATGGTATTGGTTAAGTGGCAGCTTGGATCACAGTGATGAGTTGCGAAGCTTTTCATGTAATGTTACTCAGACAGCAAAGTGTGTCTAAAACCAGACAATGCTTGTAAATGTTTTATAAATTTTGCTCCTGAAAGAGTGCAAGGCCAATTGGCAGCTCTGGGGACTGACTTTTAAAAGGAAGTTGAAAGCATCCATCTCTTTCTGTTTGTTTCACATAAAAGCAAAAGAAAATAAACTAACCTCAACCAAATAACCACTCCAAACCCATAACTGTGCATTACCTTCGTTCTCCCTGGAGTATGCATAATAGTTTTAATGGAAATGTTAGGCTACAGTGAACTACTAAAGAAGAAACATATATATAACCTATTCCATTTTATTCCCTCCACAACTGGAAGTCAGCACCCAGAGCACACCTCACTTGGAAAGTAACATAGATTTTTAGTAAATGGATATATAAGGGCATTTTGTATTTTTGGTAGGTGTGAACAGAAGTAGGAACAGCATTATTTGGATGTTGGGTTGGTAGCCAAACAAGTACAGAGCATACACAAAGGTATGACAACTGTGGAAGTAACTTAGGCCCTTTTCGCACAGCATTTCTGAAGTGAAAGGGCCCCTTGAGCATCGCGTAACTGTGAGGAGCGGTCCATATGACGCACTCACATTTGCACAAAGCTCAAGGGCCTGATGTGGATCGCACAAGTGTTTTTTCATTTTCAGCTCAAAGCTGAAAATGCCGTGTAGTCACGCATCTCTCCGGGGCTCTGCGCGTACTTACCTTATGTGTGGAGCATCCGGAGCCGGGCGGGTCGCGCGTCCTCTCCTCAGTGCAGCCTGGGAGGTCCAGACTGCACTGCGAATGGAAGAGGCGGGGTGCTTGCGAGACCAGGAAGCAGCTGCGGAGCCCAAGCAGGGGGGATGCGAGAGCATTCCTATAAAGTCTTCCTGCGCGAGCCCAGCAGCCCAGCAGCGGGAAAAGGTAAGGTGCGAAAAGGGCCTTAGAAATCATTCAAAGAACCCACTCACACTGAGACAGTAAAGATGTATCATGGTTGTACCACCTCAGATTGCAAGTGGGTGTGTGCAATGTAGGCTATCACATGCCTAAATGATGTTTGCACACAAAATATTGTTCCCAGTATTAAAAAAAAAATAAGTTTTCTTTTTCTTTTCTTTATCTTTTTTTTTTTTTAAGTAGATCACTTTCTTAAAGGTGTATAGAAGCAGGGAAAAGATCTCCTTGTGCCACAGAAGGCACATATGACAGAAGACAATGGAGGAAGAGTGAAATAAATGGATAAGAAATCATAATATAGTACTAACTCTGTGAAGATGTCCTCTCTAGATGTGTACAGTCAGAGAAGATACACAAGGCCTCCTCTGCAATCATAGATCATTTGTAAATACTGATTAACAGTTTAAAATTGGCAGGTAATAAAGTAAGTAAAGAAAAGTAAGTAAGACTCATCACCAAACTTAGCAGTCATGGAATAATAGAAGTCCTCTTATGGACTGGAAACTAACTAAGGAGCAAGAAGCAGTGAGCAAGAACAAATGGTCAGTTCTTACCACGGAAGGATATGGGCAGAGGGTCCCCTAGAGATCAGTATGGGGAATGTTCCTTTTTAATTTATTAATGAATGTTCTGAAATCAAAGCCTAAGAGTGTAGAAACCAAGTTTTGCTGATAACATTGAATTATTTAAAATGGTGAGAACATGAATTAATTACTGACATTACAAACTGGGAGAACAGGTAGTACTATAATGGTAGATGAAATAGTAAGCAAACATGAAGTGATACAAATTGCAGATTTTTTTCTTTAAAAATCTCAAGTTCATATATTTACTGTTGGGATCTGAGCTGGCAGTGACTGGCCAAGAAAGTGAATTTGGGGGTTGTATAGAAAGGTCAATGGAAATTTTGACGCAGAGTGTAGGTGCTTCAAAAATTGAATTTTATAATAGTCATAATTAGAAAAGGAACTGAAAATAAAGCTGTCAATATCATACTGATTTTATTGAAATCCATGATGTGACCAAACATGGAATACTCTGTATAGCTCTGATTGCCAAACCTTTAGAGAAATATACAGAGAGAGAGGGAGAGAAAGAGAGTTGCAAAGATACCAAAAGGAGCAACCATCATGGAATGGGAACAACTGCTTGGTGAGGGAATGTTACAGTGTTGGGGATTGTTTCATTTAGGCCATTTCTTCACTACACTGTTATAGTGCTATTACTTCACTTCCAGCATCCTGTGGAATTCTGGGATTTGTAATTTAATGAAGCCAAAGAGCTCTCTGGCTGAGAATTCTAAATGCCTCCACCTAAACTAAACACAGGATGTTGAAAGAGCTATAATAGCACTATAACAGTGTAGTGTAGAGATGGCTTTAGACAAAGTCCATAAAGGGAAGCATGATTAAGATGTATAAAACTGTGCAATGGATGAAGAAGTTACATTCATGTCTTTCTAGCAGTATTTGTAAGGGAAATGACTGGCCAGTGTGTGAGGAGAATGTTGTATTAGATAGGTCTTTGGTCCAATCTGTCATGGTTTTTATGTTCTTAAGCTCTCTCAATGCAATAGAATTAGCATATAGGGTTTTTTCCCCCTGTGCTCATATTTTGACACTCATGGAATGGACTAGTTGGCTACACTTCCCTTTAAGTAGCAATCGTGGCACTCTTTGAACAACCAGACTATTGTTCCTTATGGCTGTGTTGTGTTGCCGATTACAGAGAAAATAGATAGCGAGAAAATAGGGAGACAGCTGATACTGATGTAGCTTCTGTATTTCCAAGGTAGTAATTCTTGAATTTGATCAAGGGTAACACTTCTGAAATAGCTACTAGATTTCCTGCTGGGTGTTTGTATGCAAAAACCTTTCAGAGCACTCAGCGGAAGACAAAATTCTACAAAAAAAGTCTGGTAGTCTGGAGCTTACTATAATTTGCCCTTAATATCATCAAATATCACTCCTTAACATCCCAGAGGGAGAACTAGCAAAATGCTTTCCCTATAGAGTTTTGTGTTTTTCTCATGTCACTCTGTTTGCAATGCAGCCTTTTGAAGAAACTGTTTTCTATATGCATGTTGTAAGCTGCTTATTTTGACAAACTGTGACAAAATATCCTATATTTGAATATCTGAATGTCTTATTTTCCT
Source organism: Cyclura pinguis (assembly GCA_030412105.1). Classification (NCBI taxonomy): domain Eukaryota; kingdom Metazoa; phylum Chordata; class Lepidosauria; order Squamata; family Iguanidae; genus Cyclura; species Cyclura pinguis. Next base: position 147,944,901 of record CM059601.1, on the reverse strand, counting down.
TCCTGGAAAATATATCTTCATAAAGGATTTTTTTTTTATATTGATACTAATAAATACAACTGTATATATGTGAAGTATGTTAGCCAATTTCACATGTGTTAATACAAAATGTGGATGCCTGAGTGTAGAGGAGAATTCTTTGTAGTCTGCTTAACCTTTAACATTATTCATTAAACAAAAGTTGAAATAACAGTAGAAGTGATATTTTGATTGCATAAATATAATACCGTAGTAGCAATGGAACTGAGGCAAGCTGACTGGAATTCATCCTACAGTTGCAGATGAAGAGTTAATTAGAGTTTGGAATTACTATGGCACTATTATTTAATTTTTTTAAAAAATAGTCTAACGTGAGAGTCAAGAAATAGCAAAGTATGAAGAATTAAGTAAAATATATGTAACTAAAATTATAAGGACAGAATATAAATGTTTTAAAATACATGGTAAATAAAATGAATTAATTTCTTACCATACCAAAAAAAAAAAAGGTTTCTCCTGGTGGTCTAAATCAGTGCTACTCAAAGTAGTGTTTCTTGGACTGATGAGCTATTGGCTGTTTGTCCCTGTACAATTTCCAAGAATAGACAATATGCATAAATATGATGCTGGTTAGGATAAAATGAGGGTGGGGGAATGCTGTTTTTTCCACAACACATAAGCAGAGGAACACTGATCTAAATGATTCCAGAGAACTCTTGCGTGAAAACATGCTTGTCATGTGTCAGTCAGGTGTAGCTACATTTCAGAACATTCAAGAATATTTATACAGATATTTCCAGGCAGGTTTACTCACTCCAGTCTTCAGAAACCTAAAAGGAATGTCATAACATACTTATGGGAGGTATAGTGAAATCTTCAGAGGAAGAAAGAAAGAAGTGTAACTATTTAAGCAATTCACGAGAGGACGTTGGAATAAATTTCTCATCACACTCCTTCTACTGATGCATCATTGGAATGTGAACTCTGCCATCAAATTATTTGACTTTCAGTTGTTTGACTGTTTTCAAAAGTTTGAGACATGGGGGGAAAAAGATGAAAGCAGTGAGGAGATTAAAGGAACAGTGGAAAATACAGTCTAGGCATAATATTCCATTTCACTGTATGGAGGCTGAATACGGTTTAACCTCAACAGATCATGAAGGCAGGAGATTAGAAAAGAGGCGTGGATCAAACTGAAGACGACACAGTTGAATTGCTGCACCACTTTTCTGTCTTGAAAGACAGAACCCACCAAAAATATCAGCACTCAAAGGTGATATGATACAGGCATTGTCTGTATAAAAGATTCTTCCAAAGCAGTTGTAGATGTTTCTGTTATATTGAACAGCAGCATTCTCGTTCTAAACATCCTGCGAACCACTCAGTGCTGAATTAGTGCTAAAGCTACTAATTCCCAGAGGGCAGCATAAAATGTGTCAGAAAGTTCTTCCTCCCAGGGAATTTGAGATAGCTGTAAGACTGAGGGGGAAATTAAATCCTAAAACAAGTAGAATAAAACACATTTTAAGGGAACTAGCAGATGATCTATTTCATACTCTTGTATTAATTGATAGGGGTGACCTCAGCTGTTCAAAAGTCACAGGATCAAAAATGAACATGTTCATGGATTCCCATGAACAGTTCAGCGGTTCTATTGAAGCTGACTGAAAGAATCCAAAATTGTACCCAGGAGAAGAATAAGATAATGGGACTAGGGGTCAAGAAGGATGTTTTTGTAAACATATATATATACATACATACATACATATATATATATATATATATATATATATATATATATGATTTTTAAAACACACACACACACACACGTGTGTGTGTGTGAGAGAGAGAGCGAGAGAGAGAGAGTTGGGGAGTTAGGAGTTAAATTGTAATATTCCCAAAAATATAAACTAAGTCTTTATTTCAACCCTGACAACAAAACCATGGTGCTATTTCTTACCATTCTTCCTCTCTTCCTTCTGAGTTGACATTTTGTTTACTCCTGCCTACTTTCTGTTACAAATTGGGCCATGATGTTGGTTTCATGCTAGGAAACTGTGACCAAGTCTTATACTAATGGTCCTCAGATCCAGTTAGCTGAAATAAGTAGAAGAAGTCCATGGTGTCCATCTCCAACAGTAGGTGACAACCTCCAGACACCACTGGTCTGGGTGGAGTCTGGAGGAGGCTGATCTCTTTCAAAAGCCATTTCCCCCAAAGTAAGAAGACAAGAAGGATGTGGAGAAAATTCTTTTTTCTTTTAAACAAATATTATATAGGAATTCAGTTGTTCTCTCCCACTATGACAATGTGGTATAAAGAAGGGGGTATAAAGAAACTTTCTATGATCAGAGAGATATTTAGAATTCTCCATCTCTTTGGATATAGACTCTAGAAAGGGGCACTGGAGCTAGGAACAGGGGAAAATGATGTAAGTGGCAGGGGCAGGGCTTAGATGTTGGACCCCTACTTCCCAGATGTCATCCTGGCCTGGTTGGACCTGAAAGTCAGTCTGCTCCCTCAAGACCAAAATTTTTCTTGGATAGGAATACTGGTGATTCTATGTAAGATATGTCGCCGAAATAGTATGTTAGTTATTACAGTAGGTTCAGGAAGTTGAAGCAAGATTTCATGGTAAAATTCTTTATATTTTATTAACAATGTTTATTTAAAGTAGAACTCGTGTGGTTTGGTCCAAGAGGATTTTGAACACAGGTATCTCTTTTCCTTGGGCATCTTAGCTGAGCTACCAGAGAGTCCTACTTTTCTCATTCAGTAGGCAGGGTCACTTAACTATCTACTGAGCTACATAATTCTACATTCATATCCAGTGAATTTCAGGGCTACCAGACTACAAAGATGGCTAAGTTTTCTCTGATGGACTTCAGATATTAAAGATACAATAAAATTAATGTAAAATATCTATGTCTAGTCTGTGATGCAATAATACATCAGATGAAAGTGTTCTTATGTGATAGTTAGATACAATGTTCTCAGAAAGCTTAGAGAATACTGTGAAGAGAAGGAAACCTTACTATTTGAAAGGAAATTACAAATTAGTAGTGTGAGGGATGAGTTACTTGCACTCTAGAAGGCAAAGAAAAGGATTAAAGTGAAAGCTACGTGAACTGTAGAAAATGATGAAAAAAGAGCTGCTGGAATGGAGAAGATGCTGTAAAAAGAGAATGTGAAATTATGTTTAAAAATTGATGTAACTAAGGCCATTTATGCACTAAGACCATTATAGTGCTATTATTCCACTTAACATCCTACAGAATCTTGGGGTTTGTAGTTTAGGGAGGGGTCTAAACTACAAACCCCAGGATTCCATAGGATGTTGAAAGTGGAATAATAGCACTGTAACAGGCTGGTGTAGAAATGGCCTAAGACTTTGAGCCTTTCTACATTAAACTGTTGTAGTGCTATTATTCCACTTTCAACATCCTACAGAATCCTGGGGTTTGTAGTTTAGGGAGGGCCATTGAGAATTCTTAGTTAGAGAGCTGTTTAGCCTCAGTAAGCTACAAAGCTTAGAATTCCACAGTATGCTGAAAGTGGAAAAATGACACTACAACAGTGTAGTGTGGAAAGGCCCTTATTGACAGTCTTCACTGAAAATCCACTTTGCCAAAATACATTGGAGCAGAATGTCTAGAATGCAAGCTCACGTTGCCACAGAAATGTGTATTTGCCAAGAAAAAAGTTGTGCATTATTTGCATATACATTTAAACAGAAAAGTGACAGTCTTCCTTTTAAGGAGGTTTAAGAATGCACTGGTTCATTTTCAGAACATCAGAGGTAAGCAGCTTTAGAAGGTTCTGGGTCACCACCTTCACAATCTACTACAACCTCCAGCAATTCCTCTCAGTGAAGTTAGAAGTGAGAGGACTTCTTTTAAAAATCATATTTTGTTGGCTATAATAAAGTGTATGGGATTTACCCTATTTTAGAGGAAATTTATGTCTCCTTGAAGATTCTTTTTTGGTAAAACTGGGGCAGGGACAGAGGACAGCAGTCTGTGGAGAATGCATGCCACCTGTTGGATGTGTGTTTAATTCCCCCTGGGGGTTTACACAGGATGCTAGATATTGCAAGCAGTAGGAACAACATTTTCACTGCTTAATCTTGCTTTAAGCCAAATTAAGGCAGAGACGTTGTACATCCATTTGTAAGACCAGATGTCCTAAGATAAAACAAGGCATATCTTGCCTCCTGGTTTTGGTGAATTAAGCCAGGTTTGAGTGCGTATGTGCTTTGACAGTAGAATTATCAAACAGCTAGATAATCTCAGCACTTCTTGATTATTTCTTTTTTCCTTCCATTTCTGTCCTACAGGAGGTCTTCCATAACCAAGTGACTAGCAAATGCTATTTCAGTTACTCATGATGAAATGTGGTCCAAAAATCTGTACTTTGAATTTAATAGCACTAAAATAGAAATTGAAGCAATAAAGCAAAATAAAATAAAATACATTACAGTATGCAGTGTTTCACTTGTGGTATCCTGCTGTCTCATGTTGTCCATGCTATCTCATATTTCCTCATTGTACAGAGCACTACACCTGCTCTCACACTACACAGTCTCTTAGCAGGCCTTTCAGGGTTTTTTTTAAACAATTTTTTTTATTTAAATAGTACACATTATATGTTACATAATGCACTCATATCAATTCCTCTCCAGGATCACCTTCTTGTTCTTTTTTTTTTTTATAATCATTTTATTCAAATTCGGATATAAAACAAACAATTATAACTGTCAACTCATTTGAAATATTTCTGATCTTCCACACTGATCTAGATTTCATTATCAATATTTCTTAACATGCTTAAAATATTGTACTACATTTTAGTGCCATTATTACTTGTTGATTCCTGCATTTCCATCTCCATATTCCCGCTTCTTGATATATATCCTGTAGCCCCCTCATAATTTATCTTAAATCATGAATCTCAGATTTCCATCTGATGGTACCCAGCAATTACCCATTACAATTTGCCATTCTTTTTGTATCTCTTTGTCTGATTTCCCTTTTAATCTCTGAGAGACCATATCAGCATTTTTGTTTTCAAACAGTGTACCCCACCATTGTTCTATTGTGGGTATTTGCTGAGTTTTCCATGTCTTTGCATATTCAATACGAGATGTTGTTATCATGTACAGTAATATTCTCCAGTACTTCTTTATACCAGTACCTTCTAATACATCAGTCATATTTAACAAATACAATTCTGGTAACTTAGCAAACTGTACTTTCATTAATGCACATATTTTGTTATGTGTTTCAGTCCAATATTTCTTAGCTTTAGGACATGTCCACCACATATGATATATCGTACCGACCTCATTCTGACATTTCCAACATTGTCCAGTACCTGTATTATAAATCTTTTTTAATTTATCTGGTGTCATGCACCATCTATGAAATAGCTTGTAATAGTTTTCTTTCAAATTCTGTGCTACTGTAAATTTCTGTGGTTTTTTTCCAGCTCTGTTCCCAAGACTCTAATTGTATTGAATGTCCGATATTTTGTGCCCATGAAATCATTGTTGTCTTTACTGTTTCTTCTTGGCTCTCCTGATGTAGTATTTCTTGATATATTTGGGCAAGTAAATGAGGCGGATTTTCAAACAGCCATTTAATTACCCCAGCTTTCTCTTTAAGTTCAATTCCATATGTTTTTATATCCGTCTGAAACCTTTCTGCTAACTGTCTGCAAGGAAACCAACTTAATGTTATTCCCTCTTGTTCTAGTTTTTCTCTTGTTTTAATCTTAAAACTGTTGGACGTTGATCTCTCAATTATATCGTCATATCACAACCATTTATCTGTATCTGTCCATCTGCCAAAAAAAACCTCTTACGGTGAGACCCAGATGGGTAGCTGCAGTACGTTTTTAGTTTTATAATCCTCCCAAATTTTCAGAAGCGATTTTCTGATAAAGTGATGTGTGAAGTCTTTATCTATTTTTGCTTTATCATAAAACATATAGGCATGCCACCCCATTCTCAGGTCTGCTCCCTCCAGTGCCAACATTCTCGTGTCTTGTAGGTCTACCCAGTCTTTTATCCACGTAAAAGCCGCGGCCTTATAGTATATTTGAAAGTCTGGTAGTCCCATTCCTCCTCTACCTTTTAAGTCTGTCATAGTATTCCATTTTATCCTAGGTTTTTTCCCTTGCCATATAAACTTAGTTAATTCTCTCTTCCATTGTATGAAAGGTTTCATGTTCGTTATTATAGGAAGATTTTGGAACAAAAAGTTCATTTTTGGCAAAACATTCATCTTTATTGCAGCTATCCTCCCCATCATTGACAAACGCATGGAGGTCCAACTTTCAAAGTCTTTTGCTATTTCTTTCCATTTTTTTTCATAATTATTTTGAAATAACTCATTGTTTCTTTTTGCTATCCAAATACCTAGATATTTTACCTTTTGTCCTTTATTGAATCCTGTTTTTTGTACTAATTCCATCTCTTCTCTTTCAGTCATATTTTTGGTTAAGAAGACTGTTTTTTCCTTATTAACTTTAAAACCAGAGAATTCTCCATATTCTTGAACTGTAGTAATCAATTTTTCAATACATTTCCCTGGGTCATCCACTAAGAAGACCAGATCGTCAGCGAAAGCTTTTAACTTGTAATGATATTTCTTAATTTGGACTCCTCTTATTTCTTTATCTTCTCTTATAGCATTGTTAAGTATTTCCATTGTCACGATAAACAGCAGAGGAAACAGGGGACACCATTGTCTCGTACCTCTGTGCAGTTCTATCATTCGCGTTCTTTCACCGTTTATGACCAGTCGAGCTTGTTGTTGGCTGTAAATTGCTTCAATCCATGCAACAAATTTTTCTCCTGCCTGCATCTGTTTAACTGCCATCTTCATGAATGGCCAACTGATCATGTCAAAAGCTTTCTCCGGATTTACAAATATTATGGCCATTTTCCGTTCATTATGATTTCATAGTATTCGATTATATTTAAGACCGTTCTAATGTTATTTCTCAAAGATCTTTTTGGTAGGAAGCCATTCTGGTCCTCATCAATTACCTCTAACAGCACTTTTTTGAGCCTCGCTGCTAGAATTGAAGCAAAGATCTTGTAGTCTGTATTCAAAAGTGATATTGGTCTATAGTTCTTTACATCGCTCAAATCCCTTCCTTCTTATGGGATCAGCACAACATTAGCTTCTTTCCAAGTATCTGGTATTCCTTCCTTTATTATTTCATTTATAGTGCTTTGCAAAGGTATTGAAATCTCATGTTCCATAATTTTATAATATCTTGCAGTGAAGCCGTCAGGTCCTGGAGCTTTATCGTTCTTCAAATTCCTAATAGCCTCAACTACTTCCATCATAGTAATAGATTTGTTCAAGATTGATCTTTGGTCTTCAAAGTTGTTTGGATACTAACATCATATCTATTCTTGACATTGATCTATGTCTATCCGAATAATATGTATGTCCATCCAGTTGCCAGTTCTTGTATCTCCAAGTGTCATATAAGTTTAAATTGTCCATCATATTAAAGAAGCTCTTAGGAAGTTTACCGTTGTTTCGGGGAGTTAACTTTTGCATTGTCCTTCAACTTGGGGATTGATTACTCCATTAAAATCCCCCAAAACGATAATGTTAGAATTTCCTTTTTCTTTAAGATACCTCAATACCTCTTCCTGTATTGTAGGGAAGAATTCACCTTTAGCTCCATTTGGTGCATATGTTCCAACTATTAATATTTTATCCTGTTTCAAAGTAACTTCAACTCCTATATAATGATCATTGCTATCCTGAAAGATTTGCTTTGCACCAAATTTTGAGTTTACATATATCAAAACTCCTCTCTTCTTTTTTTCAATCGTAGCTGCGAAACAGCTACCTAGTTTCAAATTCCTGACGTATCTCAGATCTTGAGTTCTAATTCGAACTTCTTGCAGACATATTATATCTATATTCTGTTTCTCTAGATGGTGAAAAATTTGTCTTCTTTTGTATTCAGAGTTAAACCCCTTAATGTTCCAAGAATAAATCTTCAAATCCATTTTATGGGTTATATTAATATTTTATTACTGAAGTTTAGCTTATTCCTTCAGTATGTCTCCGTCTACCTCCCCTTCTTCTTGTTCCACAGTTCCTTGCACTACTTCTATTACTTCCTCTTGTTCTCCGTCTTCTTCTTCTCCTTGCAGTTGTTCTCTTTCCTCCTCTGGAGGTAGCTGTTCATGATCTTTCTCTCCTTCAGAGGTGTCCTTTTGTAAGTCTTTCTTCAATCTATCCATCATTTCTTTTGCTTTGTGTACTGAGTTAATCCTATATCTCTGCTGTTTATAAGTAAAGGACAAGCCTTCAACCTTTTCCCATCGATATTTAATCTGACGCTTTTGCAGAAGGTTGGCCAACGGTTTATATTCTTGTCTTTTCTTTAGGATTTGAAAAGGTATATCTTTGAAAATTCTGACATCTTTATCTTCAATCTTCAGTAGTCCATCGTAGCTTCGCTGTAATATTTTGTCTCTAACCATAGTCTTCGTGAACGTTATAATAATGTCTCTTGGTAATTTCCTCTCTCTTGCTACTCTGGAGGAAACTCTGAACATTCTGTCAATATATGTCTCCATCTTTTCTTCTTCCATGTCAATGAATTCTGCCAAAGCCGGTAAAAATTTTTCGTACAGATTCTCTGCTGAAGCCTCTGGAACACCTCTAAATCGAACCGATATCATAACTCCTGCTGAGTAATTTGAAAATCATCTTGTTGCTTCCCCTTCATCTCAGTCATTTCCTTTTCAACTTGTTCAACTTGTTTTATCTCCTTTGTTTCTGTCTTTAGCTTTGTCACATCCTTTGTTATATTTTCCAATTTCTTCCCCAGTTTGTCTATTTCTTGTTTCATGTCAGCTCTCATCTCTTTCCTTGTTTCTTTTATATCACTTCTTATATCATCTTTCATGCTTTTAAACTCTTCCATCATCTGTAACATGAAATCTTGAGGTTTCCGGGGTATATCCACTGATGTCCGTCTCGTTGCCTGGGAAGATGTTGTTGTTGCAGCTACCGCCGCTCCTCTTCTTCTCCTTTGGTCCATTTTTGATTTTGATTTTTTTATTTTTTTTTAGTACCTAATGCAAATTGCTTTTTTGTTTTTTGTTACCTTAATCAATATTCAATATAAAAATCAATTCCTTATACCTATATTTTTTACAGTTAGCACACAAAAAGCTTACTATGGATAACCTTGTAGTTTTCAAATTCTAATAAAATTCAAATTGTTATATCTATAATTCCTTCACATTAGATCAAATTCATTGCATGTATAAATCAATCACATCAATCACATATATCCTTAGCTTGAATTAATTACTTTAAATTGAAATTAACACTGCTACCGAGTCACTATATCAATGAAATGGAAATAAAAATAGCTGTATATATGTAGATTATGCAAGTATCTTATGTATCAATTTATATATGTAGAATTTGTATAGATATATAGATATAGATATAGATATAGATAGATATAGATATATAGATTTATTCTATAGAATTATATATAGCTAAATAGGCAAGACCACTTATTTTAAAATCTAGTACATTATATTCAGTTCATTCATTCAATAAAATCATACAGTGAGTTCATTCAATATAATCAGTGGGCTGTGCCTAGGGCCAATTCTTTCACTTCCCCCTCCCAGCGGGTGCTGAGTCTCCTCTCTCTTCTGGAACTGTTCCCAGACCTTGACTGTGAGAACTTCTCCTCCTTCTCCTCCAATGTTGATAACAGGAATCTGAGCTGCTCCGCTGTGTGGGGGCAAAAGTCTCTCTGTCTTTCCTGTCCTTCCAGTACAGCCTCAAAGAACACTCCCTTATGAATATTTTTAAATCCTCAAATTGTTCTCAAAAGCCAAACGGACAAATAATAAAGGAAACAATGCAGTTGCAAAGCAAAGTCCTCAATTTTTAAAAAACCACAATCCAAATGTCACAGTCCCGAATTTCAATATTCCATGTTCATTGTTCCATGTTTAATGTTCAATGTTGTTCAATAGACCAAAAGAAGAAGAAAAAAATCCAAAAGGGAATACCGATGTCCCATCTCATCACCAAAAAAGGTACTATAATCCACAAGAGTTCGGCAACCATGTCTTAAATCCTATACTCCCGAAAACACAGATGTAAGGTCCCAAACAAACACAGATCAATTATGTACCAAGATTCCAAAATTCCAAGTCAGTTCAATCAAAACAGAGGGCAAAAACAGAAAGGCAAAAGCTTAAGTTTAGGGTAACCATATTCTCAATCCAGTCCAGTCTCTTCGTACCAAGCAAAGACAGTAAGAGCACAAACTTCGATCCCGTCTCTGTAGCTCTCCGCTTATGCTCTTTTAATCAAAACGGCTAGTGAAATCCGTTACATTCTTAGTATACAGTCTATCTTAAGAAGTTGTAGTCTTCTAAAAATTTTTTTTCCACGATTACATACTCACAGTCTGCTGGGTCACTACGTATTGCCGCTCCTGTTCACCGCTGCGAGTTCCAAATTGTTGCAGTATCAATGAAATAAAAACTAGATCAGATGCTTACAGTCTCAAATCATGTCTTCTTTTTTAAAAAGGCGATGGTGGCACTTGTGCCGCAAACACGGCATCCCTGCTGGATCCGTCGTAGCCCTTCGGGCCCCCTGAAGCCTCCTGCTCACTCTTGTCAAAAGGAGCTCGGCACCAGTTATGGAGCCCCCTTTGAGCAATCTTCCTCACTCCCTTTACCAGGGGGTGTCTAGCCACTTATCAGATTAAAAAAGTGGCTGGATTCCAGCAGGAGATAGCACGAAGTTGCGGAGCTCACTCCGTGCGACCACTCGTGCACGCCATGCAACCGGAAGATCACCTTCTGATTATGTTCCATCTGATGCACCAGCAGGTCAACACTAGACCAGCACTGTGGCATTGAGATGCCAGAATTAGGCTACTATTGATTTTCTGCATATGAAAACTTTGAGATATTTTGGTTTTTGGTTTTTAATCATACATTGTGGTAATTTTTTCTATATTTTTCACAGTTGTGACCAGGCTTTAGAATGCGAATAATGGCTACAAAACTTTCTTTCTCTTAGTTGCTAAAGTTTTGTCAAGTTATGTCAGAGACTCCTCTCCAAGCGGCATACTTATCTCAATAGCTGCATTATTCAATTGATTTGAAAAATAATGTTTGGTATTATTCACATGAATCCCCAGAATGTATCCCGCACAGTTATGGGAGACCTCCTATAATCATTTATTATTTACTTTTATATATTATTGTTTAGAAATGTGTGTGTGTGCAGTTGCCTAGGGACATGGGGGCAGGGGCTGTGATTCATACTGGGCAGCAATGTTTTTGGGGCGTCCCAGCCTGTAGCTACACCCCCACACGCCCTGACCACATCTCCATGCACCGCATCCACGCCCTCATGCACAGTGGCCATGCCCCTCATACTGTAGCCCTGTCCCCTTCCACCCACCCTCCACACACCCCAAGCTCCGCCACTGTGTATGTGCATGTGTGGGAGAGAGAAAGGGAGAGTCAACAGTATCATATACCCTATTTTGACATTATCAGTAAGGCACTGAAGTTTTTTCCATCATGGCTTTTTTCTTTAAACAATCAAATGGCATTAAAACAGTTAGGTCATGATGGAGGAATCTATGATTCAGCTTCTTCCTATGCCAGCATCAGTATTCCCCAAATTGTTGAAGGAGATATATCCTCCGTTTTCCTATAGCCTGAAGACTATGACATTAATTGTAACATTTCCTACATGTAAGAAATCAAATACTCAGGATCAACTTGCATGTGATGCAGCGAAGTTGTAAAGAGACAATATCCATCATCAATTTAATGAGCCTATCATTTCCAGAGATATATCATGGAATATTATCACTTTTAATCACACATACACCCAACCCTATACAATTAGTTAACTATAGTCTTCAGTCATATCTGGATGAAAAAGCATGCATGCACACACGCACACACACACGTACACGTACACACACACACACACACACCCCTTACCTGTGTAACCATAGGAATTGTATAGCCTTGTTTATTACTGTGAAATTTCACATGAATATTAATACACAGTGAGCTTTTACTGGTGACCTCTTCAAGTTAATAAAAGCTGACAGTTTAATAGGATAAACAAATGTTTTATCTGTACTTTGTAGAATATTTAACGATGATTGGAAGTGTGTTTTTAACTGCTTGTGTGGTACATACAGGACATATAACGCATGTTTCCTAGGTGACCTATCAGTCTGTTGATTCATTGGCTCTGTGTTATAATTGAAAGGTCAAGTCTATCCATTAAACTTATCAACATGGCACAAGATATTTTAAATCAGAAACATTTCTGTTTGAACTTCATTAATTCTACAGCATATATATTAGAACAACAGTGAGAAAAGTTAATTCCTCCAAGCTGAGAAATTGCACCAATGACTCTTCAGCATGGAGAAAAGATGCATATGGTCTACAAATTAGATGGATTTCCAATGGTGTTTTCCTTCTTCCTCTGATACTAACATACACTATGTTTATTTCTTCTTCTTTTCCTCCAGCAATATCACTAGAATGAAAGTGTTTCATATAATTGTGAATTATGTAATTGAGAAAGAGAAAAAAAAGGACAGAGTGTGCAGGTGTGTATAACATTCTAAAGTGCCATGCACCTCAAATTAAGAATTTTGTGGTACACTATACACTTGTTTCACAATGTGTGCCAAGGAAAATAGTATAGGCATTTAAAGAGTATTTCTAAATTCCTTTGTTTCATCTTCAAAGACAAGGTGGTCTTGGAACATGTCAACACATCTGTCATGGACCCAGGGCCCTTCTCCTACCCAATGCTGACTTCTCCCCTTGAATAGGAGATGGAAACTCCCTGGGTTCCATTAATTAAATGCTGCCACCACCCACTGAATTAAATCCCTGTCTTAGTAGCACAGTGGGAGGTCAAAAGGGAGCCAACACTCTCTATGCTTAGAGATCGCTTTCCTCCTCCCACCCCCTCTGGGAGAGAGAAATCCTATCTATGTGTGTTGCCAACAACACATGGGAATGGAGAGAGCAGGGAGTTCTTTAAAGGAAAGCATTTATTCTAAGAACAGGAGTGTAAATAACAAGAGATATCACTAGACATGGGAGATTCTTCTCCCAGGCCTTACTTAGAAGTCACAAGTTATAGATAGTACCTCATATCAGCCAGAGCTTTCAAAAGAACAGAAATCCTAACATGACTAAGAAACATCCTAGCTACTCACATAGTTGATCAGGTGTGCAGAGGCAGAGCTGGGAGGCAAGGCTTAGCTGGCCTACCTGCAACCAGCTATATGCCTTCTCAGGTTGATGCCTTTTGTTCTTCTTCTTTGTTCTCTCTGCCTTGTGGTCTCTTGAGGGTTTTTAAAACTTCTGGACTGAAGCATCTCAAAAGTTCTTATCTTTCTCCCTCTGATTGAGTAGCTATCTCTCATGACCTGTGATGTTTTGTGATACTGACCCCCAATAAAATGTAACCTAACCCAGCACTCATTAACCTTTGGTATGCCTGGAGGGAGAACTATCTCCCTTCAGCTCTGTTACCTGGATAATGGGAACACACATTATCACGACTTCCCACCAAAACAGTTACTGCTACAATTTTTTCATCACTGATGTTACCCTGATTTCTGGGGATCCTGAAGGGAACACCTAAATGTGCTCACAACAATGGGGAGGGAATTAGCACAGAGCACAAGTTGGCAATGCGAGAGGCATGGTAACGTAGCGAGATCTTGAACCCTATGTCTACAGGGTCAGGCCGAGTCAAGGATGAGACAGATGTTGAAATTAATAATTGTTTTATTGAAACACAATCAAACAAATGTATGCAGCACACTCACACAAGAAACTATAGAAATAAAGGTAGGAACCGATAGAGGGATTTTTGAGGAGGTTTGGTATGGGAAATACTATACCTGTCCTGGAGCCCGGTTAGAAGCAGAGAAGCTGGGGAGCGTGGATCTCAGCACTTGGAGCTGAGGGGCAGGCTCGCTGCACAAAGCGACAGCAAGGCAGGATGGAAGCCAAGAGCGATCCGAGAAAGTGCTCAAAGTCAGGGGTTCTTATAGGGAAAATTGTGACTGCAGGCTAGTTCGTACTTGGGGAAAACAATGAGTTTTGGGCTGGAGACAAAGCCTCCGAAAGGTCAGTATTTGAATGATTGAGTTATAGCCAAATTGTCAATAGAGTAGCCGGCATGCAAACGTGGAGTGCTTGAGCATTGTATAGTCCGCTCATCAAGCTGCCTGGCAGGGCAGGGGATCTTTTGAAAGTTCCATGCATACATAATGTGGTACTTGCCTTGAGGTCTCCTGAAGCTGCGAGTTGACTATTTCTGGCCTGCCTGTATTTGTTTGGAATATTACAGCGATTATTGGCAGAGCCTGTGTGCATGCTTGTCCAGGGGCCTCGCAAGCACGTGGAGAGGAATGGTTACAGAAGGCCGAATTATAGATATCAAAAGATATCTTTAATATCGCACAAGCTCGGGCTAGCAATGGCAGTAACAATCCCCCCCCCCCAAAAAAATGGGCAATGTTAGGGACAATATCGATCATTTTCTAATTAAAAACCAAAAATAGTTTTGGAGCCAAATAGGTGTCTACAGGATCAGAAGTAGTATTTCTCCATAGGGAAAGGGAAATTCAGGGAAAAGCAAAGGGTTTCTATCTTATAAAAACATTCCTAACTAAAACCTAATCACATTCACACAAATGCATCAAGTAATAAGCAATAAACATCAATAAATTGTCCCAACAAATGAGAAGTGGCAGTAAATGAGCAGTTGAAGCAAATGTCAGATTGCAAAACAGTTGAGTCTTTGAAGCAAAGCTTGCCTTCCAATGAAGCACTGCAAGTCTTGAGAAAGGAGAAAGTGGTAGCCATTACAATGTATCCAATTTTGCAAAACTAGCTAACAATCGTGAGCTAACTATTAGCTGCTTGCATCTTGCAGGTCTCTCAGAAAGGAATAGTCCATATGAAGCTTCTTCGGGGATCAAGAAGGCAAAAGTCTTTCAAAATGGGTTTTTAAGTACAAAAGTCCTTCGTCTCTGTCGGGAGGTGTTTGGGTCACCCTCTCCCATGGTCCCACAGCTGCTGCAGAGGGCTCGGGCATCTCCTTGGACCGACTCCCGATTGGAGCTGCTATTTTCTTCTTCACCCCCTCCTCAATACCAGGGGGAGATGGTCCAGCCTGGGGGGTCTTCCCGGTGCTCTGGACCCATCGACCTATAGCTATTTTGGCAACAGAACTGACAACAAGGTTATCCAATACATAGATAAAATTCAAATTACCAGCTTAGCGCCTGATGGGAGTTCAAGTTGAACCGATTTTTGCTTGCTGTGATCTGAAAGTGTATGTGGGAGCGAGGATTTAAATAGCTCCCAAGTATAGAGCTGTTTTGGCCTTGGGAAGGCCAAGAAGGGAGCGAAGTTGTGAATTCAGAACCTGGATCAATCTGCCAGCCCCGCAGCTGGGTTAGCCAAAGTCTTTCCAGAACAAGCTTCAATTGAGATATCCAATGTCATTCAGGAACGCAGCCTGGTTCCAGTTAGCAGACAAATAGCCAAAGTCATCCCAGACAGGATGAGGTCTCACTTGGCAGTTCGCCGAGGTCCCCCCATCACTCAAACCCAGAGCCAGACTCCAAGCCTGATGATGGATCCCAAGGGCTTCGGGGTCTGCAGGCACGGTGCTGGTAGCTAGATGTAGGCTATGAGTGCACAACTTCCCTATCTCAAGAAAGCTGAATTTCAAGGCAGGCCTGGGAGATGGTCGCCTTCGGATAGGCTTTTGAAACCAAATGGGACATCCAATTCAAAACAATTCACACTACCAATAAACTATATACAAACTACGAGCCTCAGAGCTCTCAATAAAACCGGCCAGCTTGTAGCTGGAAAATCTGTTTCTTGACCCACTGTATGAGGCCAATCAAGCATATGGCTAGTATAACTTGAAAGACAACCAGAATTATTAAAGGGTGCAAAGCGAAGTGGGCGATCGCTTGTCCCGTGGATGACCAAGTGAAGGTGTCCCACCATGACTGTTGTGAGGCTGATTCCAAATCTTTCAAACGGGTACCTCTTCTGTGATAGTAGCTGTGAATTTCGTAGCAGGGTTTCTGCCTTCTGGTAAGGGTTCCAATGGCAGACTGCCTGCACGTTGAATTGCCAATTGGTGGGGAATTGGGTGGTGTATTCGGGAGCAGCTCCGAGGACACATTTAACTAATGACAACAGTACTGCAATCCACGTGAACAGTCCCATTCCATCTCCCTGTAGGGAACACAGATAAGGCAATCCGTCACTACTAAACTATGTACAAGAGCTATTTACAGAAATGGCAAGGCCAGAGGGGGCGCCACCCTTCTCTGTCCCGTTCAGACAATGCCAATTTAACCATTGTCAAACGCCTCATAAATTCAGACAAATTAATGGCTGGCACTTCCGTGCCATTTGCAGAAGTTTGGCATATCACTGGGCTCACATTACGCTTTTGGGTGCCTCGATCTTCCGGCTCGGGAATTACCACCGAGGCAAGATCAACAGGCTGTCCTTTCCATTCTTTAAGTTGGGAGACATGGAAGAATTTTAGCCAGTCTCCCTTCTTTCTTGATATGCGGACCTGGTAGACTGCACCGGAAATCCTTTTGACAATGGGGATGGGACCCACCCATTTAGCGACAAGAGAGTGCTTGTCCTTACAGAAGTTTCTATAAAGGACCAGCTGCCCTTCTTCCCAACGGCATGGGTGATGAACCCATCCCAGCCTCTTGTCCATCTTTTGCAGGTTCTTTCCTAGTTGTTCTGCTACCTGCCTATGTATTTGTCCTATATGCTGAATCAGATTCTTCACCCACTCGTTATTCAAAACGACGGGTTCCAAATCTGACAGCAAGCTAGTGTCGATCCAGAACGCTTCTGGCAACATCATTTTATGCCCTGTCATAACCATGTGTGGCATAAAACCATGTGATGCCATGGTGCCTCTGAATGCCATCAAGATAACGGGCAGTTTGACATCCCAATCCTTCCCCGAGGAGCGCACAACCTTCTGGAGTGCCTCCTTCAAAGAACGGTTCGTACGTTCTATCTGTCCAGAGCTTTGTGGGTGATGCGCAATGTGGAATCACTGACGTATGCCCAGAGCCTTGCACAATTCCTGGGTCACCTCTCCAGTGAAGTGAATTCCAAGATCCGAGTCAAGGTCACGTGACACGCCCCAGAGAGCCCAGACATTGTTGAACAGCAGCCGCGCAGCTGTGCTAGCTGTATTGTCTCAGCAAGGGAATGCCTCTACACATTTGCTAAAGGGATCAATTACCATCAAGCAGTACTTGTTCCCTCTAGGTGTAGTGGGCAAAGGATCTAAAAGTCAATTTGGATTCAGCTCCAGGGACCCTCAATCCATTGATGCTGAATGGGACCTTTGGGACCGGAGGAGTCAGCATTGACCGTGGCAGAAGATAAGCAATTGTCAACCCACTGGTTAACGTCTTGCTTCATCTGGGGCCACCAACCGGTTTCCCTCTCCCTGTCTAATGTGACTTCTCATCCATGGTGTCCCTGCTCGTGAACGAATTAGATGACGTCCCCCCGGAGGTCTTTGGGCATGATCCAATGGTGCTGGCCACTGGTATCGACAGCCCCAAATACTCCGTCTAGCTGTTCTATCTTAAAGTGGCCAGACTCGTCGGAGCCATTTCTGGTCATTTCTTCAATCCCTGGGTCTCCCTTCTGAAGGGTGCCCAAGTCAAACATAGGGGGAAGCAACAGCTGCTTGGGATTGACATTGATGGCGGCGATGGGGGCCCCATCGTCCATTAAAGCTGCATCCCTGCCAAGGGCATCTGCCCGGTTGTTCCACACACAAGTAGCTGTGCCTTTCTTTTGGTGCCCTCGGACATGAGCAACCCATGTAGGGGCAGTTCTCTCCTTAATTTGGGCAGCAATGCAAACCCATTTGTCCAGATGGGCTATGGGTTTCCCATCTGCAGTTTTCAAATCATTTTGGATCCAGATTGGAAGCCACACACTGGCTGCTTTAGCAGTCCAATCTGAGTCAGTGTAGATGGCTAATGGGCAGTCAAGCGGGTTGTGCTCTAAGATAGCCTTTAGAGCTTCTACTTCCACTGCTTGGCTAGAGTGGGGACTGGCTTTCCCCTGTAGGGTGAAGAAGTCTGTGACGTGGATCGCTCCAAAGCCATCCGTGGGCAACCGTCCACGTACATGGAGGAACCATCACAGAACCAACATGTAAAGCCTTGTAGTTGAGCCTCTTCAAGAGAAGCTCCCATTCGACCTGCCAATTGGTCATACACATAGGTGGTAACGGGCACTCATGCATGGCTCCGGTCACAACTAGACCATAGGGAGCCGGTGGATCTTGTGGTTGTTTCTGGAAATCCACCCCACGTGACACCAGGGAAATGGTCCATTTGGCTATCCGAGCATTGGACACCTGGCCGTTCTGGACCTTTCCAGATAAAATGTACTTAAGCGGTGTGTGTGGGGTCTGGACAATCACACGGGCGCCTCCAACCATAAATTCCAATGTGTTAGAGCCCAGACTAGTGCGAGGCAAGTTTTCTCACAGGGGGTGAATTTAGCCTCATGGGAGTTCAAATTACGGGAGGCGTAAGCTATCACTTGCTGAGTGCCATTCAGTTGCTGTGATAGGACTGCTCCTATACTCCTATCCGAGGTGGTTAGTTGTATGAGGAATGGTCTAGACATGTTCGGGTGTGCCAGTGTTGGTGCTCTCATAAGGTCTTCCTTTAACTGTGCAAAAGCCTGTTGTTGTGCGGCTCCCCACTCCCACTGGGCATTCTTTTTCAAAAGGACATATAGGGGCTTTGCCTTGGTGGCGAAAGACTCGATAAAATCCCCGGAGAAATTGAAAGTTCCCAGGAGTGAGCGAAGGGAATGCACGTCTGTGGGGGCAGGTAATTTCACAATTACCTCAACCCTTTGTGCATCAGGTGTGTGTCCTTCTACTCCTAGACAAAGACCTAGGTACTTGACCTCCGTGGTTACCAACTGTGCCTTTTCCCTACTGGCTTTGAATCCAGTGTCTCTAAGGATAGCCAGTACTTCGTGGGTAATGTCCCTAGTTTTTTCTTCTGAATCCGAATGGATGAGGATGTCATCCACGTAGGACAAGACATGGGCTCATGAGGCTGGCTGCAGCCTAGACTACATCTTGACCACGTGTGCGTGGCAGATGCTGGGGCTCAAGTGAAAACCCTGAGGCATTCTTTTAAATACGTACCTTGGAACATGAAGGTGAACTTATACCAGCACGCTTCGTGTAGTGGTATTGAATGGAAGGCGTTAGCCAGATCCAATACGCTATAATATTTGGCTCCAGCCTCAATAGCAGACAAGATCTCATTGTATTTGGCCATGACTGGTGCTATGGGGCAAGTGATGGAGTTCAAAGCTCTGAAATCCACCATCATTCACCACGTTTTACCGTCGGCCTTGAGCACCGGCCATAAGGGCGTGTTACAGATGGACTGCATAGGAAAGACTATGTCTGACTTGACGAGTCCTTCAATTGTCTTTCCTATACCTTCCTCTGCCTCTACAGGATACTTGTACTGCTTTTGTGGTGGGGGATCCTTGCCTTCGATTAACACGTAAGCACACTTCACCTTGCCACACTCAATTTTGTCTCTAATCCAAACTTCAGGGAACTCATGTACCCATGGGTCAGTAGCCACACACTGCACAGGGGCAGGGGCCTTAATAGCAACACAGCGGTGTACCGCGGAGATCTCGGGGGGTCCCTGATCTAATTGCCACAAAAACCCATCTGCGTAGTCAACTGTAAGCTTATTTCCCTGGAGGAATCCGATGCCCAAAAGTCCTTCGTCTTCCCTGCGGTTCTCACAAGCCCACAGTTTAAAACTGAACGTGTTGATGGACATAGGAATATTAGTCCATGTCCTAGCTTGGTGTCCCCTACCGCCACCATATCCAGTCAACTGGACAGTCTCAGGGGTGGGCTCACCGTGTCTCACCAATTTGGGGTGCAGAACATTCAGCGCTGCACCGGAATCCACAAGAAGGGTGGCAGGAGTCTTGTCCCTCTCGGTCCCAATGCCTGCCTTCACCCAGAACCTTCCCCACTTATCTGGCTTCAGTCGAGCCACGACATTGCAGGGAAGCTTCCTGGACCAGGGGCACCCCTATTGCTGCAGGTCCAGGCTAGGATAGTATCCAGTCGGGGGAGGGCCGCTGGTCATGGCGCTAACCGGCTGCTTACTTCTCACCTGAAGCTGCTTCTCCAGGGCCTCAATGAGCTCTGATGTTGGCCTCTTGTCAAACTGGCTCATGTCCAGTCCGAATTATCTGAGCATGTTCCACATCCGAACTCTGTCTGAAGAGTACGTCTGGGCTGTGGGGTCATAACCACCAGACATCTCCCTAGGAGCACCATTGTTTACTTTGGGGCTACGGGCCGCTGAGTGGAGTTCCCGGTCCTGCTGGGCGGACTGCGGGAGTCCCTAGCCTGCCACTGCCTTTTGTCCTGTCTGGGAGGAGGACACGAGTTCCAATTTCCCTTGGGAACGGAATTCAGAGCCGTCTTCCTATGCTGGGAATGGGGTCCATAATTGGAGTACGTGACCTCCTGTATGGGCTCCCAGTTCCCTCCATCACGTCTATGGGGTTTGGATGGGGGTTTCAGAGAACCAGCCTCATGGAGCAGGTCAGTGACCCACCGGAGGTTGTTCCCGAATTCCTCCCACCCTGTGGTGGCAGGATCCACTAACCCTTGGGCCATCTTTGTCTCATGGTTTAAGCCTCCGTACAATAGAGTCTTGAACTCCACGTGGTTAAAGTTATAGCCACCAGGAGCTAGGGGAACCTTTTCGGCTAGAATGGCCAAAAGCCGTTTTCTGGCCACGTACGCTTCTGGGTTTTCTCTAGGGCCTTGCTGCTCCATGACATAGAGCACAATCGCACTTTATCGGGGCCACAAAATCTTAATTACCTCCCTTATCCACTCATGGACCTCCAAGCAGACTAGTCCTCGGGTGGCCACGGCAGACTCCAACGTGGGGAGCTCGGATGGTGACATGCACAGCCTCGCCAGCTGGGTTAAGTCCTGGCAGTTGGCTGTCGGGTGGGAATGGATCGCTCCTTTTAACCACATGATCCCTGTCTGTTGGTTCAGAGGACCAAGCTGGTCCGCTATGGCTTTGGTTTCGGTGGCTCTCCAGGGGACTCGTGTCTCAGTTACCTGAGTCTCCTGTATTTCTGGTCCATCTGATCCTCCCTCTCCTAGGGGGGTGGTCCGTCTGGTCATGGACCGAGTCTCAATGGGGTGGACTGGGACACTGTGGTCACTCCAGTCCGGATTGTGGGGAAGGGTGGCCAGAGCATCCTCTGGCAGCGGCTCCTTGTGTGTAAACGAGGGGAGAAATTCAGGGCATACCGCAGAGATCAAGGCCTTGTGGGTGTGGAGCTGACTCTCCAGCACCTCAATCTGTTTATGGCAAGCCACGTGACTGACAGCCTCATGCTGTTCCTTCACTTGGCTCACCATAAACTTGGCTGCAGACCTGGTGTGAGCAAGCTCAGCCTCTAAGATGTGAGCCTTTTCCTCCCAAGTCTGAGCCTGCAAGGTGGCAGCACTCAGTTTTTGTGCGGTGGCCTGCGTGACAGACACGAACATTACTTTGTCAGTGCAGAGCCTCCATCTCAGCGTGAAGCCGGGAATTCTCCTTCTCTACCTCTCCTAGCTTATCTCTGGTCTCAACCAGGGCTTTGGAGGCATCTCTGGTGCTCAGCCAAAGCCCCCAGGCTGCCAAAGCATCCTTTGATGGCCCGAACGGGTTCTTTGATTGGCGCGCCTGAGTGTACACCTCCCTTAGCATGGCAAAGGGATCTGTCGTTTGGAAGCTAGACTCCTTCCAAGGACATTTCCCTTTGTTTAGGACCCACTTTTCAAGCTTGCCCTTGACCTCCCTCTCTAAGATGAGGTCCTTAACTGCAACTTTGCTGCTCTCAACCATCTCTACCTATTACACAAAGGACCAGGACCTGGAGGGAAGGGTAGGATCACCAAGACCCCTGGGGGATTCTAGGGAAATGAACGCTGAGGAAATTCTTGAGGGAAGAGGGAAAGGAACCTAACTCCAGCCTGCCTAACAAGGGTCACTTGTGTACACCTAAGCCTGGCCTTCCACCTCGACAGCTTAGGGACACAAGGACAAGGCAACGGTTCAGGGACAGGGAGAGTCACCTAGACTCTGGGGGAAACCTTCAGGAGTACTCTGCCTACCAATGAAGGGGGGGAACGAACCCAGTGGAATTTACTGCGCCGCCTGGCCAAGCAGCGGGGAAAAAGGGGCAAGGAACCAAAACTGAACCGTCCCTAACAGTTTTTTGGGTGAGGGGCGCCTTCCTCCACCTCGGGCCAAACCTTCTAAAACCCTATGCTAGGTCGGGAATCACCACTCACACCTAGTTCGCTAGCAGTTGGGACGCACCCAAAATTTAAACAGCCGGGATGCACCCACGCTTTCAAAACTACCAACGGGTCGCACCCGCGTTTTAATTCACTAAACGGGACACACCCGTGTTCTACTCTGGGGGCGGGGATTTCTTCCCTAAGTGCTTTTGCCTTGCCGCTAAAGTGTTGCATGCATGTGGACTGTTCCTAACGTATCTCCAAGCACTAGGGCGTCAGGATCCCAGCCCACGATAGACCCCAATTTAGGGATGTGATTCCCAGGACAGCTTGTGCACGCCCCTTGCTATCGGACAATGATTCACCGCCCAAGAGCCAGCAGTGACCATGCCGGGGCGGCTGACATACACAAACCAAGCAAGAAAGGGGGACAGATTTCCAACCCAGATAGAGTAGCTCCTGGAGCTCAAGCACACAGAGTTCAGTTCACGCACACATGTTCCTTCCTAACAAAGCTCTAGAGACTTGACCGACCATTCCCTAAGTCTATACCAGCCTGATTCGAGAAGGTTCGCGACTCCTAATCAAATTAGGGGTACACGGGTTGCCCGTGTTACTCCACCACTCTGTTACCCTGATTTCTGGGGATCCTGAAGGGAACACCTAAATGTGCTCACAACAATGGGGAGGGAATTAGCACAGAGCACAAGTTGGCAATGCGAGAGGCATGGTAACGTAGCGAGATCTTGAACCCTATGTCTACAGGGTCAGGCCGAGTCAAGGATGAGACAGATGTTGAAATTAATAATTGTTTTATTGAAACACAATCAAACAAATGTATGCAGCACACTCACACAAGAAACTATAGAAATAAAGGTAGGAACCGATAGAGGGATTTTTGAGGAGGTTTGGTATGGGAAATACTATACCTGTCCTGGAGCCCGGTTAGAAGCAGAGAAGCTGGGGAGCGTGGATCTCAGCACTTGGAGCTGAGGGGCAGGCTCGCTGCACAAAGCGACAGCAAGGCAGGATGGAAGCCAAGAGCGATCCGAGAAAGTGCTCAAAGTCAGGGGTTCTTATAGGGAAAATTGTGACTGCAGGCTAGTTCGTACTTGGGGAAAACAATGAGTTTTGGGCTGGAGACAAAGCCTCCGAAAGGTCAGTATTTGAATGATTGAGTTATAGCCAAATTGTCAATAGAGTAGCCGGTATGCAAACGTGGAGTGCTTGAGTGTTGTATAGTCTGCTGCCTGCACGGGACAGGGGATCTTTTGAAAGTTCCGTGCATACATAATATTGTACTTGCCTTGAGGTCTCCTTGAAGCTGCGAGTCAGCTATTTCTGGCCTACCTGTATTTGTTTGGAATATTACAGCGATTATCGGCTGAGCCTGTGTGCGTGCTTGTTCAGGGGCCTCGCAAGCACGTGGAGAGGAATGGTTACAGAAGGCCGAATTATAGATATCAAAAGATATCTCTAATATCCCACAAGCTCGCGTTAGCAATGGTGGTAACACTGAGCTAGATTAAAAAGACATGCAGTTTCTTCTTATAATTTTGAAAATTGGGTTTGTGTGTAGAGGGGGGAGGAAACAGTGTACATATGCTCAGAAACCATTTTGAGAAGAAAATATTTTATAAACACACCATGGCCAGAATTCTGTTAGGGACACATGCATCTTCAAGTGTCCCTTATGTATCCTGGGTGTCCTTTTACGGGTGGTACGAAAAGGCCTCTCTGACTTACTGTAAAACTCCCTGAAGCTGCCTCAACAACCATTCCATCCTTCATGGTGAGAGGGCAGAATTGATGAAGTGTCTGGCTGCTTCTCCTTATCCAGAATGCACTTATGACATCCGTGCTGAGATCTTTGGGGATCTGCAGTGCTTCTGTAATCATTGTGCACCTTGCTATGGGGAGGCAGCTGAAACTTTCCCAATCCTGCCTGTTTGTTGCTAAGCACAAAATGGCCATGTGGGGTCTTTTCAAGGGTGTTACGGTATGTCAAGGGGATAACTTAGGTCCATATGTGAATATTTATATTATGTGGAGGGGGTGCCGGATTGAGGCCATAATGTATTTCTTTGTGTGTCTGTGTGTGTGTGTGCGTGCATGCACATACATGTAAAATGCAGGAATTTTTTTTAGAAAAAAAAATAGGCAAAAGCTCTTGAAATCTGCCCAACAGGAAGAAAAATTATTTTTTCATTCTCTTATATTGTGTGAATGAAATAATCAAAGATTTATATCCCTGCCACCTAAAGTAACGAAACTCCCTTGGTGATTTGCCGTGGATCAGCTGGGGATTTGTGACTAGCAATTATTTAACAGTAAAACAAACAAACAACAGAAAAAGTCCTTAAATTAAAAGGTCTAGATATTGCTTCTGAACCCTAGGCTAAGAGTTCAAACAGGAAGAGGAATTAAAATGGGAAAATTGTATGCCTTCTGCTTCTACCACATTTCTGTGTGTATTGCTGCTTCTCTTTTCTCCAAGTATGGCCTGAGTTACTCTCAGAATTCTCTGTCTTATACTTTGCCCCAATTTACAAATTACATCTTCTTGTCACCACTTTTTTGCAGAATGAAGCAAAAGGAAAGAAGGAGGAAAGGAAGGATCAGTTATGGGATGCCAATCTCATGTACAGTTTCAGCTCTTAGTCAATTAAAATTTGGTGTTGCTTCTCTGTGGGCTCCAATTTATGAAAAACATCCATCTGTTTAATAGCCTTAAACAAAACTTCAGTCTTTATTGATTAAATTAACAAAGTTAAATGGTTTGGGGGCTGCCTGAATGTAGAAAGTTTTCTACTCCTAGCCTGCAACTTTTTGCCTCATGTCAGCACCACAAGACACTTTTTTCCTCCCTTCCACAACTTATTATTTTTAGTTCTACGTCATATACTCCTCCTTGCCAGTCAAGTGGTCACTTGGCTAATTAAGAACTTCTCACCTTGGAATCAAATGGTGCTGCCTTTTCTTTTATGTGCATATCAAAGAACCTTGAGTACTTGGGAACTGGCACAGACCAGCCAAAGAACAGGGATGATACTTTTCTTGATAAACTGGACATCTGGATGCTGACATGTGGGGTCTGAAATGCATCAGTAGTCTTGGATGTGTGATGGTACAAAAATGCCCAAAGGCAATTATTTGAAGCACTAAGGGCCTGGACATCCAGATGGTCGAGAAAATATTTCCTTTCCCATTTCAAAGAATCATATAACACAGGTGACCTCAAAGTTTGGTTTCAGGTTCTGCTTTTTCTCTATTTTTTTAAAAAATCAAAATTATGGGAGAAGAATATTTTAGTTTTGTTTAAATGAATATGGTCGCACCTCTTTGGTTTAACTGGAGTTCTCAATATGCTGTTCTTCAACAGCAAATGAATGCCACCAGGGTTCAGTTACAGTTTTAGATAAAAATTATATCTATAAAAATAGATGCTAAAATTCATTGCAGACATTTACATTTAATTATTAACTCAGACATTATCTGAATTTCATCTTTCTCCCAATTAATTATCTGTCCATGTATTTCCAAATATGAAATATGATATTATTTTAATATTATTCAGAGAAATCAGTGTTTTGTTTTAATCGTACTTAGCAATTCATCTTTTCTTTCATTTCTGAGCTGCTGGCTACTGTTTGGCCTAACATTGGTTTTTATTATTTTGGGGAGTGAACTTCGGTATTTTTATGGTATTTTATGTTGTGGAAGCTGCTCTTACAGGACCTAAAAATAACATTGCTAACTAAATAAATAAAAAGTCCAGCTGAGATCTGAAAAGGAAGCCAGGCTACGGGTAAAAAATGTATTCACCTGGATAACATAAACTACAGTTCAGACAAGCACTAACAGATAAAAGTGGAAGTGTTGTGATTTACATTCGTGAAATAATAGCAGTCACTCTCACAGCTATTAGCATTCACTTCCCATGTACATGTGTATTATTTATTTATTTATTTATACATAAATAACAAATAAATATTTATAATAATAAATCAAATATACAATAAATAAATGTTTAATAATAATTTTTAAAAAGCATTTATTTATTTATTTGTTTGTTTGTTTGATACATATCCCACCTTTCTCCCTATGCAAGACCCAAGGTGACCTATAGCATTTAAATAACAGGATAAGGTTAAAATATTATTTATACAACAGCTTCAAAAGATTCAAATATAGTTCATTTTAAAAGTAGAAGATTAACACAATATAAAAACACAGATCATAATAAAAAAGATGTTAAAAATAGATGACTCAAGGATGAACCCTTTCTGTTACATAGATTTGCAACCAAAGGTCTGCCTGAATAAGATCTTAGCCTGCCAGTGAAAGGAAAGGAGAGAGGGGGCCAACCAAACCTCCCATAGGAGGGAATTTGACAATCTGGGATGCACCACTGAGAAAACTCTCTCCTGGGTCTTGATCAAACATGCCTGTGATGGTGGTGGGACCGAGAGGAAGCATTCTCTGCAAAATTTTAAAATTCAGGCAGGGTCATACAAGGGGTTCTTTCATATATCCAGAAGAGACTCAGTGAAACAGGATTGTATTATGTTATTGATGCAGATTGTAAATTGAAAATTGTAAATTTAGAATTTGTGGTGGGCCAAACCTCTCACATGAATTTCTTAGAATGTTCCTATCAGGGTGCCTAGGTATGCACCTCAGAGCATATGCAGAGAGCAGAAAATAAGAAGCAGTGCTAAACCACTGCCAGCTGCTCCAGACTGGAAAAAAACAGCCCCGCAGGCTCATTGTGTAAAGGTTAAGTGCTGTTTATTCAAACAAAGCATGAGATAAGCATAGACCTTCAGGCAGCATGCATAAAAGCAAAAACAACAGGTATAAAACAGCATGGAAGACAGACAAAGAGTATGGTCAGAGGTAGTAACATACATGACCAAAGGCAGTACCAAATGTGGCCTGAGGCAGTTTATAGAACATAATCCAAGCCTTTTTAAGGGCTTAACCACACCCAGGTATACATAGGGTGATCCAGTACATCCATAACATACATTCTCCCCATGTTGGGTGCTTTCTCAGGAGGCAGGACTTTGCAAGGCAGGCTAGCCATAACAAACCTTGCAGTTGTGCTGCCAAGGCCAAATTACCTCATCCTTCCGTCCACCAGAAAAACCTCCTTGGACACACCACACTCACATTCTAAATGCCCTGACACTTTTCACATGATTCTCAGATACATCTTCTACCAAGAGCTTCACTTTCTGAGAGGACAGCTACACAAGGAAGACATGGTATTTGCTTGTCTCTGTTGAATTCATATTTGATACCTTAGACTAAATCCTAGAAAAGTCTTAGAGTGAATATATTTCAAAGATGACAGCATCCATCTGGGCTTGGGAATTGCTACTAAGTAACTTGAATATACACATCAACCCAGTTCTCCTTTCTGTAAATGTCAGCACTATTGTTCTTGTAAGAACTTGTACAACAAGAACAATACAACAGAGGTTTTTTTTCCACACAAATTTTTTTGCAATAAGAAATTATGTTATAACTGCACTAAAGACTATTGCAACAGAGAATAGAGGTTGATCACTGCTGAGGAGCATTAAAATTATTTTCTAGAAGGTTTCTTATACATATTTAGCAGTCCTGGCCTCGTGACTATAGAGTGAACTCCTTGGTGAGCAATTTAATGATCTCTATCAAGGGGTGTCCAGCAAGGGATTTTTTTTTTGTGTATGGGGGTATCTACTTGGTTGAGTGAGGTTGGGACAGTCATCTTAGTATTCTGGGTGCAAAGTATCCAGCTCATCTAATCTTCTGTCAGAACTGCTCTTGGTCACCTTATTCCATTGTCCTATAGCAAATGTTTGCTATTGGCATCTTGCTGTGACAGATATATGAAACTACACCTGACAAAAGTTCTCAGTGGGATTCCCATTACAAACAGCTGATTCCATATAGCAGGTACATTTCTTTTCATCAAAGTATACCTCTCTATATGCAAGTTGTCTTGTTATGATGGTCCATCTCATGCCTGATACACACAGTCTTTTCCTAGTTTTAGGGACTATACTTGGCAATAGTGACTCTTGGCTGTCAACATTAGCACAATGTTAACACTGAACAGTAGGCATTCCATGACAGTAATCACTACAACATAATGTGATGATTCTAAGGCCCTTTCCGCATGAGACTGGTGAATTGGTTAGTGCTGTTTCTTACTGGATTTTCTGGGCTCAAAGCAAGGCAGACTTTCCCTCGTTTCCTTCCACATAGCTACCGTGTGTGTTCCATTCTGATTCGGAGGAGTGCGAGTTCATGAATCCACACTGCCTCCGTTGTAGCCACTCCGGCTACTCCCCTCACCCTGCCCTGTCAGCTGTGATTGGCCCTTTTTTTTTCTTTTTGCATGGTTTAATACGTCATTGCGTACATTCGTACGTGTGTACATGTGAAAATCCATAGTACCCCCTGGCCCCTCCCATGAACTCTCCCCTGACCATCAATTCGCATTGGTGCAAATGTACATGTCTGCACCACTGTGAAAGTATGGATCAGATTGATCTGGAAAATTGGAAAACTGATTTCTTCCGGTTTTCAAATAGCGTGCTTTACCACCACATGGGGGCACATTTAGTCAGAATTACGTGCAGAACGAAGGTAAATAAACTGAACCTAGTCCGCTCCAATGTTCGGAAGACCTCTCTGGCAGGACACACTGGCCCACCTTAATAACCGCATGAGGAAAGGGCCTAAGATTGAGTGATTTGTTATGAGTCACAGAAACTAGCCTTTATGTGAGCCATGTGAGCTTGAGTTGCACACTTTCCTATCTGCAATATATTTTAGCCCCTTACCTTTCAATCACTTGTAGCAGTGGCTGTGGAAGAGGGACAAAACTTTTCCACCAGGAAGGAGAAAGAGAATATAGGAAGCATCATGATGTTAACCACCACAGCTCAGGGAGTGGGCAGAGTGGGTAGGCATATAACACATCTCAGCCCCCCCCTCCTCCTCCTCTTTATCTTCTTTCATTGTTACTCGGACCTCCTTGTGGCTAGGTATCTTTGGGTGGGGTGGATAGGGATATGGCTTTCACATACGGGAAGGTACTTTCTCTATGCTGTACAGATTTTCTGTAATACCTATGGAACAATTGGTTTTGAACAAATTGATTTAATTGGCTTTATTAAAGTCATTTGTGAGTGGATATGTTATTTGTTGATCTAATTGGTTCAATTTGCATTAAATTAGCTACAGTTGGCATATATTCTTTAGTGCCATACCTAATTTAGCTCTCTGAATAACTATTTCTGAGGGGGAAGCACAGGGAAAGGGCTTTTCCTCCATTCCTTTACCACCTATTATGCCTTTGATTATCTTCCCCTTCACACATTAGACATCAGCCCTAACTAACACAGATAATGATTAAGAGTCATGAGAGTTGCAGACCTACAATATATACAGGGCCACATTTTACACACGCACACATGCACGCGCACACGCACACACACACACACACATATATCAGTGTCCTAAAAAAAATCTGGTCTGACATAGAGGAAGAAAATCTTCTATTTATTACGATAAATTTTACACATTTTTCTTCAAAAGCCAGACCCACTGAATTCAGTGGTGCTTAATGCATATGTATTTGTGTCTTTAAATCACATCCATTTATTTACTTACTTGTCAATGGAACAACCCATAAGATTTCATCAATGTATCAAATGTTAATTATATTTATAAGTGGGACTTTAGCTCTCCTAATATTATTCCAGAACAAATAAGTAAAGAAGAATGGTTGAGCTGAGCGTAATTAAGGTAAAGTGCAGGCAATTTCATAAAGGGGCAAATCATTCACTTTCATAACATGCAAAAAAATGTTAATCTGGCAGAATAATTAAATAAATGAAATATTCAAGCACTTTAACTTAACAATGAAAGGGTCAGTTATCTTGGAGTGGCAGGCATCTGACTTAAAACTGAATACTTGTAAGCTCCTCTTACTCAGAACTCAAATGCTGGCTTTTACTCATGTTGCAAAGAATTGCCTTTAGGGAAAGGGAATTAATGACATTTTTGAGGAAGGAGTTAATATAATTAACGAAACTCTCATCTGCTTTGCCAAGAGAAGGAAAGGTTACCAATTCTGCAGCCAAATCCATGCCATTACTACAAGAAGGAAGCCGCTCTTTCAGAAAATATTTCATACCTTCCTCTCTCAAGCATCATCTTTTGCTACAAAACTCAAACCCCTTGAAAATTCAGCAGACCTCTACTTTTATACCCTAAAGGCCTTGTTAAAAGAGATAACCATAAATGAATAGAAAATTTAATGATTACTGACAGAATTGAATTATAATATTTTGTGGGTATATATCCGTGCTTTAATCAAAATACCATGTCCTGATTATATGCAAGGAAATCAACGGTAACAACAATACAGTTGGAATAGGGCTGGGACCCTGCCAAAGGTAAAAGTACATACATCTCATTGAACTCAATAGAAGATTGTTGAAACACATTACCCTATTGTTCATTTAAAAGCACTGGAAAAA
This sequence comes from Cyclura pinguis, assembly GCA_030412105.1. Classification (NCBI taxonomy): domain Eukaryota; kingdom Metazoa; phylum Chordata; class Lepidosauria; order Squamata; family Iguanidae; genus Cyclura; species Cyclura pinguis. Next base: position 147,913,880 of record CM059601.1, on the reverse strand, counting down.
ATACTATGACCAGCTGGTAGTGCATCTGCTTTCAGTGCAAACAATCCCTTGTTCATTACTTGCCATCTCCAGCTGGAAAAGTGGAATTTTCCAAGCCCAAGTTTCTTCCCCATGCTTCACTGAAAGATGAGCAACCTCAATCATGAGGAAACAAAGAGAATATGATTTCATTCTGGGTTCCTCCTGCAGGACTCTACAACACAAAAGTGTGAGTGAATAGAAAATCTCCTCCTTTAGGAACAGAACACTTTGCATAGGCTTTTTTCAAGCATTCAGACCAAACCAAACTCTGCATGTCAGAATCTCTGGGTACATTTTCAAAATATTTTTGATAATATATAGGGAAAGCACACAAATACAGAGAGTTAGTACCAAGTTCCTTATCTTATACTAAAACTACGGCTATGCTAAATTCCATTTTTTATATTTATGTTGGTAGCAGAACACGGAGAAGAGTATTCTCTGAATTTTTTTCCGCCTCAATGACACCTTTGTTTTTGCTGAGATGCACCATAGAGAAGCCATGATTTTTGTGCCTGCCCTTCTCCTCTTCAGAAGTCAACTGAGTACAGTTCTAGAGCATTTCTGCTAGTCATTGGATGAATTCAGTACAAACCAGCTCAAGATATTTCTACCTTTCCCAATATTTCTCTGAGCCTTTTTTGTCTGAAACTCATTTGCAAATTCCAGTTGAGAGCTATTTAATTATTAAAGCTATGGAGAAAATACACTTGATTTCCAAGACTACTCTTGAACAATTTCTATAGAAAAGTCCAGTTGTTCAGTAGTGGGTGGTAAATGACCAGCATGTTGCATAGTAGATCACAGTATAATTCTACAGTATCTTTGAAAGGGGTAGGCTAATGTATATCAAGGAGAAAAATAATGTTTTTCCCTTTCTGAGCTGTATCCTTTATTATCATTTACTTTGTTCCACAAAACTCTGTGGGAATCATTGGAAATGGTCAGATCCATACTGAATTCTCTTGCTTGAGAGATGGTCTCCGTCCCAGAAACTGGTTTTTATATTGACAGAAGTTGCTGTGTATGGCAGTATGAACAATTAAGGTTCTGTGAAAACTTCTCACATATCATGAGACTGCTGAGCTCAAGGCTAATGAACAGTGAGCTTCCTGACCACTCATTTCAGAATAACAGGAGCCAGTTCAGCATTTAGTACAGTTGTCACTACTTTATTTTAGGGTGGCTCATTTTAGTTTCAAATTGACAAGTAGAAAATTAACTAAGCTTAGTGTTAGAGAGAATGATAATAATTATATACCCTACAATCAGTTTGTGGTTATGGATGTTTCAATCATATTGTTTTCGGCTGAGAACAGTTAAATGTATGTTTAGTACAGATCAGTGGTCCTGCTGTAATCATTGGGACATACAAGTGCTTTTCTTTGTCTGAACTGTGCTCATATTTTAAATCTCTGCTGTTGTACTGAAAATTAATTGGTCCTCTTAGCTCTTCTATTCAGAACTTTGTTTTTTTTTAAAAAAAAAAAAAATACTACATAGGTTACCGTGTGACCACACTGAATGTGTTGGTAGACATTCTAATTCCTACCAAGTGACAGAAGCAGGTTGATCCCTGCAGGCGACTTGGCAGAGCCTATCTTGGGTAACCTTTAGGAAATGTCTTCTGTCTTCAACATATGCATGTGATTTATGCTAATTCACTCAATGCTTCAGTGCAAACAAGCTTATCCTTGACATCACCTTCTGCCTCTAGACCTTGATTCCCTGGTACAAATTGTTACATTGCTTTAATCTGTCAAAAACAGAGCAATCCTTCCCCATTAAAAAAATAGGCTTAAATAGCAGAATTGTGCCTCATGAGAATGAACACAAAACTTTCAGGAGACATCCCAAAGGTAAATTACTATGCAAATGAACCAATTAATGACCATATACTTGAATATTGAAGGTCCCTGTGGATTCTCAGGGGGTGGGGGCGAGAAGGTGATGATGGTTGAAGTGGAACAAAAATGCAGCCAGACATTCTGTATGTCAATGTTATTTCAATATTTCTGTCCACTGTCAGTAATTTCTTACAGTTGTGAAGTTGTAACACACATTAATGACCCAATAAAGAGATGTATATCAAGTCATTCCAAAGAAAGGAAAAGGCCAAAATGACTGCTGGAAGAAATGTACTTCTCAGAACAAGATAGAAAGCAATACTAACATAGTTGGCTGTTTAGCTCTAGACACAGTAGTACCTGTTGTCAGAAAAAGAAGTCTTACTCAACTATAACTCCCCACATAAAGAATGTGCTTATCACATCACAAAGTACAGGAAGACATTTCAAATCCTAAAGAGGTCAGGACTTACAGTCAAATTCAAAGCATATAAAAATCAGAGCTGGATTTTGTCATATGCTATACAGAGCAGATCCATCGGAATTAATGAGAGCTGTGGCAAGCATAATTATATTGCTTTCAGTGTACCTACTCTACTCTAAGAATGACTAAATGCATATCTAACTTCTTGAATCCCAGTCACATAGTAAAAAGATATTAATTCAGATGAAAAGAATCTTCACTAACTCCCATAGAAATGTTGGGTGGATTTGACAAGATTTGATGACACTATGCACCACCATGGACTGCACTCTAAATTTTGTTTTAGCAGTATAAGAAATGTGTGTAATGCCTTCAAGCCATCTGATGACTTACGGTAACCCCATGAATTTCATAGGGTTTTCTTGGTCAATGAACTACTGTTAGATATATTTGGAATTATAAAAGGTGGAGGGACATAACTTCTGCTGGGTGGAGAAGGAGATATTGTGTTTGTGTACTATCACTCCTATAGGAAAATTTTTAAATTTCATACTTGTAAAGGCCTGTAGTATATACCCATAATATAACAAATTGGGTTATCTAATGATGCTTTGTTTCATGAAGACACCTTGCAACTTCTAGTCCTTGCAGTATACAAGACTTCTGGTCATATATAAGTTTCTTCTTCACAAAAAACACAAGTCCTCCTATATCCTCCCATCATAACTGCAATCATTTTGCTAATGACATCACTCAAAATCCCATATGCAGAACCTTGGTCAATAAGGTGGCCCTTATTTAATCCAACTTTCTGGTCGTTTCTGCATGAAATCCCCATCCTGGCATGGGGACGTGTTGAAGCTGGTCCGCAACACATGCCATTGTACAACATCATCATGGTCCTGCTCCTGTCAAGTCACCAGCTTTATGATCATGTATTATACTATTACTAGAAAAATCTGGTAATAGGCCCTTTTTGCGCAATGATTGTGCCAACTGGGGACATGCGGGAAAGGTAGAAACACTATCAAAGCTCTTCCTTCCTTCTTCAGAAGAAGCCAGGTGCACTGTGGAAGGAAGGAGCATGTCCCAAATGCTACCATCCACTGGCAGACAGCCAGGTGTGGAGAGGAGCACTCAGGACATGCTGCCATCCTGGCAACGGCACTGCTGGGATGATGCCAGGACATTGCAGGATCCAAGTATGGTGTGGAAAGGGCCTCTGTGTCTGGTCTTGAAACAGTTGTCAATATTTCACAGCAGATCATCAGTTGGGTCCTGGACCTACATGGTGAATGGCTCTGAGGAGGAGGGACCATCTCTGATGGCTTCCATGGTCAGAGAAGCAGGAATAAGTACTGGAAAGTATATGCAATAAATCAGCAGAAAGAAATGGAGAATAGGCTTCACATGCTCCAAATTTATTCTTTAAAAAGACCAAATATTTAGACCTGTTTATTAATTAATTGGCCTTCTTTAGGGGCTATATTAAAAGCAAACACACACACATACACACTATATATAATCTGTTAACAAGGGAGAACACACATATATAAAATTATATAATACTTCCAAATACTTCTAACTATATAATATTTCCAAATTCGCATAGTGAAATATACTATTCATATGACAATTCATATAAATACCACAAATCCAATCCACAACAGAAAATTCTGGAGTTGCTGCTCTATATATGCTCTATATATGAACTGAACTGATAAGCAATAAAGAAGACAAGCTCCCTTTTTTTTTTTTTTGTTAGTTATACAGTTCCTCAGATCTTCAGAAACAAGGGATTGCCTAGAGAAAGTGTCATGACCAGTTTCAAGGGCATCTGATCTCATGTGATATCTGTGTTATCTCACTGGAAAACCCTGTCCTGGGGTCCACAATTTTTATTAAAATATGATTCAATGTGCCTGAGAGGTCACCCGGATGGGCACGTAGGCAGCAATGGTCAAAGGATCGAAAACCAGGTCAGGCCAGTAAAATCTCCAGTCACGTAGCCCCAGGAGACCTCAAGATGTGTAAACCCACAATAAATAAAGGGTCCTCAGCCCCTGAGAAGCTGACTTGAGAGGATTAGCATGTTTGCCCCAAGTTGAACAAATATTCCATCAGGCGAGGACCATTTACATGAAGTCACACCACAAACCAACACAGCCAAAGATCCTGAGACTTTGGCAATGCCTTGCAATCCCATCACACAAAGCAAATTGCCATGATGGAGCTTTGTTATTGCTCCAGCGCTCATTGTTCTCCCCAGGAAAGGATTAGTCCTCCAGGTACTCTTTCCCCTACAAATAGTCCCAATTTTTAAGTGTTTCTTTGGATCACTCCTGGTCACCCCAGCAGGCCGTGATCCCCTCAGCCCTCTCCGTGCTGAGCCCCACTTCTCTGCTGCCTTCCCAGACACAGGACTTCAGAAAAAGGTGCAGTATTACCCCAACTGTACCCCTCCAATACTCCCCTATCCAATTTCCTCTCTTTTGTTTCTTAATAGCTCTTAGGTGCATGTGTGCGTGATTGCGTTGGTACGTGAGACTTGCATTCAATAAAATCATTTCTTGGACAATTTTGTTTGGTTTTTGGCTTGGTCTGACCCCGTAAAAACTGGGTAAAAAGACCCCGGTAAGTTACCCTGCATTGCTATTGCTTGTGCTCTGGCTAGTTTCCATTCCCCATCATGTGGAGCACATTGAGGTCTCCCCCAAGGGACCCCAGAAATCAGGGTAACATCTGTGTGTGTATACAAGGCTAGTTTATACAATTTATAACAGTCCAGAATGCCAGAATGATTGGGCTTTTTAAAGAATAAACTTGGACCAACCATAAGCATGTGGAGCTAAGTTTTCTTTTTTCTGATTCATGATAAGTGACCAGAAGTCTTTGTATTTACCTTGAAGTGTCAGGACGCTGTGGATGGGGCATGGGGCAGAGTCAAAGGCAATAAAATGCCTGTTCACCCCTTCATGTGTCTCTTTCTGATCACTACTTTACAGTCAACCCATGGGTTTCACATGACAGGTAGAGTGGGGAGCATATAAGAGTTTCAGTGTATAACTTGGTACCTTTTTGGTGAAGGACAGTGCTCTAGAACTGCCTTTTTAGGTTCTGGGACCCAAGAAGGTGGGAAAGGAATCCACCCTTGATGCTCATCTGGGGGTTTTACTCTCACTTGTAAAGTCCTGGGACTTGTTGCCCTGAGTTTGCCTTCCAGTAGATGGCTGGTCCAGGAGAAACCCAGTTATTGCCTTTAGGACTCAGGTGTTTTGCCCAAGGGAGAGTCAACGGCTGACACCTGGTTCAGATGAACCTGCATCAGTTTGCTTCCTTTCTTACTCCTTTCAAGGTCCACCACAGTTTAAATAGGTTCTAGGTTAAATAAAGCGGACCTTATTCAACCCAAATCCCTGTGTCTGGTCTTGTTATTCCATGGTTGGCCATCAATATTGATTATATGGTATTATGATTATGGAAAGGCAATGTTTTTATTACTGTGTTTTAAATTCTAAAAAAGGGACACATTCTGTTCTCCATTCACATGCAAAACATCTAGCTCTCATTAGTATTAACTGGAGCTTTGCACGTTCGTGCCAGTAGAGATTACCATGAAAATATTATGGGACTGGAGATTTGCATGTAGAAACAGGGTAAATAACCTATCCCTAGTCATTATCAGCTGAAGCTTAGTTAAGTACAAATGCATTTTATGCATTATGAATATACATTTCTACCACACTCTCACTATGAAAGTTAATTATTTATAGCACATGAACTGTCCCTGTTTCTTTCAACAGTTTGCTTCAAGCAATTAGAATTGCTCTCAACTTTCTTTTTTTCCTCCAGAACCTAAATTTTATGAATGAGAACATTGTATGATCACAGGTTAACCACTTTTTACAGTGGAATCCTATGCAAATGTTTTCACATGTAAGTGTTTATGTGTTTCCTGTGTGTTGAAGATTTCACCCTAAGTTTCACTGATTTCTTTCTTTAATTTTTTGTTTAAATCCTTTAAATTCCTTTCAATATCCCAAAAGGAGCAGAGCCTTAAACTGATGCACTATTGGTATCTTACTCCAGTCTTTTGATATTAATATTGTTATGCCTATCTTCATGTTCTTGAAGGGGCTCTAGTAACCCAGCACCTATGTCCACATACGACTCTATTTCTTCTGGTTGAAAAATTCCAGAAAGAAATGCTAGAAATTCTATCCAACATCCCAAATACAAAAATATATATTTTATGGGAAACTCTTTCTATTTCCATGGAAAGAAATAAAAAACTACGGAAAACTTAATGTCATTTTTGCTGATAGCAGCATGGCTTGCAATTGGACACTGGAAGGCATTAGATGGAATTTCTCTGTCAAAATGTCTTGACAGAGTACGGACAATTGCAACCATGGAGAACTTAACCTGTTGAATTCAAGCTTCCCAAGGATTAACAACAACAGATAACTTTATCAATATGTGGTATGTGTTCGTTATATATACTTGCACAGATTTCTTCCAGTATGGACACCCATCTCCCCATTATAAGTGCTCAAATTTTTCTTGATGGTTACAAAACTATTCATTTATGCAATTTTATGTAAATAAAAATATTAAATTAAAAAAATACTGATTTTAAGTTAAAAAACCCCTTTTATTTCATCCATTAAATGTAGTGCTATTGAAAAGTGTTTAAACTGGGTGGGGATGCATCCTTGATTTACAGATCGATCACTTTCTATGGCACTTATGTATTTTATATTTTAGTGTATTTGTATAAAGTGATTCTGTGACAGCTTTTCAATGTAAATTTTTATAAGTAACTTAAATGAAGTCTGATCAATTATTCCATCATTTAAGCTGCAGTACTCTATATAATACCCTCTCCACTAAAGTCAGTGAGACTTATGTCTGAGAAGATATATAAAAGTATGTTGTAAATTACCTCTGAGCAACATAGAGTAGGGGTCATACAGCCCTGTACATATGTTAAAATGTAACTCTCATAAACCATAGTTAGCACAAACAAAGGTAAAAATATGCCAGGAGTTGCAATCATGAAACATTTGTCAAGCTACCTGTTTCCTGCGTCTCCTTTAGACCAATGTCTATAGCATGACATCTTCGTAAAATTGTCTATATTATTGAGCTGGCACACTTTGATTTAAGCCTAAATGAATATAAATCTAAATACTTTGGATTAAGGGGGAAGGGTCAGATGGAGAATATGTTTGTCACAAGGCCTTTTTAAAAAACCTTTATTCTAAGGAGAAAAATGAAAAATGCAGAGAACTATTGACTACAGCCACATCAATTCACATATTATTTCTGACATGTTCCAATTCTAAGGATATACTTGGGTGCTTTGGATTATATTTGGTTTTCAAGGCCAATCTTGGAGGCATTCGGTTGAATTTTGAGAAACAACAAGGCCGCTGAAGTAAATTGAAGCAATGTTTTTTTCTAACCTTGTAAAGTCTTTTCATAATGTTTTTATATGCACCCATAAAGTAGGCAGCTAGCAACTAAAAATTGTGAATCTATGACATCCAAGTCTGTATAGCAGAGGGGGAAATATGTACTCAAGAGGGCTTGTATTAGATTGTTGTTGTGTGCCTTCAAGCTATTTCCAACTTATGGCAACCCCAAGATGAACGTATCATGGCATTTTCTTGGTTGATAATCTGTGATGCATTTATGCTCACCCAATGGGTTTCATGGCTGAGCAGGGATTCAAATCCTGGTCTCCAAGGTAATAATCCAACACTCAAACGACTACACAACGCTGGTTCTGGGTCTCTTTTTATTAGATACTTGAGAACAAAGAAGGAGAAGGAGGAGGAGGAGGAGGAGGAGGAAGAGGAGGAGGACAAAGAGGAGGAGGAGGTGGTGGTGATGATACTGGGGAAAATATACCCACATTTCGTAAAATGTTGAAGCAATGTTGTATAAAATTTGTTAGTAACTTAAATGAAGTCTGACCAATTATTCCATCATTTAAGAAAAATCAGGGGGTCAGTTACTGCACACCCATTTGGAACAAAAGAGGCAAATACAAGAGTTAGGTAAGCTGAGGCCTTTTTATTCAAGCTTTTAAAAGATAGATAAGATGCAAAGATGGTGACGCAATGACTTCTCCTCTTAAGGGCAAGCAACCCATACCCTAGAAACAACCCACATACAGCAGTTTGTCACCAGCAAGTTAGCTATGAAGGGGACCATCACAGTCCAGACACTCAAGCAGAGAGAGATGTGACTTGAAAGACAGCCCCAGAGGTGATTCCCAACTAACAGGCACCAAGAATATCAGAGGAAAGCAAAGTAGCCCTTTTTAACCCGGTGGTGCCTGTTGGTGCTTATTTTTACTAGAGTCCATTACTAACCTGCTATGGACATGAAGGAATCATCTCCTTCTCTAGGTCTTTCAAAATGCTTCTCAAGCTCACTGAAAATCTCTCACAAAAATGCCATTGCCTTGTTTAGAAAGATGCAAAAATGGCCTTCCTTAGTCCCAGCAAATCTTTAACCAAAGCCAAAATATTTTGGAGAAGATGTTATAACATGAAAGTCCATACAAGATTCATATACAAGGATGTGGTGGATAACTACCAGAGGTCTAAGGATGTACATAGTCCTACCCAGGCCTTTTGCATAAGACAAAGGCTATCCAACCAAATGGGTAAAAATATCAGAATTGGTGTGAAGGTCTGACTCAGCTTGCGTTGTTGTAACAAGTAGTCTTATTTAGACTCCTGGTCCTCTTTCCAGTCTCAGCAACCTCTCTGATGCCAAGCTGAAGAATTAAGAGGTAAAGCTAGGGGATAGTAATGGTTTTTATTCTAGTATATGTCTATTCCTGTGCTTTGATGTCATAAAGTGAACATCATGACAACCTGCTGCTTTGCATCATCAGATAACTTGATGATGCTGACTTTCCATATTGGTGAACTGACACAGGATGAAATATATATGATTTTTCAGCATGCCATAGGACTTCATCTGTCTTTATTCGTCTCCTTCAACCCCTTTTTTTGCAGTCACTGTTGCCTTCACTTTCTCTGGGTCACAAATATGCAATTTTTCTTTCTTTTCTAAAATTGGTGGTCTTCCCCTTCAGACCAGAAGAATAACTTATATTTATTACTACCACCCATCTGTCTCAGAGAGAGGATCCCCCTGCTTCTCTATTGTACAGCTTTATGATCCTCCTAAAATATATTGTCATTTCTGGCAATTTTTTGTTTTCCAATGCTCTGGAGCCAAAGTATGAGGATTGCCTATAGCCTATGACAGTGTGGTCCCACTGTTATGTTTGAAAAAAAAAAAGGCTCTGAAAGATAAATTTAAGAACTTTGGGGGAAAATCATCCCACTGTCTCCTTCCCTCTGGTATTTCTCTATGGACTATAAATTGTAATTTACCTTAAAGCTACTTAGATACTTCACTGTTACCAGCCTGGTCTTTCAGCATTCCAAGAATGAAGCAAACATGTAAATATAATTTACAATGAATAGTTGTCTCTCCATTAGTGAGGGGGTTAAGGTCTTTAACTTTAACGCAAAAGGAGGAAAGAGGGATTTCTGGTTAATATCAGATAGCAAAGCACTCTGGGGAACTTAACACAGATGCTTAGAAACTGACAAGATTTCACACAGCAAATTTGGCAAGTATTACATAGATCAAGAGGCTTGAGAATTCAGCACCACCTGTTAATTGTTGTTGGGAACAAAGTAAGAAGTTAAGTATATTTTCAAGAAACAGAGGGAAAGAAAAGTAGAAGAAACTTTGAGCCTTTCTGCACTATATTGTTATAGGGTTATTATTCCACTTTCAACATCCTATGGAATCCTGGAGCTTGTAGTTTAAGGAGAGGAATTTAGAATTCTGAGCCAGAGAGCTCTTTGGCCTCAGTAAACTACAAACCCCAGAATTCCGCATAGCAATACTGTGTCTTTCTTTTCCTGTCCCTGCTTTTATTTGTTACTAGTGTATATATCCAGTGTTACCTGGGATTTTATTTTCTCGTAGATAATACTTGTTAGAAATATTTAAGATCCTGTGCCTCTAATTTCTCAAACTGTCTTGTCTAGTACCTGTAACTTTTCTCCATATTCTCCAGTCCAATATGTATTCAGAGTTATTAACATATAGAGGTTGGGTTCCTGAGGAAATACACTTTCCTCTTCCTTGCTGCTAGGCCTTATCTCCATAGCAACCGGTCTATTTAAGACAAACACAATTCACTGAGTCCAAGAGGTCTCTGAGAATTCTAAAGGCCCCTCCCTAAACTGCAAACCCCAGGATACCATGGAATCTTCTTAGGCAGCCAATCATACAAGGTCTTCGCCTGATACAGACAAACAAACTTGACTTCTATATATTAGATTGTGTTGCCTAATCTGAATATGTAGTACTTTTAATTTCCAAGGAGCAACTGAGGAATCCCTTTGGCTCAAAATAGTCTTTTCTACATATAATAGGTGTTCACATATAGCAGTTCAGTCATTTGCAATGAGATCTTAATTTCCCAAAGTTCAGTACATTATTGCTTTCTTTATCTTTCAATAAGAAGAAGAAGAAGAAGGAGGAGAAGAAAAAGGATGTCCTCAAAGCTATTTATGGTCAGTGGTGGCCTTTCCCTCCTATGACAGTTTTCCATTTTAGTCATTTAGTCATTGTGTAATATGAGATTATGAATCACTTCTACAAACAATAAAAAAAAAGTTCACTAAATTTCTGTTCTTTAATTAATCTACTTGACAAAAATCCTTGTCTTCTAAGCAATAAATAATTCATAGCAACGGCAAATAAATCGTTTGCTTTTGTTTTTGAAGTTTTGTTTGCCGTTTATTAAATTTCAACACATTATGCTTATTTTAATGTCCAACTGTCCCTAGCTCCATTATCCGTTTCCATAGGCAAAGACTGTGCTATATATATTCGGATTCTTACAAACATCTCTCCAATCTGCTATTGCCTCTAGAGCAAACAAGCTGAAATATGATTTGCAGTCTGATTTCAACTTTTTATTAGAAGTAAGTTCTAATGAGTTCAGCTGGGTTTAGGTCTTGGCAAATGTATTTAGTATTGCAATGGAGGCCTTCATTGTGGATTATTAAAGAAGACAAACAACAAGAAGAAAAGCAAATATATTTTATTCCAGCTGTTAAAGTATCCTAGACAAATGATGAGACTTTCTATTGTATATCTTCAAAGTTTGGACTTTGCTAAACGGTCTTGAGATGGCACATTTCTAACAAAGGGAGGGATCACATCTTTTCCATAGAGAGATCATATATTTTCCATAGGAATTGTGATAAGCGTTCTTTGTAGCTCTTAGGTGGTCTCCATTACCTCTCACCTTTTTAAAATAAAAAAAAAACATGTTTGCCCTCCTAGTGACCTCCAGTGGAATAATCTTTTTTTACAACAGGGTGCAGAAAATGTCAGGCAGTGACCAAAGGTAGTTTATAAGATAATTTTAAAAAAGAGCTATTTCACACTTAGTTCTCAAACTGAATAGAAAAGACACAGTGAGACATCTCTGAGAGATCCTAAGACAGCCTTAGGAAGGAGGTGAAATAGAAGCCTGTAGATAGCTTGAACATGCTTTAGTTGTATTACTATATTTTTTATTTGAAGAAATTTCTCTCTATTTGAAAGAATTTCTCTGTGCTAAAGGGGACATCAGTGGGCTTTGGGTAAAGGAAATTCAACACCAGGAGCTCAAAAGAGAGTCAGATAAATTTTTGGAGCTACTTCCTCCTCAATCTGGATTCAAAACTCAAGAGTGAAAAAGAGAGAATTCATCACTGCAGTCATGACATTTGACTGAAATGATAGCTGATTCCCTGCAGATGTATCCCATACCAGCTTTCCATTCAGATCCAATTGTTAGTCCAGCTAGGTAGGTCCCTTAAATCAATGGAAATTTCATAAATCTTGACTTGCCAAATTTCCTTTGATTTAATGGTTCTGCCCTGTTTGGGAACCATCACAATTAAATTTCAGAAGGACTGATCATTCAGTCCTCAACATGTGTGTTAGAGAGAAAGACCTGCTGAACTCATTATACATGCTGTCATTTTCCCCCCCAATCCTCATGAAAAGTCCCAAGCAATGCTAATTTGACATTTAGAATTAAAATCTAGCATATTAATTTTATTTATTTCACCACAAACTTTTTTTTAACAATATCACATTTCTATATCAGACAATATCACCCCATGCATTTTCAGGCTGTCAAAGAAGTGAAAATTTTTAAAAACAAAATGTGAACTTTTCAGGGGAGTTTGGGAACTGTAGTCCATAAAGTAACATTTCCAAGTTTACAGCTAAGAAGCTGAAGTGAACTTCTCCCTTCTTGGGCACTAATTCCCTCTTTAGACTGAGTTACACCCCTATTGGGTGATTATCACGGCTTTAGGATATTCAGACTCACGTCTTTTCAAGGAAAAAGTGGCTTTGTGTCAAAAGTGTCAAAAGTTAAACAGAGAAAAACTTTTATGGAGTTTTTTGCTTGGCTCCAGTGTTTTGACTTTCAGACTTAGAGTTGTCTAGGAACTTTTGTGATAGCCTTTGGCAATAGAAATCTTTGCTCTCTTCTTCCTGTAGAATGAGATAATTGGCCAAATGAAACCTCATAGAAGCTTGGGGGAGAATCTTTAAGACTGTCATTGCAGTGTGCCTTTGAAATGTTGAATTTATCCTAAGCATATTTTCAAAAACTTCTTCAGCTCTTCCTTTGTCATTGGATTTCATAGTACCTTGTTGTTTCTTTTTCAGTGAGAAGTCAGTCTACCTGCCAGGAGGAGGATAACCTCATCATTACAGGTGAACAATCTGATAAAGTTTCACAATCTATCTCACACTTCATGATCCAATTTCCGATTTCCCTCACTGACAGGATCTAATCAATCTTTCAGCAGGATCTAAAGCTCATAGCATGATAGGTATACATTTACCTGGGACAGACTTTAGCTCCTTTCCAAGAATTTCTCTTATCTCACTCAAGCTTATTTATTTGTTGATATCACTTTTGTTACTAGATTCTAGGATGTCATTTTTATATCAAGGTGACTTATGGCAATTAAAAGCCCTATTTTGACCAGATGCCCACATGTATTATGTTGCATTAGTACAACAATCTTTCGTTCTTTACTTTCCGATTTTAGTGTGTTTCCTCCACGATATGGAGAGAAATACTCTTACTGTCTAGGAAGGGCTCTTATATGGACCCACATTTCTGAAAATCTGATTTTTGGCCTAAATGCTTTCTTGACAAAGATGTCTGCCAACTTCTCAGCTGTAATCTTGTCAAAAGAGGGAAAAAATTACTTCTAGATGGACCAACCAAAGATAAAATTTTAGATGTCTGTGAAATGGGGTAGCCTACACCAATCTGTGAGCCTAGTGTATCCAGATTTGGTACACAGTCTTCCTGTAGTTCGCCAAGGAATGGATATGAACCATCACATGGGTACTGGAACTAAAAGGCATATAAAGGACTGCACAGTTTTGCGAAGAGATCTGGATCTGGATCATAAATGATCTGGAAATCAATCAATAACAATGGGAACCATTTTAAAAGAGTGTAAAATAGACATTTTAAACAACAATGAGGGCTGCTCTCATTTTCTTAGAGAAGCTGGTTATCTCATACCTCTGTCAGTTTCAGTATTATCAACTAATGACATTATTCCAGTGTTTCCCATGACGGTTGATGACAATCATAGACAACACTGTAGAAAAAGAAACTTAGAGTTAACAATATCAGGACGTGAATTAAACCAAGGCTAGGCAACTGCCAATGGCTACAGGAGGTGGACTGAGACCAAAGAGCTTTCTGGTTGAGAATTCTAACTGCCAGTCCCTAAACTGCAAACCACAGGATTCCATGGGGTATTGAAAGTGAAATGATAGCACTATAACAGTGTAGTGCAGAAATGGCCTTGGACTTTGGAATGCTGCACAACTTGCTTCCCATCCACCCACCCTATGGTTCCCCTCCCCCACAAAAAATGTCCCTGACATGCCCAGGAAGTTTGAAGGTAATTTTACCACAATTGAGATGGAGGTGGGCTGTGACGAACCTGATGGGAGGGGGTCTTGACAACAGAGCCTCCTTGGCAACTGAGAGTGTTTAACCTGATTGGTTGGTGAAATGGAACCTTGGGTAGCCCAGGGGAGGGGCTGGTGGAAAAAGGAAAATAACGGATTTTAACTGCCTGGGGAGTGATTGAAGAGGAGTGTGATTTGTGGTGTGTTTGGGGAAGGTTGGAGATTTGAAGAGCTCTGTGGGAGAGAGAACTGAGGAATTGGGTGTACAAAAGATAGTGAATGAATTGAAAGAGAGAGAGAGAGAAAAAAAAGAATAGTGTGTTGTTTATAAACATTTAGATACAAGACGCATTTAAAACAACAGTGTTACAATAAATGTTTGTGACTCTGTTCCTTAAAACAGTGTTACAGTGTCACAGAGTCTTATTTTGAATCCTTGAATATACACGCTACCAATAATATCGTCTTGACCTTAGTGCCAGCAGTACCACAGTCTTGGGAAATATAAATGACTGCTGATCCTTACATCTGGGAGAAGGGCAGATTTAGGGAAGGCAGTAAAGGGGGAGAGTCCTGAAAGGAAGAAGCCAAGGGGGGACAAGAGTGAGGAAGGACTGCGTTCTCAGAGAGGGAGAACTGAGGCAGACCCATTTGTCCTGGCCTTGGCTCGATTCAGAGATCTCCCCGGCTGTTCGGTTCTGATCACAAAGAGGTCTCAGGCTGGGTAGGACTTGAGTGAGAGGCTTGAGTGCATCTTTTGCACTCAGCACTGATAGGCAGTGGTTTTTCCTGCATGTTACATGGGCTGACTTACTTACACCCAAGAGGTCTTTATAAAACTAAAAGTTCAACTCACTTTTTAAACCTAAAAATGAAAAGTTCAACTCACTGGTTTCATAAAGATAGCACATGATAGGTGCATGATGTAATTGCTCACCAAAACACCTAGCGGATATGGGGTACAATTTGATTTTTAAAAGAAAAACAATAAAATTTGGGGGGTGAGACCATGAGCTGCACTTTGACCATTTCTGAACTAATAATAATAATAATAATAATAATAATAATAATAATAATATATCATCTTTATTTGTATCCTGCTTTTTTCCAATTGAGAAGGACTCTAAGCAGCTTACAGTACTTAAAAAAATAGATAACATACAAAAGGTAAAGTGCAAGTTAAAACAACAAATGGCCCATATCATCAGTTTTCTTTTATAAAAAATAAAGATAACAAAAGGAGAAATGGATAAAGCACAGTACGCGGCTGCTATTATTGATAGCAACCCCACTGCAAATAACCTGTTATGATCCTAAGAGTTGCAGATGAACTAGTTGCTTCCCAGCAATCATGCCTTCATTTCTCCCTGACAACTGCCTACTTTTGTTTTTAGCAGGCATGCAGGGAGGGGAAAAAAAAAAAGGATAATAAAAGTCTCAAGAGTGTATCGCTAGACGTCTTTTCTCAGAATTAAATTCTACTAAGTTTACTAGGGATATTCCATGTAAGTGGGTATAAGACTGCGGACTCAGCATGATTCTTGAATTTTTATGAGATCAGGAACAGGAGGCAGAAAAGGAACATTTTGTTACACAATGTTCAGTGCTTGAGGGAATCTCTTATTGTTGTGAGATTTTTTTTAAAAAAAAAGGTTATATTTATCAGAATAACTAATCAGAAAAGGATCAAGCTCTCCATCTAATTATTTATTTGAAGCTTCAGTACTAAACTTGTAATTAAACATGTAATGATAATAAGTAATAAAGAGGTTTATTTATATATTTCAGCTTTGCACAGCCCCAGGGACCATTAGCAACGTTATTATTATGTTAACCAATGCGCTTCCTAGTACTTGTCAGGATGACATTTGAAAATATTCAAATCAAAGCAATACTTAAATGTCTGGCTATTGCTTCTAAGCCAGAATTACAAACTAGGTAGGGTAGTTTTTTTCATGAGAGCCCGCGAGTCAGGAAAAGATTTCTGCAGCTATGATGTCATTGCCTCTGACTTTTGTCCACACTTAGCAAACTGAATAGTGAATGCTGTAAAGATCTAACAAATGTATTTCCATGACATTCTCATATTGCGCTCTTTCTCTGTTTCCATTTCTCCCTCAGCACACCTGTGTGTAAAGAAGGAGATTGGCATAAGTCTCTTACTTGAGCTCTGCACATTCTCCGTGACCCATCTGACCATCTCTCTCCCTACCTGCCAGCATGTTATCAATCTCCTACTTCTCTGAACAAATACTAGTAGGATACAATACATTTATTTAAACTCTTAATAATTTCCTTGCATTATCCTCCAGAGATTGTGATAATTTCTGAGCTATTTTCTGAAAATTCAAACATTTACAATCTGTCCTTGATGTTTGCTTACATTTGATATTCAGGATATTATAACTGATGCAATAATATTCCATTAAGGGCAAGATTTCAATGGTCCTTGTTTGACAAGCAGAGATGTGAGTGTTCAACATTTGACATTTCGTGACATTTCATGTGTAGTGCCTGCCATTTTCAAAACAACTATGAAAATGAAAAAGGATAAAATTCATGATTTGAAGTAAAACATTTCAACTATGTAAATTCACCCCCCCCCCCTTTTAGCTCTTCAATTTAGTATCGCAGACTTGAAAGAACGTATATGAAATCTTGGCAAAATCCAAATATATATTTCATTTGTGTTTATTCATCTGCTGGTCAATAAGAGGCTGCAATTGCCCTTCCTCCCAAATGATGATACAAGCACTGGGAATTAAGTCCACAACTTTATTCAATGCGGGAGTTTGTAACACATCAGCCAATGGGATGTGTGGTCACAAATTGTTTGTGGGAGCCTCATTAAACTGATTATCCCTAATTGAGAGACCTCTGAGCTTAGAACCCAGGGTATAAGACTCTGTTGTTCATCCTAAGGATCCCCTCAGGTGGTATTGGTTATCACAATAAAGCTCACATCTCTCCTCAAGCTGGTTGGTAATGTTGGAAAAGTGGGTGAATTCTTTCATATTGTGGTGCCACTGGAAGCCTCCCAGGAATATAAATAAAAACTGAGTGCCCTCGCTCTGCAGTTGTGACAAGTAAGGAAATACCAGTTAAAGCCAATCAGCCAAATAATGATAGAGAATAATAATTACAAAGCATATATAGTGTGAAATAGATGGGGGGAAAAGTCTGTCCAACAGCTAATCAGGGCTCAGCAAACAATATACCAGTGTTGCTGTGTACCTTCAATTTTTTTCTATCTTATGATGATCCTAATGTGAACCTATCTCAGGGATTTCTGGGACTGAGAGTGTGTAAAGCACCCAAGGTCACCCAGTTGGTTTCCATGGTTGAACAGAGAATCAAACCTTGGTCTCCAGGGCTGTAGTCGAACACTCAAACCACTATACCACACTGGCTCTCTGCTTAGCTCTAAAAAGTGACTGGAAAATCTCATGCTTTGTATATGGAGGGTGAGGAGGGAGAAGCAGCAGCAAAGAGGCCATTCTGTCTTAAATAGCCCAATGCGGCCCTGTTGAGTGTGCAACCTAGTGCCACCCTTAGTCTCTGGAGTTGTGGAGGGTAAAACCACTACCATCATATGGCTGGGAAAGTGTATTTCTCTGCAAGGCAATTTACAAACAATGGGTGAGATCCTACATCACAGATATTCTCAAGAATATTTAACGATGTACTGTCTTTTGATCCAGCTCCCCAAACCTACCTTAAAAATCAACAGCCACACTGAAGTCTGTTCTGCTGGCTATTTGGGCACAGCAACATGACATTTCCAGATGGCTTCCACCCACAATTTGTGATGGGATGAGGAGCTGTGACAAGAGTTTTGTTTCTGATTTTTGCACTGCAGGTCACCAGTAGCAAGGGGGTGGAAATGTAATCCATATGTGCCCTGACTGCCAGTAAACACTTTCACCACTCAATGCATCTGCTGGCTGTTAGGGTAGGTGGTGATGGTGGGAACATTTGCAATAGTGGCACTATTGCCGCCATCATAAAGATGAATACTGAGAAGTCGTGAACGCATATGTCTAGCTTACACATTTGTAATTGCTCAGTGGAATGCAAGCTAATAGACGTACAACAGCCAGCACTGCAAATTCATTTAAAATAACTAAAACAGTTTCTTTTTCTGCAGTCCTATACATGCATTCTCAGAAGTCACACTGAAAAGTCCTGAATACAAAGGCAATTTTCTCTTATTTCCCATTCCCTCTACAACCCCAGTGCCAACTCCGTGTTATTGTAGAGGATCTGCCCACCATTCAGAGCAGACGTTTGAGAATCACATATAAATATGTAGGAAAGTGCTAATTAGCAAATTTGGTTGCTGATTAATTTTTCATTGTAATCATGGCTTCTCCATTCTACCAGTGGAAATGCTCCCTTGGATATGTACCGATTGCTAGATAGAAGGAGTTCTTCCATCCATAGGAGGCAGACATTTGATTTAAGCCCTAGTTTCCTAAGCAACCTGGGATCTCTATGCCAGTTGACCTCCCTAATTTTACAAATGGTGAGACAAAACTACTCACTCTGTCTCTATTTCTGGATATTTGCTTGTGAGTTTGACAATATTTCCAGTATACACTTCCATATTTTGACCAACAGTCAAAGTATATCCAGAAATATTGGATGAAACCAAATAACAACTTCTGATTCTTCCTATCCAGCATATTGAAATCTCACCCTGGAACTGGATGATAAGATATAAGGAAATGGATCCCTTCACCCTGACAATTTCTCATAGTCTTTTTGTTATAGGATTTAATTTTAAGGATGGTACATCTTCTTCTTTGATAATGATCAAGCTTGGTGGCTCCTCACATGTAAATTTACTGCAAAGATAAGTGCCATGTTTTTGTTTGTGCAGGTTAAGACTTGAATGTGCCAAGGAGATTTTTATAGGTAGGTATGAATTAGAAGAATAGACATCTAAATAAACATGTATAAATAAACTCTTCAAATAACACATACTTCACTAATACTCAGAAATAGGTCATACACAATTGCTGCATTTTATTGTGGTTTGCATGGCGTCAGCCATACACTTTTTTTCAAGCTTTGCATTACTAGACTGGCAGCAAAACATATTACTTATCTAGAAGAGTGCATTTAGTACAAATCGTTTGGATCTGCTCTATGTATCATTTGTGTCTTTGTGTCTATTCAGCAAGACATAAGTGGTTCTTGGTAACTGAAGACAAACATGAGTGAATGAATGAATGAATGAATGAATATATTGGCTTGGATAAATATGAAGAAAAAGACAACTCAAGAGAAAAGGGGAGGCTTCAGAGTGGTGAGTTGGCATCAAATGATTTGGAATATGAGATCTAACAAGAAAAGTTACAGGAACTGGGCATCTTTAACCTGTACAGATGGCTGCAAAGATAACATATTTCTGAGATCAAAAAAAGGAAAAAAAATCCACCAAAAGAAGTTAGGTTCTTTATGGTCCCTAGGTGTAAAATAAAAAGTAATGAAGAAACTTCCTTCCTACCCATATTAGTTTGGTGTCATCTTTTTTTAGCAGCAGCACTTTGTTCCCCAATGAAAGCGTCGGGGGGGGGGGACAGAGTGTGAGAAATAGAGGTACTTTTGCCGTATGATGATGATGATGATGATGATGATGATGATGATGATGATGATGATATTTATTTCTATCCTGCCTTTTTCCCAGTTTGGGACTTGAAGCAGCTTATAGAAAGTTAGCAAACACATCTATTGATAACCTACCACAAAATAACAAGACCAGACACAGAAAACTGGGCTAAATAAGGGCCAATTTATCTGACCTAACCTATTTAATTTGTGAGAGATGACATGCTGTAGTGATTTGAGCACTAGACTATGCCTGTGGTTACGAGAGTTTGATTCTCCACTTGCTCATGAAATCCCACTGGATGAACCTGGG
Source organism: Cyclura pinguis (assembly GCA_030412105.1). NCBI lineage: Eukaryota > Metazoa > Chordata > Lepidosauria > Squamata > Iguanidae > Cyclura > Cyclura pinguis. The sequence goes on along the minus strand of CM059601.1, from coordinate 147,893,602 downwards.
CACATCACACACTTTCAGCCCCAGAAAACCCCATGATAGGTTCACATTAGGGTAACTATAAGTTAGAAATGACTTGAAGGAACACAGCAACAACCTTAACAACACTTAAGTTGTGTTGGCTTGGAAATGAATTGGGAAGGGAACAACCTGATGCAGTTCAATTGAGGCCAGGTATCACCTCCTTGACATCCTCTTTAGTCTTCCCTTGGGTGAAACACCTCAGCCCCAAGGGCAATCCAAATACTTGGGCTGCTCCCTAGCCAACTGCAATTGGAAGGCGACCTAGGAGACTAACACCCAAGCCCCAAAACTCTGTAAATGAAAACTCAGATACCACGTTAATCTCAAAGGTAGCCTTCCCCAAAGCCCTAGGCCCCAGAATCCTGCAAAGGGAAGTCTCAGAGTCCTGCTCTACATCAAAATGGGTGCCAGAGGTGGTGCCAAAAGACATATATTCTGCCCCTGCTACCTACCAGGTGAAAGCCTATTTAATGACACTGCCTCAAACCAATTGTCTAAGTCAGTATGGGCTGGGGGGGGGGGGGAAGGAGGCAAAACGGGAAAAAAAATCCAACCCAGACCCAAAGCAACCGGAAACACTCTCATACTGCACTGAAGATGTGAAGATTCAGAAGCAATGTTGGGGAGCAGTCAGACCTCAAATATCCTCTGCCTCTGCCTCCTTCTCAGGCAGCATTCTGGCACCCTGTGCCAAATTCAAACCACTCTGGTCTCTCCCATGGAAGGTAAAAGTACTACCCTTCCCTGCAATGTCACTGACTGTGCAAGACCACATACATACCAGCACAACAATTGGCAGGATCCAGCACATTGTTTAGGTGAGACAGGCTTTTTACTGCCACTCTTCAAATACTAGTCTAAACAGACAAGTCTTTACTATATGATATAACAGGCATCACTGAAACCTGGTGGGATGATTCTCATGGTTGGGTTGTGATAATACAAGGGAAACAGATCAAACAGGACAGATGGAGGAATCACAATGTTTATACCTATGAAGAGATCCATAACTTGAATCCTGGAAGCTATGTTGAGAGCATCTGGATAAAAATTAAGGAGACAAACAACAATGATGCCATTGTTGTGGTCTACTATAGACTCTTCACCCAGACTGAGGACTTGGATGATGTCTTCCTGGAACAGATGACCAAACGTCCAGAAATGAGAGACATGGCAGTAATGGGAGATTTCAGCTATCCTGATATATCTCGAAAGTCAATTCTGCCAAGAATATAAGGTCCAACAAATTTCTCACTAGCCTTATAAACAATTTTATTACCTAGAAGATGGAAGAGGCAACAAGGAGATCAGCTATTTCACCTCTGATCTTAATGAACACTGATGATCTGGTTACAAAGAAAAGGCAGAACTACTCAACACCTTCTTTGCTTCCACCTTCTCTCAAAAGGAAAACCATGTTCAACCTGGGGAAAATGGAGCAGATGATGCAGCAGGGGAAATGTAGCACATAACATGGGAAAGAGGTAGTACAGGAATATCTGGTTACACTAGGACCATTTCCACACTACACTCTTACAGTGCTATTATTCTACTTTCAGCATCCTATGGAATTCTGGAGTTTGCAGTTTCAAAAGCAAACCCACATAGGCTCTTTCTGCAGTGTCCTCCCTTCCTGTCCCCAGGTGGTGAGATTGCAGATTAAATAATTGACAGTTTTTCCCTGTCAATGACATGTGATTGTGTCACCATCCTGCACTTACATGTCCTGCTTTAACTGTGTACCACTGAATCCTGAGCTTCCAAGTTCCAAGTTGAATCCAGGAACACACCTATGCTGTGGACCTGTGTCTTCAGAGGGAGTGTAACACTAAACAGCATAAGATGGGTTCCTATTCCCTGATCTGCCTTTCAGCTGACCAGGAACTATCCATCTTGTCTGGGTTGTTTCAATTTGTTCATCTTCATCTGAGTATTACTGATGACAGGCAGTATTTTGGATGAAACGAGATTACTTGGCTCATAGTGGAAAGGAGTGATAGAGTTAGGTATCAACTGCATACTTATGGCAATAAACTCCAGACAACCTCCCAGTGTTTTTATATATAAGTTTCATTGCACTGAGGACAGAGCTGAGTTGTGAAGGACCCCACAAACCAATGGCCAAGAAATTGAGTAGAAGCCCCCAGCACCACCAATTTTCAGGGTAAGAGGAGCTTAGTTCATCTTCTTTGTTAGGTAAATCTGACAGGTTTCTTCTTTCCTGCTTTTAGATTTTTTTCAAACTTCTTTTTAAAAAAGTTCCTGTTCCAAGTATCTTTTTCCAAAACCAACTGAAGTGACCCTTCTTCCATTTCTATTGACTAATTTCTGTAAATTCAACTATTCCAAACATAGGGAAAATCTTGTTCTACCTGCCTGCCATGTAGCAGTTAAAAATGAGGAATCTGACAGGAAAAATGTGGCAACCCTACTTTCAACCATCCATCCATCTGTCCATTAATTCATCATTTAACATCTATATGCCTTTCTCCCAGTGGTGGCCAAGGTGCATTTCAGTACTACAAACATTCAATTCAATTTCATTCAGTTTGGGATTTCTGAGAGTTAAGCATTTAATGCTGGGATATGGATGGATTCATCGGTTAGTTTCAGCTTCTGCCGCATTCATTAAGAAACCCTCAAGTTCTTTCTTTCCTAAATGTGAAGAAATTTGTCAATTTTCATAAATTCTTATTAAAAACGAATTGAAAAGAAATTCTCTACTATCAAATATTTAAACATTTAGAGAATATTCAATAAAATTATAGACAGAATAATAGTGCGAAGTTTGCACTCCTGCCCATATTTGGTTCTCATCAACATGACAAATAAGAATCAAATATCTAGTTTTAAATGATACTTAGTCCTTGTGGTGCAACATCTTTTTGACTGTGTACCCTGGAATGGAGACTCAAAACAACAGTATGGAATTAAATCAGAAACATTGTTATTGGATTAAGTAAAATTTCAATGAGCACAAAAATTTAATTTCAAATAAAGTGGGTCCTTCGTACCAACTGATGATGAGGGATTAATAGCACCATTGTTTCCAAAGGAAAGCCACTACCCTAGCTCCAACCACTAGGTCAGAAACAAAGGCACCTTCACCACAACCCCAAGGTAGTTACTTCTAAGGAAATGGCAAAAACATCCTCTCCACACCAAAAGGGGTACACAGTGCTCCCTAGGGTTGTCTAACCTAAGTTACTTTAACTACCTTGTGCTCCCTGCCAAATATGGCAAGAGAATAAATGCCGATAAAACTTAACGCAAAATCTCTTCACCCCCAATCAGTGTGCAGTGAGGGGGCCAATACCTATTTCCTATTTAGTCACAATAGGCAGCTGTTTTACAGAAGGATGGGTGAGTGGTATGAAGTTCTAAAAACAATAGTAATATTAACTCAAGGCCTTATATAGACTCCTCTCAAACCACACAAGACTTAATGCCTCATGATATCTAGTCCTTTTGAGAGTTTTCATTCTTATGAGAGGGATGGAGCCCCAGCAGTTCCTAGTATAATACTTGAAAACAATCAGGCTCAGATAGGCAGGTAAAGAGAGTAAGTTTCACTGTTGTGCTTCTCTATCTATAATCTCCACATAGAGCTATTTCTCTGACTTCTATAAAGTACCTGCCTTGGCCCTTCCTGTCAGCCATGAAAAATTCAAGTGTAGTACTCAAGATTCATAGTGTACCAGAATACATGGCAAGCTATTAACATGAAACTCCTGGTGCATTAATGTGCTTTGAAAACTAAAACAAGTATATTGTTTCTCTTTAAAAAAAAAAAGTAATAAGAATTGAGAAGGAAAGTGCTAAAAGCCCTGAAGCAGTCCTGAGGCAATAGAGAGTGCAAGGTGAAGGTTACATAGGGAGGATAACTCTCCCCTCTCCCTCTCTCTCTCTCTCTCTCTCTCTCTCTCTCTCTCTTTGCAATGTGTTTTCTTGATGCTAAATAATGCATTCATGCATTAGGCTAAAGCATTACAATACCTATTGACATGACACATAGCTAATCTTAATTTTATTGAATTTTACTTATGAATATTTGAATAAATACGATGACCCTTTTTAGTCATCTACTTGCAATTTGCTTTGGTTTGACACAAAATTTGACACACTTCACCATTATTTGTGATATGTAAATGAGGCAATAATCATCTCTATAGGAAATCTCACCACACAGATACACATGCACGCAGAGACTTGATTGCTACTAGGGAGGGAAAACCAACCAAATATTAAACTGAATGTAAGAGTAAACTATTCAATCAGGCTGTTATATTGAAATAAACAGGAAACCAAACCTGGAGGCTAATTTCTTTTTATTTTCAGCAGGATAACCTGACAGAAAAGGGTTTATTTTTCCTGAGCATGGTGCATGGAATGGTTTTTGGTGCAACACGATCACCAGGGAAATCATTACTAACAGGCGATTCCAGCTGGCCCAAGGACAAAGGCTAATGTTCAATCTGCTGGGGAGTTTAGAGCTTAACAGCATTTGTCAGACTGCAGGGTTTCATCAGTGTAACTCAACTTGACCCAAGAATCAGCCAGATATTGCCATTTGATGAACACTGTAAATGAAAGAATTAAGAATTCCAGAATTGCTTTTTTTTCCTAGGGATACTGAAGAATCTGTGATTTTTATGCTGCTGGTTCTGCAGTGTGGAACCTTACAGGAAGGAGATTTAGGGAACTGAAAAGAAAGAGATAGCCCTGGCCAAGCACACACCTGCACAGTGAACATGAGATACCAGCTGTTACTTTGTTCCAGTCTTGTCTCTGTGTACCATGAAGAGTCACACACACACCCATACACACGTATTAATTAAAGCATTCAAAGCAATACACAGCTTCTTTATTTATGAGAGACATATTGGAAGAGGCTTTGATGTACCTAAAAAACTTTTTTTACATTCCTTCCAAGAGGGAAGCAACGCACATGATAGCAGAGATGACTCATGATCAACAAACCATGTGGAGTCAAAGCAGATTCATTTGAGCCAACGGAAAGCCATTTCCCATATTCTGCAAATGTATCTGATGCAATCCCCTCTCAGAATCAAATATTGCAATGCTCAGATGTTAAAAGTGGACTGAATGTGGATAGCTACTAAATGAATCAAAAGGCAGCATTATAGTCTTTACCCTTGCTTGTCTCTTCTCGGCCTTTTGGCTAAGATCAAGTGTAGTTTCCCACAATATTTTAATTGCCTCTTAGTCATCTTGAACTATCAGTGTTCTGTTATTATTTTTTTCCAACTTATATCTGAAACTGGTATTTATGCAGCTTCCCAGTGTCAAATAAAAGATTGCAAAAGTTTCACTTAAAGAAGATGCCACCATTCTAAAATTATTCTGGTAGATACACCAGATAGGACGGCTAATTATGAAATTTAATTATAGCATCCATCTTTCATTTTATTCCTTGAGTTTTAAGTGACAATCTCAAATAAGCTCATCCATCATATCGAGCTAGGTCATTCTTTTTCCCCATTGCTGCACAAGGTGGGCTTTGAGATTTTTTTTTTTTTAAGTATGGATAGATAAAATTTAAGCATAGCTGGTTACTCTCTTGAGGAAAAATAGCTTTTTAGCACAAATCAAGTTATGATTGACTCTTAACAAAAGGTTCAGAATCTGAGTTCATATTCAAAGCTGGAATCCTGTATTCGCTTTGTTGGGACTAAGCCCCACTAAACTCAATGGACCTTTTTTCTAAATAGGTACTCACATAATTTAAATCTGCTTTTAAAGAATGTTTTCTACATTTTTACTGTATTATCTCTGAACCCTTACAAGCAGAAGAGCAAGTAATAGATGTTAATTAAAAGGTTATGGATAATGAAATATTAATGAGAATGACTCTGTAAATAATCTGATATTTGCATTTTTGTTTATTGTGTTCTATGACATATTACAGCTAATTTTAAGCACTACTGAGTCCTATTGATATCCATCCATCTCTCCCTTCCTCAAAATAAAGAGACAGGACACCACTGAGGGGGGAACAAGGACCACAACTTTATTTAAGCAAATTTGCAGTAGGGGTTTTCATACTGAAGAATATCTAGCTGAGGCAGGCTATTCTGCAAACCGTTCTTCAAATCCCAGGACCAGAGATGCTAGCCTAAAGAACCCCCATTCACACATAGCTGCCCTTGAACATTACCAATCATATTGTGATCTTTACTACACCACCCAATCATCATATATAACAAAATTACTTTTGATTTGCTGGTCTTCAGTGCAGGGCAGGCCCCAAAAATTGCTGGACACCAATATTCCACTAGGTAAGCATGGTCCAAAAAAAGTCCCACCTAGCCATGAAACAATCAGCCACTATTGGTATTAAATTTCTAGGATGAGATAAACAGTGGAAAGAGGCCAGCATAGAACAAGGGCATATAGCCATTTAGTTTGGTCACCCATGGCAGCAAAATCAACTGTTCCATAGGACTGTCAAACATACTTTCTGTCTCCTCCTCTGGGAAAGGCAAAATAGCTATTTCTCTATGGGGAATGGAGTCAGAACTGAGATAATTAGAGAATTAATTCAATGCTGTAGTAAGCTCTGTAGCAAAATAGGTGAAACTAAGAACTGCATAAGCTTGTTTGGATTTTTGGCACAAGAAGTGTCATATTTTTATTTTACTTTACTCTTTAATTTGATTTAATTTGGGTGGGTCTAGCCTTTATATTTGGTATGGGCCATTCAGTGGAAATTTGTAGTCTGGATTCATAATGCAATATGGTACAGTAAGGTAACATATTCTGGTACATTGCCATCATTTTGCCACAGAAGTGATTAAGTTCTTTGAGTCAGAGAGATGATATCATTATGTAGTGTTGTGGAATTAACCATTATTTAACTTCTTAAGTTATCAGTTCACTAGGTCTGTCTAGTGATTTCACCTAACTCAAGTTTCCCCAATTAACAGTGAAGCTAAAATATGTTTTAGTTAATTAGATAGTAAGAATTCATGAGAGTGGGCACCTTACCTTCTGTCACATTCAATTAAAAGTAAAAACCTGCTGCCTCAGGGTTATAATTAGAGAAAATATGTCATATACTTCTCTTGTTAGGCAACCTAATCTGTGTGATTTCTTTGGAAAGACAGAAGGTAGGATGAAGAGGAAGAAGACCACCTGTATGGAGCCTAAATCAGAGCAGAAGAGTGAGACCATTTCCACACTACACTGTTATAGGCCCTTTTCACACAGCATTTGCCATGCAAAAGGGCCCTTTGAGCATTGTGTGAATGTAAGGAGCAGTCCACACAACGCACTCACATTCACGCGATGCTCCAGGGGCTGGCAAGCTCTGACTGTGCACTTTTTCATTTTCAGCTGTGAGCTGAAAATGGTGCACGATGGAGCATTGTTCCGGGGCCCCAAGCACAGTTGCCGTGTGTGTGGAGCTCCGGAGCTGCAGCGCTCGTGCTTCCTGCCCTAGCACAGCCTGGAAAACTCCCAGGCTGCATTGCGAAAGGAAGAGACGGGGCACTCACACAAGCAGGTGGCAGCTGCGGAGCTGAAGGAACCGGGACATGAGAGCCTCTTGCTAGAGGCTGCTCACGCTATCCCCACACCCCAGCTCCGTGAAAAAGTGTGTTGCAGAAAGTGCTATTGTTCTGCTTTCAACATCCTATGGAATCCTTGGGTTTGCAGTTTAGAGAGGGACATTTAGAATTTTCAGCCAGAGAATTCTTTGGCCTCAGTGAACTACAAACCCCAGATCTCCACAGGATGTTGAAAGTGGAATAATAGCACTATAACAGTGTAGGGCAGAAATGGCTTGTAGAGCAAAACAGTTATGTTTGGAAAAAAGAGAAGAAGAAGAATGGAAAAGAAAAAAAAAGTGACTGTCAGAATAGAACATTCATGGGAGGGACTGATTTTTTTTGTTTTGCAGGATACTAAGCCTCTGAATGTCATGCCACACCCTCTTAGTGCTCCTAAGAAAGACATAGACACATAAATTGCAGCACCTGTATCTCGGCTTGAGGCAGGAAGGGACCCCAGACCCCAGGAGCAGATAGGGATTCTACTTCCCAGCAGTGGGAGGAAGACAATGAGAACTTGATACCTATATAGAGTAGAGTCAAAGAGAGTGTGCATAGGTCCCTGTGGCTCTTAAATAAGAGACACCAATTAATCAAGCACGAGATGTGTGAAGACAGACAGCTATAAATATCTCAGGCACTACAACTCTGACTGGTTGACAACTATTCTCTTGCTTCTCCCTTCATTGTGGTATGATACCTGTGACTGACTGGGATAAGCTAACAACCTAACAGATCCTTCACTTCAAACCCCTCCTTCCCCTGGGCAAGTGCTGACAAAGACAGGACAAATTATGAGCAACCTGAAAATGCTGACAGCACTAAAGCACTGCTTAAGCAGAATCAAGCTCTGGCTAATCAAATGAATCAGCTCACCACAACGGTGGCCCATCTGCAGGCCCAGGTCAATCAGTAGCAGACATCACTGGACTACAGCCTCCAAGATGTAAGTGCCCAGTAGGTCTATTTGGAAAAAAAAAAAAAAAAAAGATTGTTCTCCAGACCAGTTCCAGGCCTTTTTGTCACGTTGTCAGCTGTACATACAGCTCCATCCTGAAGACTTCCCCACTGTTCAACTAAAGGTGGCCTTTATAATTAGCCTGCTTCCTGGATCAGATGCCACATAGATAACCCCCTTTCTCCTCAGTTAAGCCCTCTCCTAACTAACCTTGTGAACTTTTTGAGGGAAATGAAAGGGACTTGGAGAGACCCTGTGCAAGTTGAAACCACAGATCACCACATCTGATATTTCAGTCTTAGTTTTCAGACTGTTGGTTAAGGACTTGACTTGGAATGATGCAACTCTGCAGGACCAATATACAGAAGGGTTTGCTGATGACATCGTGGATGATCTGACCTGGTCTGACCCTTCTATTTTCCTGTAGGGACTAATTAAGCAGAGCTAGTGGGCAACTGGAAATCTGCCACCAGGCTTGGTGAGCAATGATGCCCCAGGCTACACGTATCTCAGGTAACCTGGTTGTCTCACCAGAGGAATTGGTACCAGTGGAACTCAATGCCACAGTGGAGCAAGTGCAGGTGGGGGTGCTTGACCTCAGATGTCTCCAGAAGAGAAAAGGCATCTTTGCCAAGAATTGTCTCGTGAAAAAGTAATCCCCTGCACTACCAGGAAAAGTACCATCCCAGGCCTTAATGGGCTCCTCAACCTGGGATGGTGAAGTTTGGTTCAGTCCTGGATAACACTCATGACCCTTGCTCATGGTTATCACCATATTGGATACAAAGAGCCAGGCTTCCCAGGTGGAAGGTTTGTCATCATTTACCTAGATGACTTTCTGATCTGTTCCCTGAACCAAACAACTCATGATGCCCATGTCCAAGAAGTTCTCCAATGGCTACAGGAGCACCGGCTGTATGCCAAGCTTGAGAAATGTGCCAAGGACATTGAACCTCTCTGAAGGGAATAAAGATTAATTCAGCTAAGCTAGAAGCAGTTCTCCCTCCCAAATAAGAAAGAGGTCCAGTCCCAATGATATCCACCCCCAAATATGAAGGAGGTTCAGCAATTCCTGGAATTTGCAAGTTATTACTTGTACTTTATCCCCAACTTCACCAAGCTTTGTCCCACAGTCAACCAATCTCCTGTTGGGCAAACTCCTTTTTACTGAAATTCAATTGCTCAACAAGCCTTCCACAAATTAAAGGAGCTGTTTACACCCAAGCCAGTCATGCAACATGCAAATCCTCAGGCTCTCTTTGTTGTCAAGACTGATGCCTCTAATGTGGTAATAGGGGCAGGGCAGTGAATTTTCAGTCCATGAAGTCAGGACCTCATATTCTGCCTTGTACCTATGATTCCACAAAGCTGACCTCAGAGAGCTCCTGGCCACAGAAACAGCATTTGAGGTATGGAGACACTGTCTGATGGAGCCACACAGGCCATTATAACCTTGAATCAGAGGCAAATGCATTGGTCCCTATTCTTTGCAAGATACAATTTCAAGCACACCTATGTTTCCCACTCTCAGAACTGACAATATTTGCTTCTGTTTGCTATGCTTCTCTTTTTAGTAACACACACACCATTTCTGATAGGTTGTACATTCTGCAGCTTCAGGCTATAGTTCTGCAGTCCAAACTTACTTCGCCTGCCTGGATGATAAATGCATGCATGGATAGATAAATGCATGCACGGATAGATAGACAACTCACTCAAGGGTGCTCTCTAGGGTTCTCAAAACCTTATGTATTCCCTGCACACTATTTTCATCACCTTTTCACCACTTGCTCTTAGTTTGATACCATGAATAAGGATGTACAGATTTGTGAACTTTAAGTCCATATCAATTTGGTATGTGTTCATTTGTAAGTTCATTCCATCCTGCTTCACATTATTGTGTTTTTTAAAAGTAAAAAAAATACAATTTAATATATTTATTCAAGTATATTTTGGGATAAACTTTTCTACAAAATGAATTCAAGTCTCCAGGGCCAAATGAACTACATCCAAGGGTGTTAAAAGAACTGGCAGAAGTAATCTCAGAATCTCTGGCAATAATTGAAAATTCTTGGAGAACAGATTAAGTTCCAACAGACTGTAAGAGGGCAAATGTTGTCCCCATCTTCATAAAGAGAAAAAAAGAGGACCCAAAAATTATCACCCAGTCATCCTGATGTTATTACCAGGAACAATTCTAGAGCAGATCATTGAGCAGATACTTTGTAAGCACTTAGAAAGGAATACCATGATCACTGAAAGTCAACACCAAAACACCTGAGAGGGTGGTAAGCAAAGGTGTCTCTGTCCCATAATCAGATCTGTAGCCAGACTGGAATGAATGGAGTTAAGAAGCCACCACACTCTAGTACCTTGGCAAAAATGGAAGATTAGACTCACCTTTAGTTATCTAGGCTCGTAGGATCCAAGGAATTTTTTTTTAGCAAAGATGTTACCACAGCCTCCCTCAGGTATGTTGGAACCCTGCTTTGTTGTAAAGAAGCTTTAATAATTTCCCTTACCAACTCAACCAGGGCCCTTCTGGACTGTTTAATTAGCAGGAAGGGCAGGCCTGTAGTGCACATCCACATCCTCAGGTTGAACAAATCCAAAAATACCCATCAACAGTGGATAAGCAAGGGCCAAGGTTGCATCCTCCAGAACTGTATCAACCCTGGCATCTAATTCAGAGTGAATCCAAACTATTTTGTGTGTGAAATGGTGGGCAAATTCTTTACAATGGGCTGTTGAGTGCCTTACATTCTCCTTAGAATCAGGTCATAACAGACCTTTGATCACTTCATCAGCTTTGCTGGATGGTTCTATTGCAGCTGTAATAATGCTAGCCAAGAAAGATGATGATGATGATGATGATTACTATTATTATTGCCCCGTCATAGATCTTCAGATAGATTTCAGGCCATTTTGGGTCAGACTCACCTTGCATTTTTGTTGCTTTAGTCTCCTCATTCCTTTCACTGCTGCCAGCTCCTTAGACAACCAGGGAGCTGGTTTAGCTCCACTCTATGAGAGTGGATGCCTAGGAGTGATTGTGTCTACTGCCCCGGTCATTTTCCCATTCTAGAAATCAATCAGGACTTCAAAACAGGATTAACTGATAAGGCAGCAGGAAACTCCCCAAGATCAATTAGGAATTTATCCAGATTACTGGAGAAGCCTCCTGGAGCAGACCATCTTAATGGGTCCCCTACTCCTACAGAGGCTCTGAGTCCCAGCAAGTTTAAACCTGACAAATAAGTGATCTTTCAATGAATGGAACAGTAGAAAGCTCCTTGGTTACCAGATCACCATCATCCCTCCATCTAGAAAAAAAAAGTCTTGAGTGTGCCCAGAATCATGAGTGGAGCCAGATACTGCTTGGGACAGACCAATAGTTGTCATGGCAGACATGAAGTCTTAAGCCACTCCTAACAGGGTAGCCTCAAGATGGATGATGAAGTCCCCCAGTATCACAAGCCATGGGGATTCCAACACGATCCCCAACACGAGCTTCCTGGCTAGCTCAGGAAGGGAGACTGTTGAACAGCAGGTTGAGCAGTACACCAACAGAGTCCTCAGTCTATCCCAGCTACCCATCTTTAAATAGACACACTCAAACCATGCAGATTGAGGGACAAGACACTTGCACAGTGGAATATTATCCTGATAGAACATTGCAAGTACAGTCCTTCCCCCTAGGTATCATCTTCTGCTTCATATAAAATCTTTGTGTGCAAAGCTGAGAGAATTTACTCCCTCCTCTCCCCCACCCCACTACCTCTTCCAACCATGTCTCTGTAATACTTGCCAGGTCAGCATGTTCATCCAGGATCAAGTCCTGAATGGCAGCTGTTTTACTATTTACTGACCTGCCATTAAGCAGCAGCATTTTCAACTCCGGGTTGTTGCTGCAATGGCTATTCAAATTATTGGGGAGAGGAAACAGTTTGGGAATGACTAACATTCCATTGTAAACATTATTATTTACTATCTCCTATTTCCATATCTCTGTGTTGAATGGCTGCTTCCTGAGTACTATTGCCTCCCTCTCTTTGTTGATGACAAACCTTCACTTTCTGTAAAAATAGTCAGTGATTTATCCTGATAGTTGGGGGTTTTTTACACATGGATTTTTTTTTCCCTGTCAGGGAGCAACAGGACAGGCCTTTGCCCTCATGCCACCCCTGAAGTGGCTCCTCCAAAGGGCTGAACCTCCTTTGATTTCTCCCGCTTTACCAGTGACAACACTGATTGCAGACTCATTTCCACATAAGTCCAACTTCTATTCCCCAGCCCAATGAGGCAACCCAATCCAGCTGGAAAACTTGCTGATCACTGATCTCTGGGGCTCAGTCCTGCAGACAGGCATCTCACATTGCTGTGATGAAGGAGTCCCAGATGTGGCAGATGGTATGTGCAAGCTTCTTTGTTACCAGGCTGTGCAGCCATACATTTTGGTATGGGTTAATTGGCAAAATATGATTCAATTGGCAAGATATGGTAATGTACTCTGATGTAACTCTATGGCCAAGCTGGACAAGAAGAAGATGCCAACCAAACACATGCACTGCAAACTAGGCCAGAAACCCCCTCTAGGCATAGCCAGGTCATAGTCAGAGAATCACCAGAGATAATAGGCTTAAGCTAGCCTTAACAACTTTGCCTTTTGGACAAACACGAGAGAGAAGTTCCCACCAAACCACTTCCTACTGACCTGTAAAATTCTGTATTGTCCTCAAACCCTCCCAACCATTACAGAGCTGTCACAACGTCCATTAGCTCTTTGTCACCTAACACTAACATCATTAACTCATTCCAGACCACATCGTCCAGTCTGTGAACTCCATTATTTACTAGGCCAAAGAGACATTCATATCCATGCCCTCCGGGCAGAAATCATGTATTAAAAAACCTCAGTTTTAGTCAGCTAGATGTAGTACACTACTTCCTGGTTGCCACACTGCCACTCTGAGTCCTGATCGTGTACTTTCTTTAAACACTAGTCTAAGGCACATCACTGCTCCTCTGCTGCTCTCTAAGACCAGTAAATATTACACACTACAACCTGAATCTTACTATCCAGAATCTTTCCTCCATTTTCCTTCAGCTAGCCTTCTGTGAGTGTGTGACTGTTTGGATCTTGTGTGCATGTAATCAATCCCCACAATAAAACATATTTGAACTTACTTTTGAAGGGGTGATTGCTCCCTGCAAAGACCCCATAAACATTGGTGGAAACTATTAAAACACGGGGGAAAAACCACCCCGCCTTTCAGTGCTGAGTGCGAAAGGCACATCCAAGCGTCGCACCCAAGGCCTGCCAAGCCTCACACCTCTTTGTGATCAGAACTGAACAGCCAGGGAGATCTCTGAATCAAGCCAGGGACAGGACAAACAAATCTGCCTCAGTTCTCCCTCTCTGAGAACGCATTCCCTTCCTCACTCTTGTCCCTCCCTTAACTTCTTCCTTTCAGGACTTTCCCCCTTTAATATTTTCCCAAAATCAGGAACTTCCAGGTTTCATGGAGGACCGTGCGGTTGTGTAGAAGCTAAGCTGGCCGATACACAATAGCCCAGCGAGGTGTAACCAGCCAGAAAATATCAATCACTGCCGGTCAAATATTCCCCCGGTAAATGTGCAATTTACTTCTGGAATTTACTTCTGGAAAGCAGTATAATAACCCCCTCTTGTGGTAAAGAATATAAATACAGATCACTGGAAAATTAACAGAATATATATTGTACAAAGCTTATTACAGTTAAGTAGGGGGTGATATATGAAGCTTTAAGAAAGCAATAATTAATTCTGTATATCTTGAATAAGAGTATTATATATAAGAATATAATTAAGAATTACTAAAATATAACTAAAATATAAGAATACAAGAAACTATTGTATAGAGAAATAGTGATTTACGGTTAGTATATGGCATATTGATTATTGATTCACTTAGTGACTATTGATTATTGATTGTTGAATGAATATAGATCTTTGATAATTGAAATATTTCTCATTTAATGATTGAATAGAGGTATAATTGAACTAATTAATTAATTAGTGATTTATCTCGAATGAAATTAAGGGAAAATTGAATATTTGATTATATTTGACTACATCTGATTTGATTGCTTGATTGATTGATATTAGACTGAATATATTTGAGATTACTGATTGAATATACATCTAAATATTATAAATATAAGACATAAACAAAGGAGCTATTTATCTGTAAGAACTGACAGGGTTCAATGGGAAAGATGACAACAAGGAAAAAGATAATCACATACTCCCAATCACAACTGACATTGGAGAGAAGACCCTCATTGGAGCAACCTCCGCAAACTGCAGGGATCAGAGAACAAATACTAGAAGAATTGAGGAACTTTAAGAAAGAAATAAGGCAAGAGTTAAAGGATACAAGAGCGGAAATAAAAATGGACATAAAAAAAGAGATGGAAGGAATTAATAAGAGAATGGAGAAAATGAACAAAGAAGTGAAAATAATACAGAGAGATGTTAAACAAATTGAAGGTAGAATAAATCAAGTGGAAAGCAAGAGGACGGAGAGAAATGAAGGTTTTAAAAGACATGAGAGGGACATTGAAATACAGGAAATGAGATATTGAGACAGATGTCTCAAATTGAGAGGTCTGGAGGAGCGGACGGGAGAAACCATTTATGACCAACTCATCCCTGAACTCGCAGCATTTATGGATATCCCAGAAAAAACCATGGAGTTGGAAATTGACAAAATGTTTCGTATAAGCTCTGAAATGGCGAGAGATAAAAACCGGCCAAGGGACATTCTAATTTGTTTTACAAGAACAAGGATGAAGGAGAAAATATTGCAAAGAAATTATGAAGAAAAATTCATTATAGAAGGAATAGAATTGAAAGTATTTAAAGACATCCCGTTTCAGATATTGAAAAGAAGACAAGAATATAAAAATTTGACAACACAGTTACAAAAATATAACACAAGATATAAATGGGAAAGGACTGAAGGACTATCTTTTATTTTAAATTATAAAAGATACAAATGTACCACACCAGAATAGGCTAATGAAGCAATAGGAAAAATCAGAGAGATATTGGAATACAAAAAAGGAAAAGAGCAAACAGGGAAACAAGAAAGACCAGAGGAAGAAACCGCTATGGCAATGGAAGAACAAGACGAAGAAGTAGAACAAGATCAACAGAGCTCAGAGGCCGGAGACAAATTAACAGAAGATGGAGACTGAAAAAATGAATTTAAAGTGCATTTCGTGGAATGTAAAAGGACTCAATTCAAATTACAAAACGAGGCAGGTCTTCCATTACTTAGAAAAAGTGAAAGCCGATATTATTTGTTTGCAAGAGACGAAGATTAAAGAGAGCAATGTTAAATATCTGAAAAACCCTAAACTGGGGAAATGTTACATTTCAGCTTTTGGAAAGAAAAAAAGGGGTGTGGTAATATATGTTAACGCAAAGTATCCCGCAGAAGAAATCTTTCGGGATAAAGAAGGATACTCTTTGGGGGTGCAAGTTCAGCTCCCTGAAAAAACGATATTATTGGTAGGAATATATTCCCCGCTAGAAAATAAAAGCAAATTCTATGAGAAAATTGAAGAAGAAATGCACAAATACATCACAGGAAAGAATCAGGATAACATTTTCTTGATGAGGGATATGAACGGGGTACTAGATCCAGCAAAAGATAGAACAACAAATCAAAAAGAAAAAAAGAAACAGGGGAAATTGCCTAAATCCTTTTTCAGAATGATGGAAGACCTGTCCTTGATAGATATCTGGAGATATAAACATGAAAAAGGAGGATTTACATTCTATTCCAATAGCCACCACACCATGTCCAGGATTGATATGTTTATAATCTCCAAAACATTACACTCAATGGTGAAAGATATGGAAATACTCCCCAGAATCATTTTGGATCACAATCCAATACAAATAGAGTTAAGCATTAAGAAGAAAAGTAAATACTCAAATCGGCGAATTAATGACTTCCTGTTGAGGATTAAAGAATACCTGGAAAAAGCAAAAGAAGAATTAAGATATTACTTTAAAGAGAATGATAAGGAAGGAGTTTCTGCAAAAACAGTATGGGACGCCGGAAAAGCGGTCATGAGAGGTCTATTGATAAAATGGAATACGGAATGGAGCAGGAAAGGAGAGGAGAAAAGGAAGAATTTGGAAATAGAAATAAAAAGAAAAGAAGAAGAGTTAAGGAAGGGCCCTGGAAAGGAAAAACTGAGGATGGTGTTCAAAAAATTACAAGTGGAAATGCAAACAGAAAACCTGGTGGAGATTGAAAAGAATTTAAGAATACTTAAACAAAGACATTTTGAAAATGCTGATAAACCCAGGAAGTGGTTGGCATATAGACTGAGGAAAAGAAGAGAAAGGAAATTAATTTTACAAGTCAAGAAGGATAATGAGGTCTTCACTGATCAGAAGACTATAATGAATGCTTTTCGAAAATACTATAAGAATCTATATCAAAAAAAGATTAAGAGTAATATGAAGAAAAAGATGGAAGAATATTTGGCAAAGCAGGATTTGATAAGTTTAACAGAAGATCAAAAAAACAGCCTAAATGCCAACATAACAAGTATGGAAGTCACGGAGGTAATAAAGAAAATAAAAGTGGGAAAACCCCCAGGTCCTGCTGGTTTTTCTGGGATATACTATAAGGAATTACAAGATGAACTGAGGGAACCTATGCGTAAGATGTTCAATGAAATCACGAATAATGGGAAGCCAGATTCCTGGAATGAAACAAATATAACTTTGATATTAAAGGAAGGGAAGGACCCAACAGAACCGAGTAGTTACAGACTGATATCGCTGTTAAATATAGATTATAAGATCTTTACAAACATAATTGCGGAGAGATTGAAAAGAATATTACAGAAAATAATCCACGAAGATCAGAGCGGTTTCTTACCGAGGAGATATATTAGAGATAACATCCGAACTGTTATTAATATGTTGGAATATTATGAAAAACATAATGAGAAGAAGTGTATGATGATTTTCGTGGATGCCAAAAAGGCATTTGATAACGTGGAACTTGAATTTATGTTTGAATTATTAGAAAGAATGAATTGTGATGATAAGTTTGTTATTTGGATTAGACAGATTTATTTAAATTGCAAGGCTCAATTATTGATAAACGGTGAAAAGACGGATCCTATAGAGATTAACAAAGGAACCCATCAGAGTTGTCCACTTTCACTCCTATTATTTATAATAATGCTAGAAGTTCTCTTAAGGAAAATGAGAATGGAAGAACAATAAAGGGAACTAAAATAAAGGGGGGTGAATATAAACTGAAAGCTTATGTGGACGACTTGGTTATTTTTCTTGAAGAACGAGAGACGAGTTTGGCACAGATATCTCTGGTACAACAAGGCGAAGGTAGATAAAGACTTTTTGAATCATTATGTAAGAAGACCCTTGTTTGAAATTTGGAAGACTTGGAAAAGAAAATTATATTCGAAAATACTGCTATGGGTATCACCTCAAGAGACGCTGTTGAGGAGATGGAAGGATCCAGCAAATAGATGGCTTACTTACAGAGATCTAATTATCAATGATCCAAAAGAAGGTCAATGAATTAAAACAAGAGAGGAGTTGGCAGAAGAGGGATGGAATTGTCAGTGGTTTCTACATATGCAACTAAAAGAAAGACTAAAAATGGATCTTAAACTAGAAGGAATAGATACAATTACTCAACTAAATGAATGCGAAAAAGTGATATTTGAGAAAAAAGAACACCTGACATCTCAATTTTATAAGTACATATTGGACCAGGAATTGGAAACAGAGGCAGTTAAAGAGACAATGATTGTCTGGGCCCAAAATATTGGACATGAAATAGAATTGAAGCAATGGGAAAGAAGTTGGAATATTACACAGAAGTTCACTCTGGCTCAAAATTTGAAAGAAAACTATTTAAAAATGCTACATAGATGGTACTTAGATCCCATGAAGTTAAGTAAGATATATAAAGCAAAAGATAAGAACTGCTGGAAATGCACACAAGAGAACGGGACTTTTTACCACATGTGGTGGCACTGTGTAAAGGTCAGAAGATATTGGAAAAAGATGCATAAAATAATGATGGACATTCTACAAATAGAAATCCCAATAATGCCTGAAATTTTTTTATTGAATATGATGCACCAAATAGACAAAAAAGTACAAAAGATATGAAGAAATAATTTTATACATGATATCTGCAGCTAGAATAGTATACATGAAATACTGGAAAAGTCCGGAAACACCTTTAATGGAAGAATGGTTAGATAAAGTTCAGGAATATGTACTTTTAGATGATCTCACACGAAGAATGAAGGGGGGGGTAAAAAAGCAAATGATATGAGGATAATCAAGAAATATATTGAAGAGAACTGGAAAAAGTTATGCCAAGGGGAGAATAAATGAATAAGATTTAGGAAAGAACAATGCAGTTTAGCTTAAAAATTACTTAGTAAATTAATATTGCAAGTGAAGAGGCAAGTTTTCAAAGACATAGCAGGTCTTTTGGGATCACAGATGAAATATCTTAAGGGGATGTTCAAACAAGGGGAGGGAGGAAGTTATAGAATTGGATTGTGGTAGATAGATAATAATTAGAGGACAGGAAAAAATAGAAGATAGAAGACTGTACAGTATAATACACAAACAAATAAGGTATCTTAAAATGTATATGTAAATATGTATAACTTAATGTATAAGCATGTTTTTATAACGGAAAAGATGAATATGACTTAATGATGTAAACTGGGATAGTTTGGTTTTAATAAAAATATTTTTATATATATAAAAATATTTTCCCAAAATCTGCCCTTCTCCCAGATGTAAGGATCAGCAGTCATTTATATTTTCCAAGACTGTGATACTGTTGACATTAAGGTCAAGATGGTATTATTGGTAACGTGTATATTCCAGGAGTCAGAATGAGATGCTGTGACACTGTTTTAAGGAACACAGAACTTCAAACATTTGTTGTAACACTGTTGCTTTAAATGTGTTTTGTATCTAAATGTTTATAAACAGCACACCATTCTTCTCTCTCTTTCTCTCTCTTTCAATTCATTCCCTATCTTTCATACACCCAGTTTTCTCAGTTCTCTCTCCCACAGAGCTCTTCAAACCTCCAACCTTCCCCCAAACACACCACAAATCACACTCCCCTTCAAACACACCCCAGACAGTTAAAATCTGTTATTTTCCTCTTTCCACCAGCCCCTCCCCTGAGCTATCCAAGGTTCAATTTCACCATCCAATCAGCTTAAACACTCTCGCTTGCCAAGGAGGCTCTGTTGTCAAGACCCCCTCCCATCAGGTTCGTCACAGAAACATCTTGGTAGGTTACCCCCCTCTTGCAGGCCTCCCAATTTGAGCTAATATTTTCCATTTGTGCATGGACGTACTAGCATTGTAGGTGAAGTCTTGAGTCACTCACCTTCTCCTTCACTCCTGTTGGTTTTGTGGCCCTCAAATCTCTCTGCAGGAGTGCTGTGCTTCATATCTTGTAGCATATATTGCTTTCAGGAAGGTCTTTGACAAGGTCCCCTGTGATATTCTTGCAAACAAGCTAGTAAAATGTGGGCTAGACAGTGCTACTGTTAGGAGGATTTGTAATGGGCTGAGCAAACCCAAAGAGTATTCACCAATGTCTCCTCTTCCTCCTGGAGAGAAGTAACTAGTGGGCTGCCACATGGTTCTATCCAGGGCCCAATGCTATTCAACATCATTATAAACGACTTAGATGATGGAATAGAAGGCATTCTTATCAAATTTGCAGATGACACCTAATTAGGAGAAACAGCTAAAACCCCAGTAGACAGGATCAGAATTCAAAATGCTCTTAACAGATTAGAGAGCTGGGGCAAAACTAACAAAATGAATTCAATAGGGGGAAAAAAAATAAGGTACTATACTTAGGCAGAAAAAAAATGAAATGCATAGACATAGAATGGATGGCGTCTGGCTTGACCATGGTACATGTGAAAGGGACCTCTTAGTATACCACAAGCTTGAGACTGACTGTATGCAAGCTGCTTGCAAAATCTCTCAGCTGACTTAGTCCCATTTTGCCTCCCCTCAGCTCACTTTGAAAGCAGTGTGCATGTGAAGGCTGTTCCAAATGAGCCTCCGTAGGCAAGAAGAACTGATGAAAGAGTGGAACTTCTGTTGAACTGATGGAGCTTGTCCTTAATTTAGAATCATCAAAAGAGTGAATAATCAGATAATAGGGTGTCAAAAAGTAAGAGTTTCCTTTATAATGTCTAGGTCAATGGAAATAACAATACCACTCTATTTTGCTTTGGTGAGACCTAAACTGGAGTACTGTGTCCAGTTCTAGGCACCAGAATTCAAGCTGGATATTGAAAAGCTGGAATGTGTCCAAAGGAGGGCAAACAAAATGGCAAAAAGCCTGGAAATCATGTCATATGAGGAGAGGCTTAGGGAGCTGGAGAAGAGAAGGTTAAGAAGTGACAAGATAGCTATGTTTAAGTATTTAAAGGGATGTCATATGGGGGATGGAACAAGCTTGTTTTCTGATGCTCCAAAGACTAGGACATGGAGTGATGGCCTCCAAATACAGGAAAAGAGATTCTACCTAAACATTATGAAGACCTTCCTGATGGTAAGAGCAATTCAACAGTGGAATGCATTGCCTGGGAGTGTGGTGGGGTCTCCTTCTTTGGAGGGTTTTAAACAGAGGATGGATAACTGTATGATTCTATGATTCTTTGAAAAATAATCATTTATAAATATATGCTGTTCAAATGAGTTATTACTCTAAACTTTTGAACACATTTCAATACAATTTTCATAAGTAAAATACTCGTTTTAAAATGAGTTTATGTTTTGTTTTTTTCTCCCTATTTTGTTTTGGTGTGAGAGCTGCTTTTAAAGAAGTCAGAGAAGTGCAAAATTGAAGACAATTACTTTCCAGTCCATACATTAGTAACAGCATGTGTTGATCAGTTCAGTTGACACTGAAGGAATAAAGAAAGAAAGAAAGGAATAAAGAAAGAAAGGAATAAAGGAAGAATGCAGTCATGGAAGTATCAGACTAAAGTGGAAATCTACATAAAGGAGAGCGTAGAATATCCTCCCTCACAATTTCCATACAAAACTGTATTGGCCCTGACCTTTTTTTGTTTTTTTTTTGCATTTTGGGAAAATCATCTAGAAAGGGAAGGAGTTTCAAGAAAAAAATCATGCAAGGGAAAGGTTAAATAGTCCCTAACTCTGTTTTTTTCTTCAGATCCCAGGCTTATCAGATATATTTGTGACTCACGATTCTCAGTACTTGTGAGGTACTCACTGTTCATCTCAGGCAGACTGCGTGTCAACAGACTGGCCTAACTGTAGCACAACTGAGACCTGAGTGAGAGAGCCAGAACTGACCCATTTTTTCTCAACAGGATACTCAGTGTAGGCCAGTTTAAAAGAAGGGAAAATGTGTTGCAGTCAATCCATCTAAGAGTCAGATGTGAGTAATTGTGCCTGGTGTCAGGTGAGAGAAAGAGTAAAGGGATGTTGCTGGTGCATGACATGTTCTGCGGCTAAACAGTCTCCCTTACTTATCTGAGAGAGGTGATCTCCAGTGAGGTGCTGAGAAACCCAAGGATATTCATACATGTGCTGCCTTTGTGGGAGCAACTCAGAACTTTGTAACTGCCATGATATCCATATAACTCTCTCTGTTCCTCATTGACCCAACATATGTTATTGGAAATACTGGTAGCATACACAACCATGCCCTAGTATATGTGATTTTCATAAATTGAAGTAATTAATAACTGGACAACATTATTGGGACCACAATGACCAGAAACTTGTTTGGGGACATGAATGTTCTGATAGGATTATGCAGAAAACCAAAACACTGATGGGTTTGTGCTAATCTCTTTTCCACTTCAGACTCTGCATTTTTGAATTCAATGGAAAAGGAACTGCACAGATAAAACAATCAGAGATTATTCTTTGATCTTACTTTATGGAGATCTTCCCTGCACACCCTACCTGACCAACAGTAAGAGATTGTTATGAGTCCCATCAATGTTTTGTGATTCCAGAGTTAAAACAATCAGTCCATTGCAGACCCCTTTGTCACTTCTGTGGTAAAGACATTATGACTTCGGCCCCTTCAAGTCATGTTACCACAAGATGTCATCAGTATCTAGTTGCTATCTTGTCCCCAAGAGTAGCAGAACTGTCTTATACCATTTCTAGAAAAAAAAACATTAAGAGCTTCTTTTAGCAGTTCATTCCTATCAGCCAGCTAAGTGCACTACCATAATAGCACTTGATAGTACTTCCTATCCTCCTGGATCCAGGAGTGGGTGGAATGTGGGTGTGCCCAGCTTGTCCCTCCCTCAGCTACTCTCATGGTGTGATAACTTCAAGATCTATCATCTCTGCTGCACTACTATGGCTTCCAAAACAAAAACAAAAAACTGACCAATCAGGAGTAAAAAGTGGGGGGGGGGGAGGAATCATAGAATCATAGAATTGGAAGAGACCCCAGGGGCCATCCAGTCTAACTTCCTGCCATGCAGGAACACACATCAAAGCATTCCCAACAGATGGCCATCCAACCTCTGCTTAAAAACCTCGAAAGAAGGAGAATCTACCACAGTCCTATGCAACATATTCCACTGCTGGACAGCTCTG
This sequence comes from Cyclura pinguis, assembly GCA_030412105.1. Taxonomy (NCBI): domain Eukaryota; kingdom Metazoa; phylum Chordata; class Lepidosauria; order Squamata; family Iguanidae; genus Cyclura; species Cyclura pinguis. The sequence continues at coordinate 147,870,351 of CM059601.1, read as the reverse complement.
ACCATCAGGAAGTTCTTCCTGAGGTTCATGTGGAATCTTCTTTCCTGAAGCTTCAATCCATTGCTTCTTGTCGTAGTCTCTGGAGCAACAGAAAACAAGCCCGCTCCCTCCTCAACATGACGTCAAATATTTAAACATAGCTATCATGTCCCCTCTTAACCTTCTCTTCTGCAGATTAAACATACTCAGCTCCCTCAGCCGTTCCTCATAGGGCATGGCTTCCAGACCCTGCATCATTTTGGTCGCCCTTCTCTGGACACGTTCCAGCTTCTCGATATCCTTCTTGAAATGAGATACCCAGAACTGGACACGGTATTCCAAATGAGGCCTAACCAATGCAGAATAGAGTGGTACCACTACCTCCCTCGATCTAGACACCATACTCCTATTGATGCAACCAATAATCACGTTGGCTTTCTTGGCTGCCACGTCACACTGCTTACTCATGTTCAGCTTGTGATCTACCAAGACTCCTAAATCCCTTTCACATGTACAGCTATCCAGCGATGCATCCCCCATCCTGTATTTGTGCATTTCATTTTTTCTGCTTAAGTGTAAGACCTTACATTTGTTTCTGTTGAAATTCATTTTGTTAGCTTTGGCCCAGCTCTCCAATCTGTCAAGGTCATTTTGAAATTTGATCCTTTCCTCTGGTGTATTAGCAACCCCTCCCAATTTGGTGTCATCTGCAAATTTGATGAGCATGCCCTCTACTCCTTCATCCAAGTCATTGATGAACATGTTGAGTAGCACTGGGCCCAGGAGAGAACCCTGTGGCACCCCACTAGGCACTTCTCTCCTGGATGAAAAATAGCCATCGGTGAGCACCCTTTGGGTTTGGTTGGTCAGCCAATCAAAAATCCACCTAAGAGTAGCCCTGTGCAGCCTGCACATCACTAGCTTCTTTCAAGGAATGTCATGTGGAACTTTGCCAAAAGCCTTACTGAAGTCAAGATATGCCACGTCTACAGCATTCCCTTCATCTATCAAGCTTGTAACCCTATCATAAAAAGAGATAAGATTAGTCTGGCGTGACTTATTTCTGAGAAATCCATGTTGACTTTTAGTGATTATGGCATTGCTTTCTAAGTAATTACAAACTGACTGTTTAATGATATGCTCTAGGATCTTTCCTGGTATTGATGCCTGGCTGACCAGGTGATAATTATTTGGGTCCTCTTTTTTCTGTTTCTTGAAGATGGGGACAACATTTCTCCTCCTCCAGTCTGCTTGGACTTCTCCTGTTCTCCAAGAGTTCTCAAAGATTATTGCATGTGGTTCAGAAATGACTTCTGTCAGTTTTTTTAATATCCTTGGATGTAATTCATCTGGTCCTGGAGACTTGAATTCATTTAGTTTAGACAGATATTCCTATACTAATTCTCTACTTATTCTGTGCAGCATTTCCCTCTCTTCCTCACCTGCTCCACACACCCCCAGGTTGAGTATTTCTATCCCTTTGGGAGAAAACTGAGGCAAAGAAGGTGTTGAGTAGTTCTGCCTTCTCACTTCCCCCCATTATTAATTGGCCATCTTCCCCACGTAGTGACACTATCATTTCCTTGTTTTTCCTTTTGCTGCGGACATATCTAAAAAAGCCCTTTTTATTGTTTTTTATGTCTCTGGCAAGGCTGAGTTCACTCTGCACTTTAGCTTTTCTGACCTTCTTCTTACATCTTCTGGCTATTTGCTTGAATTACTCTTTGGTGGTATCACCATTCTTCCATTTCCTGTACATGTTTCTTTTAACACTGAGCTCAGCTGAGAGTTCTTTGGTCAACCATTCTGGTTTCTTTAGACACCTACCAATTTTCCTCCTTATTGGTACAGTTTTCAATTGTGCCTTCAGTATCCCACGTTTAAGAAACTCCCATCCATCATGAACGCCTTTCTTTTCTAGTAGTCTTGACCATGGGATTTCAGCAAGTTACTGCCTAAGTTTACAGAAATCAGCTTTCTTAAAGTTTAGGATGCGTGTCTGGCTACACTTGGCTTCTCCTTCCCACTGAATGACAAATTCCAAAAGAACATGGTCACTCCTCCCTAAGGATCCCACCACCTCCCTCTCATCAACAAGGTCATCCCTGTTGGTCAGGATCAGATCTAAAACACTTGATCCCCTTGTCGCCTCTTCTACCTTCTGGACCATGAAATTGTCTGCAAGGCAAGTGAGGAACCTGTTGGACCTTGCAGTCTTGGCAGAGTTTGACTGCCAACAAATATCAGGATAATTGAAATCTCTCATTAACACTGCATCTCTTCTTTTTGAATGTGTGGTCATCTGCTCCAGGAAGGCTTTGTCCAAATCCTCAGGCTGGCCCAGACACCTGTAACAAACCCCCACAATCACATCCCTATTGTTTCTTGCTCCCTTATTTCTTACCCAGATGCTCTTGACTTGGCTTCCCAGATTTAAGTCATAGATCTTTTCGCAGGTGAAAACATCATTGACATATAAAGCTACTCCTCCTCCTTTCTTGTTTGGTCTATTTCTGTGAAATAGGTTATACCCCCCTATTCCTACATTCCAATCATGAGATTCATTCCACCAGGTTTCAGTGATGCCTATTAATCATATTTATTTTGTTGTACTAAGAGTTGGAGTTCATCTTGCTTATTCCCCATGCTTCGTGCAGAAGAGGCCAAGGATGCTGAAGTGCAGAAGGAACACTGGTGGCAATACAGCTATTCATCTGCTTAAGGCAGAAGCATGCTGAAGAGAGCATTTCCTACCTGCTACTATCACGTGAATGGCAATTCCAGGATTGTAACAAAAGAACACGCTAATGGGGTATGGTGCGGAAAGGGCTTTTGTTAACATATCCCTTCAGGGTATGAAATAGGGTATAAAAAACTTAGCTTTGACCTCAGCCAAATGTAGAATGTAGAATGCAGTCCAGGCTGTTGTTCCTCTGTGCTACCCTTACGCACTGTCTGAGCACCTTCACTGTGATCTCCTTCTTGAAGGATGGTAACTATCACCCCTTTCATCCCTAATCTCTCTCTATCCAACCTTCTTACCTCAATTTCTGATAGCATTGTATTATTCTTAACAGTGTCTTATTTCTTGTATGGTTGTCAATTCCAATAAAACACTTTGTTTAACTTTAACCAGAATTCTCTCTATAGTTAGTACTGGTATCCATAAGTGAAAAGATCCCGCTATTACCCTCCTGCTAGTTGCTTCTTTGAACTATAATTCTCCCAAATTCTAAGGAGATACTGGCATTGTGGGTGGACACCAATGTTCCCCACCTGTTGTGGTAACAATACTCTCAATCTACTATTGTAGAATGGAGTGGGTATGAACCTGTGTCAGAGGAGATAAATGTGACTGCCATTGCTTTGGACAGATCACTACCTGAAAAATCTGGATTGCCTACGACTAACCTTTACTGTTTGACTGTTAAGATGGGATTCCAATTAGTATACTTCTTTTTGGAGACTTAACGATTCTTAAACATTTTAGGGATTTTGAACTGACAGAGCTGGTCTACTGTTGAGGCTTATTTTTCTATGGACCGGTAATATGAAGAAGGCTATCAGTACAATCATTCCAGAGCACCTTCTCCATCTCTGTGAAGGTCAGAGCGGCCTCATTTCTGGTAGAACTCCAAGCAAGGACATGGACTGGAAGTCTGAGCAACGGTGGCATAAGTTTTGGTCTTAATGTTACTGAAATTGGGCCAGAGTATACCATTGTACATACCTATGGTAGTAATGACAGCCAGTGTGGTAGAATGGTTTGAGCATTGGATGACTGTGGACAGCAGTGTTTGAATTTCGACTTGTCCGTGGAAACCCAGTAGATGACTTTGGGAAAGTCACACTCTCTCACCCTCAAAGAAAGAGAAAAACAACCCCTCTCTGGACAAATTTTGCCAAGAAAATCCTGTGATAGGCTCATCTTAGGGTCACCGTAAGTCAGAAACTACTCGAAGGCACACAATAACAATCGTAGTATCAGTGAAGAAAGCTTATATCTGTGCCACTCTTGCTTTCTCAGCAACCTATGGAACTTTTTTCAGTTGGGATTGGATTGATCAGATCTAGTCCAGGAACAGAAACAGTTAGGCCCTTGGAGGAGCTTTGCACCATGTTGTAAGAGACTTTATAGGCAAAATCAATCCTGTGCATAGTCCTATGTAGTGCAATCCATAGAATTATCACACATGGCAATGCTTTCTTGGTGGACCCAGACCTTTAGCTCCTTTCCATAAGGGATCTGGTTGCTTCCAACTTTGTGTGTTTTTCAGGCACCATTTAAAAGAATATTTGTTTGCTCTCAGGAAATAAGTAAGTGCTTAACTTGTCTTGACACTTTCACTGTATTTTAGCAGCTATTTCTAATTCATTATTGTATTTTGTTTTGTTTTATTGCAATGTTATACCTCTGGTTTTACTTTGTCTTTTAAGACTGGATAACTTGAATATTTGTAATTTGTTATTTTAACTATTAGTTCTTATGTAAGACTGTTACCTACCCTGAGATTTTATTAGGAACAGCAGGGTATAAATCAAACTCAATAATAAACAAACAAGGGCAGTGTCTTCTTTATGGTAATGGCCAGAATAAAAAATGCCCTGCTATACCCATTACTTGGGGGAGGGGGAATGACTGCCAAATAGCAGTCATTCCAGCACCAGTACATTTTATTTCGCTTACTTATTTTAATTGAGTTGTTGTTGGTGTTGGTGTTCATTGTACATGTTCTTTCCTCCATTTTAACTTATTTTATCCATTTTTAATGTTTTATTAAATATCTGTTATTTTAATATTTGCACACAGCCCTGAATGGGCAAGGGACCATTTAAAATATTTTAACTAAAATAAAATTCCATAAGAAAGAAGGAAAACAGACTCAAAGAGCAATATATAGTTCAGTATCATTTGCAGTTTGGTCCTTAGAGAGCCTAACTCTTTAATAGTAATAGGGAAGATTTATGCAAATATCATAGAAAACATCCAGCCAAGTCAATTACCTACCAAAAAAGGCTGTGTGTTTGCCTCAACATGTACTATTTAACTATAACTTGTGTTATTTACTGATATAAAAATATGGCTCCTGTGTTATGCTGCCTTGTACTTTCTCCTCCAATTACATTATGTTTATTTTCCGTGCTCTGTAAATGCTCCACTCAATTTCCCCACATCTTCAATATGCATAAACTTTAAACTACTGTATGCCATATTCATTTCTATTTGTCTCATTTTTATTCATGCCCAAAACAATATCCCCTGCATTTGTTGCATAGTTTCAAATTACAAGTATAACTTAATTTAGTGCCACCTCCAGTTATGGTTGAGTTAACATAAGTGAAGCATAAGGGAAAAAAAATTAATGCTGTCACATGGCAGAAAATAAGAATAATGTGAAATCAAAAGAAAATGCCTTTTAAATATATTGTTTTTTAAAAAGGGTGGGTTGGCATGATTGATGGCCTCTCAGTTCTGTAAGGCAAGCGAACAGTTGGAATTTCCCCCAGCTATTCTACAATTAATTAGCATATAAATATTAGCATTTGCCTATTTAGCAGGTAGGAGAGTCTTGTATGGAAAGCATTGCATGTAACACTGTGTGTATTTTATGACTTAGGATAGATGACTGAAAAATAAATGTTCCTACCATTTGGCTATAAACTAATGCACTGAAGTGATAAAGTATATAATATTTCACTTTCTGGCTAAATGCTGGAAGTATAGGCCTCATTGGATTTTTTTAGCTTCTTTTTTTTTTAATATTTAACATCAAGACAGCACTTCATTTTACTGTCCTATGCCATGAACATAGCATGTGGAGTAATGGTATCCTAAGCTTTCATGTGACAGTGAAACATCTGTACCAGCTATTGCCCCTTCTTTTTCATCTATGCTTTTCTTTACAGTCTGACATTAAAGTTCCAATTAAAATCTCCCCAAAAGAGAACTATAAAACAAATTTAGTAAACTCTCTTTGGGAAAGGCATCTGAAGACTGTGGCCATTTTTGCATGGCCTCTGAAATTCGCATTAGCCATGCTTCACTCCCCCTTGAGGAGCCACCTTACGGCATGATGTTCTCACCAGTTAGGTGCTATCCCAGCTGCAGGAAGTGCTAATTCTGCTTTTTTTTCATTTTTTGGAGAAAACCAAAAATAACCAGCCTTTCTTGCAGCAGTTGCGGGAGCTGAGGCTATGCAGAGTCTCCATCCTGCTTCCTTCCAGGAACAACCTGGGAGTGGGTGGGGTGTGAAAAGTCTCTGCCGGTCCCTCACTCAGCAACTCACAGGGAAAGCTCTGCCCAGCAGCAGGCCAGCTGCTGCCCTCGTTATACCAGCAAACACTGCAGACCATATCGCCCAGGAAAGCCACCCCAGGGCTGATGTTGCCACCTCACCCCACGACGTCAGCCCCCAGAGTATGGCTGACTTACATTTTTTTAAAAAAAATGTCAGTGCCACCGTTAGCATGGTAGCATGGTAGCACAGTAGCTGTCAAAAAAACAAAAACAAACAAAGAAAGAAAGAAAAAAAAACAATCAGGGGCAGTGGGACGGAGATGGTGTGGGACCTGGGAGTGGCCCAGGATGCCAAGCTGCAGAATAGGCACCAGGTGCAATCCAGTGCTGTCTCACAAAAGCCCAGGTGCCTGCAGAAGACAAAAGGCTACATACAGAGCCTAATCCACCATTGGCAATCCTGCAATGGTGTAGGAATGTAGGAACATCCCGCAATTGAGGTACGGTGCAAAAAGGGCTTGTAAATAGATGCAGTGAGGTAGTAACATTGTGGATCCCTGGATTGACTTTGGACTCTGCCATGATGGCATAGTTGTTATCCGAGTAAATGATTGAAGCTTCTAGGACACAGACCAGAAAAAAAAGAATATGAATCTTCTTGATAGGGAAGTAATTTCTTAAAGACATTTAACAGGTCACATGTGTACACTAATATACACATATACAAGTTTTGATTTCTGGTTCTAAATCCAAATCAGCTTATTGTTTTTATGTGCCATCAAGCTGGCTTTAATATACTGCTACCCTATGAATCAAAAAGTTATCAAGAGACCCTGTTATAAAAGAACTTCCTAATGTCTTACAAACTCGGGGCTGTGGTTTCCTTGATTGAGTCAATGTGGTATTCTTTTTCCTACTCCCTTCACTTTACAAAGCATCATAGTCTTTTACTTGAGTCACACCATGATATGTCCAAAGCATGATAGAATCAGACTATTCTTAATTAAGTCGTTTTGGTTTCTAAAATGCTGGCTTTATTTGCTCTTAGGCCTTCTCTTTCATTGGTAGTCCATGGTATCTGTAGAACTCTCCTCCAGCACATTTCAGATTGGTTGATATTGATTTCAACTTTCTTCATGGTACAGCTTTCATGTATAAGGAATCAGAAGTACCATGGCACAGATAAATTCCATTAGACAGTATATGTGTTCAATATGGTTTCCAGTGTTTCTTCCTTTTTTTAATCCAGGTCAGAGATTTGGCATTTTTTGGTCTATGTATGGTGAAAGATTTTGTTATAAAATCTTTAACATCACTCATTTTGCATGGGGAACTTTTGCAATAGTCCAATGGCTTCTACAATTCCTGCTGTCTCCTTTCATGGGTATTGGAATGTATATTACCTAGAGAAGAAAACAATATTCCAAAATTTTCAAAATGATTAAAATATATTTCTTGGGTATTAGAAAACCATGAAGTGGAGAATTAGGGACTGAAAAAATCTTCATGGTTCAAGATTTATTTTGTGCAAAAATATGCATACGCAGTTTGTACAGACAGCAGCATTTAAACTTGGATAAATCTGTCTCTATAGCTTGAAATATATTTACTGCTATGCCACCTGTTCCTAATCATTTGTTCCCAAATGCTTTGAGAACTGCTTCCCCTTCACATTCTAAATTATAGGTTCTTTGACAAAAGTTATAATTTCAAGAAATCTATCATCTTTTCATCTCTGTCGTGTAGTTTTTCAGTGCATTCTTCCATCTTCTGTTATGTCCTGAACATGTAAACTATTTCTCCATTGATCATTCAGCACCCTACTCTTGGTTCAAATTTCCCTTTGATTTCTTGGATCTTTTAGAAGAGCTCTCTTCTACTATTTTGCAGTGTTTCTTTGCAATGACTATTATAATAGGTTGGTTTTTTTTTTCCTATTTACAAGTCACTGAGTAGTTGCATTCAGAATCATGACACTGTTCCTTACATTGTTTAGTTTTCCTTCTTTAAATTTTGAAGTGCTTCATCTGTCATCCATTTAAGGTTTTTATTTCTTTTTGGCTACAGGGAGAGACTTCGTTCCCTGATAATGTGTCTAGCTTCAGTCCAGCAATCTGATTCTTGGACAATTAGTCTTAGTGACTAAATCTGTTATTTACATGGTCTTTAAATTCTAAAATTTGACACGATAATTGAATGTGTTTACTTGTATCTTTACTTTCTCTCTCTCATACACACACACACACACACACACACACGAAGTTCCCACAGTTTGCTCCTGGTCTTGTTGTTGGACAGAGAATGAAGCTTTTCCATTGTCTGCTTCAAATTATGTAGTCTATTTGATTTCTATATTGGCCATTCAGTGATTTTCACATGTACAGTTATTTTTCTGACTGCCTGAAGAATATATATCCACTGAAGAAACTACTGGCTTCGCAAAAATTGGTAAGATGTTGCTCTCCTTCATTTCACGATCTTAGGCCAAATTCTTCAGTAATGTGTGATTCTACTCTTTTTCCTATGATCATCTACATGTAATCTATGATTATTGTCATCATAGATTATTGCCCTTCTTAAAGATCTTCGTAGAAACTTGCCATTTTTTTTCCTGCTCCTGTGTTGGGAGCCTAAATTTGGACTATAGTTATACTGATGTATTTCTCATAAAATCTTACTAATATTTTGTGGTCAGAATTTATACTATGTTGACCCTAACTACTTTGGCTACATTATACATCACTATTAATGTCATCCCATTTCTTTATAAATTATTTCCAAAGTAAAATACCATGCAACATCAAGCTAAAACTGTCCTGCTCCTGCCCTCTTTAGTTCACTTGTGCCAAGTATCACTATGTTTATATGTTCAATTTCTTGTTTTACAGTTTGTGTCTTCCCCATGCCCCATGATGCTTACATTCCATGTTCCAATGTGTTGGACAGCTTCAGAGCTTCCTTTCACATCTGAGCATATCAGCAGCTGAATATCTTTTGGGAGTGTTTCAACTGTATATTCCTCTATGCCCAAGGGTTGGACTTGATGGTTCTACAATGTTTGTATCCTTCTATTAGAATCCAGTTATGTCTTTATACAGAGCACTACTTATACATGTCTTTTTGGTCTCCAGTAGATGGTTTCTGTAGTGCTTTCTGACCTGAAGGTCTCACCTTCCAGAAGTGTATCTTGCTTAATTTAGGATTTTCTCCCCATCTGGTTTTCAAAGGGGGGGGTGATGTGTTTGTATCCTTCTATACAGTACTAAAAATTGTTAGCTAACATTCCACTGCTGTTATTTCTAAAAGATATTTTGTCAGTGTTACCTCCCACTATAGTTGCTGCCCAATAGCTTCTCTTCAGAAGCTTCTCTACGATATTCAGTTGTACATCTGAAAGAGTGATAATTGAGTTATTCATTTAAGCATAAGGAGCTTTAATGAAAAAAACTAAAGGTAAAAGACTGCAGTCATTTCCTCAATTTTTTTTCAGTTTAAGAGATTTTTGTAGAAAACAAGCCCATGTTGAATGCTTCAGCCATAAAATGCATTAGGTGACTTTGGAGTTCTCACTAACTCTTAGATTAGACATACTCATAGGGTTGTTGTTAAGACAAAACTCAGCAACTCCCCCATATGCCACTTAGTTAATGAACAAGTCATACTTTAAAAATAAGCAGCCTTGGATTGGCGGGGGGGAGACTTTGGCATTAGTGGAAACAGTTTCTCAGTCATGGCTCTCAATGAGAAACTGATAGGTTCTTTACTTTGTTGAGTGTAGCTTCTTAGTTCGTGAAGGACAATGTGTAAGGTAAAAATCTAGAAAGAGAAGATTAAAAGGATGACATCAGACTGTAATTGATGAACTGCTCTGCATACTTAAGAAATATAACTCATTTCCACAGATTAAAGTAAGATCAGGGAGTAAAGAGTTGAGGTTTACAAAAGGCTTAATGGAACAGATTATATGAATAAAGTTAATTTTATTCAGTGGAAAGGAAAGTACCAAAGTTAATGAACTAAGAATAGGAACTAACGAAGCGTGCAAGGATGTATTTTCAAACAAGGTCTTAAAAGTATACAATTAATATTCATTAACAATTTATATTTTGAAACATCATGCTTAATTTATGTTTGCTCATTTCTGACAAAGTGGGATATTGTTAGTCAATTAGTAACTTTGTAACCAATACTATCCCCCTAGGATAATGGCTAATAACAGTCTTCCAGGGCATTCCCACAGGGATTATATTACAGCAGTCAAGGAAGACTCTAATTATTCAGAATGTAACCATGCATTCCTGAAAGTGAAGGAAAATACCACTCTGAGTATTAAAACAGTCAGAGCCAGCAACATATAATGGTGGGATCATTTCATGTGAATAACCATGCTGAGACTAGGGTGTTATTTCAGATTTTGACAGTAAGGGATAGAAGATAAGGTTTTAGGGCTTTAAATGGAAGAGAAGAATACACTACTCCTTTAATACCTCAGAATCAGGGATCAGCTATCCAATTCATCCTACTCACCCTGATAACATGGAACTTTCATTGGCTATTTTAGTTGTTAGTCATCATAAATTTCTTCCTCATGCATCTTCTACAAGGACTTCCTTTTGACCATTCTGGACCCAATGCAAATTTATTTCACTGAGTGACCCAATGTTTGTGTTCCTGCGGCTGCTACAGTAGTTTTTATATTTGTCTAACCAATCAGTGCTTAGAACAGCTTACAAATAAGACTAACAATAGCAACAATAAGAGTCTAATTCTGGTATTAGTTCTTTTTAGGCTTGCTTTTTTTTTTCCCTGAGAGGGATATTGTATTTAACCAATCTTTTCACAGTGTTCATATTCTTCAAATTTCAGTTGTGTTAGTTTTGTTCGTTTCAGATTTAAGTATCTTGAAATACTGTTGCCTTTTTGCAGTGTAAACATGTCCTAATATATTTTTCATTTTAGTTACTGATTTGTTTGTTTGTGATTTCTTTTGTCTCTGTCTGCATTTTCAAGAACCATAGTATCCTTTTTTGAATTGAAACTATCCATCTATCTATCTATCTATCTATCTATCTATCTATCTATCTATCATCGATCTATCATCTATCTATCTATCTATCATCTACCTACCTATTTATATCCCACCATTCTCCCAAATGGGAGCGTACAATTCAAATTGTACACTTGACTCCACGTATAGTTTCATTATGCATGTATACATAAGCAAATATACCTAAACAGTTACCAGCCTAACTGGCATTAGGGATGGCCTTGGAAAGCTGACTAAATCTTGGCTTAATTTGCCAAATAGGTTAAAGAAAACACTAATATATGCCTCCTTGTGCTTCTTTTTTGGCAACTTCTTCTACATAAGCTTTATTGATGACTAGCATTAGAAGTAACATTTCTATACCACTTACCAGTGCAAAGCACTCCCTAAGCAGTTCATAATGTATTTAGCTGATTGCCACCATTAAGCTGGGTACTCATTTTACCAATCTATGGAAAGATGGAAGGCTGAGTTAATCTGGAGCCCTGTAGGATCAAACTTACAACATTGTGGCTGCAGTAATGGCATTTATCACTGTGCCACCAGGGTTCTTTCTTAGTGCAACATCTATGCTGAAAAGAGTCATAGAGCCAAACTATGCCATGCTCAGCACATGACATTCTGTCATATTTCATTTTTTTTTTCTTTAATTGATTATAAGTTTATGACTTTCAATTGTTATTTGTAGGTGAGGAGCATTAAAAAAAGCTTTTTTACTGGGATCTTTGTCCATATTTTCTGCATAATTCGCCCTCTCTACATGTATTTTGGTTCCAATTCTTCCTCCAAACCCATTTTCAATTACATTAAGAACAGAACTGTACTACATACTACACTTTAAATATAACACACACTTTGGCCCAGAGGACTTTAAATATGAAGGTTGCCTCATGCAGAAGTGGTGAGGTGCCCTCCTATTCAAGATTATGACCCCTTACCATATATATCCATCTCCTATAGAAATGGCTGAAACAGTCTTTTTAGGAAAGCTTGGACTTTATTGCTGGTCTTCTCACTAAGAACACTCTAATCAGTTTGAGGGAAACTCCAAGATTCCCAAGTGTTCACTGTGAAAACCATTGCTATAAAATACTTATTTCTTTAGAAAAGAAACAACCCTTAAAATTCTAGGTCATGGAATCTAGTGATAGTTCTAGAAACCAAACTTTTCAAAGTTCTGTTTTGGAAGTTTTAACATTAATGATCAAAAGAATATTTGCTATTGAGTATGGGCACTCAATATTAAAATTTACAGTTACTCATTACATTTTATGCAACTCTCAAACAACTTTCCTTAATTAATAGACTTGTGGCAATGACATATGTTATTAGGTTTGAAATTATTGCTGGCTACTCTCAGAATAAGATGAGTGATTTAATGTTGTGAATGTCTGTTATTTCCACTTATTGGATTGCTTTACGATGAGGATATGTCAAGAATGTAAATTGGATTTAATTCATTATTAGAGGTCTTTGAGGTTATTTATGTTTGACAGCTATCCCAGACTTCTCACAACAAATATGCCCTTCAATGCTAATTTTGGGAAAGACCACATGACTTTACTACTGCCACATTCACTTATTTGTTATTAAGCTACTGTTGTTATCTATGTATCACAGAAAAAAGTACATTTTGAGAGATTGTGTATGCGCGTTAGAGATAGCAATTTTGGAATATATCTAGAGTGTTTTCATAAAACCAGTGACATTTCTCAGGCTATGTGTTCCCTTTGTTATATTGGCATTAGATTTTTTTTTTCCTGAAAGTTGACAGTGCATTGGAATTTCTCTTCATCTGAGGAATTCTGGGAAAGAGAACAGATTCTGTCAGTTCCAGTTTCCCATAAAGTGTGTTCCAGTTCATGTATTGATTCAGGACATATGACCATGATAGATTCTTATCAAAATGTGAACTGAATGAACTACAGTGGACATTAGTGGCTTATGTGCCAGATGAGTTGTAACTCCATTCTGGGTCAAATTAACTCTCCAACATTTTTCCAGGCTGTGGTTCAGCATGTGGATAGCATCTTCAAAGTTTGGACAACTTTGCCACATTTTAAAGAACAATTAAACACTAAAGGTCTCTCCATGGGGGAATGGAGTCATTCACATGGAAATATGGAATGAAAGTTTCTTTTCTCCTATCTGCTACCAAATACTCTTTCTGCAAATCACAATCACCAGAGGTAAAGTTACTACAGACTTCCAGAATAGCGATGTATCCTATTTCTTATTTTTTTTTCAAATGAAGCAACATGTAATTTTCTCCATTACTATTCTCTATAGGGACTTCTTCTATATAAAATTCACATGTGTTGTTTTGGATGGAAACAGCATTTTCTGTGCAGTAAATTATTTTTTTCCTCTTAATTCGTATATAATAAGTCCCAAGCTCTGAAGACTCTTATCAGATCAGAATTCTTCTCATCAAGGTTCTTTGATATTTGAAAAGCACGTCTTTAAACCTTTTTAAAAATATGTTTGTATATTCTTTCTATCTTGTTCCAGGATAAGTATGCCAATACATAAAATATACACTGGGAGCAGGAAGAAAAAAAAAGTTTTAATGGAAGATAGAATATATGGGCATGTTAAAGTGAAAGAAGGCCATCCCTAAGATACTTGGATTTAAGCCATGTAGGATTTTATAGTTCAATACACCAACACTTTTAACTGTGTGTGCAAATAGACCACAAGATTATGTAACAGACGTTCCACACAATAATCTTAGTACATTATGTTTGATCAAATAAAGCTTCCACAGTTTTTAAAGGCTTTCCCATGTACCATTACAATGCAAATTCTCCCACTGAGTTGTCAGTAGAATATGGATGACCATGGTCAGATTGTTTCTGTGAAAGGGGAAATAATATCTGATGTAGGATCCTATTTGTGTGCAGCATTAATGATTTAGTCCCTCACAGTACTTCATGGGAACCCCTCTCCACATTGTTTGTAGTACTGGTGATTGGTTTAACAGCAAACTCCCCTGTCCTAAATCCATAATGTCATTTAATACTGGAAGTAGATATTCTGTCACACAGCTAAGGACTATCAAAAGCAGCAGTCATTCCTCCTCTCTCACCTGCTATGATGGCTATTATCAAAAACAATGGCCATTTCCACATTACACTGTTATAGTGCTATTATTCCACTTTGAACATCCTATGGAATCCAGGGATTTGCAGTTTTGGGAGGTGTATTTAGAATTCTCAGCCAGAGAGCTCTTTGGTTCCAGTAAATTACAAACCCCAGAATTCCACAGGATGTTGCAAGTGGAATAATAGCACTATAACAGTGTGGTGCAGAAACGGCCTTCAACATGGAATCTTTACCTTGGATACTTCTTCATCCTCCTATGTAGAAACTAGCCAGTAAAGCTGTGGGGAGAACTCTGTAGAGCAGTCACACCACAACCTTATAAAAGGAACTATAAGAAATCAAAGAAGGTGGATTTACAACTTACAGCCTTAGAAGTATCACACAGAAGACACACAACAATGTCAGAGGAATTTGTTAGAGGCATAAAATTTTAGTGGGATTTAAAATAGAAGAAATTCTCTCCTAGACTCTGTATAGTTCTATCAATGCATCAATATTAAAAAGCCTTAGAGTGAGGGATACAATAAGCAAAACATAGCAATGAGTCTGCTTTCATGAGGATTCACCTACTTAGACTGCCAGATGGAAAACTGGTCACACAACCAAGTAACAAGCAACAAGCTGCGAAATTCCCTCTGCTACACAACAATTCCACATGAAGGACCCCTCTCAAATTTTCGTTCTGGAAATTCTAAGTAATATGGTAAGGCTCAGCTCTTTCATAAGGCAATACAAGATTAGGACAAGACATCTTGGCTGGTCCTAGGCACTATTTCTTTTTCCTCTGGATTCCAGCCTGAAAGCACAAGGCAAAATTTGGATTCAAAGAGCTCAAATTGTAGGCAAGATTAATTTGTGACATGGCAAATCATTCTTAACCTTTGAGCATAACCTTTAATGTACCATTCCCAACTATCAATTTGATGCCCTCATAGAGCTTAAGTTAACATGAAATACCTTTAATTCTGGTCTTCAGTGGGAAGGGTTTTTTTTAATTACTGAATCTGCATTTACTCCTTACTACCTCCCACGGACAATTTATGGAATTATTTTTGACATGTAATAGTCAAGATACGACATCACCCCCTCCCAAAGGAGACAACATCTATATATGCACGGGGACTTCTGTTTATAGCACTTGTGCTGAAATGCCTTGGAACTGAATTTTTCTTCTTGTTTCTCTTAAAGTAAGGTACCTCCAGTAAATCAGGACAATTTGTGGTTTGACCTCCAAATACCACAGGATTACATGTGTGGATTTGCTGCAGTATGCATATGGAGCTTTGTGTATTTCCTGACCATAACTTGCAGAATTTGCAGGATTTAAACCCATAGATTATAAGCTAAGATTTCTTTGCCTTTGTTTTTCTCCTCCATTAAAACTTCCGCCTGGAGAAAGCATAAGCAAGCTGACAGTTTTTTTAAAAAAAATAGATGGATGCAGTTATTAATAGTGTAGCATTAATATTATAGGTCAATGTATAGCAATTATGGCTCCACCATCTGTAAATTAAAATGTATTTTGTTATCTCTTTCAAATTTGCATTTAAAATTGAATAACGTACTGTGCATAGATGAACATCATTAACCTCTACAGTTTCAGCATCTTCTGCAGCTGCCTAATAAAAATACATCCCAGGCACATAATTAAAATGTCATTATATCAGAATTAAAGAGCAGCATTTATTACATATTGATGACAACACAAATCAATGCAGCCTATCAACAACAGAAAAACATGCCCTGTCTGTAACTAAACAAGACAATGGATATGTATTGTTCCCAAGAATAACTGTTACTAGTCACAGTTACTTTAATTGTAAATCATCTAATCAAAATATCAACATTATTTGCACACACTACAAATGTAAGCTATTTGCTATTCGCTATTCTTTCATTACATGCAGTGTGCCCATGAACTTGAAAAGTAAGTGGTTTTAATGCCCTGTGGTGGCCTTAAAACTTCCTAGTTACCATTTTATTTCTCCTTTAAACAGTTTATCCCACTAAACCTATAAATGCAATCATTACTTGGGATGGAGGGGGGGCATGGACAATCATATTGTGATGGCATTCTGTTTCAGTACTTCATACCAAAAATACACATGTGCAGGACAGTGATGTCTTGCACATGCTTACAATGTAATTTGTACTGCCAGTGAAACCATCAATGATGGAGAGTGCGATAAACTTGACCCCCAACGTTCTGCTCATTTTAAAACTCTGTTAGCTTCCTTTTTTTTTTTTCAGGTTACACCTTCTACGTTATATGCTCTGATTATATATAAAGTATCCACTTTCAGTTACTGTCATTTGATCAAAGGAATACTAAATTCTTTCAAAAACCTGTAGTGGAGATTAGAAGAACCGTGGTTCTGTGCATAAGGTATCATTGCTTGACTTAGCATTGCAAAATCACTAAAATATTAGATATAATTGTAGGTGAAACACTAATTTTCATTACACAGCCATGGATCCCCTTGGATAGCTCCCTCATCTAACTTAGAGTGTTGTCAGAAAAAAACATGACCATTCCATATGTGATTGTTTTAGTTCCTTGGCAGAAATGGGGGATATAAACAGACAGAAAACTCTGAGACTATCAGTTTACATAAGACCACTGAAATTTCTGGAGTGGGCAAAATGCATCTCTGCATTACTAATATTTTTTTAAAGAAATTACAAGTACAAATTAAATAAAATGAAACCCACAATGCTGTTATTGTTCCCTGTCTCTTTCTAGGACCTTCCTCATTGTTTTTCATATTTTTCGATTTTTTTGAAAAAAATGATCCTCAGAATTTTCTATGCCTTTATTTTTACAGTATTGTGGCATACCTAGGCATCCCCTCCAAGGTCTAGGATCCACTATTACTCTCCAGAAGTATCCATGCCATTACCTATCAATTTAACTATGTACTTATATCCTTATACTGATGCATACATCAAAACCAACATGTAGTTTGAGATTTGTGAAGCTTAATATCCACTCAAATATGGAGTTTTTGGGAAAAAAAATGATTTAAAGAGCAGAAGAAGTGATCTAATAGAATAACAGCTAATTATTTCAATAAATTAGGCTACAGTTTCTTATTTCATCAATTCCTATCCTTGTCTTCTAACCAACTAACCTTGTCAACTTCTAAATAAACTAATTTTCCCTGTACTCTTACCAACCACCTCAGATCTTGCTTCCTGACTTTCACAACTGAAACTGAAACCACTTTTCATTCCATTCTTTCCTCTGCTGTTGCTCCATTCATTCTGTTACAGGAGTGAAACGTTGACTCCACACTTAATTTGAAAACAGAATGCTACAGTCATTTCCATTTTGGAAAAATGCCATACTATAAATGACAAAACCATTTAGAGAACAGAAATAAGAAAGCTGTAAAAATTTTATGATAAATTGGAAGGTCTGAGCATGAGCGGCCTTGGGATTTCCATTTCTTATTTTAATAGGTATATTGGTAAAACTGGATTTGTGCTGTGACAATCGGACTTGATTCTATTGCTAAATATATTGACATATTTTGCATTGTGTCTCCACCATGATATAATAGCGTAAACATTGTTTAAGCAAGAAGGGATATGGTCTATTATAACTAGTGCATAAAATGTTATGCAAAATGATCTTGTGAACAAGATTCTAACTGAAAGATGGTTCATGTATACATGTCCCTCACTGGATATTGTTACTGATATGACAAGCATGAGTGGGCAATATACAATTTTCACATTATTTTTTAAATACCTTTACTGGAACCAGTTCATATACACTATAGGCATTTTATCAAGTATACGATATGCATCAAGAACATTTGTGATATGGAGTAAGCATCTATGAATTTAAAAAAATCTTTCTTTCACATAAAGAATAAAAATAGGTACTGCTGAAAGAATTTACAATATTTGTTGCCAAGAAGGACAAATCTTCATATAGTTCCTCATTGTCTTCCATGTAATATTTCGGCAAAGACATTATATTTATATTCAGCCTTGCATCCAAATACCTCATGGCTTGCTCCTAAACTGTTATCATTGAACAAAAAAAGTTATCATTGAAGAAAAAGTTATGCTGAGAAATAATGACTAGCTAAAGGTCATCCTGTGTGCTTCATAAATGGGTAAGAATTCAAATTCAGTTCTAATCCAAACAACCTAATCAGGTCCATTACATCATGCTGATTCTGAAACATGTCTATTTATCAATGACACTCTTAAAAGGTCTGCATGCTAGCACCACATGTGCTTCTGGGTAGAGAAAAAAAAAAGTAAGGAGAGATGAAGGATTACCATTAAAAATTGTGAAACTGTGCTGAGTTCTCCCTTCTTGTAACCGTTTGATACACTTATCCATGTTTATATCACCCTGCCTCTATATCATTAGCTTCTGCTCAAAACAGAAAGAGAATAAAAGTAGATGAAGTGGGTAAACACACCTCAGCATTTTGGGACATGTGATCTTGACAAAGGGCCAACCTTTTCACTAACAGCCCCATATATTCCCAAACTAGAGTTCCATTCTCACAGAGAAATGTGTATTTAAGCTATGCAAATTTTCACTTTTCTTCAAGTACATTTTTATCTTATCTAAAGAGTGCATAAAGGGTATCAAGATTTCACCATGCCTTGCAAAAAAACTAAATGGTTAACTCAGGGGACATGTGGAAGTGACTATGTCCTAGGGAGAAAATCCACCCAATTGCAATCAATCCTTTCAATTGTGTAATAAAATCTTGAGAAGATTAAGCTTTGCCATCCAAAAGTGACATTGTTTTCCATTAAATAATGAAGCTCTTATTGCCCTAGTAAACCAATGTCAAATTACTGTGAAGTTAAGGACATAGTGCTTCCATCTGTCATTATTTTAAGATACAGCTCCTTGTCATCATGACAGTCTCAATACACTGGACAACATTCAAGGCAAACAGGATTCTTAACGTCAAAATGGATTTGATTTGGCAAGGAAAAAAAATGATATACTTCACTTCATAGTCATTTGCATTCCCTGTCCTGTTTTATCCCCTTTCTTTTCTATAGCAGCGATGAATCTGTTCTCCAAAATTAAACATCTTATTTTTTTAAAAACTGCTGTTTAAAGGTCAGATAAAAGCTGCTGAATGTATGTCTCCTTCCCAATTATGACACTCAAGGGGCAAGTAAAATGACAGCATTCTTTTAAGTGGGATGGCAGGGGGCGGGTACAATAATCAACTCTTTTTAAGAAATCAAATTTTTGCAAGTATTGTAGGTACATGTGTTGGTCTATTGAGGAAAATGTTAGAAATAGATATTCAAAACTAGCAGAAATAAAAGGGGGAAAAGACTGGAAGAAGAGGCAGAATGTTGCCAGGCTACACAGACATTCTGGTGTGAGAATTTTAATAATTATGCAATGCAATGGGTGAGATATTACATAGGTTTACAGAGCAGTTATGTATATCTATGAAGAAGTAAGTCCTACTGAGTTGAACTTACACTTATTCAGTTGAACTTACACTTAGGCAAGGATGAATGAATTTGCCCCTTTCATTTTCTCCCACATTTGAATTTTGTTTGAAATTTCAAGTGCTTGTCATCTAATTCAAGACAACATTTGTCAGTTTTAAAAAGCTGTTATCAAAAAAGGAAGCAAAGTTCTCAACCACTTGCCTTTTTTAAATGTAAAAGATACAGCTATAGAAAGGATCAGACTGTACCTGATGCCATGTACTAGTAAAGATGAGGAACATATGGGGGGGAGGGGGAGGGATTGCACTAGTTAGGCACCACAAGCATGTCTGAATGTGTGCACAGTCCAATCCAGATTTCTCAGAGCAAAGCACGGAAAGGACTGCCTGGCCAATCTACTAGTTTCACCTTTCCTCACATTCATTCAAAATAAAATAAGGCACAAGTTATTTGCATTGAGCTTATGAAGAAACTCATGATAGTTCTTGACAAGAAAGTAGCTTAGATGAATTCTTCCATTCTTACTCTCAGTTGACTGTCATTGCATCATAACCCTTTAACGCAAATTAATCTCAGTTTGTACCAAAGCTATAGATGCAGAGGGATGTGGCTATTCTCTCTCTCTCTCTTTTTAAATTTATGTGTTCATTTATGCATATAAGACTGATCAGAGTGCACAGGTTCTTTGTAAAGAAGCAAACTGGAGCAAACAAAAACTTCACTATCCCTACATTAGCAAAGCTAGTGCTTAATATTAGGCAAAATGTTAATTAATCATTAACGCACAACTATCAAAAAGTACTAAAATAAAATTCTCATCCATCTGTACTCAACAGATCCAACAGAACACATCTGATCCCAGCATGGAGAGGACCACACTATTCTCCTCTATGTAGCATATCTTTTGTACAGAAACAAAATATTAAGAGAAAGAAGGGATAGCACTTATTTTGTTTTTTGGTTTAAAAATATCTGATGGAAGCAGATACAGAGGTGGAGGAAATCAATTGGAGCTGTCTCTACAGAAGTTTATATCTCCAGCCTATGGAATTATTCTTTCAATGGGAGTAAAACCCTATTCAGAACAAGACAACATCTAATCCCTGGGCCAGTAGACCATTCACCTTTAGCATTTATTTCTGGTCTGGATTTAATTTTAATGTGTTTATCCAGTCCATTACTGATCTAAAACACTAATTCAGAATTTCCATGCCTCTCTCAGAATGGGATGAGAAAGAAAACTACAGTCAGATATCATGAATATTCTAATGATAATCAACTCTTCCTCCCAGGGTGATATCTCACTATTGTTCCATTTAGATGCTTAAAACCATAGGGATCAAAGTTCTATAGAGAGAAAGCAAAAGGTCAAGCAAGAATTTCCCAGTAGAAGTTTCAAGACCTGTTTGAAATATGATAGATAGTATTGGGTCTCAAGAAAGAAGCAGAACAACAACCTGTCCCATGCCCATGCATCCACCTCCATGCTGTAACAAAGAAAAGAAAAAGAAAAAAGACCAAGCTTAGCTTTCTTGGTAGAACATAGAAACTTTATTTACAACAGTTTATGCATAATCAAACCAGGTACATCTTTAAACACACACACACAGAGAAAGAATAACCATCATATGATGTCCAGGAAAGGGATTCCTATCACTTCATGGAGAGATGCTCAGCAAAATGCAAATTTCAAGGGAGGAGAGAAAAAGAAGTTGGCTCCAGGTTAAATGCTGCAGGGAAAGAGAGGATGTGAGGACAAACAACCCAACAGGAAGTCACCATACACATACGCCATGCCTAAACTCATATCGCATGCAACTTCTTTTGCGAGAGGGCCCCTTGAGCATCGCATAAATGGGAGCGGTGGTCCATACGACGCACTCCCATTTACGCAACGCTCATGAGCTTAATGCAAACCGCGCATGCATTTTCTTATTTTCGGTTACAAGCTGAAAATACTGTGCAGTCGCGCAAGGCTCCCGGGCCCACGCGCACTTACCTGCCCTGTGGTACGTCGTCCCAGGCACGCCGGTCGCTTTTCCTCCCCCAGTGCAGCCTACAGCTCCCAGGCTGCACTGCGGAACGAAGGGGCGGGGCGGTCGAGTGACCAGGAAGCCAGCTACGGGACGAAGGAGCAGGGAAGAGAGCACCTCACTCAAGAGCCTGCTTCCACGAATGGCACCCCCCACCTCTGCGATAAGGTAATGCGCGGAAAGGCTCATGAGTACAGGCATACAAAAGTTGTTGACTCTTACAAGACCTACCTGAAAAGGCCTGAAGCTACAGGAACATTACTTCGACCACAGCCAATAGGCTGACCTATGTTTTTGTACCTTTTTTCCTGGCAAGAACAAGAATGCTAGAATTAATACAGTGTGGCATACTTTTAACTTCAATTTATCTTCACAGTTGCTCTGCATGCTAGATTAGGCTGATATATCACTCTGTTGTTGTTGTTGATGATGATGATAATGATGATGATGTTTGACTTCAAGTCATCTTTGACTTATGGTGACCTGAAGGTGAACCTACCACAAGGTTTTCTGGGGTTGAGAACATGTGGCATGCCTGAACTGAACCCTGTTCTCCAGGGTCATAATCCAATGGTCAAACCACTATACCATGATGGCTCTGATATATAATGCACCATCCAAGGTTTCATATGTGACAATCAGGACATGTGGCTGGCTGCACAACATCAGGGGGTGGTCAAAAGGATGCAGCCAAGAAACAAGACAGCAGAAGTTATTAATGAGAAAAAAAGAAAAAAGAAAAAAAACAGACACAGCTACTATTGTAAGCACAGAAAGTCTGACATTTATGTTCTGAGTTTAGGGCAGCGAGAAAAAAAAGAAAATAAAAACAAAACTCAAATAAATAAATGCAATACTTAGTATACAAGCATGCACACAATCTGATTAACAATAATTGTATTATAAAATGTTCTAAAATCAAAATGCAGTTATCGGATTTGCTCAAGACTAAATCTTTCTCATGCATCAGCTCTTTTAATTCTGTGTTCTCACCTATCTCCTCCTACCCAATGCACTTAATAGATCAAGGTCAAATCACAGTTTCCCTGCACATTAAAACTCACATAGTCACTTGAAGCAACTGCAACTTATCATCTAACCTACTTCAAGGTAAACTTGTGGAGGAGGGGGTTAAAATAATGTGCAATA
Organism: Cyclura pinguis; assembly: GCA_030412105.1. NCBI lineage: Eukaryota > Metazoa > Chordata > Lepidosauria > Squamata > Iguanidae > Cyclura > Cyclura pinguis. The sequence continues at coordinate 147,847,346 of CM059601.1, read as the reverse complement.
CTATTTTTGGTTGAAAAAGTATTTTTAATCATTTAGTCTTTTATTTCTGAGTTCTTGAGTCATTCTAAACAAGCCATTGTGTGGGCTAAAAAACTTTGAATCCATTTACTGGCTTCTTGAAAGCTGTCTTACCAACATCTTGCAAACTGCTACCTACAAGAATTGTGTTCAGAATTAATGCCACAGATAAAGTAGTAAGGTCAGTTTTGAAACTGGCTATCCTATCCTGAGAACAACTATTTGTTTACAGAAATGATGATTATTCTGGAATGGTCATGAAGACCTTGTTCTCTATACCTTGAAAGTCAGATTAAACAACTTTAATTCATGCACTCTTTCTCTCTGTTCTTATAACGCTGAAAGTTCTACAAATCTGCTGATGCTGCCAAATGAAGCTTGTCCATCTGACCAGCCTCCTGCTATTCAGCCAGGTTGAAATCAGAGTCTTGAAAGTTGTTCCTTATTGGCCAAAAGTGCATGTGTCTCTCTTTCTTATCCAGGTTCAGCTCCAGGCCATACCTGGGAAGGCACAGTAGAGCTCATATCTCAGCATAACCCAACACTATTTGCTTCTGGAGTTAAACGAGGTATACTTAGGCCCTTTTCGCATGGCATTTTCCATGTGAAAGGGTGCCTGGAGTGTTGCATGAATGTGAGGAGCGATCTGCACGATGCACTCACAATCGCGCAATGCTCCAGGGGCCAGCAGGCACCGATCGTGCACCTTTTCGTTTTCGATTGGAAGCCAAAAATGGTGAGCGATCGTGCATTGCTCCCGGGCCCCGTGCACACTTACCTGGCATGCGGAGTCTCCGGATCCGCTCCAGTTGTGCTTCCTGCCCCAGCACAGCCTAGGAAAGTCCCAGGTTGCACTGCAGAAGGAAGAGGCAGGGCTCTCGCATGAGCAGGCAGCTCGTATGGAGCAGAAGGACCCCAGATGCAAGAGCCTCTCACCAGAGGCTGCTCGCTTGATCCCCGCACCCCAGCGCCGGAAGAAGGTAGGGTGCGGAAAGGGCCCAGGACACTTAGAAGCTGTGATACAATGATGGGTTCAAGATTACTCAGAGAGTTTTGTTGCCCGCTCCCCCAGTCCAGTCCTTACTCACTATGCTACGTACTCAATACAGGACATTGAAGGTTCTCTCACAGATAAAACATTTCAAGAAATGTAAATGAATCTTGATAGGAATAGCATTTCTCAAAGATAGTCTCATACTCCTGTTTTGCCATTTTGCCAAATGCAGGCTTCTACAGGAGTAATCCAAGAGAGAAAATTTGTGGGAAACAAAACACATTAATTATTCTGGAAAAAAAAATTCTCTGTGCATAGAGTTTGCATGACACCCTATGGTAATAAAAAAGGAATGACTTTGCTGTCTCTTTTGCTCCTGGTGTTCTGGAGGGGTATAATATTTTTCTTATCACATAAAGTATATATATTTTTAGTCCAAATAGAATGAAAGAGCCTGGGTTTAGACTGTGTTCTTGCATTAATGAGTCTAAGAAAACATCTACAGCTTTAGAACGAAAAAGTAGACAGGACATCTATTTGCTACTGGCAAACTCCGTAAATCCATAGGCCCCAAAGCTGATAATTAAAGGATTTTAGATGCCTTGCTAGTGAATTCAATTTGACACATTATAGTTTATAATCCCAGTGACCTCAATTATTGAGTATGAGTGATAGCAAACATTGCTAATCCAAACTCCTGGTGTCTTAATTTCTTTATAAAATCCGCTACTTAGTTAACTAGCTGTGAAGGAAGGTTATCTGAATTACAAAGCATTCTTATCATTCCAAAAAGAAAAGAGAATGGGGAAAAATCATGTTTTGGACAAAGGTCATTGTTTTTAAGTACTTTCATGATTCATATAGCATATTGTCATGGGATCTCTCCTTCTGTGAAACTGGAAGCATAGAGAAAAACAGACAACAATAACAAAGTTGAACTTTTAAACTAATGCTTCCTGTACCTTATGATAGGTCTGACAGTGATTATGGGCCTTTCTGCACTATGCTGCTCTTTGGCCTCAGTAAACTACAAGTCCCAGAATTCCACAGGATGTTGAAAGTGGAATAGCAGCACAATAACAGTTTAGTATGGAAAGACCTAGGCTTCACCAACAAAAAGTAGATTGAATTCCACCCCCTACCTGTCCTATAGACAGCCCACAAATAGTAGGCTAGGGAGCACCTTAATTTTAGGATATATACATTTTAATCATCCGTTAGTTGCCCTAAAACCTGATATAAACACATTTTAAATAAAATGCACAAAACCTCCCAAAGGAGAAAATACTCTTAATTAAAATCCTCTCAATAGGCATGCTTGTGAAATGCAAAGAATTAATTGAAAATAGTCCTTTAATTTGTGCATTTGGCAGAAATGCTGGCTACTTGTTCATTTTGTTTGAGCAGCTGAACCTTGCAAATAAGAACTGTATATTGATTTTCTTTCTTAAGAAAAAATCCAAAACATATAACATTTGTTTAGAAAATAATATTGAAGATCATAAATACACTATTTACAAATATTTGCATTCAATAATTGCTTTTGCACAATCTGGAAAAGATTGAACTGCAAATATTTTCTCAGCTTTTTCATTTTAGTCATCTATCCAAATGAAGAGAAAGTATTGAAGTAGCCTCCCACAAAAAAATAAAAATAAAATATTGCAGGTTTGAGAGCACGAATGGAGACCCATTTTCTAACATCTGAATATTAATATGAGCTTTCCAGATCTGTACTTCCTGAAACAATATATCAGCTGGAACAACAGATATGGTTGAATAGTCAGATGTTCATAGTGTTATAACACGGTTCTCAGGACAAAAAAATTGCACCTGAAATATACATATTACAAAATCCTTTGTACCAAAATTCATATTGTAGTGACAAAAATGGGAACAAGTCAATTATAGAAGGGAAAACAGCTTGCACGCAATATTCATATCAGACAAAAAGGAAATAAGAAGTACAGTTAAGAAAATTGCACATGGACATGTATATGAATATTTGTGCACACTTCCCCCCAGAATGGATATTGAAATTGGACACAGCACATAAATATTTGTGGAGAAAAGAAAGCTAAAACTGATAATTTTGTATTTCTAGTTATTCCTGCTAGCTACAACTAGCAAAAAATCTCTTCAGTTTAATTTGAAAAGGATAACTTAGGCCCTTTCCGCAGCATACCTCAATATCAGATAGTTCCATGTTCATTGCAGCACTGCCATTTCTTGATTGAATTAGTATTAAAGCCTTGCTTTCTGCAGGCCTCTGGAGTCAGCAGATGAGTACTATCATTGAAACAGGTGTGTCTTCTGTAGCACAGCGCCCCTGCCCTGTCCCCATCCCATGGCTCTGGATTCTTCCTTCCTTCCTTCCTTCCTTCCTTCCTTCCTTCCTTCCTTCCTTCCTTCCTTCCTTCCTTCCTTCCATCCATCTTGGAACCCTTGCTAACATTAGCATGGTGGACTGTGCTAACTGGATCATGTCAGCCAGCTATACTGTGCAATCACACTAATAGTAGTAAAGAGATTTCTTTTAAGAAATTAAAAATCATAGGGGATGTGCAAAATGATCACGTGGTGATGGTAGGTATTGAAATTACCACGCTGTGCACTCCTTTGTCCTCATCTGCCAGCTACTGGGCAGAGATTGCCCTGAGATATTCAGAGGGAGGGGCAGGCTATGAATGTCCATGGCCTGCCCACTGCTGGATTGGTGATGAGAGGAAACTACTATGGAGTAACTGCAGTCAACCAGCTGATGCAATTGTTGAACAAAAAGGAGGTCATTGACGGTTTGTCCCCATCAATGAAAAAGAGCTGATTAGCCACACTTGGGGATGGGATAGCAGCTGGCTAGTGATGAAGTCATATGGTAAGACAGTTCCTAGACTGGGAGCAAGGCATGGCTTAGGCGGGTTGATGACATCAAGCAGAAAGGGCCTTAGAGTCAACTTGGTAAGTCTGGTAAGAGTTAGTAAGACTGTAACCTGGAAGCTGAACATTAAATACAGTATTCCAACCTGTAGCATGTTACTTTGGGAGGTAACAAAAATTCCTTTCCAGCCCTGCCCCTCAAAAAAAACAAAACAAAAAACCACCTCTCTCCTAATTGATGATTCTTAATGTCAAGGTTCTTTGTTTTGTTTTGTTTGTGTATTACAGGTAATATTTATTTGTTATTCCTAAAGAGTTGCTTTTGAAGGGTTATTTTGGTGATTTTTGTTCATTTTTCTATTTGCATTTTCTGTATTTTCTAAAAAGCAAAAAAATGATTAATAAAAAGTAACACATAAATGAAGCATTATTAACTCCTTCAGTAAAGTAGCACTCTTTCAATAATGGATAATCATAGAATCATAGAGCTGAAAGAGACCACGATGGCCATCCAGTCCAACCTCCAGCCATGCAGGAACCCACATCAAAGCACTCCCAATAGATGGCCATCCAGCCTCTGCTTAAAAACCTCCAAAGAAGGAGACTCCACCACTCTCTGAGGCAGCGTATATCACTGCCAAATAACTCTGACCATCAAAAAGTTCTTCCTGAGGGTTAAGCGGAATCTCTTTTCCTGCAGTTTGAATCCATTGCTCCTTGTCCTAGTCTCTGGAGCAGTGTAAAACAAGCCTGCTCCCTCCTCAATATGACATCCCTTCAAATATTTAAACATGGCTATCATGTCCTTTCTTAAGCTTCTCTTCCGCAGAGTAAACATACCCAGCTCCCTAAGACATTCTTCATAGGGCATGGTTTCCAGTCCTTTCACCATTTTTGTTGTCCTCCTCTGGACACGCTGCAGCTTGTCAATATTCTTCTTGAAATGATATGCCCAGGACTGGACACAGTATTCCAGATGAGGTCTAACCACATCAGAATGATTATCACTTTACTTTTTACAAATTAACATATGATAAGTAACAGGTCAGTTTCAAAAAATAACACTTCATACCTGAAGTAGTACTTTCATTTCAAAACCTGACCCATGGGCAGTGTCAGGAATCTCTTCCTGCTGGGCAGCAACCAGCAAGGGAGGAGAGAAGCCAGGAACACTTGGGGAGTCTGAATATACCAAACACCAGGAAAACACAAGCCGAACCAGGTCAAGGTCCAGTCCAAAGGTTCAGGAGGCAGAGATCCATCCGGAAGGTTTCAGGGAGCAGGAGACACAAAGGTTGTGAGGGCTTGCTGATAATTTGCTGCAAGCAAGGAGCAGCCATACTGGCAGACTGTGAGCAGGTGCTGCTCATTACTGTTTCCTCAGCCTAGTCCAACCAGCCTCCTTCTCAGCAGCCTGTTTCAGCCTTCTGCGTGACTAAGCGCTGATGGGCACAGCTGGCTGCAACTCCTCTGCATCATTGCTGGTTCCCTCTCTGTCATGAGCTGGCTGGGGCAACTCAGTCTCTGTTTGACCTACCAGTGCAGGGGATGTTTGCAGGTTGACTTGCTTACTCACTGGCTCAGCCACCTGCACATTAGTTGCTCCTCAACCACAGCATCATCATCTTTCACAGGCAGTCGTGTAGGGATGGGGGTTGATGAGGGTGGTTCACTCCCAGTAGCAATTTTTGGGGAGCATTCTGGCTCCTTGCTTGCCTTTCCCCACATGCTGTAGCTCTGCCCCAGCCATTGCAGCCCTGCCCCATTCATCATAGCCCTGCCCCCATGCATTGTAGCCCCGCTCCATGCTATAGCAATACATCATAGCCACTCCCCTCCCACCCCACTCCATGCACTCCAAATTCTGCCACTGCCCATGGGGTAACCGTCACCCACCCCAGTCAAGAATGTCCCAGATACAGTGAAACATAATGGCGAAGTGCCATTTGCATGGGGCATTAGGTTCCAAGAAAGCTACTGGTATGTATCAACATACAGGCTTTCTCTCTTTTCTTTTCTTTTCTTTTCTTTTCATTTCTTTCTTTCAAGGAGAAAAAGAAATGGGAGTTGGAAAAGGAAAAGGAGGAAGCGTTTTTTCATCCAGTGAAAGTTGTTCACCTACCTGGAGAGTGAATTTATCTTTGGGAGTGTTTTTGCCCAGTCACCACTACAAAATACTAAGGCCCTTTCCGCACCTTACCTTTTTCCGGTGCTGGGGTGCAGGGTTCGCACGAGCAGCCTCCGGTGAGAGGCTCTCAAGTCCCTGCTGCTTCAGCTCTGCCAGGGCTGCCTGCTCGCATGACAGCCCCGCCTTTCCCAAGCTGCGCTGTGGCAGGAAGTGCTACTGGTGTGGCTCCAGAGGCTCTGCATGCCAGGTAAGTGCATGCAGGGCCCTGGAGCAATGTGTGATTGGGCACCATTTTCAGCTTCCAGCTGAAAATGAAAAGGTGCGTGATCGGTGCCTGCCAACCCCTGGAGCATCGCGTGATTGTGAGTGCATCATGCAGATCGCTCCTCACAATTGCACGACGCTCCAGGCACCCTTTCGCATGGCAAATACTGTGCAGAAAGGGCTTCTGAAGGGCTCAGTCTGGCACTGTATATAGCAGAGAGCAAAAGAGAGTATGACACCATTGCACTGGGAAATGATTTTCTTTATTCAGCCTTGTACAGACTCATTTGTGGGGGGTTTTTTGGCTATACATCAGTATGAGAGAATATTTTGAGAGCAGGGTAGAAATCTGATACTTCTACAGATGCTGTGTATATGAACTGAAAGTGGAAGTCATAGGGCCATCCACCTCTCTATCCAAACTCAAACGTGACCATTATATAGTACAGTTAGTACTAGAGAAGAACCACATGGGAATTACTGTATAATATGTGGCTGGGCTAAGCATTTATAGCTTCATATTTTAAAAAAGCACTGTCTGTCACTGAGTTAGAGAGACAGAAACAGAGACAGAGAGACAGAGATCATAAAAAGATTGGTGTTATGACTGATTCTATATTGATTTATGATGACATTAATTTGCAATTTAGCTGCAAGAATTGACTATTAATAATCTTTGGCAATCAAGAGATAAATTTTTTTTTCAATTAAAACACAGTTTGCTACATTCTTAAATATCTGATCTCTCTTGCTGTCCCCCAATTCCTGTTTAAAGTAAAAATATGCATTTTTAAATGTCACACAGTGTGATGAAGATTCTCATTCCCTCCTTAACTCACCTTTCCATTCTTTTCATAATGATCTATGGATTAGTAACCATGACACCAAAAGAAATTAAAATAACTAGCAAAATAAGGATAAGTAACAGTATAATAAACTAGCTTAATATGACAAAAATAAACAGTAGGAGACAACAGGACTACTTTCCTTTTTCTCATATGTGAGAAAACCTCATTCAAATGATACATTCCCACCATGTGAAGGTCCATGTTCTACCTGCTGTTCTGGAATTATTACCTAGGGGTGTGTTCCCTGGATAGATCTTTCTTTTCACAAGTGTTTGTCCATTCCCTCATGTCTTCAATGGAAAATCTTCTACTATGTATTTGTTTGTTTGTTTGATTTAATTTGGTTTTTGCCACACCTTTCTCCTAAAAACTGAGATTCAATATGACTATGAGTGAATATGAACACAATACTACCTATAGGTAAAATATAAAAGGGAATTAATATATCAAATAACAAGTAAACAAAAGAAAATAGTACCAGCATGTTTTAAAACGTCTTTTACAACAATCTAGTTTAACTGTCAAAGGCCAAAGCTTTATAGACAGTATGAATTATTTAAGTCTGAATTACCCTTATGCCATTTCTGCACTACACTGTTATATGCTATTATTCCACTTTCTGAGGTTTGTAGTTTACTGAGGCCAAAGAGCTCTCTGGCTGAGAGTTCTAAATGCCCTTCCCTAAACTGCAAACCCTAGGATTGCATAGGATGTCAAATGTGGAATAATAGCATTGTAAAAGTTGTTACTGCCCTGGCTAGCCCGAGCTTTGGGGGATATAAAAAGATATCTTACTGATATCAATAATTCGGCTTCACATATCCCTTCCACGTGCTTGCGAGGCCCCCGGACAAGCACGCATACAGGCTCGGCTGATTATTGCCGTAATATTCCTAGACAATACAGGCAGGCCAGAAAACAGCCGACTCACCGCTTTAGGAGACCTCAAGGCAAGTACCTTCACTAGGTATGCGAGCAACTCTCAAAAGATCCTCTGCCCTGTGCTGGCAGCTTGATGATCAAGCTATACAACGCTCAAGTATTCCACGTTTGCATACCGGCTACTCTATTGATAAATTCAGCTCTAATTCAATCATTCAAATTCTGACCTTTCGGAGGCTTTGTCTCCAACTCCAAATCTATTGTTTTTCCAAAGTCCGATCTAGCCTGCGGTCACAATTCTCCTTATAAAAACCCCTGACTTTGAGCACTTCCTTGGATCGCTCCCGAGTTCCAGACCGCCTTGCTGCAGCTTCGCTTGGCGAGCTTCCCCTCAGCTCCACATGCTGAGATACATCAAACCCCAGCTTCGCTCTCCATTTTCTTCTGGACTTCGGGACAGGTTTCGCATCACTCGAACCAACTATCCCTTTGAAAATCCCGCTATCTTACTCACACCTTTATTTTCCTTAGTTGTCTGTGTGCTTGTGTTGCTTACATTGTGTACCTGTATTTAATAAAGATCATTCATTATTTTCCAACCGGTTTGCCTCTTGACTTGGCCTGACCCCGTAGACACTGGGTTGCAAGATCCTGCTAAGTTATCCTGCCTCTCGTTTTGCCAACTTGTGCTCTGAAATAATTTCCCCGACTTCTATAATTTTGATAGCAATTTGGTGTCCCTCCTGGGACCCCCAGAAAACAGGGTAACACAGTGTACTGTGGAAATGGCTTTGAAACAGATCAGTAACTGGAGAATGTTTTAATTGTGTAGCCTTATACCAGCCTTGATCAACCTTCTGTCAACATCATCTTGCAAAAGTGGACATTTCCAAACACTTCCAGAGACAATCCCACAGGCAACTGGTCACAATAGACTTAAGTATGAAAAAGGCACGTATCACAATGGCCATGTTAGATGCAGTTAGCATACTAGCCTCAGCTTTGCAAACTCATTTGTTGACTACTGGAACCTAAGCATTCATGTCCTCAGGAGTAAATCTGAGTTTTTGTGGGAAGTATGACCAGATGGAAATCAGATGGTTGGGTTTCATCAGCATTCTGATGCCACAAAACTCCCAAAGTCCAGAAAACTCTCCCAATGATTTCAATATGTCGATCAGCATGTGGGACCAGGTAGAGCCTAAGGGACTAGTGGTGGCAGCAGCAAGAAAGATTTCCACAGCATCATCTTCTGAAGTCACCCATCCAGGAAGGACCAAGGCCACCTTAAACTAAGGCTCATAGTAGTAAGCCAGCCCAGAAGAATACCATGGTAAATGATATTGAAAAGTCCTCAAGAACCAACATAGTCCTGAAGAACCATTTCCCAATGTAGATACTCAATTAACATGGCCAAAACTACACCCCTTCCTATATTCAGGTCTGAAACAGAATCAGAAATGTATCTGAATTATCTTATTCATTAATTAAGAATCCATGGATCTCAGAAACCATTGTACAATACTTTTTGGCAATATATTACATTGGTCAATAGTTGGAAATTAATTATTTCACCAATGATTATTTTATCCTCTGAGATACAGTGTGCCTTCTGGAAATATAGCCTTCTGTGTCATGGTTTTGGAGTGTCATCTGCTGCCTTCTCAGAAACCTTTCATTTTTAAATGTCTTGTAATTCAAGTTACTAGGATTTACTTTGACTGCATTTTCTATTTTTATACTACTCTTCATAATATTAATTATTTTAGTATATTTTGTTAGTACACTTTTGCCTTTTAGTGATGCCACAAATCATAGAATGGCAGATATCAGAGAAACAAGACTTCACCATCACCTCTAGAAAAACAAAGTTAAAAACAGAAAGAAATAAAAGTGATGCAGATTATTACTATCAGTTAGGTATAATGAAATTCAAGTCTGTAAAAAAAATCACACCAATGATTTGTAGGTAGCTTTACATAAACAGCATTTTCAGATGTTACTCGTTTGCAAAAACATGGCTTCATGAACACTTTAAATAGCAAATCCACAAATGATACTTAATAACCATTTGTGAAACAGTAACTTAACTACACAGTGCATGACACTGCCTGCTAAAGTGGTGGTCTGCATTATCCTACATCCTACTAGAAAACAAAGAATTAGATTGATAAATTTCTACACAATATTTGGCAAGGAGTACAGCTGGCCATCTTCACCAAGAATGATCTGGCTGTGGCAGCTGTGACATTTGTTTCTTCTATGTTCTTTCCATTATTCGGCTTTGTGCATTGTTCCCACCTCTCTGGTAAATCAAAGAGGCAGTTGCATTCTATAATATAGAATAGGAATCCTACAAATAATCATGTTAAAAAAGTTTTTCTACCTCACTGTTCCATAGTGACATCAAGACTTCAACAAAAGCACTAGTCATGTCAACACGAAAGTCCTCCAGAGCATTCAAGAATCCATGAATTTCACACATTTACAAATAAATGGGTTCCCTACTCAAACAGAAGGGGAAAGATATTGTCCAAATAAACTTCACAGGTAAATGGTCTGATAATGACTATAATGTAACAGAAAGCACACCACACATGTGCACATATATACCCATATTTTAGAACCCCAGTCTCTTATTCTGTCAACATATGAATCCAAGAACATGTTCTGGAAGATGAGTCAGGATGATGGCATACTGAGTGGGACAGATGCCTTTTCCCAGGTTGGCTCCATAGTTCCAGCCCTTGGAATCCTGCCACTCAGCCTGCCCTTTTTCTACCACTGCATATCTTTCTGGATTGGGCTCCTGGGTCTTATGGTGACCCCTTATATGTGGACTTGTGGCCGTATTATTATGTCTGTTCTTTATGGTAGGCATGGCCTGACTTCTTAACAGGATGGAAAGAGATAGCCAGAGACAGAGTTTTTTTTTCCTTAAAAAATAACAAATATAGGTTTATTTAAACTCAGTAATCCAATACATTGACCCTTGAATATTCTATTCCTACATGGCTCCCTCAATACCAGAGTCAGTTCTTCTTCCTAGCTAACTGTCCTATTTCTCTGAGATTCCCATGGTATTTCTGTCAGTAGCAAAACCTGTCTGCTTCAGCTCAGAAAACCTTATCTGCTCTCAAAGAGACAGCCTCTGTGTTTTTGCTACATTCTTTTCACCCACAGTCACCCTTCACAGTGCTCGCTGAGCTGTGACTGGCTACCCTCAGCTAGATCCGCCCAGCATCTCCAAAACACTGAGAAATAACCATGGTTTTTATGGCTGCCCTGAATCCCAAGAAGGTCCGTATATGATGTGCCAGTTGCATAGGAACAGGGGAGTTGTGGGTCGGTTCGCCCCAGGTGGCAATGTTTTGGGGGATGTCCTGGCCCATAGCCATGCCCCCACACTCCCTGGACATGCCCCCACATGCCCTGGACATGCCTCCACATGCTGCAACCAGGGCCCCATGCACAGTGGCCACACCCCTCACACCATAGCCCCCCTCACTCCTGCCCCCCCAAGTTCCGCCATTGTGATGGCCCAAATGAAACATCCTTCCACTCCACTGAGCTCAGTATTAAACAAAACAAAACTTAGCAAATGACATCAAGAATGACTATAGGATTAAACATGATATAGAATAAGTACTTTAATGGGGGTTTTAACCAAAACTGGCAGAAATATTTCATCAACAACTCTTTGGAAGTGAGATGTAGACATATGCAAATTGTCTTGAATGAGCTGGAACATATTAACCTATTACATCAGCTATAGAAACCATAAGACAAGAATACTTATAATTGTTTTTAACAGTTTATAAATGCTTAGAAGATGTTGTAATTAAACTTATGAAGGATGAGACATTAGTTAAAATATTATTTAAAATATTATTATTTAGACATTTAAGAGATTTATATGAATCTAACAGGATGATCCAGCAATGTCTAGAGAGAACAAGCCTTTATTCATTAGGCAAATTGTTTACAGCAAAGAAAAATCACCACTAGACTTTTGTTCTCTTGGTTTATGTTTGCAACATCAGGTTGTTGTTTTTTTTGATCTATTGACACAACCTGGCATCTAATAATCAGTCAATCAATATTTTTATTTAATGCATAGACCAAAGGCTATTTGCATACAAAGTATTAAAATGCAGTACAATACAATACAAAATGTTAGTATAAAATAATATAAAATACATATAGAAACAGCATAGCAAAAATACATCATATATTAAGCTACATAATAGACATGTGTGAGAGAAATTTAAAATTTGTTTTAGTTAGAACGTAGACAATAAAACTATAAATAAGTGAGCGCATCTCCAGAACAATCAACCACGATACTGGCAACATGTCTGGCCCGAATCTTGATAGCTGCCAGAGTAAAAAGAGAGGCCTTACGAGTTACCGTGGAGTCAATATCAGCAAGGAGATAAAAAATCTTTTCTAAAACAGTATTAGATTCCAAATGAGGCAGGATAGATCCCAAAAATTTGGCTCTTGGGTCAGAATATAGTGGACAAGAGAACAAATAGTGAGGCAGATCCTCTATTTTGGGGGCCCCACAAATACATAAATGGAGAGCCAAAGGGGTATGCGAATATCTGCCGTCAATCACAGCAGTAGGCATACTTTGAAAGCGAAGGGCTGTAAAAGCTTGCCTAAGCTTTGGAAAGGTGAGCTTAGTCAAATAACTGGCCCTTTGATGGTCAAGTTTATAAAATTTGTACCATTTAGAAAAATTAGAATTATTGATAGCCTGTCTGTCTGATTGAGCGGTATGGTGAAATATATAATCCTGGAGCTTCTCTTTGGAATTCAAGATGAAAAAGTTGTCCGGTGGGCTAGGATACCATTCAAGCAACTTATGATATCTTGAATTCCATACTTTACAATTAGGTAGCTGTTTGAAACATAACTTGGGAAAAGCTCTAACTGGGGAATCTTTAACTATTCTCCAGTAATTAAATAGAGCCAAATGAATGCGGGCTCTGATGGATGGAAACCCGACCTCTGCCCGAACCAAAGCTGCCGGGGTGCCCGGAGGGAGTCTTAGCAGTTTCTTAAGAAAAGTGTTCTGGAGAGATTCCAGTTTAAATATATGAGAGTCGTCCCATCCCCACACTGCGGCACCATAAAGAATCTGAGCGATAACTTTGCTTTGGAATATTTTTAGTGCTGGAACAACCAGATGACCCCCAGCAGTAGTATAGAATCTGAGAATTGCCCCAGTAGATCTCAGGGCTACTGCTTTGGTGGCTTCTATATGGGGCTTCCATGAGAGATTTTCTGTGAAATGAACACCAAGGTATTTGAATTCTTGGCATTGTTCAATCTGGGGGCCATTAATTGACCATTGAAAAGGAAAGTGTCTTTTCCCAAACACCACCACCTTTGTTTTAGAGTAGTTGATATTCAGCTTTTCTTTAGAACAGAAAACACTAAGCTTCGAAAGCAACCTTTTTAAACCTACATGGGGGAGTGATATTAGAACCATGTCATCAGCATATAACAAGATAGAAATCTTTTTTGAACCAACAGAGGGTGGAAAAATTCTGAGCCTGACAGGGCTGGAATTATGTCGTTGAGGTATAGATTAAAGAATACAGGTGCCAGCAGACAGCCTTGTTTAACTCCTTTATTTATGTGAATAGGAGCTGTTAATGAACCAGAGATACCTACTCTTATTGTGGCAGTTGTGTTAGAATAAAGTTCCTTAATTAGGAACAACAGGTGAGAATCTAAATCAGTGTTAGCCAATTTATGCCACAACAGGTTTCTACCAATAGAGTCGAAAGTGGCTGCTAAATTGACAAAGGCGACAAATAAATGTTTGGCGGGGTCCAAAACACTTTGCTGTGCTAGGAAGTAGAGGGTGAGACAGTGGTCGATAGTACCTTGACCTTTCCTAAAGCCGGTCTGTTCAGGGTGAATGACATGATTGGTAGTTTCTCAATCTTCTAATTTATTTAACAGATATTTGCTATATAACTTGGAGTCGATATCCAAGAGGCTAATAGGCCGGTAATTATTGGGATCCTGCTTATCTCCCTTCTTATAGATGGGGACAACTATGCTCTGTTTCCAGCCTGTTGGAATTATGCCTGTATTGTTAATCTGGGTAAACACTTTTGCTAATATAGGGGCCCACCACTAGGGGAAACATTTAAAGATTTCAGGGGCCATCATATTTTCCCCTGGTGCCTTACTGAAGGTGAGAGCTGCAATCAGCTTCTTTACCTCTAACACAGACACAGGTGGCCAAAAAGGCAAACTAACAGTCTTCGAAATGAGTGAAGGGTGGTTCTCTATGAGTATACCTCCATAAAGCCCACTGAAATGAGTATGCCATTCTTGTGATGAAATTTGTCTGATAATAAGTGGTCTAATCACGTGCATACCAATAGAAACAATGTCCCAAAACTGCTTCTCATTCTTGGTCCTCACGGCTAGGGCCAAATGACTCCATTGTGTTCTGTAATAAGTATCTTTTTTTTGTTTTAGGAGTGCCTTATAGGATGACCTCATGACTGCTAAAGTGTTAAGGGTACTAGTATTCTTGTTTTTAAGTACCTGTCAGGAGAAATCCATTAATGCTTTCCGGGCACCTCTACATTCTAAGTCAAACCATCTATTGGTTGTTACCCTATTAGGGTTAAAATGCTTGTTGCAAACCAATTTGTGTCTCAATTTTTCAATGATAGTTTGATAGACATGTAAGATGTCCAACTTAGCAACTAAGATATCTTCGCGGAGGGCTTTGAAAGTGTTACTCTCAAATAGTTGAACTAAAGAAGCACTCAGATTAATTGATCATCGTATTCTTTTTTCTCCCAATTGGATTCCATTTAAATTTTGAGAATGATATGTAGGGGGAGACATTTCAAAATTAAATAACAATGACAAAGGAAAATGATCACTTTCAGCCCTGCTGATAACTTCCAAACTATGAATATTAGTAAGCAGGTTAGCAGAAACCGCAATATAATCTACTGTACTAGCTCCTCTATTGGTGACATAAGTATAAGCACCCAATGTTATGTCATGCTGAGATCCATTCAGGTATTGCAGGTAGTACAGGGAAAGGATCTCTAAAAACCTCAGACCTGACTTGTTTATTTTAGTATCTTGGGTGACCCTAGTAACCAATGTATCTTGCGGAACCTGACCAGTTAGTACCTTCCAAATGTTTCGGCCCCTCCCCGGTTCTCGCATTGAAGTCTCCACACAGCAGGGTTCTTGTGTAGGGATATTGATGTTCTAGAAGGCTGAGGGTTTCAGATAGACAATTCCAGACACTATTAGGACCTGAACATTTAGATAAACTGGGTGGAATGTACACATTTATACAAATAAGAGAACCAAAATGACTATTCCTGAAAAGGAGAGCCTGTATACGTTGTGGATAGAGAGTGACCAATGGTTGAATATCCACTTGCAAGTCAACTGATACAAATATTGTGAGTCCGCCACTACCACAGCCCCTAGCACTTGTTTTAATGGCCGGGACAGAAAATGAGCGGAATCCAAGGAGTGCTGGTAAATTAGGGCCGTGAGCCCAAGTCTCTTGCAAACATAGAATTTTAAACTTTTGTAAATATTTTGCAAAAGCTGCATCATGGAACTTATTCGTCCAACCCATAATATTCCAAGATAGCAAGTTTAATTGTCAGGCTGCTGCAGTTAAATCAATGTCCTCACAAGTATCCACAGGTTCTGTTTGCACCAGGGCTTTTTGGTAGGAAGGCAACTCTTTCAAGGTAACTGTGTTTTTAACCTTCTTTGGTTCCAAAGGTTGTGTTGAAATTAGAGTTGTCAGGTTGTCAGTTGATCCATTGCTAATAAGTCGTCAGTGCAACCCCTGGCCAAATCTCTTCCAACATGAGGGACTTCATCAGTCATTACTAATTTCACCAGAGGACTGGCCAAATCTTTGATGGTAAACAGCATGTTTTTGAGATCATCCAATCTGGAAGTAATGTTTATATGTTCTTCATTAATAGTTGATTCACTGTGGCCCACTGGTTGCTTCTCTGTTTCCATACTGGAAATTTTAGATGGTCCTGGTTGTGGCCTGATCTGGCTTGAAGTTTCTTTGGGTGATAACAAGCCGTTGTTCCTTTCCTCAATAGGCAACCTATTGCTGCATTTAGGGTTAATTAAAGAAATAATAGCCAAGTCTCTATAGTATAAGATCTCAGCATGACATAACATTGGGTGCTTATACTTATGTCACCAAGCTGCTAGGCTGACCCAAGCCATCTTTTAAAGATGTATATTTTTGTATAAAATTGTCAAAGGAAAGTTTGAGAAGCTTCATTTGGTTATCAATTTTTTCCAAACGTTCATAGATTGAGATAACAGTATGGGCTGTTAAGAGACATTGTTTGGTCACAAAATCTGGAGAATATAAATGATGTTCTGTGGGTTGTTCATTCTCGGTAGTGAGCAATTCCTGTTTTGGCTCTGCGGACACTCCCTCCTAATAGACTGACAAGTCATTGCCAAGATTTTTGAAAGATGCAGATAAAAACTCATCCTAATTACCCAAAGCCAAAAAACTTTTGGTAATGGGATTTGTAGAATTTGAGATACTCACATTTCTCTCACAGGCATGCAATTCATCTATCTTAAGTTGTTTAGAAGCCTTGCTGTGCTTGACTGTCTCTGGGCTTGTTCTGGAACGTTTTTTCTTTCCCATTTAAAACTGTTGTGGCTTATTACAAAAATAAACAAAAGCCTGAGTGAGCTCAAATCCCATAAAGTGTTAAATTCCCAAAAAATAGTAGTTCTTGGCTTTCATTTCGAACTAGAAAAAGTGCTAGTAGAGCAAAGCATCTAATAATAGGCCCGGAGGAGGAGATAATGGGAGTACAGAAGTTTCCCAAAACAAAGCAAATAAAGATAAGCAATGCTGCACCACGATACGGTAGCGGTCAACTGAAAAACATTACATTCCAGGCAAGACACAGTGGAGGAATTAAAATTCAAGATAAAAGACTAAAAGCTAAAAAGTAAATAAATGGTAACAGAGTCAGTTAAAACACCACCTATCGTGCCGGCGCCCGGCATCTAATAAAAACACACAAACACCTCTTATAATATTAGAGAGAAAAGAGGGGAGACATATCATTTATGATTATGTAATCTGACACAGCACAAAAATATATAGGCATGCACACGAACACACACACGCATGCGCTTATACTCTTTCTCTCTTAACCCTGTCCCTGTTTGCACATTGTATCTGTTTTATAACAAGTGAGTGGCCCCCACTAGCTTATTTAAATATCTCTACTATTCACCTTGCATGGGTTTTATCTGACACAAATACAGAGAGACACATAAAAAGTAACACTTTCACTTTTATTAAAGCATTTTCCTCCAAATATACCACATTTTAAAATCTCTGTCCTATATGGAAGACAGGACATCATTTTTTTAAAAATAATCCATTTGTAATTCTATCACAGTCTTTTTTTTTTAACCACATTTCTTATAAAGTAAACACATTTTTCATCATAGAGCTCAGCTTGTCTCTCATTATAAATCTGCTAGACACACCTCTTTCTCTAAAACTACTTTTAATTAGAAACAAAAACAAAAAACAAAAAAACAGAAGAGAACCATGCCAGGCACCACTGAGCAAAACAACCTCCTTTTCCCATTTTTAGGATCCCATTTGTTATGTTATTTTGGAAATGACCCCCTTTTTTTAATATTTGCCAACTCAAACAGATTTTGGCTGCTGTTATAGAGGAAAGTCAGACAGCCAAATTCATACCCTGGTATAATAATCCAGAAAAAAGCCGTGCCAGTTTATCACCAATTTCATAACAGAATGAACAGATAGAAACAAACAATCACAAACTCCCAGTATTTTGTCTACCTTTCCTGCTTCAAGAAGCCTGCCAAAATTATAGGACAGGAAAGGCACATCAGTTTAATCAGCTGATTTTTTTCCCTCTCCCCGCCTCAGAAAGCCTGCTGTTGTCAAAGGACAAGAAGGGTAAACCAACTTTCCAGACATCACCTGAACACAGAATTTACTAGTAAGCAACTGAAACTTCACAGAGATCAAAATTTCCACTCGTCTGTCTGTTCACAGAGCCTGTCTGCAGGCAGGACAAGAGAGACTGCAACCAAAATCCTTACCTCACCCCCAGAAAAAAAAAAGGGGGGGACCCCTCTTCTGGTTTAATGTAACTCAAAGGGAGTCTATCTATGCATTCAAAAAGATGTACATGCTTGCATGGAGCTTTTGGGGACATCTTGCATGGGATCCTTTAGAAAGCCTCACGCAGCAAATTTTCAGCATCTGCCTATGTCCAAGTACTTTAACTCGGTCCTTGTCACTCAAGTCTTTCTCCTGGTAAGTGTGAAGTCCTGGTGCCCTATTGCCTCTTAACTGCCAGAAAGGTGTCCCTTGAGTTTTAGACCTCCCAACCCAACCAGAAAAGCTCAGCAACAACCAAACCAACTTTTTCCATATCACCCACAATCAGTTTTTTCCCCACAGAATGGTGATCTGAATAACCAGACAGGCAGACAAAAATATGTATGGACAGAAACCTCTCTATTCCCATAATGCATATTTGATTATATTACTGTTAAAAGGCTTTGTTTAGATGTATGTGATCTATCACACTTAAAATCTCCTATTGCCCCTGAAATGGATGCAGGTCCCTTGCCCATTGGGATTAATAGAGCAGAAATCTATTGGGTTGAAAATAAGAAGGAAAAAATCCAGTAAATGTTGCATATCTCCTCTTGTCAGTATATTGGCACAAGATGAATTCGGCTTAGTATTTGGCAATTCCTTTTCCCCAGTTTCTTTTTCTCTTTGACCCAGAAGATTTATTAATCTAACCAATCAACACATTCAAGTTCCAGCATTAATAAGCAGGCATGCATGCAACGTGGCATCCACGTATTATAAGGTCCAGCAGAGATCCTTAGACAGTTTGAAACATTTCTACATAATGCTGATCTTCTGCCACTTTGCACATATCTTTATTCATGACCGTCCAGAAATAAACAGCAGCATAGTAATCCCTCATAATCATTGGCTTCCTTACAACACAAAAATTGACATATTAAAACCTGCTGTAAATTCATTTCTTCACTTCAAAGGATAGAGCTGGTATTCACATCTAAAACAGCTGTTACAAAACCACAGGGTCTTCCTGAAATAAAGCCTAAAAAACACCTTTTGGGGAAAGAAAAAAAAGAACATTTTGCAATGACAATCCACAAACTTAGTGAAATTAAAAATAACTATCTGCACTAAATTCCTGCCCATGAATATTATCAGTTTGAGATAAAAAACAGTATTGAATCTTCTTGGCAAATAGGATACTAATTAAATATTGTACTGTGTGGAATTATAATAAGGAGGCAAAATCATATACCTGAAGTCCTTTATTTGCATAAAGATGGATTGCTGCATATTATGTCAAATTAAGAGGTTTTTTGTTTATTTGTTTTTCAAATTGTGTGATATTAGTAAATATATTTAACAAATTCAAGTCAGGTACTTGAAGCAAAAATGCAGCCTGGATGCAAGCCTTCCCACTGAGATAAACTACTGAAGCACCAGAAATAGGCACTGTGGTCTACGAAAATAATAATGATTAACTGGGTGGACCTTTAGCTATCCAGTTCTCTGAGAGCTGTAAAGTCTATTTAAGATATAAAACATGAACAATGAATAGTGATAATTCATAGCAAAACCAAGATTAAAACCATAGCCAAACACAATACATAAAACCAAGATAAATCAAGCAGCAAAACAGAAATCTAAAAACATCAGTGTCTGGTGATTTTTTTTTTTTTACCTTACCACCGAAAAGTTTGTACACGATGTACACCAACTAATCTCTATGAAAGATTCCACACAGAGAGTTTGTCATAAGTGCAAAAACCTTTTTCTCTTGAATTTCGATTACATTCTTCATAAAGGAAACAACTAGTAATTTTAGCATTACTCTTCCCACCGCTAGGTCTTCAAAAACCATGCAGTTCATGAAGACTATTCTTGGAAACTGTAAATTTTGAAGACTATACACAATGCACAACTTTTCTGTGTAATAGTTACACAGGATTGTTTGGGACAGAAAACATATATTTATGCAGAAATCAACCATCTGCAAATGATGTGCAAAATGAATCAATGACTACAGCATTTTCTTCACAGGAAAAAAGGATTTATTTGTGTTGTTTCCTTTGTAAATATTAAACACAGTAAAGCAGTTTTCTAGACAAAACAACCAAATGCAATTTTTGTGTACAGTAAATCCTGAGAAGATTATCATCAGTCCAGGGTTCTTCACATCAGGGTATATCAACAGTCAAGAAATGGGTTTTAGACCATAATTTGAATATTTTTGAATATTCTTTCCAACCCAACTCCAGAAGCTACCACTGTACTTCATATGACAGGGATAGTCTCCTGTTATGCCTGTGGTTTGGAAAAGTAGCTATGGGAAGATACACTGTTTTAAATTAGGAGTACCACCATGTTCCAGTTCCCCAAAATCTTGTGATCTAATTTGTACTTTATGTGGTTTTTATAATATGCAAATTACATCCAACTGTTTAGTTGTTTTTCTACCCCATGTTTTGTCCTTGACATCATTTATACCGATCTGAAGATACCGGCATATCTTGAATCTGGATGAAATCAGGCCAATGAGGTAATATGGCTACCAGGTTCCAAGGCTGGGGTGGAAGAAGGTTTGAATTCTTCACTCCAGCCATGTAAGTCAGAAGTAATTGTTCTTGTTATTCTGCTGAACTACTGTCACACCATTTTTCTTCCTTGATAGGAAGCCACCTCTGTGGCTATTGTGAATCAATTGAAGTAGAGATGGCAAATTGCAGCAGGTGAATGGTATGTCACACTCTATAAGCCCCAGAATACTCTGTGGGCCTTTCTGCTCTACACTGTTATAGTGCTATTATTCCACTTTCAACATCCTATGGGATCCTGGGGTTTGCAGTTTAGGGAGCGGCATTTAGAATTCTCAGCCAGAGAGCTCTTTGGCTGCAGTAAACTACAAATCCCAGAATTCCACAGGATGTTGAAAGTGGAATAATAGCACTATAATAGTGTAGTGTGGGGAGGCCCTGTGATTGGTTTGCTTTAGGGTCCATATCTGAAGGCACACAATAACAAGAAGCCAAGAAGATTCCTGTGTGGTAGTAGCCTGAGCACTATTGAAAGACCTTGAAAATACATCTACTTGGTATCTTGTTGGTGAGGGAGGAGAATATCATTCCGTTCAGAAGTTATATCAATTCAGGCATCACCCTTCCTTTAAAAAAAAAAGAGACATGATCTATCAAAATCTGGAATCCTGTAAGAATCTGTTGTGCAATGAGAAAATTATCCGGTGATCGATGGACAACCTTCCCCTCCACGTACAAAATCCTTACCTCAGAAAAGGACTGTTGCCCAGTATTAATAGCTTTCTCTCCTTCCTCAGCTGTTCTCCTCTTATCTCTCAGGTTGATCATTTAATGTGATAACTGGAGGTCATGTATCTTCTTTTCCTCCCTTTTGACTGGGGTTCCACAGGACTCCCTCTCTCTATACTATGTTTAGGTAACCTTATCAGTTCCTATGGGTTTCAAAGTCATCTTTATGCTGATGATAGCTGAATTTATACACTCCAGAATTCTCTTCTGGCATCAAATGTCGTATCACAGCTTCTCTTTCAGCTATCTCAGCATGGATGCTGCATGATTGCTTAAAACTCAACATGGCAAAGGCAACATTACTTGTTTTTCCTCTAAAACCTTCTTTACAACATATATTCTCTATTACTGCTAGTAATGTTCCCATTTATCCTGTGGAAGAAATATGTAGTCTTGGTGTTATTTTTTGACTCTTTGTCTTTTGTTTCTCACATTGAGGCTGCAGCAAAGTTGTGTCGATTTTTTGTTTATAACATTATCAAAATCATACCTTTGGTTTCCGCTTCATTTACTAAGACCTTATTTCATACCTTGGTCATTTCCCATCTTGATTATTACAATCTTCTTTTGACTCGTCTTTCATTATCTTACCTTAATCCTCTGGTTTCTGTTCAACATTCTGTTGCTAAGACAATCTTTTTGGCCTGACGTTCTGATCGTGTTATCCTA
Source organism: Cyclura pinguis (assembly GCA_030412105.1). NCBI lineage: Eukaryota > Metazoa > Chordata > Lepidosauria > Squamata > Iguanidae > Cyclura > Cyclura pinguis. Next base: position 147,825,184 of record CM059601.1, on the reverse strand, counting down.
CTTTTGATACCTCTTCATTGGTTACCTATCCGTTCTAGGATTCAGTATAAGCTTCTTGTTTTAACATTCAAGGCCCTAAACACAATCTAGCTCCGTCTTTTTCTTCAGCTCTTGTTTCCTCCCTTCACACAGCCTGCTCAAGATCTGTGTCCAGGAACTCTAAGCTCCTCACCCAATCAAAGTTTTCTTATTCGTTGGCTTGGCTTTAGCCTTTTTCATTCACTGTTCCTTGCTCTTGGAATTGTCTCCCTGAACATTTGTGGACTGATCCTTCCCACCTTATTTTTAAATCTCAGTTAAAAACCTTGTTTTTTAAAAAAAGCTTTTGGAGTTTTAGTTTAACATTTTTACTTTTATAATTTTGTATCATAAAGTTTTATAATTTTGTATTGTTTGATTACATGTACTTATCAGGGTTTTCTTTTTCTACTATATTGGATTTTGGGTATTTTACCTGGATAATTTGTTCTACAATTGAATGGCATAGTTTTATTATTCTTTCCCTCCCCTTGTGTTTATGCGTGTATGTACATATTTTAGATTGTACACCTTTGGCAGGACCCACTGTTTCTGGCTGCTTTACATGTACATAGAGGGTGCTATACGAATAAGTGATAATTGGCCCTTTCTGCACGAGGCAGTTAAAATGGGCCAAGGCATCCTGGCACGGAGGTCGTCCGCACCTTTGATCAGACTAGGTGCGGACTATTTAACTTAGTTCCGCACCTCAGTCCAATCCAATCCGCCCCCAAGTGGTCCTCCCCCGCGCTAAGTAAAGACCGGAAAAATCAGGTCTTTACATTTTCTGGAACGTGCCATTGCGTTCCTACTTACCTGTGCAGATGTGCAGGCTCACACCAACGCAAGCCTGCGATCAGTGGAGGGTGGGCTGTGGGCGTGGCCAGCACCAGCGGTTGGTCCACTCCCACGAAGACAGCGGAAGACACCATTTTGAGCTGGAAGCCACAGCAAGCTGTTATTTTGAGCTAGAGTAGTGTGGATCTACAGACCTCGCACTGCTCCGGTTCACCCTGCACTAATGGAGGAGCCCTGCCGAAGGGCTCAAGGGGAAGTCTGTGTTACTTCAGACCCAAGAAGAGCCGGTAAGTAACGGCACAGAGCGATTCACTCATCTTGTGCGGAAAGAGCCATTGTCACCATCATCATCTTGAGAGGATAATCATATCCCCAAAGTATAGGAAAGCTACTTCAGCAGTTAACAATTATTAACATTTAGGAGGTGATTACAGATAATTACAGTTAAAGAACAAGATTCCTTGTGCCTACTATAACCATATAGAATTGAAATATAAGCAAGCAAACCTTTCCATTCTCTTATTTTTCTGTTCATCTCCTTTCGTACACTTCCCTTCCCTAAGCACTGAAACTGCAGCCAGTAACAGCTGGTGGCTCCCATGTCAGCGTAGTGGAAAATCAACCCTGATTTTAGTGTGAACTGTAAAAAAGTAAACCAAGCTGCTGGACCTATTTTGCTTAGACTAAAAGCTGTCTTCCCACATGGGCGCTACCAGTCACTACTGGTAGAAACAGACCACAAAAAGTCTCAAGGTACAAATTTCTGATTATCAATATGGGAATAAGTTGCACATAACAAGGCATAATAGTACAGCTTAGGTACCACATGGAGAACAGAATTTTCTCTCTCTTTTCTTTTCTTCCTTTTTCTTCTCTGCAAAGAGACTTATGAAAGCAAATGGGAACAATTTGTATTTGCTGATTAAATATAAAGGCAAATTATATAAAGAATTACTTTCTTACCTAGCTAAACAGCACATAACCTATAGTTATATGATTAAGCATTTCATTATATCATTATTGCTGCTGATTTTGGAGAGGTGACCGCTAGGTACTGGAATTGCTTATTAGCAGTACAAGGAAGGTCTCACCTCACCCATTCACCCACTGCTTGTGATAATGAAATTGGCTTTGTAGAAAGAAATGTAGCCATCTATTAATGTTCTTAGTTTGAACAACGAGCAAAAAAGTATATGTCCAAAAATGGGCAGATATTCATAAAGTTTATGGCAATGGCACCTACTGCAGAATTTCATTTACTTAAAATGGACGTTTCTGTTTATTCCTGCCTTTACTTAAGAAAAGTATGTAGGAATAAATCGGAAAGGACAGACAACAAATTTATAGAGACCAGAGGCTCAAAAACAGGGATGAGCAATTGTGAGGCCTGAATCCCACAAAGGGGTCATACTGGATCCCTGGACATGATCATAAGTGGTATCACACTACTACCAGTTTTCTTTTGGCCAATTTATGGCCTTTCTAGAAGTTTGGGGAAATTGAGCATTGGGGGAGAAAAGGTTGACACAAAAGTTGTTTTTGCCAGTTTAGGGTCAACAATGCAATTTTTAAAAATTGTGACTTCGGGGGGATCAGAGTCTACAGAATAGGCCTCCGAGAGTTGTGTGAATTCTGTAAGCTGCACATCCCTGCTCTAAAATATTGACATATTAAGTGTAAGAGACTAGTTATATCTACAAGATGGAAGCTTGATTTCACACTTTGGCATGGGATAGTACTGTAAATGCAATCCCAAGGATTCTATTGCTAGGGAGCTCCATTAAACTCTGCAGGACTTGCTTGTGTAGGGATAAGTGAACCTTCATATCGCCAGGTACCATATTCTTGCTGGCTCTTTTGTTTCTAATACCAATCCATTCTGTTTAAGTTGTATTAATAGAAAAAGAACTCTCAAAATGAATATTTAAAATATTGATGTTATGTTACATATTATTTTACAAATTTTGAATGTTTTATTTTTAAAATAGGGGTCTCATAGCATGACAAATATAAGATTCAAATCAACTCAATCAATCAATCCATTTACTCTACAAATACATGAGTAAAAGCAATTTCTTCTCAAAGTATGCATTTTGAATCACTACATCTTAGATAATTCAATAGATTCACTAGTCCCTTCTTATGTGTGTCTCAAATCTCACACCATTCAGCTTAGAGGGTGGCTCCTGGCTTCTAGGCTTATTGGGGGTGGGGGACAACTCTATGCACATTCTCCCTATGAATCATACTTTTCTAGAGACTGGGAGAAGAACACATGACAATGCCAGTAGATTATAACAGTTTTGTCAGGCATGCTTCAAATTCTCATTTCCCTGTGCTTCTTAGGACACAGATAATGTGTTTTGGACACCCATGTGCTAAAACTGGCTGCCAAAACATCTGACTGACAGGTCAAATACAGCCAACCACTGGGTACTGCAACCTGCCAGGTATTTCAGAACACCATTTGTGACATGTGGGCAGGCAGAAAAATCATAAAGAAGTATCAAGCTCCTGGCCTGGAGGACAATGTGAAATTTTGGCAGCCTTTGACATGATGGCTCAGCAGGTGTGCTGGCTTCTGTTACAAGATTCCTGAAGAAGAAAAGCCTAAAGACAGTCAGGTTTTTAGGATAATTTTCAGAACCACTCGGACGATGCTGAAGTACCCAGTGGAAGTACTTCAGAATCCCATGGAACAAGAAAGGTATATTCAATTCACTCAAATACACACGCGCGCGCGCGCGCGCTATGTACCACCATCTTCCTTCACTCCATTACATTACAGGAAAATTATTTTATTCCTTTATTTAGTATTTTTATCCCATTTCTCAGCTAAGAAAGGTCCTAATGCAGCTTACATACAATTAATAAAAGACAGAGTCTGCCCTTAAGCTTAAAATCTGAGAAGCATTATACAAAAGGGGAAACAAAATGTTTGAGTAGAAAACAAGGGAGGAAACAAATAGTATGTTGGCTGGTATAAAGGCCTGGCTTCTCATCTCAGGTCCTTTTCGCACCTTACCTTTTCCTGGTGCTGGGCTGCTCAGCTCGTGCATGAAGGCTTGGGAGGAATGCTGTCACATCCCTCCTGCTTCAATTCTGCAGCTGCTTCCTCATCACGCGAGCCCCCAGCCTCTTCCATTCGCAGTGCAGCCTGGGACCTCCCAGGCTGCGCTAAGGAGAGGACGCACAACCAGCCCTGCTCCTGAGGCTCTGCACACTAGGTAAGTGCGCACGGGGCCCTGGAGCGATGCGTAACCACTCAACATTTTCAGCTTTGAGCCAAAAATGAAAAAATGCATGTGCAGTCCGTGTCAGGCCCTTGAGTGTCGCTCAAATGTGAGTGCATCATATGGACTGCTCCTCACATTTACACAACGCTCAAGGGGCCCTTTCACTTCAGAAATGCCATGTGAAAAGGGCCTTGGATTCCCCTGCTGCAACCTGGTGGAATGGCTGCCAGAGGTAACAGTTAAGAAAGAAGCCTTTGGGGAATTGTTCTTTGAGCAGGGAGGCTAGAATTGAAGTAGGGATAGACATATGAAATATAGAATGAACTGTCCCTGCCCCTTCCCAAAAATAGTCCTGATGTGAAAAATCATCGAAAAACTCTCACAGTTCTATATGTTGGGGGAGAAAACCTCATTCATTCATTCTTGTCTGCAAGAGGGAATCCAGCAAAGATCCTAGCTGGAACACTTCCCCATCAACATTAATTGTAGGTTAATGTCTCTGGATGGAAGCATCTAGGTGTAAGGACAGCAATTTCCCCCATTACTATATGCAATAAATATTTCTTCTTGAGTAAATAATGGTTCCACTGTTCTGAGAGGTGACTGTGCCCTACACAAAGGTAGATGAAGAAAAGCTTAATTTTAATAATTTCTAATTAGCAATGTTAGAAAAAATTGGATCAGAGAAGGTAATCATACATATAATAGAATTATGGAAATTTGCAAGTGAAAAACCAAAAGAAAAGAATGCATATTATTTGAACTATATCATTATCTGGCAGGTGGTTATGACTTAAGGCTGATAAAGATGAAGAAAAAAACCTATGCATATATATGTTTGTGTGTGTGTGTGAAAACCTCCACAAAAAGAATAAAATTCAGAAATACTGTACAGTCATACATGCTATGTTATACTTAAATATACTTTGAAGAGAAAAATATTGATATATGATCACTTATGTCATATTTGACTTGTTTACTTGTTTTTCTTAAAAAAACTAGACTCCAGTTGTTGGGTAGCCCTCCATATTTTAGTTATGGAACATGTAGTAGGAGCTAAGTAGCAGCTTGCTAGTAACAAGGTATGAGAACCAGAGACCATTAGATAAACAAAGCTAGGAATGTAGTGATAAGCGCTGCCAGGCTAAACCAGAACTCCAAGTTCTCTTGCAGGTGGGATGCGAAACTCTTTGCCTTTGATGTTTTGAATTTTGCTAGTTGCCTCCAGTTCACTCACTGAAGTCCTGTACTATGTATCACGCTCCTAATAAATAGTGTATATGCACTGTTATATTTGTGTGTGTGAATTCAGTTCCTGACACCAGTTCTGCAGACTAGTAAAATCAAACACAGAGACATCGAGTACCAACTCACATCATTTTAAAAAGAATTGTTTTAAAGTCCATCTTTCCATCATCCTAACTTACCTAAATGTTGTTGAAGGATAAAATTTGGAGCAAAGGAAACCAGACATGCTGACAGGAGCACTTTGGAGAAAAGGTAGAATACAATCCTAAATAAATGTATAAATACAGAAGATCACATTAATCTTGTTATTGATTTGTACACGTACAACAGTAAAGCAGATGGAGAAATATATGAACTGAAGGAAGCAAAACCCATGTATCAGGGGAAAAAAAGGTGGAAGTTATAAAAAATGTTACAAAGTGTACAAAATTTAAACAAAACAAAACATGGAGTATCCCTTATGCACTAAATCTGTACTGAAGATTTTTTTAAAAAAATAGCATAAAATAACAGAGAGCTTGATCATTCTCCATACGAATATCCTGAGATTCCAAATATTTAAGAGTACTTAAGTGGATTGTTGTTGCTGACTCTGCTTTTTTGGCCTGTTCTTTCAACCATGAGTTGGGAACCCAGGGGACCAGAGGGACCTCAAACAGATAAGGATTAGCTGGTTGTCAGCAAAGAATCTTCAGTCACTCAGTCTAAAGAAATGGGTGTTGGGAAACATGCCTATTTCTAACTAAGCTCTTAAAAATCTTGTTGAAGGACAGTATGTACTCAATCAAGTTAATGGTACATTCCCAACAGAATTCCAGCCTTTGGGGGTGGGAGGGAGGAGAGATTTGTTTGAATATGTTTCTTCCCTACTGATCTTCCTTTCTTGAATTTAGGTGTCTGATCAGATGATGTGAATTGACATTGGAAAATATTCTTGGATCATTCATTTTTAAGATATGCATTTCCTTTAGCTCTCTTCAGATGATAATAGAAAAACTCTTGGAAGGAAGGAAAGGATGATGAATGGAAAGTGTTTGATCAATGTCTTTGCCTTTAAGTTCCAATAGCAATTCACTACTTCACCTCTGACTATTAAGAATTCTGGGTGCCTTCATATTGGCCTCAGGAAACAAGTCATAAATCCACTGAGAAAACTCAAGAAGCTAGTATTCCTAAAAACCGTATTTCTTCCACAGAGAATATGTACACAGTACATCCAAAAATTTTACTTGAGACAATGGTATAGCTCCTTGGGCTATGAGTTATGCAGATAAATTGATCTTCCAAATAAACCCCCCACCCCTCAAAAAGCCAGTGTTCGTACTTCAGATCAAACTTGTGGTTTTAGTACAAAAGTTTATTGAATTTTTCAAAACTTAATAACAGTAAATTGGCTGAAACTGATCATGTATCAGTGCTCGGTACTCTGCTTCATGAAATGATTGTAACAGCAGTCATCTCATAACGACAGTCACATGATTCCTGGAAGAAGCAAAAAAAATCCATTATATCACAGAGTATATTAAAGGTACTGAAAGCATCTAAAAATACTTTGAGTAAAGCCCACATCTTACTGAAGTTGATAACAAAACTCTCATAAATTTTTGAGTATAGAGTTTAATGTTAACATAGTATGTACCAAGCTTTTTGATCTGTCCGCACTCCAAGACTGCTTGGAAAAGACTATAGGTCTGAAATATAGCTGATGAGAACAAGGTCAGAAGTCAATTTTCTGTATTTGTATTTCCTTCCTTCTTCCTTCCTTCCTTCCTTCCTTCTCCCTCTTTTTTTTAAAATCTACTTTTACTTCGTTTTCTTTTCCTACTATTTTGTTTAATTTGGTGGGCCACAATGGCAGTGGGGGGGGGACACAGAGGGGAAACTCCAGGCCAAAAACTTTCTGTAAACTGAAATTCCTTCAAGACTTGTAAATTCCTTCAACACTTGTGGCTGTCTTGGATATAATATGACATTGATATACATGTGATATAACAGACATCTCTGAAACCTGGTGGGATGAGACTAATGATTGGAATGTAGTAATAGAGGATACAATCTATTTCAGAGAAATAGACCAAACAGGAAGGGAGGAGGAGTAGCATTATATATCAGTTATGTTTACACCTGCGAGGAGATCCATGATTTAAATCCTGGAAGCCAGGTTGAGAGCATCTGGGTAAGAATTAAGGAGGAGAGGGAAAAAAAAAACAGGGATGTCATTGGAGGGGTCTACTATAGACCCCCAAACCAGGTTGAGGACTTAGATGAGGCCTTCCTGAAACATATGACCACACATTCAGAAAAAAGAGAGATAGTAGTAATGGGAGAATTTAATAATCCTGATATTTATTGGAAGTCAAATTCTGCCAAATATATCGGGTCCAACCAATTCCTCAATTTCCTTGCAGACAATTTCATTGTCAAGAAGGTGGAAGAGGCAACAAGGGGATAAGCTATCTTTGACCTGATCCTAACCAACAGTGATGACCTGGATAATGGGGTGAAAGTGGAACAAACCTCAGGTGAGAGTGACTATGTTCTCCTGGAATTTGTTATACAATGGAAAGGGAAAGCCAAGCATAGTCAGACTCTCATTCTAGACTTTAAGAAAGCTGACTCCAGTAAATTTAGGGAAATATTGGGTGCCATCTTGTGGTCAGGCATACTAAAAGAGGAAGGGGTTTATGACAGATTGGAGTTTCTTAAAAGTGAGTTATAGAAGGCACAGTTTCCAACAATTCTATTGAAGAGGAAAAATGGGAGGTATATAAAGAAAGCAAGATGGATGTCTAAAGAACTTTCAATTGAATTAAGATTTAAAAGGCCATGTACAAGAAATGGAAAAAGAGGAAATCACCAAAGAAGAATTCAAACAAATAGCCAGCACATGCAGGGAAAAAGTAGAGAAAGCTAAAGCGCAGAAGAAGTTCATACTTGCTACAGAGGTTAAAAACAATAAAAAAGGGCTGTTTTGGTTATGTCTGTAACAAAAGAAAAAACAAGGAGATGGTAGGACCACTGTGAGGAGAAGATGAAGCAGTGGTAACAGGCAACAGAAAAAAAAAGAAAAGGCAGAACTACTCAATGCTTTCTTTGTTGTGTTCTTCTCCCAAAAGGAAAATAATGCTCAACCAGGGGAAAATGGAGCAGATGATGTGGTACAGAAAATGAAGCATAAAATAGATTATTCTAAATAAATTCACGTTTTCAGGGTCAGATGAGCTACATCCAAGGGTATTAAAAGAACTGGTAAAAGTAATTTCAGAACTATTGGCAATATTCTTTGAGAATTCTTGAATAACAGGAGAAGTCCCAGAAGACTGGAAAAGGGCAAATGTTGTCTCCATCTTCCAAAAGCGGGGGGGGGGGGGGGTCCCAATTCCCACCAAGTCAGCTTGACATCAATACCAGAAAAAGTCTCAGAACAGATCACTAAACAGACCTGTAAGCACTTAAACAGAGCTGTAAGCACTTAGAATGGAATATTGTAATCACTAAAAATCAACATGGATTTCTCAAAAACAAGTCAAGCCAGACTGATCTGCTCTCTTTTTTGGAAAGAGTTACAAGCTTGGTGGATGATACACTATGTGTAGTGTAACTTGATTTCAATAAGGCCCTTGACAACATCCCCATACTATTCTTGCAAACAAGGTAGTAAAATGTGGGTTAGACAGGGCCTGAATGGGACAAGCAAAGCTTAGACTTCAACTCCAAGCCTTCTAACCAGCTCAGCTAAATAGAAACCTAGCTGGGGGAGGGAGGAAAAGCAAATAAGGCGGGCCAAAAATCCCACATCACTAGCGGAAAGCAACAGACTACGGCCTGGTAGGCCTTCAGGATAAGGCCCAGATTGAAAGGCCTGTATAAAACAATGGCAAGGCCTAGCAGGCTTCTCTCCAACCACAATTCCATACATGTTGCTAGACTTCTAATCCCGTCGTGGCCAAGGCAGGCCAAGCAGTCCCCAATTACAACCAGGACCTGTAGGCCTCTAAGCAGCCAGCCAGCTGTACAAACCAAGCAGGCCTAAAGGACAACACTAAGCCCAATAGGCCTCTAATGGGCCACATGGTAAGTAGGTCACACAGGCCCTGCACCAATAAAAGACAAGGTAAGGCTCAAATTGAGCACATGGCCAAGTGGTTGATAGCTCTCTTATGATAGTCTCAAAATCTAACAATTAAAAACTTAGAAGCCCAGGCAAAATAATAAAAAACAATAAATAATAATCAATCCCCCACAGTTGTTTAACAGGGGCAGCATGGATCTCTAAACACTGAAGCAGCTTCCGGAAATCAACCCCTATCCAAAGCCTGACAAATCCTAATGCTAGGAGCATCCTTTGCTTCAATGCTATGAAGAACAGAGAGGCACGTGAGGGGGTGATCAGAACTTTAAATAGCCTACAACTCTACCCCCAGCACCTGGTCTCTACCACAGAGGGTGTCAAAGTCCTACCCTCTGAAGCGGCGTCTTTTGCCATGTGAGTCAAAGTCGGTATTGTGCTTAATTTTCTTGTAGGATGGAACAACACTGATATGAAGTAAATTATTTGAAGACCTGACCAATTGTGTCCTACCTTTGGAAGGAGCTTATGATTTTGACTTTTGTTGCCCCTTATTAATATGTGCTATTGCTTTTCTGAGAATGTTAATGAGATATTGAATGATTTCCAGGAGAGCAAACAAAATAATTGCTGCTGCAAAGAGATCAAGTTCTCAGGGAAAGGTAAGTTGCAACAGATGCTCACTTGCATAGGTAGTATTGAGTTCAGTCCAAATCAGCTTTAAAGGGATCAAATGGTTTTTGAAGGTGTCAGGTACTAAGACAGATAACAGTCTGAATTAGCTTTTTCCTTTCAGATTTGGAGTACAGTCAGAAATAATTGAATAAAGCAACTGAACAGATCTGTTTACAAGTAGAAACTGGATCCCAGAATTTATAATAGATTTAATTAAAATAAAACAAGTTAAATAGGACTATAAAATTAAATAAAATTATGAAATAAATAAAAACAGATTTAATAAAATCATTGAAAAAGGTATTTGTATGAATGAAACACTTGAATCAAATATTTGTATGAATCAATACTTTAGGCTTCCACCTTCATCAATGATGTCAAAGAGCATCCAATGACAGTTACAGAATTCCCAGGATGTAAGCATGGTATCCATGTTGCCTATAACATTAATGGATACCATGTTTTCTCTATAGGAAATGTCACTATGTTGGAAAGGCTGCATCTCTTACAATTGAAATATATTTCCTTTTTTAAAAATAATATTTTTATTGATTTCTTTTTTAAAACACTAATGTTCTACAAATATATGGAAAAAATAAAAAACACAAAGAAAACATAAAGTATCAGAATTAGAAATTTAAAAACTAAATAAAAAAGAAAAGAAAAAGAGAAAAGAAGAGTTTACTTCCATTCTTCCTTTAAATGTATAACACTCAAATTGTTCCAAGCCTCTCAAAGATAATATCCAGTGATTCACTTCTTTTCATTCCCCCTCTTCAAAAAAGAAAAAGAAAAAGAAGCATTATTCTATCTAACACGTCTACCATGATACATCAAGGTTACATCCTATTACATGTTGCATTTGCGTGTTAAATGACACTGTGTTTTCTAATCTTAATACTAGATGCTATTTGCTGCTTAATTAGATGGTATTAATCTTTGATATTTAAAATTGTAAGTCTTTCACATTTTATATACCATCACCAAATCCAAATGTTTCTATACCACTTCATATCCTTTTTCCCAATTTATTATCAAATCCAGTTATCATTTTCTTATAACTTCACCCATTTCATAATCTTGGCCCTTTCCACATTACTGTGATATGGTGCTATTATTCCATTTTCAATGTCCTATGGAATCTTGAGGTTTGCAGTTTAGGGAGGGACATTTAGAATTCCTAGCCTGAGGGCTCTTTGGCCTCAGTAAACTACAACCCACAGGATGTTGAAAGTAGAATAATAGCACTATAACTAGGAAAGGCCCCTAGTTTCAACCATCTCTTTTTTCCCCCATTTCATATTAAATTTGACTCTTCTCTTCATTTGCAGCCATGATATCCCTGAATTCATTTGTAAAAAAGATTTTTTTCTAGTTCCTTTGTTTTGTTATTGAGTGCCCTCAAGTAGTTTTTGAGTTATGGTGACCCTAAGGTCACCATACAACCTATCATGGGGTTTTCTGGGGCTTAGAGTTTGTGATGCCTCAGGGTCACCCAGTTCATTTCCATGGCTGAGTGCAGAATTGAACCCTGGTCTCCAGCATCATAGTCAAACACTCAGATTCCTTTCCTTACACTTTATTAATATTTCCAAATTCTTGCCACTTGCTGTTTCAAAGTGTCTTGAAACAGAGCACTTTTCCTTTTGTTTTTTTTCCTCACCCAATCACTCAAAACAGCTAATCATTTCAATAAATCAATCAGTTCCATTCTACCATCAATGTAAATTCCTTACAGCTCAATTTCAGATTAGTTTTCTCCTCCCCCACCACCACTGTATTCCTCATTTCACACAGCAGAACTTGACTTTTCATCTCCTACCATGCAATAAGATTTTCAACCTCCTTCCCTTCCATTTAGTCTCACAATACCCCCCTCTGGCATTACATTCCTTGCACAATTCTGCCTTGATCTCTTTGACATCATTTCTCAGGTTCTCCTTCAAACTCCTCTTCAACTTTGGAAGTCCCTCTTCTCTCCAGAAACATAGTTCCCCCAGCATCCCCTGTAAAAAAAAAAAAAAAGTCCTGGGAATTCCTGGGAAGCCTCTATCTTTCATTCAGTCCAGCAGTTACTGAATTAGCAGTTCAGTTCTTCTCTCACCTAGCCAAATACATCCAGGAGTCAGTCTTATCAGCATCAAAGAGATTATGCCTGGACTTTCTCATGCTGTAGTTTCTCCTTATTAAAGTCCAATTGAGTCATACAAATGAGATGAAATTGTCTGACCATGAAAATATATTATTCTAATTCAAACATGCCAACTCCCCCGTCTTCTTATTTGACCAGCTGTTATGGGGTAAGTACACTTATTTGACTCTTGGTTGCAGAATGAAGGTGACTGAGGAGGCTTATGTTGTTGTTCTGTTTTAATCAGAAGAATTATTCCCTTTAGTAACTGCAAAACTTTGTCTGAGTTCTTTATTTTAAAAAAGAGGTTGCCAGCATGGACTGTCAGAGCCTGAGTTGCACTTCACTCCTAGGGTAAAGGATGCAACTCCCTTCATCCTCCTCATTCATTATGTATTTACTCATGACTAAACACAACTAATCAGAATTCAAGGCCCTTGTGGGTTATCCGCAGCTCACCATCTTATTCAGGGCAAGTTTTTCTCCAGCCAGAAATCCCTCAGGATGACACTTTCACCATGAAAGCTTTCCTCACTGCAGAGTTGCAGCAAGCAGTGTCTACCCACAGTCCTGCCAGAATCCATCTTTCCAGAATTAAGATATCTTTCATGAGATCTTTCCATCCTTTTTGTCATGAGTTCTGATGTATGGTTCTTAAATCTTATGTGAAAACTGTTTTTTTTCCCCTGACATATCTCATGGTGGTCCAAGGTGCTGCTAATCACACACACACACACACACACACACACACATATATAAATAACATTTGTGGAATTACATGACATATTTCAATTGATGTGATAGATCTGATCAGTGCTTCTTCTTTTGAATGTTGAAGTCTCAACCAGATATTCATAAGTGATGGAATGCTTTGAAGCATAGGGATATAATCACAATTTTCACTTGGTACACTGATTTCAGTCCTCAGCAGCAGCTTCTTTAGAGTAAATGGCTGGCATAAAACAACAATAGGAGGCACATTGCTTGCTTTAGAATGACACAATAAATTGTCTAGCATTGAGTAGTTTTCTTTAGTTCCATAGTTGTATGGTTATAAATGTTTGTAAGTTTCCTTCTCATAGGTAAAACCAAATAATTATACCTTTTCTTTCCCCACGGTGAAAAAGTTCTCAAAAATTGTGTGGTTTTCAAGGACTCTTTATCAAACAAAACCAAAACAAAACTACCATGTATCAATTTTTGTGCAGAAATATTATTTTCTGCAGAAAATCGTGTTTTATGTGCAGGGGACATGCTTTCTGTAGGAAAAGACTGTGGGAAAGAAATTCTGTGGGGAAAATTCTGTGGGGGAAAAAATGGCTGACATTCTTTCAGTAATTATGAAATCATAAGCTGGATTAATGTGCATGTAATTGCTGGGGTTCACATTTACATTCACAAACAACCAAATATGAACTGAAAATTCTACCATTTCAGCCTGGCAGCACATTAACTAAAGGGTTTCCAAGTCACTGAAGATTGTGGCACTGCAAAATGATGTCTAAAGTGCTGTCCCAGTCATGGGGAACATTGAGATAACCTGTTGCAGCAGAATCCTGAAGACTTTTTACAGTTGCTGGATCTTGACATACCACAAAATCGGAAGACATCGTAATTGGAAGACATCATTGGAAAACATTATTCCCAATGCCACAGTCTTCAGTGTCTTGGAAACCCTTTAGTTGATGCGCTGCCAGACCAGAAAAAAAGTGGGTTGGAGAGAATGCAGTATCATCAGATATAACACATTTGCTGTCAAGTTTTTCTTTAATCTAAACCTCCAGAAATGTCTCTACCATTAAGCAAGTGAGGCAAGGCACCTCTTGGAAAGTTATTTATTTAAGTAAAAATTCATTATAGAACATAGTAACTGGAATAAAATTACTGTTAATGGTACAGAAATGATTTTGCAACTCATTCCTTTACTATTCCTTCCTTATATTTTTATTTCCTATTTGGAAGAAGAGAATAACATTGAAAAGGGGAAAAAATTTTCTTAAAATAAAAAAAAATGCTCCCCAAAAGGTTTTCTAACCTGCAAAATACTAATGAGAAAATGCAAGTAGTAAGTGCTACTTGTTGGGGCGGGGGGGGGGCAGCAAGAGCTCTACTTTTAATCATATTGTTTGACAAAGAATATTGTTATGTGTTCATTACATGAAAAGTGTTGTGTTACAAGTAGTGTCAATATCTGTAACGTGTTACATTCAGCCTCTGACTGTGGCAGCTGCAGGCCCAGTAGTGGCAATCCCCTAACTGTTCTTCCTGAGATTGGTTGGTTGGTTGTTGGTTGGTTGGTTGGTTGATTATTTATTTATTTATTTATTTATTTATTTATTTATTTATTTTTGATACCAACATGTTTATTTCCCTCATTCTAACTAAAGATACTAGATCTGCACACAATAAAATTAACTTAATCAACTCAAACCAACGTAAACAATAGCGTGATTTTAAAATGTTACAAACTTCAAACAATTTAAAAAGTTGAGTTCTTAAGGTTTTTAAATGATGCATATGTGCAGATTTGTATAAAACCAGTTAGGCCCCAGAGGCTTTAGTATTAATTTTTGGACATATTCATTTAAAATAAGTAATCCACTTTGGATCTGCCTTAGAGTCTTCATTTCTGACATCTCTATTGAAATGGACAGCACCTGGTTCTAATTTTATTTTTTTATTTTTTTATTTTAAAAAAGCAGTGTTTTTGCCAACAATTTCAGCAGTTAGAACTGTGTCTCATCAATTGCAATTTGACTCATACAGTCATGCCAAATTGGCTTTGTGGGGAGACACAGATTTGAAAGTGGGGTAAGGAAGCATTTTTATGGAACATGTGGGTCAATAATAAGGTTTATCTCATATAAGATATTTGGTGTTTACAATGAGTTTTTACCTTTTTCAGTTTTGCAAGAATAATTTCCACTTCATCTATCAGCTAAATGCCAAAATTGACAACTGAAATATATGTTACAATCCAGAATTGGCCCTGCAGCTTTAAGTGCATCTTGGGTTCCCATAATATTAAAGATATTAATTGAGACCAACTAAGTATCCAAATCAACAATTCATAGGTCATATATGTGTGTGTGTGTGTACACACACACACACATACATAAATGTCTGTTACCTTGAGATAAATATGACACGTGAGGTTTACAGCAAGAATGGAACAGAAAATTAGAATATCCAGTTCTGACTAATTAATGGACATTTGTTTTAACACCTATATCTAGTACAGCTATACATATCAGACTACATTTTATGCAGCAGAAATAGCATATTTCCAGCATATTGCTCATCAGACTATCTATTTAAGAAAGGGCTTTCTAAATCAGCAAATTGTTGAAGATGTAATACTGTTAATGCTTCCTTAATGCATAGGTTTTGGAGTTGTCCCATAGTAGCTATATTTTGAAGGAAGTAATCACACAAGTAATTTTGGTTTTGGAAAGTTCCTTGGTATTAAGGACATGCATGTTCTTTTGAATTATTTACTTATTTCATCAAAATTAGCAAATGGCCAGTGGAAGTGGATTTTTCATGCCCCTTTGACTGCTTAAAGGTTGATACTTCAGTACTGGAAAGATTTTTTTTTCCTACCTGTGATCCAATGGAAAGAAGATCTAACAATAATTGCACCATTTGAAAAAATGATGTCTAGATAAAATTTACAAATGGACTTCTATTAACATTTCTGCAGCTTTTACAACTAATGTGGTTATTTTTCCTCCTATTGTATTTTCATTTTTCCTGCTTTTGTTAAACTGGAACATTATTGTATGCAACTGAGTTCCACTTTAAATGTAAATAAATTTATGTAAAAAATAAACAAGACAAAACAAAACAACTTTGTAATGGGTCCAATTCACTTTTCATTCTCTAGCCAGTGAGTGAGCTCAAACCCTAAAAATTCTGGTTTATTCTTTGTGTCAAGATCTTTTAAATGGCTGAGTCCTACATAGATTTTTGACTGTGGTTTCAGAAGTAGTTTTGTCCTTTACTTGCTTACTACTGTATTTTACACATATTAAGGTATGTCATGCTTTTGGTTATCTTAAGCTGATTTTTTTCATGATCATCCAAGTTGACAGTTAAGTTATATTCTCAGCATGTTTTAGCATGCTTAATGAACTCCTAGGGGAAACCTGAAAATCTGTAACACAATTAACTTTCCATTCTCATGTAAATGAGAAGATCCAGGGTCCCTAATGGAAGCTTTTTTTTTTTTTGGTTTTTTTTCCTGGCTGCAGCTATGAAATGATACACAGAGCCTTGAGCTGAAATTTAGACTTCACTAATTTGTTCTGTGACATGGGGGAAAATGCTTTAGAGGGACATGAAACATGGTTGTTTAAATGTATCTCATGAAACAGAAATAATCACCTCTGGCAAGTCTGTCACTTGGAGAGATTATCTTTTCTTTTTCATGCTCCTAGAGAAAGAATACTCTGACATGCATTCTACAAAACCCATTGTGTGTCATATCATTTGAAAAATATCCACAGTTGAGGTTATTGATATACATGGAAAGGCCTACACACACACGCACACAAATACACACAAAATGCGTGTATTTGATTTGATATGCATATGACTCTATACTGAACTATAATAAAAAAGGGACCTTGTCAGATTATGCGAGTGTTATGATCAGATATTTACCAAAGTCACACACATTTGGTTTAGGGCTGAATAAAATTGCTGAATTTGGCTATATCAGTATATAGTTTCTTTCTTTTATTAAAAAAAAAAAAATTGGACAAAGGTTCTGAAAATTTCTCTCTCCTATTCTCATCACTTTGGAATCGAAGATAATTCACTGAACCTTATATCAAGGCAGACATAAGGAAACACATCTTCAAACAACCCAAGTTAAAGTTTGTTACCTCCAAAAGCAAACAAAAAAATGTGATAGCCACCAGTGTAGATGGCTATAAATGGGGAACTAGATAAACTCATGAAGGAAAAGGGTCATTAACTTTCAGTCATGATTGTATATTACGTTCACTACCATATCTAGTAAGATTCAGAGTATCTGTTTCTGGGAAACATGAAGAAAAGTATATGATTTCAGTCATATCCTGGTTATGGGCTTCCCATAGCCACCTAACCAAGCATTCAGGAAAAAGAATGCTGGATTAAAAAGGCTTTTGATCTAATCTAGCATGGCTTTGCCTATGTTCTTAGGAAAAGTATATTCAGTTGACCAAATTAGATCTTTCAGCCTGCAGTAACTTGGTCACTTGTATTATTCTGGTCATTGGTAAGGAGAGTTTTACCACCAAGAGTATGTTGCAGATGATGTATGCAGAATATGTCATCAGTTCTTTTAAATCCTGACCAAAAATAATAAAATATTGTTGGAACTTACCAACAAACTAGATTTTTTCCCCACGCTGTCTCCTTCTGCAGATGTCTTCTAGTTCCGCCACACTGCTTCTTCTGCGATTTTTTTCCTGCAAATTTATTAGGATAATAAGAGTGTTTCAGTAATGCCAAATAAATTATATTTGCTTTCCTGTGTATAGAGTTCACCTCCACTTAATTTTCTCCTGCATTTACACTATTTTCCCTAGTACTTGATATCCCATAGCCCACTTCCCATAGAATTCAGTTTTAAGTCTTCTTTGACAGATTTGAGATAATTAGATTTAACCCTTCAGGTGCAACCCATCTCTTAGAGCAAAAAGAGACTAGAAAGATCCAAGAAGAAAGACCTCTGGCAAGAGCTAGATTGTGGTGTAGAAAAGAAACAAAGTCTGAGGGTACAGAAAAGAAAAATGTTTTTATTCTTGAAAATATCCCAATGTGTTTGGCCATAAAAAAGCGTTTTCAGGCTGAAATATGTTCTGCCATTTTCAAGAATAAAATCATCTTTCTTTTCTATATCCTGAGACTCTGTCTCTTTTGAATACCAATAATCCATTTTTTGCCAAAGGTCCTTCATTGAAGTACTGCCCATGGCCCAGGAAGCCAAATCTTTTCCAGCTGTACCGTCTGCACAGCCACCTGTTGTTCACTTGCAATACTCTCCTGGGCTAGTTTCCTTCTCGAGGAATCTTCCTGGGCTAGTTTCCTTCTTGAGGCTAACTATGTTAAAGGTTTGGTCTGGGTTATCATTTGTAGTCACCTGACTCATAAAGAAAGGGCTGTGCTTAGTAGGCTGGATGAGTCTTTAATAGACTTTGCTGACCAACCATAGAGTAATGCGACCACACAGAGAACTAGGTTGACTAAGGGCCACTTTATTTAACATAGAACCTATTTAAACTGTGTTGAACCAGGAAAGAAGGAAGAGGCAGGATCACCTGAGGCAGACATCAATCCTTGACTTCTTCCTCTAATTCCTCTGAGTGAAACACTTGAACATTGAGGGCCACCCAATAAATGGGTTGCTTCCTGAATGGCCATCTGATGTAAGGCAGACCTATGGAAGCCCATCCCTTTAAATCACAGGACTTAAGTGAGGGTAAAGCCTCCAGGCAGGACAGTCCTAAAGGTAGTCTCCCCCCCCCCCGGGTTTAGGACTTAGAGAGGCAGTTCTAAAGCTTAGAATGCTGAGATCTTCATCATAATTCTTATTTCCTCCCCTCTATTACCTGCTAAATTATTACCTGTTTAAAGACATCACCTTAAACTAGCTGCCAAAATCCCAGAGATACAGTATGTGATAGATAAAAATCAATGAATCAATCAATAGGGGAGAATAACCTACCCAGCTCTGAAGCAACCAGGAATGCTCACACTGTACTGGACAGTGGGTTGAAGTGTCATCTAAAGAGGGAGGAAATGGGGGTCAGAGATTATGAATTCTCTAGTTCCACCCCACCCCCACCCCTGTGCTCGGCATCACAGCACTCTGTGCCTGATATAGTCATTGCATCCCTCTCCTCCATTGGTGGTCAGCAAAGACAGATCCCCCTCCTCTGTCATATCTGAGACCTTTACATTTCCATGGTCTCCAGAGCCATAGTCCAATGCTCAAACCATGCCACCACACTATTTCTCATGTATATGTATGTATATGTATGATATATCTCACATATATACAGTGGGTATATATCACATATATCTCACATATATCCATTTCACATGAAGGATCACATCCTATACCTACAATGGTGGTGATATGAATGTGGACATATTGAAAGGTCCATGTGCACATTACTGCCATTTAATATTATGGGACATGAGCATTTTTTTCCCTAATTAATAGAGGTTCCTGGAACAGTGCCTTCTCAGCTACAGAAGCTCCACTCTGTGTGTGTGTGTATGTGTGTTTGGTGTGGGTGATATAATGTTTTTGCTGTATGCCTTCAATTCACTTCTGACTAATGGAGACCTTAAGGCAAGCCTAATGTTAACCCTAAAGGTTTTCTGGGGCTGGGAACGTTGACATGCCCAAGGTCACCCAATGGGTTTCCACGGTAGGGAATCAAACCCCAGTCTCCAGGGTCATAGTCCAACACTCAAACCACTAAACCACTCCAGCTCTCTTTCTACACACACACACACACACACATTAAAAGTACATTAAAATACAGTCATATTCATGATTATGCAAATGACAGGTCCTCTGTATTCACAGTAAGTGTTCATAAAATTGTACCCTGACAAGCCTTACTAACATCTTATGATAGACCAGGGAAGAAACTGACATTCAGAATTATTTGGACTTGTCTAACTAATGAACAAAGATGATGATATGGCCTGAAATATTAATTTTCTATTTTGCTGGGCTCTGGGTTAACTATGAGTGTGTCAAGAATTGGTTTTCAATTGTGGATTGTACTGTACATACAAAAATACCAGATGTTTATGGTAGCATGAGCAGATTGCTATGCTGTTTTACAATAAACAGCAAAAATACTACAGGGTTAATGTGCTCTCTTCATGCAATGCTGGCTGTATTCTAAGGAATTTCTTCCATCTAATATATCACACTGATCAGTAGATTCAACAGTGAAAAATAAAACCAGTAAAAATATCAATATGTAATTGTTTTGTGTATTGAGTGAAATCAAAATACACTCTTTGACAAAGGAGTTCAGGCTTGTGGAATCTACTTCACTTTTTTTATAGTAGACTTCTAAGATCTAATTGGAATCTCATGGTTCCAAACACATGCATTGAAAATGAAAGAATTCTGATGTCAGGAATTTGCTTTAACAACCAGGGCAGAAGTGAATTTATAGTCCCTCAGAAATTCACTCCTAACCATTATCTAAATTTCTCTTCATGTGTGCAGTACGGCACAATCTAGGGTGAAATGGCTATCATTTTTTGTTGTTGCTTATGTTTCTCCTTGTACAGGAGACAAAATAATTTTCCAAGTATGCTGCAAATGACCTAGAGTCTTATTAGTAGATGCTGATCTTCCTCCCCTACCCAGTTCTGAGAACATTTTAACTTGTTAGGCTTATTTTGTGAAGTAAGAGGAATGAACCATTCGGCAGATGTTCATATGCTATCAACCTAATGTTTTCCCCTCCCTCTTCCTTGGAAACTCATTAAGGGCTGCTGAAGGGCACAACACTCTACATTAAACAAACAGACAAAAATCAATCACCTCCCTAACCATAGCTCCTTGGGCAAGACCCAGCGACCATTAATTTCAATATGGATTCCACCATGTCACTATGGTAATGCCAGCCAGCATTTAGTGTACATAAAAAACATATACAGGTGCTTGCTTCAAAACATTGTGGTACGTAAACTTTACAATTTTGTACAAACACATGTGTCTATATAAAAACCAATGTTTTAGATACAAGGCAGGAACCCTGGAGTGTAAAGGTTATATATATGCCCAACATTTAGATAAATAGTAACACTTTGTAGATCACTCAGATTTTTATAGTAAATTTACAACAAAGGACCTTTCCACACTGCTATTATAGCACTATTATTCAATTTTCGACATCATATGGAATCCTGGGGTTTGCACTTCAAGGAGGGGAATTTAGAATTCTCAGCCAGAGAACTCTTTGGCCTCAGTAAACTCCAAACCCCAGAATTCCACAGGATGTTGACAGGGGAATAACAGCACTATAACAGTGTAGTGCAGAAAGGCTCACAGGTATTTTGATACTTGACAGGAGGGCACAGATGGCACTCCTTTGAATCAGTAACAGCCTGTCTTACATGACAATCCTACCTTTGGAGTCAAAACATGGTGACATTGAAGGCCCATTGACAGTGCCCTACCAGGATCCTGCTAGAAAGAATGAAGTAGTATTCTCACTTTTCCTTCCCATTTTTTAAAATGATTTTCCTCCCATGAGAGGGAAATGGGAGGGGGGGAATGCTTATTGTAAAGTTCATATCCGCTTATTAAAACACTTCAAGAAAATGTTCATTGCCAAGTTGGTGACATATCACACACCAGCATGGAGGGGACAATGCAAAGTCACTACATAAAAGTGTACAAAAAATGTACAAAAATTCCACATGTGAAAGAACAGCTGTGGCTGTCTGCACACATTTGAAAACTGTACAATGTGCACAAAATATGGTTTGAAAACACTTTAGTCAATGAGAATATACCAGAACAATGTGTTCACTTTAGAACTTAAATGTAAGCATGCACACATGTTACAAGAAGAGTGTCCCTTTTTAAAAGAAAATAAATGAAGTAACCAGGTACAGATCAGACATGATTCCAGGAAGGAAGAGGTACAGCTGTTTACATATCATGCTATTCTGGTTTCATATCACAGTTTTGTTTTTCTTTTCTCTCTCACTAATTTTATGGTGCTTATTGCATTTTTCTTTTTTTCTTTCTTTTTTTTTAGGATTTTAAATGTTGAAGTTTTAATACTATTCTGTTTTAAATTGAAGCAGATCTCTCAGAGTAACTCCTGTCGTTATAAAGTTCATAAATATAACTAACAGTCTCTTTTTTTGTTGTTGGAATTGCTCTATATTCACACTTTTTAAAAGTAATTTTTAAGAAATTCATAATAACGGACAAGGGTAACATCGGTAGCTTCTTTACCATATCTTAAGAGAAAGACAGAAATAGTTCTACTTCCAAAAGCCGATGAGGTACTTTGTGTTTTCTAAATGAGGAAAACATCTCAAAGAAGACAAGTTTCTCCTCCCCACTTTTCTGTCTATCCCTTTTAAAAGAAGGCAACTCTTAATTATAGCACCTTACATGGGAAAACAGAGATAGAGGCCAGTGCGTTGAGTCATGAAGGGACAGAAAGCAAAAGATGAATAGCAGAAAGGTTGAATCAAGGCCAGTTGGGAGAAGAAACGGGGGTGGCTTTACTTATCCACCCAGATACCACACTTTGTTTTGACCACATTTCCATATTATTGGTGTATAGAGCCATAGAACATGGGACTGAAAGGGGAAACAAGATTCATGTAGTCCAGTCTCCTGACATTTCAGAAATCTACAGCTGAAGAATCCTTAAGCATCTTGCTTGTGTTTCAAAAGCTCCAGTGAAGGAGAGTCTGCCATCTTTTGAGACAGTATATTCTGCTAGCCAACATCTCTTGCCACCAGAAAGTTCTTCCTAATAGTCATCCAGGATCTCATATAATTACATATAATTTGTACCCATTGGCCTGTGTCTTATCCTCAGGAGCAGCAGAAAAGAAGCAATCTCCACTTTCTACATGACATGCCTTCAGGTCTTTGAAGATGGCTATCATAGGTCATTTCTGCACTACACTGCTGTTTACTAATGTTATTTTTTCAAGATGTTAGGTTTTGTAGGAAGAGGTTGTGTGTCCTGATTTGCAGCCATTCTATGGTTATAACCCCAGGCAGTGCACCAAGACCAGGAATGACATTTTGAGGCTCAACTGGGGTTGAGTGATCAAGCCACAGTGTAGTGTTCTGCCCCCATGACATGCTTATTAACCTGGGTATCAGTGATCTTGGTTTGTTAAAGGGCAAAGCCTTATTGTACAGACCCTGTATGATCTTAAGAGTATTCAAAAAGTCAGGTGTAACCTTGATATGTTCTAGCATTTTGCTTTGCCAACTTTGGTGGGATGAGGATAATCTATGTTGCATTGGACATTTCCACACTACACCATTACAGTGCTATTATCCCACTTCCAACATCCTGTGGAATTCTAGGGTTTGTAGTTGACTGAGGCCAAAGAGCTCTCTGACTGAGAATTCTAAATGTCTCTAGTGCAAACCCCAGGATTCCACAGGATGTCAAAAGTGGAATAATAGCACTATACCATTGTAGTGCAGAAATGACCATATTGTCATGCAGTCTTCTCTTTTTCATGCTAAACATACCCAGATCCATCAACTGTTTCTCACAGATCTTGGTTTCCAGACATTTTAACATCCTGGTAGCTCTCTTCCAGACAGGATAGCTTGTAGCAGCATCACAGAGGAGGATAAAGAAGAGAATTTGGATGAATTGTGTTGATGGACTTACTCCAAAGCTATAGTAATGATACAAAATAGCAGTCTGGGATATGGGATTACAATAGAAAAATGGTACAGAATACTAACATAAATGTGGTTTTATTGTTCCACAAGGAAAGGAAAAGCATAACAGAAACTATTCTAGGAAAATATTGTGATTAACTAACAACTTACTCTTGCACTTCTTTAATGTATTTCGTATTTTGCTGAAGACCGACCTATGTCCTCATGAAAATTAATTCCTTTTCTTTTAGAAGAAAGTATAACTTTAGGTAGTTACAGTTTGGGTACCACAAGCATCAAGTCCTTTTTACCATCTATACTCAGCTTATCCATTTCTATTCTGATAATCAAAATTTACCATGTATACGATCCAACCCTGATGCACGGGAACTAGGTAATATGTCAATTGAGGTAACACTCCTGATAGATTAGATAATATAGAGTAAACAATGTAAGAGTGGGAGGGATCCCCAACCCATAATGGCACTTCTGCATTTATGGAGCAGCTCAGCCAACTTTTTGTTGAGGTGTGAATGCGAACATATCCTAACTCCTGCAATAATTGTATTGTTCCAAACAGATTCAGGAAAAGCTAACTTTTTTCATATCTGAATTTGAACATTCACGTAGCCCTATTAGCAATTTAGATTTAAAGGAATTCTGACATCCAGAAATCTGTAGATTTGTTCCCAAACTGATAGATTTCATTCCCAAACTCCCCATATAAGGGCAACACTAGTATGAGTAGAGAAAAGAGAAAGAGAAAAGGCTATAGGTAAGTGTGGAGGGGGCCTGGCCTGCTTTTCCTTCTCACAGGCCCTTTTCGCACTGCGTTTCTTAAGCGAAAGGGTCCGTTGAGAGTCACTTAAATGTGAGGAGCGGTCTGCATGACGCACTCACATTTATATGATGCTCAAGAGCGTGACGTGAACCGCTAATGGATTTTCTTATTTTCAGCTTCAAGCTGAAAATGCCACGCGGTTGCACAATGCTCAGGGGCGTGGAGTGCACTTACCTGCTGTGCGCAGCCTCCTCAGCCACGCCGGTCACGCTTCCTGCCTCAGCGCAAGCCTTCAACTCCCAGGCTGCGCTGCGCTGCGGTAGGAAAGGGTGGGGCACAGGCGATGCGGTAGGAAGGGGTGGGGCACAGGCAGGGCACTCACGCGACCAGCAAACAGCTGCGGCGCCGAAGCAGCAGGGACACGACAGCCTCTCTCAAGAGGCTGCTCCCGTGATCCCTGTGCTCCAGCACCAAGAACAGGTAAGTTGTGGAAAGGGCCACAGAGTGGAGTGGTAGCTTCATTCCTAGCCTACTATAGCACTCTGCACTCCCTTATAAAAACCTGCTTTTCCCATTAAAACCACTCCCTTAGTGCATAAAGGGTAAAGCTTCTCAGTTGTTATTTAGAATAATTTACTGATCTGTGATAGCATGTTACTAACTGATTAGAACTAATGAAAAGTACTCTACTGAGTCAGAATTCATAAAAATATAATGTGTTTTTTATTAAAATAACAAACAGGGGAAAAGTATTGGATGTCATAAGTAATTCCAAGCAATACACGACTTCAAAAGGTATTTAACCAGTTTCTTATAGCTGTACTCAATCTACAGACACAAAACTTTCATATACCTGCAGGTCTTTGACATCCGTTTTGCTCAAAGACTTAATTCCCAAGTCTAGATCACACCTTCTTACCCAACGCAAAAATGGTTTGGTTTCTCTCTCTCTCTCTCTCTCTCTTGACCTTTGAGAAGACAACCACACTTCTTCAGACAACTCCCCTGGCTGACTATAGAGCTATATCTTAAAGCTCTCCCTCTCTAGAAATCTCACTAAAGGAATCTCAAAAATCCCAGTCACTGTGCCTTATATACAGACCTTCTACTCACAAACCTCAGCCTCTCCCTCTCGCCATTGGGTGGAGTTTCTCTCATACTGAGCCACTTTGGTTACTTGGCAACCTGTTGCTGGGGCTGCCCTGCCACTCAAGCTAGCTACACCCCCAGGCTCTGTTACAGTAAGCAACAATAACCATACACTTACAACATATTTCTAATTCTTTAGTAAAGCCCACAATTACCTCAGGTCAGGATTTCAAACTTTATTTTTAATTTCAGACTTAAAAACTGGTTCCCATAATGGCAGGCCTAAAGACTGATCTAATGATGGTTACAATTACCATGGATAAGTTGATTTACCCTTATGTTTATTTTCTTATTATGTGAGGAAAACACAAGAATGCTTGTGTTTATTGATATACTATCAATACCTGAAGACTTAAACAAGGAGTGAAAGGGTTACTAATGAGACAATATATGATGTTCTTTGTCTGTGTGGAGGGAGCAGGTGTGGTCACCACTGAGGAGGTGCATGATACCAAAGATTGACTAGATGCCAAAGGAACACTGGGACAAGTTAAAGGCCACTCATATAACAGTGCCTTTAGGTGCGAATAGTGATTTTTGCGGGTCTGTGGGGTCATTGCTTTACAGTACAAACAGGACCCAATACTGTGACTCTCTCCCAGGCACAACTGACAAAAGGAGTGCCTATTCATGCTTGGAAATTTTGCTCTACACTTGGATCACTTTTTAAACAATCTCGATTGTGCACTTATCAAACATGCTGAAATAGACATCTTACCAACATGCTGAGTAGCCCTAAAAAGGAAAGGTCAAGGAAAGTGAAAAACAGTCCAGGTGAAAGCCAAAAGAATGATGTTACCAGAGCCAAATCAGAGAGGGAACCTGAAAAGTAAGAAGTCCAAATCAATATTATCAACTGAAGAAGGCAAATACACAGCTCAATGTTCCTTCTGATGCTGCTGCAGTGGCAGACAAAATGGAACTGAGGGTTTGAGCAGGAATCAAGGCTGGTCAGAAGGTACCAGTGGAAGAGGGACCACCACCAAAATGGTTGGATAACAGCTGTAGAAGGTTTCAAACAATGCACTGCACAAGAACAGTAAGCCCCATTTGTGTGAGTCACAGACACCACAAAGAAGAATCAAGATCACTGCTACTATAATTCACTGAATAAAATCTTTTGGCTTAGGACATTTTAAATTAGGAGAGGATAGTTCCAAATCTTCATCTGATTACTGAATCAACAGGTAATCTTAGTCAAGCAATTTGTTCTGAGCCTTGGTAGACCATAGACATAAAATGGTATAAAACTACAGGTATCTATTTGACATTATTTTATTCTTGATTTCAAATTGAAAAATCATTGTTTCAGTGGGCTATAAATGTGGACTTTTGGTGGTATGACGAAGGAACACTGTGTGAAATCACTATTTTTAAAAGTTGTGTGATATTATTTCTTGTCATGTCTTTTTCTCTTTAGCTTTTGTCTTCCTAGATTAGTAATGTATTTTCTATTCAACTTTCTGATCCTTTTTCACCCCCTAAACTGGCTAACAGTAAAAATCAGAATAAAGTAAAATATAATTGAAACCTGAGGAGAGATTTAAATTGCAATGTAAAAAAAAAGGATTTGTATATTTATTACATTTACTAAATGGATGATTCCCCCCCCCGCCAAACGAAAAAAGGATCAGGTCACAGGTCACAGAGACATATAGTTAATGAGATCTAGTTCCATGCTTAACGTTGCTAAAATAAATGGAGTCATCTGAGTGTGAAAAAGGAAGAGAGATATGTAAATGGAGATGGAAATATTTTAAGGAGGAATACATCAAGTTGTTGAAACAGGAATCTATTATATTACATTTTATAACAATTGTCCACAAAAACATATATCCACATATAAACACTCTGTGAGTAATCTGCTGAGCCAAACAGAGAAGGTGGAATACTTGATAGTTAATAAAAGTGAAATAGGAGAAAGGTCAGGCATTCTCAGGGTATGGTAGGGCATCCATTGAGTGGAATGCCATACGGCAGTGGTACAAGGATGGGAGCCCAACAAGGAGACCATGATAAAATTTCAACTATATGTACTAACCAGTTGCCAATGTGTTTCTTCAGTATGCTGATATTGTCACAAATTTCTCTTCTAGTCATAAAGTTTGCTTTAATTTTAACTAGACGCTTTTTGCTCTGTGCTCAGATTTTATTTTTTTCTAAACACAGTACTTTCTGGGTAACTTTTAGCTCTTAAATTTGTCAAGTGAAAGGGGTGCTTGACTATGAATATCTCATATGTTATCTGACAAAAGTATCCATATGTCAAATTATTGTTCATATACACCATGGGGTCCAGCCTTTTCTGTGGACAAGGAGGCAAATTTGGAATGTCAAGAAATAGTCAATAGTTTCCAGGGAGGGTCTCATTTTGAAGTTTGCTGCTATGGGGGTGGGGGGTGGGGGTGGAGCACATTTTACATAAAGGAAAGCTTGGGAAACTAACAAACAAATAACCTGTCGGTAAGAAAAAGGTATGATCAGAGAGCCCAAATTAAACTTTTTCCTTTGAGACCACCATTTTTGCTTTAGTGGAAGAAAAAACTGATATACCTAAAAGCTAAGTAATGTCTGCAAGGATCTGGATACATAGAGTAGGTGGCACCTGAGACACAAAATATAATCCAGTGCCTTAATCACAAACTTCTCTCTGTCCTCCCTGCATTCAGAATCCACTCTTCCTTGCACTTCACCTTACTTCTTCCCTACCAGTTTCATCTGACTTGTGTTCACAGCACTCAGTTTTGATTCATTCAACAGAGTTTCTCTTTCTCTCTCTCTCTCTCCCAGCATAATTTCTCTTTTAGCCCATGTAGGATTACTGTACCTATGTAACATAAGAAGTGGGCCATAGTACTTCTTGTAATAAACAAATAGAATGAAAATATTTCAGGACAAGAGTGGAAGAAAATCCCATAAGTTTCTTCCTCTATACTACTGATAAAACTATCTTGGTATGATTTCTTTTTTAAAAAAAATATTGATAAAATAAAGATTATTACGGAGCATTAAAATAACAGAAGGTGGCAACCTATTAGAAAGTAAGAGATCAAAATAAAAGGGAATGCAAATAGGGAGGGCAATGAGACAATAAAACAAATAAATAATGCCAGTCATTAGACAGATCTACTAATTTGGATTGCATGAGGCAGGTCATCCCTCATTGTGATCTAAAATTAAGGTGAATTCACATAGAGTGATGGATTAGAAGACAAAGAAGCAGCCTACACAGGACTAAGAATCCTGCTGTGCTGTCTCATACAAAATGAATAACGGTGTTATATTATTAAGCCACCTACATTTTTCATGTGCGTGCTGGAGATTAGAAAATATAAGCAAATCATCAATAAGAACGTTTTGCTACTAAGAATGTTTCTTTGGCTGAATGTTCCATTAATGTGGAAGCCCATACTAAACAAGTGTGGTCATGTCCTGGCAGTTAATATCTCATTGCTTTGTGAGAAAAGCCTCAGGATTCTGGAAGTCTATGTAAGCCTTAACAATGTGTTCCCTGCTTGACTTAAGGGGTATGTATCAATGCTATACAAAGATAGACAATTAGTTGAAGTCTATGATTCCTATATTAAAAAAGAAAAAAAGAAGAGAAAAAAACACTGACTTACTGAGCAGCATTACTAAAGTAATGGAACAGTTGGTTGCAAAGCTGTTCTTTTTCTATTATTTAAACATTCCAATTTAAGAACAAAGAGTTGGGTCCTGCTCTGGTCCTGAAATAACTTGGGCTAGTTGAATTAATTTGTTAAATATTTTCTGAATATCTGAAAACTTATTCAGGTTAAGGATTGTTTCCAAAACGTAACAAGGACACAAGGAAACTCAGAAGTAACTCTTGCTGAATTCAGTGGAGATTACTCCTAGGTAAGTTGTTTTAAGACTGGAGCTTTATTATAACAACTGTAATAGTATTTTGGTGGGAGCGATTATAAGCCAAAGCATACTAGGGTCTTTTTCTAACTGTGCTAATCCAAAAGGGGGAATTGTACAGGATGTAGTTTGTGGTGGTCATCCTTGCACCACTAAACAAATCAGAACCAGCTGGTGGTATGCAAACCAATGAGATCGGAATCTACTTTAGGCTCTAGTAAAAAATGTAAAGGAGCTATCCAAGGAACTGAAGGAACCCTATCCCTTAAAACATCATCACATTAAAACCAAAGGTGTATCTGCTGATATGGAAGCCCACCAGTTGTCACTGCATCTGATATAGATAGCAAAGTCTGTTTTCATTCAGTGGTTCAACATCGAAAAATATGTGATTAGATATATGTTGGGCCACTGTATACAGCATAAGTACAATGATTAACTAATAGATCATTACACTTTATATACCATATGCACATGGATGCTTAACAAGGTACAATGTGCTTCGGAAAGCAAAAACTGCTATGCAGCTTACTATATGGAAGATTAGGTAGTCAAATGGCATGAAAACATCAGTGTGTTCTTTGAAAATATGGTATTATCCAATGACGATGAGCCGGTACTAAGAAAATATTTACCAGGCAACATATATGGGCAAAAATCTATTGATGCTTTAACTTTTCACACTGGGTGAACTTTAATATACTTTCTCGCCTATTTCTGATCTTATTCTACATGTGGAAGCTCTAGGTGACAGAGTGTTGGCTAACAGCTCTTGAAAGCATCACATGATAAGCATTCATTAATAATGCATCTTTACAAGAAATTATTAAAGAACAGAGATACACTCCCCTATCGTTTCATCAATATGCTAAAAGCATTTATAAGTGCTATCTTCATTTTAAGTTTAGAGCTAAGAGTGCATTAGTCTACTTTTACATGTTTAGGCTAGCTGTACTCATAAAGTGTATATATTAACAATAACCTACAGGAAACTACAGCCTAGTTCTTAGTCCATCATTGAACATCTCTGACTTGTAAAGAAGTTTCCAAAAATATCAAGAGGACTGAAATTGTATTGTGACCAACTTCAGATGGAACATAACAAGTGTCTGTCCCATGTGTGACTGTTTTGAAGAATACTTAAGTTTATTATGGGGGGAAAAAAAGTGGGTCATTTGTTTCAGAACAGATTCTTGTGCATGTTGCTTACCAGAAAATTGCTTTGTAAAATTCTGATGAAATTTGTCTACAGTTAATAATCTAGATTATTTTCATCTGACTTTCAGGTAGCAAGCAGCACAAATATCTAGCTCACTAAATTATAAAAGTCTTTTTTGAATGCTGGGAGAGTGGCAGCATACTCATATAATTAATTAATCAATTAATTAATCCTCGGGGGCACATAGTAATAAAGAAGTGCAATATATGGATCACGTGCAGTTCGTGAAGGCCATTTTTATGAGTACCACTTTGTTGCTCTGTCAATGATATCAAAACTGTGCAGCTGAATTGGTGTGTCCCTCTTCCCTTTTCTCTTCTACATTCACTTTTCTGACTATCTGGAGTTGCAACTTTGTCACCATCTCTGACTGTAATGCTTGTGGCTGATCTATTCATTGTTCCAGGCTACATTTGATAGACTGACCTTGACTACAGGTAGATAGTCCACCCTAGGTTTTCCATTGGAAAATCTAAAAGAGTTTGCCTGTGGTCTTGTATACAGAAGGAGCTGTACTGTTGTTGTTTTGTTCTTTTAAGTCATTTCTGATTTATGGTGACCCTAAGGTAAAGTTATTATGGGGTTTTCTTGCAAGGTTTCTTCAAGGGAGCCATGTCTTTATCTTTCTTTGAGGCTGAGAAAATGGGAGTGTGAATTGTCCACCCAGTAGATTTTCCTGATTGTGCAGGGATTCAGACCCTAGTCTGCACAATTGTAATCCAATATTCAAACCACTACACCACACTGACTCCTTTAGGTATCTAACAAGCCTATATTCTAACGAGACTTTGGACCTTTCTGCACTACACTATTATAGCGCTATTATTAAAATGATTTTCCTCCCATGAGAGGGAAATGGGAGGGGGGGAATTATTCCACTTTCAACATCCTATGGAATCCTGGGATTTGTAGTTTAAAGAGGGGCATTTGGAATTCTCAGCCAGAGAGCTCTTTGGCCTCAGACTAAACTAGAAAGTCCAGAATTCCACAAGATGTTGAAAGTGGAATGATAACATTATAACAGCGTAGTGCAGAAAGGCCCTATATTCTTGTTCCCAAGAACTCTGCCACTAAACACAAAACTGGCTATTGGGTTTGAAGGAGAATCATACTATAGGGCCAATAGAAGGAGTTGCAAGAAGTTTCTAGTCCATTCCCCTGCCCTGCAGGAAAACACAACTAACACATCCTGAAAGATGCCTATCCAATATCTGTTTAAAGGCTTCCAAAACAGGACAGTCCACCCACTTCTGCCTCCAAAGGCAGTTTGTTCCACTATGAAATGGCTTTTATGATCAAATCATAGAAATGTAGAGTTGGAAGAGACCACACGGGCCATCCAGTCCAACCCCCTGCCATGCAGGAACACCCTCAAAGCACTCCCGACAGATGGCCATCCAGCCTCTGCTTAAAAACCTCCAAAGAAGGAGACTCCACCACACTCCGAGGCAGCAGATTCCACTACCGGACAGCCCTGACTGTCAGGAAGTTCTTCCTGAGGTTCAAGTGGAATCTCCTTTCCTGCATCTTGAATCCTTTGCTCCTTGTCCTGGTCTCTGGAGCAGCAGAAAACAAGCCCTCTCCCTCCTCTACATGGCATCCCTTCAAATATTTAAACATGGCTATCATGTCCCCTCTTAACCTTCTCTTCTGCAGACTGAACATACCCAGCTCTCTAAGTCTATCCTCATAGGGCATGGCTTCCAGGCCCCTCACCATTTTGGTCACCCTCCTCTGGACCTGCTGCAGCTTGACCATGTCCTTCTTGAATTGGGGTGCCCAGAACTGGACACAGTATTCAAGATGAGGTCTAACCAAAGCAGAGTAGAGTGGTACCAGTGCCTCCCTTGATCTAGACACCATGCTCCTATTGATGCAGACGAGAATTGCATTGGCTTTCTTGGCTGCCGCATCACACACACAATGACTTATGTTCAGCTTGTGGTCTATTAAAACTCCTAGATCCCTTTCACACCTACTGCTATCCAGCCACGTGTCCCCCATCCTATATTTCTGTATGCCTTTTTTTCTACCTAAGTGTAGGACCTTACACTTCTCTCTGTTGAATTTCATTTTGTTAGCTTTGGCCCAGCTCTCCAATCTATCCAGGTCATTTTGAATTTTGATCCTGTCCTCTGGCGTATTAGCCACCCCTCCCAATTTGGTGTCATCTGCAAATTTGATGAGCATGCCCTCTATTCCTTCATCCAAGTCATTGATGAAGATATTGAACAGCACTGGGCCCAGGACAGAACCCTGTGGCACCCCGCTAGTCACTTCTCTCCAGGATGAAAAGCAGCCATTGGTGAGCACCCTTTGGGTTCGGTCGGTCAACCAATTACAAATCCACCTAACGGTAACCCTGTGCAGCCCACATTTTACTAGCTTCTTTGCAAGAATGTCATGTGGAACTTTGTCAAAGGCCTTATTGAAATTGAGAAATGCTACATCCACAGCATTCCCTTCATCTACCAAGCTAGTAACTCTATCATAAAAAGAGATAAGATTAGTCTGGCATGACTTATTTTGAGAAATCCATGTTGACTTCTCGTGATTACCACGTTGCTTTCGAAGTGGTTAGAAACTGACTGCTTAATGATCTGCTCCAGAATCTTTCTGGGTACTGATGTCAGGCTGACTGGGTGATAATTATTTGGGTCCTCTTTTTTCCCTTCTTGAAGATAGGGACAACATTTGCCCTCTTCCAGTCTGCTGGAACTTCTCCTGTCCTCCAAGATCTCTCAAAGATTATAGCAAGTGGTTCCGAAATGACCTCTGCCAGTTCTTTTAATATCCTAGGATGCAATTCATCTGGCCCTGGAGACTTGAATTCATCCAGTGTGGCCAGGTATTCCTGTACCACCTGTCTACCTATTATGTGACTCATTTCCCCTGCTTCCTCCCCTGCTCCCCAACTGCCAGGTTGAGTGCTTGTATCCTTCTGGGAAAAAACTGAGGCAAAGAAGGTGTTAAGTAGTTCTGCCTTTTCTCTTCCCCCTGTTAGTAATTTACTATCTTCTCTGCGCAGCGGAGAAGCATTCTCCGCTGCGCATCAAAAAAATATCAAAAAAAGCATTCCTCCTAATATTTAGATGGAATCTCTTTTCTTTGAATCCATTGACTCTTATTCTAGTCTCTAATGCAACAGAAAACAAATTTGCTCCAACTTCTACATGGCATCCCTTCTGGTATTTAAAGTTGGTTCCCTTCTATGAATTAAACATAGCCAGATTGCTAAATCATTCTTCATAATGCTTGGTTTCCAGACCTTTGATCATCTTGATTGCCCCTTTCTGGACACATTCTAGCTTATCAATATCCTTCTTGAAATGTGATGCACAGACCTGGACACAATCTTCCAGCTGAGTTCTGATCAAACTAGAACAGAATGGCGCTACTAATTTTCTAGATCTGTACACTGTGCTCCAATTGACGCAGCCCAAAGTTGTATTGGCTTTTTTGGCTGCCGTGCCACAGTGCTGACTGTAATTGATGATTTACTTAATACCCTATATCCTTTTCACATGTACTGCTTTCAAGACAGGTGTCACCCTTCCTATATCTGTGCATTTTGTGTTTCCTCCCTTGATGTAGTATATTACATTTATCCCTGTTGAAACCCATGTTTTAGCTGTTTTAAGACTGAATTCTAGGATTGCTTTTAGAATCCTTTTAAAGTTTTTAATGAGCATTTAATGCATCTTAAAAATGTTTTATCTTTATGTTGTTTAAATTTGCTTTTTTTGTTCATTGCTCTTACAGTCTGAGAGACAATACAGAAATACTTAGTAATCATGACCATAATGTTGTCATTAATTTTGGCCTAGCTCTCCAATCTGTCAATGACAATTTGAATTGACCTATCAATTGGTTATTCCATCAGAAAAAGGGACTTGTTTTGAGAAACCCAAACTGACTCCTAGTAATCATATCATTCCTTTCTGTCGTGTATGGACCAAGCGTTATTAAATTGTTCTAGAATTTTTCCTGGTATTGATGTCAGCAAAGACATCAGTAATTGATACTCTTCTGATCCCTTTTGAAGATGTGGACATCTGCTCTTTTTCCTACTTCTGGAATCTTTCCTGTCCTCCAAGAATTCTCAGAAATTATTGACAGTGGATCTGAGGTTACTGCAAGTTCCTTTGGTACACTTGAATGCAGGTCATCTGGCCCTGGAGACCTGTAATCATTTAAAGTACCTAGGTATTCCTTTACTATCTCTTTACCTGTTTAGTACAGTAGTCTACTTACTGTATGATTTTTTCTATTTTCATGAAGTAGAGCACTTTTTTTTTTCCTTTTGGGAGAAGGCTAAGACAAAGAAGGAATTGAATAGTTTGAAATTCTCCTTGTCCCCATCTTCTCTACAGAGTGGTCATACTATTTCCTTGTTCTTCTTTTTGCATTAAACACAGTATTTTTTTAAACAAACAAACAAACAAAACAAAGTCCTTTTGAGTATTTTAAAAATCTCTGACAAGCCTGAGCTTGTCCTGAGCTTTAGCTTTTCTGACTTTCTCCCTAGAACTGCTGCCTATTCATTTGTATTCCTAATTCATGATTTCCTCATTCTTCCATTTTGTTTACAATTCTCTTTCAAAGTTCAGTTTATCTGAAACTGCATCCACCCTGAAACTATATCACCCTGGTTGGATGCCTTCCATTTTAATTCCTCACTGAAAGTGTTTGCAACTGTAAATTCAATACCTCACCTTTAAGAAACAATCTTGCATCATGAACTCACTTCCACTAAAACGTTTCTGAACTCATTCTGTATTCCATAAAATTTCAGCTTTCTTGAAATGAAAAGTGTATTTCTGACTATCTTTGAGTTCCCTTTTCTTGATACAGCAAATCACCAGAGGATGTGGTCACTTTCACTCAAGGATCCCACTACTTCTATCCTATTGAGCAATTCATATCTTTTGGTTAGGATCAAAACCAAAATATCTCATCTTCTTTCTCCGTTGCTTTCTCCACCTTCTATACAATGAAACTGTTTGCAGGGCTATTGAGGACTTTGTTGGATCTTGCATTCCTGGCCAATTAGACTTCCCACAAATATCAGCATGGTTGAAGTCTCCCATTACCACTGTACCTCCCCTTTTTGAATATTTGTCATTTGTTCTAAGAAAGCACCATCTAAATCTACAGTCTGGCTTGGAAGCCTATAGTAGGCCCCCAGTGTTATTTCTCTCCCTCTTAATTTTTACCCAAATTTTCTCAACATGATTTTCATGTTCTAAGTCACGGATCTACTCACAGGTGAACACATCCTTAACATATAAATACAACTCTTCCTTTTGTCCACTTTAGTCTATTTCTTTGGAATAGGTTATACCTTTCCATTACTGTGTTCAAATCATATCTCTCATCTTACCAGGTTTCAGTGATTCCCGTTAAATTGTGTTTGCCTTTCTGTGTTAAGACATCAGGTTCATCTTGGTTATTCTCCATGTTGTGTGCATTATTGTAGTGACATCTAAGACCATGTGTTGTTTTCTTTAGCTAATGCTTTGTTGTTTTTCTGCCCAGGTTTGACTTTTGCACTATTGGCCTAATTCCCCCTGTATCATTGAGGTTATTGTCTCCAGTTCTTCTTTACTCCTTGCCCTCTGGAATATCATCTCCCTTCCTACAATTCAAATTAAAGTTCTCCTGATCAGATTTGAAAGACTCCTAATATATCCATTCTTTCTTATTGCTATGAAATACAGCTCATCCCTTGAAATGAAACTTTCCTCATGAAAGTGCAGATCATGGTCAAAGACACCATTTTTTCTCTTATGGCAGAGAGTCTGTTCCACAATTTCCAAAAAAAGCTTCATTCTTCCTAATAAGTTGAAGTGGAGACAGGCAGAACTCAGGCTCCTGCATCTTCTTTTTCAACAGGGCAGCCAGTTTGTGGTTGCTGCAGACATAACCTTGTAGATTGTCCATCAAGAAAATGAACACGGCACAGATGAGTCAAGTCACTGTAACAATTCCATCACTATCCATCTTCATCTTCCATGCAGACAGCAGCACAGCTTTCCAGTAGGAGTGTAATTCTTCACCTAGCTTCTTCTTGAAAGCAGCAATGAGTAGTTTCAGCAATTCTCTTCCCATTGCAAGAAAGTCCTTGAAAATCATGCAGTTTTTGAAAGCTGTTCAAAATTTGGGACTTATTTTGTGTGAAATTCACACATGGCTGAACAAAAATTGCAGGTAGTTTTTTTGCACAGAAAACAGCATTTTCTACAGATGAGACATCATTTTCTGCATGGAAAATAATATTTTGATGCAGAAATCTTAATTCTTGTACAGAAAATGAGTTTTCCAAACAGAAAATGCTGTTTTCTATGCAAATCAACCAAGAACAAATTTTACACAGAATACATAATCAATTAGCGTTTTCCGCACATAAAACTGCATTTTCTATGCAGGAATTAATGTTTCTGTATTGAAACATTTCCCATGCAGAAAATGCTGTTTCCCACACAGAATATTATGTTTTGAATGCAAAAATAATATCCAAATTTTGTGCAGAACAGGTTCTAAACTGTGAAGATTCTCGTCAGTAGAGGACTCTTCTCAGCAGGATTTCTCAGTGTGAAAAAAATGTTTTTCAGCCATTTTTAGATTTTTTAAAAAATATTTTTGAACATTATTTCTATCCCTATTTCCAGATCTCCTCCTCAAAATCCTCCACAAATGTCTAGGAGAGAAAAAAATGTTTTGTTTTATCATGTTTTCTGAAGACCAAAGACTGAGGCAGCTATTTCCACCCTTTATAAGCCAGTGAATCACTCATCAAGATAGGGGAAGGAACAAACTGAAAAACAACAACAACAACAGCAAACATACTAGCCTCCAAAAAGCACAATTGAACAATAGATGTTGACTCCAGCCACAAACTCATCTTCTCCTATTTCCTGAAAGACTGAACTCCAGAGACTGAGACAACAGTTATATATAGTTAGAGTCTGCTAGCCCCCCTCCCATCCCAGTAAATGACTCAATACAAACTCCACCATTTATAACATGTTACCAAATAGAGCACATGGCCCAAAAAAATCAAACTGACAAAACAAAAACACACAAGCATACTAACAGAGAAGCTAAACAATCAATACTGATCCCAAATGTTCAACTTCTCTTTTTCCTCTTTGTCAGACTCCTGTACCATTAGCCTGTCTCAGTTCTCAGAAAATTTCAGTTCTAATTGCAGTGGCAATAGTTGAAGTAGCAGTTACTAGGAATAGAGAAGAGAATGAAAGGTTCTGTTTCCCCCAACACAAATAATTTACTAACCCTTGGGCTTCAAACTATGACTCTAACAAGTTGGGTGCTCTGTCCATTAACACCTAATGACTGTTCAAAACAGACTACATGATTTCTACATGCATTTTCTTATAGAGTCCTGTTTTAATGAGATATCATACATTTTGCTGAAAAGTAATTTATCTCCATCAGTCAGCATCCTTTGTTTATGTGCTCGTATCTGTCTACAGATGTCCTTTGCATTTGTATTTGTGATATTTATTTATTTGTTCATTTATTTCATTCATTCATTCATTTAGTGTCCTTATAAACTGGAGTCATCAAATGAATTTTCCCTAAAATAAACCTTAAAGGAAATCTGGAAGCAAGGAGGAGTTTTTATAAGCCTAGTGAAGTTTCCCAGTGAGGGTCTGTGCCTTTCTGTCTCAGACCCACAATAAACATTAATATTGGTTATTTGCCAGCTTGTTCTGTGAACATGAACTAGTGAATCATTAAGGACAGGCTACAGCTTCTCAGTTCAGGGGCTAACATTGCTACTCATTTTTTTTCTTACAGCAACAAGCTGTGGTGAATTCAGACTTGCAACTAAAGAGAAACCTATGGGAAATATTGTGGGAAGCAAAAAGTTTGAGGGAGAAAAATAACAGTAATTCCTACTTTTCTGGTGCATGGCAGAAAAAAATGTGGAATAGAAGGGAAAGTCTGGGTCTAGGAATTATGATAAAAGAATTATAATATGATAGTTAAAGGAACAGAAGAATGATCATAGTTAGTTTTCAATCTGGTGGAACAAAGGGGGAAAGGGCAAAAATATTTGCATGATTGCTTAGCCTCACGTAGGCATTTTTAATTTTCAGTACTTGATTCCTCTAAGCCAAGGTGAGCTCCCAAACTTTCTGCTTCATCCATCACTGGTTCATACAGCAGAACCTCAGAATTCCTGGTATCAGTGACAAATGACCTCAGCCAGAAGTGTTTGATTTGCATATGCATAATGTAATCTGAAAAGTAATGCTTTGGGCAAGAGGGAATTCTTGATATAATTATGTTAATTTGCAATATGTTTCTGGGTACACTTTTAATAGCAAAGATGCTGAAATTAAAGCTCATATATTACATTTAAAATGAGGTATAAAATTAGATATACATTCACAGAGTGCTTTATATAACCATCACTGTATTAGAAAATATGATTACAAATTCCTAGATGTGTTTACTCCTAGCTGTTTATTGCTGCATATTCTGTTTTTATAAGTGCACAATACTGATTTAAATTTACATTAGAATAAATGTACAACAACGTATCTAGGACAGCCATATCATTAGTGCATTTATATTGCAGTACTAAGTCAGCCATAATTATTTACCATCAAGACATAAAGTATCAGGCTGATGTGGTCAGTGGGGGAGGGAAATATTGCATATATGGTGATGACTAACATTCTCATATAAGCCATAATCTTGAAAAATAAAAAAATAAAAAGAATAGCCCTATCCAGGCATGGAAATTGTGACTTGAGATATAGAAAATGGCCACTCATAGCTTTTCCACTTGTTGTGAGGCTGTACATAAACCTCTGCTGCCAACAATGTGATGTGTTACCCTGATTTCTGGGGTCCCTTGGGGGACACCTCAATGTGCTCCACGCGATGGGAAATAGAAATTAGCCAGAGCACAAGCAATAGCAATGGGAGAGGCAGGGTAACCTAGCGGGGTCTTTTTACCCAGTGTTTACAGGGTCAGTCCGAGCCAAAAACCAAACAAAAATGTCCAATAAATGATTTTATTGAAGGAAAGTCTCACGCAGCAACACAATCACTCGCACACTCACTCAAGACCTATTAAGAAGCAAAAGAGAGGAAACTGGATAGGGGAAATTGAAGGGATGTAGCTGGGGTGATACTGCACCTTTGTCCTGAAGTCCTTGGTTCGGGAAAAACAGTGGAGAAGTGGGGCTCAGCATGGAGAGGGCTGAGGGGATCACTCAACGGACAGAGAAATGGTCTGCTGGGATGACTGGGAGTGATCCAAAGAACCACTCAAAAACTGGGACTATTTGTAGGGCAAAAGGTACCTGGAGGGCTAATCCTTTCCCGGGGAGCACAATGGGTGTTGCAGTGGGCACGAAGCTCCACACTGCTAATTTCCTTCGTGTGATGAGATTGCGAGGTGTTGCCAAAGTCTCAGGATCTTTGGTTGTGTTAGTTTGTGGTGTGACTTCATGTAAATGGTCCTTGCCTGATGGAATATTTGCTCAACTTGGGGCAGTCATGCTAATCCCCTCAAGTCAGCATCGCAGGACTGTGGACCCTTTGTTTATTGTGGGTTTACACATCTTGAGGTCTCCTGGGGCTACGTGACTATGGATTTTACTGGTCTGACCTGGTTTTCGGTCTTTGACCATTGCTGCCTACCTGCCCATCCAGGTGACCTCCCAGGCACATTGAATCATATTTTAATATCAAAATTGTAGACCCTGGGACAGGGTTTACCAGTGAGATAACAGATGGCTTCGACAAATCTCACTGTTACCACTAAGAGTGAGGATATTTCCTTGTCCCCATCTGTGCTACCAATGTAAGAACCTTCTCCTGTCCTACTGTGGTGGTCATTGACTCTGGGGACCTCCTAGATGCCCTAGATGTCCTGGATGCCTTCAAGTTATCTGTGTGAGATATAATGCAGCTTATATATCCATCACACTCTACCCCCTCTATTTACTGGATCCACCCCAGGCGTCTTGGCTGAATCCAGATTTTCAAATATACAGTCAACCATACACATTCACTGGAGTTAGATGTGCAAAAATGGAAAAACAGCAAATTTCAAAATGTATGTGTGTCTGTGGAAAGGGGGTTGAGGGATGGTGGGAACTGCAGGCACCCAGAATCCAAACCAGGGCAGAAAAAGAAGAGAGAAAGGGAGTGGGTCAACATGGTGGCCCTATACTTCCTCTCTCACCTGTCTTCTTCCATAAGTGTGTGGGGGACATCGAGAGATGGTTTGTGACGCTGAGAAATTGGGCTGCAATCTGTCCTTAGCTGGACAGGCAGTGGCTGGTGGAAAAAGAGGAGGACCAGAGATGTGTTTTTAAATGGTTGAGTGGTCTGATCAGATCTGCTAAGAGGGAAGTTTTCCCGGAAAAGAAGTGTTTAATGTCAGGAGGCAGGGGTTCAAGAAACCTGCAAATAATCAAATCCATGAAATTTAACTCACAAATGTGAAGACTAGACTGTATAGTCTTCCAGGAGGCCAAAAGTGTACAAATACAAAAGTAATACTTTATTAACAGAAGATGAACACAGCATTTAGAACACAGCTCACATTCTCTCACTCCTATCTAACTCAGACCCTTAAACACCATACATTAATTCCTAAACTCACTCTTTTAACCTTAAACCTCCATTCAGTCCCTCCTCCACTCCCTCCTAGCAGTTCCTTACACAGAGCATACCTAAGAAAATGTCCTTAATATATGGTAAATTAAATAATATTTTGGAACTAAAGTCCATGACATCACCACCACACCATATAGCCCCAGACATAACATTGAACACAGAATACTGCTCCCAAGGAGGGCATGAATATGTGCAAGGAAGGGCCTACATGCAACTACATGGTTACAAATCTCCAAGTCAGTGCATGATTTTGGAACTTTTTGTTTAAATAAGGTTACCATTGTCTTATTCAGATGTTACATGGGTCTGGTGTGAATTCTTTGTTTTTCCATGTACTTTAGTATCTTCATATGTTGAGAGAAAGGGAGCGAGAGTGTGCAAGAGCTAGACTCTAATCTGAACACAGAAATGAGAACTTTGTTAGTGTTAAGTGTTTTTTTATTGCAAATTTAAAGTTTTAATCTTTTACTCAATGTTTGTTAGCAGAGGATATATTGTAGTCAAAGGTTTAGGGTAAAAGTTATAAAATAAAATTTCTACCAGTAAAACAGAAGGCTTGAAGCTTCCAACTTAATGGGGTAGGGGGAGATCCCCTGTCTACACTATATTTCTCACAGAAATACCTCCCAAATATGTTCTAGCAATGCTTAGAACTTTGTTTCAGATGGCATGGGAGTTATATGGGAAGAAAGTTCCATTTCACAAGATGCCTGGCTTTCAGCAGAATGTTGGATTTAGGTTTACAATGTAATTCTTTGCTAAATTCATTCTCAAAGGAAGTAATGATTAATTTTAGAAATTTTTTTTCTGGATGTGAGAACTTATTTAAAAACATTTAGTTTCCAACTACCTCAATACATAGTTCACAATTTGGGACTTTTTCTGCACAAAATGTGTACATTTTTTTTTTGTTTGCACAGCCAACAGCATTTTCTGTGAAGAAAATATGGTTGCCCAGAATCATTATTCATTATTCAACCATCAGCATTCATAAAATGCTGTCTTTTAATTTAATTTAATTTAATTTTAATCCTGCCTTTCTCCCAGAACATTGTAGTCATGGACTTACTTTGTGCAAAATTTGCAGTTTTTCCCATAGAAAACAGCATTTTCTGACTCCCAAATAAGATTTCTTCATGAAAATGTGATTTCATGTACAGGAAATTCATTTTTTTTTTCAAGTTGAAGGATGTTATTTTCTGCACGTACAACCTGCCTAGGCTCACACACAAATGTGCACATTTTGCATGGAATAAGTCTTGAAATGTGAAGATTCTTTTTAATCCAAGATTCTCTTTCTTGGTGTCACCCAACATTAAATAACCTTTTTTGTTTGCTTGTTTTACAATTATTTTTGATTATTCTTTAAATCTTAATTTAAGCCTATCTATAATCTTCCCTGAATCACCAAAGAGATGAACTATTGATTCAGGAAAGGTAAACCTTGGTTCAAACCTGAGATCAGAACCAGAAGATGGTGTAGAGAGTTTGGAACAGTTTGATGCCTGCTTGCTCCACCTGGATGAACTCCTGAACATATTCTAGTCAAGGCATCCCTGGGCTGCAACATTTGTTGTCATTTGGTAAGAAGGGTTGATTTAGGACTAAAGTGTATTGTTACTCCCAGCTAGAGCAGACTCAACAAATCAGAGAATTGACTTTAGAAGGGACCATGGATTTCATTTTGGCCTCACTGTTCACTTGCAAATCCAGTCTAAAAATATGAAAGTCAGGTAAGCATCTTTTATAACTGTGATACAGGGAGAGAGAGAGAGAGGCACACAGTGTTTTCTACACAACATTTGTTCCTTTTAAAGTGAGGAACCCATAAGAGGAAATGTTATTCCTCCTATTTGATCAATATGACCAGCATTTAAATTGAAACGGAAATTATGAGTGTAGAACCTCAGTGGAGCTCCCTCTCCACTCCAGTGAACATGGAGACACAAAACATGTAAAGGTTTTAATTTTATCCAATTAGTCTATGCCTCTTTGATACAAAGATGCCTCCTTAGGAGTCATGCACACGCACACATACGTGCACATACACACACTCTAGATCATTTCAAAAATGTAATAATAAGACAATGGAAAGTGAAATCCCTTTATTCAAAGTTCAAGTGTTTACAATGTTTTGCAATCTGTATGCTGTGGTTATAGCAATTTTATGGCCAAACACACACACACACACACACACACACACATTCATCACTGTACTTGAGAATCTGCACAGATGTGTTCTCAGCAGCTTCTTGGAGTTATGGAATGTCTTGTCAGGTCTGCATGCTGTGACTGCTGCTGGAACCCACGAATACTGGCAGATATTCAGACAGAAATTTGGGACCATGACATGACTTTGGGTTAATAAGCAAGTCTCCAGGAAAACATAATATGTAGGGTCCTGGAGTACAAGTATGCACCTTCTTTTAACATACACTATAGTTCTGTTTAGCAGTTATATAATACAGCTCTCTCTCTCTCTCTCTCTCTCTCTCTCTTTTTTGCTGCTCTTCTCACCTCCCCTTCCCTCTCTTCTTCCCTCCCTCCCAGAAAGTACACCAGCCTCTTCCTCTCTATGATCATTCTCTATGTATGCAATGTGAAGATCTCAAGATGTCTATACATGATCAGAAACCTTGATAGAGTTCTCCCCTTTTGAGCAGAGCTTTCAACACATGAATGAGGCTTCTGGAAACATGTACATCTTGAGTATAGACCTCTCTTATTTGAAAATTCTGTGGCTACAGGATCCACTCTGACAACACATCCAATTTTATTATTTTATTCTACTTTATTTTTATTAGCCCATCAGATAATGTGATGCACAACAGATTAGAAACATTATTTGATGAATTTGTTTTAAAAAAGTGATTAAAAACAGTTTTAAAAACCACTGAGGATATGAATAATACTTGCAAAGAAAGGGTTTTGACACATTCCCACATGTTTTGTAAGAGTTGTATTCTTCACATTTCAGGACTTCTTGGAAATAGAGGTGCACAAAAATACATGCACAAAAGCCCACATGGAACAATGTAGTCTTGGCCACCTGTAGACAGTCAGTACAATGGACAGAACCAGCCTAACTTTCCTTATGAAGATTCCATAACTATACCGCGGCTACAAAGAAATCGTGTCTTGTATTCTTACCTGCCAAATCATTAGGGGGGCTGAAACATGGAAATGGATATCCATTGAGAATCTCACATTCCAGACTTCCTCATTTAAGATCTAACCACATTTAGGTTGAATATAATCTAGTATATTTCAGTTATATTAAGTCAGGAAATTGGCCTGTCTAGTACAGCATTTTCTGCCCATATTGGCGGTAGTTCTCCATGGTTTCAAATGAGTTGTTTCTCTTTCTAGTTTGTGTGTGCTTGTGAGCTTCCTTCTGGAGTCTTCAGTCTTGGATCTTTGGAAATATTTTCTCTATATATAAAGTATTTGGAAGTATTTCCTATCTATATTTTATGTAGATAGATAGATGATAGGTAGGTAGATAGATAGATGGATAGATAGAAGAGCAGTATTTTTTAAAAAATCTTGCACATGCACACACACATACACACACATACACATTAAAGGAAAATTGGTGTATGGCACAACAAAGAACACAAATATAAATGTTAGCTGAGGTTAACC
This sequence comes from Cyclura pinguis, assembly GCA_030412105.1. Lineage (NCBI taxonomy): Eukaryota > Metazoa > Chordata > Lepidosauria > Squamata > Iguanidae > Cyclura > Cyclura pinguis. The sequence goes on along the minus strand of CM059601.1, from coordinate 147,780,252 downwards.
AAAAGTTTACATCTTTAGAGAAAGAATCTTTGAACAACTAAAGAATAAGTGCAGAGATACAAAAACAAGAAGTGTTGATTCGGAAGCACAGAAGAGGCACAGAAAAGAGGACGTAATTCAAGAGCACAGGGGAACAAAGAACTAGTGTAAGGTGCATGGAATCAGCAAATGACAAGTGATTAGTAAGACTGAGATTCCATGGTCAGCCTTTGTCAAGCAATTGTTTAATAGATCACTATAGCTAATATAAACGGGACCAGAGAGTGGTGAGATATAGGCCATTTCCACACTATACCGTTATAGTGCTAGTATTACACTTTCAACATCCTATGGAGTCCTGGGGTTTGCAGTTTAGGAAGGGGCATTTAGAATTCTCAGCCAAAGTCCTCTTTGGCCTCAGTAAACTAAAACCACAGAATTCGACAGGATGTTGAAAGTGGAATAGCAGAATAATAGTGTAGGGAAGAAATGACCAAAGACTAGATGCTGTAGCAGTGAGAGTCTGGAGATCTTGTATTATCCATCCTGGTACTGGGCTGTAAGAGAAAGGTACTGAAAAATATTGATCACATTGAATGTGGCCAATCTCAGCATGGCAGAGCTTTCCAAACTTTTCATGTTAGTGACACGCTTTTTAGAAATGTGTCATTTCGCAACACAGTAATTCAGTTTTAACTAGCAAACTGAAAGTTAAGTTAACCCCTTGTAAGAGATAAGGACACGTACATAGGTTGTAATAACAAAATGAATGGGGACAAAACATATCTCATGAAAACCTTTCATATATTTTTAAAAATACATGATTTATAAATAATAACATACATTTCCAAGATTGTAGGTGACACACCTACACACCTCAGGCGACACACTAACATGTTGTGGCACACCGTTTGGAAAGCCCTGCAGCATGGAGTCATTAATATTCTGCTAATATTCATCTGTAATGTGTAATACAGATAAAATCACTCAGATCTGTGTCAGCTTGGATGCAATAGCTGATACAGTTCCAGAGTATACAACTTTGGCCCCTGCTTGTCCACTAATAATGAGTTCTTTTTAATTCATCCAGCCTGAGGATATGGACAGGATCTTTGGACAGGTGAGAGCCATAACATATCCATTAGAATCTTGCTCTTCTTGATTAATTAAAAAGGCCAGAGGGGGATTGGCCAAGAGGTTGGAGGGAGTAATCAATGCCTCTTTAAAACAAAGCAGGGTTCCAACATGCCTAAAGGAGACAGTTGTGAGGCCTTTGTTGAAAAAGCTCTCTTGGATCCCTCAGTAATGAATAACTATTGTCCAGTGTCCAATATTCCATTCTTGAGCAAGCCACCCAGATCTAGAAATTTATGAGTGAAATAGATTATCTAGACCTATTTCAATATTCGATATAAAATCAAAGGCTTTCACAGACAGAATCTATATGTTGTTGTGGGTTTTCTGGGCTTTGAGGCCATGTTCTATTAGTATTTTCTCCTGACAATTTGCCTGCATCTGTGGCTGGCATCTTCAGAGGGTCTGGTGGCATGGAAGTAAGACAGAGTATATATACTTGTGTAGTCCCCTCATGTGAGGAAGCAATTTGCATTGTTTCAAAAAAAGAAAAAAAAGGACAAAAAAGAAGTACAATAAAAACTCTGGTAGACCGTGTGAAAAGAATCTGTGAACCCCACCTCCTGAAAGATGAACTGAATCATCTAAACTGGGCTCTACAGGCCAATGGTTACTCCAGTTCAGACATCAGAAGAGCCTCAAGACCTGGAAAAAACCACAGAAGTGAAGATAAACCAACCAAAGGGAATGTGTTTTTACCATACATCAAAGGGGTCACTGACCGTATAGGGAAATTGATGAAGAAACATAACCCCCAAACAGGCTACAAACTGACCAAGAAAATTCAACAAATGCTATATTCAGCAAAGGACAAGAGGGATCCTCTAACTTCTGCTGGAGTTTATCACATACCTTGCAGTTGTGGGCAGGTCTACATAGGGACTACAAAACGCAACATCCAAACACTAATTAAAGAACATGAAAGACACTGCAGACTGATCCAGACAGAAAAATCATCATCGGCAGAACATGTTATAAACCAACCTGGACACAGAATGGTTTTTGAAAGCATGGAAATTCTGTACCGTTCTGTCAACTACTATGTCAGACTACACAGAGAGGCCATTGAAATCCATAAACACATGGACAATTTCAACAGGAAAGAAGAAACTCAGAAAGTAAACAAAATTTGGCAACCAGTACTGAAGAACACTAAAATCAAGACTCAAAATATGCCAATGAACACCACCCAGACTCTGGAGGTGCCTCTACAGGGAACAATACAATGAGTTGCTAACACACTGTTATGCATATCCCCTGCCTAACAACACAACCCTGGGGGGTATCCCATTTAACAATAGGCCATCACACAGGCCAACTGTAACATATGCAAACTGCTTCCTCCTACCAGAGAACTACACAAGTATATATAGTCTCACTACCATGCCACCAGATCCTCTGAAGATACCAGCCACAGATGCAGGTGAAACGTCAGGAGAAATACTAATAGAACACAGCCTCAAAGCCTGGAAGCCCACAACAACCATTTCAATATTATTTCATAATCTGGTTATAAGAGGAATTTTGGTCTCCTTGCTAGATGTAGGGATGGAAAGACTACTTGAAAATATTTGGAAAAATGGTCAAAAACATCTTTTTTTATTATTACTGTTGTTAGGAAAACCTGATGAGAAGAATTCTGGACTGACACAAATCTTTGTAGTTTAGGGTTTATTCTACACAAAATTCACATGTGGTTGTTTTGTGCATACAATAGCATTTTATGTATGGATTTTAATGTTTTTATGCAGAAATATTGATTACTACTAGAAATAGATGTTTTCTGGACAGAAAATGCTACAACTGGAGGTTTATTCTGTGTAAAATTTGTACATGGTTGATTTGCACACAAAACAGCATTTTCTGCACAGAAATTAATATTTCTTTATTGAAACATTACTTTTCCATTTAGTAAATGCTGTTTTTTATGTAGATTTTTTTTTTCTGTGTAAAACCATGACTCAGCAACTTTTGATACATCAATCGTGGTATACCTGTAGACCACTCTGTTGGAATAGGACTTGGAGGAACTTTTTTACAATGGCTTTGTTTCTTCCTGGAAGGACAAATCCAGAAGGTGGTGTCATAGGACTCATGTTTGACTCTTTTTCCACTGGTCTGTGGGGCACCTTAGTGTTTTGCTCTGCTCCACATGCTATTCAATATGTACACGAAACCACTGGGAGAGATCATCTGCAGGTTGGGGTTTCCATCTAACTCCAAGAAAACTGTTTCAGTTCTAAATAATGATGGTCTGGATGAGAGTAAACAAAATGAAGCTCAATCAGGACTGAAAGACAGACCAGGAAATATAGATATAGCCTATGCTGGATGGGATTATACTCCCCCTGAAGACCTGCGTTCACAGTTTGTGTGTACTCCTGGACTCAGCCTTGATCCTGAAGGATCAGTTGTCTGTAATGGCCAGGAGTTCTTTTGAACACTTAAAGCTTGTGCACCTACTGTGTCATTCTTGGAGAAATCTGATCTGGGCAAAGTGGCACATGCTTTCATTACATCTCATTTGGATTACTGTAACACATTCTATGTAAGACTGCTTTTGAAGAGTGTTCAGAAACTTCATTTGGTGCAAAGAGCTGCAGCCAGTGTTATCTGGAGCTGGTTACAGGTATCATATGACTCCCTTAGTCCTAGAGCTCCACTGGTTGCCAATCTGTTTCCAGGCAAAATTCAAAGTGTTGTTTATGACTGATAATGCCATATACAGTTTTCTCCAGGCTATCCGACAGATTATATCTCTCATATGAGTCTGCCTGAACCCTGATATCTAGAACAGAGGCCATTTTCTCATTCCCACCTGTCCTGTCTTACCCAGGGCAGCAATACAGAGTTTACTGCTGCACAGATAACTAAGTAGCAAACAAAGAAACAGAGCAGCTTGAAGTCAGTCACTTACTTTACTCAAAAAGCAAAAGGTCAAAGGCATAAACAGGGTCCAACAGAATCTGAAGATAGGGCAAAATAGGCCAGTGTCAACACAATCCAAGAACTATCACCAACAGAAAGGTCAGACAAGTCCTGATGACTCCTAGAGGGGAAGGACTGTGTTTATATAAGTTAGCAGCTTAACACAGCTGTTGTCTGACTGATTGCTGCCTTCTATAAATCTTTTGAGACCAGTCCAAGTTCTTCCTTTGCTGTCTACACTCAGCAAAGGTAGAGATAGGTACATTGTCTTCTGGATCAGAAGGGGCAGGAGTCTTTGCTAGAGTTGGCACTGCACCCTGTTCTGTCTCTGGGATTTGTGGTTCTGTAACTTCCTCCGGTTCAGCTGGCCCTGGTATGTCCACTGTTTTAGTTTCTGAGTCAGAGTCCATTTCCATGTTCTGGAAGCATGGCATGACACCACCACCCTCACAGATGTGGTTGATGGGAACATGAAAGAATGCCTTATCAGTGGCTGCCCCTAGACTTTGGAACTCCCTGTGTAGGGAGGCTTGAATGGCCCTTTCCTTCCTGTTTTTCTGTCAGCAGGCAGGCTCTTTTTAACCAAGTGGGCTTCTAGAACTGAAAGCTTTTAACAAAAGGGTATAAAGGTTGCATTGTTTTAAAATTGTATTATTTAATTCTAAAATCTTGTTTAAAAAACAGATTATGCTTTTAATGGTTTGTGTAATGCTTTGAGCATTGTTGTGCAATGGTTTGAGCATTGGACTAGCACTCTGAAGATCAGAATTTAAAACCCCACTTGGCCATGGAAACCCACTGGGTGACTTTGGGCAAGTCATATTCCCTCATCTTCAGAGCAAGGCAAAGGCAACCCCTCTTTGAACAATTCCTGCCAAGAAAACTTCTTATGGCATTGGAGTTGTCATAAGTCAGAAAAGACTTGAAGGCATATAACAACAATGCTTTTAATACGGTTAATAGTTTACTTCAGTTTTCATGTTTACTGTTTTGTGTTTTTAATTATCTTTTCAAAGTATAAACCACCTTGAGTCAGTCTCAGAAAAAAGGTGCAATGACCTAACCCAGTCTGGTTTTCTTATCATGATTTAAATATGATCATGAAGTACTAAGGTACCATATGGCTTAGCGTAATTTAAGTAAGCTTTGTATGGTTCAGTTTTTTGAGTTACCATGCTTTTCAGTTCAAGAAGATGAACAGAAAACTGAAGGTCTGGCATGGAGCTAAGTTTATATGAAAACATCTGTAAGGGATTTTCACCTTTATGCACCGAGATATCAAAAAAGAAAAATAAGTTTGTCTTGTCTTAGTTGTGGAAGAATTTCTTGACTGGAATAAGAATTCCAGGGCATTGAAGGGTAGGATAGCATTAGCTTCATGGTTAGGATCAGGATTTGACATTTTCATTAAGAACTCCAATGTCACCTGCATGGAACAAATTTCATGAGTCCAACCTATTGACAAGCAGAACATGTGTCTTCTTTGTTGTATGGTGACTCAATGAAAGACAGAATGAGGCATTTTTGGTCCCAGTGCATTGCATTGGCTGGGACCAAAAAAGTATGTCTATCTCTATAGCAAAAAGCAAAACATTTGTTAAGGCATTTTTGGGGGGAGAGGGTCTGGGTTATAATTTATTGTGTGTGTGTGGGTGGGTGGGGGGGAAGATTACAATCCAAGTGGCTGAAATCTGGGGTAATTGTTACTAATGGTCCAAAATGATACTGTCATAGAATGCCTAGTTCTGCATACATTCTGCAACAATATGTTTCTAGGAAACTGATGTCTTGTACAGTGCATCAGATAAATATCCTTGACTATAAAAATAATAATGGTAACACACATTTTTTCAGCCTATGCTTATATAAATATAATTGATTTTTTATATATATACAGTCATGTCCCTCAAAATACAATTTTGAATACAAATGCTGACGTGCTGTTTTAGAGAAAGAAATACTGATAGAAAAAATAATATGCAACCTAGCACATATTTGATACCCCATGAAAAGTGTCTATGGTGAGTTTGGTTGTTCCAAAAGAAAATGAAGATGTTATCGTTCATGGAAAAGAAACATATATGAAAGACACTGGGTTTTGTCTTGAAAACTGAAATCCCTAAAGGGACTTCAAGTTCTCTTTTGAAATGGAAAGATTACTGGTAAAGAAGTTTTGTTGCTGTTGTTGTGCTTTTGAATGCAACCTTTTCCAGGACAACTACTGTGAAGTCTTGACAGATCCTTCAAAAACATTCACTCAAAGACAAGAGTGATCTTTGAATTTTTGGGTGAGGAACTTAACAAAGCTTTAGGAAGGTTGGTAGGGCAGAAAAAAAAAATATTCCTAGAAAACAAGACTCCCCACAATCACTAGCATTACCACCTATGTCTTCTCCCTTACACAAAGTGAAAGCACGCAACTATTTGTGATAAAGCTACAAAACAATACTGGTCTTTACCATTTCTTACTGTTTTGTGACTCCTTCATCCTGCTGTAACGGGCTACACAAAAGGGTATGTTTTAGCTATGCTTTGCCCTACAATCCAACCCACTAAAACCCCTCTGAAAAGCCAAGCATTGATAGTGAGTGAAGGAATTCTATGGCACTGATGAGCCAGTTGTTAAAAGATGACACATCCAGTTGCCTCCTGCCAGTGAGCCACAATGTGACAAGCAGAAGAAAGGATCTCCCTTGAGGATCTGTTGCAATTCCTCATTACACTGTGGTTCACTAGAAGGAGGGGGCTGGGAAGTGCCCCACTCACCAATGGCACAGAACTCCCTCACACAACAGGGCTGCCTGTTTTTTAAGATGGATTTTAGGCACTTTTTCCTGTGACAATGAGATCACAAGTGTAAATGTGAATGTGAAATATTTATTAAGTTCTAAGTCTTATGACATCGTAACTATCTAACAGGATGATAGCCATTGTTTTCTGCAGAAAACATTCTGTTTTGTCCATTCACCTCCCACCAAAAACCCCCACAAAAATATGAAAAAAGTACTTAAAATGCTGAAAATCTCCTGTTATCTCAACCAACAGAAAGTTTTTTTTTTAAGTATTTGTTCCTGTGTATGACAATGAAATATATGAAGACCGACATTCTTATGTTGGTGAAAGTGACTAAGCAAAATATCCAGCCTGCCCTGTCCCGGAAGAACAGAATTTGGAGAAGTTCCTTGCTTAGGCTTTAATTCTTCCCAAAGCACAGAATTCCATACAAGAGACCAGTAATGCTGTAGCCTGACAGGGAAGCTTACAAAGACTACATACCTTGCAGAAATATAAATCCCAAGATTATATAGGCTGGACCATGGCAGTCAGGGCAAGTGTGGACACTAGTAAACAGTGTCTAAGAATTTCAGCTACTTGCCACATACAAATAATGGCCAATTCCCTAGAGACATCTGTGCTCCTCTACATTGGGCTGTGCTCCTCTACATTGGGCAGGGAGAATTTGGGTTGTAGTGCAGGATAGCCAGGGAAACGCTGGACTCACAGGTCTGTACCATGACAACTACAAGACTTGTACCTTGGAGCTGGTCTAAAATGCAAGGTCTTATCTCTTTAACTACAAAAGAAACTAAAAGGCACATTCATACAAAAAAAAGGACTGAAATTATTCATTTTTGGTGAACTCTTTATTATGTACATTGCTTATAAACTTGAAATGATGTTTCTATATCTTTGCTATTGGATAAAGGAATCCATTGTAAGCAATTAGTTATTTGTAACTAGTTACTTCCAAACTGACTCATTTACCATTTTATGAAAACTGAACAGTTGTAAAAGAAAAGCTGTGCTCCATAGCAAGTAAACTTATAGTCTAACTTTAAATAAAATTGCTTGAAATGTAATGTCTCACAAATGATTTTGCTATGGTTGGATAATTAGTACAGAACAGACCATGAAGAGTTACCCAGATTCCCAATGCACTGAAGGCATGAACAACATAGCAAAAGATTAAATTTAATGACAGTAATTCAATGTATAAATTGATGCATACTGGGAAATATAAGAGGCACTATGCTTACATGGTGTTGGCTTCTAAATTAGCCATGGCCATAGTGTAGGGCCATCTTGGGAGTCCTTGAGAAGAAACCCCTGAAAGCAGAAATTCATCTGGAAGCAAAATGAAGAAACTGTCTCTAGAAAAGGGACAAAACCACAACAGGAAAAATCCAACCATCCTTTTACATCTCAGTAATTAATTAATTATAATTTTATTTCCAGCAATTCAACATCACTTCTCAAAATGCCCAAAATATAATCAGAAATAGTTCATAGTAGCTGTGGAAAAGTCACTGGTTCTTAGTTTTCACTTTCAATTTTTACAAACAAAATAGTCTTGTGAATGTCTCTTCCACTGGACTTTTAACTCTGTCATCTTGTAGGAAATTTGCACATGTTTATCATAGACTAAGGCCATTTCCACAATAAGTGTGTTACAGCACTGTTATTCCACTTTCAACATCCTCTGGAATCCTGGGGTTTGCAGTTTAGGGAGGGACCTCAGGCACTATAACACTATAGCACTACAACTAGACTGTTATAGTGCTGTAAGTGGAATATAGCACTATAACAGTCTAGCATGGAAATGGCCTAGAACAGACTACACAAGAATAGAGAGTGACTTGGGTCTTTTCCTCTGAGAATTTAGGGAAAAAACTGGAGAGAAATATGAAATGATGTGCTTCAAATATGATGAAAAGCCACCTAGAAAGCTACTATTTATGAAATCCTTTATCTCAATAATATTTCTTTGTTTAGACCAAGATCACTTGGGCCCTTTCCACGTGTGGGGTGGGAAACGGGTGAAAACACCCAAAAACGGAGCTTACCGGCAGCCGGGTAAGTCCGTCGCGACGCGGAGCAGCGCGAGCTCGCTGCTCCACAGTCCTCTGGCGTCCCAAATGGCAGCTTCCGGTTGGTGGAGGCTCTCCACCAACCGGAGAAGCTCACCAGCTGGAAGCCCGCCCCTGGCAGATCTGTAGGCATGCACTTGCGCTCGCCTGCAAATCCGCGTCGGAGTCGGGCAACAGAGCAGCACGGGGCTGCGGGCTCTGTGCTTTTTAAAAACCTCGAAAAAGAGGTTTTTAAAAAACACGCAGCACGGCTAGTTCCGGCCGCTCCTGAGTGGATTCTGGTGTGGAACTACAAAAATAGTCCAAGCCAGTCCACTCTACGGTGCAGAAGACCTCCATCAGAGGTCGCTCTGCACCATTTCAGAAGCCCAGTGTGGAAATGGCCTTGATTAAAAAAGAGCAAAATCAGTACCCTATCAATAAATTTGGGTCAGATTGAATTACAGGAAATACAGGACAGGTTCTGTGTCAGTGCATTACATTATTGGGTTGCTGCTGGGCCACTATTGCTCTGGTAGAGTCTACCATTCAGCATTTTGTGACCAACATACTCAGTAGGATTTTGCAGTTTTGATTTTACCACATTTTTCCAAATCACACCAGCATTTTCTTTGCTCGTTGCACAACCTGATTTTTCATCCCCCCCATCTTGAGTATTATACACATCCCGCATCTTGAATATTATATATATTGTATGTATTTTTTGCTACTGTGCATATTTATTTGTCCATTTTTCCTCATGTACTTATGTGTATGCTTCTGAACATTTTTCAATTATTCACATTTTGAACTAAGAATATTTTAAACTGTGTGTGTTGTTTTGTGTGCACTTTGTGTCCACAGTATCCTATAAACCTCACATATAACTGAATTCTCAAGGAATGGTGCATTTCTTCTCACAAATCTCAGAAAGTGTGAAAGAGCTACTTTAATCAAAACTGTCAAATTGAATGAAAATCATTTTCTGCCCCTAAACTATAACAGCTATGAGCCAGGCAGATACAATATGGCCATCCATGTTCAGTATCACTTTTCCAACATGAAGTTGGCCTTTGCAGATGGTTGAAATCTTCTTCTTCTTCTTCTTCTTCTTCTTCTTCTTCTTCTTCTTCTTCTTCTTCTTCTTCTTCTTCTTCTTCTTCTTTTATAAGAATTCTAACAATTTTCAAAATTTCTTCATGAATCCAACAAGGAGAATTTTAATTAATATTCAATAAGTTTGAATGTGGGAGATATTTCAATGGCAGATTGGTATTATGAGTCTTTTGGCCCTGAGAGTAAATGTTGATAGCTACCCTAGAATCACACAGGATACAAATATAAGAAATATGCAAGCAAAGGGCAAATGATACATTTAAGAAATAGCACTACTAACTAATTGCAGGAGTGTCACAGTGACTATAATATCACACATGTTTCAAAACCAGAGTACTTCCTACCCTCTTTCTTCAGTCCAATTCTTATTGCATCATTCCTGGCTCCTTCTTCCCTGCTCTTCTCTGCAAGCTATAGCTGCAAATTCAAGATTGAATGTTAATTTGGGAGCTTTCCACCTTTAATGCATTAGTTTCTCTTTGTGGCAGGCAGTGTTCAGAAAATTATTTGTGTGCTAATGTACAAAATGAGAACCAAGATTCTGCACACTCTTTCTAATTAGATAAGCAGTCTTCCTTTGGGGACAGCAAAGCAATTCAGAGTAAGTCTTCCTTCTTATCAGAAACTGATTATCTTGAGATGAGTCTATTTTCTAGAGAGTCCATGGGAACAGCAATTACACAGGCACTGATTTTGTGACTCAAAAAAGGAGGGAAGAATCAAGTGAATCAGTAATATTGTATTTTAAGACCTCACAAAGTAAAAGAAAATCAATTTAATTGGCAAAAATTGAAGCCAAGTGCAGTTCTTTCATCCTCTTTTTTATTGGTGAATTATTAAACTACTATTTGCTCCTGTTCATATTAATTTTAGGAAGAAAACCTACAGCAAATTAAAGTCAGTTCGGGTAAGACTTGAAGTTAGGAAATTAAAATTAAAATAGTGGCTAGGAATGGTAGATTCAAAGTCTATCTATCTATCTATCTATCTATCTATCTATCTATCTATCTATCTATCTATCTGTCTGTCTGTCTGTCTGTCTGTCTGTCTGTCTGTCTGTCCGTCTATCTGTCTATCTATCTGTCTATCCATCTACATACATACCTATCTATCTACAGTCCCATTTTAAATCCAGTGGTGGACTCAAGGCAGTCTTGAATGGTAATCTGTTAACCATTCAAGAACTGTGTCACCTAAGTTACTTCCACAGATATTGCTTCAGAAAAAAGTTAAATTGATCCTTTGCTGCTTTGGAATTAGGTATTTATGCAGCACAGTTGTGATGTACAAGGCAAAAAAAAAAAGTGAATAGACAAGGTGATGTGATAGATAAAGGATGCAGGAGATGTAGCCAGGTTAGCTGGAATTTGATCCACAATATTCTTAAGGCCACACTTCGATGAATAAGCAGTTCCCATGTCCTGTCCTGTAATGTTTAAAGATGTGGTTGCCATTCTTCATACTCAGCTTTTAGTCTTCTTGCAAACCACTGGGCTATAAGGTGCCATTGTTATATACTCTGGCTTACGAACAATTACTGCGCAGATTGAATATTGTCCTATCTGTATAAAACTGGATCTCTCCACTAAAGTTCATTATGTCAGTGAATGTCTGTATCAATGCATGCTTGTGATCAGCAGCTGGTTTTTAAGAGGACTATATTTTGAACTAAGCAGAAGATGCAGAGAATAGAAAAAACTAGGGAGGAAAATGGAGTCTGCTTATTGATTCATTCCACCTCATTTTGAGGCACAAAAGATTCTTCCCCTCTCCATCCTTCTGATATCAACAGCAGAGACCACTGTTGGTTCCCATGTCGGTGGGGTCATGAATCTGTTCTGGGGTTTAGTCTGAACGTTATTTGGGGTATAGGGTTCAGAAACATAGATACTCAGTTATCCACTGACATGAAACCACAACTAGTCAACAGCAACGTGCAGATACTACAGTATGGATACATATCCTGTTTTTCAGACCTGAATGAAGCCAGTATACCAATTCACAAGAGTATACTATACCCAGAAATCACTTTCAAATTCATCATCTCACTAATTCACTAAAATCAAAAGCAGCATATAGAAAATCTGTGAAAAGCTGATGGTAAAGCATTTAAAACACAGATGTAGTCATGCAGTCTGACTCTTTCATGCAGTTCCTTGAAGTCATTTTGCAGCCTCCAGAATTATGTAGAGTCTTCTTAATTCTTCAAGGACTTTTCTTCTCAAAGTGGAGATCTACTTTGAGGGTCACATTTTTTCTCCAGAACATGCACAGGTCTTATCAGATTCTATTTTTATTAGGAAAAATTGTTTCCCTGTCCAAAGTTTAAGTATTTTTCCCCAATTTGTAAATGACATTCTGGATATTGTTTGACACTGAAAGACTGGTGTCTCTCCTGGAGCTTCCCAGAGCTGGAAAAACCTGGTCTCTAGCTCCCTCCTCCTTATATCCACACTTGATATAAAATGTGTCAAATTGAAACAATGTCTTTAAGATATGGGATAGACCAAGAGAATCTACATAGGAAGAGAACTGCAGAATCTAGGCACCACCATCAAGTAGCTACACCATGCATTCCATAAGACTACCTCCAGATGTCCTGGACTCCCCCAGATCTCATCGAACAAATTACAGGTTATAGCCCCAGCCACAATCCCTGGGCTTCTATAACAGCAACATGGGGCATGTAATCAATCAGATAAAGTTCTACCCCTTACCTTTTAAAAAAAATGGTCAAGTAACTCAAACACAGTAGCAAGAAGAGTCAGATGACTTGGTAGTCAAAGCAAAAGTGGTTCTGGAAGATAAGAACAATAGTAAAACCAAAACCCAAGCAGGAAGTCATCATCTATTTTACAAACCAACACCTACACCTTTGCTTTTTACACTAATCTGACACAAAGCTCCCCAGTTATTTCACCCGGTCCACTATATCTGTTCACACTCAAGGAAGAAAAAAATATGCCGTCAGAAATCATCAGGACTGGTTGCTAACTCACCTGAACAAAAATGTGTCCTTGTATCACTATTAAGAAAATCAGACCTAACTGTAAAAATAAATGTTCTCTGTGGTGATTCCATATGCTTTCAAGCAGTAGAAAAATGTTAGTAGTTTAAAGTGATGTGAACTTTAAAAATCAAAGGAAAAATATGGGATAATGTGGAAATCAATAAAAGGCAAGTATAATGAAACAATCTGAAAAACTGATTGGACCACACACAAAAAAAAATTCAACTCAAATTGATTAAAAAATGTTTATAATATAAGTTATAGCCCAGCTATCATGGTACATTTGGGAGATTTACCTAAATAAAATAATGTCCTGTTCCCACAAGTACTGGTTAATATTACCAGGAAAAAATAACAACAACAACATTTATTTATTCATTTATTTATGTCACCTTTTCATAGAGAGTGGGATCCAAGCTATATCAAATCTGTTTATATTGAACCTCTCAAAACCAACATAATGTATACAAATGACGTTTCAGTAGGTAAGAAGTCTCTCCAAATTTTGCATAAAACATCTAATGCATTATTATTTTCATGTCTTAAATGAAACTTAGAATTAATCCAGATTGCTAAAGTACATAGGGGACATGCTATGCCTTTTGAAATCATATATTTAGGGGGAAAAAACTGTCCTTCCTCCCCACACACTGTAGTGTGACAATAATCTTGTCCAACTAACTTAAATTTAGGCCTCAAATTGATCCAAGATGCTGAGAAGCTCATCAATGCTTCTGAAAATAGCTTCATAAAAGACCTGAGACTATCACATTCATCCTATCAGACCACCTGGATTCAAATATACTATCATCATTTGGATTAAAGGTTTGGGCTAAGTGATGTGAAATTATGTTCTTCCTGTTCCCAAGCAAGCTCCAGTCAAATATTTCTATAATTTAATCCCACGTCAGAGATCAACCCATCCAACTGAAAACTGGCTTATGAAACATCTCAAATATTCAGCAGGAAAAACCAGCAAAGACAGATGAAGAACACTTGTCCTACTTTTGTCACTTAGATAATTTATTATCATGGACTGGAAAAGGAGGATGGGAGACATTAAAACAGAGGGACACTGTTTTTCAGAGGGAAAATGGCATAAAGGTGCATTATTGTCAGGTTCATTTATTCTCAGTATTTTAATTTAAGTTCCATCAAGCTAAACAGGGCTTTTGACGATCAACCATGAAATAAAGAGACCAGACACATAAACTGGGTGATAAGGGTTATTTTATTTATTTAATCTGAACTATTTAAAACTGCATTGGCCTGTAAAGGAGCAACTGGGAGGAGCAACTTAGTGTGGGTACAGCTGAGGCTGGATGTCACCACGTGATAATCCCTTCAGGTTTCTCTTGAACAAAACACCTCAGCCCAAAGGACAATTCCAATTGTTTTGGTTGCTCCCTGGTCCAGCATAACTGAAAGGTCATCCAGGACATCCAAGCCACAGGGACCTACAAGTGAGACCCCTAATCCCAGATAAACCTCAAGGATAGTCTCCTTCCCTGACCCTCTGGAATGCAAAGCCCTAAAGAGGAGTTCCAGAACCCTAACCTACACCAAAGGGGTGAAAAGAGGTAGACACCGACATCTTATTCTCCCTTGCTACCTGACAAAGGAAAGCCTATTTAATGCACCACCTCAAGCCAATTGTCCCAGGGCCATCAATTGTAGTACGGAAGAGGGGGAAAAAAACTGCTAAAGGGGGGAAATCCTAAATAGTCCTAAAATGACCAGACAAAGTCATACTGCAATGAAAGCAGGTGGGTGGGTTGATCGTCCAAACCAAGTAGACAGATATCATGGTCTCTTCCATGGAGATCATCACATTTTACCTTCCCCAGCAATGACTATGCACAGGTCCGGGTAAGTATTTTCTGGGTACAATAGATATCACCATGCCACACATACTATATGGTTATATCCTTCTCAAAGTGAAGTGTGCATGCTCTCACAACAGGCATTGAGGGGGATAAAAATGCTACTTTCATCAAGATGATGAAACCCAACAATTTTCTTTCAGTCATTAGTTTGAATGCCTCAGGTCTTCCTCTTCCCTAAAAACTTTTTATCTCCCTATAAGTTATTCCTTTTTGCAGAGCACATTTTTGAGTGTCTCCAAATAAAGACTATCTATAAAGTGTATATTTTCAGGATGGGGGATCCAGTGGTAGCTGTTGTGGGGCAGTGAATCTTTTCCATGTTTTAGTTTAAATGTTAAGGGAGCTAACCAAGGTTAAAACCTTGGGAGATAGGATCTAACCCCTCAGACAGCAACGTCAAACTTTTAATTAAAGGTGAAACAGATTTGCCACCTTGATGATATCAGAACCATGAGCCTCCATTGACCTTAACTATATTGGACAGATTCTTCAAAGACCAATATCTCTGACTTCTTGGCATAAACTACATTATATAGAATTAGAATATTCATCTGGATCATTACTTTCAAATACTTTCATAGATGGAGGAAAAAGAAGAGACCGAAAGCAATCCAATCTGCTATTGTTTTCCACTAAGTCATTTATATTCATCAGCTCCCCATATTTAAACAGAAAAGGAACTAATGAAGCACCAGTGACTGAACACCTATTGGTATGTTCCTTATTATTTTTTCTCCTTAAACTTTAATGAGGTGTAATTACAGTTTCTTGTTGTTTTGTCTGGGACATGCATTATTCCAACAAAGAATAGTGACAAGTCTCAGTGTTTCACTTCCTGAATGGCAAACTTGCTTGCAAGTATTTAAATGAGGAGCAGCAGAGAAGAGCCCGGAGATATTAACATCTGTGTGAATGAAGCAACCATTTCACAATTCAGTGGACCTTAAACAAAGCAGACATTCAAAGCTGTTCAGTACATGGGGCGGATTTTTAAATATGTTCAATTACCGCTTGTCGCCCAGCTGTCACCAGAGCACAGCTTCTGTAACACTGGGGGTTTTGCATTGACATTGCTTGCATGTAAAAATGGTGTTCCTCGTATACTGTGATCTGGAATACTAAATCTGTTCATTATTCACATACGCTGGTGAATTAGAATTCACAGCTACTCCTTTATTTATGGCACAGTGTGGATTGATGGAAAAAGAGTTGTATAGCATGGAAGCTAAACAGCCTTTTTGTCACCCCATCACATGACTTGGCCTGCATTTGTACTTTGTGATAGAATTGTGTTGTTGTTAACTGCTGTCCTTGACTTTCGTTTATGGTGACCCTATGGAAGAGAGATGTCCAAGTCACCCTGTCACCAACCACCCTGCTCAGGTGTCACAGATTCAGGGACGTGTCTTCCTTGATTGACCCCATCCATCTGTAATGTTGTCTTCCTCTTTTCCTGCTGTCTTTTACTTTACCAAGCATTATTGTCTTTTCTAGTGTGTCATGTCTTCTCATGATATAGCCAAATTACAACAGAGTCAGTTTAGTCATCTTGGCTTCTAGGGAAAGTTCAGGTAGTTTTTCTATAGGGCCCATTCATTTGTCTCTTTAGCAGTCCAGGATATCCGTAGTACTTCAGCACCACATTTCAGATGAGTTGATTTTTCTTCCTGCCAGTTTTCTTCGCTATCTATCTCTCACTGCCATACATAGAAATTGGAAATATGATGGCATGGACAAGCCTAACTTTAATATTCAACCATATATCTTTATATTTCAGGACGTTGTCTAGTTCCTTCATAGCTGTGTTTCCAAGTTCTAGTCTTCTGATTTCCTCACTGCAGTCTTCATTCTGATTAGCAACTGATCTAAGCTATGGAAAATCTTGAACTATGGCAATGCCTTAATTGTCTACCTTAAGTTTATGTAAATCGTCTGTGATCATTATTTTTTTTCCCTTGATGTCCACCTGTAAACCTGTCTTTGTACTTTCTGCCTTGAAATACTTCAGTAATCATTCCAAGTCCTTGCTGTTTTTTGCTACTAGTATAGTGTCATCTGCATATCTAAAACTGTTGATGCTCCTTTCTCCAATTTTCATGCGTCTTAGATTCTTCCAAGTCTAATCCTTCTTTACACATGATGTGTTCAGTATACAAGTTAAACAGAGAGGGTGATAAAAGGGACCCTTGCCAGTTGGAAACCATTCTGTTTCTCCATAGTCTGCCCTGACAGCAGCCTCTTGTCCTGCATACAGGTTATGCGTTGGAACAATCAAATGTCGTAGAACATCAGTTTCTGTAAGAGTGATCCATAATTTCCCATGATCTACACAGTCAAAGGCTTTGCTATAATCTATGAAGCACATGCTGATTTTGTTCTGAAATTCTTTGATACATTTCATTATGCGGTATATGTTTGCAATATAATCCCAGGTGCTTCTTCCTTTCCTGAACCCAGCTTGGACATTGGCATTTCTTGCTTCGTATATGGTAGAAGTCTTTGTTGCAGAATTTTGACCATGAAATAGTTCTACGGTTGCTGCAATCCCTGGGCTCCCTTTTCCTGGGGATTGGAATGTATATTGAGCATTTCCCATCTGTAGGCCATTCTTTTGTTTTCCATATTTGTTAATAAATTTTAGTTAGAACTAGAATAGATTTCGTCTCTGTAGTTTCAAGCAGCTCTATTGATATGCCATCTGTTTCTGGTGTTTAATTTCTCCCAAGAACTCTGAGTATAGTTTTCATTTCACTTTCTAAAATTGGTGGTTCACCTTTATATGGTTCTTCCTTGAATAATTCTGTAAAGAATTAATCTCTTATATAATTTTTCTGTGCATTGTTTCTGTTATCTTTTTTTTATTTATTTATTTTTATTTCTGCTTCGTCATGTAATATGTTCCACTGTTGGCCATAAAGCATCCCCGTTCTTGGTTTAAATTTCCCTTTGATTTTTTGAATCTTAAAGCAGAAGTTTCTTCTTCTTCTTCTTTGTTGTTGTTGTCATCTTTAGTTTCTTTGCATTGATTATTATAGTAGTTTTCATTGTCCCTGCACACAAGTCATTGAACAGTTTTATTCAGGGTTCTGACTGTTGACAACTCTGTTGTCTTTTACTTTTGTGTCTCATGTGTCCTTAACAGCTTGAAGAATTTCATCTGTCATGCATTGAGGCTTCTCTTTCTTTCTGGTTACAGATAGTGCCTTTTTGCATTCCTCCCTGATAGTGTCCCTGGCTTCAATCCAGATTTCTTCTTGTTCCTGGTCAATTAGGCTCAATAGTACAAATCTATTTTCCACATTATCTTTAAATTTGATGAGGATGTTCTTCAGGTTGTATTTAAGCATGATGGTTGTTTTAGTGTTCTTTAGTTTTACTCTAACTTTTGTTACTAGTAGTTCATAGTCTGTGCCACAATAGAATTAGGAAAGCAGTAAAGCATTTTCAGAGACAAACCAAGATAAAGTTCCAGACATTCAATACTACTAATCCATAGCCATTTGTAATAAATTTATTTCTGGAAAATAACTGTCTTGAAAATGGATTCTATATTTTATTTCTTAAAGGTCTGGTCTAATTGAGTGGTTTAAATGGACAGCTATTCATAGAAGACAAAAAAGGAAGACCTCTATGTCCTTTTATGCCATTGTGATATCTTGAAGGTGATGAGATGCTTCTATGTCTGCCACATGTGTTTTGCATTCATCTCCTCTTCACTAGTATCATTGACCATGTGACAAAGCATTGAAGATCTGTCCATCCTAAACTGATGAATATATCTTCTACAAATAATACTTACCTTGACCCACATGGTAAACAGTGCTGTGGGAGAGGATACTAATTTGATGACCTCGTGAAAGAGACCAGAATTCTTTGTAACTGGTGCTATAGGTCAGATCACTACACATGATGGGGTAGAGCTGTAGGCTTTCTAAGCCTGATCAGACCTTGGGGTGTGTCTTTGGATTATTGAAGCATGGGAATCCAGTACATCTTCTCTGAAGAAGATCTGATAGACTTGGTTTAGAATAGCAGAGGCACCATGACAGCACACCACACTGTTACTGTTCATCATCTGTTTTGTGGGGTGTTAAGATGTTTGTGAATAAACCTTTCATTAGTGGTTGACTTAGTTTGGTGTGATTGCAAGGCTGGGACCCTTCCTATTTAAGCTCATGTTCATTGCTTGGGTGCAACTAACCATAACTACCATGAAGAGGGTTAAAATCCTGTTTCCCCAGTTATGTACAAACTTCCTACAGCTCATTTCAAAGTAGGCAAGAGAACTATTATCACTGTGTTCAGAAATGTATGTTCACAAATGTGTACAAATGCATGCAAATCAAATAGATCTCTTTTCCCCCAATTCTTTCCTGAAATATAAAATACCATTGTGCTTATCATGACCTGACTGGGAGTGAAGTGGGATCCCATAATTTTCCCTGAAAACCTGCATGTTCTCCAGATTCCACCTCTGTCCTCATATATCTATGCCACTTTCCCAGACAAAAAGTGGCTATAGTATGTTCCCCCCTACCCACTCTGGTGCAGCTAACATCCCTCCTGCTTACCCTGGTTTATTGGAAAAGACATGCTGCAGCACCCTTTGCTGATCTGTATATTGTTAGAAGCTAATCACTTTACATTCTGTCCTAGAGAATAACTTCTTGAGGAAATGTCACTTGATTCATAATGCAATTGATTATTACAAGCTGACAAAATGTCTCCTTCATATCAGGTGAACACCAGATTCTGTAACATCAGAAACATTTTTGTCAGGTTCTTAGAGTGTATAGGAACTTTTAATGGGACGAACATTCTAACATATAAACCTTTCCCTTCACTACAAAGGATTACATTTTGATGGACAGTGTTAACTAATTTTATTTTCATGTCACTTAGGTTAATCAATAAACTTATATTGATTGTTAAGGAACTAAATTACTGAGAAGGTCTCAGAAGCTATGAATGAATGTCATTCATCAGTCTTTCAGCAGAATGGTTTAATAATTTGTTAGACACAACCTCTTTTGTTTTGATGTTTTATATGGATTGTTCAAGTAAACGAATGGCCCAGCCACAGTTAGTCATCTGAATAACACTTTAGAGTACATAGGTAAACAAGAATAGATGAGAAGGCTTTTAAGATAATAATAAATGGAAATTGGGGTCTTCCAAGTTTGTTTTGTTTAAATTATAATGGATTTGATGAGACAAAATTGATACAGTATTAGTATAAAAATTTGGTTGGCAGAAAATCAGACCGACATTCTCAATGACCTGAAAAGATATGAAACTGACAAATCCAGCCACCCAGCCAAGTGTCTCCCCTCAGTGAAGCAGGTCAGGACTTCAGATATTTTATTATTTTTATATTTTTATTGAATTATAATTTACAAAAATTTAAAACATACATTAGATATCTAAATGAGTGAATCAGTGAATTTGAGAAATGAAATATGAAAGATTGTGTAAATTTTGCATGTTGTTTGCCATTTTTGCCATTTTTGCCATTTTGAGGAAAGGTACACACATTTTAGACAACAAATAAGAAAAATATGTTGCTGGTTTTTTGAAAAAGAGATGAAACCAAGTCTGACCTTCAAAAGTATGTAAACCACAGGAAGTACATTTTACATTCAGTATTTATATGTTTCTGCAAAGGTCTGTAGTTGCTAAGCTTTTGAAAGATGCCATTGTTCTAGAAATGCAGTTTGGATTCATAGATTTTTGGGGAAAATAAAGAAAAGGTTAAATACAAAACGTAAGGAATTAAGAGAGACTAACATCTGTATGGATGAATTTAAAAGTCAATGTCAACCATTTCTCAGTATTTAGAAACATCATGGTTATAAATATGGATTCAGCATTAAAAACACAAAGATGTTACATTGGCTTTGCAAATTTTGTAACAGCATGCTTATATGCAGCCTGTAGTGCTTGACCTTCATTCACAAAGCCAGTTGGAAACTACTGCAGTGTTCATATTCATAACACAATTTAATCCTTCCTTGTAAAATAAGGGAATTCATAGCACCAGTTAATCAACAATGGATATGATTTCTGGAAGCTGTCTAAGCACATCCCTTGCAAAGAGTTGTTCATTCAATTGGAAGGCTCTTTGGGAATTTAATTCTGTTTTGTGGAAACTAGGAAAACAAACGTTTCCTTTCCAACTCAGCAGGATCCTATCATGTTGACATTTTTAAAAGAATTAGTATAGATCATCTCACATTATTTAGTTTTATAGATCTCATTATGCTAATGTTCCCATCTAGGTGGCACCACTCAAAATCTGATTCTGTTTGAAAGCAGCTGGTGTGCTTGAAAAAGCTGCCTAGCTATTGCAAGATAATTAACTCAGAAATCCCATACTCACACCAGAGATATGCTGCTGAAGTATCAGTAAAAGGGCCACCTTACTTAAGACTGTGTACAGAAGAGAAAAACAAATAATCTGAAAATATTTTTAAAATGGTATAAAAATGACATATGCCCACAACACCCTGGGGCCACTGTCTATCTGCTTCCAGCCAATAGACTAAGGCAATGAGGTCACCATGGTTGAAACACACTAATAGCCACAACTTGCTGT
Organism: Cyclura pinguis; assembly: GCA_030412105.1. Classification (NCBI taxonomy): domain Eukaryota; kingdom Metazoa; phylum Chordata; class Lepidosauria; order Squamata; family Iguanidae; genus Cyclura; species Cyclura pinguis. Next base: position 147,758,757 of record CM059601.1, on the reverse strand, counting down.
CAGAGAACACATACCATATAAGATTATACTAAGACATCTCCAGACCAACAGTTCAATTGTGCTATCAGAACCACTGTCATTACCTCTGCTACCCTAAAAGCAGGGGTTATAGTTCCTTTGTTATAGTTATAAGCCAGCCCTGAGACTGGAGTGCTGCAGTGCCACATTGCCAAAGAGTAGGGGCTTTGCTTCTACTCCCTGGAGAAGCAGGGCGGGCTAGTCAAGCCGTGACATGTGATTATTGTTGAAGCACTCTTGAATAAGATCCAGCCTCCAGCTCCGGCCTCTTTATTTTTGGCTTGGCTAATCCAGCTTCTGCTGTGATTAGCACAGGCTATGGCTAGCCACTTCAGTGACAAGCAGATTTTCTTTTTCTTTCCAGGTTGTCATGTTTAAGAGAGGTCTCTTCCACCCTTCCACAGCTTTTATCAACTCATATAGGAAATCCTGAGAGACTTGGCTGGGGTGGTGCTATTAAATAGAGGGTGGTATTGGAAAGGAAGTGCAGGGAGAACAAAACCTGAATTAAAATGATGAGCACCCAAGGGAACTTTTTGAGAAAGGGGGCTATTCCTACTTGCATGAGGTGCTCAGGGGACAACTCAAGGCATGTCCCCCACACTTTGAGTCTTTGTACTTGGAGAAGTGTTTGGCCTAGGGTGACTGGTTGGTGGCAAACTATTAAACACAGTGTGTCAATGTTCTGTGAGTTCCTTGGCCATGACAAGGTAGAGGAAAGCTGAAGAATTCCAGTCCCCTGAGGTCCCTGAAGGTTTTTAGCCCCTCCAGAGATCTTTGTACATAGTTGAGAAAAGGTGTTCCCAGGATACCTGACTTTTGTGTCCTGCCTCTTTCTTCTTTTTTGAAAACACTTCATAGGCTTATTTAGGATAGTAATAATCCAAGCATTACTAACAAGCCTACCTGTGTCTTTTCGTTGGAAAGATTAGGTAACACGTCCACAAGTTGACATATACTCTTTTTTTTTTTCTGAAAGGACATGTGAACATTGTCTTGCAACACAAATATAAATACAAAGATGAGATGGAACACACAACACAGCAACAGAGTTTTTCCTTTTAATTTCACTGTGATAAAATGTGTTATTCAACATGGTTTATACATTTGACACTGGCTTCCTTCTGATTAAAATATCATTCCAAAGGCTGACATGTACTCTTTTCCCCCCCTGAAACTGTGTGTGAACACTATCTTGCAGCACAAAATAGAAAGAAGAGATGGGGCACACAATACAGCAAATGCTTTGAAGTTTTCTTTTTTTTTCAATTTCACTGTGATAAAATGTGTATTTCATTGAAAAAGTGTTAAAAATGTGAGTGTTATGCTTTTTTATTCAAGAAAGGTATAGACTGATGTAAAAATAGGAAAAATTGAAACAGATCTGAAATTACTAATCTGTTCACCTCTAGTTCCTTCACCTTAAATAAGACTTTTTCCCCAAGGCAAAATAAGTATTATATAATATAAAAGAATTTTTTTATATAAAATGGTTTCAATTCTTAAAAAAAATAACATCTAGAAAGATTACCTTTAATACATAATTTTAGATCCATAATGATTGCACCATTAAATTTTTAAAGCAAAGGGTGCTAACTCTTATGTAGGGAATATACCTCTAGTGAACCTTTTCTGCTGCTCTAAATATTGTACAGATCTCCTTCTTCAATTGCTTATTTAAGCCTATTGATTATATAAATCTCTAGAGTTGATGGAAGGATTACTCTAAATTCAGTGGTGAGATAAAATTAACAACTCTAGCAGTTGTAATTCTGACAACTATCTTAAACATCAATGCTGTCATGACATCAATGCATTTCTGGCACAACAACACTGCTTATGATGTTTACTGGCAGATTTGTATTTATTTATACCTGTTCAATGTGGCATACACACTTATAATCCTCCAGACAGACAATGATGACCACAAATTTGTGTATCCAGTTTAATATCTTACTGTATCTATATATATAATATTTAAAAGCAACAACATCCACATATACAATAAATATAAAATTTATTTCATATAGGTGAAATATATGTTAAAACATTGTACAAATGCTTTCTATAAAATTATGAAATATGAGACGTATCAATGTGAAATACTAGTTCCAGTGACAATAACACAGAAATGAGTTTAAACTGCCAGGCATAAAAAGCTTAAGAAGGAAAACAAATAGTAGTTGCTACCTCTATCCAATGAACAATTAAATTGCACTGCTAAACAAGCTATGTTGAACTGCTAACATAGTAGATCCTGTTCAGTTTTATGAGAGTTAGTAGGCACAATTCTTTCTTTTTAAGTAGAAGGGGGGAAAAATACAGCCTTGCATTTTCAGGTAATATTACAAAGATGACTCACAGCTTGGGCAATGGAGGTTGGATCCCGCTAGGAATGCAATATATACAAGTCCTCTTGCCACCATTATCACGATGATTACTTGGTGAAAATTAGCACTGGCCTTGGTCAAGAGGCATGATTTTGGCACCTAAATTTAACAACAGTTGTTATAACCACTCTCTGGGCTGCTGAGGTATCAAATTTTATTTTGTAATGTACATTATTGTTTGTTTTTCCACACTGCAGGCCACCAGAAACCTTGCATTTTAGAGACGTGAGCCCTGGCTATTTTGTCCATCTCCACTCTTCCTTCTCTTTAGCCCTGACAGACAATTGGCTGGCATTTGTTGAAAACCTTGCTTCAGGGTTAGAACTTAGTGAGGATCTATGTGTGTGCTGAATGCTGCAGACCCATTTTTCCTTTTTCCCAGGTAAAATGTATGAAAAAAACCACAATATGTGATCAGGCAGGTGCATGTTGCAAGCTTTTCTCCCCACACTTCTGTGCTGCTACTCGCATGAGAAACAAAATTGGCAATACAATGACTTCTTATAATGTGTTATCAACATGTGTTGTTGTATTGCACCTTGTTGATGAACAACAGAGGAGGAGACATAGGGCTTTTGACAACAAAACTGTTATCCTCCTAGTGTTTAGTTCTGCCTATGTGAAACATTTGAACAAACCCTTTCAGGTCTTTTTTACCTCTTTCATCTTCAGTCTTGACCCACAGTCAGGAAGACAGTAACAAAGACCTATTTAATGCTTTCACAATTTAGCAGTCATACTTGGGGAGATTGACTGGTTGCCTTCCTAATTAACTAAGTGCCAGAGAGTTAACAGCTGTATGTCACTGGAAAAATATGACTAAGGCCATAATAACATTAACATTTGCTGCCTCTGGCAATGTGGTCTACCACAGGTCAAGCACATCATCACTATTTAGCTGTAGGCAGTAAGGGCTAGTTCCATGATCAAACACATCTTGAAAAGAGGAATGGAAATTTCTGTGTATTCCTTTGAATACTGTAGCCTGAGGAAATACAGCTATTCTGTGTTAATTAAAGAACACAAACATTGACATGTTTCAGTTTGCTATGGCCTTGTGTATCTGCACGTATCCGATTGGACTTGATACTACATAGCTTTTTTTTGTTTCACTGCAGAACACAATTTTTTTAAAAAATGAAAAAAACAGTTTTATGCTTCATATTTCTATGAAGCATACCACTACTGCAGCTCCTTTCTAATTGGCAGGTTGGTGAAGAAAGAAATAACAATAGTTCTAGGATGGCGAATCCACATGTTCAGTTTTATCATGGAGTTGATTTGTGTACATAGATTTACCAGTTGATGACAACACTTGATGACAATGACATCAAGTGATAAATTGCATGTGTTAAGAGCACTACTGACAACACAACATGTCCCAGATCAATAATGGCATCCTCCATAACATTTTCTGTATATGCCACGGCCTGTTGGAATTAGCACAGGTTATTCAATCTGTTAAAGATGTATGAATAATGCCCCTTGGTTCTCAACTCATCAGGAATGTCAGTTTGCAGACTGTGACTGCAGGTGAAACAAGGATGCCATGTCCCATGTGTCAGGTTTTTTTTTCTCTTTTACAAAAGCCCACACAGTTTTCTTAGGTTCTGCTGTAAGTCTAAGGTAATTTCATTAAATAATTAATTAACTGCATTGCTTCAGTTATTAGTACTGATAATATTGCCTAAATTTTCTAATTTCTCATATTAAACATTATCAAATTAATTTTCAAACCCGATGTCCCAAACAGTTAATATGACACTGCCTGATTGGCTGGTAGAGGGCAGGGATTGGGAGCCAGTGATAACTGATAACTTCACTAAAGTCCTCTTCTGGCCCTTATTAGCTGCTTCACCCAAGAATAATTTGGTTTCAGTTTTCAAAAAATAATAAAAAAAATAAAAATAACTGGAAATTTGGTATCTTGATCTTGATGCATAGTTTACTACGTGCCAAGTTTCAAACTGATCTGATAAAGGTATGGCAATTTAAAAGGCACTAAAAACTGACAGATTGACTTTTTCTTCAAGTTTGGATGAAAATGACAAAGGTGCTTTATTCTGGTTTATCAAGGAAGACCTCCCCCTTTGATTTGTTAAAATTCTTAACTGTTCAAACACCATCAAGTGACTTTATGCCCCAGTAAATGCTGTGGGACAAATTACTGACAAAATGTTTCTGTGTCACCTCAGTATTTCATTTTGAAGGTAGAATCTAGGTAGCATTTCCACTTACTATCATAAGAAACCAACAAATAGTTGTAACGTTTCTCCCTACTGGTTAGTATTGAGTGGCACTTTAAAATACACTAGCCCATTCTGATGGGGCTATGCGTACTAAATATCAGACAAAGTAGAACAGAGTTTTTCATACTCTATAATCTTTAATATTGATATTATTAAAGAAAGTATGCCCTGTTGACATTCAGACAGTAGGAGGGAGAGAGGAAAAAAAAAAATCATCTGAGGCAAATGTGTAGTAATTTTGCAGTGCAAGTTTTCCTACTTGGTACTCAGATAGTGGATGGAAAATGGGAGAGAGAGAAAAAGTTATGCTGAACGCTTCTGCTGGGTTATTCTGAAGAAAGCATTCCTGTTCTGGTACGTGCCACACTATTTTGTGCAATCAAAATTTATATTATATTGGAGATATATATTATATGAAGGAGGCAGGGACTAAAAATCAGATGATGCTTATACAGCAAGAGAGATGACAAGTACCACTTGCTGCTGAGTATCTGAGAGAGAAAACAAAAGACAAAGGGGGAAATGGAAGTAAAAGTTTTGATGTAAATCTTTCACAGAGGCCCTACGTCCATTGGTGACATGACATAAAAGATGATAGGATGGAGTGCTACCAGTGGCATTGCTATCTTTGTCCTCAGAAAAAGGAATATGAAACACATGAACCAATTTATGCTCATAGATGCAAATGAACAAAATCATACAAAAGGACTTATTTTTGTGTAGGGGGAAGAAGAGGGAATACAGGTAGTGATAAAACTTGGCACCACCACTGTAATTACTGGTACTATTACTACTGGTAGTAGCTGGTCTCCAAAATAACTTCAGGACTTTTGATACCAGTTTTTAAGTTCAAACTGAAATCCAGAATGAATGCACCACTGCACAGAAGTGGACACCACAGAAAGGATGGATGGCCAAGTCTCTTCTTCCCATTACAGTTCATAATCCACTGTGAAAGGCTGCAAGATAGTGGATCACAAGTCTTCTTCAGCTTAGCTACTCTGTTCTTCAAGACGGTAGAGGCTCTTCCACTTTCCCATATCCTTCCCTGAAGTGCAACAGCAGGTAGAGGACTTGTGGGCACAGTTCCATACTCTTAGCCACTAATTAAGTGTAGAGGTGTGTCTAGGCCATTTTGGTTCCCTCAGTACACCTAGAAAGAATAAACAGCTGTATATGGATACTTTTTCTTCCCAAAGTGCATATGGGAAGCTGGAATGTCCCCAGGTACACTCCATAGCTGGCTGGTGGCTAGAGGAACAAAGCTGTGCTTCAGTGCACACTAACTCCAAGATGGACAATTGGGGTGAAAGATATTGTACACGAAGATACATGATACATTCTTCTGCAAAATCCCCAAAATACATACATAAATGCAACCTGGGGTTATGCTTATGTTTGTCACCAAGAAAATTCTAGTAAGAAAGAGCAGTGTGACTTGTCTAAGGACAGGGAGAAAATACAACAATATTGGAAAAATAGCTAAAAAAAACATGTTTCTCAAGTACTGAGAAATCCTGGAAAGAATAATGGTGGTCTGATGAGAATATTCACAGTTTGAGATTTATTCTATGAAAAGAAACACACATGATGCTTTACACAGAAAACAGCATTATCTTCACAGAAAACATGAAATGCTGTTTACTGATCAGCTATGGAATAATCAGACTGAACATATGAAGGTGGGTTGAATAAGGGCTACTTTATTTAACCTAATACCTATTTAAAAGTAATGAACCTGGAGAGAAACGAGAATGGTAGAGCAACCTATCATAGAATCGTAGAAAAGTAGAGTTGGAAGAGACCACATGGGCCATCCAGTCCAACCCCCTGCCATGCAGGAACACCCTCAAAGCACTCCCGACAGATGGCCATCCAGCCTCTGCTTAAAAACCTCCAAAGAAGGAGACTCCACCACACTCCGAGGCAGCAGATTCCACTGCCGGACAGCCCTGACCGTCAGGAAGTTCTTCCTGAGGTTCAGGTGGAATGTCCTTTCCTGCAGCTTGAATCTATTGCTCCTTGTCCTGGTCTCTGGAGAAGCAGAAAACAAGCTTTCTCTCTCCTCTACATGGTATCCCTTCAAATATTTAAACATGGCTATCGTGTCCCCTCTTAACCTTCTCTTCTGCAGACTAAACATACCCAGCTCTCGAAGTCTATCCTCATAGGGCATGGCTTCCAGGCCCCTCACCATTTTGGTTGCCCTCCTCTGGACCTGCTGCAGCTTGACCATGTCCTTCTTGAATTGGGGTGCCCAGAACTGGACACAGGATTCAAGATGAGGTCTAACCAAAGCAGAGTAGAGTGGTACCAGTGCCTCCCTCCATCTAGACATCATGCTCTTATTGATGCAGCCGAGAATTGCATTGGCTTTCTTGGCTGCTGCATCACACTTCTGACTCATGTTCAGCTTGTGGTCTATTAAGACTCCTAGATCCCTTTCACATGTACTGCTATCCAGCCATGCGTCCCCCATCCTATATTTCTGTATTCCATTTTTTCTACCTAAGTGTAGGACCTTACAATTCTCTCTGTTGAATTTCATTTTGTTAGCCTTGGCCCAGATCTCCAATCTGTCCAGGTCATTTTGAAATTTGATCGTGTCCTCTGAGGTATTAGCAACTGTTCCCAATTTGGTGTCATCTGCAAATTTGATGAGCATGCCCTCTATTCCTTCATCCAAGTTGTTGATGAAGATATTGAACAGCACTGGGCCCAGGACAGAACCCTGTGGCACCCCGCTAGTCACTTCTCTCCAGGATGAAAAACAGCCATTGGTGAGCACCCTTTGGGAATGGTCAGTCAACCAGTTACAGATCCACCTGACAGTAGCCCTGTCCAGCCCACATTTTACTAGCTTCTTTGCAAGAATGTAATGGGGAACTTTGTCAAAGGCCTTACTGAAATCGAGATATGCTACATCCACCGCAACCTAGTGTGTAAGATTAGCTAAGGCAGGTGTAACCCCTTGATTGCCTCCTGACCCTTCCTCTGGATGAAATGTCTGAGCCCTGAGAGCAATCCAAATGTTAGGTTGCTCCTCATCTGGCCATCAACTGAAAGGCAGACCGAAGGACCCATCTCCAAGCTGCAGAACTTAAAATGAGGGCTAAACCCCTAGACCAGCCCTCAAGGTAGTTTTCTTCCCTACTCTAGGCCATAGGACCTAAAAAGGTGGTTTGAGAGCCCAGCCCTTCACCAAAAAAGTGTCAAGACATTACTGTATACCTGTTATTTTTTTCTCCCCACTACCTGCCATGAACAAGGAACAAATGTCTGCTTAGTCTTTTTCTACCACCAGGCTGGCCAAAAAGGGCACTAACACCTTGTTGCAAATCTGTCAGGAACAACATGTTAGCCTCCTTAGACAAATACATACAATCTGCTCTGTATAGCACAAGGCACTGATGTTGGAGGAAGTGTCCCAGCCCCCAATTTATTGTATTGTGGGTATCCCTATTAGCCCTTCTGCATGCCCTATCAATGGCCAATTCTGCACTACACTGTTATAGTGCTATTATTCCATTTTCAACATCCTATGGAATCCTGGCATTTGCTCTTTAGGGAGGGGCATTTAGAATTTTCAGCCAGAGAGCTCTTTGGCCTCAGTAAACTACAAACCCCAGAATTCCATAGTAATAGCATTATAACGGTGTATTGTGGTAATGGCCAATATAATATAGGTTATCCTCATCTCAACAAAGTTGGCAAAGCAAAATGTCAGAACATATGAAGGTTACATCTGACCATTTGAATGCTCCTAAGATCATGCAGGGCCTGCACAATAAGAATTTTGCCCTTCAAGAAACCCAGGTCATTGACACACAGGTGAATGTCCATACTATTGGGGAGGGAAACACTACACTGTGGCTTGATTACTGAACCTCAATGGAGCCTGAAAATGTCAGTACCTGGGGTTATAACCATACAATGGCAGCAAATCTGGACATACCACCTCTTCATACAAAACCTAAAATCTTGAAACAATAACATTAGTGAACAGCAGAATACAGTTCAACACTTAAAAGGCTAAGCATACTTCCTGTATGCCCAGGATCTCACCAATGCCCAATAGGAATAATAGATCATTCACCCAGGCCCATAGCAAAAGTCACAGAAGCAGCCCCAATCCAGAGTGAATGGGTCCCAAATTTAACTCCCTGATTACTATTGTAAAGCCATTGAAAATAACAGTCCAAAATTGGTACTTTGTAAAAGGCAAAAAACAAACAAACAAAAGTGGATGACAAAATAGAGGACTTGGCCTAATCAGACATAAATCCTGATCATGACAAAGTACCAATGTTACCTTAGCCTTTACTCCCCTCTGATCCATCTTAGAAGTACAGATTCAGCTTATTACCCAAAAAGAGTTAGAACCGTTAATTCCAGTGCCTTACCCGATGCATCCCTTTAGAAAACAACCAGCTCACTAACCCATAAGACACAAAAAAAGAGGGAAAAACATAAAAAAAGGCAGTCAGAGATGCTGTATGAAACAAAACTGGAGGATCAAATGGCCAACTTACTACATCCGATCAATTAAGCACATTGCGTGGTAATGGTTTAAACCTGTCAGCCATCCTGCCCCACTCTGGAGACAATCCCTCCAGCATCCTATGATTTTTGAAGCCACTTATTGTATCCTGATACTCCTGCACCCTAAAAGCAAAGACCAGTGCTGACAATCTACCCGAAATGGACTATGGAGGCTCCGACCCATCACCCCTCAGGACCCCTGGCCAGATTGAGTGGCAGGGACCTGTCTGATTCTCTCACCTACAAGCAGACAAGAAAAGCAACCTGCTAAGTCCTACCCACTTGAGCTGCTCCTTAATCACTCTGTTGGTGCTTCTGTCAATTGCTGGCGCCATGCTGATCCATCAAAGCTCAACCAACCTGTTGAAACTTAGAGTGGAAAAAAAGGAAGTGAAAGGGGGAGGTAGGAGGACTTCAAATATCCTACAATTCTGACTTATACTGATGATCAGGCATGAACACACCTGATGAATTTACAACTGTCCTGTGTCTTTTGGAAGCTAGGAATGGCACCTTCTCCCCCTAAGCACCTCACACTGTGCAGGAAGAGATCTGCATTCCAAAACATAAAATGATGTTTTACATGCAAAACAACCTATGCATGAATTTTGTAATTAATATCATGAACTGTGAACAGTAATTGAAAACTGTGCAGTTTTGTAAGACTTTCTCACAAAGAAAGGAAAATTGCAAAAAATTATTCTTTGTTTCCTTCAGGAACAAAAATAGTTATACACACACACACACACACACACACACACACAGGATATATATATATTCCTAGAGTTGACACATGCCTGTTTATTGTGTACAAAACAAGAGGGAACCCTTTTGTCCAAACTATTACCACAATGATGTTGTATTTTGTGTGTTATTACAGTATGACTGAACTACATACAATTTCAAGTTTCTTACTATGGATCTGGAAATGAAACGTGGTGGTAAAATATTCATTTACCATCACTTTAAGATTTCTGCCAGTAAGTATCCTGTAAGGTATCTGGGATTGCTTTCAATCTTTGTGAATATCAGACAGTCCTTTCTGATGTTGTTGAAATGCAAATCCCATCAGCCCTAGGCAGCATACTCAGTGAAGAGGAATGCTGGGAGTTTCACTTTAACAACATCTGGAGAGCCACATAATTCCCACTCTTGAAATAGAAGGTAATATGAGATAAAATGGGTTCATGAGAACTGCAATTTCCATAATGAGATTGACACCAACAAGCATGCCACAGGTTCTGTCAATTGCTGTCATCTGAATTTGGGATGCTGGATGGGGGAAAACAAGTACAGAACTGAGAAGTGGAAGGAGTTAAGCAGCTTCTTTTATTACCCCACTTCTTTGTTTCACATGAAATCTTCCCAACATCTCTTTGTAAAAGAAAAGGTGTCTTAGCTAACTACTATGACCCTTTTTGCACACCACTTCCAACCTGCAATGGCCACAGGATTGCCACGGGATCGTAACGATGGTTCTGCATGATGCTGTAGTGTTCCTGTGGCCATCCCATCATCATCATCACCATCATGGATTAAACCATGTTTGGGTTTCTCCCGAAAATGACACGTGATTGGTGAGTCCTTTTGCCTCCCTGCCACACTTACTTGTTGTGCAGAATGACAGGAAGTGCCATGGCTGCACTTGCTCCCCCAGTGCAGCCTGGTAAACTGCCTGGATGTGCTGCAGAAGGGAGGGGCGGGGCCATCGCACTTCCTCCCATCCAGCAGATAGCCGATATGGAGGGGGAGTGCAGCAAAGCAATTCCCTCCCAGAAGAGACTTTCCCTGGATCCTCGTATGATGGCTTTAGAAAAAGATACGTTGTGGAATACAGAAATATAGGATGGGAGACACATGGCTGGATAGCAGTACCTGTGAAAGGGATCTAGGAGTTTTAATAGACCACAAGCTGAACATGAGTCAGAAGTGTGATGCCGCAGCCAAGAAAGTCAATGCAATTCTCGGCTGCATCAATAAGAGTATGGTGTCTAGATCGAGGGAGGTACTGGTACCACTCTACTCTGCTTTGGTTAGACCTCATCTTGAATACTGTGTCCAGTTCTGGGCACCCCAATTCAAGAAGGACATGGTCAGGCTGGAGAAGGTCCAGAGGAGGACGACCAAAATGGTGAGAGGCCTGGAAGCCATGCCCTATGAGGATAGACTTCGAGAGCTGGGTATGTTCAGTCTGCAGAAGAGAAGGTTAAGAGGGGACATGATAGCCATGTTTAAATATTTGAAGGGATGCCATGTAGAGGAAGGAGAGGGCTTGTTTTCTGCTTCTCCAGAGACCAGGACGAGGAGCAATGGATTCAAGCTGCAGGAAAGGAGATTCCACCTGAACCTCAGGAAGAACTTCCTGACGGTCAGGGCTGTCCGGCAGTGGAATCTGCTGCCTCGGAGTGTGGTGGAGTCTCCTTCTTTGGAGGTTTTTAAGCAGAGGCTGGATGGCCATCTGTCGGGAGTGCTTTGAGGGTGTTCCTGCATGGCAGAGGGTCGGACTGGATGGCCCGTGTGGTCTCTTCCAACTCTACATTTCTATGATTCTATGATTCTATGAATCAAACAAGATTCACCTTTTCATGACCTCTCTTTAAAGTCTATGATGCAAATGGGTTAATTTTACATTTTTCCCAATATTGACATCACCACCCATTGAACTATAATGCTATAAATACAACTGAAGACACTACAACCCAAATCATCATCAGTATACCACTTTCCCCTCTAGTGCTTCAGAGGAATTTCTATTTTCCACTGTTGAATCCATCCAGCCCACCACGGTCATAAGCAGAAGACCTGGGTCAACTCATAGGAGGGTTCATTTAAAGGTAAAGTAAGGCCCTTTCCGCATGGGATTTGCCATGTGAAAGGGCGCCTGGAGTGTTGCACGATTGTGAGGAGTGATCTGCATGATGCACTCACAATCGTGTGACACTCCAGGGACCAGCAGGCACCGATTGCACACCTTTTCATTTTTGACTGGAAGCCAAAAATGGTACATGATCGTGCATTGCTCCCGGGCCCCGCATGCACTTACCTGGTGTGTGGAGCCTCCAGAGGTGCGCCGGTCATTCTTCCTGCCCCAGCTCAGCCTGGGAAAATCCCAGACTGCACTGTGGAAGAAAGAGGTGGGGCTTTTGTGTGAGCAAGCAGCTCGTGCAGAGCTGAAGCAGCAGAGATGCAAGATCCTCTCACTAGAGGCTGCTCGCACGATCCCCGCACCCCAGTGCTGGAAAAGAGCAAGGTGCGGAAAGGGCTTAAGTCCCAGATGCTCCATAATACAGAGCTGGAACAAAATGGAGCATCTTTGCTGTTGCCAGACGTTCCATCTGTCTCCTGTAGATTTGGGCGAGAAAGACTAAAGCAGTATATAGTTCATGGAGGATAAGCTGTGAGCAAGCACAATTGATGACATTACATAGTATCATTCCTGATCATGGGGCATGTCAGTGAAGGCATTAATTTCAGGATCAGTTTCCTGACTTTGTGGAACCTGAGTGAATGAGGAAGTAATATGTGTGGTCTTCAACTGGAATTTTAAAAAACAAAACACAATACTGAAATTGTGCCTAAAAACAGTTCATCATATGGGGCAGCATTTTCATTGGTGTGTGTGTGTGTGTTTACTTTTTGTGAGACTGATAAGTTATAAGAAGAAAAAATTATCTGCATTTTAATTTGTTAAAATCTGGAGTTACATAGAACTGAAAGGCAGTAGTGACTCATCTAAAGCCCCTTTCGCATGGCATTTTCCATGCGAAAGGCTACCTGGAGCGTCGTGCGATTGTGAGGAGCGATCTGCACGTTGCACTCACAATCGCACAATACTCCAGGGGCTGGCAGGTGCCAATCGTACACCTTTTCATTTTCAGCTAGAAGCCGAAAATGGTGTGCTATCGTACATTGCACCCGAGCCCCACGCATACTTACCTGGCGTGCGGAGCCTCCAGAGCCGCTGCAGTCACACTTCCTGCCCCAGTGCAGCCTGGGAAATCCCCAAGCTGTGCTGCGGAAGGAAGAGGTGGGGCTCTCACTTCAGGAGGCAGCTCGTGCAGAGCTGAAGCAGCAGGGATGCGAGAGCCTCTCGCCTGAGGCTGCTCACGCAATCCCCGCATCCCAGCACTGGAAGAAGGTAAGGTACGGAAAGGGCCTAAGTCTGTCTTTGTATTTTGTGAATATTTACTTGAGCATTTCAGCCTTTTTCACCACACTTTTTTTTTATTTTAGCTATGTGCGTATGCTTTTAAATGCAATTCCAGTCTATTGGTTTCTTGTATGTTTTGTCAGAGCAGTCTTCCACACTGAGTATTTCATTTCAGAGATCTACATTGAAAGCTTTGGCATGGCAATGACCCTTCCATATTTTTGTTGGCCTGCTTCTAAGAGCAAGCTGATAAGCAGAGAAAAGGATGGAAGGCTTGATTGCATGACAAAAGGGTATATAATGGGAATGCTGTCAAGCAGCAAAAAAGATGGAGACATTTGTGGGGGAGGAAAATAGAAGTAGAGTAAAATATTATCTCCACATATTTCTCCCTTTGGGAAAGAGACATGCTAAAATAGTCTACTTCAAGTCCACTATCCCCCTCAAGAGGTTTGTACAAAAATTTCTAAAACATTGACAAAAAATCTTGAGAATGTCTCTTGGTTAATTCATGTGATTTAAAATCTTTCTTGAAGACCCATAGATATAGCCATAGATGTATTCACATGAATGAAGAAATACATAGCAGAGCACTAGCATGCTTTCTGTTGTCCATATCAATGGCAACTGGTTCATAACAGCAACATCCAATGCTGCTGTGCTAGAGAACACAATCTATGACAATGTCAGAGGCTATTCCTCTGTATGGCCATGTCAATACTCCCTTTGAGGCTTTTTAGGGCATCTGAAAAGGGGTCTGAGCTGCCACCAACAAATTTTCTGGTTGAATTCTCACTATTTTAGTTAAATCAATATATTATTTTTCACCATGAGTCCTCCCTTGTCCCTTTGAGTAAATATATGTACCTTCTTTAATGAACTTTGTTAGTGGTCATTCTCCAATCACTGTGAAATAGGGATTGGATAAGCAGCCTGGTACTTGCATGAAAATCTGTCAGATCCTTTGAACTCACCTGCTATATACTCTAAAAAAAAACAAGGGGATATTTTGAGCATTTGAAAAGAACAGTCTAAGAGCCAGTTTGATGCCAGACATCTCTTGCTTCCTAAAATTTCCTCCTCCCCCAAGAGAAAAGAAGGCTCATCTTGTAAGAATGGGATGAAGTACAAGCCATAAGATGTCTCCTAGGAAAGGGTTCAACATTTTTGTTTTAGTTTTTGTTTTTGTTTTTGTTTTTTTTCAAGAGCTGACACACAGCACATCATTTCTTTCCAGGTATCTTAAGACTTGTTGTTCAAGCCCTTGATACTTTGAGGCAGAAAAAGAATTAAAAACATAAAAAGGCCTTCTCCTGTCTTCATAAGAGCTCTCCGTCATTTGTTATGCCCTCCTCTACATGAAGCTTTATTCCTTTGTAAGTGAAGTGTTAGAAGCTAACTATGTGCTCACAAAGCTGAGCACCTCCATTTTAGATTTTCATCTAGCAATAAGAATTTTCTTTACCAATGGAAGAACTGAACTTACTGCTACTGAAATAATTGAAATTTAAAGGTACGATACTACCTAGCATGAGACTGTTTCAATTAGTTTGCAGATATTAGCTCACTAGAGATTACAACATGCTGAAAGTCATAAGGGCTATAAACTTATTTTCAAATCCTAAATGTCTTTGAATTCTGCACTGTGTATTAACCAAATTTGTGCATACGGATTCCACATACATCTTCCATTAATAAGACAGCCCAGCACAAAACAGCACTGTTTAATGAATCCTAGATTTCCTGCAATTATCCTCAGCTTGCTGCCTCTATTTTCACTGAACTTTCAAAATTCATTTAAGTCATCTGGATGTGTTTCAGATGTAGACAAACACTGATCCAAATTAAGCTGATCTGGAAATTAAAAAAAAAATGTCCAAATAGCAACTGGATCCCACTGAAGTGAATCAAATGAATAACTGAAAATTCCTGATTATTCATCACCAATTTTGATTCAAAGAGACAAAGAGACGAAAGGTGATTAAAATAAAAAAGCACAACTTCCTTCAACCTTTCTAGGTAAGAAAAACAGCAAGATGAGGAGGGGGGCCTTTGGAAGGGGTATATTTTTTTGACTAGCAGCATGAGATTCTAATCCCAGTGAATGTTTTTTCCAAGAAATGTTCATTCTCACTGCTTCTAAGAGGGATATTGAAGCAGTCTTTCAGAACTGGGCCTATGCTCTGTGATTTTTGCTTTCTTGGGAGCAGGAATGTAT
The DNA here is from genome assembly GCA_030412105.1 of Cyclura pinguis. Taxonomy (NCBI): domain Eukaryota; kingdom Metazoa; phylum Chordata; class Lepidosauria; order Squamata; family Iguanidae; genus Cyclura; species Cyclura pinguis. Next base: position 147,743,190 of record CM059601.1, on the reverse strand, counting down.
GTTGGAACTGATGTGGTGTAGCATTGGGATCTCTCCTGGAACGTGCTGGATGTACATGTCCTTTTGCTTCTATGGCTGTGTGTTCCATATCTATCCAGCATCCCGCCCTGATTGTTCCCAGATGGTGTGTGTGTGTGTGTGTGTGTGTGTGTGTGTATTTGCTTCCTTGAAGATCCCTGAACTATTAAAGCTTGTTTTTCATAAAACACTCTGTATCTGTTCTTCTGAAACATGGCAAAGCAGATAACAGTAGAATGGTTACCTTGCCCTGCAAATGTCAATTCTGGTAAGGAAAAAAAAAAAAAGCTTGCAGCTTATTGATTAATTCTGATTAGAACAATTGATCCATTTTTTTAAATAGTGATAAGTCCCATTGATTGAATGGATCTACTCTAACTTGGGTTACCAACAGAGCTACTATCAAAAGTTTTCTTTTTATTAAAAGAAGGTAAAGTAGATAGTATATCCACCTTTTTCTCCTAATCTTGCCAACTCAGTCTCCTCCCACTGTGTTAATGTGATTGCAAATGTTATACAGATGTGTCAAGTGGGTGAAAATAGTTGCAGATTTTTGCCAATTTCCAGTTATAATCTATAGAAGGTAAGCGAATCTAGATTTTTGAATCAAAATTTGGATTCAGAAGCAAGTTGAACTGATTAACTTCTACATTGATCCAAACCACATTGAGCTGCCTCCCATTTTCTTTTGCTGAAAAAGGTCTGAAACAAGTCGTGCATTTTATTCTCTTTCCCCTTCATTCTCTCCCTCTCTCTTCTAAAAACAGAGATGAGTTCTTTATTTGCTAGCATTCAAGTGACCCTTTCTGTTAGCATGGCACTAGGTATTCTGATTGCAAAAACTGTAAGATCAGAATGCCTGCAACAGATTCTTCTTTCTCACTTGTATGTAAAGTTAAAATGCACATGTATACTTTGTCATTAACACACACACACACACACACACACACACACACACACACACACACTTTTATTATCCTGTAAATTCTATCTCCCTAGAGAGGCAGGAAACGTAACTGTAGCAGGCAATTTAAAGAGACTTACTGAAATTAAAAAATGTAATCCTGTACTTTATCCTTCTAATAACATTGGCATAATGGATTTAAAAATACTCAACATATCCTTCTTTAAATGGCAAAACTGAACATTTCAACCTGTTTCTTGGATCAGTTGGACTTGTTCAAAGGCCCAATTCTATCTGCAAGTTTCACCAGGTGGACAAGGAGAGGATCACTACCATAAACTCCTTTGTGTGTGAAGAACAAAACTATGTGCCCACATAGTGAATTTAGGCTGCTCTACTGAAAGGGTTTCAGAGACTAAATACTGTGCAAGCATCAGACAAACACACAAGCAGGATACACTGAGTGAAATGAATAAATACAGAATGAACTGTAGATGTGGAAAAAGTTTGTCTCACCATGCTTCTTTTAAGCGATCTGATTAATGAAAATGTTACCACAGGTATGCAAGACATTGACATCACTACAAGCACTCCTAATGGAATCAAAGAGCTACTCAAACTTTTGCTCCTCCAAGACCCCCACCTGCTCCAGTGGAAATGGAACTTTGGTGAAAAGACTTTTTGCACAATGGAAACTTTACAAAACGTTTCTTCTGCATTTCTAGTTTACTGAAAACATAGTGGGTCTTCCTATACACATGTGTTTAGGTTACAGTTACAAAAAAAAAAAGAGGGGAGGGAGAGATAAACAAATAGCACTACAAAATATTATTAGTATCCTTCAGACTGTGTTCTATGGATACCTTAGCGTAGACTACGACTTCCATAATCTACAGCAAGTATGTTCAGACTCTATGATCCATGCTTCCTGGGAATGGTGGCATTTGTAGTCCAACACATCTGGAGCCCACCAGCTTAGACAAAACTGTTCTGAGGGGTACAAGGATCCAATTCATGTTAGTTTTCTCATGCAGCATCTAATTAAAAAGTCAAAGCATATGCATGTCTCATTGTTCTCCAGGATACAACTGGTATTTAAATTTCCATTAAAAGGAGCTCAAGATAATTTCTCCAGACACCTATTATAACAAGTGGCAATGATCACAGCCACTGACCCCATGCAGAGTTTCAAATGGAATGAGCCAACAACAGCAAAATGAATGTGAAAATGTGAAGGTTATGCATGCCACTTGCAATTCTGGAAAACTACAGTGGCAGATGCTTGGCTTTGAATTTCTGCCAGAATCAAAACACTGGTTTGTCATGCATTTCAATTTATAAGCAGATCACAAAGTTTCAAGCCTCTTATCACAAAACATCGCAGCTACTTATTTCATATAATCCAAGCTATACACTAAAAAACATGGCAACGAGTAATTTCCATGCCACTGGTGTAGTGTTTTTGTTTTGTTTTAAGTGCTAAATGTTAAATTCTGCCCCACTGGCACTGGCATTAATCCTGTCCCACTGGCACCGGCATTAATCCATTTTTGAGAATCTTTTCAGTCCAACTTTTAAAGGAGCTACCAAAGATAATGAACATATCTTGTAGATAGAATTCATTACTGTAGATAGCTTATTCAAAGTGAGGACTGAAACCTAGGATTCACTATCACAATGACATGAAAGCCACCAGAACTTGAAACTGTTCTTACCGGGAGCAAAGTTCTCAGTTTTCTTGCAACCTCTGTTTTCCTCCCTCAAGTATTACATGTTTATCTAATTCAAATAACAGCTTTTTCTGTCAGCATATACTCAAGATATCTATGACAGTAATTAGTGCTACTGACAAAACCTGTGTGATAATGGGGCTTCCCATTATCTAGACTTAGCTGAAGAAGTATGCTTCCCTCTCCAGGTAATCTAAGGGTTACTGGGGTGTTGGGCTTAAGTTACACTTTTTTATTGTGGGTCAACCTCATAAGTTATGGGGAGAGAATTGCCCAATCAAGGCAGAAAAGGTGAGAATCTTCGAGATGCTTCAATGGAGAAGTTATAAAAATCCTTGAGAGACCATGCGGTAGAGAAACAACAAAGAAGCATCCTTGAGATGAAATCTGTGCCAGTAGCAGGCTGCAGACCCTAGACCTTGCCTCCTGGCCTCACTCTTCTCTTAGGCCATCTAAGCCTGTGATCCCCAATGTGAGTAGCTAGAATATTAAGCAGTTAGTTGTGCTAGGTCTTTTATTCTTTTGTAAGTTTGGCTGATCTGGAGAATGTACCTGTTTTTATAACCAGTTGTAACTTAAGCGTACCTGAGAGGGGGGAGCCTGTCATGAGTATTATTTTCTTGTTTACTTGCATGCCTTAAAATAAATACTTCTCTGTAAAACCACTGTTTCCACTGCATTCCCAAGCCTTTCCTTGGCACATGCTTAACTAAGATTTCTCTCACTCAGAGGGGGGAGGTAAGGGAAAGGAAAGGACCTTAAGCATAGAGACTAGTAATCCACTGAGTAGAGTGCCAGACCAGTATGATAGCCTGAAAGGGACAAACAAGGCCTAGGTATTAACTCCAGGACTTCTAACCAATTTAGCAAATGGATACCTAGAAAAGGTAGTGGGAGGAACTGTTAGCAGTAAAAGAGTACAGACAAAATGGACATTGCTTCCCATCTTTTATCCCTGGTCTACTCTACAGGGCTGCTAGGAGATTCAGCACCATGGACAGTTTAATTCACAGAGGGTATTGTCTGCTTATAAATGCCTAAACCAAAGAAACTCTGTCTCTTTCTATTTGCATAACTAAAGTCTTCCATTTTGAATTCTAGTCAGCTTTGAAGGTTCCTGTTGTTAGTTCTTTGTCCTACTAAAAATTATGCTGACATTAATTGGCAAAGCTCAATATCCTGGGAAAGCAAATATTCCTGCACATGCACAAAGCACCCTGTTTTTCCTGTGTAGGGTATCAAAGTCCTACCTTCCCCTGCAGCATCTTTCACTTCTTGAATTCAGGTAAGTAAAAGTGCTACAGGATCCCCTTGCATTCATTAGATTTAAGTTCTTCAAGTGCTGGACATTCATAGGATCATCATCATCATCATCATCATGTGAATTGCATTCATATAGGAGTGAACTGAAGCAACAGTGCATTTTTAACAATCAGGATGCTCCAAACATTGGTCCGGTTTATTTAAAGGTAATCTACCCTGAAGCCTCCAGCCTCTAACAAGACAGGTGACTCGACCTATATGTAAATCCAAATAACTCAGTGTATTTACTATAGTCAGTACTACTAATGTATTCTTAACTAAGTAACTTCTCCTGGCCCAATTTCACCCCCCAAATCTGATAGAAATATCATTTACTCATGTTCTGATCACCAGAAGAATGGATCTTCTTGTCCCCATGCAGCTGATGCCCAATAAAGTAGGCCAGAGGGGGTTATGGTCATGGCAATAGTGTCACAATTCTGATTAAATAGTAATCATGACTATGGAACAGTTTTAGACAAGTAAATGTTTAGTTACTTGGTAAGAGGTTACTTAGCTGACTTAAGGTCTTTCCACACTATAATTTTATAGTGCTGTTATTCCACTTTCAACATCCCACGGAATCCTGGGGTTTGCAGTTTAGGGAGGGGCCTTTAGAATTCTCACCCAGAAAGCTCTTGGGTCTCAGTAAACTATAAACCCCAGAATTTCAAAGTGAAGTGAGGAAAAGCCCTTCATAACTTAACTGAGTTACTTAGTAACTTGGGCCCTTTTTGCACGACATTTTCAATGCGAAAGGGCCCCTTCAGCGTAGCACACATGTGAGGAGCTGTCCACACGATGCGCTCATATTTACGCTACGCTCCAGGGCCCGGCAGGGACCACTCACACATTTTTTCATGTTCAGCTTGAAGCCAAAAATGCTACTCGGGCATGCATCACTCCAGAGCCCCACACACACTTACCTTGCGTGTGGAGCCTCAGGAGCTGGGCCAGTCTTGCTTCCTTTCTCAGTGCAGCCTGGGAAGGTCCCAGGCTGCACTGCAAAAGGAAGAGGCAGGGCTCTCGCACGAACAGGTAGATTGTGCAGAGCTGAAGAAGCAGGGAAGTGAGTGCCTCTCTCCGGAGGCTGCTCGCGCGAGCACCACACCCCAGCGCTGAAAATAGGTGAGTTGCGGAAAGGGTCTTAGTTATGCAAGTAACTGATACAGAATACCAGCCATTATCGTTAAGGCCTTTGAACATATTATACCAGCTCAGAGAATTTATTAACAGGAATTATTACAATTGGTGCATAATGCACTTGATCAAATAGACAATTTATTATGCTAATTGGATGGATGTAAACAATATCCTAATGCTAATTGTCTGGGGATTCAGAAAAGAGACTATAAAGCATGGCCACCTGTTGAAAGCCAAGCTAATGTATACTATATATTCCCAGAGGATTGGCTGTTGGATGAGGATGAGAACACATGTGTGCATATGTATGTGTGCATGCATGGAATTTCATTGATATCATGACATGGAGGGGAAAATCCATCACATTCACACTGAACAGCTGCTTCTTTAAGAAATAATCATCCACTAGCTTTGATTTTAAATACCTATGTTTCCCATTTTTAGAAAATTTAAGTTAATTCAATAAAAAAAACTGTATGAAAATTAACACAAAATGAATGCAAACTTTTGCTTGATGTGCACACACATGTACACACTTTTCCTAGGAAGCCTCAACGTAAGGATTTCTACCGAATACAATGTACTCGGTCTATTTTTAATTATTTTTAATTGTACTTTTAATCACGATGTGTTGTAATCATAGTATATCTGTATTTACCATTAGCATATTTTGATTATGTTTTTTAATTCTATACATTCTGTACCCCGCTTTGAGCCCTGGGAAAAGGCTGATAAATAATAATAATAATAATAATTATTATTATTATTATTATTGATGTACATTTGCGTGTATTGGCCTTTAGATCCACATTTTGTGTGTGTGTGTGTGTATGTGTGTGTGCACGTACATTTTTGGAGTTGCGAATCATACAACAAATTTCTGACAAGTGTAGATGTTTCCATTTAATTGCATTCTGACCTGTTTAGAAAAGGAGAGGGAAACTTTAAACCTGCCCACCTAATACACATCAGAGAGAGTCAGAATCCAGCCTATCTCAGACTCCCTCTCCCCAAATTGTCATTTCTACTGACTATAGGAAGTGGAGTCACTAGTATTTCCAGTCAGAGAAGTCAAAGGACCTTTCCACAATACACTATTATATTGCTATTATTCCACTTCCAAAATCCTATGGAATTCTAGGGTTTGGAGTTTACATAGATCCAAGAGGTCTCTGGCTGAGAATTCTAAATGCCCCTCCCTAAAGTGCAAAGCCCAGGATTCCATAGGATGTTGAAAGTAGAATAATAGCACTGTAACAGTGTAGTGTGGAAAGGCCCTAAGGCTCAGCTGGTTCCCACAAAAAGTTATTTCACTTCCCCTGCAGATCCTTTTCTGAATCACTAGTTGAGAGTGATTTTCTTTCACAATGAGGAAGTATTGGGAAGAGTGAAACAAAATCCTTGTCCAAACCATTAGGTAGAAAAGCTCTATCTAGCATGGTCATGAACCCTGACATCGTCTGACCTGGGGCAGCCTGTGGAAGAGGGACATCAAGGATTCCAACACAGCCCCCCACCCCTGGCTTTCTAGTTTGGCAGGTTCAGATCTTTAAGAAATAAATCTGGTGGCCAGTCTCACCAGTTAAAATAGATAAAATGTACCAAACAGGTAACAACAGATGTTGGAAATGCAAGTATAAGGCTGGTAAGTTTTATCATATATGGTAGACCTGCCCTATTACAAAAAATTACTGGACACAGATACATAAAGCTGTAATAGAAATATTCAAAATAGCAGTTCCAATGCAACCAGAACTCTATTGAATATGACGTATATGCTTGAAAAAAATTTTCTGCACCAGAACAAACAAGTATTGTTATATTTAATAACAATGGCAAGGATGCTATTTGCAGGATCTTGGAAACTACCCAAATATAGAACAATGGTTGTTAAAAGTAACAGAAATGAAGTAATATGATGTATTTTCATATCACTTAAAAGGGAAACGAACTGAAAATATGGAAAAAATATGGCAATCAGTTACCGACTATGTAAAAGGATATGGTAAATAGATACCTAATAATGGTGTATATAACTAGAAAGCTTAAAGAAATAAAGGGATTTAGAATAAGTTTGAGCTTTTTAGAGGATAGAGATATATGTAAACTAATGAATTATGGAAAATCGTGATAAATGTATGTTTTAACTAAGTATTGTTTTTCTTTATCGTAAACGGTATTTGTAATTAACTATGTTCTTTTCAGGAAGTAAAGAAATTGCAAGAAAAGGTGCACTCAACAGTTAAAAAGGGTGAAAATAAGGGAATTTCATATGTTGAAAGGTAGCGTGGTGACACTATTCTAGGTATTTGGCAAGGGAAGTCAAAAGGATTAAATTCATTGTTTAGTTTCTAAAATAAGAAAACAAATGTGTATATATTTATATGAAAAACATGGAATATGCGAACATATCTGTAAATTTATATAACTCATTTTTTATTTTATTCTTTTTTAATAAAAAATAAATTATAAAAAAAAAGAAATAAATCTGGCAGCTCTAACTGTTACCAAGACTTTGACTGCAGAGAACATGGGAAGAGGTAAATAATTATTATAAACAGAGCACCTGAAATCACTGTGACAACACATATAATAAAAGTGAAACGAGTTGAGCCTCTGACCTGTTGACAGGCACACTTCTACAAAGTGTATCATAACTTCTGCTATGAACACTAACCAACAGAAAAAACAACATTTAAATGAAACTGATCATTATATTTATAATTTCTTGTACTTCTTGTTTAATAAGCAAGGATAGCATACTGCTACTCTGAAAAATCTTAAGAATACATTTTTTAAAGATTTTACATGAAATGATTTATTTAGTTTTGACTCCTCAGTTACTGGTAACACTGAAAGATGTCCCCTATAAATTATTCCTTTCTACAGTGATGTTAGAGAGCATGTACAATGCATGAATTTATGATCAGCAAACTCTAGCTGCCAGCCAATAACAGAACATGCACTTTCAGCTTTGCCAATTAGCACAGAAAAAAAAATCCAATGTTTATTCCTGCATTCAATTGAATGGATGTCTGAATCGCTTTGTGAAAATGTTTGTTCTTAGTAACAAAATCACTTACCTTATTTTTAAAGTTCTCACTTCACTCTGTCACTGTTAGCATCCACCTCAAATATACATTTATACTCTTTGTGACAGCATGCACACAGCTCACTCAGGCTCTGATTTCAGTAAAATTCTTACTGTGGTTATAACAAATATTCATACCTTGGACATTAAATCTCAAAAGTGAATCTGTAGAATATTTTCTTGTTCATGTTTGGTCTTTCTTTCTTTCTTTCTTTCTTTCTTTCTTTCTTTCTTTCTTTCTTTCTTTCTTTCTTTCTTTCTTTCTTTTTTTACGTGATGGTAGAAATATGATGTCAAAGACCCATTTATGAAGGTCCTAGAAGCAAGGACAAATATGTAATATAGTGTGTATAAGATTTTATTATTGCCATTACTATTAAATGAGCTCTCGCCTCCTCCTCCCCCTTCTCCTCTTACTTCGCCTGCTTCTACTCCTCCTCAGTTTCATTGCCTACCATTGGAGTTTTGGACCATCAGTGATTCAGATTCTTTCCAAGAATCTAGGAAACAGTGATGTACGATTGGATTCTGTGGCAAAATCCAAGCACTGCTACATTCTGTAGTGGAAAAAAAATAATGTAAGGGAGGGTAAACTGGATTCTCATGTTTCGGCAGTGACCAGAAGTGCTTCAGCCATTCCTTGAAAAGTCAGATTTGGACATGTCTTGTTTACATCCCATTTGGACCACCATAACACATGTTTCCTGGAGGTGCCTTTGGAAAATGTTTAGAAATTTCAGAAGATCCACAATTCTGTGGCCAGAATGATGTCTAGGTCCAGTTACAGGGAACATATAATTCCTTTGTTAAATCAGTTTGACTATCTACCAGTTCAATTTTGGGCACAATTCACAGTGCTAATCACAACCTTTAAAGTCCTTTACAGCTTAAGTCCAGCCTATTTGAAATAACTGAAGTATTTGAAATATGAACCTGCCTATACAAACTTGCTAGAGTCTAAACCTCCTTAGTGGAGGCTTTCTTTCAGTCCTACCACCATCATAGGTCCATCTTGTGAGGAAAAGTAAGAAAGCATTTTCAGTGGCTATTCCCACCCTATTTAATTCTCTACCATTGGAGGACAGTCTTACCACTTCTCATTTTGCTGACAGGAGAAGACCCTTTCATTCAAACAAGTTTTAAAGATGAACTGCTGTAAGGCCCCACTTTGGAGGTCCCCAATATCATTATGATTTGGATGGGCACCATACCTAATTGGCAACATACTTTAATTGGCACTAATATCAAATTCAAGACTGAGAGGTGACGGAGAAGTCAAACCAAGTGAGGGAAAGAATTTGACTGTAAACTTGAGAAGAATAGGTCAACTTGAAACTTCCTCCAGGTAAGACTGAGTCATTTGTAATGCAAATACAAACCATTCCTGTGGATAATAGTCTTAAATAGAAGCTGGAATTTTCCAGGAAACCCCAGCTGTGAGAAGCCCACCAAGACACTGATTGACAGATATCCATCACTTGTAGACCTGGACTCCTTCTTTTGTCACAGCATCCACAATAGATAGTTATTACAACATCCATCATGTCTTTGTCAATCAAGCATTAAGCCCCTCAACAGGCAAAAGACCCATTTTCCACAACAGGTTCCCTTTGTCTTGCATCTGGAACCTTCACTGCCACAGGCTATTTTCAGGGTACAAATACCCCTGATTTCAGGATACCCAGTGCAGTTTCTTGCCTTTTTGAGCGTCACTCTGTCCATTTGATTGCCAAACTGAGACTGCCCTTGGGTCCAGTACTTGGGTCACTTTGCTCAACTTCTCTGCTTCTTGTCAGATCTGGTAAATTTCTCCTGCACCCTTCACAGTCTCTATTTGCTTTCCTCCCTTTCTTTCAGGTAGCTCTTGTGTGAATGTGTGATTGTGCGTATCTTGTGTGCATGCATGAGTGAATTCCCCCCAATAAAAACACATTTTTAGCTTACCTTTTAATTTTTGGCTTTTTCTTTTCCTGCATGTGCCCATAAACACTGGGAGGAAAGGTCTTGTGAAGTTACCCCCCTCTCACAAGCCTCCTCTTTGAGCTAATTCATTACCCACTTTTACATAGAGGTATTGGCATCACAGGGTGGCCCTTGTGGCACCCACATTTTGGGGTCACACTGCTTGCAGGGAGCCTTTTTGTGGGGGAAGTTGCTCTATTTATTTAACTTTGTTAAGGTTTTGAACCTTTTTTATTTTTATCTTTTAAATTATAGTTTAATATAATGGTTTTGAATTGTGCTTTAATTTTTATTGTGAGGTTCTTAGTTGATCTCGTTTTAGCTTTGGAAGCTGCCTGGGGTCCCACAGTGGGAGAAAAGTGTCAAATAAACGGAATAAAATAAACCAATAAATGTGCTATTGTAATCCTATCTATAGTAATTTCATTTAAGTGTTTTGTTAGTCCATTTGGAAATGCTTGCAGAGTACCTATTGCTACTGGAATCACAGTTGTTTTCATTTCATTGGAAAATGAATAAATTGATTGATGGTGATGATGATTTCAATATAAGATAGAAGAAAAATGCACCAAAGTTTTGAGAGTAGCAATGGGATGGTCTTATATTGCATTTCTGTATATGTCAGAAATGTGTCCCACCTTTTTCAGTGGAAGTGATAGCACACTACTACTTTGATTAACGGTTGTTATTGACCATTGGTGCATTGTACATTGCTATGGATCATTGGCACTTTCTGTTCTAAAGTTTTAGTTCAGGCCACCTTTAACAGACAGAAAGCAAAGCCTCTGCTTGGGAGTACTTCTTGCCAAGTAAGTGTGTACAGGATTGAAGCATTAGCCTCCTTCAACATGTTACTTCATCTTCAACCTAAGACTTGTGTGACACTGACCCCAAGTGTTTGATGGCCTGAGGTACAACAGCAAATCATGTTGCCACCACAGTACCCTCCCAATTATTTTCCTGTGATTCGTTTTCATTTTGGAGAGTGGCCACAATTTTTGTAGAACACAATTTCACATGCATGAATTATCAGGATAATTTCTTAGCAACTCCAAGTGAGGGAGGTACACCCAAGACAGCTACTGTCAATACAAATAACATAGAGGTAGAAAGATAACATTCAGTATAAAGCAGTTTCCTATATTCCTAAGCCATGTGGGAAGGCCATCTGGAAGTTCAATGAGGTAGGGGTGGAGGAAAAATTAATTCCACTCTTACAAGTTCTTCTTGTATAAATTCATCCCTATTTCTGCTATGTTTATTTGTAACAATAAGGACTGGAGGCTCCTTCCTAAACTGCAAACCCCAGGATTCCATAGGATGTTGAAAGTGGAATAATAGCACTGTAACACTCTAGGTGCAGAAATGGCCACTGCCTCAATAGACTATCCCAACTGTCTCAGTGAACTTTACCTATATGTTCACTCACCATTCAGCAGTTGATTCACTTGGTCCACTTTAATTGGGACTAACTAAGAAGATTCAAGCTATAGGCTCAGTTCTGTTGACTGATGTAACTTTCTTGGTAAATGCAGAAGCACTGTAGCAGGGCTAAAATGGTTTCAGGAGCTTCAACAATGGTGTGTATGTGAGTGACAGCAAACATTTTCTCTGTCATCTCCCTGTGCTGGCTATGCACTGCTCCAAAAACTTCCTTACATCAGTAGAATAGACTATTATACAAGCGTAAGCCACTAACAGGATTCTTGCATAGTTTTAATCTGAAAGTGTTAGTATACTTTGGAAGACACTATCTCAAAGGACAATATCATTAACTGTGAAATGGTCCACATCATTACTATTATTATTATTTACTGGTTATCATTGTATCTATAGATAAAGATATAAAATAAAGACAATATAGTTATAGATATACATATTTTACTGAAACACAATCCAGTATAAGGAATAATATGTTGGTTTCCTTATTCCTTTTCTATATTGTTTTCCTAAACATGGCAGAAATGAATTAATCACTCTCTCAAGGGACCTCCAAGGGATTCTGCTTCTACACTAATACTGTCTCTTCCTCATTAACAGTCCACAGAATCTGGAACAAAAACAAAAACAAATTTAATAGTGACCAATCTTGACAATAATCAAGTCACCAAAAACAGATTAAAGATTAGGCTTCCAATTATCCATCCTAGGCCTTTCAATAAATGTTTGTGCCTACTAAAAATGGAGATTTAAAATTCACAGAGAGGAAATGAGAAGGAACAACTAAGAACGTATTAAAACCAGATGTCACCCTAGGAAGAATTCAGAAAAGCTTGGCTCATCCACATGAAAACTTCCAATAGTTATTAACATTTTAAAACTCAGAAAGATTACAGAAATTTTATGTATCTCACAAAGAATGGAAATTTGAGATGATAAGCTGTGCTTGAAAATAAACTGTTACATGTGAAATAACAAGCACAGGTCTAACACCATTCACCAACTACATGTGTCTTCTTAGAAATAAATATACCACCACTACTACCACCAAAAGGACTGGTCCTACCATAAGGCAGATTAAGGTAACCGCTTCAAGCAATAGATGTTGGAGGTGGATGGGCAGAAGCACCGTCACATTGATTGATTCTCCTGAACTGCTGGGAAATCCCTACTGTTAGAAAACCAAGCTGTGTATACCCTCCATCAGCCTCAAATATAGTAAAGGACATGATGCCTTTACTGAAGTAAGACTTAGCTGTCAATCCAGGATTGACTGATACATGATATGGAAAAAAGACATCATCTTGTTACTGCTGGGGCCTTTTCATGCTATACAATTACAGGCATATCATTGTTACCATGCCATACACCTCCACTCCATGAAATGACTGGCAATGAACATTATTTAACTGACATATAAAATATAAAATATATTTATAAAAATATAACTCACACTGTTATAGGTGAAAAGCCATGCTGGAAAAGAGGACTGTCTGAACATGTGCACAAAGTAGATCAGATGGGACCTCAAGGCATAACAGGTTGTATCAGTCAGAAAACTTTGGTGCTAATGAGATTACAATAATCCTCTCAATGACTCCACCTTCTAACACAATACTACACAAAGTTATCTCAATAGAGCAACCGATGGTCATCAACCTGTTTCCTCTTCCTACTAAAACTCTCATTTGTTTCCTCACCTGCCCAGACATTAAGAAGCTATCACAAGCACCATCAATATTTTATCACCAAATGCTAAGACCATCAGCCCATTCCAGATGCCATTGTCTGCTCTGCCAAAGAACTATTAACACCTTCCCCCTCAGGGCAAAAACAGAGTATTTAAAGCCTGTCTGTGAGCCAGAGAACTTGTAGTGCACTGGACACATGCTGTCACTCTGCTGCTTAGATTCTTGTTCTTGTGCTACCCTTGGACCCCTAGTCTGAGCCACATTGTTTTGTCTCTTCTCTGCAGGATAGATAAATATCATCCACTTCACCCTGACTTCTCACTATCCAACTTTTCTTTCCTTTCTTTCATTTAGCCTTATATGGTTGTGAGATTGCTTGAACCTTGTGTGTGCTTGTGATTTCCCCCAATAAAAAGTTTTTCTAATTTCCAAGTGGTATCCCTGTGTTAGTACCGGTATTACATAGACGGAAAGATCCTGTACAGTTACCTCTCTCTCACAGGTGTCTCTTTGAGCTAATAATTCCCCACCATTTCACAGAGGTACTAGCATCATGGTTGAATCTCTAAGTCACTCACCTTTTGGGGTAACATCATTCCACTTTAACTGCCCTGACTGTATCCTATGGACTCATGGGACTTATAGTTTGGTCAGGCACTGAAAATTCTAAATACACCTATCTAAACTGTAGACCCAAGAATTCAATAGGATACAACCATGACTGTTAAAATAGAATCATATTGCTGTAATTGTGTAGTGTCAAAGGTTCCTTGGAAGGTCCTTATAATGTAGCTGTCACAAACTAAAAATGGGATCTCATGCATGTAAAGATGTGCTATGGCACCAAGATTAACATTTTGCTAGAGAAACAGCTGACAAGTTCCAGCATCTACCTTTGTGTGCAGAATCCTTTTTTTACCTAAAATACCTGGAAACATCAGTGTGAGAGAGTATTTTGTAGTGAAGTCCTGCCTACTAGTTTCTTCCTTGAAATTCCTCTACCTAGCCATTTCTTCTCCGGCAGGGCTTCCAGATGAGCATTTAGCCACAAGGGCATTGTGAAAGTGCAAAAAAAAAAAATGCACTTGAGGGAAAAGATGGTGGTTCAGCCTTAACATCAGTAGGCCAGCTTTTGTAAGTTTCAACATGTTAGTGCACTTTTTGTGGCTTAGTTTAATTTAATTAGTTATACACAATTGTATAACTTTACCTTGTTCAATGATGGAAACCAGTGAAGCAAAAATGCCCCCTCCCCCCAAAAAAAACACACAGAATAACTTCTTATAGAGGTGGAAATGAAACCTTTATTAGGGCATAAATGAATAACACCTCATTGCTAATTACAGTGGCACAGTCAACACAGTCAAACAGCAGAAAAGCTCATTAAGTTTACTAAAATATGCTCTTGAAATTTATCAGGTCAGATAGAGGAACAGAAGTTAGTAGCTATATTAACCCTTGAAACAAACCTTTTATTTCACTTCATAGAATTAATTTCTTCTCTTTTAACCATAAGCTAGGTTTTTAAATAAAGAGAACGTTGCTTCATGTTATATGCTAGAACGTGTGACTTGATTCTTCAGTATTTAGAAAGGTTCATAAATGGTATGAACCACCATTATTCATGACAAAACTGGCTTGAAGTTTTTGAAGTTATGATCAAGCAAACAAAAAGCCATAACTTCCTTCGGTCCCATTTGTCCTTGCTTTTAACATTGAACTTTTCAAATCAGTCCATTTACTTCATATAAAAAATTTCAAACAAGCAGTTTTCCTCCATATTTGTGTGGTTTCCCTTAAATTATATTGCTTTCTTCCAGCATATAATCCTTAGCTAGTGACCATCTAAGTTGAGTAGTTTACTTTCTTTGTAGATTCAGATTTGCTGTGTTAATGTATCTGTTATCAGCAATTCATTGCTACAGTGCTATCGTTCCTCTTTCAACATCCTATGGAATTCTGGGTTTTATAGTTTACTGAGGCCCAAGAGCTCCCTGACTGAGAATTCTAAAAGCTCCTCCTTAAACTGTAAATCCCAGAATTCAACAGGATGTTGAAAGTGGAATAATAGCGCTATAGCAGTGTAGTGCAGAAATGGCCTCAAGTTCAAGAAAATTTATTTTTGGAAATATGGTTACCTTGAAACCCTCCCACCAATTGCCCAACCCCCCCCCATTCCCCCAATTATATTGCTAAATGAAAACCATACATAAAGTCTCCCAAAACACAAAATACCTGGACTCTACCTATACTATCATGCAGAACATTCCACTGCAGCTTAAATGCCTCCTTTTTCCTTTGTTGTCCCACCGACATGTCACATACAACATTACTTCAGTCATCATTTTGAGAGGAAGTACAGAAATAAATGGAAACTTTAGGACTTCCTGTGTGGGAGACGAGAGTCAACGGGGGAAATTCGGCCCCTGCCCCAATGCATTTCCCTACTAGTCTATGATTTTATTACAGGTTTACTGCAAATATAGAAATGGAAGTGAAAATCAGGTGTGCCACCTCAATCTCCTTGGAAAAATAGGACACAAATGTAAAATCATCATCATCAAGATCAGTGTTGGGATAACAAACTTTGCATGCTTAATTAACTGGCTAGTTAGTTTGCATGTTTATGGTAGGTATAGAGAGACTGCCTAGACTAAACTTCCTGTTGTTTTGTTCAACACCTACTTCCTCCTGCACATACATTCTATTGTTCTTAGAAAAACCTTTTCTTGATGTTTATACCTCCTTTTGTCTTCTATCTTCCTTCTGAGAGTATGTGCTCTCTGATCCTCTAGCAAGTATGTTTTCCTGTAAGCATGTGATTGCTTATCTTCTTTCTTACTTTCTTATTTTCTTTCTTATTTTCTTCAAGAATTTGAACCTGTGTAGATTATGCACAAGACTTTATGAGTAAACTTTTACATACTTGTAACTAAACTGTTTTGTTTTTATTTTGAGCTAGATTAAGTGTGTCTAGGGTGTGGTCGATAGAGGTGGGGCTGGTAATTTGTTCTTCTGTTTGTGCATTACAAAATGCTCTGCTAATTGGGAGACTTACCACATCTCTCAATTCCCAATAATCAGGAGTAGCATCACTACCACCACCCAAAAGCTTTGGTTTTGGTGTAGCAGACATTTTATAATTACTTTAATTTGGTATGTGATTATTTTTCCAAAATTGACTCTAATAGAACTGTGCCAAATGCATAAACTTATATATGTAATGCTTATTACTGTAATGAATAGAAATATGAACAGGAATTCATTTGTATATATCACTTGCAACAGAATCCTTCTCCTAAGGCAATTAGCAGCTGGATTATACGTAGGGTTAAATATTAGAATGCTAATCTTATGGAAAAAGAAAATCTTTGTATTCATATAACATAATATAGATGGTATTTTTGAAAGTTTTTTTTTTTGAGGGGGTTAGTCTTCTGTTTGCTGTAGCCTTAATTTCTCGTTCCTTTATTCTACCAGTAACAAACTCCGAATTCTCCTTTTGTATAATTTCCCAAAATAGTTCCATCTTTTCTTACTCTGTATTTATCATGTAAGAGAGTGAGATCTTTCCTGAGAAACAACTGGTGTATGTGTTAGCATAACTATGCTGATGTAGGCTTCTTAAGCAGCACATTAGCAGGTCATGGGTACAGGAGTTATGAAGAAAGGAACACAGACTTAACGCTAGAGGTGGCTGTCACATCTAAAATGCTCTGGGAAGCCTGATTTGGAATGTCCGTATTCTATGGTACAGACAATTTTGCAAGTCAGCCTTCCTTAAGTACTTTTTAGCTCTGAAACCCCCTCCAGAAAACAAGTACTGGAAAATAAACCAGATAACTTGGACCTGGTCACTTTCTTCTCCCAACGATGTTCATGATAAATCTGTCTTCCTTTTTTGCTAACTGGTTTCAACTCAACTAAAGTGTACTATTCTAGAGTCATAGTTAATTTAATTAGCATAGTGCAGCAACAGGATCCCCATTGTTCTTAGTGTTACTTTAGTAGTAGTTTTATTAGTGGTTCTCAAACTGTGGCGTGGGACCCTAAGGGGGAAATGTGACAGTTGCTGAAGGTGGGGACACAAGAAAAGTTATCCTGAAAGTATAGCAAATATGAAAAAGAAGGGCAACCCTCATGCACACACACACACACACACACACACACACTGTTGAGTATTGACTGGTCTCTATAAAGGAGCAACACAAAGGCCCTTTCTTCAGCTTACCTTTTAACACTACTGGAGTGTGGGCCTCGTGTGAGAAACCTGGGCAGGAAGGCTCTTGCAAGCCTCCTGCTTCCCTGCCGCTCAGGTTCTGCAGCTCCTTCCTGCTCACGCAAGAGCCCCGCCCACGCCCCGCCCTGCCCCTTCCTTCCGCAGTGAGGAGAGGACACATGACCGGCCTGGCTCCAGAGGCTCTGCACCGCAGATGAGTGCAGCCCAGGCCCGTGAGCCTTACGCAAGCGCGGGTTATTTTCGGCTAAAAGCCGAAAATAAAAAAATGCGTATTTGCTGCTCATGTGGGCCTTGAGTGTGGCAGAAATGGGAGTGTGTCATGCAGACCACTCCTCACATTTAAGCGACGCTCAAGGGGCCCTTTCGCTTGCAAACTGCCATGCGAAAAGGGCCAAAGTGTCTTCTCCTGTTATGCCTTCCTCCAACCTCAGATATAGAATTTTTTTTTCTTTTTCATGTTTTTCCCACTCAGCATCACCAAATGTTTTGCTGGTGGCTGCTTAGCCACCATGAAAACTCAGCCATAAGACAGAAGATGTGTTTAGTATAAGACGCCTGTGAAAGGGAGAAAGAGGCATAAGATACAACACAGGGGGACATGACATGGAGTGGTAGGGCACAACATCATGTAGATTTAAAGGAGCTCACAGGGGTAAAAGTTTGAGAACCACTCCCTTAATGAATCCATCTATACTTGTGAATGCTATTTACACACACAGGGTAAACTTGACTACACAAACAGAAGACATACATCATAGATGTCACCACATAGTGTATAATATCAATTCAGAATCAGATCTCATCAAATATTAATTAATCCAAACAAAATCAGGACCAAATCCAAATAGCCACATTGGACCGCTGACTACTTTGTTTTTTTTGGTGGGGTGGGGCTCATATAGGCCTTTTTGAAAGCCTAATAGTTTCAGTCTTAGCACTACCCTTTGTCATAGATCATGGGTGAAAGTATTATTAGACAACTGTCAAACACTGCTCTCAAGCCACTCCAGGCATTGGCAGTTGCTGACCATACTTCTTGGGTAGATACATCACATTTCATTGAGGAACTCTACATTCTAGAAAGTAAGTATGTGTGAAAAATTGAGAAAGAGAGGTAAACAGAGTCCATTCCATTCTTCACATCTACTTCCTTCCTTTCTTACAGTAAAAAACAGAGGATCACTCTATTTTCAATGTGGTCATCTAATAGGACAGTTAAGTATTAACACTCTTCCCTGCTGCTCCAATAAGTAACCCAGCAAGTAATATAAGTAATATGAGGAACTTTTTTTTTCTATTTAGAAAAAAAATATGCAACATTATCACTAATGGGCTGCTTTCTGGCCATTCTAATGAGTAATTTAATGGATTGCTTTTAAAAAATGAAATTTCCAAACTCAGTAGTTTAATGACATGGAAAGATTTCAGTGAGGCATTCCAGAAAAAATACCTTTTACATTCAGTGAAGCCCACTGTTAATGCTTACATAGAAGTCTAGCTAAGGAAAATGTAAAAGTAAAATTAAAAAGGTGAGTAAGTTCAAATCAATTAAATCATTAGAGTAAATCCAACCTTCACTTGCATTTCAGAGGATGTTCAAATTTCCTTGCAAATAAAGTCTGAGAGAGCAGAAATATCTCTGGTCATAGTCATGAGGATCTGAGACTAGTGAAAATCAATATATTAACTGAGAAAGAGTGTAGTTTGGACAAATGATAAAAGAGGAAGTCAAGGTAAATAAGTAATTTACTTACCCATTTATACCAATGGATATTTGAAAAAAACTGAGTAAAGCAGGAAACGGGGTTGGAAACAAAACTAGGGATATTTGTTTCACTCATAGATTCTCAGCAGGTGTCAAGAATTCCAGAGGCTCGAGATAGCACTTCTGACCTGAATCAGAACTCATTACATATACTTTCTCTGTTTATAGATTCTCTTTGTATTGGTTCATATTTAAGAGAGGGAGACAGGGAAGCCATTCAAAAATAGCCCAGTATAGATAATAAGAATGCAAGGGCTGTGAACTTTGTCTTATTTGACATTTTAAAAGATCAACTGGTTGCATTTTTTTCCCCTGATATAACTGGTAAGGTCCAGGGCCCAGGACAGCTGAAAAACTTCTTCTGTCCGTACGAACTTGCCTGAATTTGAGATCCTTAACATAGTTCCTGTCACATATCCAACATTCTGAGCAACTTGTTTGTCAGCTGCATGAGATAGGGCTTCCTAAGTAACAGCACCTCAGTTCTTAGAATCTCTCAAAAAACAAAATGGCTCCATGTCATTTTAGATCCTAGAAGGCATCCAAGTTTGATCTGCTTGGTAGGGTCACTGGTCAGTGGAACTAGGATTATCTTTAGAGAACCTTTTAATTCTGTGTATGGTTGAAATGGGGTGTATCCCCATCATGACACTACTTTTCCATGGTGGTGGAATAGTGTGCTCCTGAGAGACAAGAGGTCATGCCGATGGTAGCCCTGCTGCTGAGAGGTTCTACCACTGAATAGAGGATTTTGCTGAACAGCCAGAGTAAATGTGTCAAACAGCTACTGCTGCTATAGGCCAGGCTTTTTTGGTTGCCACCTTTGCACTCTGGGAATCAACTTTGGAAGTAGAGAGAGTACAGCGATATCAACAATATAGCGTGTATAGTAAAAGACGTAAAATAGAATGCTAGATATAATAAAGATTGTGCGAATTCATCAATCAGAAGATGGCAGCAGCTTGAAAATAAACCCACTAGAACATAAGGGATAAGGGATGAGAACACTGGTGACAGCACTGTGGGATATGAGCAGATGTGACTTAGAGTAATCTTATAGCAGGTGTAATAACTGATGATAGAAAGACAAAAGCCATTTCAGCACAACATCACTATCCTATAATAGCAGTGGGTTGTTTCCACTTCAGGAGCCATGCTACTGCATGACGTTGTCACTATCCAGCTGCTACCCCTTTCCCAAGGTTTGCCAAACCATCCTATTCTATTTCCAGAAAAAAATCTGTTAAACACCTCCTTTGGTACTTCAATCCCATCAGCCACCTCACTGTGGAACTGTAATAGCACCTGGTAGTGATTTTTGTGGTCATGGATCCAGCAGTGAGCGGGCTGTGGGCGTCCCAGCTTGTTCCTCCCTCAATGACTCCCAAGGTTAGTAGCTTCAAAAGCTCTCACCTCTTCCTGTTTATATTAAAGTTCTCCTTTGTGTATTGCAAATGCAATAGTGTACTAATATGTTCAGTATGGCTTCCGAAGAAAAACAAAGTAAGTAAAAAAAAAAATCAACCAATCCATGGCAGTGGGGTGAGGTGAAGGTGGGAAAAGAGAGTGGCCAAGGCCACTGTAGTGCAGAAAGATCACTGGTGGCAATACCGCTGGGGCAGGAAGCACGACTGGTGTGGCTCTGGAGGCTCCACACACCAGGTAAGTGCACATGGCACCCAGGAGCAATGTGTGATCACGCACCATTTTTGGCTTCTAGCTGAAAATGAAAAGATGCACGATTGGTGCCCGGTGGCCCCTGGAGCATTGTGCGATTGTGAGTGCGTCGTGCAGATCACTCCTCACAATCATGTGGTGCTCCAGGTGCCCTTTCACATGGAAAATGCCATGCAGAAAGGGCCAAAGAAATGGATCCTAGAGCAAATCAAGCCTGAACTCTCCCTAGAAGCCAAGACATCAAGGCTGAGTCTGTTGTACTTTGGTCATGTCATGAGACAAAAGGACTCACTAGGAAAGACATTCATGCTAGGCATGATACAAGACACTAGAAAAAGAAGAAGGCAACACTGAAGGTGGACAGATTCAATCAAGTAAGCCATGGCTTTGAGTTTGTAGGATCTGAACAGAGTAACTGATAATGCGGTGTTTCTAAAGTGGTATACAAGTGGTATATTGTGAGCAACCAATCAAATAAGTAAATAGTAGTTTATTTTTAGACTAATATTTGTCTACCATTACTTTAGAAAGCACTAGGAAACCACTATGATTCCTGGTGTTTGTTGTTGTTGTTGTTGTTGCTGTTGTTTTTTTTAATCAACAAATGGAGTGGAGTTTTGAGCATGCTCAATTATACAATATATATAAAATTGCACAAAAACAATATTGTTACAAAAGACCATTCATGAAAAACTGTTGGTACTCATTCACCATAAAAATTCCTATAGTCTTCTGAGTGATTCTTCATGTGGAAATGCAGGTTCCTTTGTCAACAAGGCTGCATTTTTTTGAGAAATGAGAAACAGCACTCCTGCTGATTTTCAGAGGTGTCTTTTTATCACAAAGAGCCTTGCGGCCACAGTTTGCAATCAGTGAATATTTATATTAGTAGCAATTGCATCGACAGTAATTATCTTATCAGAGAAGGGGTGGGGGAAGGTTAGAATGAAGCTCCACCATTGGACACCTACTGGGTGGATAATTAAGTAGCTCCATGGTTTCTTTCATTACTACATTCAATAACAGTTAAATACCAGGGATTCCAGTCATAATCAGACATGATTTGATGAGATATAGAGAAAGACAGGAACAAACACAATGATTTTATAAAAGCACTGAAGGAAATTGCAAAAGCTTATGGATGGGGGCAGCTGTTAACGTGCCAGGATCTCCTATTTATACTGGGAGATATTTGAGCTTTATTATCCTGCCAGTTCCAGAAAAAGGAGTTGCAAGGGAAAAAAATCTTTTGGAAAAGAGCATCCTCTTTACAGTTTGTTAGGAAACAAGAAACATTAATTTAATAATAAAAGTACTGATGAGACATCAGACCGGTGCTCTCTCCTCTTGTACACTTCCACAATAAAAAGGTAGAGGAAAGGGAAGAATGAGATGGAAATTGTCCCATTATAGTTGTGCACAGAATGGATTTGAAACCATAGACACAAATTCATATGATTCTCATTTTTTTTCTTTTTAAAAACACCCAGTTGCTTGACAGTGCAACTCTATAATTGACTCACAATGAGATGATTAAGACTTACTCCCAGAGTAGACTTGTGGGATTGAAACCTTGATTAATTGTATTTTCTGCTGATACAATAATAACTTTTGGCATACGGAAAGAAATTCTGAATTTGTCATTAGGATTTGGATATTCTGTGTACCTTTTCTAGGAGCCTTCAGAAGCGGAGAAGAAGAAGAAACTGTGGGGGAAGAAAGATTCTATACTTGTTGCCACATAACTCTAGGGGCCTTACATAGTTATACCACTACGATTCCATTTTAACTGATTCTACTTTAACTGTCACAACTGTATCCTGTGGAATCTAGTTATTTGCCATTTAGTTGGATACCAAGAGATCTCTCACTGAAAATTCTAAATATCCCTCCCTAGACTGCAAATGCCAGTATGGGATAAGGATAAGGTGGAACTATGGTTGTTAAATGTAATCATAGTTCTATAATTGTGAAGTGTGAAAGAGTCACAGAACAGAATGACCTACCTGGGACCCTTCCAGTACTGCTGAATTCAAATTCCTATTAGCCCTAGAAAGGCTTATTAGTGGTGAGGCATAAGGGAACAGTCGTTCATCAACATCTGGAAAATAAAGCTTCCTTTCTCTGTAGCCTAGAAGCTGATATCAAAAAGAACTGCATTTTGGAAAGCAGTTAGAAGACCTTATGAATGTTACTGGAGATTACTGATACCAACCATGGGATTAAATGATTGCAGTAAAAGTGGTGGTGCACAAATATTGTTGTGCCATAAATCATTGACCGTTGACATTCTTGGCTTGCCCTTCTGACAATTAAAATCTAATAATGTATGAGGGCCCTGAACTGATATAAAAACATGTACTGCCATTGGTACTGTTTTAAGCATGTTCTTTTACATCCTCTGTTAAAGAAACCTTCTCTGGATCCTTCACTTTCTGTTAACTATTGCCATATGTCTCTTCTCCAATTTCTTTCAAAAATTTTGGAGAGAGCTGCCCTTTCCCAGTTAATGCCATATCTGACTATGCATGATTTTTTGACCCATTTCAAATAGGGTTCTGTACAGGTCGTTCCACTGAAATGACCTTGAATCATGTAATGAACAATATTCTAGTGGCAAAGGCTCAGCAGTTAACTTCTAGATGGATCCTATTGGATCCTTCTGTAGCCTTTGACACATTGAAGCATCAGATCTTATTATTATCACTAGGAATAACAGGGAATGCTCTGACCTGGTTTAAATCCTTCTTGTGTGATTGTTCCTTTTCTGTTTCATTTCAGGGACTTGTGTCAAAAGCATCCCTTGTAATAGGGATACCACAAGGATCAGTCTTGGACCCTTTTCCTTTTTTGTTATATACAGTCCCCCTTGGATTTCTTATTTCTGAATCAGGTTTTCAGTATCACATTTATGCAGACGCCACTCAGATTTTTCAGAGTTTCCAATCAATTGATGTCACTGTGTGGAAGTCAGTGTCAGACTGTTTGTTGTGTGTTTCTTCATGGATGACCACACACTATCTTAAGCTGAATGTGGACAAAACAGAGATCTTGGTGTTTCAGCCTGATCACCCAGTTTCACCTCTCTCATGCCCACTAGATTTACAGGGTTGCACAGTGGCTCCGGACTCAGGTGCTAGGAACCTTGGAGTTGTCCTGGGTGACCATCTATCTCTATGTCCCTTTATCAGGGCTACAGCAAAAGTATGCAACTTCCATCTTTTGAACATCCGCAGGATCTGGAGGTTTCTGACTGTAGAAACTGCCCATCCACTTGTCCAGGCCTTGGTTATCTCATGCCCGAATTATTGTAACAGCTTACTGGCAGGTTTGCCTTCCTGCTCCCTTCTTCCTCTGGTTTTAATTCAGAACAATGCTGTCCGTGTTTTAAATCTACCAAAATACTAATTTGTTTCTTCTCACTGTAGATTGCTTCACTGCCTGCCAGTTCAGTGCAGGGCCTGTTTCAAACTTTTGGTCCTGGTATTTAAAGCTTTTTGTTATAACCTCCCTCAATACCTTGTAGCTTGGCCTGTGTTGTACATTCCATCCAGGAATTTGAGATCCACAGGCAAAAGATTGCTGTCTGTTCCACCAACACACACAGCTCTGTCAAGGCTGTGAGCGTTTCAAGATCTGGCTCCACATTTGTGGAATGGTCTTCCTTTGGGCCTCCGGCTGGAAGAGGATCTCACCCATTTTCGTAAACATCCTTTTTGACCCTTCACTTTAAGTCATTGAGATGTATGGGTGGCGACTGGGGGGATGTTGGGAATTTCATGCCATGTGTTGCTGTGGTTTTCTGTTTTAATGTCTTTGTCCCTGATTGTATATGTTAATGTTCCACCCTTTGGTGTAAAGGGCATTAAAAATTTACTATTATTATTATTATTGCTACTACTATTATTACTGCTCTAAGCAGCTCCCAGGGAAAGAGTTTTCATCATGACTGTCCTGGTGTTTCATTTCCTGAGACAGCCCTGTGGGAGGAGCTGCTATATTGATGACTCTTTTCCCTTTTGGATCAGCACATGAGACCCTTCTGATGAAACATAGAATCATGGAATTTTAGAGCCTGATACACAATCTATTCCAAACCCCTGCCAAGCAAGAATACATAGCTAAAGCACTCCTGAAAGATTGGAAGGAAAAACACAGTTCAACTTCTATCTAAAGGCTTCTGAAATGGACTCCACTGCCTTCCAAGGCAGTATATTCCATTGAAGGCCTTTTTTCTGCTGCTTGGGGGCAGGTACGCTGCATTGTTCATATGTTAACATGAATATTAGAGATTAGATAGGTAGGTAGGTAGGTAGGTAGGTAGGTAGGTAGGTAGATAGATAGATAGATAGATAGATAGATAGATAGATAGATAGATAGAAGCACACACTGAAGATATACAAGGCACAGTCATGAATCAAATAATCCTTCTTAATTCCCCCAAGGGATGGCCAGGGAAGTAGTATGAGTCCCCTGCTGGGCAACAGAAAGAAATCAAATTGTTTTGTATCTCACAGCCATTATCCCACAGTTCAACATACAATGCCTTTTGATTATCTACAATCACATTCTAAGAGAGGTCCATTAACCTTGAGCAGTTTTTACTCAAATTAAGGAACAAAACCTCAGTAATTAATTCACTCTCCCGTGGTGGTTTGGCAATTTCTTTTTGGAATGTACCAGATAAAATGAAAAACTTTTTTATATACATAAAATATAACTGTAATTAAACTATTTTTTTTAAAAAAACATGGTTATTAAAAGAGCTAATATCAGCTTAACTAAAGAGGCATCCTAGGTAGCCAAAGGAAAGATAAGTGATCAGCTTTAAAAACACATGTTTCTCTGTCAATCCCTTTATGCTTATAATATGTGCAAGGCCTAAAGGCAGAAGGATTTCAGAGAGATAACTCCCTTTTGCAAACAGTAAACTGGATGATATCTAAGTGTAACATATACATTTCAGAGGAGATCAGATCAGCTTAAAGACCAAAACTAGGATGGGGGATTTGTCGTTAGAAAAATGTTGTTGTTTTGTACAATAAACTTATGTCTCAGGGTTCTCTCAAGCCATTTTGTTGTGTAAAACAAAGGACAAGATTGTCCTCTCCACATTACATTTCATTTACAGAAGCTGCCTGGTACAGCAATTGAATCTTATTTAAGTTCTGTCAGTGGAACAATGTCTTTCATGAGACCTGAGGCAGCAAGCTACTATGGGGTAGGGAGCTAAACAAGTTGTTTGGCATAAAAGCAACATAAATATTTTTGTTCTTCAAAAGCTAGTGAATTCATGCTGAACTTTCAGAAGATTGCTATCATTGGCCTAGGCATCTTCCATATGAAGAAAGCACTCCACTCTACCTGATGATATGGCCAGTCTACAGTACATTCAGAGCTTGTAATGCTCTACTAATTATAATCTACCCAACAAGCTCTTATCTATGTCATGAATTGCTTCAAACAATGTTGGACCGATGAATAGGATTTTCAGGGTTTGGTGAATAATTTCGGAGAGTAGCATTAGAAGTTATTAGATTTTTTTATTATTATTAGTTTTATAAATCTAAATTCATTTCCACACCACCTCTTGGGCCACCATGGTCACAAGCAACTGAGATCCATTTCTCTCTAGAAGCCTACAACATAATTTTCATATAATGTATATAGTGCAATGTTTCTCTCTTCAGTGTTAAAAATGATTCCATGTAGAAAGACACAACAACATTGTAGCCTTACAAAATCTATCTTAATTTCTGTTACAAATTGATATTTTTGGAACACAAGCAAATAAAGGAATAAAATGCAGCACTGATGGCTTTCATTGGGAATGTAATTCTTCACAAAATTTCTTCTCAAAAGAAGCAACAAGTAATTTTATTTTTTTTTCCAACTGAGAAACTCTTTGAAAACCACAGAATTTTCAAAGCTTATTCAAAATTCACAACTTATTATGTAAAAAAGATTGCACATCGTTGTTGTGCACAAAAACAGCATTTTCTGCACATATAACAGTATGTTTACATAGAAATATCATTTCCCACACAGAAGAAGTTGTTTCCTGTGCAGAAAATATAGTTTCTCAACCACTCGTGAATTTTGCATAAAATAATTTCTCAATTACATTTTACGCACAAGAAATAACAATTCTACATAAAAATATTGTTTTCTGTGGAGAAAATATTATTTTCTGTGCAAAACAACAACGTGCAAATTTTGCAGAGGATAAATCCTGACCTGTGTAGATTCTTATTAGTCCCAGATTATTTTTAACAGGGTTTCTCAACATGCACACAGACAGACACACACAAAAATAGAAGAAAAAAGAAAAAAAAGAAACACTTGTGAATATTCTTTCCATACCTACTTTCCATATGATAATATAAATCTATCTGGAATTATGCAGTATGTTGAAAAGAAAGAAAGATTAAAATGAAGAGCTTGAGCAGAGACTGCTGCTTAATTTGCAAGTTTTAATAGCAGCAGAAATGATTCTTAGGAGAGACATTTGACTTTTCTTAGTTTGCAGTTAATAAGTCAAGGTAGTTGATCCTTGTCTAATCTATATGTAATAGAAATGAATTATGGGCCCAGCACTAGTAGCTCGTGGAAGAGAAAAAAGGCATCAGATTGGTGAATTAGTAAATATATAGTTACAGATTTTGGATAACGATGCTGGATTGCGTTTATATGGATATGGATATATTTGGATGTAAGGATGCTATTGAATATGTTACAGATTTATACTATAACTAGTGAAAATAATAGGTAAGCCTTCAACAGTATTTAGAAAACCCTGTACAATTAAGAATTAGCAGTATGAAGATTATTTACTATGTAATGTTCTTTACTACGCAAGTATGTTGCAACAGAATGTAAAAGATTGTGTTTGTTACATTATGAAGAAAAAAACCTATGTGTGTGTGTGTGTGTGGGTGTGTATGTGTGTGTATTTATGTGTATACACACACACACACACACACATATAGATAGTATAAATTGAGTGAGGGAGAAGAAGAGAAGGTTCTGTCCTTTAGAAGCATGAAGCAAGTGTTAAGCTATATTCCTTTCTTTTACGTTCTTTTCTTCTCTTTCTCTTTTTTTTCTCTCTTTTACTCTTTAACTTTTCATTTATATTGATATTTGCTTAGGTGTTGCTTTCTTTCCTTTTTCTGTTAAAAAAAAAAAGAGATACTTTTGCATACTAGTCCAGACTAACATACTTGTGTCTCTGAATTCTAATTATCATAAATTACTGTGGCTGAATACATAATTTCCCCATTTTGATCTGAATTCATCAAAAGATGGTTCTGTATTTATTGGTATTATGCAAAGTCCTAAAAGACTTTTTAACAATTATTGCTATATTTGAATCGTCTGTGGGAGCAGCTTTTCTGGAGGGGAGCATTTGTGATTGGGGCAAGTAGGCGTTTCTCACAAAGACTGAAAGACACGTGTAGGAATTCTAATGATGTTACATCTGTTCTTCACCAGTCACATTCTCTGTCTGTTTATCTTTATGATCAATTTAAAGTACTAGAATTAATGTTTAAATTCCAAAAATGTTTGGAACTAGAATTTCTGAAAGAGTAGCTGGGCCATATATATCTGTTTGATCAGTAAGATTTGTATCTACAATCCTACTGTCATGTTCATCAGTGAAAGATGTAGGGTCAGAAAGCAGTAGGGACAGGACTTTTATCTAGCAGTACCACATCTCTATAAACCTTCTTAGGGAAAAAACAAAAACGCTTTACCCTCTCCTTGTTAGTCTATATGACCCTATTTTTTCAGTGGGATTTTGAATAACGTGATGTGCTATATCTGTTTTATTTGCTATTGCTATCTTAACCTTGCTGTTTAATCTTCTACTGCAGATTTTTATTTGGTAGTTTTATTTGAATTATTTATGTGACACTTTTACTTTATTTATTTATTTATTTGGAAAGAGTGCAATCTTACTATATTGTTTTATTCTTGTAAACCACTTCCTGTCAATTTCTCCTAGAAAGTTGGATTAGAACAAACACAATAACATGAATCACTTCATACTACTTAAGTTGCTTCCCTCCTTCAAAACTCACTTTGTACTCCTCCTCCCATCACGTTACACTCTAACACATAAAAGGCTTATTTAAAAACATAATAGAACATGCAGACATTGGATTTGCAATGTGCAGTAAATGCTGCAACACAGCAGTGGCTGTGTCGCTGATACATTTATAACATGTATATAAAATAATATAGCTTATATATTTCCCACAGCACACTCCAGATGACACTTTAAGAAATTTTGCACTGTGTGCTAAGGTTCATATGTGCTATTATAGAATACCAATGACATATGACTCAAGTAGTTAGCTATTCTAGCACAAATGGTGAAAAAAACTTAAAACATGAGAATCTCATGGAGTGTCACATATAGGAGCTTTCTACTGATGCATCAACACACTTATACCTCATTATTTCCTTATTTCGAGACTGAAACTCATGAATGGTTCCATCTCCACTCATTCACTTCATGTAAACATTCTACTGAAGTAGTAGCGAATTCTGAAGAGAAAGTGCTTCTCCCACTAGCCCCAGAGGCATCATGACAGCCGTCATATAAACTGAGGGTTGCAACTGTGAGCTCAATGAGAACAGGAAGAGCTGACTGTCAGAAGATGACATCACTCTCCTCCTGTAATATTGCTCTCCTCTTTGAGCTTGTGTACCCCAACACCATCTGCTACACTACTTCTGCATGTTTGACCCCAGTCCAAACTGGGACCATTCTGTATGAATGTAACAGGCTTAGACATTTTCTCCATCTAAAATCTCACTTCTACCACACAGAAACAGATGCACAGATTTTTTTTCTTTTTTCTTTTTTTTTGGAGAAAAGATCCATTGGTATCAATGAGTGGTTGTTCTCTTTTTTTAAAACTCATCTGAAATTGTTAAATACTTACTAGAGTAAATTTCTGCTAGCCATATATGATGGCCATTTTTTTTAACAGCACAATTTATCTTTAATATACCATGTAGTTTGGTCATCAGACTTTTTTCTTTTCACCATCAACTAAACCATTTCAGAAAATGCTGGAAACTCAGCATCCTCAGGATTGACAAGCTGTCTAGTACAGTGCGGCAGGTTTGTTTGAAGCAGAAGTAATTAACAATCAAAACTTCCTTTGTTTTCTGGTTGTTATTCTCACATTTTAGTTTAACTATACCATATGGATGAATGCTGGGATTAGTCAAGAGCAAAAAGAAAAGAAAAAAATAGCAAATGAAGATCACCTGAAGTATATTAGATTTTGTATATTTTGGCTTTCATAATTATAACTTTTCCTTGCTATCATTTATTTCTGTCATTTCAATATATCAAGGTTTTTATCAGTTCAAGTGAAAGAGATAAATTATTTTCTCCCACATTATTACAGCCCTGTCCAGTGGCTACATTTATCACTTTCCCCATTAATATTAGACTCTTAGCTGAGACAAAACTAAAGGAGTGGGAAACCCTGCTAGTGTACATACACAAGACCTGGGGAAAACGGTGACACTCAGGGTGCATACTGTGTTGCAAGATCAGTGGCCACCAGTTGATAGACCTCACTGACCTCAACCAGACCCAGGAAATGTTGGTGGTATCAGAAGTGTTGGGTACTAGTATCTAATTCATTCCATAGAACATTTCCCATCCCGTCTCATACAAGACTGTCCACCTCTAACAACATGTCATGGTCTTAGGTCTCCTACTACCACTGTACCTACAGCTTCTTTTTTCACATTCCTGTTGAATCAGTCTTGAGGAAAGAGGGATAGTGACTGAACCAGAGAGTAATGGTAAAGCCCCAATTGATTCCTAATCCTAGTTTTAGATCTCTCTGTTTCTTTTCTTCTAAAGGGGGAAAAAGGGATTCAGCTTCATCAGGCATCCAAGGAAGTAGAATTTAGTTCACCAAAAAGTTACGTCATAAAACACTGGCCAAGGTCCTGCATGGAACACACACACTCACTAAGCATTCACTCACACAAGCACATAAGGGCTACCGAGATTGAGATACTTAAGAAAGAGAAATTGAGAGAACATGGCAAATATACGGCACCTGATCCTGAAGGCTGCTGTTTCAGGAAAACATGGGAGAGCTTGTCAAACAAAGAAATAGAATGAACGAATGAGTTCCAGAAAGAAAAAGAGACAAAGTTTGCCAAAACTCAAAAACGGAACCCAATTATAGGCCAAAACATCCCTGGCGGGGGGAGAGACCCTTTCCTGGGAAAGGATAGAAACTGGATTATGCAGATGGACCTCAACTTTGTAGTTCCCACGATCTGTGATCTCTAACTTCAATAGGGAGACTCGTAGTCTCTCAAGGTGTCAAAGTTGCAGTTGGCCCATTTGAAATGTATACATGCCTTTTCTGAGGTCTTCCTCTGGATGCGTGACTTAGGTTCTTTGGACCTAAATATCTACTTTTTCATCCCACTAACCTCCAGCTCAATGGACATCAAAAGATTCTCTTTCCCCAGATAAGGTCTGTTAGGTTATTCAGTGGATGTCTCCCTTCCACTGTCAGAAAATTGGGGTCATTCATCATGGGTTACACAAGACAGTTTCCAGAAAATTTACATGTGGTTGATCTTCATAGATTTTTTTTTCCCAGAAGAAATACCTTTTTCTAAACACAAAATAATATTACTATACAGAAGTATTATTTCCTGTGCAGAAAATGCAGTAACCGTGGAGGTACTGCATATGGCTTATTCACATAGAAAACTGGATTTTCTGGTCAGAAAGCACCATTTTTCTTCATAGAAAATAATGTTTCTGAATTGAAATTTCATTTTGTGAACAAAAAAATGATGATTCCTACACATAAAATGCTGAGTTTTTGCATAAACAAGCATGTACAGATTTTGTGAAATATTTTGAATATTCTTGGCATCTCTAGTTCCTGGCTTAGCAGCAGCAAAAACTCTTTCATTTAATATATTTTTCTGTTTTTTAAAGTGGGTTTTAGGATCATTTATGATCATCGCAATGGTGTTACTATAGTACATGTGAATAGGAAATAGTTATGATGTCATAAGTCCGGTTTATGACATTATAAGTGCCCAACAGGATGCCAACCATTATATTTTGATGTTACACAAGACTTACATCAACTCGTTTGATATATGATTCTGTGAAAAAGAGTTCTACAGATAGTATAGATTGCTGGCAAATCAAGCCTGAACAGCTTGGAGGGGATTGCATGAAGCCCACAGACCATACTTTGCCCAGGCCTGCTCTAGGAGATCCCTTTTTTTCCAACAGGATCTGACTTGGGATGTGTGAACATATAGCTTAGGGAACTAGGTGATAAAAACCAAACAGAAACAAAGACAAGGAGTTGCCATGGAAGCGTTAACTTTGAGGGTACTTTCAGATATTCAGTTGAGACCCTGTTAAGAAGCAGGACTTTCTTAAAGTCTTGTAGCCATGCTAGTCAATGGAATGGACAGTCCTAAGAACTAAGAAATGGTGTGATATTCTACTTATTCAACTTCAATTTAGTCCAACTAGTCAGACGATCTATCAGCTACAGTTAGAAGATTATTAGTTTTACACTTTCAGTAATGGGGCGGCATCTACATCTACAGTGATGGGACCGGGATCCCTAGTATCCATAATCTTAGAAGATCATGGTTATGATGCTTTAAAAAGCATATTTATTCATTACTTCAATAAAGTTGGGATTTGTGAGTGAGGACTGGTTTGTTTTTTGTTTTTGTCTTTTTGTCTTTTTAGGATATTTCCTAAATATAATGGTCACTGTAGGGCCTTAGCTCCTCACCCAAAACCCAGTGTGCTCTACTGTAGTGTTTCTCAAGCTATCCAATGTGGTGTACCAACATTCCATCCTCTCATGGGCCACAAACTAGTATCATATTTATGTCATATTACTGTTATATGTACACAGTTTCCTGAAAATTTATTGCAGTTAAGTAGCTGAAGGCCAGCTCTGATCTGTGCACTGCCACTTTATTTGACACTGGTCTATTGTACTTTGGATCAAGCTTGGACAGATCCCTTTGGAACTTTATTTGGACTCAGTGAGTGAGCTAAATTTGAATGACTGGATCAGCAGGGCATTCAGTAGACAGAACTTTACCAGTATTCCTCTGTTGGTAGGTCCTTTTCTGCAGCCATTTCTCCTACATTTGAGGGAAAATGATTTGGGGATCCTGAAGGGTGAGGCGTAAAATCCTTTAGCCTGACGTACCAGCATTTCTGTGATTTGGTTGACCATCCTGTCAAAGCACATGTGGCGAGATAAGATAGATTCCTTGCTAAACTTAATAGTGATCCTTGCTGGGCCATGCATACTTAAACATTGAACAGAAAAGGTCACTGTAAGTTTTTCATAATGTTGGGGTTCATTTGTTAGAGGAAAGCAACACCATTGGTGTGTGTGTGGGGCGGGGGTTTGAACTGCCATTTGGATAGCCTAATGCAGGAAATGGGCTAAGGAGATATTTATAACTTGTGTGTGGCAGGTGACTATATAGGGAAGTATTAAATAAAGAATAATATAAATTCCTTAAAGGAACCCTTAGGATGAAAGGGACTCTATGAACTGCCCTTGAAGTCTTGGGATGCTAGGACAAGGAGGATAATAACCCAAAGGTTTGATTTAGGGAGGCATCTCCATTTTAAGTCATCAAATTAGTAGGAAGTTTGGCCTAAAGCAATCTTCCTACCAGACAGTGGTCAGCTAGGGGTG